>JAQOWZ010000009.1:17500000-20000000 GCA_035578165.1 Stenolophus ochropezus
TTATAGGTATATTTTTTTAATATTGGTGTATTACTTAAGAAAATGAATCTAAATTCAACTTAAATAATATTAAAATACAGACAATAAGAATTATAATCAGTGGTACGTCACTAATCTATCACAGATAATTTCTTTTATTTCCATGGCTGTCTTATATTTGACGAAAGTGTTACACTTTATATTTAATAAATCTCCTACAGCAAACGTACTATAAAATCAGTTATGATCTTATTTAATGTAGAATTTAATTTTAAACTACTTTGTGTTCTTATAGTTTTGCCCTAAATCTATTAGGAGAGAGAGTATCAGCAATTTTTTGAAATCCCATGTCAAAGTTCTATGTTCCGCGTTTCGTTGCACACAATGTATATATATTTTTTTCTCGAAAAATATTCCACCAATATATCATGCACGCATGGCAAATACATCAGAATATTCTTTCTCGCGCACGTTCGTGCATTCGAAACAATATTCAGGTATTTCCCGCGCACTTGTGATATAACTATTAAGTATTTTTTAACGTGAAACATGGGATTTATTATATTCATAGTTACGACTTGATATTTGATTGACAGCAATGTATATTTGCTTGTCTCATTTAAAATGAAACATAGGGAACGAATTTGACATTTGTTTTTTTTTATAAATTTTTTGACAGGCCTACACCAAAGGCAACAACAATTTTAACGATCTTTAATAACTTTAGAGGAAATGGTAGAATAGTACAACAGTCTATTAGATCACTCGATCTTGCACATTGGTGACCTTTAAAATCAGATTTTGTACTGGAGAAATCTCCAAAATTTAGATCAATTAAAAGTTTAAATTCAAAATATTTCTCAAAATATTACAATTGCCCAAATATCATCGTATGTAATTCAAAATTTTTATAAAAGAATTAGTCATTGTTTAGCAGTTAATGGTTAAATTTTTAAATAGTATATTATTATACAAGTTGTATAAGACGATATATTGTCTGAGGCTCGAGGACTGCCGCAAAAACACAAATTGAACAATACGTCGTATAAAACGAGTAAATGTACTATTTTTTATACTTTGCTTCAGTTGTTTAATAAAAATCTTAAACTTCAATTAAAAAAACAACAGATGTAATCTAGGGATATATAAATGTGAAATATAGTATCTGTTGAATGAAATTGGGCACATTTATCTGTCAATAGGCATTTACAATATTATGAAAATACTTATACATCTATACATTATGAGTTATGAAAGTTTAATATCCTTTTAAATTAATTTTGTTTATTCGGTTTTCATAATCAGAAATAATATAAATTGTATTAAAAAACATTTTATAATATTTGAGGTTATCAATTTCAAATTAAAAGTGGGGTGCAATTGTTAGAAGTACCAATTTTACAACAACAAAAATACCAAAAATAGTTAAATAATATTTTATATTATTTTATTTTATTATTATTTATATTATTAAACTGTTTTCGATATAAGAAAAGTGCAATTATTAACTCAAAGTATAAAAAATATATTGTTTAATTGTTTGTTAGTTGGTTTATTAGTTCTTTATTTTGTAATTTCTTACAATATTAAAATTTAATAATTCTGTCATGTTTCATTTTAAATGAGACAAGCAAATACATTGCTGCCAATCATGATAAATCCCCATATTTCACGTTAAAAAATACTTACTGTATTTGTGTTGTGTACAATATTTATCATAGCAGTTGGCCATTAGAAGTACAATAACTCACTGAATACAGAATAATAAATATAATTTTACATATTGGCAAAGTTCGATAGAAGTAAAGTCAGTAGGAAGTGCAGGATCCCAGAAAGTTTGGAGGTAGAAATTGAGGAAAAATTGTGAGTTAGGCGCTCGGTAAATCCAGCGCGGTTTCATTGTGCGAGTGTGGCCGCACTTTAATTAAGTTTTGCAAACACTTTTCTCGCCGCAAACTTACTACCACGACGCATTGGAATTTTATACCAGACATTTAATCCAACAAACGACACCCTTGCATTTCATTTCATATATTAACTCCAGATAAAATATTTAGTATCTCGGTTCTCGCTGTGATTAAATCCTCATCGATTCTCCCGATGAATCCGACTCAACGCCAGAACAAAAAAGAATCCACCGGATACAACACAGCACGTAGCACACTTGATGGAAGCGAATAAAAAATACATCGGATATTCCTGCGGGATCTCACCTGCCCCATCGATCCGGCTTCCAACACCTACAAATGTAATTTTTCAATAAAAATTCCGCCAAACCCATTCCTTAATTTGTCCTGTTTGTTTTAAGTTTCTTTGGCATTCAAACGTAAATATAAACAGAAAGGCGGAAAAATCAAGTCTGAAAAGACCGACAGAACTTTGTAATTTAATAATATTCTTATTTCATCTTTTCCGACGGGATTTTTCAGCATTTTATTTATCTTAAAGTGGAATAAATATTGACAGAAGACTCAAAACTCTGATTGTCAGAAGTTAGAATACATGTATTTACCTTACGAATCAATTTGTTTACAGACACAAATGCTCGGTTATTTTGTAAATTGTAATAATAATATTTCTTTAAAAAATTTGTATTGCAACGAAGTTTGTGTATAGTTTGTCTCATGGAATATTGAAGGATTGTCATAAAACTCTCTTCAGTTAACTTCACAAAGAAACTAAATTTATATCCCTCATAAATAAGACTATAGGTATACAGTGTCAACGTTTTGTACAGAGCTGAACTATTTCGGACAAACAAAATTATGATGAAGTAAAATAGTATGAATACTAGCGAATTCTCGGCTACGCCGAGCATTCCCTAGAGCTCCGCTGTCAGTACAAAAAAAATAAATGCCAATCGACATAAAACGGTTTTTTCATATCTGCATGTCAGCCCTCACCAATACCTTTCATTAGATTCCAAACACGATATGCATGTAATAACTTTTTGAAAAAAACAAAAGCCGGTCGACATGAAACATTTTTCTCAATTATGCACGCCAGCCCTCACCGAGATCTTTCATTTGATACCAAACACAACATACTTCTGACATTTTTTTTGCATAAAACAAAAGTCAATCGACATGGAACATATTTGCAATTTCTACAGGCTAGCCCACACCGAGAACTTTCATTTGATACCAAACACTATAAAAATTTCTGACAACTTTTTGTAAAAAGAAAAGCAGATCGACATGGAACACTTTTGCCTATTCTGCATGCTAGCCCTCTACGAGACCTTTCATTTGAGACCAAACTCGACATATTTCTGAAAACTTTTTACAAAAAACAAAAGCCGGTCAACAATAAGCAATTTTGTTAATTTTTCACAAAACCCTTATCAAGTCCTTTATTTTGATACCAAACACCACATACTTCTGACAACTATTTGCGAAAAACAAAAGCCGATCGGCATGGAATATTTTTGTCAATTCTGCACGCTAGCCCTCAATGAAACCTTTCATTTGAGACCAAATACCACATACTTCTGACAACTATTTGCGAAAAACAAAAGCCGATCGGCATGGAATATTTTTGTCAATTCTGCAAGCTAGCTCTCAATGAAACCTTTTATTTGAGACCAAACTCGACATATTTCTGAAAACATTTCACAAAAAACAAAAGCCGGTCAACAATAAGCAATTTTGTTAATTTTTCACGAAACCCTTATCAAGTCCTTTATTTTGATACCAAACACCACATACTTCTGACAACTATTTGCGAAAAACAAAAGCCGATCGGCATGGAATATTTTTGTCAATTCTGCACGCTAGCCCTCAATGAAACCTTTCATTTGAGACCAAACTCGACATATTTCTGAAAACTTTTCACAAAAAACAAAAGCCGGTCAATAATAAGCAATTTTGTTAATTTTTCACGAAACCCTTATCAAGTCCTTTATTTTGATACCAAAAACCACATACTTCTGACAACTATTTGCGAAAAACAAAAGCCGATCGGCATGGAATATTTTTGTCAATTCTGCAAGCTAGCCCTCAATGAAACCTTTCATTTGAGACCAAACTCGACATATTTCTGAAAACTTTTCACAAAAAACAAAAGCCGGTCAATAATAAGCAGTTTTGTTAATTTTTCACGAAACCCTTATCAAGTCCTTTATTTTGATACCAAAAACCACATACTTCTGACAACTATTTGCGAAAAACAAAAGCCGATCGGCATGGAATATTTTTGTCAATTCTGCACGCTAGCCCTCAATGAAACCTTTCATTTGAGACCAAATACCACATACTTCTGACAACTATTTGCGAAAAACAAAAGCCGATAGGCATGGAATATTTTTGTCAATTCTGCAAGCTAGCCCTCAATGAAACCTTTTATTTGAGACCAAACACCACACACTTCTGACAACTTTTTGCAAAAAAACAAAAGGCGATTGACATGGCGCATTTTTGTCAATTCTGCAGGCTAGCCGTCAGCTAAACGTTTTGTTTGATACCAAACTCGACATACTTATGAGAAATTTTTGCAGAAAACAAAAGCCGATCTAAATGGAACATTTTTGTCAATTCTGCACGCTAGCCATCAACGAGACCTTTCATTTGAGACCAAACTCGACATACTTCTAAAAACTTTTTGCAAAAAACAAAAGCCGATCAAAATTAACCATTTTTGTTAATTCTGCACGCCAGCCCTTATCGAGCCTTTTCATTTGATACTAAACACCACATACTTCTCACAACTTTTTCCAAACACAACATATTTCTGACAAAATTTTGTAAAAAACAAATTCTAATCGACGTAGAATATTTTTGTCATTCGTGCACACCAGTCCACATTGTGTCGTTTCATTAAAGCCCAAGGACAATATACTTCTAACAACTTTTTGCGCAAAACAAATGCAGATCGACATGACACATTTTTTTGTCATTTTGAAACCGGCCCTTATGGTTTTCTTTCTTTTGATATCACAGCAAAGTGTTCAATTTATTTTATTTAGAAATATTTGATTTTTATTTTGTTACCTATTTCATAATTTGGCAACACTGTTTGTATTAAAAAATAGTAGTTAATTTTTAAATTTATTAATTAATATTGTCAATCCTAATATAACTGTCACCGTCTTCAGAGAAGTTAATTTAGGAATATTCGGTTTTAATTTAGTTACTTCATCACACATTTGGCAACATTGACTTTTAACATTGGAAACGTCAAAATTTATATTAATTTAATACGTTATGTTTTAAACTTAAATTAATTGTAACACCTTTGCTAGAGACTATTATACATGATACTGTATTTACTTCTTTAATATCAGTATTCTATAAAAAGTTATAATCGTTTAAAGTTCATAGACAGATTGTCAAAAGTGACAGATGACCTCGTGACTCTTTTTAAATTTAGACATGGCTACTAGGATCCATTGTTTCAAGTTATTAATTTTGCACAGTTTTTATTTTTTTACACAAGAACCACTTACAGTAAAAATATGAGACCCCCAAAAGGCACAACTACACATTATTCCCTGCAACTTAAAAAAAAAATTACAACAATCTCTTTAATGGTTCAGGTAGTTAGGCTGTCCACAAAATTTGGCGATCGTCGTGATGAAAATAAATGAACATCACGGACACATGCCTTTTAGTATATAGGACTAGCGAATTCTCGGCTACGCCGAGCATTCCCTAGAGCTCCGCTGTCAGTGCAAAAAACAAATGCCGATCGACATGAAACAATTATTTCATATTTCCACGTCAGACCTCATCGAGACCTTTCATTAGATTGCAAACACGATATACTTTTATTATTTTTTTTTGCATTTCTGCCCGCTAGTTCTCAACAAGACGTTTCATTTGAGACCAAACTCGACATACTTTTGAGAACTTTTTGCAGAAAACAAAAGCCGATCGGAATGGAACATTTCTGCCAATTCTGCACGCTAGCCCCCAATGAGACCTTTTATTCTATACCAAACACGACATATTTCTAACAACTTGTTGCACAAAACAAAAGCCGATCGACATAGACCATTTTTGTCAATTCTCTACTCGAGCCCTTATCGAGCCCTTTCATTTGATACCAAACACAACCTACTTCTGATATCTTTTTGCATAAAACAAAAGTCAATCGAAATGGAATATTTTTGAAATTTCTACAGGCTAGCCCACACCGAGAACTTTCATTTGATACCAAACACTATAAACTTTTGAAAACTTTTTGTAAAAAGAAAAGCAGACCGTAATGGATCATTTTTGTCAATTCTGCATGCTAGCCCTCAACGAGACCTTTCTTTTGAGACTATACTCGACATATTTCTGAGAACTTTTCGCAAAAAACAAAAGCCGATCAAGATTGAACAATTTTGTTAATTTTTCACGCTAACCCTCATCGAGTCCTTTATTTTGATACTAACCACCACATACTTCTGACAACTATTTGTGAAAAACAAAAGCAGATTGGCATGGAACATTTTTGTCAATTCTTCACGCTAGCCCTCAACGAAACCTTTCATTTGAGATCAAACACCACACACTTCTGACAACTTTTTGCAAAAAACAAAAGGCGATTGACATGGCACATTTTTGTCAACTCTGCACGTTAGCCCTCAACGAGACCTTTCATTTGAGACCAAACTCGACATACCTTTGACAACTTTTTGCAGAAAACAAAAGCCGATCGGAATGGAACATTTTTGTCAATTTTGCTTGCTAGCCCTCAACGAAACCTTTCATTTGATACCAAACACGACATACTTCTGACAACTTTTTGCATAAAACAAAAGCCGATCGACATGGAACATTTTTGTCAATTCTGCACGCTAGCCCTCAACGAGACCTTTCATTTGAGACCAAACTCGACATACCTTTAAGAAATTTTTGCAAAAAACAAAAGCCGATCAACTTTGACCTTTATTGTTCATTCTACACGCCAGCCCTTATCGAGCCCTTTCATTTGATACTAAACACCACATACTTGTCACAACTTTTTCCAAAAAACATTTTTCTGACAACATTTTGCAAAAAACAAATTATAATTTACGTAGAACATTTTTGTCATTCGTTTCCTTAAAACCCAAAGACAACCTACTTCTAACAACTTTTTCCGAAAAACAAATGCAGATCGACATGACACATTTTTTTTGTCATTTCAAAACCGGCCATTATGATTTTCTTTCTTTTGATATCAAACACAGCAAAGTGTTCCATTTAATTAGGTACATTTGATTTTTATTTAGTTACTTCATAATTTGGCAACACTGTTTGTATTAAAAAATAGTAGTTAATTTTTAAATTTATAAATTAATATTGTCAACCCTAATACACATGGGCGCCCATAAAATATTTTTCAAAGGGGGGCAAAATAAAAAAACATTAAAAAACATATATATTTTTATGTCCAATTGTACCGACAAAGCTTAAATTTTAAGCAACACTTAACAAAAAATGCTAATCGAAATTTTGATAGCATTGTTGAATAGTTCATTTGAGATTCTATTCCGATGTGATATTGTCCATTTAAGAAAACCCTAAATATTATAGAGATAAGCTGCAAACGTATATTTACTAATAAAGAAAGAGAAAAAAATAAACGGACAAAGTATAGGTTTTGTATGGCAATTTTCAAATTCATTGCATCTTTCAAAAATTACTCAGAAAATTCATTAGGAACCTCTTGTCTACTGTCTAATACCAGTTAAAATAACTAACCACAAATACTAACGGAATAATTTCTCCCGCACATAAAAAGCATAAGCCCTAAAATATAGTAAACATTAATAAATTTCTTATAGAACATAATGGTGGTGAAATAATCAAATAATGTGCCGTCTTTCTGAAATTTGCGAAAAGGTAGGGGAGGGTAAGTGCCCCCTCTTGCCCCCCCTTATGGGCGCTAATGCTAATACAACTGCCACCGTTGTCAGTAAAGTTAGGTTAGGAATATTTGGTTTTCATTTAGTTACTTCATCACACATTTGGCAACATTGACTTTTGACAATGGAAACGTCAAAATTTATATTAATTAAATACGTTATGTTTTAAACTTAAATTAATTGTAACACCTTTGCTCGAGACTATTATACATGATACTGTATTTACTTCTTTAATATCAGTGTTCTATAAAAAGTTATAATCGTTTAAAGTTCATAGACAGATTGTCAAAAGTGACAGATGACCTCGTGACTCTTTTTAAATTTAGACATGGCTACTAGGATCCATTGTTTCAAGTTATTAATTTTGCACAGTTTTTATTTTTTTACACAAGAACCACTTACAGTAAAAATATGAGACCCCCAAAAGGCACAACTACACATTATTCCCTGCAATCAAAAAAAAAAAATTACAACAATCTCTTTAATGGTTCAGGCAGTTAGGCTGTCCACAAAATTTGGCGATCGTCGTGATGAAAATAAATAAACATCACGACACATACCTTTTTAGTATATAGGATTTAATCCATGTTAAATTATATAAATTATTATTATTGTTATTATAATCATTATTATTTTAATAGCTATCTGTGGTCTTTTGGTACTTAGTTCTTTTATCTAGATTACAAATGGGCATTATCCCATAAGATGTTTAATTTTTTTTAATCCAACTCTGAAAATTGCAAGTTTTCTCACAAACCCAAAGCAATTTGCGATACATGACGGTAAACTGTTTTTTTTTTTATATATTAGTATTCCTTTTAGTAGCCTGATGGTAAACTGTTTTTTTTTATATTAGTATTCCTTTTAGTAGCCTGATAAGTTGGATTAGTTCAATTAGATCAGTTGGATCAGATCACTTAAGCAGTGCAAATGGTTTGCCTTTGGAATACTTTAATCTATGAAGCGGTTGTAATTTTAAATGTAATTATTACTATTATTATTATTTTGTATAAGTTAAATTACATAGGATTTTGCCTTGTCTGTCATCTTAAATGGCAATTCCAAAACATAAGTAATGTTGGTTTCCTAATTATAAATTTGTAATTTCTCCATTTTCTTTTACAGTATTCAAAAGTATAGCAAAATCACATGATAAACTGAACTGATCTTTCTGATCTACATCTGCGAGTGCATAACTGCAGTCAGTTCACACTCACACTAGGAATACTATTCCTGGTCTAAGGGATCAGGGATCAGTAAATTCAATAAAGGGGTAAACTGATCAAGTTAAATAATTTAAAATACGCCTACAGGTCTATGATTATTAATTGTTTTATGACAATCAACAATATTGTATGAGACAAACTATATGTTACAAAGCAATGCCATGTTTGATATTTTGATTTTGACTATATTCTTGTAACCAGCTTATGGCTTTTGAGATTTGAATTGATAATCTGTATTCAGGAGTTGATTACTTTGTGATGTGCGACAGCGAGACATCCATTTGCTAATTACTAAGAGGTTTATGATCAAAGCTTCTCGATAGATAGGGTTAGCGATTTAATGTGAGTTGGGTTTAGTTTCAGATTTCACGCAGCAGTTGTCACAAATCTACGAGCAGCACGCGGAGGAGCTGCAGCTGCTAGTGTCCAACTTCCGCAAGCGCAACGGCGAGCTGCGCAAAGAGCGGCCGGCGTGCCCCAGCTCGCTGTTCCACACGTGGGAGACGTTGCTGCAGGAGGTGGAGATAGACTCGCAGGCGCACAGCGACATCGCCAGCATCCTCGGCCGCCAGGTGTCGCGCCCGCTGCTGGAGCGCTCCTTCCACCGCAAGATCCAGTCCCGCAAGGTGTTCACGCACCGCGAGTCCTACGAGACCATCATCAGCAAGACCGAGGAGAAGCTGGCCAAGTGCCGGCAGGACTACAAGAACGCCTACTTGAGCTACTTGGCGCAGCCCACGCCGGCCTCGCTGTCCGCGTACTTCGACACGCATAATGCCTACGTGCAGCAGCTGCATGCCACCAACGGCATGCTCGACGAGTTCAGCAAAGAGACGCTGCCTCAGCTGCTGCAGGTTAGTCGCTTCCGAACGGATATTAACTATTCATCAGGCGTCATTTGCATCCGGCCAGCTTTGATTGAGGGCGAGACTTCACGCCTCACTCCCGCCCACTGTTTCAGACCTTCGTATTTTTACTCCACAATCACTAACGCGAACGGGAAATGTTTGCGCGATTTGTTTTTCTTGTCCGATTCAATTTACCGGAGAGAATTTTAAATTTCCCTTTGTTTGTCCCGCGCATATTCATTAATTAATCTACTTTATCTTAATGTTGTTATTTTTATACCTGCGTCAGAATATTTATTTTTGAAGTTCATTAGCATTAAGGCGGTCAATTATTTGTTTGGCTAGCTAAGATTTTTATTATTGTTAGTTGATTGGTGTAGCTACTTAGATCGGATATAACTGCCAGCATATTGTACGTGTCTTATTATAGACCATCTGCATCCGTTGGCGTTATTAGAAGCCGTCTCTAGTGATTTCCATGTCATGTTTTTGTTAGGTAGAACAGCTCGCTGCACAATTTCATTCAATCGCAAATTGTTAAATTCCCTGTAGTTCATTAATTAAACTACAGTACACGTTATATTTTATTACATATAATTGAAGAGCAATTCAAGTAATGAATACAATTACGATAAAAACAAAATTGACATTGTAAATAATAAATATTGGTAACCCAGTTCCACTCATCAATAATGCTAATGAAAACACATAGTTGGAATAGTTTACAAATTGTTTTACTAACTTTACTACTTGGCGACATTGTATTTGATTTCAGGAGCTGGAAGAGATCTACATGGATCTGTGCTCCACATTATCCGAGGCAGTTCTTCAAGGCGCTGAGGTTGTGTCAGCCAGAGTGAGTGTATATTAGAGCAAAGCGTCGGCACAGGGTGATACATAACGTGTTTGTCAGGCCATGGAGCAGTACAAGCGGTACGAAGCCCTGAGCAACCAGTGCAGGACGGTGGCGGGCAGCACAGACCTGGGCCAGTTCGCCAGGTCGCTGCCGCAACCGCCGCCCAACCGCTCGCTGATGAAGCGGCTGTTCACGCCGCCGTCGCCGCCGCAGCACGAGTCGGTGGAGGGCGAGGAGAAGGCCGAGCCGGCGCCGGACAGCCTGCCGCCGCCGCTGCGGGACGAGCTGGTCGTCGACCGCCTGGCCTCCGTGCAGCTCAAGCCGTCGCACGACGCGCTCCGGAAGGAGGCGCAGGACCTCGAGCTCCAGATCAAACAGACGCAAGACGCTCTGGATACTCTCGTGCGGATCCAGCAACGCTCCTTGGAGTCCAGTTTGTTTAACAAAGTCAACGAGCTGCAGGAAGACATTAGCATGAAGAGGTTCGACCTTCGCGTCGCTCAGATACATCTTTCTGCCATTAACCATCAGGTGAGTTTCATACTTTGACGCTTTCTTATCAAAACTCGTTTCGTTATCAACTTTCTGCCTCCCCCTTTCTCCGGGCATGCCAAGACTTCCTTTTAAAACTCCGGCGTGTTGACACATATTCTGTATTCCACGGTGTAAATACCGTATAAAGATAGGTGAGGTAAGCACAAAGGCAGCACCAGAGCATCTCGATGCACCTGAGACCGACAGCTCTTGTATTTTTTACTCGCTCGTACAGCGCCCGACAATAAATTGATTTTATTTCTCGACTCGGACTGCCTCCTTTTCAACATCAAGACTTGTATATTTATACTTTATTGAGAACAAAGTAAAGCTCTTCCATTTCAAATGTACGAGCTCAAATAAATAGGGAAAAGTCAGTAATATAATCCTGATTTTATCATCCAATGTTATTGTAGTTATTCACTTTTAATTGATTTAACTGGAAAAGTTCCATAATGTCAATTGGAGTAGGGAAAAACTTTACCTATTCAAATAATAATCAGCAAACTTTGAAAGATGTAATAATTGGAAACTTTTGACCTTTCCGTTAGCCCTATCAATGAAAATTTACTACATTAACAATCAAAGATTAGTTAACGACTTTTCCAATATTTTGAATAATAAGAAATTGAAATGATTGCAAGTAAGTGATTGGGATGAACGATTGAAATAAAAAAGAACCGTAAGGAACGAAATGAATTTCCTTATGCCTTTGGCGATAACCACGAAGCCATTTTGAAGTAAATGCGTTTAACAGCGCTTATGGAGCGCTCGAAATGTGCTGAGCTAATGGCAACGACCAACACCCGCGCTCTTATAACTGAAAGGAAATTATTCGGCCGATACTGATCGAGACAATAAGAACAACATGAATATATTCTGTTTAAATTATAATCGAACCCAATATGTGCTCCTCTTTGTTCTCCCAGAGGATCAAAGAAGCATTATCTGATCTTGCAAAAAGACATCACAGGAAATTAAATCACCTAAGACAAAAATTCACGAAGCAAAGCAGAGCTTATTAACATAGAAAAGTGTAGCTGCTGCACTTGTTACATACATTATTAAACGAGCGTCACGCCTTCTAAAACCCCGTCTGCTTTCGCTTCAGCTGTTCGCAATCTATTTACATTTACTTCTTGCCGTTACAGCGACAGGCACGACGCTGACCTCTATCGTCGGAAAGCTTTAAGCGAACAAAATTGAATAAACGCTTCCAACTCGTTCAATCGAAAATATAAAAGACGAGCCACTTCCCTGTATTTGTTTCGAAATGAAGCTGAAAAAATTGAGTTGAGGTCCCGCAAGAATTGATTCCAGAGATGGAACTAAGAGCAGTGTCTATTGGGACGCGAAACGAGAATTCTGTATCTGTCACTTAAATCTCAAGACGGGGACTCAATCTTAACTTGACTTAATGTAATTTTACACTGAAATTACTTATTTAACACGGCCTGGAAATCTTTAACCTAGATTTCAATTAGGAAAATTGTCCGCGTTAATTTACTATGCACCGTCGGCTACGTTTCTCCCTTCAACTTAATATTTCATCGTCTTTGTCAAATTGCGATTATTGTTTGGAGTGTAGTTATTGGTAATTGTTGGTGGCTTGCATGGTGTTTATTTGCGCTTAGGAAAACAGAAGTACGGCAGTGTAAATATTTGATGTGACAATTTGCGGGTAATTCAGTGTTTCCCGCGTTGCGTGCTCGGCGCGGTACGTCGGGCGTCGGACGGCGTCGCGCGTCAATACGCGGCCTGCCTTTGGACGCGCTCATCTTGTTGCCATAACCTCTCGCGGGATTCGGCGCCGCATTCTTTCGCTCCTTCATGACAGCACTTTGTTGTGGATTGGTGACCCTGTTTTATACGTGACTCTGATCTTTGTGCTGTGGTCTCGTGCGTGTTTCGTGCGGGTTGTCAGTGCCTTGTTCAGCCACTAGCTCGGCATGGGGTGGGTCACCCTTCGCTCACACTTGGTAAGGATTCTCCTCACTGACATCCAAAACATTTTCCGTCTATAAATTTCACTAAGAATATTAAAATACGGATTCTTTAATAAATGAGAATGACAATATTTATATTAATAATAAAATAAGGCACCGGAGATATTTTTAATATATGTTAAGTCTGGTAACAGTACAAAAGTTATGTTTAATAATAATAATATATAAATAAAGTAAGATACAGCTCGCTAGTCAGCTGATTTATTTGAAGTGTCGTCAAAGAAGGACATGCAATATATACCAGTTCTGCATCGTCGATTTTGAAAGGATCATCACTATTTATTATTTATTGCGTCTTGCAAGGAATGTCATGAGTTTTATGTAATGTAGTATCGACTTCTTGGAAATCCCGGTCAATGTACACAAACATCGGCTTGCCGCGCGATTGATTGGAATTATTTATGCGGTGATCACATGCAAGAAAATAATTTGTGTCTAGCTATAAATACATGTTATCCCCAAACTAATATTTTAATTTTAATTTTAATGAGCGTTCAAATTGTCACGCATGTAAACAATGTATGTAAACATTAACAAATGATTGGTGTTTGATTACAGAAAGAACTATTCTCTAGTAAGTTGGACTCTGGTAGTGACTCTGGGCGCGATAGAAAGCTTTCGTCTGCGTCCACAGGAAGCATGAAGTCTAAGTGGCTCAAAGCGTTCAAGAGCTTGAAGACGCCGCCGGCCAGCGGCAACTCTTCGCCTAAGGAAACCGAGAAGTAAGAACCATTTTCAATCCGTTATTTACATTTTGAAAATTACAATGCATCTTGGAAATTTAATATTTGAAATTGAATTGGAGAATTATTATTGTATGTAGAATAATACTAAACCCGGTAAATAATATTGTGTAGATTGGCCATATGAGTAACATTTTAGAGAGTTGTTATTAACAAGTGTTGTTCATGATTGTTTTGTTTTCAAATTCAGAAAGAACCAAATGTACCATGCTGTGTCGACGATCATTGCAATGAGGTAAACACAGGTTGCCGCTTTACCCTTGGTACATTCCTCTGTTGCACCCTTCCATCATTCTCTTGGTGTCGCATACTCTGTCTCCATTAGCTCTGTACATGCTTCTGTGTCTTCATCAAAGCCACTCTACCAATGACACCTCGCGCGCTATTGTGAGCGTAATGAGAATTCAATCTGTCGATAACAGTATCGGGGAATCGATATGTGCAATCGGAATTTTGTTTGTATTAGAGAACAAACATTAGGGGGGGTTTGATGTAGACACACATGCGCCCTTGCTTCACCTTCAACCCTTGACCGGCGGATGTATCACAATCCAGGCCAGGTACACTCTATATGTCATGTATGTGCCCTCTCTATATGTCTCTCTGTTGTGTAGTCATTACTCATTCACTACAACTACATCTCGCACATACCACTCTGGATTGAAACTTTGTTAGGTATTCATAATTTGTCGTGTAACCGGCCCGTCGTACGGCCGTAAAAACACACTGTTGTAACTTTGCCGATAAATCGTGGCTAATGATGAGGAATGGTTGACAGGAAGAACGGCGCAGCGGGCGGACGTGACGTCACGCGCACCGACTCGGACGCGCACACCTTCCAGGAGTACACGTACAAGAAGATCACCCCTTGCGACGTCTGCTCCCAGGTCCTCAGAGGTCGGTATATCATCATGAGTATACACTCAGCGCAGCACTAACTAGGTTGGAATGTGCAGGCCACACGCGGCAGGGGCTGAAATGCAGGGTGTGCAAGATGAACGTGCACGTGGACTGCCAGGACAAGGCCAGCAAGTGCCAGTCCAAGTCGCGCCTGCTGCGACGCCAGAAGTCCACGTCGGAGATCGAAACCAAAGTGCCGGAGACCACGGTGGAGGAAGAGAGTAAGTAGTAGCTGTAGTCGTATGGTTGTCTGTCCCCGTGCGCGTATTGAACGTGTGGCTGTTAGGTCCCGAGGACTATTTCGGCATCGGCATGCCGACCATGAACCGCCAGTTGTCGTTCAGAGGCTCGAGCCGCCTGCTCACGCCAGATATAGGAGGAGGTACTTTGCGTACTAACTGAGTGTTGTGTGGGTTGCTAGTGACTAACCTAGCCCATCATGCTGCTTGTGTGTCTGACGAGAGTGTGGATATGTAGAGAGCCCGGAGGTGGACCTGATCTACCAGGTGCTGAAGCAGGCGGGGGAGATATCGGGCGCGCGCGCGGGCCGCGAGGAGCGGCCGCCGGGGATCCTGGTGACGGACCGCAGCGGGCCCAGCAGCTCGGGCTCGTCGGGCCACAGCCTGGGCCGCCGCCTGCAGCCGCAGCGCCCCACGCCCGCGGGGCTCTCCGTCACCAACCCCGCGCCACTAAACACTAGTTCAGGTACACACACACTTCTCTCCAAGCTCACCGACGCCCACCAAACCAAACCCACATCCGCCCACTCCACTGTCTCTTCTCTTTTATTATTGCTAGATAATCTCTGTGGGATAAAGGTGTATTTAATCTAATAACACCCAATATATCTCTTAAATATATTGTTGACAACTGTGTATGTAACACTTTTCTCCCATATTGAATGGTAGTAGATTTTTTGTAAATTTCAATTTATTTAACATAATTTTTGCATGAAATTATGTACGTTTTTTCCTTGATGTCCCATCCTGTCCTAATGAAACTGGGGATTACCGATTAAATAAATATTTAAACAATATGTAACGTACCGTAAAAACCGTATTAAATACCGTCCGTCTGTGGTTAATACAAAGTGCGTGAAATAAATGAACCGACATCGGGTGTGTTTTAAAGTAGAACGTTTCGTTGGGAGAGATAAATAGGTAATTTAACAGGCAATAGTTTTCTTGCAGCATTTCTCTTCCAGCAGTGAGTTATAGGAGAACATTTACCAGGATTTGCGGCGCAGTGTGAGTGCGTTGGTTTGCTCACGACTTGACTAACTGCATTTGCTCCCATAGTCACTTTCATATACAAAGCGTAACTGTATCGCTGAAAACTTTGGAGAAGCCATCTAATTAATTCTCATTTTTATTTTCCATTTGCTATACTATTCTTTTCATTTTCGCTCTGCTGTACTTTTTATATCTTCAAAGTTTTCGCCATGTAGCTATTACTCGCGTAAAGAGAGAATGAGATACGTGAGTAGTAGATACATGCTTCATGATCATGGTGTGTTTTACTTAGTAACGTAAGTGGTAGCGGTGTAGCATGTTGATGATGATGATTGGCACAGAGCGGCGAGGTACGGGCGCAGTAGCGGCCGACGGCTCCATGCGGCGTCGTCTCTTCGCCGGGATGAAAAGCCTGACCGGGTTCGGCTCCCGCTCCAGGCACGGATCGCCACACAACCGCTCCATCTCACTACCGGAAAGTACGATACGCACTATCACACATTCACCGCGATACACTCGTGCCATTGCACGGCAACACGCTGGACAGTGCCGAGAGGCGAGGTTCCAGGGTGTCGTCCAGTGCAATGGCACCCCATCTGGTGACAGGTACACTGAGTGTTATCTGTTCGATGTGAGTCTGTGTGTCATGTAACGCGCACCGTGCACTAACACCCATGCCATAGTCTCTTCATCATCTGCCTTGCTCTAGCTGTGTACAGCAGACGCCACTCATTCTCATGGTCCGTGTGCATGTGTGACTGGAGTCTCCGAGCGGAGTGATAGAGTTACGCTGTGCGGTAGGGCTTAAGGGATGTTGTTGCAGAGCGCGGGTCCACGTCGGCTCAGGGCACGCGGCCCTTCGGGCAGCCGCTGTGCCTGTCCGTGTCGCAGGAGAACGGCAATGGGGCCAGCTCTCCCGTGTCTGCTCCCCCTTCGCCCGCGAGACCCTCGCGGCCGAACTCCCGACCTACTCCCAACAAGAAGTAGCCGTAGTCTACCGCGGTATTTTATATCCAGACAGTTGCAAACTTTCTCCCACGGAAATTTTAAACCTAGTGTGTTTGGATTGTTCATTATCTCATTTGGAATTTAAGCTGTCGAGTAAAATACCAACGCAACATATCAACATGTTAATAAGAACTTTCTACCAATGTTTGTTAATGGAAATACTGCCCCCAATGAAGTACATATTATCGTCGTGTGTATAAGTTTCCCATATTTATACCTCCAGGAACTAAACCACAGTACATTTCAATTGCTCAAATCAAACACTTTGTTAGAGTTAATATTTTATTAATAGAGTTTTATTTTTCTGATTGTTGTCGTATTAAACTCCGCGTTGTAAAATGTAAATCAATATTTTTGACACCCAAACTGTGATAAATAAAACGTATAGTTAATTAAAGTAAGATATTGTCATTGCATAAATGGTCGAGGGTTTAAGATCGAGTAAAACGAAGACAAAGTTAAGTTCGTAAGTTGCATGGGGTTTGGGAATCTCGACGCCGATATTAACAGTGTGATGTGCCGTGGCGCAATAACAAAATCTCCGACTCCTTACTCTGTCCTGTCCTCAGTGTTGTTAGCTTTGGTTCTGTGGGTGTTGTAGTCAGCAACCGATTCCTGTTGTGTCATCAGGTAGCATGCGGACGTCCACGAGCGCTGTCGCTTTGACCCAGGACGGAAACTCAGGCGCTGTCGGTCTGTAACTTGTCTGCCGCTGATATGGAATACTTGTCCACATTACTTCATACATACGCACCACACACACCCCATATCCATCCGCTTACCACACTCGCACATGTATATAGCGTATTCCATATCAGTCCATGTGAGTGTCCACCGTGCCCTTCTCTAACACACAGTGCACGTACGAGTGCGTTACAGAGCGGTACGGTATTAGCGTCGCCGGTGCATGCTGTGTGGCTTGTCCTAGATGGTCTGTGTGTGACGGGGTAGTGGAGGAGGCTACATGGTGTGTTTGTACAGCGCCGCACTCGCCGCGCCGCCAGAAGCTGAACCTGCGCATGAAGTCGCTGTCGCTGGACTCGCCCGAGAGCACGGAGCACGTGCAGCGGCGTCGCCACGGCGCCGGCAGCGGCGGCACGCAGCCAGCGTCCGCCTCGTCCGAGCCGCACTCCAACCACTCCTCCTCCTCCAGGATACAGTGTACCGTATACATTCCTTTACTCTAGACGTTACAGTATGCCGCGCAGTGTTCCTTCGTCTTGCCTTACGTGTCTCTTATATCCAGCATGAGGTATCACACTAACTAGTCTTTATCTGTTGCATGACTATCGTAGTTTCCATCCAGCAGCACGAGCACAGATCGTCTCTCAAGGCGAAATCAAGTAGGCACACCCACTAACGGGTGTCTGCACAACGCCACTCTTGCGCGTTGCACGGACACCCCATCTACCGATGAATGGCTTGCAAACTCTTTACCCCTATAGCTGCTCAGATACCAATCCGTATTTCCACATGTAGCTCCATCGAGTCCAGTCCATAACCGCCGCCTCCTAAGCGCAAGGAATATGCGCATGTCATCCGTCGAACTTCCAGACGACAACGAAAAGAGCTTATCTTCTGCAAGTACATCGCCCTGTCCCAGTCCTGTAGGGGGAAAGAAGCCACATCGTTTACTGCCTACCAATCTCTACGTAGTGCTTTACAACTTCAAGGCCAGGCATCAAGATGAACTGGACTTGAAAGCTGGCTATAAAGTCACAGTCATCGACACTTCGGACCCGGACTGGTGGAAGGGAAAATGTCTCGGCAGGGTTGGATATTTTCCTTCTAAATATTGTTCCAAACTACAGGCCGGAGAGAAACCTTTACAGGCAAGTAAATATACGTCATACAATTTAATAAACAACTCCTTTTCGGTCTATATATACAAATTCAATTTATAAAATACGTATTATATAATTGATTAATTAATAAAAATAATTTTAGATATTTATGTAATTTATTAAATATAGGTAATTAGTTCATATCAGGCAGGGCATGTAACCGAAAAAAATACTGGTTAACGGTTAAATCTTATAGAGAACGTTATAATAATAACGGTTTTAGTTCGAAAACCGGTTTTTGAAAATTGGAAACCGGTTTAAACCGGTTAATATATCGGTTAAAAAAATAATTAAAATTAATTAAAAAAAAGTAATTATAAAAATTTTATTAAAAAAAAATTACAGAATAATTATTAAAAAAAAAATAAAAAATACCATCTGAGAAAAATATAACAATTAAAAAAAGCAATTTAATTAATGAATATTCTCAAAAATTCCCGTAATATCTTCAGAAAACGCAGGTCACTTTTCAATTTTAATGCCTGTGTTGACAAAGGCCGTATTTATTTGGGACTTTTTAAGTAACCTTAACGGCCAAAGAAAATATCGGTTACCGGTTTTTATTAACCGGTTACATGCCCTGGTTCATATTATATAAAGACATGTTAATGGAGAGTTTTTGTATATGTATGATTGTTAGGTTACGCATAATCTGCAAGTGTCGGATGGAGACAACGGCCTGATGCTCCTGCGGGACCAAATCGTAATCCAAGTGGGAGAAGAGCTGGACGGCATGGTGATGATCCGCTCGGGAGACAACCGGCAGGGAGTGTGTCCGCTGAAGTTTCTGCAGGAGGTGTGACACCACCACCAGGTGAGCAGGACGTACTGCTACTACCCCACTAACACCGCTAACCTCAACAACGAGCTGCCCAAGCCGCTGCACTCCGGCAACATCCTGCACTACTACTACAACAACATCGGCAACAACAACACCGAGCTCTTGGCCAAGCAGCAGAACATCCACATCAACAACAAGATCGTTCCCAAGCCGGGGTTCGGGTCGCGCGTGCGTCCGCTGTGGGTGCGCGCACTTCCCAGGCGGTCCGATTCCCAGAGACGGCCGCTGCTCCTTGGAGAAGTGGTGCCCACTCCCCGAGTGTACTCCATCTCCCAAAACGTGGAAAGATATACCCCACGCAAGCTGCGCGTCTACAAATCTTAGTCCACAAGGAGACAACACTTATTTTTATAGATGTTTTTATTTAAAGCGATATATACGTATAAAGCACGTCCTAATCAATCTTATGAGCACTTTACATCATTGATGATTCTCTAAGTTGTCACACAGCCAACAACCCAGTCATGTACATGTAGTAAACTTAGGGAACATAACAAGACCAATCACCTACGTCTGCGAAGTGAACTACGTATGAGGGGATATACTTATGACTTAGTCGAGTTTTACACTAATTGTGCATGCATTGTGTGGAGATTGCTTTTGATATAAAAATTAACAATTTCTGTTACACACCGTCCTTTAGGTATGTTCTTCTGTTCATTACGTTGCATATTATAAACCATATTTATTTGATGAAAATAACAAATATATAAACAAAGCATTTGCCGGATGAATGCTTTTAGCTACTCCTATTTTTGAAATGAAAATTAGAAATTCGTTAACCCGTATCGTTACCAATATAAAATATTTATTGTTGTATTGAAATTTTTTTAAATATTTTATTAAATGTTACTTAGCTAAGAAAAATAGCAACTAATAAATATTAATGTAATAAATGTGCAGATATAAAACACGAATCTCAAATCCCTGTTAAAGAAACTATTATGAAAATAAAAGTTTCTTTAAAATGTTGATTTGTTAAAAATGCACACGACCAAAGAAAAAGTATTATATAATAAAATAACTAGATCACGTGTAGGTACCATGCATGTAACATCCATCCACCACTGTCTGTGTTACCTACAACCATCCTACAGCTGCTATACCCAAACCGGCTCAAACATTCACGACAAGTAGACATACATTTGCATTTATATGAGTCCCAGAGTAATCATTCCTAACAGCTGATTTCACTTGTGAAATGATGAAACACTTTAGTGATAACAAATTATTATCATTTGTAAAATGGTACCGTCATTTGATGAGGATAAATGCAATGCCTAACCATAATTTTGCAAAAAATAAATTATGTGAAGTATATTTGTTTACATTAATACCTACATTCATATTTATTTAATTATAATAACTTTTTATGTGTTCTACTAATTAAATTTTAAGAGTTTTCCTAATAGATTTCCATAATAATTTTCTTATTAATTTATATTATTTCTTTATTTTTTATTTAATTACTTATTTTAAAATGTTAAATAAACAAAATTATGTTAATAAAGTTATGTAATTGAGCATAATACTTATTTTAGAAGCAATTAATTCATTATTTGTAGTTGCGTTAAAAGTTTTCCGAGCTCAGTCATATGATCCAACGATCCAAGCACAAGCGCATGAGTCGCAGCCTCGCAGCGCTCGCAGCCTTGAGTTTGACGTATAACCTAAAATTAAATTCGCTCTTTTGCTAGTCAGTACAATGTGTGATACAAATATTTTAAAATATATTCCATATGTAACATTAATAAATCCTAGTTTTTGGTATAAATTAACACAATTAAAGTTAGATGTAGATAAATTAGATGAAAATCGTCGACATATTTGGGGATGGTTTACAAATGTAAAACAGCAACATAATTTACCTTTACTTGAAATAGACTGTACTTCTTTTAATTTGTAAGTTCTGTTTTTTGTTTAATATGTAAACTATAACTTTTCATTTCAGAGACTTTCCTGGACAGAACAACTACTTTCCAGTTCATGGAGTTATACTAAATAAAAATACAATAGAACAATTTAAAGATTGTAATAAATTGGAGTTAATAGATAGTGAGGGTTCCGTACTATTACAGTATTTTAAAAATGGAAAGATTTTAGATAATCCTTCATTATTAAACACATTTTTTATACTTTCATTTGCTGTAAGTAAAATATTATCTTTAAGTAATATATATATTTGATTGTTTGTTTTTTAGGATTTAAAGAAATATTGTTATTATTTTTGGTTTGCTTTCCCAACTCCTAGTTTTAATATTAATTTAAATGGGCAGAAACCTATCACTGAATATTTAGATGTGGAACAGGTTAGTTAATGAAATATCACTTAATAATTTTTATATCATTATCAACATATTTTAGATAAAAAGTTTTGCTGTAGCTTATGGTAATATTAATAATATAAATGAAAAAGCTTTCTTTGTTGTAAAGAGACACGGAGACAGTGTAAATATTTTAACTTTAAAGTCTTTTATAACCGAAGAGTGTAAATGTTTTGAAGATATTTTATTTGGATTTGCTGATCCTAGTTGTGAAGAATATCCAGGATGGCCCCTGAGGAACTATATGGCACTTTTATTGTATTATTGGTGCGTGTACTTACTTTGTAAAAATTTTCTCTCTAATTTGTATTATTTTAGTCCTAACTTATATGATAAAGATATAAACATATTGTCCGTTCGTGTAGATGTTAAGCAAAAAATATGTTTGTATAACAATTGTATTATTTTCAATGTTCATTTTCCACAAGTTGAAAACGTAGAGAGATTTTTGTTCGAGAAATCCGAACAGAATCAATCCGCTTGGATCGGCTGGCAGAAAAATGACAGAGGAAAGTTCGGCCCAAAAATGGTCGACATGAAAGACGATATGGACCCACACAAGTAAATATGTAAATTAGTTATATCACTACATTTTTAATTTTATTTTTGTGTAGAATGGCAGAAAATTCTGTAGATCTCAATCTCAAACTCATGAAATGGCGGCTTCTTCCAGATATAGACTTAGAAAAATTAAAAGACACAAAGTTTTTATTGTTAGGAGCGGGAACTTTGGGATGTTCAGTCGCCAGGAATTTATTGGTGAGTTTTATTCAACGTTTTTATATTTTAAATTAATAGTGCGGTAGGCGTGGGGCGCCCGTCACATTTCTCTTGTAGACAACGGTAAAGTCACTTATTCGAACCCCGTCCGGCAAAGTTTGTACAATCACGAAGATTGTTTGAATGGAGGCAAAGCAAAAGCTTTAGCAGCTGCTGATAACATCAAAAAAATATTCCCAGCTGTGGTATGTTCTGTAATTGTGTGTTTAGAGTAATATTAATTGAGATATAGGATTCTAGTGGGTATGTAATGAGCATTCCAATGCCGGGGCATAGTATAGGAGCCAGCATGCTGGAAGAAACAAAGAGGAGTGTTGATTTGTTAACAGAACTTGTATCTTCTCACGATGTAGTGTTTCTGTTGATGGATTCGAGAGAAAGTCGATGGTTACCTACAGTTCTAGCCGCACATTTCAATAAAGTAAGTATTGAAATATTATTTTTTATCAGACTGCGTTCTTTAACGGCCATAAAAGAAATATTTAAATATGTCGTCTTCTTTGGAAATTTTTAAAATAAATAAACATCGAAGAGCATTGAAAAACGCACTCTTCGATACAGTACAATATTTTTATTACTGGTTGTAAAGATAGTTCATTTTTTGTCATATAATTAAGATTACCTTTTAATATTTTTAAAATAGTTATTTTAAAATTTTCATTGCACGTATTCTTAAATAAAAATTTATATTGTAATAAAGTAGTAAAATAAACGTATTTAAATGAGAAAAAAATATATTTACAACGCAATCGCTCTTTTTTAATTGTAACACATATAGGGCCGTTTTAATGTAAATAAATCTTAATTGCAGATTACTATAAATTCTGCTCTCGGTTTCGAAACTTATCTAGTAATTCGACATGGAAGTAATTCCACCGAAACTATTACCTATGAAGAAATTCCCGGCCTGAAATCCATCCCTGGAAATGAACTTGGTTGTTACTTCTGTAACGACATAACAGCTCCTGGAAATGTATGTTTCATAAAAATATATTATAAATTTATAATTAATACATATTTTAGTCTCTGAAAGATCGGACCCTGGATCAGCAGTGCACGGTAACTCGTCCAGGAATTTCTCCCATAGCCGGAGCTTTGGCCGTGGAGTTAGCCGTCTCGATCTTGCAACATAAATATGGGTAAGGAATTTGTAGTGTGTTTTATAAATTGTTTATTCATTGATATATGTAGAGCACTAGCTCCAGCGTTTTATAAGTCGTCGAACGAAGATGCGGGGGATATTCCTGCAGAAGGATTGTTGGGTCTTTTGCCGCATTCCATCCGAGGTTTTCTGTCAACGTTTTCAAACGTTCTGCCGGCCACAAAACGATTCCCGCAATGTATTGCTTGCTCACGAATAGTTCTAGAACAATACGAGAAAAATGGCTTTGACTTTCTCGTTGAAGTATTTAATTCTTCGAAGTATTTGGAAGATTTAACCGGCTTGACTGAAATGTATCAAGAGACGGAAAGCGCGGAGGTAAAATAAGAGTTTTATGATTAAATATAAAAGATTGATTATTTGTTCTATTACAGATTTGGGATATAGAGAGCGAAGAATCAGAGTAAGTATAACATTGTATATTTATATTGCATTTATATGTTTGATATTTGTGTCAAAATAAATTGAAGTCATGAAGTGTGAGTTTTGTCCTTGTGTGATGCGTCCTTCCAGTTCGTGCGGTGTGAACGCGGCTCTGTAGTTCAGACGTTTTCAACTAGAGGAGCTATGTAAATATTTAACATTCCTGGCATACCGTGAATGCAGGTTTGACCGAAATGTCAAATACTTTGCACAGTTTGGTGGTTTAGCGTATTGTCAGACAACTAATTTGCCAAATTACTGAGTGTCGAGTGCATCAATAGTGTTGAGATTGCATCAGTGTTTGTGCTAAGTCAGCTGGGTAGGTTATATCACTTATTTTGATACAATTCATGCACTTACACGTGATAATATCAAGTATTGATTGCGGGTCGGACTGGATTTTTTGCATATTTGAGGAACACGAAATTTTTCTTCTGTATTCACATTACCTTCATAATTTTTATTATAAAAACTGTAATTTAATGTTGCAATAACAGTAATATGTTGTTTATTTTAATATATTGTTTATACGTTTTTAATTTTCATGGTAATTTACTTATTAATACTGTAACAAAAAGTATTAGTATTTGTTTGTCGAATGCCAGAAATTCCTTGAATGTTTGAAATAATTACAATTGGCATAGCGGCTGTACTAAATATTTCTTCTTTCATGAACTCATTTTAAAATGCGTAGATAATTATGCGAACAGTAATTATAAAAATCTAGTACAATTCTATTGTTCTTCACGAATTAAATATTTATTTCCTACCCAATTATTTATAATTTAAAAAACTTTGTAAAAGATTGTCTTTTGTATGTTAAATAACATTAGATTTGGTCTTGACCCTCATGTAATATTTTTAGCTCCCGTGTAACATATTTGAAATTTCTACCCTTATGTGTCCTCCCTTTGGAATGTCATGATGTAATTTATTACGAGGCTAAATTTAATTTAGTGGAGTATGTAAATATAGAAAATTTCCGGCGCCTATCAGCGATTGAATATCGCTTCGCGCAGATGTAATTAATTGCGGTATGCGGTGATGTGTTTACACATTTTTATAATCAGAGACATTCCTCGAGTTATCTGTGTCAATAAGCCGAGATAACCCTTTCACGCATTCTCTGCCCATGTTGCAGACATGGAGAGCGTGGAGTCTCCCTTGGATGTCCTTTCCAGAGCTGCCACCATGGTCCAGGATAGCCTTCCAGTACACAACGCAGGTAAACTCGCTTTATTATTCTACATTATATCAGAATGGAATGCGACTTATCTAAAGTAAACATTACATGTGCCATCAATACATTAACAAATAACTTAATGCATAAAACCGGGTCGATATGTATCAGAGCGGAAATTCCAACGTATTCCCACAATTGTTGCAATGTAGGTGTATGTATTGACTTAGGGCCTTCCATCAAATAGTGAACTCCTTGTAAGTGAAACAAAAACAAAGGAAAAGCCGTTTCACTTCCAAAACTAAATTCCAGCCGAGAAAGTGTATGGCACCGCCATGTAGAACGTAGAAAAGCAGCCGGTGTCGGTACGGAGTAGATTTTGGATCGTCCGAGGGATGCGTTTGTGCGAGATGAGCCGCGAGGCGGCGGGGGTGTAGGCCGCATTCCAGCGATGGTCGGTATGCGGCCGGCAACACCAGACGCACGTATCTCCCACAAGCCAGACAAGGATAGCCGATGAATTCGCGACGTTTTTACCAACACACAGCTGTACAGCCACCGTACGATATTCACAAGTTTTTTTTGCTAAACATCTGGAACGTTTTGAATAATGTCTCACGCAATACACTTTGTTCATATCTCCAAAGCGTACAAAATCTACGCAGTTTTGTAGCTATTACATAAACACAACTGTAATTACTTTTTTTTGCTAAATTGTGTGATACAGACTGCATAAAGTTCAATTTTAAAAAAGACCTTGTACATATTATGATTATTTCGCATTACACGGCTATCGCTTGTCGACTTGTCCTAAATACTTGTCTGTAAAAAATTGTAACTGCACAGCAAAAGTTATTTTACATTAACTTTGAATAAGCTAAGGTATTTCAAGGAAAAGGTAAATTAATTTCTAAGTGTTATCAGCGCCTAGAACAGGCATGTTTTCAACGTGCATGTACAGCTGGTAGTAGGACAGATTGTTTTGAGTTGGAGAATATGGAAATAACAATGAATAAAAGAAAACGTGAGATGTAAAGTACACAAGAGTCATTTACAGATGTTGAAATGCAATCTCGACATATTCCTCTGTGATGTTTACATTAGAAATCTGGGAATTAGGAGATCCCGCAAGCTTGCAAGTTTACAACATCTATTTAACAGAAAAACTTTGCAGTTTATTTGATGGAAAAAGATGTAGCAATGATTTATCATTACTCTTATTCGAGGTAAAGATCTGACACAACAATTTCGCAATTTCCATACAGTAAGGAATCAGTTGTGAAAAGTTTGAAAATCGCTTGGCCTTGCTGAGATAAAACAAAAACAACAAACTCAAGCAGCGGTTCCCACAGAGGTAGAAGCAAGGCAGAGTGTTCGCCCGTGGGCCGCGCATAAAAAACGAAGAAAAAAACTAATTACCCGTCCGGCGTACCTGGCTAGCTCGTCTTATGAATGAACGAGGCGATCACTAGGCCTGCAGCTCGGGCGCCGTACGGCAACTGTGTCCGTCACTCGTGAACTGTGAACCCAGTGCAAGTTACAGTGAGTGTGGCACTATGTGTTTGGATGTAGACGAACTCCTAGAGCACCGGGAAGTCATGGACCTGCAAGTTACTAAGCATGTTTTCTGGCAGCCGTGGCTTACAACAGGTAATTTTATCAATGAACGGCTACATTAAATAAACGTAATGACTAATAAATTCATTTTGTTTACTACATTGCATTTATATAAGTATTTTTATGGAGTAGTAAATATTTGGTTGAGTAAATGAATATTTGGAGAATGTTCGGAGTGTGTTGGGAGAGCGAAGGACGACGCGACGAGCGGGGATCTCAGGTACGCCTCGCTTGACCGGATGTAGTCTATCTTCTCGACTAAATTAATGGATGCTGGCGCTCGGACCAACAACCTTGAAAGGTCACCGCGCGGCCCTACTCGTCCCTCCCAAACAAGCAATTACCTCTCATGTGTGTTCGTTTCCAGACGAAAGCAACAAGCAGACCTCGACTAAACAGCTTCCCACTACGAAATGGAAACGAGAGCGGCGACGCCTCCCAGAATATTCCAGGAAATCCGATCCGAAACTGCCAGAGAACGCGCCGGAGAGCCCCACGAGTCCCACGGAGAGCTCGGCGCCGCTGGACATGAGCGTGCGGCAGCGGGGGCAGCCGCCCTCGTACAGCCAGGCCATCTCCAGCCCCGGCTACCGGCCCAGCGTCATCACGCAGGCCCCCACGCACAGCCACGGCCCGCACAACCTGCCGTCCGGTGAGTACCTGCTGCTCAAGCTTTCGACGTGAGGCATTTATTAGTTGTCTCTGTAGGTATATCCATGTGTGACCCCATCATCGACGAGCACTTCCGGCGCTCGTTGGGCAAAGACTACCTCATGTTGTTCAACAACAACGCCACGCCCGAGGCCCCGGCGCCGACGGCGCGGACCGTGAACGTGGCGGACGCCGAGTCTGCCGGGCTCTCCGTGGACGACCACTTCGCCAAGGCGCTGGGCGACACTTGGCGGAAGCTCAACCAGAAGGAGGACTCGCCGGCTGCGGACAAGGCGTCGGCGGCCCCCACCGTCGTGTCGCTCTAGGTACTCTACTCTAATCTATTCCATGATCCGTGATGTGAGTGCGTGGTGCATCATTCATTATCATTCCTGACTCTCTGTCTCTTGTTCTTGCTTATTTCATGTGCATACTCTCCTCAGTGACTATTTAATGACCTCTATGTATATATTAGTGTTTAATTGTATATATACTGATTGATTAATATACCTGAGATAATTTGCGATTAGTATTTATTTTATGTGCTAATGTAACTTCGTACAAACGTAAATTTACAGGCCAGACACTATCATGTGTTGTTGTTATTGACATTACTTCAGTTACAATGTTGTAGTATTTTCTTTATTATTACAAATAAAATAATTTTTAATGTGTTTTAAGTCTAATTAAATAATTCTTTCATTAAATAGTTACACCAATGTTTTGACTATGATTCAGTCATTTAATCAGTGCCGGCTTTAGGGTAGGGCGCGGTTAGGTGTACGCCCAAGGCGCCAGTCACTTCTTATACAAAAAAATTTAAGTATTCAAGTGCAAGGTATAATTCGTATTAACATCTACAAATAAAATAAACCATCAGTCCTAAAAATCAACAATATTTTCAATTAACTACTTCTTTTTTTTTTTTATTTAAATAGCGGTCGACAAAAAGACCCGAAAAGTAAATTTTGTTAGAATTCATGTAACATTTTCATTAATTTATTTACTCAATTTCCAATTTGTAGGGCCGCCATGAATAATCTAGCTCAGGGCGCCAAGTTGCTAAAGCCGGTACTGCATTTAATTGTTAGTCATTTGGTTTTATTTGATTTTCAGCGAACACATTTCATATCTACTTACCAGAACTGTGGACTTGTACCAGTAAGTTTAATGTAAATACAATTACCTTAAGCGAAGTAAGGAGTTTGGTCGCACAAGAACTGATTTCGTATGGTGCTAGAGTATCGGTACGATCTGGCCACCACAAGAAAGCAGTCCTCATGTCGGACGTGGAGGACGGCACCGGGACTGCCTCGCCACTAAACCGTTTGCACTTAAGTAGAAAATGTCTGTCACACTTGGCAAAATAACTACAAACCTTCATTGTTTCACAAACTCGTCTACGGCGCGAAGGCGGTTTTGATAGGAATGACAGAGGCTGTTGTGTAGCTCCAGTTTAAATGCGAATCAATATTAGCTTCCCGTGATTTTTTCGTTCCACGATGGATTGGGTTTCCTTGAGGATATCATATGTTGTGGTTAGAGGCCGGAGCGTGGAGCTGAGTCTTCGCGCATACATGCTACCTGCATGGCCTAAGTAACCCTATATGCGCTCACCATATCAGGTTATCTACTGTACAATACGCTGAAAAAATTCTTTTCAAATGTTGCTACTATATATTCACCAGCGTTTAAATCTCCGACATACTCATCCTCTATTTTCCTAGAAAACCACTCCTCATCATCTGTTATTGAATCAAATGTTATAACTCCCAAAAATCTGGCCGAATTCATACAAAAAATATTTTCTATATTAGATATTTAATAAAAATAAGAGAGTAAATATGTAAACATACCTTACAAAGTTTGTTAGAGATTCTTAAGCCCTGAGAAGTTCCTTATTGAATGGTAAGAGAAAAAGTAAATGCACTAGGTCACTAAAGAACGGCTGCGGTAGCGACACGATGACTCAGTTGTGCAGACTTGCAGCCTTGCAAGCGGCCAGAGCTTCGCTGAGCGCGCGACACAATACCCTCGTAGCTAGAGGGGGGCGCATTGTGTATTTTTTACCACTAGGGTACGAAGACATAAAGTTTGATTTGTTGCACCATTGCACATAGGGGATGATTCCTCCTGAATGGAATCAAACTTGTTTTCCCAAGCCCTTTGTCCCTATTTAGGGTAACGTTTAGAGGATGTAGGACAGAAGGGTTTCTATTTCCTCCACATCTTGCGAATTGCGCATACGTACGAACACGTACGGTACGTATGTATGCTAATGTGTGACCATGTGGAAATAGATGGATGAGCTCGTACATAATTTGAATGCTATCTATAAATAAATGAAAATGAGATAAATGTTATGTGTGTTATGAATTCAGGGCATCGCGCAACGGAAATAAATGGCAGGCCACCCACGCAACTTGTGTGTAGATCAGGCGCACGCGATCACGAAGGTTGCTGGTTGCCGATGTACAACGATACGTTCCTGCTTTTAATAATATTAAACCATTGCTAATCCTAATTATTTTCATCTCAAATATTTTCATTTAAATATTCAAATCGAATAACGTCATCACATTAGATGTTACAATTATTTTATTTACGTACAGAACATTATACTAAAAGGTATGTAAATGGATGATTTACATTTAAATTTTTATTACAAGAACGTAATTGTGAACGTAAGGCGGTGGTATTAAAAAGAAAGAATTATGGCTAGCTTGGCGCTGAGTGCAAGGCGCGGAAAACTTTCACTGTTATCACAGCAGCAGCTGTGGGTAAAGTGGCCACAGGGTCCATAACGAATACAAAATATTTGCAGGTAATTGGGTCACTGGTGTGCGATGTGCACTGCCACGTTATGTAACGATTATGAAATATATTTACCTGCGCCAAGCTAAGCGACTCAACAATGCCGCCGTTCTATGACAAAAAGTGTAATTTGCTCTCATGTCTGACCTCCAGCAAAACAAAAACATTCAATTTTTATGTCTTCTTATAAAAATAATTGAACTTTGGATGTATTCCTTAGCAAATTTTAAATATTTGCTTATATGTAAGCAAACATTACGCCATATATCTTTTACCTGCTTATCAATAGCCAAGTGTTAATTTTACGCAGTATTGTCATTAGTATTTACAAGTAATAAATTCATGAAATATTTTATTGGAAAATTTATGTTTACTAAATGAGCATTTAAAGAAACTTTTCTTTTTCGAATGTACGGAATATTTAGCAGACTATTAATTTCTGGAACTTTTGGTATTAGTAGTTTATTTGTCATTAATGCTGGAAGCGTATAATGCGTGTGATTAGAATACAATAATTTTGCGTCTAAATGATAATAATTGCCACGTTCAAATTATGGCATGACACAGAATATGAAAATTGCTATTGTTTTACACAGCATGTAGGGCCACGTGAGGCAATTTAAATATGTTTACAATATTAATAACAAATTTTCATATGAATACAATCGATGTTAGTATTGGAATTTACATTATAACTTTTACATTACCATAAATTTGAAAATTTTCCAATGTTAATTAGTTGTCATATTTGGGACTTATCAGAATATTAACAAAACATTAGGAAAGGTAGACCATCCGGGTTTTTTCTCATTATCCTAAAGAAAGGAATCACGTCATCATTTATTTGTTAAATGTGTTTACACAAGAAGCAAAAATCATTGTTCTATGGAAACTTTCGATCGTTTGTATACCCAAATGAAATGCAAAAACAATATTTCCACATATTTATATTAGATATTTATGTAATGGCATACCTTTCCGCTCTTTGCCATCTTCTCTGTGAATATGGGAGAAATGTGTATATTCATATTCAATACTGTTACATTTCGTATTACTATTTCGAAATAAATTGCCCCATTTTAATTATTTTTATACAAAAAAATTAAGAAAGTCATTGCACAAATTAGAAAGTGTTTTTGGCAAATTAAAAGAAAGCGCTATATATTATTTAAAATATTTAATATTTCTAGAACATCATTGTTATAAATAATGTACATATTTTAATAAGTTTAAAAGAAAAGTTTTATTGATATATACAAAGTATATAAATGTTAATGTTTCAAATTAGTAAAGACTAGTAGCGAATTTGTATTTATATAATATATACAATGTTATAGTTTTATAATTTATGTGCATTTTTATCGAGAGATTAGTTGATATACGTTAGTAAGGTATATGTTGGGAAACGTAAATGGTGATGTTTGCATGTAATGTAGGGCTTGGATTCCTGTCATTCTGTGTACATAGTTATGGTATATTAAAATCCCGTCAAGATAAAAATCAGATACACAGAGAAAGGAAATATCGTGCGAGGTGCGCAGCTCAAAACTGTGTTCCTGGGCCGCTACTCGGGTGCATAGTCACGTGTTCGCGCGACCACTTAAATAACAGCGGTGTATGCTACGTCCGCCGGCAGTCAGTCAGAATCCGTGCTTGCAGTCCGTGACGTGGCCGCGTCGGTTTGTTGGTGCTCGTTCTTGGTTCTCATCCAGCTCTCAGTGCCCTACACATATGCGTCCAGTGTGAATTGGTGAAAAGTGTGTTTTGTGATCATCCTCTGTACTACACCTACATACAAGTGAGTATCTTCATTGCCGGGTGGCTTGTTGTGTTGTGACCAACTCCGCTGTGCACGTGCTGGCGTATTCCTTCTTTCCGCGTGTAAATTTCGGCGTCTTTTCTTCTACCTGACATCATATCACATAACAGTTACGTGAGCGATCGAGAAGATCGATTAGGAATTATATTGAAAAAGTGAAATGCATTAATTACTTTAACTTTCCTTCAAATGTTCAACTTTCATTCACCACTGTTCATTCTAGGTCAGATTACTACTACACATTCAGCGACAACTTTATTACTTAATCATTATTTTCCTTCTCGGTCTTTTCTTAACGTACACCGTTAACATATATCATACCTAAAACAAGTTTTAACTTATATAATTTCGAGATCAAAGTTCTGCTTACAAATGTGGTAATTGCCAATTTTTTAGGTGTTTCTCTTCGGGTCATTGTTACCATAAAATGTATTTTGAACACGTATATATCCTAACTCAAAATCTTGTTTTTGTTGTTTTTTTAATAATTGACAAAAAATTTAATGTATAATATAAACTAGTTTTAGAGAATGGATATCATAACCACGGACCAATTAATTCCATTTGCACCTGTTAGTTGGAGTTTGAATTTTGTTGTCTATTTTGTTTTAAAAAAGTATTACGTCACTGAGATATTTACCAATACATTTCACTTTCGAGAAATGATGTTGCTCAATGTATGGCGAAATTGTAGGTGTTACATGGCAAAGTAGAAGCGCGAAGAAGTACTATTGTCATTGTCATTCATCAGAAGAATACCTGCTTATAACTATCTTTTGACTATTACACTCGTTCCAAATAGATTGCCCTGTTGCGTTTTCCTATCATAAGACATTTTTGAAATACAACACTATGTATTTGTGCTTACCAAATGAAAATTGTAAAAAAATATACTTTGGTACGTTTAAAATTGCTTGTCAAGTGAACCATAAAACGAACTAGTGATATAGGATTGTTGTTCCATGAAAAACTGAAATATGATTTATTATTTTCATTACAATTTGCAAGTCATATGGACCTATAACATATAGATGATTATTGTTTTTTTTATATATGCTTAGGAATGTGATAATATAATACTTGAACTAAAAAATTAATTGGTCACAAAAAGAAATCATCTTTATGACTTTCTCTAAATTACAACATACATATTTATTAAATATCTGTCATACTTTTTGAACAAAAACTAAATGCACATGTTTCATGCATATAATTATGTATATGTAAACTATCATTAAACTAGGTAACATTACCAATAAGTCATTTATTGCGTAAAAATATAATAATTCTACATTGTTTATTTGCTAAAGAGTGAATGTATGTATGGGATATGTGATGTTTATGAAGTTTATGTACAATACGTGAGCTAGGTATACGTAACGAGGCACATTGCGACATTCTTGTGCTGTCGGTGTCTCTCAGTTACGTCATGCCTGCACCGCTCCCTTCCCGTCCTATTCGCATGTGCTTCCTATCATCTCCCGGTTTCTTCATCATCTTTTCCTTTTTCCTCACCAGCCATCCGTCCCCGCCGTCGCCCTATTCCTGTTTGCATACACATCACCTACAACGACCTACCAAATGAACTCTCTTATTACCAATACCCTAACATTGAAACAAGAAAGTGAAATTTCGGGCCTTGATTACTCTACCTCGACCTTGAATGGTATTAAGACACTACAATGTATTATTTTCCTATGTGTTTTATCCTACGGGCGGAAGTTTAGATATTTAAATTAATGAGGCATTTTGTATGTAATTGACGTACATGCAAAAAAATAAAAGTAACAATTAATGTATTTAAGATGTACATTCGTATGCGGAATAATGTTATGGTAATTATGATAGGGGACACAATGCATTTGAGGTCATATATGCGCAAATCATTTCCGAGATTTCAGTGCAGTCGCTGAACCTGGCTGACCTTAAGTTTCGGCCTCGGAAAGACCCTTGGCCGGCCACTCCAAGGTTTCCTCCTGCCTAATTGCCTCCTCTGCCCACTGATCAATGCTGCACGAGACGAGTGTGACATCTCAACAAACACACTTCACTTTTCACATTTTATGGCTTTGTTAATTGGGAAATAATCTTATACAGCAATGAAAATTCCCATGTTTCTAGAATTGAAATGAGCAATGTAAGGTTGTGACGACCACGTCTTCATACGCATTCCAGATATAGGTACATTCATTGAATATTAAATTGGCATATATGTACATATATTGGCAAATAATATTCTCAAATGACAAATGGATGTAAATGTCAAGACCACTTGTTTTTATAATGTGATTATATTTTGACTGAAAGTAAATTTTAATGACAATTTATACGTGCGTGAAAAGATGAATTTCATAATTAAAAAAAAATTAGGTCCGATGGAGGTCAACTGGCAGTCATGTAGACTCTTTTAATGACAAAATTACGTGATCGTTAACTTTATGCAAATGGCTTTCAGCGATTTTCATGTTAAAGGTACCTTGGCAAACCAGAGCAACAACCGCCAATGCTCCCATTCATCTACGACACCCCCATTTATCGTGAAATGTTGCTTGTTACTTACACATGTTTCTGTTCTAGATAAAATGGCACTTATATTACGATATATAGATACTATGCACGACTACATGAACAAAACTGGAGGTAATCAATTCTCACAACGAACTTTTACAATAAAAATAAAATTCAATATTTTGTACTAGATCCAAGAACAGCGAATTGGCCACTTATGTCCAGCCCGTTTCCAACACTAGCAATATGTTTATCATATGTATATTTTGTAAAGGTAATGAGAACTTATTCCAAATTAATGTACGTTATTTGAACTGTAGTTTGTTGCAGATCTTGGGCCCACGATTGATGGAAAATAGAAAACCTTTTCAATTTCCAAGAATTCTCATAGTATATAATTTATTTCAAGTAGTATTTAGTGCGTGGTTATTTTATGAGGTAAGGAAAGCAAGAGTCGGATAAGACGATGAGATGATTTAGTTGTGTGCATGGGAGTGATGTGTGTGGAGAGCATAGGTGGACGAGCAGAGTGTGGTTGGCAGCGTAGGAGAGCTAATGCATTTCATGTTTCGTATCAGTGTTTGATGGGCGGTTGGCTGACTGAATACAGCTTGAAATGCCAGCCGGTGGACAATTCCAACTCGCCGACAGCCATCCGAGTAAGTGGCTCCTCTCACGCCACAAACAGAGAACACAGCGCGCGCGGTGATGGTTTAGGGAGCTGGGCAACTGAATATTGTTTTATTATGTACATACATACTTGCATAGCATCGCCAACGTGTACATATGTGTATATAGTGTACGTGTGTTACTAATCCGATGACTGCTAAAGTGACAGCCAAGTCAGTCTGGTGATTCAGAGCTTGTGGTTCCTTGCAGATAGGCATGTCTGGGTGGCTCACAGGATTTTACAGCTATCGGTGCCAGCCGGTGGACTACTCGAACCACCCTAGTACCCTCCGGGTGAGTATCATTTATTAAATGTCTTTTTTAAATTACTTCCCACCTCAGAGTCCTTATTATCAGGATTTTAAATGCTTTCATTTGTAATTTTGCTTGCTTGAGCTTAAATGCATTTTTTTAACAATTATTTAACACACCAATATACACACACCTGATGAAATATTTATTGCTAACTATTTTAATTCCTACTTACTGGAAAGAAGATACAACTCCTTGCACATCATGTAAGAATATCTTTTATTCACTTGATTTATCCAAATTGATTTCCTACTAGTAGCTTAGAGTAGAGTATTTGTTCCGTGGTACTTATTTAACCATTTGTTAACATATGTGTAATGTTCAGATGGTACATGCCTGCTGGTGGTACTATTTCTCCAAGTTCACTGAGTTCTTCGACACGGTAAGTGTTTGATGACATTTGAATGTGCGGACGTCTAAATAAACCATCCGATAGATATTCTTCGTGTTGCGAAAGAAGAATGACCACGTGTCGACGTTGCACGTCATCCACCACGGCTGCATGCCCATGTCCGTGTGGTTCGGCGTCAAGTTCACTCCAGGCGGCCACAGCACGTTCTTCGGCTTGCTCAACACCTTCGTCCACATCATCATGTACAGCTACTACCTGCTGAGCGCCTTCGGACCACACATGCAGCGCTTCCTCTGGTGGAAGAAGTACCTCACTACTCTGCAGATGGTAAACAAAAGACATTAAATTAATCGTAACTATACAGGGTGTTTGGTGAATTTCGTTTATTATGAAAGATACAGAAAAATGTTACGGAACAAAATTAAACTAGTCAAAGGGACTCATAAAATGATCTTAGTAAGAATTTTGTGTCACTTCCGGTTTTGATTCTAGCATAGGGAATCGGTATATTTATATTTTTTTTTCGGAATGTACATAAAATTAGCTCTACAGTGATATCAAAATATCATAGTTTTTCTTCAACCATTTTAAAATGGTGACAATTTATTTTCATATTTATGTACTTACTTATAGGTAATTAACGAAAAAAAAAATATGTTTAAAATACCTTATAACAACCAACAAAATACAAAAACTCTTATTAACAAAAATTAAAATTAAAAATACTCAAAATGGCCGCCGTCATTCTTTGCACAATTTGTCACATATAACAAATTCTGCCATTAAATCGTCATAAAAGGTAGATCTAATATTTTTTGACATTATTTGTTAGTTTTCAGGTAACAAAATTTCAAATTGCTGGCTATGGTTTATTTTTTTTATGAATTTTTATTAGTAAATATTTTAAAAATAAAGTGTCGCTATTTTGAAATTGTTGAAGTAAAACAATGATATTTTGGTATCATTGTAAAGCTAACTTTATGTACATTTCGAAAAATAATATAAAAATATCGATTCCCTATGCTAGAATTAAAGTTGTACACATTTCCGCCAAAACCGGAAGTGACACAATATTATTCCTATGAGCCCCTTGTCTAGTTATATATTTCTCCTTAATATTTTCTTGTATCTCTCAAAACAAACGAAATATTCCAAGTGCCGACCTTTCGACAAACACCCTATATATGATTGCGTATGTGTGTGGTAGGTTCAGTTCATACTGATCATGGTACACGCGTTCCAACTGCTGTTCATCGAGTGCAACTACCCCCGCGCGTTCGTCTGGTGGATCGGCATGCACGCAGTCATGTTCTTCTTCCTGTTCAACGAGTTCTACAAGCAGGCGTACTACAGGAGGCCGCACAGGAAGGCGGCGGCGAACGGCGTGACGAACGGGAGTGCGACCAACACGGCGGCGCCGTGCACGAAGGTGTCCGACTACTACATCAACGGCGAGCTGTCCAGCATACACCACCGCACGGTCAAATGATTCTTCCTCTGTACCTCCTGCGCGATTTCAATGCACATCATGTTCTGTTCACTTTAGTCCCCAGTGCAGAATAAGTGGAAAGTTCTACAAATCTATTACTTTTTTACGAGAATTTGTTATTGCTTCTTTTATCGTGTATTACAGAAATATTATGTCGGTGCAAAAATTATATTTTTATACTTTACATTAGGGACTATAATATATTGTAAATAGTTATTTTGTTTTTGTTAGATATTGTTACTAACAATAAATCTATTTGGTTAATTTTAATATTTGTACATAAAATGTATAATTTTTATTATGAAAAGGTAATATGTAATGAAACATGTGTAAAAATATTAAAATCTGGATGAAAGTTAAAGTTTTCCACATTTGATGTAAAAGTACTGAAACAATTTCAAACGGGAAAATAAAAAGTGTCTATTTCAAGGAAATTCGTTGACTATAAGTGTTTTATATATTTTGTTTTCATTCAAAACATTTCCATTATAAATAAAAAGTACAGTTATAGGCAAATCTGGAAAATATTCCTTCTTCCTTTGGATACTGGAGCGAATTTATTATTTCTCAGTAACAAGAGTTTTTTTCTATTTAAACTGTGTGTACATCGTTTTAAATAATGTAAAATGTACTAGCATTTCTCATTTCTAATAATATTTAAATTCCAATCATGTTAAGATGCAAATAGCCATTCTAAATAACAAAGACATGTGTATTAAATAGAAGAAAATGGTAAGCATGTTTGTTATTGTAGTTATGAACATTTCAGATATTTTTATTAACCAGAAAATATTTTTCGCGTAGTTGAATATTATCCCAAAAAAACTTTAATTTTTGTCTTGTGGTTTGAAAATTTGGAATCCGCATTAAATTCTGAATAAATTGAGTCCTGTAATAATTTTACCAATGTGTGGTACGGGAAATACTAAATTCCTAATGTTAAATTATGTATCAGGGAATTTCGTTGGCCCTTTAATTTTAAAATATAAAAACGGAATATAAATATAAATTCTTGATGTGCTGATTTGAAATATTCAAACAGAACTTAAATATCTTTTATTGTTCTCGAGATAAAGACACCTAAAGTTGAAAAGATTATTTGGCAGTATGTATAGGTATATATTATATATACAAGTGTCCCATAACTTCAGGTACATATTAGAAGGGCATATAGTTCTTAATGTCCTAATTTGGGAACAAAAATATTTTTTTCAAAATTCAAAGATTAGTTTTTTAGGTTTTTGAAGGAAATAGTTTTGGAACACTGGTTGAATAGGTAGTTTTAATATTAAATATTGCGTTGTTATCTAATTAATAAGAAATGTTTTCATAATACAATCATTTCATTAGGTTTCTAGTAGCCGGCTACATAAATTGTATAGTATCCAGAAGTACAAAAAATATTCTTCTTGAGTGAACTACCCTTAATTATAGGAATTTTGAAAAAATCCTTTTGTTTCGTAATCAGGACATTAAGAACTATATGCCCTTCTAATATGTATCTGAAGTTAAGGGACACCCGGTATATTATATTTGTTTGTATCTTTTGAATGAGTAAAGATAACGAACGGAGAATCTACATTAAATGCTGTATAAATACAACCAGAAAACGTTATATTAGAAATGAATTACATGAATGGTTTAGTAGTGTAAATGCATGTAACTTACATTTGTCAAATAATCCAAGAAACATTTTCCATTTTGCATTCTTTGTAGCTAAATTTTTAAGTGCACTTTACTATCTACAACTCAGAAACCAAGTTTCAATTTTTTTTCTTGAATGTGTGTGGGAAATTTTGTTAATTTTTATACAGGGTGGCCCAATGAAAATTATCAGCGCAATTTTAGGCCACTTAACATCAATTTTGCAAAAAACTCTCGAACACGTCATTTTTAGTATAAAGGGGGACACCTGAATGGATTAGTACCAATGGCATAACATCAACCCTAAAATGGGGGTGGACTGCACCTCAAAAATTTTAAATGGAAAAGGGTGTCAAACATGACACATTTCGAAAGGCCTTTCAATTCTCTTTTAAAAAAACTGTTGATGACTAATGATCGGATTTGAAAAATAAAAAAACTGTTGATTTTTCAAATCCGATCATTAGTTCCAGAGAAATATCGTTTAAAACAAATTTTATCAAGTGTGCAAAATTGCAATCAAGTAGGCTTAAACAAATGAAAGAAACGCAAGTATTACTTTATTAGGTGTTCAAAATGACTACCACCAACTTCCATACAATAATAAAGATTTTGCTCAAAATTTTGGACCTTCGTTAAGTTGCCGTAAATCTTCTAAAGATTCGGGTAGCGTGGCATAAACTTTAGACTTCAAATAACCCCACAAAAAGAAATCTAACTTACAAATTATTTGTTTATTACAAAAAATTTGTCGAAAGAATTGTTTATTTAGTTTCTGTCATTTGTTTAAGCCTACTTAATTGCAATTTTGAACACTTGATAAAATATGTTTTAAACGATATTTCTCTGGAACTAACGATCGGATTTGAAAAATAAAAAAAACTGTTGAAAAGAGAATTGAAAGGCCTTTCGAACTGTGTCATGTTTGACACCCTTTTCCATTTAAAATTTTTGAGGTGCAGTCCACCCCCATTTTAGGGTTGAAGTTATGCCATTGGTACTAATGCATTCAGGTGTCCCCCTTTATACTAAAAATGACGTGTTTGAGCGTTTTTTGCAAAATTGATGTTAAGTGGCCTAAAATTGCACTGATAATTTTCGTTGGGCCACCTGTATAGACACCTCTTATACTGGGTGGCGCAAAAGTTGTCATCCGATGTTCTTTGGCTGCAATTTTTTTTATGAATGAAAAACTTTGGTTCTGCTTTTTGATTATGTTTAGTTGATGTCTTAATTTTTTTCCTATTAAGTCGAGAAAATGATATCGGCCAATTGGCCGCCGCCAGAATGGATTATCATACGGGCCCGATTTATAGCATTTTCCATTACTCTTGCCAGTACTTCCGGCGATAGGTTCTTGCATTCTTGACGGATATTCTCTTTGAGGGCTTGAAAAGTCTGAGGCTTGTTGACATAGACTCGTGACTTAAAGAAACCCCACAAAAAAAAGTTTGGAACGGTTAAATCGGACGACCTTGCCGGCCAGTGCAAATCACCAAAACGAGAGATTAGGCGACCCGGAAATGTAGCCCTCAGAATTTCTGTTGTGGCTCGTGCAGTATGCGCCGTTGCTCCATCCTGTAGGAACCACATGTTCTCCAGTTCAAATTCATGCAATTGAGGAAGAAGAAAGTCGTTGAGCATGGCTCTGTAGCGCTCGCCGTCCACAGTAATCGTCTTCAGCCACAGCCGCGATATTCTGAGCAGAACGGCTCCTCCGGGGTCGGCCAGACCTGGCAGCATCTCGTGTTGTACCATATTCTTCTAGGCGAGCGGCTGAACGCCGCAGTGTTTGCCCAGTTGGTGTCAGGCGACCGGGAAATCTGCGCGTAAATTCACGCTGCGCCAACACCAACGACGAATTATTCCGCGAAAAAATCGAAGTAATTAAACCGCGTTTTTGAGGAATATAGCGATTCATGTTTTATGGACATGTATTTTGCATTTGTTTACTTCACAAATGTCAAAGCAGATTTGACATTTGCCGCTATTTGCAAAAATTATAGCATGTTTCAATAGGGTGATTACTTTTGCGCCACTTGTAGTACCTACAATTCAGACACCACGTTTCAATTATTTCCTTTTATGGGTTAGGAATATACATACTTTATGGCCTCATTTGAGTTTGTAGTTATTTCTCAAGCACTAGTGCGTGAAAAGTAGCCGTTGCTAGGCAAATGTATGCAAACACATGTGTAGCGTAGTGTTTTTTTATGTCGTACTCCAATTTCCGCATCATGAGTTAAACAGCACTCGGCTAAAAACACTTTACACACTAGTTGCATAAATAACTAATGGGAACTGACAACTGATTACACAACAAGAGAAAAACCTTGTCATACCAGACTAATTTATGGCGATAAAATGACAAGATTTATATTTTAAACTACGGGGAATCTGAATATTATCACGAAATGAATTATTAAACATTAAGCCAGGGGAAGTGAAATAACATTTCCAGATGATGTTAGAAGTATAATAGGGGAGAGTAGCCTAATTTGGACCGTAGCCTAATTTGGACCGCTGGGGTATCCAAAGATTGATAAAATCTGTGCGATTTTAGATAGGCTACTTGTTATACGTAGAAGTAGACCAGGTTAATGCAATCGTGTTTGTGAAAAAAATGTCTCATGGTTACATTAAGAGAAGGGTTATTTGTTTGACTACGAAGAAATTTTGTTATTTTGATGTAAGAGTGAAAGCCGTTAGTTCGTCCAAACATAAGTAATCACAGGTCTTATTATATCATCACAAAGCTTACTTATCTATCTACAATTTCCTGTTGCAATTTTATGAGTTTATGTTAGTCTGATATTTTTGTATAATTTTAAGTAAAAAATATTCAAGTTTCCCAAGTTGGACCGAAAACAGTTGCCGAAATTGAACCGGTCCAATTTCGAGAACCACATTTATTTTATAGAAAAAATAAATAAGAAAAAATATTTTCATGGATTGTGGTCTGAAAATGATTTATTTCTTGCTGTTGCCGAGTACAAAAATTGTGATTACGGCACAGAATAGTTACATATAGAAGCGACACTCCATGTCGGTACCTTTTATGTTACCCTATTCAGTTCTATGACCTTGGAGCATTGTCTAGACCTTTAAATTTGTTGACTTCCTTATCTCTCCCTAAGAAAATTGTGATTCATGGTTTTGTACATTGTGTGAAGAAACCAAGGAAGAATATATGATACAATGTATGAAATGTCGCACTTGGATTCATTCTCGGTGTGCTGGAGTTAGTGCTGCAGTTAAAAGGTTCTATTGTTGTAATTTTCGTTAAGAAAGCTAATGGTCCAATTTAAGAAGCTAGCGGTCCAAATAAGGAAACCGGTTTCCTATATTGGACCGATGACAAGATTTTTTTGAATTTATTTTTTACTATTATAAATAGTATTTAAAATTTAATAAACGGTTTTATTTTGTAGGTACACTTAGTGAGTTTCTTTTCTACTACTTAATTTTTATTGATACTACTTCCGTGCTTTTATATAGTGAATATTATAAAATTGGTCCAAATTAGGCTACCTTCCCCTACCTATGTGATTATATTTATAATTATGCTTGTTTTAAAAGGATCTGATGCAAGGCAGATTGGAGTGTAAAATATACCGGACACGAGCAGTTGCTGCGACCCAGAGTAGACAGATTCGCCGGACATCTAGGGAACGTGTATCTTCCGGATGCGACTTCAGTTCCGGGCTGATAAACTCACAACACCGCTGCCAAAGAACCAGAGCACCAACAGAACACTTGTTCAGGGCATTTGGTAAAAATAATATATTTATTTTACTTTAACTAGAAAGAGTGTGTATTTAGGTGTATACATTCCCAGATTAAAATCCCACATCGAACTACATCATCGGTCACGTGACCGAGCGAAGTATTACATTTTTGGTTACATAGAACTTCAGCAGAGTTCTCTTGTTGGTTTTGTATTCAAACGCCAGCGCCTACATTCTCCACTGCAGTCAGCATTCCAGTGTAATCACGAGATTGATTCAATATTGATTTTTTGTCCACTTGACAATCAAAATTTTATACGCGAAAAAGTGCATACGTGGGATTGAAAATAGGGGGTTATTTCAATATAAAGATTTAATTTGCGGATTACGTAAGTACTACAAGTTGTTTGGAAATCTGGACAGCGAATTCAAAATCTACGGCGTCTTAATGTAATATATTGATTTGTATTATAAGCAATTTATAATAGTTCAAATTGACTTTCTACTTGAGATGAATCTTCAAAAGAACTACACCTTGTGGTTATCTCTGGACATTGGTATTTTTTTTCTAAGATGTAGCATCACATTCTTAGTTTAGATACCATGTTTCAGATCTTTTCCTCCACTAATATAGAAAACTGAAAATAATTTGTAGAAACATCTTGAAGTAAACTCCCTAGAGGGCGCGCTAGAAATTATAAAAAAAAATAGGAATATGGCATTGAAAGCTATGTTTAAATATAATATAATGTTTGTCACTTTACTTTCTCACAAGGCGAATTACTTAAGAACGAAACGAAAGCCCTAGAACGGACACCGACATCGGAGCCTGCGGGTTCGAATTATGTAGATATGCTATCTATTCTGAAAATTTTGAATTTTTGATCCCTGTGGATAGTTTTACGTTGATATTATTGATATAACTTTAAATAATTGTCCTGAAATATGCTTTGTATTTTGTATTTAATTATCAGCTATATATGTCAAATATGACATCTGACACTGACGGTTACAACGTGGTTACAACTAATAAGAATTTGGAATTGGATAGGTATGTGAGAGAGAAAGGTGTAATCACAGATCATACACATACAAGATCCGACAAATCCAGCATAGAAATATTTTTCAATCATTGCAGCGCCTCTCATGGCTACTTCATCGAACTAAGTATTTATCCGAAAATTATGGATGGGAGTAGGTTGATTTAGGTTGCATTTTTAATCAATATGAAAAAGAAAAATTAACTTCAAATTATTTATATTATATAAACGTATATTTCAAATATTTTTACCTAAATATACAATAATCTTATCACTAAATGTATAATATTAAAAATATAAATATTTACAACAATAATATAATACAAGTATAAAATAAATAATTAATTAACAATTTCTAGAATGAAATAAATATTTTTATCCAACTCCGTGTAATTATAACGATATAATTATGCTGTTTTTAGATAAATAAAGTAGGTCATAAGTCACTAGTGAGCTAAATATATTAGCTCACTGTTTTTTGGTTCGTATCATAGTAACTACGTTATAAAACCTTCTCTACACTATTTTGTTCCTAAATGTCATTTCGAAATTCCATCTGTCAAAAATTTTATATGTATTTTATATCAATGATTAAAATGTGTTGGATAAAATTTTGTATGGCACACGTGTGTTAATTACCTAAGTCACTTGAAAAAATACCACACTCGGCCTAACGGCCTCGTGAGCTAAACTTTTCCCACGTGACTTATCTGTAATGTAACACACTTGTACCATTTTTCCAAAATCGTTAGCAAAATACATCATTATTCAACTTAAAACAGTGAGCAAAGTAGCATATTGAATCACAAGTGAGCAAAGTAAATAAATTTCTTCACAAGTGAGCAAAGTAAATAACATTAGTGAGCAAAATACACTAACTTTGAGCACAATGTTTTCATGATATTACAGACATTATAATACATTTTACATTAAATTTAATTATAATTTATAAACATAATTTTACTGTTGAGATTTTCATTATTAAATAAAAAAGTACAATGTTTTGTTTTTTTTTTTAATTATATTTTAAGATTGTGGAAAAAATTATGTTTAGCACACGTAAGCATATCTTTTTCTCACTTGTCCAGTTGGCACACTCGCTTTGCTCGTGTGGCCAATTTCTGGGCCCGTGAGAAAAAGACATATTTTGCTCACTTGTACTAAAAATAGCTATTATTAAAAATCGCGAACAGGTCTACTTGTTTCTCGAATCATTTTGTATCAAGTCGATTTTTGTATCATTTAAGATCTGTGCTGTAGTAATACCTGGTGGTACGCTATTAAAGTTCAACTTCTTCGTTAAATAATTTTGAAATTGATTGTCAAAATAGGATAAATCTGTCAAAGATAAGTTTTTCAGCCTCTTCTTTCTTAATTCGTCATTTTATGAGAAGCAAATGAAATTTCTCCATTCTTCCCCGGGTAAATTTTTTGTCGGGCATTCCTCCACAACACCACGTATTTTCTATAATAATAATGTTAATATATGAACTTCTTTTAATAAATATTAAAATATGTAAGTCAATAAAGATACTTACCACAACCATTTTCAGTTTGACGGTTTGACGTTTTTCAGCATAGACAAGATACAGAAACTAAATATTTTGACAATCAACGAAACCATAGAAACACCACAAAAACACAACGAAAAAGTGTGGATTCGAATCACTTTTTGAAGTGTGGATCCGAACCATTTTTTGAATGCGACCGTAACGACATCTCTTGGCTACTTCCCTAACTACAAACTTAGAAAATAACCTAGCATAAGACTGTCGGGGGCCTGGGTGTAATATTCTGACGTAGATGTTAAGGACACTAAAAACTGGAATAATTTAAAATTGAACTTTTTTTAAACTTTGATAGTACCTATCATATATATAATTAATGTCTGGATGAATCAATTTGCTACCATGGTGGAGGACCCCATTTTCATATTCTAACATTCTTACGTAATCTGCTCATTAAATCACCCCTCAGCGGATTTTACTTCAAAAGCTGTTAGCCTCACATAATTACGTATGCCAAATATGAGCTGAATCTGAAATAAAATGATTTATTGCAATTTCAACACCAACATGTAGAGTCAACCGTATTCGAAGTCCGTTTTGTGGGGAAACACTTGTTCTGCATAATTCACGAAAATAAGTCATTTTTAAGGGTGGTGGATGTAAGCAACACCCGTCTCAAATTTGTGCATATAGATATAGGAGCTTTATTCATAAATATTCTACTATAGCCACCATCAGGCAGTATTGTCGCTTTGCTCGTTGATTGAAAAATATATAGATAGGCAAGCCTGTATGTTTTTGCGTACCGCTGTTTTGGAATCAGATTCGACAAAGCCATTTCGTTCATAATTCCATTAAACAGACAAAAATATCAGATAAATAAAGACGTTTTACATATATACTGATTTTTTTGGTATCTACTAAAATAGTTCTTTCAATAATTCATTGGGATATTTTAAAATAGAACTAATTTGTATTATTAATTATTTATAATATTTGACAGAAACGCCTGACATTAACCTAAATGCAACCAGACACACAGTTATGTAAGATTGCTTATCTATATATTTTTCAATCAATGCCTTGCTGAATCAGTGATGGTGCATTATAACCATATACCTATTATCTATATTAGTTATTAGGTATATGATTATAACAATGTCATCCATTTTTTCTGACTTATTGGCTACTATAAACGATTTCTTAATATATATTACTGGTAAAATCTACATAAACTGAACAATTTGTTAAATAAATATTTTATTATCAAAAAATAAGAATTACTCCTACAAAAATATCGTTATTTTAATAATTACATAGTTCCTTTAAAGTTGAATTACCTGTAATCTTATTTGTAGTAAAGCTCATTATTCTCGAATGTCAGTTAGTGAACTGTACTGGATACGATTGAAGTCTTCATTGGGTTAAAATTGATGGTAGAACAAAGCACACAACCCCTGCTGGACAAATTTCTTCAACAAAACATAATTAAGTGCAACCTGCAATAGAATGAATCTGGGGAAAAAGTTCACAGAAGATGTTTGCATAATAAAATCAATAATTACTTTTTATTTTTGTACAAATAATTTATTTATTGTACACACACTCACTATTTTGTGGTACGTGTTTCAATATTAACAAGTGCTGTCAATAATCACCTATTTTCTTTTATTATTATTAGGCAAAAGAATGTTTGAGACACTAATTTTTTTATTATAAACATACTTTGGGGGAGATGTAGGAAGTTGAGATTCCCAATGTTGCTTAGGTGACGCTCATCAACAGATTTTGTTGTAAGAGTTAAAAAAAAATTGTAACTTACTAAAATTAAATATAGAAGAATGTCGTGTACTCAAAAATACTCTTAATTATTTAAATTTTATAAATATTTTCAAAGACTAGTATTACACACAAAATGAAACAATTTAATATCTGAATTGTACATGCTAAGAGGCATGTATATAAAAATTACCAAAATGAAGGTTGGCCACAAAGAGTACAAAATGGAAAATGTTTCTTGGATTATTTAATAAATATAAGTTACATACATTTGCACAACTTAACCACTCATGTAATTCATTTCTAATATAATGTTTTCTGGTTGTATTTATACAACATTTAATGTAGATTCTAAATTTAAGTCTCCGTTCATTATCTTTACTCATTCAAAAGATATAAACAAGTACAACATATATACATACTGCTAAATTAAAAAAGTTCTATTTGAAAATACATAATTTTACATTTAAAATTTAGTATTTCTCGTACCACTCATCGATAAGATTATTATCGGATCTCAATTTATTCGAAATTTAATGCGGATACCAAATTTTCAAACCGCAAGATAAAAATTAAAGTGTTTTGGGAAAATATTTTCTGGTTAACAGAAATATCTGAAATCAGAATTTAATACAGATTTCAATTTTAGTTTAATTTCACAAGTTGTATCACTATTTAAGTGGTTATTTCTTTAACTTGTTTCTAGTTTCAGGCGCTGGAATCGAAACAGATGTCTGCAGCAACTCTAACAAAAAATAGATGAAATTTTTTTCACTTGCACTGAAAATGTAGGTAAGTCAGAATTTTAGGATATTTATTTTCAGATACTGGTATTTATTATTTATCAATATTTGTAATATAAAATCATTACGATAAATATTTTTCAGTTTGTAATATTCATTATTATGTACTACCAAACATACAAGAAATATAGGTTGTATATTTACTAGGAGCTTATACTGCTAGTGACATCTCTTAAAATCTCTTAGAAAAATCGTAGTAGAGATTCAAATGGATTATTATATTAGTTCAGGCATACGCTGTTTGATGCCACTAAGTGTCCATCACGTTAGTTTATTTTTATTATTATTTATAATTACTCAGTGTAGGTTCGATTCCATTTCCGACGATCCTCAACAAATCAACTTTATAATTACAGTTGGAGTGAACAATATTAGATAAATTAATTTTGCATTTAAAAAATAAAAATAAGATTTCCTTACATTAGCGAAAAAATAAAAACCTTTATTTTCTACAAAAAAACTAATTCGACCCTCTAAATTACGGGAAAAATACTGACGAATTCCCCGACCGATAGTTTTTGAGTTAGACCCTTTTTAAGTTTGATAGAATTTCCTTCAAACGTGAAAATTTGCTCTTTGTATTTTTACTAATTTTAGGACATGGTTTCGTAAAAATGTTGTTTGATACTTGATTTCGAAATACTTTGGCATTCTCGAATTGCTTTTTCATTCTCTAATACAAAAATACTAGCTCGCAATCTAAAATCAAAAATAACTATAAATATACACATCTTAAGAAGAAAAAAGATGATGTGCTTTTTGGTTTTAGGACTTCATTTCAATGAAGTTGGAAAAGAGATATTCCAGATTAATATCGATTTGTACTCCACTCAATTCGATTCGAAGCGCGATTATCAATTAAAATGCATAACCTGTTGTGGTATACCGGCGTCAATAACTGTTAAATATTTTATTTCTTTTTGACTTGTACTGTTTATTCACTAAGGAAACTAACTTTAAAAAGCTACTTGTACCTGTAACTGTGTTTTCTCCTTGTCATACATTTTTTACCTCCCGCCTATCAATATATAGATAAGGGAGGTATTGTTTTTGGTCAAATTTCTCGAGTGTGAGTTTTCAACATATGAGCACGAATTAGGGTCTCTAGACTAAGATTTTACTATTTTTACCGTGATGTCTGTATGTCCGTGTGTGCGTGTGTATGTGCGTGTGTGTGCGTGTGTGTGTGTGTCTGTGACGATTTTTCGTCCACGATAACTCCAACACGATACATGTAAAAAATATAATATTTGGTATTTAAGACTTATATTTAAATATGATGAACTGATTAGATTTTGGCTATAATTGGTTAACCGGAAGTAGTACTTTACTTGAAGCTTTAAACCGTTTTTCCTAAAAAATACCTCTAAATACCATATTTTCACAAATTTCGTTATTATAAATACAAAGATTTTTTAATTTTCTACCGATCTGCATAATTACGTTTATATATGACTTCTAGCTAGATAGAAAAAAAATATATAAATTATAATAATTTTACATATCGTTTAGGCTGAGGAATTTCGATAAAACAGATGAGTTCTTCATATGTTCACAAAATTTGACATATGATGTCAAATTTGATGTAAGTAAGTGTAAAAGATAAAATAAGTAAAAATGAAGTCATTTTATTGTAAAAATTAAAAATGTGGAAGAAATATATTAGGAATGTATTTATCATACACTATTTTTCCTACGACCACAGTTATGTACCTATTAGTAAATAAAAACTAAGCATTAGAATGACATTTATGACAGGTCATGATGTATTTGTTATGAACAACTGAACATAAGACGTGTTAAAAGTAAATTTGTTTTTTACTTTTAACACGTTGTCAATGGCAACGTTTTAAAAGTATTTACTGTGTTATAAACTGTTATTTTTAACTTGCTAAGCAACCGTTAAAAATACTATTTTTAACAGTGGTCGTAGGAAAAATATTTTTTAATTAAAACTTTATAAAGAGCTGGGTGTTTTAGTCTTCATTTGGATACAGTGGTGTAACTAGGGGGAGCACACGCCTGCAACTCGGGTGGGTCTCACAGGTGAGGGGGCCTCACTTTGTTTTTACAAAACTAAACAAAAATAATTAGGTAAATAAGAAGCAGTGGCACTATATCGGCATCATTGACATTTCATTAATAATGGGGTAGGTGAACAAGGTAGAATTTTAATGAAAAAACTATTAAATTATAGAAAGTACCTATGTTTATTTATGAACGTTGACATTAAAAAAGTTAAATATTTATCAGCAATTGTTTAGTAATTTGCGTTAAATAGAAACAGCGTCCATTACTATGACGTTTTCTAAGTTCGCATGCTGATTGGTTAAAATTTGAAGGTGTGGCAATAAACCTATCTATCTCACTCACACCACATATTTCCGTCTCTGTCTACCTTCGCCCCTCTCATGAACTTAGTTGACGTCATAATCTCCTTCCAAGTACTATATTATTTATTTACTTCAAAACAACAAATAATTAACAATTAGTTAGTTAGATTACTTAATTTTGCATCTAATAAAACCAAATGTTGTGTAATATGGCCTTTTCTAACTGAAATATTTGATAAAATAAATTGTATTTTGAAGGTTATCCTTCATATTTTCGAATAAGAAACGTCAAAAACAAAATGCTCCATAGCCGAGTGGATACGAGGGCTGTTTCATAACATAAATAATCTACAAGACCTGGTTCAAGACCACTTCGGCCCTATTTTTTTTTTAATTAAATTATACAATTTTTTAAAAGTAAAATTTTATAAATAATCCTTTCATCAAATTTAATCAATTCAATTCTTTAGCACGAAGGGTATATATCAAGATTATTACATTGATTACAAATTTGACCAATTAAAATGACTCATTTGTAAAGAGGTAAATAATCAATATTAAGTTTACCTTATGTTATATGTGTCTAAAAATGAAATAAATTCTTAATGTAAATATTTCAGCTTTCTGAACCATTTTGAGGAAATGTTTTCTTCTATATTCTTGCCAACAATAGTAACGAGTTTCTTTGCAATTTCAGTATGTTTGTATGGAATTATTACTGAGGAAACAATGTTAGTATTAACACATTTTAAATATATTCTGTTTAACTTCTATTATTATGGACTTCTAAATAATATCTAAATTTTCAGAAGTGGAAAAATAATTGCAGCTTTTATTTATACATGTATCATGGGACAATTATTTATGTTATGTTACGCTGCGCATTTAATTCAAAAAGAGGTAAACCATGGAATGTGGATATTTCCAAATAATAACAAATACTACAAATTATCGTGATGTTAACCATATTTTTTGATTTAAGGGTCTTAATGTTGGGGAAGCAGCATACAACTGTGACTGGCATCAAATAAGTGACAGAAAAGTTAAAATGGCACTTCAAATGATCAATCTACGGTCTCAACGCACGATACAATTATCTATCGGCGGGGTTATGATTCTTTCTATGGAAAGTTTTGCCACTGTGAGTGTTAATATAATGAAGTAAAATTCAAAATTTGGTCACATATTCTCACTCATGTCATTATTACATTAAGTTTGATATTGATGCGATTAACATAGAAGAAAAAAATTTGCTATTGTTAAAAAAACAATTAAAAAATATGTTTTTCCACAATTGTTAGCAAAGTCATTATTATTAAAAACAGTGAGTAAAGCAGCCTGTTGAAGTGAGTAAAGTAAATAACTTTTTTCACAAGTGAGTAAAATAGTCATAAATTTTAGGCGAAGTTACTAATGTTACAATAAATATCTACCTTATGAAGGAACCAAAATTTTTTATAGTTAACCTTACATTAAATTCAATTATAAACAAATATAATGTTCAGTGTTTCATTAATAGAAAAGTACAATGTTTTGCTTTCTAGATAAAATGAATTTCAAGAATGTGGAAAGAATCATGTTTAGCACACGTCAGCATGTCTTTTTTTTCGCTTATACTCAAAATAGTTATTTTCGAACTTAAATTTGTTGTTGGTTAATTTTAGTTTATTTTGTTTTGCGCACTGATGACGTGACTACACTTTTATCGTATTTGTAATTTTTATTTGAATTTTAGGTGGTCAGAGCAACATTTACATTTATAACTTTTATTGGCAATGTCAGGGAAAATAATGAAAATACATAAGTAAGTGTATACTATTATACTTTAAAACTTTTAAAATTATTAATAATATGTGAAATACTCACCAAGCTTTGCCCTTGCCTACAATTAATTAAAATGTAATGTATCCTTGGTCTTAAAAAATGTAATAAATATTGCAATCCTATAAATCTGCACATTAAATTTTATTTATATATGAGCAAAAAAAAATGTGTATTTGTCAATTTATTGTTTGCTTTATATGTGCTACAATTATTTTTCGTCATCTTTATTTATATTTATTCTATTTTGTATGTAATATTTTCAATGAATGTTCCATCGGGTAATTTTGGTAAAGGGTAATAACCTGAACCATACAAGTGATTTTTGTATTTTATTTAAATTTTTAGTGTATAAAATGATCTAGTGTCCTTTACTGGCGTCAAATTTTCATAATGTGGAGGTTTTCGTGTAAAAAATTTAAACTGAGTAAATTTAGTACATTGAAACAAAAATGCTATTTAAAACTTAGTAGCCATGTGGAAATAGTAGGGTGGTCTGTGGTGGAAATATAAAAAGAATCAGGCAGGCACTTTTGACAATCAGTCTGTGAACTTTAAATTAATGTATCTTTTAATAGATCATTGATATCAAGGATTTGAAAACAATATCATGAATAATAGTCCGGAGCAAAGGTTTTCCCATCATTTTAAGTTTATAACACTATATATCAAATTATTTTAAATTTTGACTTTTCGAATTACATCAAGTCAATGTTTCCAAATATGTAATGAAGTAACTAAACAAAGAACAAATATTCTTAAATGAATTTTATTAGGATAGGTCTCGATGAGGGCTGACGTGCAGAATGCACAAAATTGTTCCATATCGAACGGCTTTTGTTTATTGGAAAAAGTTGTCAGCAGTATATGGTGTTTGGTATCAATCTCATGATAATATTGAGTATTTTTTTTTATAAATATTATTAGTATTCTACTGTCAATAATAAGTATTAAGTGCAAATATATCACTTTTTAATCAAATAATAATTTTGTTCGTTATTAAGTAAGTTAAGTAAATAAATAAGTAAGTAGTTAAGTAAGCAAACTTTAGACAGTTTTGATATGTTTTCACAAATGTAGGAAAATAATTTGACTTGTTTTGACAGGTGTGGAAACATGTTCAAAAATTTTATTTTGATATTTTTGAACAGGTTTTTCAGGTTGAAAAAATCCAAAAATAATTTTGATAGTTTTGGTTTAAAAAAAAAGCAATCAATAAGAGCAAGCGTTTAGAAATATAGAATATCGATATGCTTTTGTTTTTTTTTGCAAAATGTTGTCGGAAGCATGTAGTGTTTGGTGTCAAATGAAAGGTCTCCTTGAGGGCTGGCGTGCAGTTTCTTAAAAGATTCTTTGGGCGACTAAAGAAAATTCCTGCTTGTACTTTATAATGTCCTTGATAAGGACAAGTTTTCTTGATGCGTGGCGGCAATGAAGTTTAACGCACAATGTTCCAAATTGAAATGGTGCTAAATAACCATCCTTATTTGTCCTTACATCTATTTCTATGTTTGAAAATGCTCTTATTAACCTAGGAACGAAATGAGGCTACGAGTATGAAATCATTTCATTAGATCCAAAAATATATTTATCTGTATCAACATCACCGACTACTTGCGGTTCAATCCCACATCAGTTTTGAATTCGGGGAAGTACCAGGAATTTTTATATGTATTACAAAATGAGGGTTGGGTTTATACTTTATATTCCTTTTTTAGATTTTTAAAATTAGAGACATCCAACTAAATCCTCTGATACATCATTTTACCTTTAGAATTTACTATTTCCCGAACAACTCATCGATAAGATTATTATCGGACCTCAATTAATTCGGAATTTAATGCGGATACCAAATTTTCAAACCGCAAGACAAAAATGTGTTTTGGGAAAATATTTTCTGGTTAACAGAAATATCTGAAATCAAAATGTAATACAGATTTCAATTTTAGTTTAATTTCACAAGTTGTATCACTATTTAAGTGGTTATTTCTTCAACTTGTATCTAGTTTCAGTCGCTGGAATCGAAATAGATATCTGCAGCAACTTTAACTAATAATAATAGATGAAAAATTTGTCACTTGCACTGAAAATTTAGGTAAATCAGAATTTTAGGATCTTTATTTTCAGATACTGGTATTTATTATTTATTAATATTTGTAATATAAAATCATTACGATAAATATTTTTCAGTTTGTAGTATTTATTATTATGTACTACCAAACATACAAGAAATACAGGTTGTATATTTACCAGGAGCTTATACTGCTAGTGACATCTTTTAAAATCTCTTCAAAAAATCGTAGTAGAGATTCAAATGGATTATTATATTAGTTGATGCATACGCTGTACGATGCCGCTAGGAGTCCAGCACGTTCCTTTATTTTTATTATTATTTATAATTACTGTTGGAGTGAACAATATTACATAAATTAATTTTGCATTTAAAAAATAAAAACAAAATAAAATTGCTATATTTTAAAAAAAGTAAACTAACGAAGCTAACTTGACAGATAATCCATTAAACATTTGTTAATATTTGTCTCAATATCATTTGGTACCACGTAAGTGCATATATTCGAATAATTGAGGCACATCATCCTCAACGGATATGAGCGTTCCTCCGCCATTACCCCACAGGTTCGATCATTTCAGCGCTGATTTTGTATCAAATAAAACTTATTTTATTATTTAAATTGACAATATTTGTAATATTTACTAACGTTTTAATTATATTATATGAAAATTGTGAATATTAAATTTATTTTTAATTGTTTAACTTAAATTTTTTTATGAAATTTTTGACAGTTTTATGTTTGAAGTATACGTACAGTCCTTAGAAAACTTGTTTGTACAAATTGTAGTGAATCACTTTTTATTTGAAATACTTAAAATTAAATCAATTTTTGGGGTGATTTATTGATTTTATACCTCTAATTCGACCTCGTAGATTCCGAATCTAATGTCAAAATTTCTCTACGACTTACTTTCTTAAGTAATCTGCTAATTAAATCTTTATTTTTAAAAACTCCCCTATTTACAAATACAATCCCTGGGCGAATTTGACTTCAGAAGGGGTTAGCCCCATGTACCTAGTATGTGTACCCAAAAACCTAATAAATTTTATTTTTTTTCGACATCTCTACGTCTTAAAACCACTAATTGCAACAAATGTTTTTATATGTACCTTAAGGAAAATTTCCGTAGAATTCAAATTTTTAAACCGCACTTCTATATCTTTAACAGTGTATGAGTTACCGATAAGAATCTATAAAATGATATAAAAGTTTTCTATAAACGAAACCACTCCTTGAAGAAAATATTTGTAATATGTGTATTATAGGAAATTTACCGATACTTTCAAATTTTTATACCGCGCAGGAGTTCCAGACAAAATTCTATAAAATGGTCCAACACATGAAAATTTTTAATTTTTACAGCATTGTTACAATGTGAACCAATCTTTCAAAAAATATTTTTAATATGTTTCTTATAGCAAATTTTCCTTTATTTTTTAAAAAAGGTATGTATACTTACTAATTCGATCCTCTACATTACGAGAAAAGTAATAACAAATTTCCAGGACGACAGGTTTTGAGTTAGGTTCTATTTAAAATGTAAAGATTTCCTTAAATTAGCGAAAAAATAAAAACCTTTATTTTCTACAAAAAACTAATTCGACCCTGTAAATTACGGGAAAAAATAGTGACAAATTCCCAGACCGATAGCTTTTGAGTTAGGCCCTTTTTAAGTTTGATAGAATTTCCTTCAAACGCGAAAATTTACTCTTCGTATTTTTACTAATTTTAGGACATGGTTTTCGTAAAAATGTTGTTTGGAACTTGATATCGAAACAAATAAACTATTGTACATTATACGCCAGGTAACAGTTTTTAATGCTTCAAGGAGATGACAGTAAAAACCGTTTTACCTGTATAATAACGTAAAATATTACAAAATTTTGATTGGGTTTTATTTTTCGCAAAAATTTAAAGTTAATACCAATTGTCAATTTATCTTATACGACAATCAGTGTTTCTAAATTTGTTAAATTATTATATAGCAGCGATTATTTGTAGAAATGCTGCTTTATGGTTCAAAAAATTAATTATTTATGTACTATTCTAAATATATTCAACTTTTACACCAAGGATGCCGATAACAAGCAGCACTATTAATTTACTTTGCTCAGTGACTTTATATTACTATACATTAGGTGATTATATTTTCCATACTTTGTTATTACCCTTCAAATGCAGAATAGCTTAGCAAGAAATGTCCTTTGAACTGGCCAAGTGTTACTAGTTATCTTTATATTATGTTAATACTACACCATCAATATAGATGGATAAAGGGTTTTTTTTAACACATGTTAGTATATAAAGCTACTCTTAAAAGTCACGTCTTTATTGTATTGCAAATCGTTGATCAGTTATCTGAAAATGGAGACAGAAGGTGAAAACGAAGAGGTATTTATTACAAATAAAATGTATTATAAATCAAAGAATATATTGTGACGAAGCAGGGCTTCGCACAAAATATCCGGGAAAAAAAAAGACGTAAAGAAAAGCTTACTGACCTTTTTGAAACATCGAAATATAGCAGACTGCCTACAATACATAGTTTCTTTTTAAGTATTCTAATTAGGGTGAACTCAGGGATGGGAAATTGAGTTCACAATGATGATTTCTAGACATGAAAATAATTTTGACACCTTGGCAGGTTAAAGACTTGAAAACTTAAGTAAAAAAGTATTTTTACATGTAAATAAGACTCACCCCGATCTATAGTTCATTTTTTTTAAGCATGCAGTACAGGGAAGATAGGGCTTATTTGAACTTGGTCTCTGATTGGCTTAAATCGAGGAGAAGTTTACACCGACGATATTTACTTCTCCATCTCAGCCTTTTCTCTACTCATCTCTCTCTTTTCACATAAATTAAATTATATTACGGCTAATAACTACTATACACAATAATGTCTTATATATAATTTAATATTCAATTTAAAATTTAAAGACCAAATAATTCATTAACTCCAAATATATTTTTGTTTGTACACCATTGCATATTGAGCTGTCAGCTGTCAATTGTTGAAGTGTCAATTCTCAAGTTTCATCTAATCTGTTTGTATCATTTTGATTTTTGCGTTTTTCTCCATTTATTTGTTTGCATTTGATTATTATTGTTGCCATTTGGTGTATTCGTTCGTTGTTTCTGGTTTTGTTGTTTTATTTTTTTGAAGAAAGTGTGCACCGTCGGCGTCGTATAATTTTGATTTTTATACTACCATGGCTGATAACGGGGCGCCCAGTACTTCCATGGATATAAAGAATAATTCGAAGGGAAAACTTTTGAATAGTGGACAAAAAATAATGGCCTACAACAGTTATTTGGTTCATAAAAGGAAGAGTGCCACAAAAACTGAAGCAGTAGCACTCATTGCAGCAGTTGTTGGAATCTCTAAAAGATCTATGTATAAAATAATAAAACATTTAGAATGTCCGACGTATCCAAATTATTTCATGATGGCTTAGCGCCAGTTACAGCTGAGAAGTGGTCAAATTGCATTGCTCATATTATAAAAGAAGAAAATGAATTATACCAACTTGTCAATACCGTTGAAGCAATGTAAATGCAATTTGTTGTAAATACTGGCTCGTCCAGTGAAATGGAATTTACAGATTCAGACTAATACCACATAATAAGATAATTTTTTTATTATTATTATCATCATATCTTTGTGAAAGTATTACATATTTATTTAAATGCAGTTTTATTATAATAAAGTTAAATATGTTTTAAATTGAAATATATGCGTTTCCATATGCTTTTTTAATAATTATAATTTATTTAATTTCTCATTTTAAATTAGTATTTTAAAAAGAAAATTTGACATTTATCTTCGTTTATTTCAAGTAACTATATTTGAATTTAGCGTCAAATTTTGTAACTAGATTGTCAATTTGTCATAGTGTAAATCAGGTTTCTAGTTATTGCATTCTTAAAAAAAATGGACTATAGTATCAGATTAACAATGTTCTTAATGTATTGTTGGGTATAATTTATTCTCTCCACATTGTTATTTCACTGTGCAGCGATCACATTGTTACTGATCCTGTTATTTGTGAAGCTATTGATATATAAATTTTTCTTTACAGTTTTTAGTATAAATACTCACAAATGTAAGTGTTGAAAACCTAGTAAAATGTAGGGGAAACACGTTTTCCAAAATTCACAAAATTTTACAATGTGCCATGTGCAAAAGTAACCTGTCAAGATTTGTTTGTAAACATAGCGTATAAAAGCCGGCGAGCGCTAGCGGTCAGGCAGATAGTCCACAGTAAGCGAGATATAGGCAGTTCCGTGCAGTAAAGCAGCTACACTCCGTTCCCGAGTGAGATTTTTGAAAAATCGTTTTTCTTTGCGAAAATTGCGATATCGACGTCGTAAGTACCGTTCCTTATTTATCGTTTTTTTTTTCTGTTAAAATATCGTGGTTTTTAAATATCGTTATACCCAGTTGTGGGTGTCATTACGTTCACAATTATAGTACTGACGTCCGAGAGAACCTCGATTCCAGATCGAGAGTAAACCCCGACAATGTTGAGAGACGCCGTACACCCTCGGAACGTCAGACGCTTAAATTGTGACGCCGTGTTAGTATACGCCTTATTGGAATTCACTATAGTCCAACAGCCGTCCTCGAGAGTTTACCTCGATCTTGGATTGGGAGATCCTCGACTTTGGTCGAGAGACTGCGACGTCCTCGAGGACTGGCACTTGACGCCGCGTGACTTTGTTTAGCTTACCGTACCCAATTGTGGGTGTTGAACGTCGCTGATTGCAAGTCCGCCACCAAGAGACCTTAACCCTGCGGGGTAGGAGACAGACGCCGACCCTTGGTGAGGAGTCTAGACTTGTAATCACGACGCTCGAGAAACTAGGAACCGTGTGCCAAGTTTGACAGCCCCGTTTTTAGAGTAGTAGCGTCGCGACGCCGAGCGTCGTTTTTCCGCGACCCGCTCAAAACAAGATCACTCCCCGGTGCTTGGTAGCCAAAATCAGGGAAGAACGCGGATCGACGCCGACCGACGCCGGGCGTCGATGTTAAGGAAAATAGCGATTCGTGCATTTGGTGACTTACTGAGACTCGCTGACTATCCTGCTTTGCTGCTCGCTCGCTGGTGTCTGCAGAAAACGCAAATATTGGCTGAACCATAAGTGTAATTTACATCAATAAAACCACGTCTGATCCTACACTGTTACCCGAAACCGTTTGGCGCCCGAGGCAATTAACGCCAAACTCCTTGCGCCCAACCGCAAAGTTCGTCGCAATATATTTAATGAGCATTTAATCATTTAAATTAACATTTTTTGTAATATTATATATAGAGTCAAAAACTGTTTTTTTAATTAAAATTATAAAGAGCTGGGTGTTTTAGTCTTCATTTGGATATTACGAGATTAAGAACAATACAAAGAATTCTGTTTATTTATAGCAAAAAATAAAAGCTGTAATGATGGACATTATAAAATGGATAACTTATGGAGGATGTAATTTTATAGGTTATGTTTATGTACTAGTATGTGCTATTTTTATTTTCCTCGTTGCGCTAAATTTTTCACGTAAATCTCATGACCCATCAATCAGCAGTATCTTAACAGAGGCCATAGCATTTGTCGGAATTTTGCAGGTACTAACCTAATATGTATTTTAATTAAAGTATTTTTATTTCTATCACTGATCAAACTGAATTGTTTAAAGCCTAAATTAATGTTAGTGATAATAGTATATTTGCTATAGTTCCATTCAATAAATTATATTTTTTCTTAGATTGGAATAAAATTTTTTGTATTATTAAACAAAACAGAAGTAATGGCAAAAATAATAAATATGATATGGCACAACTTCTGGACTATAGAAAATTGTGCAGAAAATAATAAGAAGAGATATTTCATGTTATACAGAAGAGCTAGATATGTTAGCTGCATTTTTGGCTGGTGTGTTTTTACAGCTGCGATCATATTTTCAATTCAAACCTACATAACAAAAGCGGAAAGAACGTACCTCATAGAAATCTGGATCCGAAATAAAGAGTTTCTTTACACCACTCCTTATGAAATTTCGAACATTTTGCAGATGTTTTTTCATGTAACGACTGCATGGATTGCTCTCATTCAGTTAGATAAAATGTTTATTATCCTATCTTGTTTCGTATGTGTGCAACTTGAAATGATTCAAAATAAGATTCAAACTATTAATAAAAACAACACAAAAAATGTAAATTGGAATATCATAAGAGAATGTATTATACAGCAAAATATGTTGTTTAGGTATGGATATACTTACACAGATATGTTGGATTTTGTTTATATTATAATACGGATTTCAAATAATAAATTATATCAGTTTCAACTAATTTAATTTTCTATATATAAAAAAAAAATTAATGATTATATATTTTTTAATAGTGATAAATTTTTGTCAAACAATAATTATGAAGATGCACTTAGTATGGTATAAATATTTTTATGGTATACTTTGACGACAAATATCTTAGAACTAAAAAAATTATAATTAAGTTTTGTGTGAAAATTTCAACTCAGCACATTAAAATTTATCAAAATAAACTATTCTGTACAATAAAAATTCTCGAAGTACTAATTGATAAGGTTCAATTCTAACGGATAATAACACCTAAACACTTATAACTATTTGTTACAACTGCAAATGTGAATTTTTAATTTCTTACTTTTAACAGACAATTTTTATTATTTTCTATACACGTTATAACCTCAAAATAAGAAAAATTTATTTAATTATAATATAACTATTTAAATTATACTACCTATCATAGAAAGAAGTTAAAAATAAACTAAGAAATGGTTTTCACTTAATTAAGAATATTTATAAGTTATACCCCGAGTGCTAAGAATTTAATTGATTATATTTGACATGTTTTGCTTATGCAATAAATATTTCTTAAAAAGTGTTTGAGTATATTCTTATTTTAGAAAAGAATCTGAGACCCTATATCTACGGATTTTATCTTAAATTATTTTGTACGATAACAATTTTTTAAAAGTAAAATTTAATAAATAATCCAGTCATCAAATTTAATCAATTCAATTTTTTAGCACGAAGGGTATATATCAAGATTATTACATTGATTATAAATTTGACCAATTAGAATGATTCATTTGTAAAAAGGTAAATAATCAAAACTAAGTTTACCTTATGTCATATGTGACTAAAAATGAAATATATTCTTAATGTAAATATTTTAGTTTTCTGAACTATTTTGAGGAAATGTTTTCTTCTTTATTCTTGCCAACAATACTAACGAGTTTCTTTGCAAATTCAATATGTTTGTATGGAATTATGACTGAGGAAACAATGTTAGTATTAACACATTTAAAATATTTTCTGTTTAACTTCTATTATTATGGACTTCTAAATAATATCTAAATTTTCAGAAGTGGAAAAATAATTGCAGCTTTTATTTATACATGTATCATGGGACAATTATTTATGTTATGTTACGCTGCGCATTTAATTCAAAAAGAGGTAAAACATGGAATGTGGATATTTCCAAATATTAACAAACACTACAAATTATCGTGAAGTTAACCATATTTTTTAATTTAAGGGTCTTAATGTTGGGGAAGCAGCATACAACTGTGACTGGCATCAAATAAGTGACAGAAAAGTCAAAATGGCACTTCAAATGATCAATCTACGGTCTCAATGCACGATACAATTATCTATCGGTGGGGTTATGACTCTTTCTATGGAAAGTTTTGCCACTGTGAGTGTTAATATAGTGACTATGTGTAATGTGACCATAAACGAATTTAAATATATAAATCATAAAATGTAAAAACTAACCACTATAGATTCTCATTGTAATTATAAAAACTAATTATAAATTTTAGTTTGCAATTATGTATATATATATATATATATATATATATATATATATATATATATATATATATATATATATATAGTAAAATTCAAAATGTGGTCACATATCCTCATTCATGTCATTATTACATTAAGGGTCGGTTTTTCCATCTCTGGTTAAAGTGCAGGTTACCTTAAGCGCCGGTTAATAGAAAAATATTGCATCGAATTAGTAAATAACGTATATTTATGACAATAAACATCAGTTTTTCGATGAGATATTTTTCTGTTAACCGATGGTTAAGGTAACCGGTACTATAACCAGAGATGGAAAAACCGGTCCTAAGTTTGATATTGATGTGATTAACATAGAAGAAAATTAATTTGCTATTGTTAAAAAAACAATTAAAAAATATGTTTTTCCACAATCGTTAGCAAAGTCATTATTATAAAAAATATTGAGTAAAGCAGCCTGTTGAAGTGAGCGAAGTAAATGACTTTTTTCGCAATTGAGTAAAATAGTCATAAATTTTAGGCGGAGTTACTAATGTTACAATAAATATCTACCTTATGAAGGAACCAAATTTTTTTTATAGTTATCCTTACATTAAATTCAATTATAAACAAATATAATGTTCAGTGTTTCATTAATAAAAAAGTCCAACGCTTTGCTTTCTAGAAAAAATGTATTTCAGGAATGTGGAAAGAATCATGTTTAGTACAATTCAGGCACGTCTTTTTCTCGCTTATACTCATAATAGTTATTTTCGAACTTTAATAAATATATTTTTCCAAAATCGTTAGCAAAATACATCATTATTCAACTTAAAACAGTGAGCAAAGTAGCATATTGAATCACAAGTGAGTAAAGTAAATAAATTTCTTCACAAGTGAGCAAAGTAAATAACATTAGTGAGCAAAATACACTAACTCTGAGCACAATGGTTTCATGGGATTACAGACATTATAATACATTTTACATTAAATTACATTAAATTTAATTATAATTTATAAACATAATTGTACTGTTGAGATTTTCATTATTAAATAAAAAAGTACAATGTTTTGCTTTTTTTTTAAATTATATTTTAATATTGTGGAAAAAATTATGTTTAGCACACGTGAGCATGTCTTTTTCTCACTTATCCAGTTGGCACACTCGCTTCGCTCGTGTGGCCAATTTCTGGGCCCGTGAGAAAAAGACATATTTTGCTCACTTGTACTAAAAATAGCTATTTTCCAAAATCGTTAGCAAAATACATCATTATTCAACTTAAAACAGTGAGCAAATTAGCATATTGAATCACAAGTGAGCAAAGTAAATAAATTTCTTCACAAGTGAGCAAAATAAATAAATTTCTTCACAAGTGAGCAAAGTAAATAACATTAGTGAGCAAAATACACTAACTCTGAGCACAATGTTTTCATGGGATTACAGACATTGTAATACATTTTACATTAAATTACATTAAATTTAATTATAATTTATAAACATAATTGTACTGTTGAGATTTTCATTATTAAATAAAAAAGTACAATGTTTTGTTTTTTTTTTAAATTATATTTTAAGATTGTGGAAAAAATTATGTTTAGCACACGTGAGCATGTCTTTTTCTCACTTGTCCAGTTGACACACTCGCTTCGCTCGTGTGGCCAATTTCTGGGCCCGTGAGAAAAAGACATATTTTGCTCACTTATACTAAAAATAGCTATTGTTGTTGGTTATTTTTAGTTTATTTTGTTTTGCGCACTGATGACGTGACTACACTTTTATCGTATTTGTAATTTTTATTTGAATTTTAGGTGGTCAGAGCAACATTTACATTTATAACTTTTATTGGCAATGTCAGGGAAAATAATCACAATATATAAGTAAGAGTATACTATTATACTTTCAAACTTTTAAAGTTATTAATAATATGAGAAATACTCACCAAGCTTTGCCCTTGCCTACAATCAATTAAAATGTAATGTACCCTTGGTCTTAAAAAATGTAATAAATATTGCAATCCTATAAAGCTCTGCACATTAAATTTTATTTATATATGAGCAAAAATAAATATGTACTTGTCAATTTATTGTTTGCTTTGTATGTGCTACAATTATTTACCTTCATCTTTATTTATATTTATTCTATTTTGTGGATTAACAAGAAAGATACAAATTTTGGATGTAATATTTCCATGTTCGAACGGGTAATTTCGATAAAGGGCAATAACCTGAACCATACAAGTGATTTTTTTTTTTTTAATTTTTAGTCTATAAAATGATCTAGTGTCCTTTACTGGTGTCAAAATTTCATACTGTGGAGGCTTTCGTGTAAAAAAATTAAACTGAGTAAATTTAGTACATTGGAACAAAAATGCTATTTAAAACTTAGAAGCCATGTGGAAATAGTAGGGTGGTCTGTGGTGGAAATATAAGAATATTCAATGAATGTATCTTTTAATAGATCATGTATATCAAGGATTTGACAACAATATCATGAATAATAGTCCGGAGCAAAGGTTTTCCCATCATTTTAAGTTTATAACACTATATATCAAATTATTTTAAATTTTGACTTTTCGAATTACATAAGTCAATGTTTCCAAATGTGTAATGAAGTAACTAAACAAAGAACAAATATTCTTAAATGAACTTCACTGACGACAGTGGATATTATATTAGGATAGGTCTCGATGAGGGCTGGCGTGCAGAATGCACAAAATTATTCCATATCGAACGGCTTTTGTTTATTGGAAAAAGTTGTCAGCAGTATATGGTGTTTTGTATCAATTTCAGGATAATTATTAAGTATTAAGTGCAAATATGGCACTTTTTAATTAAATAATAATTTTGTTCGTTATTAAGTAAGTTAAGTAAATAAATAAGTAAGTAGTTAAGTAAGCAAACTTTAGACAGTTTTGATATGTTTTCACAAATGTAGGAAAATAATTTGACTTCTTTTGACAGGTGTGGAAACATGTTAAAAAAATTTATTTTGATATTTTTGAACAGGTTTTTCAGGTTGAAAAAATCCAAAAATAATTTTGATAGTTTTGTTATAAAAAAAGCAATCAATAAGAGCAAGCGTTTAGAAATGTAGAATATCGATAAGCTTTTGTTTTTTTGCAAAATGTTGTCGGTAGTATGTAGTGTTTGGTATCAAATGAAAGGTCTCCTTGGGGGCAGGCGTGCAGTTTCTTAAAAGATTCTTTGGGCGACTAAAGAAAATTCCTGCTTGTACTTTATAATGTTCTTGATAAGGACAAGTTTTCTTGATGAGTGGCGGCAATGAAGTTTAACGCACAACGTTCCAAATTGAAATGGTGCTAAATAACCATCCCTATTTGTCCTTACATCTATTTCTATGTTTGAAAATGCTCTTATTAACGTAGGAACGAAATGAGGCTACGAGTATGAAATCATTTCATTAGATCCAAAAATATATTTATCCAACACCGTGTAATTATAACGATATAAATATGCTGTTTTTAGATAAATAAAGTAGGTCATAAGTCACTAGTGAGCTAAATATATTAGCTCACTGTTTTTTGGTTCGTATCATAGTAACTACGTTATAAAACCTTCTCTACACTATTTTGTTCCTAAATGTCATTTCAAAATTCCATCTGTCAAAAATCTTATATGTATTTTATATCAATGATTAAAATGTGTTGGATAAAATGTTGTATGGCACACGTGTGTTAATTACCTAAGTCACTTGAAAAAATACCACACTCGGCCTAACGGCCTCGTGAGCTAAACTTTTCCCGCATGACTTATCTGTAATGTAACACACTTGTACCATAAATAACTATTATCTGTTTTTACGTTAACAATTCTTAATAATCGAGTATCAACATCACCGACTACTTGCGGTTCAATCCCACATCAGTTTTGAATTCAGGGAAGTACCAGGAATTTTTGTATGTATTACCTACATAAAGTCCTATACACTTGTATGTATAAAATTTTGTTTGATAATTAATACCTATTAGATATTACGCAAACTCCTTCTATTATTCTAACATGGCGACACCAGCCATTTACATTTCTACTTCCGAAGACATCAGACATGGGGTAAGTGATTCTTTACAATTTTTCTTTGACATCTTCATATACACAATTAATGATCTAAATCTTTACTCGTATATTACACACAGTTACATTTTTATACAGTATTATCATAGAGTTTAAATGAAAAGTGAACTACTACTAAAAAATTATATTAGTATTGTAATTGTACAGTATACAGTGGCTCACAGAATTATTCATACACCTATGTGTACTACAAAAATATCGTTATTTTGATAATTACATAGTTTCTTTAAAGTTGAATTAACTGTATTCTTATTTGTTGTAAAGCTCATTATTCTCGAATGTCAGGTAGTAAACTGTACTGGACACGATTGAAGTCTTCATTGGGTTAACATTGATGGTAGAAAAAGGCACACAACCCCTGCTGGTTAAATTTCTTCTACAAAAAATTCCTTCGCGTTGATTTATTTTCTTCTGATGATTTTTCCATTTTTAAAAAGCCCATAGGTCAGTTATAGTATTCTTAGCTATTTTCTCTTTTCAATGGCTCAGTAACAATAAATATCTTTTTATACTTAATAAATATATGTTTATCTAGTATACAAAAATAATTAGTACTACACACAAAATGAAACACTGAAGCACATGCCACACTGTGAACTAAAATTAATTTATAAGACAGTCGGGGGCTATTTTCTAAAATAATACTAGTTTGCAGTGCTATTGTAAGTACTAAACACGTGTTAAAACGCAGCCAGGCTATCAAAAAATTAATTATGTCTCCCAAACCCATAAAAGGAAAAAAATTAAATTTAATATCTGAATTGTAGATACTAAGAGGCATGTATATAAAAATTACCAAAATGAGGGTTGGCCACAAAGAGTGCAAAATCGAAAATGTTTCTTGGATTATTTAATAAATATAAGTTACATACATTTGCACAACTTAACCACTCATGTAATTCATTTCTAATATAATGTTTTCTGGTTGTATTTATACAACATTTAATGTAGATTCTAAATTTAAGTCTCCGTTCATTATCTATATTGAAAAGATATAAACAAGTACAACATATATACATACTGCTAAATTATAAAAGTTCTATTTGAAAATACATCATTTTACATTTAAAATTTAGTATTTCTCGTACGACTCATCGATAAGATTGTTATCGGATCTCAATTTATTCGGAATTTAATGCGGATACCAAATTTTCAAACCGCAAGATAAAAATTAAAGTGTTTTGGGAAAATATTTTCTGGTTAACAGAAATATCTGAAATCAGAATTTAATACAGATTTCATTTTTAGTTTAATTTCACAAGTTGTATCACTATTTAAGTGGTTATTTCTTCAACTTGTGTCTAGTTTCAGTCGCTGGAATCGAAACAGATGTCTGCAGCAACTTTAACTAATAATAATAGAAAAAAAATTATCACGCACTGAAAATTTAGGTAAATCAGAATTTTAGGATCTTTATTTTCAGATACTGGTATTTATTATTTATTAATATTTGTAATATAAAATCATTACGATAAATATTTTTCAGTTTGTAGTATTTATTATTATGTACTACCAAACATACAAGAAATACAGGTTGTATATTTACCAGGAGCTTATACTGCTAGTGACATCTCTTAAAATCTCTTCAAAAAATCGTAGTAGAGATTCAAATGGATTATTATATTAGTTGAGGCATACGCTGTACGATGCCGCTAGGAGTCCAGCACGTTCCTTTATTTTTATTATTATTTATAATTACTGTTGGAGTGAACAATATTACATAAATTAATTTTGCATTTAAAAAATAAAAACAAAATAAAATTGCTATATTTTTAAAAAAGTAAACTAACGAAGCTAACTTATAATAATCCATTAAACATTTGTTAATTTTTGTCTCAATATCATTTGGTACCACGTAAGTGCATACATTCGAATAATTGAGGCACATCATCCTCAATGGATATGAGCGCTCCACTGCCTTTACCCCACGAGTTCGATCATTTTAGCGCTGATTTTGTATCAAATAAAACTTATTTTATTATTTAAATTGACAATATTTGTAATATTTACTAACGTTTTAATTATATTATATGAAAATTGTGAATATTAAATTTATTTTTAATTGTGTAACTTAAAATTTTTGATGAAATTTTTGACAGTTTTATGTTTGAAGTGTACGTACAAATTGTAGTGAAACACTTTTTATTTGAGTGATTTATTGATTTTATACCCCTAATTCGACCTCGTAGATTCCGAATCTATAATGTCAAAATTTCTCTACGACTTATCGTTCTTACCGAATCTGCTAATTAAATCTATATTTTTAAATAACTCCTCTATTTACAATCCCTGGACGAATTTGACTTCAGAAGTTGTTAGCCTCATGTACCTAGTATGTGTACTCAAAAACCTAATAAATTTCATTTTTTTTCGACATCTCTACGTCTTAAAACCACTCATTAAAACAAATGTTACAGGAAAATTTCCGTAGAATTCAAATTTTTAAACCGCACTTCCATATCTTTAACAGTGTAGGAGTTATCGATAAGAATATATAAAAAGTTTTCTATAAACGAAACCACTCCTTGAAGAAAATATTTGTAATATGTGTATTATAGGAAATTTACCGATGCTTTCAAATTTTTATACCGCATTTTGATATTTTTAACCGTGCAGGATTACACACAAAATTCTATAAAATGGTCCAACACATGAAAATTTTAATTTTTACAGCATTGTTACAATGTGAACCAGTCTTTCAAAAAATATTTTTAATATGCTTCTTATAGCAACTTTTTCTTTATTTTCTAGCAAAAGTATCTATACTTACTAATTCGACCCTCTACATTACGAGAAAAATAATGACAAATTTCCAGAACGACAGGTTTTGAGTTAGGCTCTTTTTAAGTTTGATAGAATTTCCTTCAAATGGGAAAATTTGCTCTTCGTATTTTTACTAATTTTAGGACATGGTTTTCGTAAAAATGTTGTTTAATACTTGATATCCAAACAAATAAACTATTGTACATTATACGCCAGGTAACAGTTTTTAATGGTTCAAGGAGATGACAGGCTCGCCAGTCAATTCCTCCTGTTACGGTAGACGGCGAAATATAATTTTAAATTAATCTAGATCAAATTTGTAAAGATATAAAAATATAAATTTCAATTATTTAAGTTAGCTTAGAAAATATAAATTTAATTATTTATAGAAGCTAGCTTAGAAATTTGTTTACAAAAATACATTTAGTTAAAATAATCTGTCATAATACAAATTGTTGAATTTTCATAATTAAAAGACTAAAAAATGTAAGCAAATTGAACAATTAAATTTATATTTATATATCTAATAAATATCTTTTTTACAGCTTAAAGCATAATAATAAACGTTATCGTAATCGAATAGTATTTTGTAATTTATGAAATAAATATAATTCGAAGTTTATGCTGTGAGATTTGTCTAAATAAGATTCAACAACACCTCCTATCCTATCACCAGTAAAAGCGTTTTACCTGGATAATAATGTAAAATATTACAAAATTTTGATTGGGTTTTATTTTTCGCAAAAAGTTAAAGTTAATGCCAATTGTAATTTTATACGACAATCAGTGTTTCCAAATTTGTTAAATTATTATATAGCAGCGTTTATTTGTAGAAATGCTGCTTTATGGTTCAAAAAATTAATTATTTATGCACTATTCTTAATATATGCAACTTTTACACCAAGGATGCCGATAACAAGCAGCACTATTAATTTACTTTTCTCAGTGACTTTATATTACTATACATTATGTGATTATATTTTCCATACTTTGTTATTACCCTTCAAATGCAGAATAGCTTAACAAGAAATGTACTTTGAACTGGCCAAGTGTTACTAGTTATCTTTACATTATGGTAATACTATACCATCGATGAGTAAAGGTTTTTTTTAACACATGTTAGTATATAAAGCTACTCTTAAAAGTCACGTCTTTATTGTATTGCAAATCGTTGATCAGTTAATTGAAAATGGAGACAAAAGGTGAAAACGAAGAGGTACTTATTACAAATAAAATGTATTATAAATCAAAGAATATATATTTAATGAGCATTTCAATTAACATTTTTTGTAATATTATATATGGAGTCAAAAACTATTCTTTTAATTAAAACTTTATAAAGAGCTGGGTGTTTTAGTCTTCATTTGGATATTAGGACATTAAGAACAATACAAAGAATTATGTTTATTTATAGCAAAAAATAAAAGCTGTAATGATGGACATTATAAAATGGATGACTTATGGAGGATGTAATCCTTTCGAAAAATCATTACGACAACGTTTTATAGGTTATGTTTATGTACTAGTATGTGCTATTTTGATTTTCCTCGTTGCGCTAAATTTTTTATGTAAATCTCATGACCTATCAATCAGCAATATGTTAACAGAGGCCATAGTATTTGCCGGAACTTTGCAGGTACTAACCTAATATGTATTTTAATTAAAGTATTTTTATTTCTATCACTGATCAAACTGAATTGTTTAAAGCCTAAATTAATGTTATTGATAGTAGTATATTTGCTATAGTTCCATTCAATAAATTATATTTTTTCTTAGATTGTAGTAAAATATTTTGCATTACTAAACAAAACAGAAGTAATGGCAAAAATAATAAATATAATATGGCACAACTTCTGGACTGTAGAAAATTGTGCAGAAAATAATAAGAAGAGATATTTCATGTTATACAGAAGAGCTAGATATGTTAGCTGCATCTATAGCTGGTGTCTTTTTGGATGTGCGTTCATATTTTCATTGCAATCCTACATAACAAAAGCGGAAAAAACGTACCTCATGGAAATCTGGATCCGAAATAAAGAGTTTCTCTACACCACTCCTTATTATGAAATTTCGAACGTTTTGCAGATGTTTTTTCATTTAACAAGTACATGGGTTGCTGTCATTCAGCTAGATAAAATGTTTATTGTCCTAACATGTTTCGTATGTGTGCAACTTGAAATGATACAAATTAAGATTCAAACTATTAAAGAGAACAACACAAAAAATGTAAATTGGAATATCATAAGAGAATGTATTATACAGCAAAATATATTGTTTAGGTATGGATAAACACAGATATGTTGGATTTTGTTTATATTATAATACGGATTTCAAATAATAAATTATATCAATTTCAACTAATTTAATTTTCTATATAAAAAAAAACAAAATTAATGATTATATATTTTATAATAGTGATAAATTTTTGTCAAACAATAATTATCTGTTTTATTGATTATCTTTTGTACGAGACGATATCGCGCCCCAAACCACTCATCCATGAAGATGCACTTAGTATGGTATAAATATTTTTATGGTATACTTTGACGACAAATATCTTAGAACTAAAAAAATTATAATTAAGTTTTGTGTGAAAATTTGAACTCAGCACATTAAAATTTATCAAAATAAACTATTCTGTACAATAAAAATTCTCGAAGTACTAATTGATAAGGTTCAATTCTAACGGATAATAACTCCTAAACGCTTAAAACTATTAGTTACAACTGCAAATGTAAATTTTTAATTTCTTACTTTTAACAGACAATTTATTTTCTATACACGTTATAACCTAAAACTACAAAAATTTATTTAATTATGATATAACTATTTAAATTGTACTACCTATGGTGAAAAGAAGTTAAAAATAAACTAAGATATGGTTTTCACTTAATTAAGAATATTTATAAGTTGTACCCCGAGTGCTAAGAATTTAATTGATTATATTTGACATGTTTTGCTTATGCAATAAATATTGCTTAAAAAGTGTTTGAGTATATTCTTATTTTAGAAAAGAACCTGAGACCCTATATCTACGGATTTTATCTTAAATTATTTTGTACGATAACAATTTTTTAAAAGTAAAATTTTATAAATAATCCTTTTATCAAATTTAATCAATTCAATTCTTTACCACGAAGGGTATATAACAACATTATTACATTGATTATAAATTTGACCAATTAGAATGATTCATTTGTAAAAAGGTAAATAATCAAAATTAAGTTTATCTTATGTCATAGGTATGTGAATGTTTTAGCTTTCTGAACCATTTTGAGGAAATGTTTTCTTCTTTATTCTTGCCAACAATGGTAACGAGTTTCTTTGCAGTTTCAGTATGTTTGTATGGAATTATTACTGCGGAAACAATGTCAGTATTAACACATTTTAAATATTTTCTGTTTATCTTATATTATTATGTACTTCTAAATAATATTTCAATTTTCAGAAGCGGAAAAATATCTGCAGCTTTTATTTATACCTGTATCTTGGGACAGTTATTTATGTTATGTTACGCTGCGCATTTAATTCAAAAAGAGGTACGACATGCAATGTGGATATTTCCAAATATTAACAAACACTACAAATTATCGTGAAGGTAATAGTATGAAAGTTAGTCATATTTTTTAATTTAAGGGTCTTAATGTTGGGGAAGCAGCATACAACTGTGACTGGCATCAAATAAGTGACAGAAAAGTTAAAATGGCACTTCAAATGATCAATCTACGGTCTCAACGCACGATACAATTATCTATCGGCGGGGTTATGATTCTTTCTATGGAAAGTTTTGCCACTGTAAGTGTTAATATAGAGACTATGTGGTATGTGACCATAATCGAATTTAAATATATAAATCATAAAATGTAAAAACTAATCACTATAGATTCTCATTGCAATTATAAAAACTAATTATAAACGTTAGTTTGCAATAATATATGTATATATCTTCCCCAAATTTTTGATAATTATTTTCTCATAAGGTACGAATAATACTTTTTTTTGTCTAGTATCACATATGTAAGTAAAATTCAAAATTTGATAGCGTATCCTCATTTACGTCATCATTACATTTAGTTTGATATTGATATGATTCACATAGAAGAAAATTAATATGCTATTGTTAAATAAATAATTAAAAAATACGGTTTTCCACAATCGTTAGCAAAGTCATTATTATTCAAAATAGCGAGCAAAATAGTGAGTAAAGCAGCCTGTTGAAGTGAGCAAAGTAAATAACTTTTTTCACAAGTGAGTAAAATAGTTATAAATTTTAGTAGGAGTTACTAATGTAACAATAAATATCTACCTTATGAAGAAACAAATGTTCAGTTTTTTATTAATAAAAAAGTACAATGTTTTGCTTTTCGAAAAAAAATATTTTAAGATTGTGGGAAAAATAGATATTTTCAAACTTTAATAAATATATTAGTTGTTGGTTATTTTTAGTTTATCTTGTTTTGCGCACTGTGACGTGACTACACTTTTATCGAATTTGTAATTTTTATTTGAATTTCAGGTGGTCAGAGCAACATTTACATTTATAACTTTTATTGGCAATGTCAGGGAAAATAAACAAAATATGTAAGAATATACTATTATACTTTCAAACGTTTAAAATTATTAATATGTGTAATATTCACCAAGCCTTGCCCTTGCATACAATCAATTAAAATGTACCTAATGTATCATCGTTGGTCTTAAAAAATGTTGAATCCTATAAATCTGCACATTATATTTTTTTATAAATGAGCAAAAATAAATATGTATGTCAATTTATTGTTTGCTTTGTATGTGCCACAATTATTTACCTTCAGTTTTATTTATATTTATTCTATTTTGTGGATTAACAAGAAAGATACAAACCTTGGATGTAATATTTTCAATAAATGTTCTATCTGGTAATTTTGGTAAAGGGCTGAACCATACAAGTGATTTTTGTTTCCTTTTTTTTTAATTTTTAGTGTATAAAATGATCTAGTGCCCTTTACTGGTGTCAAATGTACATACTGTGAATGGTTTTTGTGTAAAAGAATTATAATGTATTAAACATGAAAATGATTACTATGTCAAATGGTAACTTTATTAAAAAATATATTTAAATCAATATACACTTTCATTTACAAAAACTATGTAAAGCCTAATTATAATTCAATTTTGCATAAAACTGCAGTACTCATTGTGTTATTTTAAAACACTTATTTGTTTTCAGTTAATCAATCTCTCCATTTCTCGCAAAAGGTTCTTTACCATTTGTTTTTAAGTAGAACACACCAGTTGTTCCAATTTGAATATTCTCTCCCATGATGGCTAATTGATTCTCATTACATTGTTCTTTCTTGTATTTTCTGTAGGAGGAACATTCGAGGGATACAAATTTATCTGAGTTGATGCTCTCTCCAAAAAGAAAATTAACTCTTGTATGACTGCAGGACCCTAAAAGAAACAAACAATTGTAAATCTATTCCTTATTTTGAGGCAAAAGTTAATAACTTTTTAGTGGACCTTAAACGGAGGTCCTAACTTTGACATAATATTGTAAAAACAAATGAAAATTTACATTTATTTATGTAGTTTTAAAATAAATAAATTCAAGTTTTTAAAGTTGGTAAAGTTCAAACTCCCATTGTTTTAGAGCTATTTTTCACTCACTCCAAAGTCCAAATCTTCTTGAAATGTAAAAAAGTACTAACCAGAAATATAAATACATCAGTTTTTTAATTTTTTATTAATTTATTATTTACTAACCAACATCAACGATATCATAGTTGCTGTATAGGGCACAGCCAGGTTGAGGTGCTCTTCCCCCATTCGGATAAAAATCAGCATGTCCCAAAGTGCCGTCATAGCCAAACTTCAACCCATCTGTGTGTATAATATCTACGTAGTGAGCATCTCCTTTGTCCAGTCTATTCCTCGCGGAGGACAGCAAGAACAAAGGTCCGGCAGGATCCATACCAGTGATCCTTGCAATCAACTTGCCGGACTCTTTCAGTACCGTCTTCCCAGCAAACCCTGAGATGTGAGCTCCCAAGGAATGACCAATCAAGTGGAAATTCTCAAAAGGCACACCCAATGTTTGGTTGAAGTCGATGATTAATTCTCCGACATATTTGCCCACATCGGTTGTGTATTCTACACTAACCGGGTAGAGGGCACCAGCTGGTTTCCGCCAATCTACTTGGATGACATTATAATCGTCTTTTTTCAAATATTCGTTTTTCAAATACTCATACCTGAAAAAAAAATTAATATTAGGGCCGTGAAAAAAACAATATTACAAAATATAACAAGTTTTAAGAACAGTTCTCGATGTATTGTAAAAAAATAAAAATTGATATATTTTTATCGTTCAATTCTATGGGTAAAATTACATGAAGTGATAAAGTTACATAAAAATAAAGTTAATTGACGTCTAGAACGGTTTAACAATGTGTCATTAACGGCGAACTGTCCAAAATCAGTTTTATAATTGACCACCCAATTCGGGAAATAAGACAGAGTAGTTGCAATTTTCCCGAACCCAAAAAAGCCCACTTAAAAAACTAACTCAATAAAAACTCACCCACTCAAAAAAATCCTTAAAAAGCTCATATATTTTTTTAATTAATTTTATTCGGTGATTCCAAAAAATTACATAAACATAAATAAACAATTATTATTAGATATACATAATATAATATACAAGCTAACAACGGCCAACAAGACTATACGAGTCAGTTGATATATGTACGTCATAAAAAAGGTGTCCTAGTTTAAAACTGCATAACATCAATAATAGATGAAACACCTTTAAATAAGGTAACATGTTCATTTGAGGAAATTTCGGGAAATGCATAATTCAAGAAATATTCAGGTTTTTCTTATTGGAACAGAACTACTTAAAAAATAGATTTCACAAGGCACTGATGTCTTAGCAGAAAATAAATCAATGAAATTAAATACATTTATTGTTTTAAATAAAGTATTTTTTATGATAATTGTTCAAAATGTCGACCTGCAGCACACAAAACTATTAATTTTTAGTATTATGTCTCATTTTAATAAAATAATATTTGATAGGTTGTTATGAAATTGATTTTTTAAAGTAGCTCTGTTTCAATAAGAAAATGAACTTATCACCTTATTTTTAGGTATTTAAATCATTGGTTAAGTTATGTCGTTTAAATGTGGGACATCTATATTTTGACGTTTGTAATAAAACCCGACGGGGTTGGGTTTTTTTTGTGAAAACCCCGGGTTTTTCTCAATCCTGGTATGAGAATAGGTCATTTGGTAAAATCAATAGAAAATATAATTTGAAATTATTAGAAAATTGCTTTCAATGTTAAGGCCCGCTGACTTAATCTCGTACTAAATTCAGTACAAGGTGATATTAAACATTGTGAAAAGATGTTATGTGTTTCAGATGGCCCTCAATGAAGATTTTCTGCTTACCATTCAGTATTAGCGCAATCGCTCCATCCATGAATGATAATCTTGAAAGGTTTGTCCCGCCTAATTGATGGTTCATTTGATAGATGGCCATAGTAAATTGGTGCGAAATTATTGGTTTGGTCGCGTGTCCATAACCTAAATGTTACTTCATCTCGGGGTACATGTATTAAACCAAAGTGCTCGAAATTTTCTCGGGATTCAGAGTTGAATCGTGAAATATCGTAGTTGGCGAGCTTTCGTTTTGGGCAATGAGAAAAGCCTGAAAGATAATTGAATTTAAAATCAAGATTTTATTTAAGACTTTAAAAATCTATTATTTTAGTAGGGTTCAATTAGTTTAAATATAGGAAAAAAATGAATATTTCTATTATTTCCAGTTGTAACAACTTTAGTAATTTGTTGTGATAACCAGGGCTCCGAAGTGGAACTAAATCGAAAATCGAAAAATAATTTTGCGAAAATGAAAAATAAATTTTGATTTACGAGCAGTACTTAAAAAATATTATGTTATTAAAAACAAAAAAATATTTTTTTATAAACTGTGCTGGAACAAAAAAGTAATAATTTGAAGCTTTGGCATCAACATAATAAATTTCTTATTTTCTACTTTTTTACTTACCTGCACATAAATGAGCTATAAACAATATAGCTATCACTATCAAAAGTTTCATTGTTATCGGTGACACAAAACAAAGAATTCTGATGCGAGCTTTTTTGATGCCCTTTATATGCCAATCTTAATCTCCTTGCATATTTTTTTTATCATATATATTTTAAGATAGTCGTTATTGATAAAAATTTAATCTAAAATCTTTATTATTATCAAATGTCAAAGATTTATTTGCTTCACACAATTATTTTATCAGAAAAATACATCAATAATATCAAAGTACAATGCAATACCATAAATTGAATTATTTATTGGATACAATTATTTTTTTATGTATTTCAAAACGTTCCCAATTTTGCACAAATAAAATGTTGCATAACACAAACACATAGGCCTAGCATTATATTTGATTTTAGATATCTTTTCGACTATTGCGTATTTTTAAGGAAGATAAATTACATATTACGATAAACACTTTTTTGTTTTATTAAGATTTTACGATAATAATTTATAGTATTTTACAATATTAGCCAGGTAAAACAGTTTTTACTGGTGATAGGAGGAATTGACTGGCGAGCCGTTTAGGCGAGCCTGTCATCTCCTTGAACCAGTAAAAACTGTTACCTGGCGTATAATGTACAATAGTTTACTTGTTATTGACTTGTAAATAAAATTAAAATTAAAATCAAATTTTGACAGTTACTAATTTTGTGTCAAAAATTGTTTTAAATGATATATCGTAAGCCTTGGAAGACATAAACAATGGAACTACTAGCCAGTAAATCTGACAGGTGTCATCTTAACATGCTAGGTACTGGTAAATCTGACAGCTGTCATTTTTACAATGTAGTAGCTTGTAAAAATTAATTTACCTGGCAACAAAGAGTTAAGATAAATGATAGTTTACAAGTCAGTAACAAGTAAAATATAATACCCATCTGAACACGTTTGTTTATAAAAATATCTTGATTAATTCTAGTGATAGTTTAGTTTATTTACTGCATTATTTCTCATTATTAAATGTTATTTACAAAACAATAATAATTTTGTATTAACATAAAAAAACAGAAAGGATAAATAAAAATCCTAAGACAGAATCGATCGAGAGCCTTTGACTCTGTAGGCCTTTACTGTAACCTCATAACCACGAATTTATAACTGATTTTCCGCGTGTAAAACAATAAAAATATAGGGCGAAAAAAATATTTTTAATTTTTTTCTAAATTATGTTATTAAAATAAAGTAATCTGAATTAAATAAGATGTAAAAATACATAAAGTATTGTCCTGTACAATATGGTGACTTAGTTGTTAGCCGGACAGTTTTTATTTATCAAAAACTGTTTTCCCATGTTAAATGCATATGGCAACACTTTTTTGGAACATGCTGTATATATATCTTGTTTAAATAAATAAATTATTCACTTATCATTATCAAAGAAGACAAGTACTTACATTGTACTTTGCAAATTTTATCTTTTGTGAAAAAAATAAAAGAATGCGGTAACCCAAAAAAATGGACGTTTCCTTATTTTATCAATTTAATCTTATTTTTCCATTAATAAAATATTAGTGTTACAGACAAGTAGGAGGATTAAATTCTTGACTTTTTATCTGATAAAATTAATCCCTAACAATTATTTATAACACTGAAATATTTATTTAAAATCGTTAGCCAATACAATTTTTTTAGGACAATGAAATCCAAAGTCCTAATCATTGAATCGTAGACTTTTAGCACTGAGTATTTCATTATATACTTACTCAACTCAGTTATTATTTATAGTTATTTAAGTTAATTTTACCCGTTGCTAGGCGACCATATGAAAAGATTTTCATAAATACCCAGGTAGTGAGAAAATTATTTTCCATAACTTTCCGTCTGCTATCAAAAGGAATGTAATTTTTACCTCTCACCACTCAAAGAGGTATTGGAATCATGCTAAAAGTCGGGTAGTGAATTTTCAATGGACAAGCACGTTTTCAACTCCTTAGAACACGATTTTTATATTTTTGCCATGATATCTGTCCGTTTGTGTTGATGGATGGATGTTGTAACAATTACTCAAATACTAGTGAATAAAAAAGTTGAAATTTTGGATATAATGTATAGATCTGATTACATTTATTGTTAATTATGCAACCGGAAGTGGTGTTTTCATGAATATCTGGTGTTTTTCTAAAATATTTTAATTAATTATGAATATATGAGATTTTTTGTAAATAATAATTTAATATTACGTCATGAACTAAAATTTTATAGTTTAAATTTATTTTTACCTATAGCCTCTTTTAACTACTACAAGTAATTAATAATTTGGTAAATTTGTTACAATTGCAGTAAATTTGCTTTCCTAAGGAAATAAATATATTTGACAGTGACAATTATTATAACTGACAGGGACGGAGCGGGTTGTAAACCCCTCTTATTCGGATTTCCGCCCTCTCTGTTTTTTAGTTACAGTATTTTTATCAGTGTCTTTGAAAAAGTGAAGACATCCTTTTATCTGTCTTATTATTACATATACGTATCTTACTTTCAGAACATTATTTATTTAGTGTAAATATTGTGATTGAGTCATTTAATAAATTTCATAGTTCTACTTCCGGTTACTTAATATCACCCTGCAGGATATTCAGAAACAGTATTTTTTAAAGAAATATACCGTGGCAAGACTGAGATAATATTTATTTATTTGTCCGCCAAATAATGGTAAAAATTAAAAATAAAATGTAAACATACATGAAATAACAATTATATTTTATTGTTTTAAACACTTAAATTTCCCAGTTATTTCACCGTATTTGACATAGGGAGGACAATTATGAGTATCAAGGTAGTACGACCCCTTGGCGTACATGTTTACATGGTAACCCATTTCAGAAGTAGGGTTGCCGCTGCAACGTCTACATTCGTACGTGTAGTAGGTGAAGCACTCCGTAGCTAGGAATCCTAGGTTGTTTATACTGTACGTGAAAAGTTGGATAGCAAAATTGTGGCTCCATAGAGCAGGCAAGTCATCCACTGTATTCGACGGAATACCTAAAATATATCATTGCACGGTTAAAAAATTATCTAATATTATGCAATGGTGAAATCAATAATTATGTTCTAAAAACAGCCTAGAATTGCATTAAAAATTATTCGAAAGGGAACTTAAAATAAAGTGTTCAATTAAAAATACACAGGTACATACATATGTGATAAAAAGTCTCAGCAACATAATAACATCTACATACCTAATATTAGTGATCTGAGCTCTTTCTTTGTGCTTATTAACATATAAAATTAGGCTAGCGTTATATTCATTTGGGATTATTTTAGATTATTTTTTCTTTAGATTCTGTTGCCTTGCGATTGCCAAGTCATAATATTTCAGAAATAAAGATGTTACGGTTACTATAAATATTGCTAAGTAACTAATTACGAAACAATTTATGAAAAAGTTGTTGAGTAAGTGCTTCCATATATAGTAACTAAAATTATTGACTTAGTTTTATATGAAATCTCACAACTTTTTGCGGTGGAAGGACTGCGTTGCGAGACTTACATTTTTGTACATTTTATCTTTTTAATGGAATATTTATATATGTATTTCTCTAACAAATTATAATAATAATAATTACTATATTGTGTTATTAAAATAAAGAATAGGTATATACAGAAGAGACAATAAGACAGAGAAATGAAAATTACAGTGAGATGGGGAAAGCCAACTTAAAGGGCTCAAAATTTAAAATTGCTAACTTTCGTCATATCTTCGTGTCTCGAGTTTCTCTGATTATCAAACATTAACAATATTAAATAATAATAAAAATATAAAAATACAAAAAACGATTTCTAAGAAGTAACAAATATGTTATCATTTTGATAAAGATTGGGAAAAATAATTTTGTGATCAAAATTAGACATTTTCCAGTATAAAACTGACCAATTCAAGAAACATAAGATTATTTTTAACCAATCTATAATTGAATTTCCATTTTATTATTACTTACTCCATTGACACTTGGGCTGTGATCGTCCACCATTGGGGTAAAAATCAACATGTCCAATAGGATCCGTGTGCCCTAATAAAGCATCGGTGTGAATGACATCCACATACATGGCATCATCTGGAGTTAGTTTGCAGTCGGAACCCTCTGATATGAATTCCCCACCTGCAGGGTCTAGGGCAGTGATCTGCCCAACCTTCTTCCTGGAATGTGCAAGCACGTACTGACCAGCACACCCTGCTAAGTGCGCTCCTAGGGAGTGAGCTACGATGTGCAAACTCGCCGGGGTAACAATATTCATAGCGAAAAGCTGTGAGATGAACTCTCCCACGAAACCTCCTGCACAGCATGTTTTATATGCTGTGTTCGGGAAGAACAAGTTGTTTAGTCTTTGTGTATTTATAGTTTTCTTTGCTATTTTAGACCAGTCGACTATTATAATATTGTAACATCCGCGAGTGAATAAAGCGTTGACTACTTGAGGAATCCAAGGGCTGAAAGCATCGTGGTGAAAACCATGAATTATAAAAAGGAAGGGACAATTTTTCTTGTACGGAAAATTATCCATTTTTCCGGGAAATACTTCATTATAAGTCATGTTGAAGTTCGTATGTAAGAAGAATCTTATATCTTCTACGCTTGGACATAGTGCTGCATTGTTTTTTACACATTTAAAGAAAGTAAAAGTTCGTTCAACTAAAAAAAATAAGTTATAAAATAACAATATAAACTATCGGTTAACAAACACAAGTATAGTCAAAATATTGATTATACGAGAAACACATTTTTCCCATACAAAAATTAAGTAAACTTACTTTGACTATGAGGAACAAGTTGACCAAATGTTGAATATATGGAGAAGGTTAATAAAAATATAGTTATCCGCATTCTATAAACCACAAAATAATTTTTGTAAGTGTTACACAGGCTACTGTTATAGATTTATGAGAATTTTATTATTTTTTTTTATATATACCCACATTAAATTTAAAAAAAAGTTTATTATGCTTTTATAATATGATTTATCATTTAGTTCATATTTATGTTTTTCTTAATTTAAAATAATATAAATATTTATTTAAACATGTAAATTTTAATGTTAATATTTCTACATTGAAGGAAAATATAGGAAATATTTCAATTATTCATATAATAAATTTACATATTTATTTGAATATAAATCTGGTTCTCATATAAAAATAATTTATAGTGCAATTAATTCTTATATTTGTTTCAAACTACCTTTCCTTTTACAATAATAAGTAAACATTTTAAATATTACATAAAACTGCAATATACATTATGTTATTTTATAATCACATTTCAAATATAAGTTTAATCAATTTCTCCATTTTTGGCAAAAGGTGTTTGTTTGTTTGTTTGCAAATAGAAAACACCCTGTGTTCCAATTTCAATGTTGTCACCCATAACAGCGGATTGATTTTCAGCACATTCTCCTCTCTTGTACTTTCTATATGTGGTACATTCCTGAGCTAAAAAGGCTTTGGAGTTTATGCTTTCTCCAAACAGGTAATATGATCTGGTGTGACTGCAAGATGCTAAAAAGAAATGTACATTTTTAAAATTTTAACATATAAAGGGTCACTTTTCAAAACTGACTAAAGTTTTGAAACGCTAAAATTTTTTAACCAGTTAGGAAATAAAAATTTTTCATCACTGATGAAAAGTGAAAGTCTACTAAACCTATCTTGGATCATTCGACATCGTAAAATGTTTTGATGCTTCGCATGGTTGAAAAAAATCTGTCACAAGTAGTTGATTCGATGAAAAGTGTCAGAGGAAAAGTATCTTATATCACAATGGATTTTAGGTTTGACAATACGACATGATGATTTCAAATGAAAGGAGCTAAGCTTCCTAAACCGCTCCTTAACTTCGCTACCTAGTAGTTTGAGAACTGGGTATGATTTTTATTTAAAGCATGTTCATAGGGGAGAGTAGCCTAATTTGGACCGTATCCTAATTTGGATCGCTGTGGTATCTAATGATAAATAAAATCTGTGCGATTTTAGATAGGCTACTTGTTATAAGTACAGGTAGACCAGGTTAATGCATACAGAAGCGACACTCCATGTCGGGACCTTTCATGTTACCCTGTTCAATTATATGACCTTGGAGCATTGTGTAGACCTTTAAATTTGTTGACTTCCCCTATCTCTCTCTAAGATGTGACGAAACTTTCCGATTTTAAACAATGAACCCTTTAAATTTGTTGCCTTTCCCCATCTCTCTAATTTTCCTTTCTCTGTCTTAATGTCGCCTCTGTATAAACCTAATGTGTGTTTACGGTTTGAATGAATGCAGTCGTGTGTATGGAGTACCAAAGGCCCAGAAAGCAGTGGAAATAACAAGTAGCCTTTACAAATCGGAGTTAGACCGAATAAACTTAAAAAAAAGTTCACCAAACTTAGACAAAATGCCGAAACATAAAAAAGAAAATGGGGATTCATGGTTTTGTACATTGTGTGAAGAAACCAAGGAAGAATATATGATACAATATAAGAAATGTAACACTTGGATTGGAGTTAGTGCTGCAGTTAAAATGTTCTATTGTTGTTATTTTCGTTAAAAAAGCTAATGGTCCAATTTAGGAAGCTAGCGGTTCAAATAAGGAAACCGGTTTCCTATATTGGACCGATGACAAGATTTTTTTGAATTTATTTTTACTATTATAAATGGTATTTAAAATTTAATAAATGGTTTTATTTTGAAGGTACACTTAGTAAGTTTCTTTTGTATTACTTAATTTTTATTGAAACTTCTTCCGTGCTTTTATATAGTGAATATTATAAAATTGGTCCAAATTAGACTACTTTCCCCTATATAAGTTAGACAAAAGCCATATTACTTACCAACATCAATGACGTCGTAGTTGTAAAAGGCACAGCCAGGTTGCGGTGCTCTGCCTCCATTCGGATAAAAATCAGCATGTCCCAAAGTGTCGTCATATCCATACTTCAACCCATCTGTGTGTATAACATCCACGTAGTGAGCGTCTCCTTTGTCCAGTCTGTTCCTCGCTGAGGACAGCAAGAACAAGGGGCCGGCAGGATCCATACCAGTAATCCTTGCAATCAACTTGCCGGACTCTTTCAATACTGCTTTCCCAGCAAACCCTGAGATGTGAGCTCCCAAGGAATGACCAATCAAGTGGAAATTCTCAAATGGCACACCCAAAGTTTGGTTGAAGTCGATGATTAATTCTCCGACATATTTGCCCACATTGGTTGTGTATTCTACACTAACCGGGTAGAGGGCACCAGCTGGTTTCCGCCAATCTACTTGGATCACATTATAATCGTCTTTCTTTAGAAATTCATCTCGCAGATAAGCATACCTGATAGAAAGCAATTCAGTAAATGTTATTCTCTATTTTTACATCCTCGTACAAATTAAAGTATCTCGCATAACTCAAAAATAATTAGCGATAAAATGGTGCAATTTTTGTATGTAGGATTGCTACAATATACAGGGTGTAACAGCTAAACGAGCTACCTCAAATAATTTCTATATTATTAAAGATACAATAAAATGCTATAAGACAATTTTATAGAGGGCCAAGGGGGACATCCGATTAGGGAAGAAAATATTTTTTTAAACCAGTGGCTCTCAAGTTACAACACAAAGTTATATTTTCTTAAATGGAATAGTATGTTTTTTTATGTCTATTCGATAGAGTATTTTTTTCTGAATTCAATCATGTATTTATTTTATACCCTAACATACCAAAAATATTGAGAAGAATGCATTTGAAATTTAAATAAACCTATTTTTTTTATTTATTTTTCAGTAGGCTATGTAACAAAACATTCGAGCCTAAATTAAAAATAAAAATAAATATTTATTATTAACTTTATAAATAGTGTTCTATGTCACTTCCATCCTTTTCTATACACAAATAACACTGTGACAAATAGAAACTATGTACTAAATAATTGAAATTGACAGATAGCAGTTTTTGTTTTTTTATACATAGCCTACTGAAAAATAAATAAAAAAATGATTTATTTAAATTTCAAATGCATTTTTCTCAATATTTTTGTTATGTTAGGGTATAAAATGAATACATGATTGAATTCAGAAAAAAATACTCTATCGAATAGACATTAAAAAAATATACTATCCTATTTAAGAAAATATATCTTTGTGTTGTAACTTGAGAGCCACTGGTTTAAAAAAATATTTTCTTCCCTAATCGGATGTCCCCCGTGGCCCTCTATAAAATTGTCTTGTAGCATTTTATTATATCTTTAATAATATAGAAATTATTTGAGGTAGCTCGTTGAGCTGTTACACCCTACATATATATATATATATATATACAGGGTGGTGACCGCGACCCCGGAACATAGGACTTTTACATGTAAAATCATACTTTCTTAATTTCTTGCTTCCCTAATTATTTTAGGTAAAAAGGCTTCAAATAAAAGTTGTAGAGCATAAAATTCTACATCAGAATAAATAAACAGAATTAATTTTACATGTCCTATAACGGCAGAAATTAAATATGAAAATACTGAAAATTAGCTGAAACATAGGGATAGCCGTGGAAATGAAACAAAATTGTTAAGAAAAGATTGACATTTTATCTGTCAGAAGAATATAATTTAAAATCGTATGTTAGTGACGTTAGTGATAATAAAACGTCAATCTTTTCTTTTTATTATCACTAACGTCACTAACATTCGATTTTAAATTATATTCTTCTGACAGATAAAATGTCAATCTTTTCTTAACAATTTTGTTTCATTTCCACGGCTATCCCTATGTTTCAGCTAATTTTCAGTATTTTCATATTTAATTTCTGCCGTTATAGGACATGTAAAATTAATTCTGTTTATTTATTCTGATGTAGAATTTTATGCTCTACAACTTTTATTTGAAGCCTTTTTACCTAAAATAATTAGGGAAGCAGGAAATTAAGAAAGTATGATTTTACATGTAAAAGTCCTATGTTCCGGGGTCGCGGTCACCACCCTGTATATATATATATATATATATATATATATATATATATATATATATATATATATATATATATGTGTAGTTGTAATTGTTTTTAATGCAATGGACAGTGCCAAAAGGGTATTATTTTTAAAGGATTTATTGTATTTTTTCGCGTAATTCAAATACGATTAGTCGTACAATGATCTGATTTTTAAATGAAATGCAGAAAAAATGTTTCATTTAATGTCTAGTTCACATGGGGTAAATCTTTGAACATAAAATATAAAAATATAAAAGATTTTATGTTCAAATGAGTAAGTTTCTTGCTTGCAGAAGAAGTACTGAAAACTTGCCGGTAAGTTAACGACGCGTGTAAAACCAAGAGTTGTTGCGATTTTAATTTACAACTAACTTCTCATCTATATCTAATAATATTTGTAAGTAATTTCATATTTGTTTTTAAGCATTTATACTTTCAGTACTTCTTCTTCAGGCCAAATATTTGTGGCAATTTGCCCCGTATGAACTAGGCATAATAGTTGTACAAGGAAGTCATTTAGTGTCCACATCAGATTTTTTAAATTTACCATTCGGCATCAGCGCAGTCTGACCATCCGTGAATGATAATCTTGAAGGGTTTGTCACGTCTAATGGTTGGTTCGTCCAACAGATGTCCGTAGTAAATGGGCGCGAAATTATTATTTTGATCCCGAGTCCACAACCTGTATGTTACTTCATCTCTGCTCACGGAAATCAAGTCTAAGTTCGAATTTTCTCGGGATAAAGAATTGAATTGAGAAATGTCATAGTTGGAGATCTTTCGTTTCGGGCAATTGGAAAAGCCTGAAAAAGAGGTTTCATTCTATATTCTAATTAATAATATCTTTTTTTTTTTAAAGTAAAAAATAAACAAATTTGGTTCCAAGGTTCCTACAAATCGATTTCTACATTTTATGATGATGTCTATGGGGGGTATGTGTGTGCTACACGATAATTTAATTTCTATCATGGGAAAATTATTAATATTAAACCTTTTGGTATTGGGAAAAGTTCATGACATTTAAACTACAATTACACCAGAAGAGCTTCATTACTAACTAACTAACTAAAAGTTCTAAAGAACATTTTCTAGAAAAATATACATCTGAATATATTTTCTTTGTGGTAAATTATGAAACGCAAAAATTTTTATTTTCTACCGGTATGCATTAGTACATTTTACATACAGATGTCCATTTTAAGATGTTAACTATTAGGATCTCGTGAACTGTAAAGAGATACGAAGTCGATTAAATTGGGGTAAAATTTTCGCAGTAGTTAGCCATTTTAATGATTTTTGGCTCCTCTTCTAGTTTCGACCGAAACGGAAGCCGAAACTTATGTAGTTAATTTAAAATTTAGTTAAATTTTTATTAAAGCACGGAAATCTAACATTATTTTCACCTTTTAAGATATAATTCGAGTATCAAATTAAATAACAGTCTTTAATTTATTAGAAAATATTAAAATAACTTTATTTTTTGTAAATACTGCGCTTTTGTTAAAAGTGATGTCTGGCCTCCTAAGATTATAATGTAAAGCACACTTCCTAAAATCGCTATTATTATAAAAGTACGTTCGTAACATGGGCCACTATCTTTACTAAAAAATAGACTTTATTTATTTATCACCACCTCACAAATAATCTCAATGAAATAAGTAGTCTTTTCAAGAAGTATTTGTTACAAACTAAAAAGTCTTTGTTTTAATTCTACAAATTAAATTAATGGGATCTAGCCTCATCATGCACTTGGCACCTTTCTACAAACGACCTCAGAATAATGATAATAAAATAAGAATATCTTCGAAAGAAAGAAAATTGAAATAATGTATGTATATCAAAAAAACTATGTATTATTCAGGGCATGTAACCGAAAAAAATACTGGTTAACGGTTAACCCTTATAGAGAACGTTATTATAATTACGGTTTTAGTTCGAAAACCGGTTTTTGAAAAATGGAAACCGGTTTAAACCGGTTAATATATTGGTTAAAAAAATAATTAAAACTAATTAAAACAAATTAATTATAAAAAATTGATTAAAAAAAATTACAGAATAATTCATTAAAAAAAATAATAAAAAATTACCATCTGAGAAAAATATAACAATTAAAAAAAAACAATTTAATTAATGAATATTCACAAAAATTCTCGTAATATCTTCAGAAAAACGCAGGTCACTTTTCAATTTTAAACTTGCCTCTGTTGACAAAGGCCGTATTTATTTGGGACTTTTTAACAAGTAACCTTAACGGCCAAAGAGACTACCTACATTTATGACTCTCCAATAAAATGTTAACTGTAAAAACTGTCATGACTCATGTTCAAATATAAATAGAAAACACAGATATAAAAATAAATATTAAATTTTTTCTCGCTAAATTATTTTAAAATAAAGGTTAATGTTCGCTAAAACCGGTTTATTTTTTTTTGGTTAACGGTTACCGGTATTTTCGGCCTGAAAAATATCGGTTAAAATTACGGTTAAAGTTCGCAATTTTCGTTCAAAATATCGGTTACCGGTTTTTATTAACCGGTTTTTTAACCGGTTACATGCCCTGGTATTATTTAACAAACAAAAAAAAATAGGCGAATGTGACCATTCCGAACAAACCTGAAAGCGCCAAACACGACACGAACACTACTAGTTTCGGACGAGCCAAAATCCAGCATTTTTGGCCGAAACGAAACTTCGGTCGTCTGGATATTCCAAACCAAACCAGTTAGGTATATCTTAAATTCTTATTTACAGAGGCGCCGACTTTTTATATTTCTGTCTGGTGCTCAAAACCTAAAAAGTATATTCTATACACTTCAAAAAATCAGAAATACAGTAATATGTCATTAGAGCAGTTAAAGAAATGGAAAATTAAATATATTTATTAATTTAATTTAAAATGGTAAATTACAGAAGAAATTTACCAAAATTATAAATTACGGTAATTTAACATCACTGCATATAAGAGAACACAAGATGCAGCCTTTTATTTTTGAACTAGAAGTAAATAAGCCATTCTTGAAGAGACAAAAAAAAACAAATAAAAAGTTACACAGGATTCCAAAGCATAAAACAAAATATAATTTCTTGAGCAAAATTTAAAATAGTTGAAAACAGAAAATAGTTTCGTTGTGTAATATTGTCGGGTGCACCCGACCAATTCACCTGTCGGTTATTCGAGCCTCGGAGCTTATGGTAATATAGAATTACTTCTAACGCGTAGGTATTATATGTTAGTAAAAGTAATATGTTAAAAACATGTTATATAATAAAATTATAATGCGACTATGTAGTGCATTATAGTTGATTACGAATTCATCAAGTACCTCATCAAAGTATTAAAAATTTGTATTCTGTTCACTCATCATCATAATATACGATCATTAAAGAATAATATATTTTTTTCTTAAAGAAAAAATATTTTGACCTACCTGCGGCCAACTGCGCCGTAATGCAAATAACAACAACAATTGTAAGTTTCATTATTATTGTTGCAATTAAGAAACTAATTCAAACACGTGACAATTATGCATTTATATACATTGCAATTCCCGTATTCATATATTTTTCAATATCTTTAATCTAGTCTCTTGTTAAAGATAAAATCAATATCTTAAAAAAAGAATCGCTATCGGCAACTTGTCAAATGTCAAGAGGAATATGTACGTCGTTTCTATAAATTACGTTAAAAATAACAGCAATAACAATGGGAATCAAAGTATTGTATCCTGAATTGCATATGATCTTGATAAATTTATATTTTTTAACGTTATATAAAAAATAAAAATACAAATTAACACACACACGTAAATTGATTATTTGTTGAGATAAATCTAACTTTTGTTTTAAGTGATAACTTTTTTAAATTTATTATGTCTTAATGTTTTATATGTTTAAACAGTATATTGTTCTAGATTATTTAAAATTTAAAGCAGGCGCAGTTTTCTAACAGTTTCTAATAACTTATAATTTTATAACTATGAGTGGAAAACGGAAAAAGTTTAAATTCAATCCTAATCATTTTACCTATGGCAACATCACCGTTTGTAATATTTTTAGTGTTAGTAAAGATTATGACATAATTGTTATTTAATTTTCTTTAATTCCCCAAAAACTTCCCGGGAAATTTTCCGAAATATTCGTTCCCGGGAATTTACCCATCACTAATCATAAACCGCCGCAGATGTCAATTGAATTCCGAGCTCGGATGAGAGCGAGCTTTTTAGGATATCTAAGGTCTGGTATGATTCATAAGGCCATGGTTTGTTTAATAGTTTAAATATTATTTTATAAAATTCTCTTAATAACGTTTTCTTGATCTAGTCTGTGTGGGATGAAATGATGTAACTGGATGTGACAATAGGGTGTTTGCCATTATTTTTAAAAGTGTTTAAGATGAAAGATTAGAGATATATGTAGATGTAAAAAATATTTTTAAATGTTACATTTTACAAATTTCAAGATCTGATTTGAAATTTCATGCCTAAACGCTGATCTGATAATAAGACGTCAGTTTTAACTTGAATAAAAAAGCCGTTTGACACGAGACTCGTCCTGAATTTAGTATAAGATGATATTAAAGTATGGTTTAAAAATTTAATCTTTTTCGCGCAGTTTAAGAACAAGAAAATAGAAAATTTCTAATTTCTTGTCCTAAAATAAGTAATGAATTTAATTTCCTGTTTTACACGATACTTCATATCATCTTGTCCTGAATTTAGTACGAAATAAGTCCCGTGTCAGACAGGCTTTTCAAATTCAGTGTCGTTATTAAATTTAATTATAAGAAAACTATTTAAAGTATTCTAATATACACAAAAACTAAGATCGCAATGATTTCGTTCATAAATGTCATATCAATATCACTGATGTTTTGATAGACGCGGCGTGACTGACGTTTAGAGTCACTTGACATAGGTTATACAACATATTTTTATTTATTAAAATATTTAATTCTAGGAATAGTATTTATTAAAAATGAAAATAATATATACATTTCCATGAAAAAACTTTCAATAAAACAAAGATCCATATTTTTATCATTGGTGTCAAGTACCCTATTGTCCTTTGTTATTTTGACAATTCTGTATGGTAAATATTAATTACCATGCTGACTTGCCAAATTACAAGGTATACAATTATGACTTAGTTACCTTGTTTACTTTTGTCTATGTAAACAATAGCTTAATTTCTGGGAACCGGTAAATATTTATAACTACAAGTATAATAAAAAAAATGTATTTTATTTTACTACTAAAGATTAAACAATACTTGTTCGAATACAACTTGTCTATCCAATACCAGGTAAAACTTTGGCGACACCTTCTGCTACTCCTTTCAAAGACCTAAGACTGTTTTGTGTCATATTAATAACCGTGTATATAGCTGTGTGGATGTAGGGTGGCTTGTCTTTCGTTTTCAAGTAAAACACTCCTTCCATTTCTTCGGGAGCAGCGTATCCCATTATTGTTTTGGTGTTATTTTCACATGTGCCTAACTTAAATGAATGCCAGGAATCACACTGCACTGCCTGGAAACCGTCAGATTGTTTGATGGACTCGGCGAAGTATTGCCATGCCCGAGCGTGGCTGCATCCCTCTAAAAATAAAATTTATTATTAAAATACATTTATTATTTAGTAATGTTTGTATTATTAAGTTACATGTGTTTAGTACTTTTTATTTTTTATGTTCTCTCTTTGGGGTCAATATCATGAAACCATATCTATATCATCATATCAGTAATTATCTTTCCTTTGGTTCTACAGTCTGTTTTTCTCAGTATTTTGTTATTATGGTCTACAAATTCTCAGTAAGATTCATATCGAGGGTTTTTTCGGGTCATAATAACAACAATCTGATGTGGACACCGCATGACTTCCTTGTACACTAAATTATACACATTTTTGCTGTACTTCACTTAAACTTATTTCACTTGAAAGTGAGATAATCGTTCTTGACATCAGAATGTATAATCTTTTGTAAAATTTTATTAAAATGTTTAACCCTATTACTTATTTTACATTACACAAAATTATTTTAATCACTCAAAAGAAAGAAATATTGTTTTTATTTATTTCCTACATATTTGTTTCCTTTAAAAATTAAATGCCAACGAAGTCGTTTTTGAGTTATGTGAAAAATTAAAAAAAAAACGCTACGAGCAAAGTGCTATTTTAGCAATGCCGATTGCAATAAAAAGGGAGGTGTTATAGCAGTCCCATATACAAAATTTCAACATTCTACGGCTAATCATTTTTGTGTTATGCGAGATATGTAGGTACATATGTACAAACAGATGTCACGCCGAAACTAGTCAAATTGAATATTTCCGTTGAAATCTGAAAACCGAATTTTTTCGCGATTACAATATTTCCCTTACATTGTACAAGGAAGTAAAAAGATTACCACTAACTAAATACTAACAGATTCAGTGTCAAAAAAGGTTGATATGATTGTAACGGCGAAGGGTACTAGTATTAAAAACGTGTAACGTAATGAATGTAAAATTAGTTAAATAATTAATTTGTTAGTAACCAAAAATTACCTAAAGTTCACATTAATTTACATTATGATTTATTTCGCACTAACTTAATAAAGGTAACCAGATTTACACAGGGAAACGTAGTTTTAACGTTTAAACAAGAATATCAGACGCCAAAGATAATGCCAGACAAATCCGGATTTTTAACAAAAATGTAAATGTCCAGCCGGCTTTTGTTTGTGTCAGGCTTTGTCACGAATTAAGATAAAAAAATTAACCCAGTTTTATGAATTGAATCACAACTTCTTTCCGTGTTCCCCTTCGATAAATTCATTCGATTTGCTGTCGACAGTCCCGGCATTTATCTTCGCACAAGTTGACGTTCCGACGAACACCTTGCGAAGCGCGCGCTTATGTGATATATTTTGAAAACATGAATATTGTCAAAAAAGTGTAAATTTACTGAAAAATTAGCATCAAATGTTGGCTTAAATAAACATTACAGGATTAAAGCTAAACAAATTTGTTTTAATTAAATAATTTTAAAGTTGAGATAAATATATTTATTATTTTTTTCATTAGCATTTTTCAAATATATGTATTTTTTGTGTTTTAATTTTGTCATCTTTTTTATTAAACATTTTTTTTTGTTCTTTATGTCTTCCTTTTGTGACTTAGATGTCTGGTCACCCTATGTAAAAGTATTGTCAAAAACAAATTTTCATCATAATAAGATGGAAATTTTACTATAAGTTTTAACTATAAAACCATATAAACTTTTAATAATACATAAAAAAGCAACTTAAACTATGCAACATTAGAAAAACGAGATATAGTTATTGAAAAGTTTAGACAATAATGTACCTGTTTTTCCTTTTCAGATTCTTTTCATATATTACCGAATTTGGAATAAACAAATAAACAGTATGTTCCATATCTAGCTTTTCTTATTGTAATCAACAATAAGAGATTGTGTGTGGAATAGTGGAAAGTATTCAATGTAATGTAGCAAATGTTAAAAAATCCTAAGAAACATAAAACATCTATACATGTATAGAATGCAAAATGGGTAGTTACGCAACGAAATTTATTATTTTCTTTGAAGTTTAATAAATAAAATGATAATTAATTACGTCATAAATCAACTTTAGAATTTATTATTGGAAATCCCTGCGATTTTATCTTAATATTTACAAATTTCATGCAATTATTTTATTTTATACCATAAGTGTTCTATACTATTTGTCACATAAATTCATTATAGTTGTATATAACTTGTATCAGTTTATACTTGAAACTGTAAACAATAGGAAATGAAAAGTGGAAAAACCTATCTCCAATAGCATTTAATCCAAACAAATGTATATTTAGTTAACTTCGTATTTAATCTTTTTTATAAATATGGTTGTAAAAAATTAGATAGTTCAAAAATGTAGTTAAATAATTTACATATTAAAATATGAGATCCGAAAATATTTAAATATACATATGTATATTTTTAAAATTTATTCTTACCCATAATTTGTGGTAGACCAATGCATCCTGGTTGGCTTGGCGTTCCACCATTTGGGTAGAAATCCAAGTGTCCTAATTTTGAATAATATCCTAATACACCTCCACATGTGTGAATAACATCAACAAATTTTGCATCAGATTTATCTAATTTTTCGTCATCCGGTGCAACTAATTCAAATCCTGGTAACGCTGGGTCTAGACCTAAAAAATAAAAATTTGCATACAATAATAAACTAGAAATCAATTTAATCATCTAAATCTATATTAGATTTCATAAATTCCATAGTTTCAATTGTTTAAAAAATGAACGTACTTATTTTAAGATATTAACTGATCTACTGATTTTTGATTTTTTGATAAAATGTTGTTGGATTTTAATGTGATAATCTATCTTATAAAGATAAAAAAGAATATTTTTTTGATTTTAATATTTGGTAGAAAAATAGCTTTCATTGATAGCATATTTTAAAGTATTACAATTCAAATCAATCATATTTAGAGAGTTTGGAAAACGGTATTTATCACAAGGAAATATTACAGAAAAAATATATGACAATATAAATTAAAATTTTTGTTTTTAAAAACAGATTATATTTTAATTGTACTAATCGATATACCTGTGACTCTTGAAACTTTTCCTGATTTTGTTGCATGCCCAGCCCTTCCAGCAATATGGGCACCTAAGCTGTGTCCAATCAAATGTATTTTGTCCAAATCGGCTCCATTCTCAACAAGAAAGTCAATCATTTGTCCTGTGTAATCTCCAATATTCTTCGTTTCCATCGCAGGAATAATATAAACAATATTAGATGCAATGGGGGACCAGTCTACTAAGATTATATTGTAGTCATTCATTGATAAGAAATTATCTTTCAAGGTTTGGCTTGTAATTGATTTGTAACTCGATGTCCATCCATGCATAATAAACTTTGTTGGTTCCAAAAAATTGAAATTTGATTCTCTAATTGAGGTTATATTACCCAGTTCAAGAATTTGGCTCTCATCTGGATTTGACCTAAAGTACACAATAATTTGTTAATTTTTTTACAACAAAAAAATATTTGTTCAGCATGATAATTTAATATTTTCAATACCGTTTTTAGTTTTCTTATTAATCCCTCGGTATTTATGATAATCATTCGATATTTGAAATATATGTTGATATATGTACATTTGGGTAATAATAGTACAATATTTGTAATAGTATAAAATGGCAAAATTTGTTTATTTTTATTTAACAAAAAATTAAATAACATAAGTTTTATCTTCAGTTCGTAAAAAATACATGTATGCAAATATATGAAGCGTTTTTACATAATAATATTACGATTCAAATATTTTATTTGTTTATTATTCTTTTATTTCAATAATACATTGTAATATATTGTTAGGAGCTAACAATAATAAAATTAATTTCTGTTTTTATAATACTTTGTAAAGACTGGCATTATTGTTTTAGTTGTGCACGATAACAGACGTCCTATATTATCTGTGGGTAATTTTTTTCAAAAATTAATGGTTTTTATTTTTCTTTAAATGTACAATAATGCACCTTTTAAATAACTCCGTGTTAAATTCAACTTAGTTTAAATTCCATTAAGCAATAAAAATTATAAGTCCAAAAGTTTTCTAGGCTTGCAAAGTTGTACAAAGTTGAATTGTTTTACGTAGATAATTACTGTACCTTGTATACAAATGAAATGTAGCATACTTCTCCCCCGGAAAGTTGGCTCTGGGACTATAATCACTTAAATTCAGTTGAGCTACAACAGGATTGCCATTCCCGTCTGGGAAATACATCCAGGATCGTCCATAACCAGGAATTTTGTCAAAGAGTTCTCTGGGATTGTAGTCTTGAAATGGTATGTCAGGGGGAGGAATTTTTAATATCTGAGAAGGATTGAGTAAATCCACTGGGTCTATGTTTGCCAATGGCAGTTTATCAGATATGGCATGTGCTATTTTTGATTTTATTTGAGGCGGAGATATTAAACTTAAAAATTGAGAAGATATCACTACAAAAAAGAAACATAGAATCAATATTATAATGACAACAAATTACTGAAAATAAGTAAACAAAATAATTGGTTGATAACCCTGACAATTGGTAAGCTTGGCAATTATTAACATCAGTGGCGGATCCAAAAACTATCCTAAGGAGCGGCGAATTACCGTTTTTCTTTTTTAGGTTATCATAAACAATAAAATATTTACTAATTTTAACCACATGTTTTTTATTAACTAACACAAAATTAGCAAAAATATTAAATCGGGTCAAAACTTTCTTCGAGTCAAACCTCTTTAATTTAAACCAAGTAATCATTATTGGTTATTACAATAAGAATGAATTACTTATTTATTAGCATGCTTTTATACATAAAATAAATAATAAATGTATAAATATTTACAAAGTATAAAATACTATTTCCATAATATGAAGTAGGTAGGTATTAATGATTTGTAACTTGTGTTCATAGTAATAATTCTCCATTTTCAATAATGGTATTTCAAACAGCGTTTCTGTCACGTAAAAATATTTGAGATTTTCTTTCAGTTCTAAGGGTATAACACTGTGATCTGTGATGAAGAAACATGATTTAATTTTCAAATTCGATTTGCTAGGTTATAATACGTGCAGAATAAAATATAATTATTGAATTAGATGCAGAATTTAATTCCCCACAACATTTATTTGAAGCATTTTTGTCTAAAATTAATATCCCACTTTTGCACAAAGAAAAACGATTTTCCCATGTTAATAGCCTACGGCCCGCTTTTCTTGTTACATCCGGTATAATTTTAAAGTTAAGAGGTAATAATATTGGTTTTTAAGTAACACGTTAGTTGTGCGTATCCGTATTATCATTCTATTCTGTGAACAGTTGCAGTGTTCTGTTCTATTAAAATCAATGTCTGTTTTATAATTTACAATATACGAATACGTGGTGTTTTACGAGGTAAATATAAATATTTTTTTATTTCACCTATTGATAAAGTATATTATACTTTACTTCATTCCAAGATATATTAACAAATGACGCAACAAAGCAATTCTCGGCAGATATTAAAAATAATATGTATTTTTTCTACTTATGTATGTTTCGTAAAGGTTTTCTACAGTAAATATTAAGTGAACACTGTATAATGATTATTACTTTTGTTTGAAATGTTATATTTTATGTATTTTATAAATATTATAACGCCCCGTCGCGTTTGGGTTTTAACCAGTCCTTTTATAATTATAGTGAGAATAAAGCTCTGAAGATTATTCCCGGGTATAATCTGTGTAGCTTTTGTTTTTGTTGACATAAAGTGATTCCCAGTCAAAATGATATACCTGATATTACAGTAATTTTTTTCGTGTAAATAATGAACTAACAGTGATTACACAAAAATATATGTAATTTATTATCTTTACCCTTTCCTTAATACAAAAAAATTAAAAAACAATAATTAGAAATATTACATCCCTACACAGAAATAAATGTTACAGAACCGTCAAATTTAGAGACATACTGAAAATAATACACCTATAAATAATGCATAATAACATAGACTTAATATTTAGTTGGACCTCCTTTATTTTCTAACATTTTTTCAGTCGATTTGGAATAGATTTTACTAAATTTCTGACGTAGACAGGGTCAATTTTTGCCCACTATTTCCTTTAACTTTTTTGTATCACTTTTATCGGATGTTTCCTTATTTCTCACAAATTTTCGAAATATCTATCAAATTATCGTTCCCTGTTACATTATTACTGATAATTTGTTGTATATCCCTTTTAGTTTGACACATTTGTATATAAATATCAAGTATTGCAAGATTAAATTAAAAAAATTGCCAACATGCCAGCTTACCGAAAAAAAGTATCAGGGACCCTCTGTAAATTAAAATGGCTGTTTATTTGTATTTACTTTATGTACTAGTTAATATTACTAAAATTTTTATTATTGATGAATATTGCGTAAGATAGTAACCGTTTTTATGCAATTTGCTACACCTTTGTTTAATTTATATTATTAATTATAAGAACTAATTCATACATATTATTTTCACTGTCATGGTTTATGAATGATATATTTACATATATTTGATAAAGTTATGAAATAATAAAATTGAAATAGTATTTTTTTAAACTTATGTTGTTATAACCTTAGCTCAATATTAATTTTATCAACAGAAAATGTTCCATTAAATAGAACGATTCTAGAAATATCGAAGTAAAAATATAATTTGTTCAATCAGAATGCGAATGACTTATTTTTCTAACCAAACAAAATTATATTTGAAATGAATGTGATAGATACATAAAATTAATTTTGTACTATAATAATGATTGCTCCTGTAGTGTCAATATCAAAATTTCGACAAAATAATATGTTTAACAATATTAATGAAACTATATGGTTTATTCACATTAAAATTACAAACTATTGAAGTAAGAAAAGAAAACATTGTAATCAAATAATCAAGCATTACTGATATTTGTAAACTATTTATATTTATGTACTAAAAAACAATAATATCATTTTATAATTATCAAGTAAAACTAATTAATATTTTAATTTTTCTGCAATATTTCTTTTTTCTATTAATTTAAATTGAATCCTTGATATTTAAATATGATACTTGATTAATTTTCAATTAATTAAAGCAATTAGTAATCAGTATTAATGAAACGTTAATAATTATTAAATAATGATATTGATAATGATTAGGATACATACATGGTAATAGAAAAAAACAAGAACTTAGCACTAGTAAGGACTTCATCGCACTGCTTGAGATATAATAAATGCACAGGAGCGTGACTAGAACATTTATATATTTTTATGTAATCACAAGAATTTTTGCTTGAGGTTATTATGTATCGTTTCAGATATGTCACATTTGCTCTGTATAATTTGTAGTAAATGCTAATTTTACTGTATTCAGATAATATTATCATTTGTAATTGGTTTTTATTTTTGGTTAGCAAAAAATTAATTATCGGAAACATTTTTTTTAAATTTGGCCTTGTGAACTATTGAAATGTTTATTAACACAAGATGTAAAACATAATTAAAAGGTGATATTTATTTTAACACTTTTTTAAAGTTTTGATAAAAAACTAATTGGAATTTGAAACATAGTTGACTCACTACCTTTTTTACATAAAACATTGTTTAGTCCGTTGAATAATTGTCAAATAATTTTAATGAAATATAAACAATTTAAAAAAATATAGCTTATTTAAATATGGGTAAATAATTTTAATGTTATATATTGTGCCCTCGAATTTTTAAAATTTATTTTTAATAAACGTTTAGGATGTTGGAATATATATGGGCTCAAAATTTGTGATCCTGGTTTTTACTATTCTGTGTATGTAATTTGTATCAGACATTAGGATACGAAATACAGGTAAATTTGATTATAAAAGATACAAGTAATTAGTTGAACATTACTAGTATTACTGATTAAATTAATCAATTTTGTTTGGAAAGGATAGCAAAATATCTAGAACCAGCCCTGTATTGAAATTGTAAAAATATGCTGCATCCATATTTATATCATAATAATTTACATATTTTTAATATAAAAAACATTACATATTTTGAGGTATGTGACAAGTATTTTGCATTTTTTGTTAATTTATATAGAATTTTATCATTTATCAAAATAATTTAAATAATTGCACTTTAATATACATTTCGTATGAATAAACATATACTATAAGAATTGTTATGCGATATTAGTAGGTCTAGGTTTTTTCAAATGCTTACCATTTAGTTGCAAATATCCATGTAACACTTATCTAGAAACTAGAAAGGTAACAATTAAAATCATTAAATTACAGATACGAAAATAGATTTTACCTAATTACATAATTTACATTCCATTTCTTTCATATTATTTTACTATTTTATAATTAGTACACTAATTTGTACTTTTTGTTAATTAAGACGGATTTTACTACTTATTTCTAAAATTGGATTAGTCCGACTTTACAGAATGAGGATTACGGAAAAACCATTTTAAAGTTTCTAGTAATTAACTAAATGTGAAATTTTTAACTTATAATAAAATAGTATATTGTGCAACAAGTTCAGAAAGTCTCCTATTTCCCACGAGGTGTGGAATCACACAAGGAGGGAAATAGGTAATTCTGCACGAGTGGTACACCATACTTTTCTACGACCACACTGCTAAACGTTTAGCTATTTGACATAAAAAAAAAACAATATGGCACACATAACCTCACAAAGAGTGCGCAGTGTTGAAAATACTGTGCGAAATGATAATTCCCACATTGCACATGCGCATTGTTGACAAATACTGTGAGAAATGATTTCTCACACTTTAACCCACGATTGTATTTCATAGTAGCCGTAGAAAAAAATTATTTTTGCACTTCTAGGAGTAAAAGTCTACTTTACTCTTAATTTTCGAAAATAGAAGTAGCACTTTAATCCCTGTGAGATTAAATATGAATTTAATCCCTGGGTTACCACAAAAACAAGTAGGTACATACAACGTGTTGACTCAAACACCCGGACATAGGGATTTAACATGTGAATTCATATTTTCGTAATTTCCTGCTTCCATAATTATTTTAAGTAAAAATACTTTAAATAAAAGTTGTAGAGCATGAAATTCTGCATATGAATCAACAAGGAAAATTAATTTTACATGCCTTGCAAGCTCAGAAATTAGATATGAAAATTACGTAAATCAGTCCGAAAGTAGCAGTAGCCATGGAATTGAGACAAAAATTAACAAATGTTCAACAGTTTATCTGTCAAGTTAGCTGCGTTAGTTTATTTTTATTATTATTATGTTGATGTGATAATATTATATAAATTAATTTTGACTGTAAAAAATAAAAACAAAATAAAATTGCTATATTTTTAGCGTAATTTGACAAAACAGTACTTTCAAATAATAATGTGTTCGAGTCAACACCCTGTATATGTAGGTAACAGCCAAACATACCAGAAGAATTTACATAATGATGTTTTGTTTTCAAAGCTGTCATTTATTTGACATTTATATAAAAATATAACCAAATACTTGTTATTTTAAAATGTATATACCACAGGACTAAATTGCCTTTAATCCCTCAAGTGATTATTTACTCACTCGCTGGATTAAATCATGCACTGTAGTCCCTCTGTCTATCTTTTTTTTAATTTTTACTTGATATTTAAACTAAATAAAAATAATAAGCAGGAAAATTTTACTTCCATGTTTACAAGTATATTTTATATTTCAATACGAAATACTATCAATTATGTGTCATCCAGTAATTTTAAACTTTATTAATATTTTTCTTGTAATGTGATCAGGGCTTCGTTCCGAAATCAAGAGTACCTATTGGAATAGAATTTATGTTATGAGACGTTACTTCCCACGCCCGCCAACATGACAGATTGGCAAAATGATGACTGGAGAAGATTATCGACTTTTCCTACATACAAGTGACCAGATTTAGATTTAGAAGCAGATATATTTTGGGCTCAATTATCAAATATAGAAGTAACAGGAGAATATTTGTTTAAAAAGTTGTCAATATTTGTTTTAAATCTTTTGAGTCTACCACACTCTAACGCAGAATGCGAAAGAATGTTCTGCAAATTAAATTTAATTAAAACAAAAACTAGTAACAGATTAATTACTAACACAATCAATGGTACAATGCTTGCCGCTTCCGATTAGTGCAATGTTTTTTCCTTTTTTATATTTAATTTTTATTACGTACATATATTTTAATGTTAATAGTTAATTTTTATTTATTTTTGCTGTCATGTGTTTTCAATATATTTTATATCTATGTAGTATTTTTTAATTTTGATGTGTACGATAATTCAATTCCAAAAACGATATTTTTTGACGCATGTGCGACAATTACAAAGTTTAGATCTGGCAACACTGAGGTATAGTGTCATATCCAATAGGCACGATACGTACATGCTTAGGGGTCCCCAGTGTCTGATTTGGTTTTTAAATATATTTGTACTTGTTTTCTGAATTTTGCAATACCATTTAGAATTTATTTAACAATGTCATGTTCTCTTTGCGAAACGGAGTAATCATTTTCAAAATTGGCACATATAAAAATGAAAAGAGAAATATAATTTTAAACAATCGTTCGAATGCATTGAGCTTAATATGTATGGTACATGAATTTGTTTCAAAACTTCATTATTAGGACTTTATAAACAAATTCAGCTGCGAAAGTAGGAAAATTATAAATATAAGTAGAAAATTGAATTGAGAATTTTGATAAATTGATAATATTTTCTAATTTTGTTTTAATCATAGGTTTTGTATATGATTATGACGAAGATTAATACAAGTTATTTTTTTATTTTACTTATTCACACATATATTTCATTTATTTTATACTATATTTTCAGTATTATTTAAAATATATTAAAGAAACTAACTAAAGTTATTATCGGTTAGTAATACGACGATTTCTGACTTTTAAAAAGTTGGGAAGTTAGTTTTGTTAACCTCATTTTAGATGTTGGGAAGTATTGCGTGAGTTTAGCTGGGGCTGGGAAGTAGACACTTTCCAATCCTAGCTTTGAATATAAAATCTCAGGAAAAAGGGTTTAAGAAATAACCACAGAATAGTTAATACTGAAGCGACACTCCCTTTCGGTACCTTTGATGCTACCCTATCCAGTTCTATGACCTTAGAGCATTGTGTGAACTTTTAAATTTGTTGACTGATTTACGCTCCAAATTTAAATTTTTGTTTGAATGATAAAATAATTTTTAGAATGTAAAAATACTAAAACTATAAATTTGTCAATATAATAAAAGCAAATTAGATGAAATAAATAGGTACTTAATTGTATTTTGTATACATTTTTATTAAACAAAATGTCTGTATTTTGCAAGTTTATCAATAAGCAAGCATAATTTTCTATTTCTTTCTTTTTGATTAGATTTAAAATTCATCTACTTATTTCATAACAAAATATTCTGTCTTACACAAATTTGCTTAATAATTTAATGGAGAATTTCACGAGTTGAAACCAATTTTTCAATATTTATATAAAAAGTATATTCTAAACAACATATGTAATTATAAAAATTTCGTGTGTTGTTTTAAAGTTTACAAAGTATTCTCCATATTATGAATTTTATAATGTATAAATATGTTGTTGTCTAATTTGAAATTTTGTTGAAATACGTCTCACAAGCTTCACATTTTTGTATTTTTAAACAATTATTTAACAAGTTCAACTTTGAATCAGCCAGTATCATCGTATACATGGACGTCGACAAAGTGTGGAAAGCTAATACAGTTTCTTTCACTTTGGAGTATGTGAAATATAATAATTTCTTTTTGATAATTATTTTTCCTAACTTTTATCGAAGTAATAACAAATTTGTTGCTTCTTAGAAATCAATTTCTGTATTTTTATATTATTAATATTGTCCCCTTATTGAAAATTTTCTAGGTGCGTTAATGATTGATAAACAAAGAAATTCGAGCCACGAAGAAGTGACGAACCTTTCCAGGTCGTGGGAAGCCAGCTTTTAAGACTGCCGTGTGTTTTGGAAAGAATGAGAGTTGTGTTAGAGTAAAAAAAATTGTTCAGTTGACTATAAACGTAATTATATTATTAACGTCATAAAATTAAGAACTATAATGTAAACATTGATATAACCTATAAGATATAGTATAAAAATAATTTAGAAAAATGTAACTATTACAACAAACATTATTGTCAATATCATATTTACTTCTTCAAAAAGGCAAATTATTTTTATATGTTCATCTTCCATATTAAAAAATATTGTGGAATAATTTCCGTACCCTCTTCGCTAGAAGGGTAATTAGAATATCACTTTGGAGTAAACTCTGGTTATTTTGAAACAGGGTAAGAGTAAACTCGGAGAGTAAGGCTATGAGTTTTGGAACGACTTTGAGAATATTTCGTATTCTAGAGGTCTAGAGTAGGGTTTTGGAACGCAGCCCTGGAAACATTCAATCCGCCCATGCGTTAAACAAACAACAAAGTCTTGGCAACACAACTTAGTATGTATGACAGTTCTTAGTAAAATACCAATAGGTCATGAATAAATACATATATTATTCAGTAATTTTAAATCGTCGTACGATTTTCTCGTCAAGGAGGTTTCTTTTCAATATTCATTCAATTTCCACATTCGTCATGAAAAGACTAACCTCACTGCCATTTTAAGTAAATAACAATTTTCTACCAAGGCTATTATATATATATATATATATATATATTTGAATTTGATTGATTTATGGATCTATTTTTGTTTTCATTGTAATGTTGTTTGTATTATTTATATCAAACTTACAAAAAAATATATTACGTAATTTACAAGTTTTACGAAAAGAAAAAAAAAATATGTAAATAATTATATTTATTTTTACAAAGTATATTTAAACAATAAATAAATAAATAAGTAAATATCTTAAAGCATAATTGTACTTATCCTAACTTCATCATCATTACCAAACCCACTACTGGGTGTAAAAACATCCATAAACCCTTCCGCGTCTGTACAGTCAGTTATCACTTCTTTCTTATATTTAATAATCTGTTTTAGCTTCTGAAGGACGTTGCCCTTCGTCTTATTCTGTTTGATCTCGATGGCTGGCCCAGTGAACTTTCCTACAGCGAAAGGAGACACGGAACCTGTGATGACGAGGTGCATACCCCGTGCAGTGATGTTCACGTGTTCGCCAGCGATGACCTGGGTGTCTACGGGAGGACACTGGCCAATCAGGTACATGAAGTAATTCTTGCAAGGCCAACCCCAAAAGCCGGCTGTGCTGGTGATGGACTCGGCGAAGTAGAGGGGTGCTCGGTGGTGGTTACATGCGAAGAAACCTGCATTAGAACGTACATTTCATTTTAAAAACAAAAAAAAAACATTGAAAATTAAATTTGGATTAAGTAAGTACAGTACTACAATCATACAACAATTATTATAAAATGTTACATATCTATAAATAATGTGTTGTGTTCAAAAAATAAAAAGAAGTAGTTATTTTTATCTACCATAGAATCTACGAAATTCGAAAAATGTAAAAAAAATCCTTTTAAATTTGAATTAGGATCACTAAGTGAAATAACAAGTTTGCTTTGACAATAACATTTTCACGTTAACTACCGATTGTTGTACACCTTTTTCAAATATGTCAAATTTTGTTTTTTTAATATTTTAACTAACCACTCGTTACTAGTGTTGCCGTGTATATCTAGACTTTCTAGACTCTTGTCTGTTTTGTCTTGTCTAGATTTTTAAGACTTCCTTATTCTAGATCAAAACGAAAAAATTCTAGACAATTTTCGAGACTGTAGATTAAATAAAAATTTAAAATTTTCAAAATATAAATATATCAAGCTTGTTCCATCCGAGCTGAAACAGTGATTGTGAAATAGAAAAAGAACGCTGTCCTTATCTAAAGAGTACGCGCGGTATTGAAATAATTTAGCGTCGTGATATCTAGACAAGACTTTTTCATCGAGACTTACTTACTGTACAACAGGAGACTAATGGAATTTTTTAATTAAAAAATTGTTTTATAAATTAAAAACTGTCAACTAAATATCAATTTTACACAATATCGTAGATTATTAGAAAAAAAAAAAGCAAAATTGTTTATGAGATAAAAAGAGTATTTCTGATTGATTGTTGATTGCAATTGTAAAAATTTATTTGCCTACTAATATAAATAGGTTTTTAAATTATACAGAAAGAAAACAAAGTTCTTATTTCAATTATTGTTAAAAATGTTTAAGTGGTATGCAATTTTCAATACACATACGTAATGCAAGATGCAGCATTTTAGGTTGTTGATGTGTACAGCAAATACAAATATATATGTATAAAGTTCCAGTTTATTTGGGACCTCCACTATTTTTATTTTATTTTTATAAAACATAAATATGTTTTTCAGACGACCACATATGAAAGTAGCCATATTTACATTGTAATTAACACCAGAAAATGTAACATAGCACACGGCGTGTGTTATAATAACACACTAGTGTGTTATATAACCGGATATGACGATTAGATGGAACTTTGATAATGAAATGTAACAAAATTAATGAAAATTTGCTTATAACTACGATTTTAAAATTGGTAGTGAATTAATAACAAAAATAAAGAGTCAAAATGTACTGATTGTTTTATTAATTGTTCAAATAATACGTATTGGACTTCCAAATCAGTTTCCGGTTAACTAGTAATACTTAACCTCAAACCCAAACGTCAATGCTTTCGTGATTTGTGTTTGACATTGACACTTTTGTATAAAAACTGTTTTTTTAGGCGGCTGGTACATAAATTGTTGTTTTTCGTATCTGCTGGCAACCATAAAGTATCAATTTTTATTTGACATCTGTCAAAGTCAAAATTTTTGGCCGCTAGTTTGTTCATTATTGATTTACATAGTTCATATTAATGTGATTAATTATTTTAGAATATAATAACAAATGTAAGTAAAATTTTAACTATTCCTTTACAAATATTAATGAAAAAGTAATGAATTTGCGAGTAAAAATAGCGGCCGTAAAGTAAATGCGGCCGTAAGGTAAATGCGGCCGTAAAGTAAATGCGGCCGTAAAGTAAATTTTGACAGATGTCAAAAATTGATTTTGAATGAAAATTCATAATTTCTTGTTGTAATCGCCTAAAAAATGTTGTGTGCACCTCGGCTAAAAGTTCTTTTTTGGCCTCATCTGATTTGTAGCCTCGGCTTTGCCTCGGCCTCAAACTTCGGATTCGGCCAAAAAAGATCACTTTTAGAACCTTGATACACAAATAACTATTATTATATTTTGTGGTCGTCTGAAAAATAGTGTGCATAACTCGCTTGAAAGTGCATAGCAACGCTCGTGTATTAAATCACTCGGCGCTACACGCCTCGTTCTTCAATCTCTACACACGCTTGCTATATTCCACTTTCCACGCTTGTTATGTAAATAATTATTATATAACTATTGTTTTCCTTACTTCGAAATATGCATAAATAGTAAGCATTTTAATAAAGTAATTTATAAAAGATTACGAATATTATTGTTCGAGTTTTGACAGCCATTAGCATGAGTTTGCTGATCTATGTCATTCAACATCTTTCATTTCCATATCGTGAATTTTTTTTCACAATGAAATTTTTCTTAATTTATATTAACCCTGTAATATGCTTTGTATTTTGTATGTAATTACCAGCTTAGATTAATTGTCAAATATGACATCTGACACTGACAGTAGGGTTAGAAGTAGCAAAAATTTGGAATAGAATAGATTATTGTGACGTAGATGTTAAAGGTATTAAAAACTCGAATAACTTAAAAACGAACTACTTTTTTAATACTTTTTACTAGTTCCTATCATTCAGAATTAAGATCTGGATTGACTATAAGTGATCAGTTTTCTAATTTGCTACTAAGGTGGAGTACCTCATTATAATTTTACATAAATAATTACTAGTTTTACGTGTATCTAATTTAACTTACGATTTTCCGCCCAGCAACCAGGTTGAATGACCCCGCCATTAAAGTAGAAATCCACGTGGCCGGAGGACTCGATCTTACCCTGGATGAAAGCGTTGGTGTGCAAAACATCCACGAACTCAGCGTCGCTGGCGTCCAGTTTGTTTTCCTTGGTCACAAATGAAAATCCAGGCATAGCTGGATCCAGACCTACAGGAAATTATTGTGAGTGAAATATAAATGCATAGTTTATAGGAACTAAAAATAATAACTTAATGTAAACTAAGGATTATAACACCTACAGAGGATTTTAATTTTTATATATTGTAACGTTTTATTTATTTAGGTGAAGTGTAAAATTGATTAAAAACACTAATATTTATATAACTAAGTTTAATTAAAGAAAGATGAATTATAAAGAATAAATAAAAATAACTAACACTAAGAATTAACAAATGTAAACACTAATTTAAGAACTAATTATTATTACTAAAGACTTAAACACTAAGATAATTTATTTAAACAATTAAACTACGCGATATTTATTTCAACAATATTTATATCACTCTTTATTTATATCACTATCTATTTATTTATATCACCATGTGTTCACTACCCGTCTCAATATATGACTGTCCTCGCGATCTTTTGCTTGGAGTATTTATATTAAAACGCTTCATTCTCGAATATTCTTTGACCTTTTAATTTCTCGAATATTCGCCGACCCCGATCAGAACAATAGGGACCGAACGAACGTGTTTTGACCTGTGCGCTAGCGGCCGCCGCCCGCGCCGCCGCCCGCGCCGCGACCCTGGGTTCGCTACATTGCCCCCTCCTTAAGACTGTTTCGTCCCGGAACAGTTCGTTATGACGAAATCTGCATGCATCACCCTTGGTGCATCTGGAAGTCTTGAAGAAGTAACAGTCGACGGTCCGTTTAAGCTCTTCTTGGCCGGTAGAGTTGAAGCTGCAGACTAGAATTTCCACTCCGGTAAAGCGGAAGACTGTTTCTAACATGCTTCTAACAATCCTCCAATCCAAACCATCTAGTCCACAGCCTATCTTCGGTACTGCCAGTTTCATGATGTCGTTTTCCAACAGATGATCCTTCATGTCGCACAGCGAGTCCCATAAATTGCGGTATGACGGCTTCTGATGTGAGTATTGTTTCGTAACGAGATAGTAAATGTACCGCTTGTGTTCTACGTTATCATCCTTCAGTTGTAGCGTTTTCCCGACAGTTGGACGTTGGTTGGCCAGTTCTTGTACTCGTCCAAATTTTCTTTTAAAAACTGAAGCGATGCCGCGGGACATTTTAATGTCTTTCGCTACACAGTGAGCGAGGGAATATTCTGGGGACACGGTGAACAGATCTCGTTGTTCTTCTCGTGTCACGCCATACCGTACTTTGTGACCAGTGGAATGGCTTTCCATAAAGTCATCATATGTGGGTTCCTCGGCTACAACCCGGCGAACCGTCGCTCCACGATGATCGTCAAAATTATCACCAGCAAAAGGGGCTAACCGATTGAAGTGGACTACTCTCGGCTTTCCATTAGGTGTTTTCCTAATTCTGTAGACCACATCATTTATTCTTTTGATGATCTCGTAAGGACCTTCCCAATTCCTTTGCAGCTTGGGCGATAAGCCGCGACGTCTTTGTGGATTATAAAGCCACACCAAATTTCCAGGTTGATAACCACCTTTCTCAGCCTTGACGTCATACTGGTCCTTCATCCGATCGCTGGCACCTTGAATGGTTGTACGGACTTGTTCATGGATGTCATTCATTCTTCTCCGTAAGTCCGTCACATAGTCCTCCCCGGCAAGATCTTCACCGGGTTTACTGCCAAATGTCAGGTCGCATGGTAAGCGCAACTCCCGCCCGAATAAGATGTTTGCTGGTGTCTGCCCTGTTGTCTCATGCACGGATGAACGGTAAGCCAACAAGAACAGATGAAGATGTCGGTCCCAGTCTCGTTGATGGTTAGAGACTACCTTTGACAAATACCGATTTATTGTTCTGTTCATCCGTTCAACCATGCCATCAGACTGCGGGTGTAATGCAGTAGTTCAGGTTTTCTTTATTCCTAATATCTTACAGATATTTTGGAACAGAGCAGACTCGAAATTCCTTCCTTGGTCGGAATGTATCTCTCGCGGTACTCCAAATCGGCAGATGCATTCTTTTACCAAGACTTCAGCGACCGTTACGGCTTCCTGGTTGGGTAATGGATAGGCTTCGACCCACTTAGTAAAGTAGTCCATTACTACTACTATGTATTTATTTCCATCATCAGTTTCGGGGAATGGTCCGGCCACGTCAATCGCAATGCGTTCAAAGGGACTTCCAACGTTATATTGGCGCATAGGAGCTCTTCTTTTTCTATGTGGCCCGTTACTTCCCGCGCAGATCACACATTTCTTGCACCACTCTTTAACATCCTCCTTGCAATTTACCCAGTAAAATCGTAGGCGTAGCCTTTCGAGGGTTCTATTCACTCCAAAATGTCCTCCACCAGATCCGTCATGGATCTCTTCCAATACTTCCGGTACTCTGTTCCTAGGAATTATCAACTGGGTTCTACTCTCAGTACCATCTGTATTTTCTACGACACGTTTCAGGAGGCCCTCTTCAACCACAATAGAATCCCACTGCGCCCAGTACGATTTTACACTTTGTGAGTGTCGTGCAACGTCTTCCCAAACTGGCCTGCCATCGCCATGCTTCCAATCAAGTATGATCTTTAAGTCCGGATCATTCTCTTGGTCCCTCCGTAAGTCTTCAGGTTGCCATCTCCCGTCCACTACCGTTGTCCTTTTGACGGTGGCAAGTTTCGCTTCCAAATGACAAGAGTGCTTGCACTCTTCTTCACGGGTCTTCTCTCTCGCCAGGCTTACACCGTGAACTACTTTCTTCACTCCTACTTCTTTAACAGCAAGAGGAGCTGTTGCTACTTTTTCACCTGTTTTATTTTTAAACTTCTTTTCAGTGTTCGCTGCAGTATTCTGTTTTTGCAGTTTCCCGCGCAGTCTTTGCGGGTGGCCTAGCTCTCCACATTTCCAGCAATGAAGTATCTTCCTTTCAGCATGAATTTCAGATACAACTCGCTTTATCTTGTCTTCAATTCCCTCAGCATCGATATCTTGCACTTGTGATAGGTTACGTGAAGCTTGTTTAGCTGCTTCATACTCTAAGGCGTATGACAGTGCATCAACTACAGTTTTCGGTTGAGTTAATAGTAGTGCTTGCTGAGTTTCATTGTCTCGGACTCCATAGATAAATGCTTGTGTAGCTAGGCATTCCAAAACGCTGTCAGGGGCTGTAGGATGTGCGAGACGAACCAAGCGAGCTATATCCGCTTCAAATTCTTGAAGGTTCTCTTTTGAACTCTGATATCGGTTCCTCAGTTGCGTCTGGTACACCTGCTCCAGATGCGCATTGCCATATCGCATATCCAATCGCTTAAAAAGTTGTTCGTAGTCTTCCTGTTCATCCTCTTTTAGCGTCTGTAGGATATCGATGGCTTCTCCACGCAGTGAAACTGTCAGCGCTGTAGCCTTCTCCTTGGAAGTCCAGCCATTTGCTTTGGCAGCGGCTTCAAACTGTTTTACATAATTCGGCCACGAAGTCTTGCCGTCAAATTCTGGTGTTTTGATATGCAGTCTAGAACTACTCTCTGGTTTCTTTTCCTGAGTTTCATCAGTCTTAGCTGTATTAAAATTTGAAACCGATGGTAACGTAATTTTGGAGACATTTTTCTGTAATTCTGCAATCCTGATATCGTATTCATCTTTCAAATTTTCCAATTTATCTTCTAAATTTCTAGAACTTTCTTTCAGTTGTTCGTTTAGTTTTTCTTCCAAACCTCTCGAATTTTCCATTAGTTTCTCTTCCCATATTCTTGAATTTTCTGTTAATTTCTCTTCTAAAATTCTAGAATTTTCTATTAATTCTTCTTTTAAAGTTTGAGAATTTTCTTCAGATTTTCTAGAACTTTCCTCGAATTTTTGTTCTAATTTCTGTTCGAAAGTTCTAGAACTCTCCTCCAATTTTTGTTCTAATGTTCTAGAATTATCCGTCAATTTTTGTTCTAAATTCTCTATCAGCTCTGCTTTCAATGTTCTAGAATTTTCCGCTAACTTTTCCTCCATAATTTTACCAAAATCGGTGAAACCACCCGCAATTTCGAATACAAACTCATCTGCGTTTTCACCAGCTTCTACTAAAGCTTGCCGTAGACGAAGTTGTAAAACAGACTTGGTTCCCGATGTCTCCAACTCTCGTTCTTCCAGCTCCCTCTTGAGATCGGCCACTTTCAAGTCACTTAATTTTACTTGCTTACTCGCCATTTTATTTATTTTTATTTACACTTCACAGTTTATTAATAACCCTCGCACCTGACACCAATTGTAACGTTTTATTTATTTAGGTGAAGTGTAAAATTGATTAAAAACACTAATATTTATATAACTAAGTTTAATTAAAGAAAGATGAATTATAAAGAATAAATAAAAATAACTAACACTAAGAATTAACAAATGTAAACACTAATTTAAGAACTAATTATTATTACTAAAGACTTAAACACTAAGATAATTTATTTAAACAATTAAACTACGCGATATTTATTTCAACAATATTTATATCACTCTTTATTTATATCACTATCTATTTATTTATATCACCATGTGTTCACTACCCGTCTCAATATATGACTGTCCTCGCGATCTTTTGCTTGGAGTATTTATATTAAAACGCTTCATTCTCGAATATTCTTTGACCTTTTAATTTCTCGAATATTCGCCGACCCCGATCAGAACAATAGGGACCGAACGAACGTGTTTTGACCTGTGCGCTAGCGGCCGCCGCCCGCGCCGCCGCCCGCGCCGCGACCCTGGGTTCGCTACAATATTATTGACCAGTAAATGGGTTATAAAATTAATATTTTATATTTTATTGTGTACATCAATATTGAAAACATTTTGTATTTATTTACTTGATTCAATGTGAATTTATTACTCAGCAAATAATTAAGTAATATTAATTATGGATTAAAATTTTATGCAACCAGTACTTTATTAAATAATGTCAGTAAACCTATAGGAACTATAGAATCTACGTATATGATAAAATGCCCTCAAGTTTGCTAATATGATCAGTGGTGTAATTAATATTACGCTTAATTAAGTTACATTTAAGGGATCTACAAATCGAAGAAGCTAATTGCCAATCAAAATATTTAAAGGTATTAATCAAAAATGTTTTATTTTTTGAATTTTTTGATATTCAAGCGTTCTTATAGTGAAAGCAAAATTAGGAACTTTTTTATCAATCGTTACATTTAATAAATTCAGCTATAATTATTTAAAGTACTGTACCTACATATGCACATTTATTTTTATTTTACAAATGAATTTATTACAATTTTAGACAAATAAAAAGAACAAAATTAGATGTGATAGAATAGTACAAGTCATAAATATTGTTTTGAAGTATCAGGAGAACATATTACACAGTAGTTTGTAAAACACCTTTAAGCGTTACAATGAACACATTTACAATTTTAACATTCTTAACAAAATACTTATTAAATACTCATAAAATATATTTTTCTGACCTGTAATTCGCGGCAACTTGTACGGCTTCAGTTCATTTGCTACATAATTAGTTGCGTGTGCTCCAAGACTGAATCCTATTAGATGTATGTCTATAGCTCCTAATTCCCTGATCCGTTCTACTAGCTGGGCAGTACACCGTCCAACTTGATGTAAATTGTACATTGCTGTTAAGTAGCAGGGTGATTGGGCTAAATTTGCCCAATCTACAGCAAAAATATTGTATGGACTGCATCGTAGATACTCTAAAAGGAAAGATATTGTTATTGACTCTGTCTATAGGGTATGTGATCATAATCGAATTTCAGTATATGTCATATATAAGAATTAACCACCATGGCTTCTCATTATGATAATAAAAACAATATTTTTACCAGTTTAATGTTCTGGAGAAAGGATCGTGGAAAAAGGAAGGTAGAACGCTCCCAATCTATCTCTTTTCTTTCCCGATTCTATCTTGCTGACGTCACAGCATCCCTTCTTCAAAATTTTCAATAATTATTTGCTCGTAAACTACGAATAATTAATCAGTAAAAAATTAGGGTATTTAGGGTATCATATATAAAAAAATCAAAATTTGGTCACATACCCCATTACAATTAATATATATTTTGGAACATTCTCACAATTACATATCACCTAACAATTAAAAAATTTAAATCCAACTTTGATTATTAACTACGTTATTCTGGACCATGGTAATTTGTGTACATAAAAGTTGTTGCCGCTCTACAAATGATTTATTACTCTCGCGAATTTTTTAATTAATTAATTTAATTAGAAAATAGAGTTACTGTTTAAATAATAGGTGAATTCAGTTGGCGTATTGAATAACAGATATGTGTACAACGTGTATCTAACAGTGAGTCATTACTTTTTCTTTCTAATTGGAGCATAAAGAAAACCTGTACCTCTTTCATAACCTTATACAGGATATCCGTTTAAAAAGGCTAACCATTGGCATCTCGGGAACCGTAAGAGTTACGAAGTGGGTTAAATTGGGGCAAAATTGTCGCATTAGTTGACTATTTTAATGATGTATTTGTTTTTCAGAAACAACGCATAGATGGTTAGATATGTGCAAAAAAAATATTTCGGCCAATTTACTTTTTAGCTTCAAACTCAAACTCATGTTTCAAATTTTAATTTGCACATTGACACTTTTTTACGAGGAATTCATAGCGGTTTGCAAAATTTTTATAGCTCGTATAGTTTTCCAGAAAATCTTATTAACTTTTAATTTTCATATGGAGTTCAAAGTTGTCTTTAATACTGTTAGATAGAATTGTTTTTCTCTTTTCAACGATATAAAAAATTAGAAAATTATTGATTTTATTCATTTCGGTCAAGTGTGCTTCGGAAACAAAAACGAAAATCTTTTGTTTCAAACAATGACTAATTAATTCAATTAGTGGTTAACAGCGAATTTTATTGACAAAATTTTCAGATGAATCCAACAGGATGTTAGGAGTTTAATATGTTGTGCATAGAAATTACTTTAGAAACATATCTTCAGCATCAGAAAATTTATAACCGGCTTCTGTTTTGTAGAAATTTAGTGGAGTATTGAATTGAATTGTTAAAAATTTGTTTGGAACAAAAGATTACTTGATCGAAACGAATTAAATCAATAATTCTCCAGTTTCTTAGTTTATTTTCATTTTAATATACATGTGTTTTTATATCGTTGAAAGGAGAAAAGAATTTCTATCAAATAGTATTAAAGGCAACTTTGATTCTCATATGAAAACTTAAAGTTAGTATGAATTTCTCAAAAATTATACGAGCTATAAAAACTTTGAAAACCGCTGTGAATTCCTCGTAAAAATGTAAGAATGTGTCAATTTGAAACTTGTTTGAATTGAAACAAGATAGTTATGTTAAAAAGCAAATTTGCCAAAAATCAGTTTTTTGCTCATATCTAGTCACCTGTGGATTTTTCTGTAAAAACAAAAACATCATTAAAATGGTCAACTAATGCCCCAATTTAACCGTCTTCGTATTTATTACAGTTCTCAAAATCCTAATAATTAGCATCTTAAAACGAAAATTCTGTATAAATAGCTTAAACAATTATTTTTCACTTTAATTTATTATTGCAGTATTATGATTTGAAACTGCAATGTAATTAAAATGGGTAGAGGTCACTAACTCGCGAAATCTGAAACCCTCGTTTAGTTGGAATAAAAATGTCAGTGTAACACCATCCATCCCATTACCATGTAAACAAAACAGCTATTCGTCTGGAAACGTGCCTGCAATGTTGATTCGTAGTTGCACCGAATACCAATTCGAACCCATATCCACAAATGCCACAGCGGTTACCCGCCAAAGGAACGTGAAATCGCGCCGCGAAACGTTTAGGAAGTGTGGGCGGACATTCAAAACGGAACATAGTTTTTTCCAGATTGATCATTCGTTGAGGAAAATATTAAAAATAAGTAATAGAAAAAAATATTGAAATATTACCATAACGAAACAAAGAATAAGAATTTCCGTAAATATTTTGTTTATTGTTTTAACAAAAGATTTTTCTTTATTACAATAATTCTAATAATCAAAATTAATACATAAATGGTAAAGGTATTTTAGACTAATGTCATATAAAATAGAATATATTTGTAAATATTTCTATATGAGAAAACCATGTCGAGTAACGGAATTTGTTTTTTTATAAATTTCTCTTTTGTTCATTAACTATGAAATTCCATGTTTTTATTCATGTTTTTGTGTTCGTTTAATATAATTCATATTCGGTATATTAATAGATTATAATATGTTAAATAATTTCTGATTAGTACAGAAATACAACCTATATTTTATAATCAAATATTTGCAATTTAATGAAACTAATTCATATGAATAATTGAAATTATTGGATACTTTCATTTTTTACTGTTAGTATCACTTACGTCTTTTGATTTCCACCAGAGCACTGAGGTACATATCAGAGTTGTATCCATGTATGATGATCTTAGTCGGTAACCTATAATCGTAATCTGTGAATGTAATATTGGACTCGTCCATTGTTGCTCCTATCTTGACTGGTTGAGGAACATCGGCTTTTCTACGAGTATATAGAAAGAACTTGATATCTGGATACGGGCATGGTTCGTTGACAGCCACCTTGCAAGAACCGATATTGAAACTACCATCTCGAGATTCAGCTGTGATGATTTCTGCTGCTCTTGCTGTTAGACATATCACTAGAAATGGACAATTGTTACTTATTCGAAGACCTTGCTAAGAAAATTATTGTGTGAAAATTCATTGAACCGCTATAACTAATATATGAAGGACGTCAGAACCGAAACACTCATATCACATGTTCGGAAATTCCAGTAAAGTAGAACAGAAATAATTTCTGTACTCCGTCAAATATTTTTACGAATCATTACAATAATATTTTTGAGTGATAGTCATATAGTTTTCTTTATTAAATAAACAATTACCCAGTAACTGTTAATAGTTGAAAATAATTAGTACGCTAGGTCATTGACAACATAACATGATACCTCATAGTTTATTTGAAATTACAATGCATGTATTAGTAAAACATATTTTTAATTTAATAAATTAATTTTTAGAACTCATAATATTTGAATTTAAAAATCAAATATATTAATAGAACATTTAAAATATGTTACCAACCAAATTAATAAAAATAAAGTTATTTACGGTGAACTGGTTGAACTTTATAGATATGAAATTTGTATTTTATTTTTGTTTACAAATTATTTCCGCTTGATAGTTCAATTGCAATACCCAAATATATTATACATTTCATTTGATTTCTTTAATAATAGGAAAAATTATTGTTTTCTATAGCAGATGTTAAAGTGCAATTTTATCAACTCAAAATAGTGGATAAAGTAACAGCAAGGGTAGTACTTTAATTTATATTTATTTGAAGTACATTTCCATAGCAACTCACACTACTGACATTTTAAAATTATTCTCAAATAAAAATTAAATTTTTCTAATTTCAATTTCTTTAAAATCAGATACAGAAAAAAATTGAATTTTATACACGACGATAAATTAAATTATCGACTCGCGAAAAATAATTCTCTCGCGATTATATCGCTCGTGAACTAACACTTTCCGCTTGTCGATAAAATATTATTTTATCATCTTGTATGAAAAATAACTAATTTCGGAATTTGATAAATATTATCATTTTTGCTTACACGTCGTTATAAATCTTTTATCTTTGATAAGTAAATAACATAGATTTATAGTGTGTAATTTTTAAAAAATATTATTAAACAGTTGATTTCCCCATGGATCCTAGTTATACGTCATATGAAATACGACCACTTATTTTCAGCATTAAATTTTAATGACAATAACCCAGAAAACAACTTTGTGTAACAGTAAATCAAAAAGTTTGCTCAAAATTCCCAAGAAAGTTGCGAATATATCATATACAGTAAACAGTATACTCTTGTTTACTTCGCTAATAAAATTGATTACTACAATTAAAAACAAAACAATTGATGCTAATGATAGTAGATATTTTTAAACAAATATTTCGTCAAAGTTTTTTTAAAAATGTGTAACACTTTTCATAAGACATTTAAAATTTTATTTACTTTTTATCTACAGAACGAAATTATAAATTTTATTTGAGTTTTGACCTAGAATTTAAATTTTATTGGATTGTTATTTACTTACCAACCAAAATTACTGTAAAAACTGCCCTTAAACACAAATGACACTTCACTATACATCGTCTACACATGTCACACTCCATTCTACCACAATGCTCGCACCGGTGTCATAAATACGCGGAGTTTTCACTGTCACTAACTGTCACGGTCACTGTTTCGTCGGCAACGGTTGCCACGAATATTTGGTTATCTGCCTCTTCACACATCTTGCTAATTCTAGTTCATTTATTTTAATTGTTATGGCGCGCGAATCAGTTAGAGAAATGTCAAGTAAAATTAGATTGTTTCCTTGAATAGACTGTAAATAGAGAAAGGGAAATGCGCAAAAATGTTTTTATTATAAACTTATAAATATTATATCTAAATGAAATTATAAATTATTTATTAATTTGATTTTTTATTCCTTGAATATGGAGGACTTGGCGCAGTATCTACGAAGTATACTCCACGTGTTCTGTAAAGAAAACATATCTGTAACAATTTTAAAATAGAATACAAAAAATATTCATCAGGTGTTCATCGGAGCATTATTTTTGTATAGTTTTGATTTCGTAGTAAATTTAAATATATTAAATTTAATTCAGAATGTATTAATATTAAAAAAACGCATAGCGGAGAATAAATAATTAATTATTCAATTTTAAGAAAATTTATTTCTTTATACCTACATCATTCTGGGTTAATTTTTAAAATAATATCATAACAAGTTTAAAAGATACAAAATTTATACAGACAATACGGAATTTGGAACACAAACTTTATAAATATTTGCTATGAATAATATGTGGAAATATATTTTTTAAATTCTTTATTTGGGATTTAGTTGTACTTTATATTAAAATCACATCTAGGCAACCATTCTTACTTATTCTATAGTACATTAAAAAAAAAAAACACATACAATTAAAAATACAACTTTCACTTTTACACATTTATAACATTCACTTTTGAGAAACAAATTGAAATGAATTGATAGATAAATTATCTTATCATGGAAGTGGAAAGTCATCAATTTGTTATCAAATTGCAAACAAAGATTACTCTTCAGCAATATAGAAATAAAAAAATGTGCATTTGAACGGTTTCATAATATTTAATAGCTGAATTTGATGTAACTTTTTATAGTTACTATCAAAATAATGTCTTCAATATATGACCCATTAAAATTTTATTGTTATACAGTATTTTTCATAAAAAAACTTTATATGGAAATATAAAAATGAAACCCTGTTGCGCATCCGTAAAAATCAATGCCGGAAACTTGAAAAAAACACTTATTCATTCTACAAATTTCGTCAATATAAACAAGCAAATATTTCTTTATCAGTAAAGAAAACCTAACCTTTATTTAATGTTTACTAACCTCAAATTCTAGTCCCCTACCTTTTATCGCAGTGCTCTCCCATGACGGCAGTGACGTTGAGCTTCACAGTTTCGCCGTCGACAGCGTTGTCTGTCGTGTTTCTGCACCAACCGAGCATGTATTGTAGGTATCCTGCACACTTCACCCCCTTGAAACCTTCTGGGGCGGAAATCGATTCCGCAAAGTAGATCGGGGCGAGCATGTGACTGCATATTGGTGGATCTGTAATAATCACATGATGTAAGAATGCAAGATTGGAAAAGTAGAAATGGGTTAGGGTAGAATGCTTCAAGGAATGTTTAGAGTTAATGGAGGAATTTAAAGAGAGATAGGGGCGTCGGGTTGTAGTTATGTTTGTGAGGAATGTGTTAGACACTTGAGAGTCTTGAGATAATTTTAACAAGTTTTCAAGACGCGTATAAAGTTGTTGAAGGAGATAAGATGTTTCATAAGTGACATGCATAAGAAAATATAGCGATAAAGAACATATCATGTTTACGCCAAATTAATTTTCTAGACGAACTTAAATTATTATAAAATTATTAATTAGTTCTGTAAATAAATTATTAGGTACAAACAAATACGACAATAATAATAATAATAATTTCAGGGTAGTTAAACATTAAAAAAATTAGATGTCAGGTAATTTTCGTTTTTCTAATCAACTGAATGCAACAAAAGAGGCATGTTTATTTCCTTAATTTTGAGCATCAATTGTTTTATTCTTTTATGAATTATAAATTGCATATTCAGATATTAAAGTTTACATTTTCGATTAATGGTTTAATCATTACTTACTATGAATGAAACATTAACTGCAAAAATAAATATTTAACGTGACATTACTCGCTACATTGATTTTTCTCCATTGCTTACGTATAAAGTTTTTTCCTACAATATGCTGTTATATTTTGTTGAAAACTTTTTTACTTTGTTACGTACGTATCTTGTGAAGAAATAATACAATTTAGAAATTAGCGTACCTTCTACAATTTATTAAATTCATTATTATTTTGGAATAAAATGAAAGGATTTTCCATGATTTTCGGTTTTTATTATATTAATTTGCAAATAAAAATATTAACACACAATTTTTTTTTGCTTTTTAAATATTGTAATTAATAAAATTCTATCTGTCAGCTTAATCTGTGAAAAAGAAACAGAAGTAATGATGTCCTCCTATTGTAAACATAGTGTATGATAAAACGCTCTCCAGTTGGCGATTCGACGTCACAGAGACATGTTAACTTTTTTAATTATTTTTTTATGAATATGAAAAATTTTATAATAATATTTACATTAGTATAGTGAAATTAAAAAAATAATTTTCAAATAAAAGTATTCTCTTGAAAAACTTTATAAATTAAAAAATAAAATAAGTTTATTAATTACATAAATGATGAGGTAGATTTATTTCATTAAAATGTCTGGCAAATCCTAATTGAAGAATTTATTAACTAATCTTTTTATTGTCAACAGATGTTAAAAAATAAAAATTTCACAAAAGGTAACTTGTGCTAAGGTAAATTTAACGCACAATATTGTTGGTTTTATTGCTGGTTTAACAAAAAAATGAATATTTTTTTAAAAAAATGAACAAAAATCTCATGTGACAATGTCAGATTAAAGACGAACACGTGGTTACCGTGTTTAAACATTTGACATTTGGTGTGAATGCCTTTTATGAAACAAAATGGTATACAATTTGAATTCGAATATGAAAAAATCTGTCGTGCGTTAACTAAGCACTAAATTTCCCTGTCCAGTATTCTCTTTTTGGTCCTATATGAGCGCTTGTGAGATATATCCTACTATCTTCTTTAACGGCTAAATGTATATCAAGGTCTGTTTTAATTTACAAACGGAACTGTTTCGCTCCACGATACATTACATTTCCTTTTATTGTTGTATCTAATATATATTTTGTTGTAATTGGGTACTTACATTGTTCTGATCAATAATTTTAATTGCATTCAATGTAAGAAAATTGTATTCTCATTATATTGCACGGTTTTTGCTTAAAACCAATATGCAATAAGGATAATGCAATAAGTAAATAAGTTTTCTTTTTCAAAATTGCCAGTAAGTTTTGTATCATCGGATTGAAGTTTTATATATTGTACAACCATTGTGATCACTGAATCATGCATAAATGTTTTCAAAAGAATATTTTTTAACAATATATCTGAATGTATAAAAATAATTGCTTTTATTTCAAATTAATTTTATGGAACATGTATTCAATGTAACGCTAATAAATTAAAGTGTTAAAAATGCATTACAGTTCAATTGTTTGTTGCTGTAATTTTCATAAAGAAGTAATTGTTCATTTCTAGTGTGACTAATATGATATAATAAAAATGTACTTTATAATAATACAATGCAATTTTTAAATTCAAAATTAATTGTACTTCTTATCGATTGGTAAACTGTATTTGTAATATATTTTTCAAATTGTGTAAAGTATAAAATCAGTTGTGGAATAATTCATAGTACTTTTATTTTTATTATTACATAGCAAGTTTATGACTGATTATTTGCGTACAATATAAGTATTGTTGGTTGCATACGATAAATGTTTAGAAAACTGATAGATTACTGCAAATAATTTTATGCATAAACTTCAAATAATCAAAGCAGAAATTTGATATTATATATTCATTTATTTTATCCCAAAAATATATATACAGTATTATTAGTAAAATCGTACATGTGCAAAAAAAGCATAGTCAAAAATTCTATTTTGATAATTTATTAAAAATATATATTGTAAATTTTCCAGATTCACAAAACAGGATTAGCTCGTAAACTGATTTAAATATGTCGAATTTAGCTTGAATTTGCCGATTGAAACCGGTTTAAGAGCTAATCCTGTTTTGTGAATCTGTCTGCTCATGACTTCCTTGTACGCTAAATTATACACATTTTTGTTGCACTTCATTTAAACTTAATTCACTTGAAAATGAGATCATTCTACGGCTAATCATACTTCAACTTTAACCATTCGTTTCTTCTCTTCAAACTTCCCTTATTTATTATTTCAATAATTTAAAAACTTGCAATGAAAAAGATATGGTTCTCATTTATTTCGTACATATATTTCTCACGAAATATATTCATTTTCAATTTATTATCATATGTTTATTAAGTTTGTGTCAAAAGTAAAGTGCCCTTTGAAAAGGCCGATTGCAACCAAAACTGTTTTTGAGTTACGTGAAAAATTAAAAAAAAAACACTACCAACAAAGAACCCTTTTGGCACTGCCAATTGCAATGAAAAAAGGAGGTACACAACTAAATATTTTAGTAATCCTATATACAAAATTTTACGGCTAATCATTTTTGAGTTATGCGAGATAAATGCATACATATGTACACATGTCACGCCGAAACTAGTCAAAATATATTCAGGGATGGTCAAAATGGACATATCCGTTGAAACCTGAAAATTGAAATTTTTCACGATTACAATACTACCTTTACTTTGTACAAGGAAGTAATAAATAGGTGCATTTAGGATTTAGATAAATATACACTAAAGGAAATAGGAATGTGATTTATTGAAAAATTATAGGTACGTTAATAAGGTATAAAAATATAATAATTTTGACTATTTCTGTTCGTAATGTTTAACAAGACATCAGATATTTTTGAGGTAAGGTAAAAAGCTATATAATTTATCTCAACGACACATATTCGAAACCCCAATTTTACCGTCGGGTATCCCTCAATGAAATAGAAATGTGATTTATTGAAAAATTATAGGTACGTTAATAAGCTATAACAATATAATAATTTTGACTAGCCCAGTTGCTAATAATGTTTAACAAGACATCACATATATTTGAGGTAAAGTAAAAAGCGATATAATTTATCTCAACGAACATATTCGAAACCCCAATTTTACCGTCGGGTATCCCTCAATGTTCACCAATAAATTATATCATTCCTAGCGGCTATAAAGTCTTTAAGTCGGGGTTTTATTCCTTACTTTTGTGCTCACTGCACCCGGGCTGGAAGGTTCCCCCGTTCACATAAAAGTCGGTGTGACCTGACGCCTCCACCTTGCCGTAAATCCCGCTGTTGGTGTGGATGATATCCACGAACTCCGCGTCGCTTGAATCCAGTTTCCAGTCCGGCTTCAGGGTTGCGAAAAACGGCAACGCTGGGTCCAGCCCTACGGAACATATTAATTGTTATAAATGGAGATGCGAACAATGATAACTTATAGATACATTGATTCCTTGATTCGAATTGATTTTCAAATAAAAGTGTTTTATAGTAGTCATTATACACGATTTTGTTTCGCATTTTTAATACCTTTTGGGCGGAAAATATAAATGATAAAATTAAATGTAAAAAAAGCTTATGATGAGATAGATACAATTTGATTTGAATGTTAAGAACAAATTTGTATAACTTAACATGAATTAAAGAATGAGGTCTTACACAATTTTTCGATTTTAGCTTTAATCAATAGAATAATGAAAAATATTAGACACGTATTTTTATTTTTCTCCAAATTAATCCTTAATAATGAAAAAACTGCTATTAAAAATGATATCCTTCAAAACCCAGCTGAATACCCCACTTCACCCCTTGTCACGTGACGTATCAAAATTCTTATCCAACTTTATTTCTTTTCAAACGTCAAATATGTTTTAAATTCCAAACTGACAACTTGAATAAGCTTCTGCAAATACAGTCGCACACAAATGCCTTACAATGCTTTAAATCATAGACTGTCCACTTTACCAACTTTCAAACGTGTCATATCACAATATTTGGGATTTAGCATCCACACGTGGATAACTTCACACCTAAGGACGTCACAATTTTTGCGATTTTTTTTAGTATGATACTTTAAAATAATATTATGTAACATAAAATATAAATAAAAAAGAATTACATCATATAGAGCAACAAATAAGACTGTAGGTTCGATTTAAACTAAAAAAAATGTTTACTTATTATTTTTTGCAAGACCTCATTCATATTACTCATTATAGTAGGACTTCGGTAAAAAGAACTTCAGATATAACGGTCAAATGTGAAAAATTTAAAAACTAGTGTCATCGATCGTGAATGCAACAATGGCGTTTGCAGTCATGGAGGTTACATGGGAATCCCCCGAGTTGATTTGAATATCTGCATTGCTAGTCTATCCGTGAAAAAATCAAAGTGGCTGACATCTGGTGGGAAAATTTGATACTTCCATGATCGGGCCTTGATATTTGCATTGAGAATATAGATGGTTATGGACGTTTCAAGAAAAATCAAATAAATCGAACAGATATTGTTTCCGGGGTGTAATAATTTTGTTGCTGTATATTGTTACATTGTTTTTCCAAATATGCAAAGCTTCGACAAGCATGGGTTCATGTATTAAAAATAGGGAAGAAGAATATTTGATGAGAATTACATAAATAACTAATTGTATATTAATAGTATGTAAACAGTTTTGCAATGTACAACGAAGGGAACAAAAATGTTACCCTGCTGCTCCAACTCAAAAATGATCGTTAAGTAGCTTTTCTGCATCCAAGAAATGATGCTGATTGAAAAAAGAAAGAGTAATAAAACAGCTTGATTAAACAGTACTAAACCTAGTTAGAGAATAAATCAATGTGAATTTATTTTCTTTGTTCTTCAAAACGAAATCGAACCTCATAGTTGAAGATGAACCAGTAACAAATATTTCATAAATATCATTTTGTGGATCAGATATACCAAAACCATCATGTTATTTTGGAACATTAATAAATAGCTTCCAAGCAATATGTTCTTTTGAATCTTTAATTTTAACAACAGATAAAACCGCCATCAATGTTGGAATTTCTCTTACAACTGCTCAAAATTATTTTCATAATATATAGTAAACCTAATAAGATAAACTTTTATTTGCCCATTTCTTAATTCAAAACGTTGAAATATCCATAAATTTGTAAAATATACAGAAATAAAAGATTAAACGTCTCGCCAACTACATATAAGACAATGGTGATGTGAAGTTGTGATAAGACAATGGTGATTTTTTTGCGGATAAGTTTAACTTTATTTTTATATAACGAACTTTCGGCTTAACGTATACCTACCCCCTCACCCGCATTAGTTAGACATATTTATTTTATAAATATTCTTTTCAGCTATAATATCCCTACCCTAGATCTTTGATAATTACCACTGAAATATAGTAATACTGGAATTTGCACTAGCTTCTGTCCTTGTCGTACAGGTTGTTCAAAAAGAAATTCAAGTGAGATTGAAAAAATAATTCCACTGATTTTCGTTGTCAAAATGCTTTATTACGTACCTGAAAAAGGATAGATATGAATTTGTTGTCAAAGGCACAACTTCTTCGATCGTGAACAACGATACGAAACTTGTGCATCAGAATGTACGCCACGCCAATTGCGTTAAAAATACGAATGCGAACATACGTTAGACAATGATTGATATACCTTGCATCTTACTATCTTACATGAACTGTCTCTCTCGGCTCGTTTTTATATACAGGGAATGCACGTTGCAGTATGACTGTATTCCAGTGATAATTACGCAGTAATTTTTGACAGTTGCCGAAAGCACGTTGCTTGGTAACCGCCCAAGATCGAAGGCGGAAGAGACGCATACATAATTAGAAATTTAGGGATTCGATGATATATTTTTTAGCCTAAAAATTTCTCTGTAATACACTGTAATACAAAATATTTTTTACAAAAGAAATCTACAATCAGCAAACCGTATCAGCTATAATTTTGGTTAAAATATGAACAGTGAAAATATAACAATATACTTAAAGTTACTACTTGATAATAATTTAATTTGTAAAAAACAGATTTTGTTGCATAAGTAAGAATACTTTAGCAAATAATTTAAAGCCATTTTTTTTATAATTGAAAAAAAGATATTTTTTTTACTACCAGGTATTTTTTTTAATGATTCCTGATTGTGTAAAGTAAGTTATATTTACAAATAGTAACTAAGTAAATGGCAAAGAAAACTTGAAATCTCTTACCAAGCAAAATATATCAAATAGATCTGAATTTTAATTTTATTACTGCGTCCATCGTGCAAAAAAACATATTACGCATGCGGGCAGTAAGTATTTCACATGTTTCAGACTATTGAAGTTAATCCACAACCGATAGAAAGAACTACTGCGCTTGTTTATATCTGTTTTCTCATCATTGTCCGACCGGTCGGTAAGAAAAAGATTACTGTATTATCATTAGCAGTCAAACAATGTTTTGTGTTGAAACAAAACACGTCTCGTATTAGTTATGGTAGAATTAAGATATTTTACAAATATTATACTTTATATGGATTTAAACATGGATTAATTTCATAAATATCCAAGAATTTTAAATGGATTTCAAATAATTTCTGACAGGTAACGATTCACTTGAATTTAACCTATCTATCTCTCTGTTCTATATTTGATTATGCAGTTAGTAATGTAAATTAACTCGCGTTAAATAAATTTGTGAACTTGAGCATATGTAATAATCTCTACGTAATTACAAATCTGGCACGGTAAATTTAATAAATGTAATATACGATGACACAAATTGATAATATTGCACTGAGTATGCAAATGACGAAAGTTTTGGTTCGTACAGTAGCTCATGTAATGATTATTATTTTGGCTCCGAATTTGCTAATTAAATTTGGAAGGATTCCTATTCAAAGGGTTATTGAACTTCGTTATTACACCTTTAAATATGGTAAATTATATTTTGTACACCTTAGAAATATTGTAATCTTTTGTGCATAATAACTAGTCACAAAAAATATTCATATATGATAAAAGAATTCAAGGCGGCAAGAAATAACTGTTGCACAAGATTATAAATAAACGGTTACACAGAAAAGCTGACACCTCAAGTAGTATAACATTCTTCGTATAATCTGAGCACAAGAAGAAGAAGTTAAACACAAAAAATATCCATCAGTAAATCAAAATATTAACATCGCATTTTATTTTATTTTTTTATAAAAAAATATTTATTACGTGAATAACTGTACGTTTAAATTAAGAATTTTACAAAAAAATGTTATAACTATGTATGCATTTTTCTCGCTTTTTGTTGATGCATTGTAAACTGTAGATTCATTAAAAAGTTTGTAGACTAACAAACAGGCAGACTGCATAATTAAAAATGCAATTATAAATGTCATTGAAATATCTGTTTTTTGTTTCATGTTTCACATAAATCACTGTTGACAATTACAATTGCAGAAAAATCTAAATAATTTAAAGGATTTTGGGCATAATATAAATACTATTATTTTTTAAAAATACATGTTTACGGTTTTCTTACTTATACTGTACTACAGGTCAAAATAAAGCGAAAAACGTTAAAACACCTAGTTAAAAGATTTATAATAAAGTAAAGATTTTAGACTGTTAAATAATAAAAAAAATGTTATTTTGCAGGATACTACAATAATTTAACGCCCCCTTATATAAAAATTAATAAAGGTTCTACTAAGATGTCTAACTATTTTCTTCTTTTTACTTCCTTCTACAAAGTAAAGGAAGTATTGTAATCGCGAAAAATTTCAGTTTTCAGGTTTCAACGGAAATATCCATTTTGACTATAGTTTCGGTGTGACGTCTGTTCATACGTACGTATTTATCTCAAAAATGATTAGCCGTAGAATGTTTAAATTATGTATATGGGACTGCTGTAACATCTAGTTCTGCACATTCCTTTTTTATTGCAATCGACACTTTACTTGAATGTTTTTTTTTAATTTGTCGAATAACGTAAAAACGATTAGCTGTAGAATTTCGAAATTATGTATATGGGATTCCTATAACATCTAGTTATTCACCTCCGATTTTTATTGTAATCGTCAGAGTCAAAAGGGTAATTTACTTGAATTTTTTTTTAATTATACGCGTAACTGGAAAACGATTAGCCGCAGAATGTTGAAATTTTGTATGTGGGATTGCTATAACATCTAGTTGTGCACCTATTCTTTTTATTGCATTTGGCAGTGCCAAAAGGGCACTATGCGAGAAGGATTTTATTGATTTTTTTGTATAACTTATAAACGGTTAGCCGTAGAATAATCTCATATTCAAATGGTATAAGTTTAAATGAATAGCAGCAAAAAATGTTTATAATTTAATTGGCCTATAAGTTATGTGGTGTCCACATCAGATTTTCTGACCTAGTATCACCCATTAAAAAATAATAGTGTAAACACCTTGGCCTTCCTAAGTGACCGCTACATTTACAAGGGCGCCATTGTTGTAAAAATATTGATTTTGACATTTCGGAATTCTAAAAAATGTTCACGAATTAAAAAAGTCTGATCTTTATTCAATCCGCCTGAATATATATGGAAATGAATATAGCCGAAAATAAACGTATATAATAATATAATACAATATGGATTTTGACAATTCAAGATTTTGTCGAATGTCCAGGTATTAATGTATCTATAATACGTTTTGACGCCAAACGGATTTTAATGAAATTTTATATTTAAACTTAAACATTAATGGTTAACTAACTTTTTGTAAAAATCAGTCTACCGGAAGTGACAAGTAACTCTTAGTATTTTTTTTGTGAATATACATATCATAACATATAAATATAAAAAAAAAAATGTAGAAATTGCTGTACAATATGCAAAGAAACATCTTATTTTTAAAATAAATACCTGTTATTTTTTATTTTATTTTGATTTTGCAGAATATTTTGCCTATCACCAAGATAAATAAAACCTAACTTTTCACATTTTCACTTTCCATTCTTACGCTTTCGTCGACCCCATCTGACCTGTAATCCTTCCAATCTTGACTCCCATGGTGCTGGCGATCCAGTTAGCGGCAAAGCTGGCCACATGCGCTCCCAGGCTGAATCCAAGCACATGTAGAGACCCGGGATCGATTCCTCTCGCTGCTAAGCTCACGATGAGCACCGCTGTACACTGTCCTGCCTGCCATGTATTCAACACCGCCGTGGGGTAACAAGGCAACTGCGCTAGGAGGTTCCAGTCCACTGAGATCACGTTGTGGGTGCCGTGGGAAGCGTACGCTGGGGGAAAAATAACACATAATTACTATAATTCATTCATCAACATCCTAACAATACTTAATTGTGATTACTATAATGCTAATATAGCGTCAAAATTGATAAAAATATATTAGTTATTAATTTTTAATTATATAAATTAGGAGCCGATATAGTATATAGTGCTGGCAACAAGAGAACAACAAAATTACACAAATATTGTAATTAACTACTAATTACAAAGCATTGTTGCAAATGTATTTAACTTACTCTGTACTTAAATTACTTGCCCAGAAAAGTAATTGAAATACTAATTACAAGTAATAAAAAAAAACAATTAAATTTTTTCAATTTTCAATTCTTATAATATTTATAAAATACCTAAAAATATAATATTTCAAACAAACATAATAATAATTATGTAAGGTTTATTTAATATTTATTGTAGAAAAGATTTACAAAGCATACATAGAAAAAGTATATACCCGTATTATTGTAACAATCTTATCTGTCGAAAATTGCTTTTTTCGTCATTTGTCAACATATCTTGTAATTAATGAAATCATAATTAATACACTCGAATAAAAACATATTTATATGTACCTCGTAAAACACCACGTATTCGTATATTGTCTACTATAAACTGATACCGATTTTACCGAACATTGCAACTGCTCACAGAATAGAATGATAATGAATTCGCACAATTAACGTGTTACTTACTAAAACAACTTGAAAAAATCAATAGTACATACCCAAAATAATTTAATTTTGAAAATAATTATACTACTTTATAAAAAATTAAAAATAGAAAATAATTGAAATAGCAGTAATTGCAAGAAACAGTTACTTATTTCAATTACTTATAAAAATATTCCGAAATTACTAATTAGAATTCCTTTGTTTTGAAAGTAATTCAAATTCAATTACTATTTTTCTTAATGTAATTGAATTAGTTATTTAATAACAAATGTTACTGCCCAGCTTTTAGAATAACTACCTAAAAATGTAACGAAATAATTGCACATATTTGGGGGAATGTGAAGAGGCCTCATCTCATATATTAAAGTTTCCACTAACGTGAATCATTATTTTGAACTCTACTTTTATCAGATAAAGAATGATTCGCCGTCTGTATTTGATGACATATTCGATAAACCTCTCCCTTGTTGCCCAGTTCAACTTTGGTTGCCTGCACTGTATCTGGACATTCATTTTTAAGGATGGCATAATTAATAATAGTCATTAAAACTGAATGTAAATATGATTTATTAGGTTTGTTCTAACTCGCTTTGTTAAACCGTACTTCGCAAGCGTGAATTGTGCATCATTTCGGAACTACTTTTGTATTGGAACGCATATTACTCGTTCATAAAATATGATAATTATTTTATTTTAATGTATTGCTTACTGCTCCTTCTGCAATTAAAAACTTTACTTAAAAAAATACTAGTAATAGTAACTCAGTACACAAAGTCACCATGAGTTCATTCACAGATCGTTGAAAAGTTACTACCATCTTCAATATCATTAATTTGTTTATTAAAAAAAGAATTTATAAAAGTAACTAATGCGATGTTGTGTTGTGTTGACATTTATAATTAACTGAACTGCCGAAATCAGTACTGCCAATTCTTACGTTACCCTAAGAACTGTCATACAGGAATCATTAGAAAGACCGTTCGCAGTTTAGTTGGGACACTAATTGAATCGTTTTTGTCACGAAATGCTTTTTAGTTGGAATGTCATTTGTTTACCGCATGATCGCGCATGCGCTATCAATTCATAGTACTGAAAAGATGGAACAAACCTATTATTTTCATGGACGTTGAAAAATATTGCTAAATAGGTCAAATAGGTGTATATAATAGAATTTACTTAAATTTTATTATAAAGTATATTATAAAAATTTATATTGGATTCAGTTGTACCATGTTACGCGTTTTTCCAAAACCAAATAGTTTAATATTTAAATATTTTGTGATGATGTCTTTATATTGTTTTGAATATTTTGCCGTAGTTTTCTGTCGGTTAGTCTATCCAAATTTATGTGGACCAATGGTCAACAAATTCAGCAAAACTGTTATGAAATTTCATACTTGCCTTCAGTGGTTCAAGTTATGATGGTAAAATCTATCATCAGTAATTATAATTTTACATCTTTAAGCATTCTTCAAATATTTAGTAACAATTAAAAAAAAAATAATGCATAATATATAATTAACAAATTTTATTTTAAAACAACTAAGTATAGTTCTTTTTTATTATACTTTGTTACTTAAAATTCCATAATTGTAATTGCGGTTAACGATTCATGCTGATAATATACTTCATGCTTTGGACCGGATTACAGTTAGTAATTGGATTCTGTCTAACTATTCGGAGACTGGTGTATTTACGTATTTTGGTTAATTGTTATTGTCGGATGCAGGACTTAACGCGCTGACATCTCGTTCATTAGGGTTATTGAATCACCGTTGCATACGAGATTACGTCCTACTTGGATATAGTTCATGTAGTTATAAACCAATATTTAGCCCTTATGAAGGATTTTATTATTTGTATATACTAATTATAAATTTATAAAACAAAATACCGCACGTAGATATACCTATATTTTTATAATTTCCGCATCATAAGTTCTTTTTCGAATGATGTTGACTTCTGACCGTAATGGTAAAAAATATTGTTTTTACATATTGATTTTCACTTGACTAGCACTCCAAACTGTAGTTAGAGCGTTATAATTACATGATAGTTATAAACTATATTTTATATTTTAACCAGTAGGAATAAGCAAGAAAGTCAGGTTTTCCAATACAAAAAGTTATCAAAAAAAAATTTTGTTCACGCGGAAATTTAAAAAATCCACGCTCATCTGCATAATACGTTTTGCAATGAACTTTTTAAAAAATAAAAATTGATATTTATTCATAAGAACTAATGCAAAAAATTAACATAAAAATAAGAAAATCTGATGTGTCCAACACAATACCTCCCGCCACTGTCGAAATATATTCTACATATATTAATTTTTCAGTACTATTAATTTGTAGTTTTAAAATTAGTTTGTTATTGCAGTTGAGAATACTTTTAATTCATTTCATACCTAAAATTTCCTGCATAAAATTTGTATGACCAAATATGACAGCTATTTTTGACGTTACTAAAACCGAAACCAAACTTACCTTATTTCATGCATGTCTATACATTCCTTATATATTTATTCCACTATTTTTAATTTTAGAACAAGACTGCTTCATATTTACTTATTATATCTTTTAAACTCACTCACATTAAATTTGACATCATATGTCAAATTTTGTGAACATATGAATAACTCATCTGTTTTATCGAAATTCCTCAGCCTAAACGATATGTAAAATTATTATAATTTATATATTTTTTGCTATTTACCTAAAAGTTATAGATAAACGTAATTATGCAGATCGGTAGAAAATTAAAAAATCTTTATATTTAATAATAACGTAATTTGCGAAAAAATGGCATTTAGTGGTGTTTTTTTGGAAAAACTGTTTAAAGCTTCAAGTAAAGTACTACTTCCGGTTAACCAATTGTAGTCAAAATCTAATCAGTTCATCATATTTGAATAGAAGTCTTAAATACCAAATATTATATTTTTTACATGTATCATATTGGAGTTATCGTGGACGAAAAATCGTCACAGACACACACACACACAGACACACACACACACACACAGACATACAGACATCACGGTAAAAATAGCAAAATCGTATTCTAGAGACCCTAATTCGTGTTCATATGTTGAAAACTCACACTCGAGAAATCTGACCAAAAACAATACCTCCCTTATCTATATATTGATAGGCGGGAGGTAAAAAAACTATCTAATAGTTGATACATAAAATGTCATATTTTTTGTAGTGTAATTGGTGAAACAGTAACTAATCACAAGCATCAATTTTGGAAAGTAAAATTTAAATTACTTTTCCAGGTTAAATATTCTACGCTCAAAGGCTCGAATCTATCTTTATTATTGCGTTGTGGATATATATAAAATAACATGTTTGTTTGTTTAGATCGGAATAGACGAGTAGAGTTTTTTGTGTTAATTTAAAAAAATATATATTAATTTTCTTAAAAATAAGGAGCGTATACATTTTATCCTCCACACATGTTATATTGCTTGTCATTTTACCTTGCACACAATCAATCTTGCACCTTTTTATCGTGCACACTTTTAATCCGCGAAAAATGTTATCATACACATATTTTATCTTCCAAATCATTTTGTCATCCACACATTTTATCTTTCACTCCTTTTATGTTCCACACATTTTATTTTTTACAGGTTTTATCTTCAGAAAAATTTAATACTGAATATTTCATCTAATTATGTTAATTGCATGAACAATAACTTGAATGAAAGGTACAATTACAATGTTTTAAAGATGAAACGTTGGTGACGATAAAATGTGTGGAAAATAAAATGAATGAAAGATAAAATGTACACACGATAAAAGGTGTGTACGATACCTTTTTTCACGGATTAAAAGTGTACACGATAAAAGGTGTGCAAAATTAAATGTTTGAAAGGTACATTGTCGAATAGTATAACATATGTGGAGAATAAAATGTATAGCCCCGAAAATAGTAAAATTAATATTAGTTTAAAAAATTAACAGTTTATTTATCGAACCCCGACCTTTGCTTCCGCACGAAACCGTAGGTAGCCGGAGTCTTTTATGTGCGTCACAAGTAGGTAGTCCTACGTAAGTGTCACATAAAATGGCTTTAGTTGTCCATTCTGATAAAATAAAACAAAATACGTTATGCAGTGTTCATAACAAATTTTTTTTTTGATTCATGGTCAATGCGCCTAATAATATAACACATCATTAAATTTTGTATATAATTTTAGATACACCTAATTAGAAATGGTGAAAATGAAAAAAAAAGGAATAACATTATCAGGCAACTAATAAACCAAATCATTCTTTTTTTTCAAGAACATCTTATTGTTTTCTATTCTAAAGAATTTATAACTATTTGAAAAATTGCTGACGAAATGTAACAGTTATTTACGTAGAGGGCTAAAGGAGAAAACATACACGAAATTTGTCCATGTGCCGGAGGTATGTACGACGTTATACGCACTACTCCTGTAAAATGGAATGTAATTTTTAATCATAAGATGACATGCCAAAAACATTAAGGAGATGCGTTGCATTGATAAAATCGTGTTTTTTATGTAAACGACGGAAGCAAGTTACAAATAAATAAAATTGTCAAATGTTAAGCATGGAGATTCATTCAGAATTTTTTTCTAAATTTTGCTAGAAGCTAATAAAACTTTAGTACATTAGTCCTCTATTAAATCGAAGGATTGGTATGAGAACGAATACAAGACATTACAAATCTGGATAAATTTTTTTGACATTATTTCACCGCCCGGCGGGCGTTTTTCTCTACTTTATCGCCCAAGGGCGTAAAGTACATGTTTCCGCCATGTAAATAAACAATTACGATACAGTTGTCCGTAAAAATATTTAAAAAACTGTGGGATTGGTTCATATATTCTAAAGTACCAATTTTTAGCTTAGTGCTTCGAAACATGTGTTGCATTGTGCATAACGATTGTAAAAGTCGGAAACATGGTTTACGCGATACTGCTTTATTCGATATGTATAATATCAATGCATCAAAATGTATTTAAGAGATAGAAAATGAATGTAAGAATCTGTAGTTTTATAATTTTTATTTTCGTTTATTTTTGTATATTACAGTCATTCAAAATTATAAATATTCAATGTAATTCAATGTGTCAGGGTACATATTGTACGACCTTTTTTGAAAAAATATTGTTACAGTAACTTAAATTGATCCTGTCTTAACATGTGAATATTTTAAAAAGACATTTGGTGGTTTTATTTTAATAAATCTATGGTTCCAAAAAACAATCTACATGGTGTAAATTTAGCGTTAGTTACTCCCTTGCACTGCTGTCTCTGGCGGAATATTTAGAAAATATGATTCCGTTACTTCTTTTGCAGTAAACTAAATAACTACAGGTCGTCAACTGTCTGTTACTCAATATTTATCATAAGAAATATTTTCGTATACTGTTGGATAGAATACCCTAGTAGTATATCCACGTATTATATCCCCCTTATACCTCACTGATGAACACAGCCTTTGCACAAAGTGCACAATGCTCTTACGACGGCCCGGAATACAGGCACTGCTATCGGTATTTCAATATCTCAAACTTTTGCGCAGTACGCAAATTTGATACAATTCTGTGCTGCATACATCGACTTCTAACAAATCTAATTATGATTGTGTTATGCTAGGCTTCTGGCGTCATTTTTTTCCTATTCGTTATTTCTCTAATTTGTTATTTTACTGGTAAATATAGCTTTTGCTTTGTTGTTATCAAACCGCACAGCTCTTGAATTGAAACAACTCAAGTATTACTCCAAAGCCTTAATATTTTGTTTTCAAACTTCAAATTACCTTAAATGCTAACTCTCCTCTTATTATATCTTGTCTGTAATTATCTTGTTACTGTACTATACAGGGTGTTCATTATAAATGGGCCACCATTGCTATCTCGAGAACTGTAAGAGCTACGAGGTCGGTTAAATTAGCAAACAATTTCTATTTTACAACACTATTAAAATGAGATAAACAAAATTTTTATTAAACCAGTGGTTCTCAAAATACGGGTCCCAACTTTTTTATTTTAAATGTAAACCTATATTTTTTATTTGCTTATTCAATAGAGAATTTTATTTTGAATTCAATGATATAATATTATCATACCCTAACATAACGATTTTTTTGAGAAAAATGCATCTGAAGTTTTATATTAATTTGAATAAAATATGACAATAATAAGAGTGCCATGACGGAAAAAACCGAATACAAGTCATTTTTTAACCTGCAATTAGAATGTCTAAGAATATACTTTTATCTACAACTATTGAAATATGGGTACATTATACGTGTGATACTACATATAATATACTACTCATATTACACAAGTGTAATATGAAATGTCATGATACACGCTACACTTTTCTGTAATAAATAGGGCATATAATTTAACACATAATATTTTATTAAACTGTTAATTTATTAATAACATATTTTTTATTATAAATATCAATATATATGCTTATAAAAGTATAATAAATACAATTTGAAAAGTCATTTTGACATTTAAATGCTACTGTGACGCCATCTGTTAAGCTATATATGAACTACTCACACTTTACTGAATATTTTACAAATAATATCAGATTTTTTATATGCCTGATAGTTGTAGATAAAGTATAGTATTTGACTCGCATAATATGGCTACATTACACGCGGATGATTAAAAATACGAGCGGCAGCGAGTAATATAGCCTACATATTATGCTTGTTAAATAATATACTACTCGTATTATTCACTTCTTTCTGTCAAGGCACTCTAATTGCAGGTTAAAAAAGATTTGTATTCCGTTTTTTCCCGTCATGGCACTCTTATTATTGTCATATTTTAATCAAATTAATATAAAACTTCAGATGAATTTTTCTCAAAAAAATTGTTATGTTAGGGTATGATAATATTATATCATTGAATTCAGAATATAATTCTCTATTGAATAAGCAAATAAAAAATATAGGTTCACATTTAAAATAAAAAAAGTTGGGACTCGTATTTTGAGAACCACTGGTTTAATAAAAATTTTGTTTATCTCATGTTAATAGTGTTGTAAAATAGAAATTGTATGCTAATTTAACCGACCTCGTAGCTCTTATAGTTCTCGAGATAGCAATAGTGGCCCATTTAAAATGAACACCCTGTATAATCTTTACCTTTCGTTAGGCTAGCTGTAGCATAATCTAAATGCCCACTGTATCCATGTATGATGATTTTGGTCTGTTGTGTCCTGTTGAACGTACTCGGCAAGTTGGGCTTGAAGGGGTCCAAGATCTTGACATGTGTGGCATTCTGGTAGAGGTAGAATTTGATGGCTCCCGTATCACATGGCTCATCGATATGTACCGGACAGGGGCCGATTGTCAGCTGATAAGCTTCTACGAACGTCACTGAAAGATCAAGTGAGATGATAGTTATTGATTAGTTTCTAATAAGGGATAATTTGTCCTTGAGGGACTGAAGCTAATGAGCTTGAATTTCAGGCGTAAAACGAAGTGCTAGACTCGAATTAAATTGAAGCTCTCTTTACTTTTGCAAGAATATTTGCAAAAATATATTTCAATATTCTCCTAGTAAAAATTGTTTGGCGTCAAATAAAGTTGATCATTTATTACAAATCTTAAAAAAATATATTTGAAAATTTCTAGTTTCAGTTTGCAGAATGGTACTAATCTACACAAATGAGGATTCAAAATTCTAAAATAGCCACTTATTTATATATAATTAAATTAAAAAAGTAAGTATATCTGTTCTTTCACAAAAGAATAAAATCACTAACTTCTTCATTAATAGTGGTGGAAGCTATATCAAGGTAATTTTATTAAATTATTGGTTGTTTAATATGGAGATTTATACAAAAAAATACTTATGAAATAAATTTATTTAAAAATCAATATTTATAAAAATAAAAAACATGGAAAACTAATTTTGTTTTTAGCATTACCAACCGTATATTTACCTACAGTAAACGGGAGGTAAAAATATATTTAATAAACAAATTCTGTAATAGTGTTCATAATTATCACGTTGTTTTACATCTCCATTTTCTAATTCAATGTTGTCATAAAATGGAAGAGGAGTTATAAATTAAATAACCCAGATTCAATTCTTGTCACTTGTCGCATTATCTTGTAATTGGCTTTAAAATAGTAAGTATGCGCTCTCTCTAAGAAAGAGGCCTGAATTGTCATACCTACTAAATACAACTTGTTACATTTATAAATAAGTGATCAAGATTTCTTCCATAACAACTTTCCTTAAACGGTTTAATGTTACTTGATAACGTTTTTAAAACCACGATTATACATTTGGAAAACTTATTGAGATAATTCAATATTTGTATTCATTATACATTGCGTAAACAGAGACATAATTACCTAGTGACATACCGAATGCAGCTGATCTTGATAACACTAAACAAATGATTGCGTTATTGACCGAATTACCTGTGTTTGTAATATGAATCTTCCTCCATGCTATGTAATATATTATGTTTACGTATGTACTATATATTAGATGTCACGTACGTATGAAGGTAACTCTCAATATATTACAGATCTTGACAAAAGATGAAATTAAGCAATTATGCAAAGATAGTGATGAAATTTGCTGCATCTACAGAATGCACTTGCTTATGTTAATATTGTCTTTCTTTGTTTCAAAATGGTTGTTTAAAAAAATAATTTAATATTTAACTTGAAACTGTAATAAAGTTGTGTACACATTATCAAATGTTTATAATAGCAATCCAAATTTGAAGAGATTACACAAAATATACATTCAAACATTTTAATTATTGCTAGTTATATTTTATGAAAGTTTTTTATGTTGTTTTTAATTTACTCAATATTAATTTAGCGGTAATTGAACTAATATTAAAACAGACTATTTGTTTTCCGCATTTAATTATATTTATTATATTTGCATTTTTGATTGACGTAAACAATAACAAATTGGATATTCATACTTTATATAGTGATGTGATATTTAATATAAAACCACTATTGATTATTTACTAGAATTCATCTATTTTATACTATATATTATATTAAACATAAGTTAGGTTGAAATAGAATTAGATATCTATAACCTTACTTTTAATTATTTTATTATAATGCTGTTTATTTATAAATTTTAAAACCTTTAAAAATATTTCAAAAACTAATTTTTACATAAATAATAATAATAATAACTTTATTTGTATCACAAATATAGCTTATTACAAAGAGGGCTGGTATAAGTATATAAAATAAACAAAGTAAATATATTTTGCTACGACCACTACGGAAAGTGGCACTTTTCTCACGCTTGAAAGTTTGCGTATTTACTACAATCGTGGGATAAAGTGTGATATATAATTTCTTACATTATTTGCCATCACTGCGCTTGCCAACACTGCTGTGTGGAAAATATCATTTCTCGCACTTAAGGGGATTCTAGCTCAATCGAATTTAGAGCAATTATTTTCAAATAAAAGAAAGAATATGCATAGTAATGAATATTAATAAAGTAATATAATAAAAAAATTAAAATATTTCCGAAATACGGTCGTTTTTTATAGTCTGACGGCACCTATATGAATTACATCAATATTTTGATTGGGGACTTTAAAAGACCGCGAATGTATTGATTGGCAAGAGAAAAATCCCGCCATCAAGTCTGATGAATGAGCTTGATGAACACAACGGGCATGACCTTGAGTTACAGTACACTTCTATTGTGTACTTTTAAAGTATTATTTACGAGATTAGTGCATAAGTTACATGTTTATGTGTAATGTGTTAAAAGTTTGCATCACTACCGCCACTACTGATCTCAAACATTTTTAAACTTATATAATTTAAATACATGTGCATTTTTTAAGAATGTAGACTTACAGTGTATTGCAAGAACATTTTGGCCCACAAAGAAAACAGTTTGACACAAAAAAACGTATTCGTGACGTCACCTTGATATTTCTAACTGTAGAAGTCTGTAACTTGCTTACTAATATAAACATTTTCACCAATCGTATTAGTGTCTCTCATACTTTAAATGAAATTGTAAAAAAAAATGATAGAAATCCCCATTGCCAATACTACGCATGCGTAAAGGTACTCTTTACTTTACTTTTCGTGCACGTATTTTTGTTTTGTAACGTTTAACAGTGTGATCATAGAAAAAGTATAGTGTGCCATTCATGCAGAATCACCTTCACTTTCGCGGGAAATAAGCGACTTTCTGCACTTGTTACACAATATACTGTTACATAGGAATTAATAGTATTGATAATAAATTGAATGTACAATGTACCTATATATAAACTATTCATAACAAAGTAATAGAGATGTACGTTTGACATTATTATGGTTTTTGACTAAGTTAAAAATGCAATTAGATTAAATTAAAATGGTAAGAGATATTATAATGACTTATACAATTACCATTAATTTAAAATATATAAATAAATACTTGTAAAATTCAAAATTGGTGCAATAAAATGTATTTTAAAATTTAATGAAAATTTTCGAATTATTTAAAAATTAAAATATTTGTTAAAGGTGCATTTGACAAACGTTGATACTCACTCCAGTTCATAACCACAAAATCGAAAGCACTCACCTAACACGAGCGCACACACCACCAGAACCACAACCATCGTTGTCACATCACAAATAGTTCACTGATTTTGAGGTTCATCTCTGCGATACTCGCTAAACCGGTATCTAAGTATCTTATCACGGAATAATTGAACGGTATGGCTACCCTGACCGTTGTCGGTGAGGATTTCAACACCAAACAGCGAAAGAATAACAAAAAGTCAGCAACTCTTGTGAAATTGTGGACGCAGCACGCGCATACCAGTTGCTTTGCGACAGTACCTACAGGTATACTTCATGGGAAATGCTCAATGTCATCTATTCCCCCATTTGATAAAGTAAATGATAGATGGAATACTAACTGGGACATTATCAATATGTCAATGCCAATTGGTGATTTTAATTACTTTAAAAAGTACTTCCTAATTAAGCACATAATTTAAAAGATTATATGAAGTATAAACAATACATTTTGTTGTGATTAGTAATCACCTGTTAAATGTTTATTTATTATTCAAATGTTTACTATTGTTTTGTATAAATACGTCACTATAAATTTATATTAACATACATTCCATGTTTATTCAAATTTGTTACTTTATTTTTACACCTTGATATGTGTTCTATAGGGTACACTCTGTTTCTAAACGTATAAATCTGATTAGATAACTGTTAATGTCTAAATCAAATATTTTAAAAAAATCTATGAAAGCAGTGGTACTAAAAATGTTAATTTTATACATTAATATTGTGTTTACAATTTTTGCACTTTCTTTAATTTTTTTTAATGTAAGTTACAAAATATTCGTAAATAACTTTAAAATAACAAGAGTAAATCTCCACTTCCAGTTCATCCATTTTCTCAAAAGTAGATCGATGTGAGAAATTTAAATATTATTTCTAAAAAATCCATTTCGAACAGAGGACCCGACAAATTTTATCCTAAAAATGAATATTATAAAAATTTATAGCCATTCAAATTTACACATTGAGTAGGTGTTTTTTTTTTAATTAATCTTTGTACTTCTCTTAGCTTTGAAAAAAATATAAAAACTTCTTTTAAGGCTCTGGAATTAAAAAAAAATTAATACGTTTCTTGCGTTCAAGAGCCTTAAATGAACTTTGATATTTTTAGTAGACAAATTTTAAATTGCGCCTCCTATCATGGGCAGTTTCATAACAGCCATATGTATCTATGTACATATTTACCTTATCAATGTAATAATATTTCAATATAAAAAAAATATTTTGACTGACTTTAAAATTTCATGTCACTCCCGTATTTATACAACTTTATAAACTAGTATTTCTCGACCTAAAAAGTAACGCTGCGCAGTAACATTCAATTCAAGATAAAAAATGGAAATTTTAAAATTCGCCTTCTGCGAACCATTAATGTTTTTCTACGGACCACACCAACGCATGATAATCTCAGACCTTTTCTATGAAAAAAAGATTATAATAATTTCATTTTTAACTCTAAAAGATCATTATAATTTTTTTAATTAATATTATTTTAAGAATATGTACATTTACTACTTATTTTTATATTGTTTTTGATAAATAACCAACAAAAAATGGTTTAGTAGGGATGAAATATAAATTACAAAATTATATATATTTTTAAATGTAGATATATTAAGTATATAATGATTTCCTCCAATGAAGCACTTTATTTGAAATATAAATTCTTGCTGACTTGAGATATTGATTTATATAATTACATCTCCAGAACTTATTTAATAACCGCAGTAATCTAGGAATTTAATTCAAATTGCATGTTGCACACTGAAGCGTATTTTTAAAACGTCTATTTTTTGTTAAATCTTGGAATACTTACTCAGTTTTTCTCATACTTGAAGTAGTTTTATTACTTTTATTTTTGCATTGTGATTCGTTTCTTTGTGCAAGAAAATTGCACCAACTTAACTTCCTATATTTCACTTCGAACTTCGAATGTCAATTTCACACTTTTGAATCAGTCCACGTAGCAATTTAAATAAACTATTGTTTAATAAGGAAACTGCAGTTACTTACAAAAATTTCCTGGATTGACCAGTCATTAAAATTCTACCAACACCTTCCGTTGAATTAAAAAAAACAATCCTAATTTGATGCACGTAGTGATATAGTTGTGGTTGAGGTTTTCAATTAATTTGCAAGTGTTACAAAAGGAATATTTTATTGTAAAATATAAAAATACAAACATATAAACATACAAAATAAATATACATACATGATCGAAAATATGATATGAAATTACAAAATGGTAAATTAAATAAAAAAAATCTATACGACTAATTAAGACAATGTTCGAACATTAAAATGACAGCATTTTTCAAATACTGTGTTCGAACACCGTCCAAATCGCGTGGCATAATGTACAATGCCCAGTTTTGTAAAACGTATTGTGGTCGTTAAACACCGCATGAATAAATGGTGACTTTATGTGACATTGTTGGTAGAATTGTAAATGGACAAGCAACATCTTTTGTCTCCTGGGGCCCCTTTTGTTTCTGGACAATATGGAGGGGCGTTATCTGCCATGCAATACGATCCAGTAGCTCTGGAACATAAAAAAGAAACAAAATTGTTGACAAGTATAACAAATTTAATATATTTGTTTTTTTTTTAAGAATAATGTAAATGGTGATCCAATTTACGTAGGGAAAATACTTAAACATCAAAATGTGTATGACCCTTGTAAAAGTTTTTAAAAAGTAATTATAATACATTTTTATAATTTTCTTTTTAATGCAATATATGTTTCTCAACCATTGTTATATTTCTGTACTACTATTACTATTGTGTCAAGTAGATATTATTGTATAAATGAAAGGAAATTTTTGATAACAAAATGTACCTACATACATAAATCAGATAGAATATTCAGGGCAATATTATTTGCGATAAATACGCACCCATCAGTCTGGCGGATATAATGCTTTACATTAGTTAATTAATAAACATAGAAATGCATCAATATATTGGCAAAATTAATTAATCTTAAAATAGACATTGCGGTTGACGTAGTATAGAATATTGATTAGAATTAGATAATTTATTAGCGAATTATGTTGATCAAAGTAAAAGTTGAATAAAAATTTAAAAACACCTAGCTGAATAGTCAATATTATTTTTTACTGTACTCATAAAAGAACACTTAAAAATCTTAACATCTCTTTAATTTTTATCATGCTATTCGTTACGTTATACAGTTATACCGATCGGTATCAATTCTGACTTACGACATAGGTGTATGTTGGCCCAACGCTATAGGGATGCCGAGACGATGTCCAGGTCTCGGACCAGTTGGACATCTTCTGGAGCAGGGTTCTGCTGTACGAGCCGCTCCAGAAATACTTTCTGCCATGTAGCAAATCACCCAAACGTGACTGCACAGATTCTCATCTAGAAAAGAAAATATAAATCTACTCAAACAAGAAAAAGTTTGTATTAATTAAAAGTTTACAACTGTAAAAAAGATGATTGCTTGTTATAATTTTTTGTAAAAAAAATAAAATATTCAAAATTAATAATATGGTCTAAAAAATATTAAAATAATAATTTTAATTTTAAATTACGTAAAGGTTGATGGGTAATTTTCAGTGTCTACATATAATTAAACATTCATTTATAAGATAATGACTAGTAGAGTATATAATTTATTAGCAGTGGATTAGCAAGTGACTAGGAGGTGATTAGTACGACTTTACAAGTTAACCTAATCACCAACCATTATATTTATTATTGAAGTAATGGGCTCGTTAACCCTTTTTAAATTATGTATTATATTAATAGAAAATGTATAACGTCAGAAAAAAATAATAAAGTTTCGGCGGGCAGCACGTGACGAATACATAATCTACATTCTCTGTTATATTTTGTTTTTCATTTTGTTTACATCTTGTTCGTGCTATTTTGTATTTTTTATACTTTTATATAATTCTATTTTACGTGGAGAAATTATTTGAAAATCATAGGTATAATCCAAACAAAGGTAAAATGTCACTAGCACAAAACAATTGTTATAAGTATTTGTGTTATGTTTACGATTTCAATGCGCATGCGCCAAGCTTAGTGCAGCGTACGTCACATAAATATCTTATTTTCAATTTTGAGCAATAAATAATTTCATAAATATATATTTTTTACATTTATGTTATTTGTATAGCATAATGATAGTTATACAATGTAAATTTTTTAAAATACTGACAGGGTTAATCGTACCACCAGTAAAAGTGTTGAGCTTTTCTATAATTTATAAAATTGAAAAATGTAACTAAAAATTTAAGTACCATATTAAATTATATTTCGATCAAACTAAGAAAACATGGCCACATTAAAATAAAGAGAAAAAAAGAGAAAAAATAGCAAAAACTACAAAAGAAGAACGTGAATTGGTTATTCGGCACGTAACATCTTTTACATAAATCTTTAAAATATCAAACAAATTTCATTCTAATATTCAGTACTATCATAAATAAAGAACAAAATTGCATCGTATATAATAAAAATAAGCACAAAAAGTAAAATAATGAATTATATGAAACATGGTGAAAAATTACAAATAGTTGGAGGATATGTATCAACTTTTGGAATAGGAAATGTAATTTTTATAGATGAAATAATGAATAAATGGGTTTATTTTAATATTTTAAAAAATAATTTGAATGCAAAAGCTGAAAAAATGGGTATTTTAAATTCATTTAAATTGTACGCCGATAATGATCCAAAACATATTTTGAAGCTAAGGAATTGGCCCCTTGTCTGATAGTTATTCAAACACCTCCACAATCTTCAACATAATAGAAAATTTGTGGGATAAACTAGATCCTAAAATTCGTAATTATTAAATTTCAAGCATGGAATATTTAAAGCGTGCAATTAAAGAGAAATGGAAACAAATTGATCCAAATAACATTCAAAATTTAATTCAGTCAATTCCTAGAAGATTGCAAGCGAGATGAAATAATGAATTTGAGATTTATTTAAATTTATGAACATTTAATAAGTGTACGATTTATTTATATGCATAAAATGTTTGTTGTTTGTATTCAAATTATGTTAGGAAAATTTCTATGTTTATTTTTTTGATTTTTAATTTAATTTGTTTTATTTGAAGTTTTTGATTTAGTATTAAGAATTTTTGATTTAGTATTAAAAATATATTGTTTTCAATAAACAATGTACTGAAATTTTTTTGTAAGATTTTCAATGTGAATGACTCTATGTAAATGAATCTCTTTGAATATCTTTCAAAATATAAAGTTCGTATTTTTCAAATTGCAGTGCAATAAAAGAAATTAGAAGGCACACCCAGATATTAGTGGTAAGTGAGTCACAGGGGAAATTTAGCTACAATAAAATGCAAATTGAAGTAAAGTAAAATCGATTATATGTACTTTTCAACCATCGACTTCATTTTGCTGTAAAAGTATAGAAGTGCCTCTTTATTCTCTTAAAACTTTTATTCTAACTGTGCTCTTCCTTTTTCTTTTAAAATTCCCTTCTTTAGCTTCCTTTTACCTTTTTTGCTGCGCGTCTTTTTCATATCTCATATTTTTTTACGAGCGTGGAAATATATTTTTATCTTGTCTATCACATTTGAGTTCTTATCACTCATCATTTGTAGTTTGTTCTAGTACATAAAAATTTTATACTTAAATTAGGATCGTAAAAAAGCACTAACTTTTTAATTTATATTTTATTGGGACTAAATAATGGGTCGTGCCAAAGATATGCTATTAAATTTGTTTAGAAACTATAGCATAGCAATTTATAGCACTAACAATCTAGATACAAACTTTAATTAAATATTTTGTATGTGAAATTTTCAGCTTGATGAAATTTAATCCAGAGCAATTATTTTCATGACAGGCTCATCTCTGGTTAGTTGTTAGTTATTGGTTCGTATCTGAAATTTAATCTACGAATCAATAGTGGGTTTTTCTAATTTATTACATCGTTTTCAATTAGGAGATAAAAGATAAACTAACCGAAAATGACTTCCGACTACCTATCTAAAAATAACAGAGACCTACAAACTTCATATTTATTGTTTTAATAATTTTTACCGACCGCCACATGTATAAACAAGTTATAATAATCATAGCATTTGGAGATATTAATGAATTTTTACAGTAGGTTTTGTTTAACTATTTCTTCTTCTTTTTGTTTGTGAATCTATAAAATATTTGAACGATGTTTGTGACGCATTCAATTTTTATTGGTATCCATGGCTACAAGTATATGTCTCGTTTGGAATTTGTATTGAAAATCATTTTCAGATAATTTTTCCGACTGCTACTTATTGTCAATGCTTACTGGGCGTATTTTCACAATATGGCTGCATTTTTCCGCCATTAATGCAGAAGTCCACGTGTCCCACTCTTCCTATTTCTCCATAGTGACCTGCATTCGTATGCACTACTTGCACCGATATGGCGTCGCCTGGATCTAAACGGTTGGAGAGACCAGCTCGTACCAAAGGGCGGGCTGGATCCAGACCTGTAATAAATACAGAGATTAATTGTGACTAGGCTGACTAGACGTACTCTTTTAAGAGTATTATACTTTTTTTACCTCGCCTATAAATATATAGATAAGGGAATTATTGTTTGTGATCAGATTTCTCGAGAGTTTTCAACATATGAGAACGAATTAGGGTCCCTAGAATACGATTTTACTATTTTTACCGTGGTGTCTGTATGTTCGTGTGTGTGTGGGTGTGGGTGCTGTGACGACTCCAATACGATGCATGTAAAAATATTAATAGTTGGTATTTAAGACTTATATTCAAATATGATGACCTGATTAGATTTTGACTACAATTGGTTAACCGGAAGTAGTACTTGAAGGTTTAAACCCTTTTTCCTAAAAATTACCTTTAAATAACATTTTTTAGTAAATTACGTTATTATTAAATATAAAGATTTTATAATTTTTCTACCGATCTGCATAATTATATTTATATATAACTTCTAGATAGATAGAAATATATAGGTATATACATATATATATATATATATATATATATATATATATGGATATATATATATATATATATATATATATATATATATTATAAGTGGCGGAAATATATTTTGTCTGACAATAACTAATTATTTGGTTACAAATTCAATGAAAATACCATTTTATGTTAATATTTAGAAGTGATAATATTTATGGTTTATTTCGACGTTTTTCGTACTTACATATATGCATGTTTTGTTTAGGTGTATGTACTTGCAAATATTAACATATTCAAATATTAATTTGAATTTCATAAAGACCAAAATGATCTACATAAAAGCTCCGTAAATACATAAATGCTTTCCAAATATTATCGAGTTTAACTGAAAATAAAATTATGTCTTCCCATATAAAAAGGTCCTCAGCATACCCATTTATGCAAATATTCTCACGAAACATATTATAATTGTTAGCAGAAGGAAAATATTGGATTATTAAATTTGCATAACAATAGAATATTATTTAAATACTTAGATTAGTTTTTGCTGAAGTTTTCCGGTTTAAATTTTAATTAATTTTTTCCTAGAGCAAATATTACAGGCAAGAGGTGACGTTAGCTTGTTCTAAAAAGTAATTTTAATTGTCTTTTGTCTATACCACGAAACTTTGATAACAAGTGAAATATTGTCCCCGTCATATAGATTACTGTAAGTATCTAATTTAGATTTTTATGTACATTTTAATCAGTGTACAATTTATTATCATACTAATTACTTTATCTACAACACCCAGTTGAAACTTGTCTATTTAATTAAAATTAAAGTTGCTAATTACTACACCATTATTATATTGTTAAGCTTTGTGGTCAGTAGTTATAAATTATCCCAACTCGAAGGTATCACTTGAAAAGTAAGAACAGGGCCGTATCATATTCTTCTCGTCATAGAATAGATATTTGGGATTCCGTTTTTTCGACGTCGACGGCTGATCTGCTAGATATTGAACTATTTCTTCCAAATGTTGTCTTCAGCATGACTTACGTCTACAAAATTATATTCCTAGGATCTCCACATATTCGTATTTATAATTTTATACACATACTACTAAAAACTGCAAGCACAGAAATAACTTTTTCATGACTTAACCTAAACTGATCGTGTACCTCTAAAGAATATTTTTAATAACTAATAATGGAGTTCTTACAATAATTAAAAATCCAAATGAAAAGAAAAATCTTACGAATGAACAACTTGACTTAGTCAAATCTCTGTTGATTTCTCCGCTTTAATCCCTTTTAAATTTCCCTACCATTGTAAAGCTAGTGAATACTTTGTTTCTGGAAAGTATATTCATTAGTATTTTCTAATAATGGCCTTATAAGACGAAATATAAATAAAATTATTTTTTTAATAACCAAATATTTATGTCAATAACTGTTTGTATTTAAAATATACTCTATTTTTTTCTCAATCTTCAAATTGAAATTAGAAGACGAACGTATAATATACATTATTATTTGAATATTTTAATCTAGATTCAAAAGTACATAATTAGAAAATATTTTGATAGAAAATTTGTAGTACGACTCTTAACAGCATACAACAGAAGAACTGCCTAAATGCACCATTACTGCAAGTCCCATAAAACTTTATAAGGGCCAATCGACTTATCCGAAAGTGAATTTTATATATCTATGCCTCTACCACAGAATAGATACATACAGAAGCGACACTCCATGTCGGTACCTTTCAAGTTCCACTATTCAGTTCTACGACCTTGGAGCATTGTGTAGACCTTTAAATTTGATGACTTCCCCTATCTCTCCCTAAAATGTGACGAAATTTTCCAATTTTAAACAATGAGCCCTTTAAATTTGTTGACTTTCCCCATCTCTCTCTAATTTTCGTTTCTCTGTCTTACTGTCGCTTCTGTATAAACCTATTATGTGCCTCTACTATACCTACCTATGATTCTGTGCATTCTGAACAATAGATAGTTGGCCATAATGCCACATATGTGTGCCCCAAGACTATGGCCTATACAGGTAGTCCTCTCTATCGGCAGCCCACTGGCTCTAAGGAAGGTGAAGGCATCTGCCACACACCTTGCTACGGGTCGCATGTTATGCACTGAAGACGGATAGCATGGGGGTTGAGATAAACCACCCCAATCCACGAAGAATACGTTGTAGGATCCGTTGCGAATATATGCTGAAAAAAACAATATTATTGTAACGTTTATTTATTAAGGTGAAGTGTATAAAAAATAATGAAAACATGAATATTTATATAACTAAGTTTAATAAACGAAATATGAATAATAAAAGATAATAAAAATAAGTAACTTTATGAATAAACAAATATAGTTATTACTAAATTAGTGTTAATTATTAATAAAAACTTAAACACTAAGAATATTTATTTAAACACTTAACTCTACGCACTATTTATTTACACGATATATTTATATCACCGATTACTTATTTCTATCAGCAACTATCCATTTACATCACCAGAAACTATTTATTTATTTCTACTTTACATGTCACTGTCATGTACTGATCGACACTGACTTTCTTCGGTGACTCTTTGCACACTCTAACCAATACTAACTTACTGACTTCCATGAGCCGCCCGTTGCGACCATTTTATTCCTTCCGCCAATTAATCTCTAGAACATTCTAGAGCCTCCGGACTCCATAAAATTACAATATAAAAATTAATGAGATTTCTTCGAAACATGATGAGCTTAGACCATATAAATTTTAATAGATGGAGTATAAATTGAGAATTTTTGTAATGAGAATGAATTAGAATTGGAAATGAAAATTTAATTCAACTTAGAATGTAATAAATATAATAAATATAAATAAAATAAAGACAAATAGGTATATTTTTTACGGGCCATTAAATTGAATTTACTTTGAAAATATTAGACTATTACCATGACAATTACATAACGTTGACTTCTTCCCTCTTCAATTAATGAAACAACAAATAAACAATAAAAAAAGCAAATATAACAAATGAAATCAGTATAGGCCATAAGAATGCATTTTATTAATTTCGTCATTTTGTTTTCAAGTAAAGAAAAGGAATATTGGAGTAAATTAAAGATATATTTGGAGTTAATGATCTAAGCGACATATAGGAAGTCCAGGTGACGTCTATGAATAGTAGTATTTTGTAGAAAATACTATCATCTGATGCACACATACAAATATAAGATATAATATTTAATAGTAACAGGATATTGTGTAACAAGTGCAGAAAGTGTGATTGTATGATTATAGCTTTCGACTTCGTCTCGTGTCGAAATTTTCTCGTACTACACATATTGCAAAAATTGTGAATATTATTTCTCGCACTGTAACCCACGATTGTGAGAAATAGGCAACTTTGAAGCTTTATATACTATGTGAAAAAAGCCAATATTCATAGTGCTCGTAAAAAAAGTTTTGTCTTGTATTAAATATTAGCTGTATTATAAATTAATGCAAAAAATAGTAGATACATTTTATTTTTTAATTAATCACATCATTTTAGTAGTTTGTCCGTAACTTTTAATTAACTACTTACAAATTTTACTTTATACTAGTTCTTACTTATCCCACAATATTGAACATTCTATTATTTTTCCAATAGTAGGAATGTAACAGCAATATAATCGGTTATGTGTAGTGCACAATTATTAGGTAATGTTGGTTGCGTAGTTACGTGTACAAAATATATAAACCTGGTGATAAAATATTCCAAATTTTTATTAAATAAATTAGCAATGTTGTATTCGTATATAATATATAACAAATTAATTTTTTTGAAATCGATACTAAAGTACGCGATATCACTCCGCGAAGTTAGCCAAAATAGTATCTAAAGTAAAATTTTACGAACTAATCTGTCAAACAGAATTAACCTATACTTTAATAATATTATATTTTTGCAGTTTATTTTTGCACTACCTAAAATAACAAACATATCATTCTACAATCTTATTACTGAATTTATTTATTATTTACTTTTAATAATAATTTTTCTGATTTCATGTAGACGTCTAAGTAGGTGTAAACATAAATGAAAATTATAAAAAAAAATACGTGACACTTTGTTGTTACAACCATCCCTGTCTCAATAGCTTCCCTCAATTTATAGAGATAAATAAGCATATTACAATTAATTATGTAAATTAGGTGTAGGAAAAATATTGTTTTTATTTTGAGCGCAAAATGTTTTTAGTTCGTTCGATTCACTTTTTTGACTCGGCAAGCATCGTCAAAAATAAAAAGTGATATGTTCGCGTACTTAATACAAAAATAACTTTTAAATATTTCCGCAGCAAACTGTTACTTTTAGAAATATTTGTTTTCAATTTATCTTTTAGTTATTTCAATTTTAGGTTATGTTCTTATATTAGGGACATATCATACTGTTGCAAGCAATTATATTATGATATCTCAGTTTTAAATCCTATAAAACGGATGAATGAAGAGCGAAGAATTTTTAAGATTCTCTGCACGCTATCTTGAGGCCAGGAACGAGCGGAATGCAACGGAGTGTGTAAACATTTTTATTTCACGAATCATTAGGAATGCTGCTTCGACATAATAAAAAGAAATACTTCAAATGCATTGTAGGATGCTGTCTGGCAAGACAAATTATGCATTAAAAAAGAAATAAAAACTACTTCCGTGCTAGACTAAATTTGTGTGAGCCATGCAAGCGAATACAAAACAAGATTTATGTTTTTATACGTTGTACGAAAATAAACCGCCTTTAACCGCACTGTAAGCACAGAATAGGTTTATACAGAAGAGACAGTAAGACAGAGAACCGAAAATTAGAGACAGATGGGGAAGGTGCATAAATTTAAAGGGCCCATTGTTTAAAATCAGAAAGTTTACTCACATCTGAGAGAGAGATAGGGGAAGAGCATAAATATAAAGGTATACACAATGCTCCAAGGTCATAGATATAAATAGGGTAACATGAAACGTACCGACACGGAGTGTCGCTTCTATATGTAACTATTCTGTGCTGTAAGTTCAGATATGTACTGTGTGCAAAATAAAAGATGAGCTACGGAGATTTTCAAAATGACCTTCACATTTTCTTTCGTTTTGTTTACAAATAAAATTTGTGTAAGTGAAAAAAACAATGTATGAAGTAGAGATGTTTTAATATTATTTTATGCACAAAGAGGAGAAATCGCAATTTACAAAAGAATTCTAAAAACATTATCTTATATTCTCACATCCGAAACACAAAACATTAACATAACATCCGAAGTAATACTTTTTGTTCATGTAAATAAAATGTGCTTTAGCCAGTATAAACAATTCTTAGAATCTAATAATAAAATTAGCACTAACAAATTAAAGAAATAACGAACACGTAAAACAGAATGAAACAAAATGTATGTAAGTATGTACTGACATATAATTCATATTTTTGTACATATAAATTCATATTTTTGAACTGCGCAACAACTCATGAGATGTTATAACTTATCAAAATGTTTTTACATGAGATTTTGAAACACATCGAATGTGCTGACTTCATAAAAAATTGTTATGTGTAATCAAAAATGTGATTCACAATTGTTATTTTTGTTCGTAATGTCACTATTTTGTGACATTTTACGACATATAAAGTCAAGTATATTTTATAGAACTACTACAAAAATAACGTTCAATAATAATAGCTGTTTTAAAAGATTATGGCCAAACATATTATGAGAAAAGGTGCCTTTGCCGTAAGTAATAGATTGTTTTCACGAATTTACATTTATTACAGAATTATTTGTAATCAATTATACATATATATTAAAAATTATGAACAAAATAGTCGTATGCAGGTTTTTATAGTTATTTATTATTTATTATTATTATTCGTTTAGGTTGAAGAAACGACATATTTTGAAGATGGAAAACGAAAAATAGATGTAATATTAGTGTATATGAATAAAGCCAATATAGAAAGAGAGGAATTCTTAACACATCTACAAGAACAAAAAATTCAAATCGAACGTACTAAGTCTTTGGTACGTACAATTTCATCGTTTAACAAATATTATTTCTTAGCCGAACACATTGTATTATTGTAGGTCACACCAGGAAGAATGTTTGTTAAAGTACACGCTCCTGATGATGTATTGCTGAAATATATACATGTGTTTGGTTTAGAAGAAAAGTTCCAACAAGAAATTATTATTCCATATAATTATAGTACTTCTACATGTTGTCAAACTCCTTTAACAGACCCAAACCCTCATCCAGATGAGATGATTGCTCGAAGAGCATGGTAAGATTTATTTTAAAAATCCTAATCCACAAAGAAGTACATGCATATATTTTTTATTTGTTTATATGTTACAAAATAGTCTCAGAATCATATCTGACTGTTTTTTACCAACAAGAGAAAATAATGTCCGTATCATTTACATCTCTATTTAATAACTGCTGCTAACGATATATTTAAAACATTGTTATAAATTTTAAATTGACGTTTCTTTAATCTCAGTTTAGTTGTGACAAAAAGAACGATCAAATAAATTAATCAAATGAGGTGACGTAAGATATACGAAGGTTTTATGTAAAAAGAATCATTGTAATCATACCGATTTTGACGTTTCTAGTCTTTAAGAGAATTAAGATCGTCACAATACGTTTTGACTAATTTAAGTATAAAATCTGTTTGGCTGTGGGACGCATGCGTGAAGGTGTTGATCAAATTCTGCTGAACGGATTTTAATGAAACTTCCTATTTGATTTTTGGCATCAACGGGTTAAATTGATCGACCTTAGGTAAAAAAATCAGTCAACAGAAAATGTAATTTTTAGGTTTTTATTTGTTCGTTTCGTAATAGAAATATGTCGAAAAATATATTTCAAGATACTCTAAATTATGCAAGCAACAAACTTTATTTGAAAAAAATCTTATATTATCGTTTTATCGTAAGCATATGTTTGGTAGTGGCAGTGAGTACTGTGAAAAAAATTAAATCATTCCTTCAAAAGAAAAAAAAAATCCGAACAGTCACGTCGATCATATTTCATAGTTTAGGAAATAGTGTTTGTAGGTACGTGGTTAGTTGTTGCGAGTGAAACACCAGCAAAACTCACACCTTATTTATGTTTTAAACAGAGTAACAGAGATAAACAGTATGAAAGTTTATTTTCTTATAATTTTATTTCACTAGTACGCAAAAGTAAATTCATTTAAGCACTATTGCACAAAAGTAATTATTTTGGTGCTTGAAACTAAAATAATTATTTATTTATTATAAATAGTTGTGGAGCATGATGTTAAATTATTTTAAATTTTCGTTTAATATTTCACTATATTTTTGAGTGGAAATGGTATTTTTCACGCAGCTAACTCTTATGTCTTCCATTGAAGTGTTGAATTTTGACAGTTGTTTGAGAACTGCATTCCGCCATTACGGGTAAATTTTAAAACGAGAAATCTTGAAAAATATAGTGAATTACAAGGAAATATTTGTTTTATTATGACTATTACTATTAAACACTTTAATTTAGATTGAAAATTTATTTAATGTCATGTCACATGAAATACTAGTAGTTTGCAATTATGAAATGAATTTATGAAAAAAATCTTGTATGTAATATATCGCGAAATGTGTGTTCTAGGTAATTGTTGCGCTCTTTGGAACAAATATCACGTCGCGTGCCTTAAACACTATCATTGCGCAATTTTTTACCTAAATAATTATTTTTTATAATTTTAATATAATTTGTATACAATTATTAATCTAAATAATAATTAAAATAATATAAAACAAAAATATATTTCTGTTCATGTACTCTATTTATTTAATTGAATGGGCATTGTGCTCCTGAATTCAAATTAACCAACAAACAATAATAAAAAATAAATAAAATGTTACACAGGCCGATTATTTCGAGGGAGCCTCCTACAACTTTTACGAATGCTGAACGCAGTAGGATTGTTTTTGCCATAATGCAGTATATAAAATTTGGAAAAGACACGGACAGATTTAAAGTAGGCATTGCCGATTTGTTAAATAGAAAAGTATTTATAGGTGCTTATCCTCTACATGATGGGAAATGGGAATGGACGAATGACCACGAAGAACCACTTAACGCTAGACAAGTAAGAAAAAAATATAAATATATAAGATATAAAGAAATTAACACACACAAATATACACTCATGGACAAAATTATCGAATATTTCTGTTTTCAAATTTCTTAAAAAAAAATTGAATGTATGAAGTCATTTAATTGTACTAGGAAGAACAGTGTTTCTTGTAGATAATTTAAGTAACCAATATTAAGTATTTATGAGAAAAATACTATGAAAATTGAATTGAAATCTTTCGTACTATTCCGTTTTTAATTTATTCAGAGCCCTGCGTACAAGAAAAAAAAATTTCAAAGCCCTCCTCCCTCCCGAAAATAAATCCTGGCTATGAACCTGCCTTTCTCGAGATCTATTCATTTGAATGTGTTCTTGAGGAATTGCATGCCATTCCTCTTGTGCTGCTACAAGGAGCTCTTCTTTTGTATTTGAAACGGGATTTTTTCTCGTATGCGAAGATTTAGGTTATGCCATATGTACTCGATGGAATTTAACTCTGGACTATACGGTGGACCCTCTTATGTTTGAATGTGGACTGCATCGAGATAATTAGTCACTATGCCAACTGCATGTAGTCGAGCTTTATCGTGCCTTAACACGATTTTTTCGTATTTAATTGTCACCAAAATTCCATCATACTTACATCAGAAATTAATATTTCGAGATATGCAGCACTGTCGGAATCTAAGAACAAATTTTAAATTACATATACCTAAACATCGAATAGAATTATTCAAACGATCCTTTTCTTGTGCAGGACCTAATATATACAATCAATTGCCTGATAATTTAAAAACAGCTAACACCTCTATTTTCTCTTCAAAATTACGAAAAATGTTATTTTCAAATACATTTCAGATTATTTGACGAATTATAATTAGTGTTAAATTTCCAAACAATATCTGTTTTCATTTTAACTTTATCTGTTTTTAAGCCATGCTTATTGATTTTTCTGTTACATTTGTTATATTACCTTTACCACTATTATAGTATAATGTTCTTGTAATTATTATTTTTTTCGTGTATTAAGTTGGTTACAATATGTATTTATATATTTTTATTAAGTTAAGTGTAAGATCAGCTGTAGCTGAACTTTGCCAAATAAAATGGGTTATTATTAATATGACCGACATTCGTCAAAACATGATCTTGCAGGATGTGTTCGATATACAAATCACTAGTTACTTGTCTAATCACTTCCAAGAGTTCGGTGCATCCCTCCCAATTAATACATCTCCAAAACATTATCCCGACACCTCCGAATCTAACACTCTTTATGATCGTAGCTAACATACCTTTCCCCAAGTCTTCTGTAGACTTGGTTTCGTCCATCTAGCTTTCATAATTTAAATCTGATCTCATCCCTAAAGAGGATATTTTCCTAGGAGCGATATTCCACTTAACTTGTGTTCTGGAAAATTCAAATCGACGAGTTTTGTGAATTTGGAGAAGACACAGAACTATGACAGACCGTTTTGAATTTAAACCTGCTTTTTTAATCTTCCTTTAACTGTTTTAGAACTAACATTAATTTGTCTTACACTTAGTAGCTCATTTTGAGAAGCATCAATTGCTGTTGTAAACATTTTGCGCCCTTAACCAAGTCTTCATATAAAATTTCCAGTCTCTTGATACCTTTTTAAAATATTTAATACCCTTCGTTATAAAGAATTACAATTTCTGCTCCTTCAGCTTCATTACAACGCCGAATTGCTGGCATACTTTTATTTAAAATAGATGAAAATGCAAACATGAATCACTATCACTTAATTTATTTCACCACAAATAACTTAAATTACTATAATTCCGAAATTATGCGGTATGATTTTATGATAAAATACATGGGAGACAATAATCGTCTTTAATTAACAACAAAATATTTTAAAACAAGTAATTTATATCCGTTTATTCAATGAATAATAATTTAAAATAATTGAAAAAAAAATATTCGATAACTTTATTTGACATATATTATAGAATTACCACAATTCAATTAATATTATTTGAAAAGAAAACTGATATACATTTTTTCAGTTACTGGCAAGATATTGGGCAAGTTGTTGTACCTTCTATAAAGCGCAGCCTTATTACCACATAGAAGATTATTTTGGTCCAGAAATCGCTATGTATTTTGCATTTCTGGGATTCTATAATACTATGTTACTTCTTGCAAGTTTTGCAGGCATAAGTACATTTGCTTTTGGTTTTTATTCTATATACTATATTACTCCAGATGCAATGTATAATAAACACATTTCTGCCTTTGTTTTCAGAAATTAATTGAATATTTTCAGTGCTAATGCTTGTGCATCTACTCTTCACCTCTGTCCTGTGTGTAAAACGTGTAAGCCTAAGGAACTAAGCTATTTTTGCTTTAGTTTTCATATATCATATTTGTTTGACAATACTGGTACTGTGTTATATTCCCTTTTTATGGCATTTTGGGGTACATTTTGTCAACATAACTAGTTACTTCTACTAACATCTTTTTTTCAGCTACATTTTTTATGGAATTCTGGAAAAGGAAAACAAATTTGTTGAATATTATGTGGGGTATTAGAGAGATTAATGAATTTGAAGAAAACTACAGGTATTGATCTCTTGTTTATATACAACAAGTTTTTGTAATATATTATATTTTACATTTTTAAGGGCACAATTTCAAGCAACAGTAAAACAATCTACAAGGCATTCTTTCACTGGTGAGGAGGAGTTGTTTGTTCACCCTTCTGTTAAATTTTATAAATTAACAATCTCAGTCACTGTTATAGCTCTAATGGTTAGTATTTTATTAAGTATAAAACCAATAACCCCTTTTTAAACAACTGAACAATTTTATAAAAACATAATTATTTAATTCTTTCCATTTTACTAATATAATTCCTGTATGTCATTATCTAAACTCTTTTACACATACGTCGGTTTGTCCTAATAACAACTTAACATTTTACGACTAAAACTGCAACCGATTTAGTTATTATTACATTAAAACTTTTTATACAGGTTTTGATTATAGCAGCTACTATAATCGCTGTTATTTCATACGAAACTGTTCTGAAACGAATTGGAATACATCCAGTAATAATTATATTAACATCATCATTCATAACATTAGGGATTATGAAACAATTACATTGGGTATTCAAATCATATTTTTCTTTCAAATAAAATTTATTAGAAATATTACAGGCATTTAGAAGTATCGCTTATGGTTTAACGAATATGGAAAACCCAAGAACAGAAATGGAATTTGATAAATCATTTTTGTTAAAAACCATTGTATTCTCAGTGGTTAACAGTTATAGCAAGATGGTATATATTGCTTTCTTCAAGGTAGGGTTGTATATAAATATAAAAATCCAGTATTTTTTTATTTAATCTAAATTAATTTTATTTTGCTTTTATAATGTTTTGCGCAACTATCTACAAAAATAAAGAAAATGAATTACACTAAATTTCTTAAACTTTCCACTTCGAACTATATTCGTCATAAAATGGGGTAGCTTTTATAAATTATTAATAAATTTTTCGCTTGTATCCAGTAATAATTGTACACGAATAAACGGATGCTTTGGGCTTTAACCAAAAAAACGTCATTTAGTAAATCATCGAAATTCTTTCGTAGGATAAAAAATAGTTTGTGATTTGATTCGAATTTGGGAAGTCTGATTTTATATATAAAAATACAGAAATCGGTTTCCAATAAGCAACAAATATGTTATAATTCAATTCAACGAATGTGATTTAATATTTTTTAACAATTAAGGTAATTCATCATACAACACGAGTATAATATGAATGATAAATCAAAAATTGTGGTTTTAATTAATGTTTTACATTTTCAATAAAATAAAATTAAAAATTTGACAGAATATAATGGTAAAATATTTAAGTTGGCATTCCTACATTTTGCCGACCTAGGCCGGCAATCAGAGAGTTTCTGGGCGATTTTGAGTTCTGTAATATTAGTAATATCGGGCGGAGGCGCGAAAACTATATTAGCTGTTAGTTTTGATAGTTTTATCTGCAAAATGAGCTGGAAAACAGAAATTGAAATTTGATTTTGACGTTTCATAATTTTGTGTGATTTGACATAACTTCCTTTACTTGGAGATAGATTAGCATTTGTTGTTCACATTTCTTTAATTTTGATTGTTATTGCATAGCAACTTTAAAGCGCACGGCGTCCGGCATCGGTTTTAATCTTGCTTTTTCGCACGCTTTTTAGTTTGTTTATCAAGGATTATGATGCAGGTATAATAAAAAATAAATTTCCATTTTTTATTATTTATAGCATATTTGTATGGATGTGAATATACGAATCAGCAATTTTTTTTCTGTTAAACTAACAAAACTATTAAAACTAACAGCTAATATAGTGTTTCGTTCTTTAGATGTTTTTGATTTTTAAGGCGAATTAAAATTTGCCTAATTAAAATGGTATCACTTTTTTTGTTGTATGGGGATCTTCTGCACGACTCTTGCCGCATACCTTACAATGAAATTGTTTTTGGAAGACAGAAAATTAACCAGAATCTTAACTTTTCACAAACGACTGCCTAAAACTCTAACCACAGTGAGGGAGATTCATTTATTGAACATATGTTCATTGAGGTCTTGTATGAAATAGAGCACACCTTCAGAGCTCCATCTTTTTTGAATCTCAAATTTTTGCGTATGTGAAAATAGACTATAAAATAGTTATTTGTGTATCAAGAGTGTAAAGTGAATATTTATTGCTTGTGCTCGTAAATTGAAACGCGAGCGTAGCGAGCGCTACAATCTAGCTGGTGTAATAAAGATACTTTACGCTAGAGATGCACACATAATTTTTTCTACGACTTTACTAACGAAATAAAAAAATAATAATACCTATTTAGTAAGTTCAATTAAATCTTAACCAATTTCCTGTTTTGTGTTGCTGTAACCATGACGATATGAGTAAATAAATAATAATTCTAAGCGAGCAAATTAAGTACCTACTTTACCGCTCGTTGCTATGGAGACGCGTCGTAAAGTATTAGTTTGCTCGTTCCTCAGTAATCATTAACTTTACGATGACAAAAGAGAGCATAAATATCAACTTTTCATGGTGGTCGTAGAAAAAAATATTTTTTACAGAAAGTGATTAAAATGAGATGGAGAGATCCTCGTTACTTCAGTTTGAGAATTTTCTGTTCATATCAGACCTCAATGATGTGACTTACAGGGTAAGTTCTTCACTTATCCAGGAGACGAAATAGTAAGGAACAGCTGGTTTCCTCTGTCCTCGGATGTGTGCGACCCCGCAGGTTGCGTTGCTGACCTGTTCATATTTTCCTGCGTAATCAACTTGTGTAGACCTATTATTGACAACGTTCTGGAGTACATATGCCCGTATGTTAAACTCTTGTACATATTTTTATAATTTAGAAACTTTATTTTTCACCGACCACTAAGGAAAGTGATATTTTCTTCACATCGAAATGCCCGTTTTCGATATCTGCCTTGTGGTTAGATATACGGCATAAATTTATTAACAGAATTTATTCGTCCACTCAAGGAAGATACAATTAAAAAAATGTAAAAATATATAGGTGTTCCATTTTTTGAATTTTTGAAAATAATTTTATGTTATGCTCCTTGAGTGGACGAATAAATTTTGTTAATAAATTTATGCTGTTTTCTGACGACAACGGAGATATCGAAGATGGGCATTTCGACGACTCATCCTGTATAATGCTTCAAAGTTGCGTATTTCCCACAATCGTGGATTAAAGTGTGAGAAATAATTTCTCATAGTTTTTGCCAGCACTGCACATGAGCAGTGTGAGAAATATCATTTCTTTCATCTCTTTGTAAGGTTACGTGCGCCGTATTGTGCTTTATGTCAAATAGCTATTGTGCATGTGTTTTTATTTTGTAAGGTTTTACAGTGTGGTCGTAGAAAAGTATAGTGTGCTACTCGTGCAGAATCACATATTTCCCACCTTGTGTGATGCCAACACTCAACTTCCTCTCATGCCGAAACTTTCAAACTTCTTGGGAAATAAGCGACTTTCTGCACTTCTTGCACAATAAACTATGTTATAATCACAATTTTGTTGGTGACAAAATATGGAGTTTCAATGACTTGGATGCGCAATCAAAGAGAGATAACAATTGGAAAAAGGACAGCGCTGTAGAAAAAACTGAATCCTAAAAACCTTTATTCTGATTAACAATAAGTAATAGCGGTATTTAAGAATGAAATAATAATAGCAAATTGATACAGGACCCAAAGCAAAAACAAAATTACAAATTTCATAGAAATCGATATCTGTAGGACGGTCAATAACCGATTTGTCTTAAATTTATATACTGTGCAACAACTCGTGAGATAATGAGTCACCCCTAAGACAATTAAATTTTCTGTAGATTTTAAACAAACTTCCTCTAAATTTCCATTTGCAAAGTATAATTTACTTGTACGGCATTAATTACAATGGTATATAATTTGTTTGAGAATGACTGAAATATTTCGTAACAAATACATGTACGTAGGTCTGTGTATTTGGCTTAGTTAGATGCTAAAATATTTGTAATAAAACTACATTTTTATGTTTCTCACATATTTATATATATTTGAATGTGACATTTTAGGACAATGAAAGCCTGGTACCGGAGAAAATGTAAAAGGAAAATGCGCTCTATACCGTCTTGGGAACAAGACTTTGAATTAAGCCCAATCACTCGTTACACTGTTATGTCAGAGGTAGCAGAAATGGGTAAACATGTATTTTGTCTATTTAAACATAAAAATTAACATTTTTATTACTTTAAGTACTGCAATATGGATTTGTAGTTTTAGTAAGTGCTTCATTTCCATTAGCTCCGCTATGTGCTCTGGTCAACAATATTTTCGAGATAAAAATTGACGCCACGAAATTATTGAAATTTCACCGACGAGCGGAAGCTGTTAAAATCATAAGGATGGGAGTTTGGTTTGACACTCTTCAGGCTATCACTTATTTTTCAGTCATTACCAACGTAAATATTATGTACACTTTAAAATTAACGGGTATTTTAACTAAAAATCTGCACAAAATTGGTAATATATTAGATCAAAATTCATAGAAATTTGAATATTTCCTTGTACGAATTTTAGGAAATATTGTAATCGCGAAAAATTTCGGTTTTCAGATTTCAACGGAAATATTCATTTTGACTATCCCTGAATCAATTTATCTAGTTTGTATACCGTGTAACTCAAAAATGATTGACCGTAGAATTTTGAAATTTTATATATCGGGTTGCTATAATATCTGGTTGTTCACTTTCCTTTTTTATTGCAATCGGCAGTGTCAAAAGGACACTTTACTCGAAGGATTTTTTTAAATTTATCACATCTCAAATACAATTAGCCGTAGAATGTTGAAATATTGTATGTGGAACTGGTATAACATGGAAAGCTTAGTGTATTTTCTTAAGATTTTTTTCAAAAGTGATATTTTATATTTTACTCAAAGATACTTTAGATTATTCAAAAAATAAAATTAAAACAAAAATGTCATAGAAGTTCTCGGAGAACGTTTTCCTTTAAATTCCTTTTTCAAATAATGCTTCTTATTTTTCATCATTTTCCGTGCATTATTTCCATCATTGATATTATAAAGTATACAATGTCAATGCTTCCATTTTCTTTGTAAATATTAATGAAGGCATTAAACCATGAGATAATACTGTATATTGATCTTCTAAAAATATCTATCTTAGCAGAGTGTTCAATAATAAAAGAGTTTCCTTTTTACGATTTAATTCTTTATGACCGTCCTTAGTTGAAGCTATTGTGACAACTGCAGGCAAACTCATACAATTTAAATTATAATCATCCTATTACGATAGGTGTTTAAAAATTTGTGCAGATTTTTGGTCAACCCAACCTTATTTATATTTAAATTTACTTTGCAATGCAAACGAATCTACACTATTTGGTTTAAGAATGCAGAGTAACATGGAATGTAGAGAACATTTTGCGGTCTGTTATTGGTATAAACTGTAACTGATATAAATACGAGGGTGGATCAATAAGTTCATTCAATTAATAAATAATTTTATAGCTATTTAGTCCGTCGATATCCTAGTTTTTTATTCCTTCAGAAAAATACGTTTTATGAAACTGTTCAAAATATTTGTCAATTTCACTGATCACCTCCTAATTTTAGCTAAATCTTTTTCCACTGAGCCAAGTTTTTAGTCTTTTTTGACTCGAGTAGTCTTTACTTTGCAGAAATTATAAGTAAATTTATCAATGAAATTCATAACTCAAATTGTATTTGTTGGATTATTTCATGAATGACAACATGAAATTTTTGATAACAAAATGTATCCTGTATCCATGACTATGATACTGTGTTTTAACAAATTCCTTCACTGAAAAACTACCTACGGCTCTCAAATGAAGCATTCTGGTTGAATGAAAGTGATATATGTGGAATAATCAAAATAAAATTAAAATTTCTATTAAACAATAAAATTTTGTAGCGTAAAATGGTTTCATGAAGCTCATCCTACTCCTAGCACTGCAAGTTTAAATCAAATAGAGTTTAATATATACAGGGTGGTCCAGTGAAAATTATCAGCGCACTTTTTGGCCACTTAACATTAATTTTGCAAAAAACGCTCGAACACGTCAATTTTAGTATAAAAGGGGACACCTGAATGGATTAGTACCAATGGCATAACCCTAAAATGGGGGTGGACTGCACTTCAAAAATTTTAAATGGAAAAGGGTGTCAAACATAACAATTCGAAAGGCCTTTCAATTCTCTATCCAACAGTTTTTTTTATTTTTCAAATCCGATCATTAGTTCCAGAGAAATATCGTTTTAAAAAAATTATCAGATGTGCAAAACTGCAATCAAGTAGGCTTAAACAAATGACAGAAACTCAAGTATCAGTTTATTAGGTGTTCAAAATGACTACCTCCAACTTCTATACAATAATAAAGATTTTGCTCAAAATTTTGGAGCTACGGTACGTTGCCGTAAATCTTCTAAAGATTCGGGTGGCGTGGCATAAACTTCAAACTTCAAATAACCCCACAAAAAGTAATCTGACTTACAAATTACTTGTTTATAACAAAGAACTTGTCGAAAGAATTGTTTATTTAGTTTCTGTCATTTGTTTAAGCCTACTTGATTGCAATTTTAAACACCTGTTAATTTTTTTTTAAACGATATATCTCTGGAACTAATGATCGGATTTGAAAAATAAAAAACTGTTGGATAGAGAATTGAAAGGCCTTTCGAACTGTGTCATGTTTGACACCCTTTTCCATTTAAAATTTTTGAGGTGCAGTCCACCCCCATTTTAGGGTTGAAGTTATGCTATTGGTACAAATCCATTCAGGTGTCTCCCTTTATACTAAAATTGGCGTGTTCGAGCATTTTTTGCAAAATTAATGTTAAGTGGCCAAAAAGTGCGCTGATAATTTTCACTGGGCCATCCTGTATTTATATTAATATATATTTTGCAGGCATTGTATATTGCGTTATCAAGTAATTTTGTACCAAAACAAATTTATTATTTTGAGAAAGGTTATAATTTTTCTGAGTTCTATCTGTTTCAAATGTCCAGTACGTATTTATTTACAATTATAATTATATTGTAGCGATTAGATAACGATTCATACTTTTTCAGAGTATGCTAATAAAGATAATCTTTGGCCTAATACTAACATAACCGAATGTATGTACACCGGTCACAGATACCCTCCAGAGGATGAACATGCTTACGAATTAACTCACATGTTTTATTACGTTCTGTCATATCGTCTAGCCTTCTGCATTACATTCATGGTACTTTTTCATTTAGAGCTGGTTTTTTCATCTCTAGATAAAGTGTCAGTTACCTTAACCATCGATTAATTGAAAGATATCGCATCGAAAATCTGATATAAATTGTGAAAAATAAACGTTATTTAATATTTTGATGCGATATTTTCTATTAACCAATGGTTAAGGTAACCGGCACTTTAACCAGAGGTGGAAAAACCGGCCCTTAATGGGGAAGTTTAGCGTATTTTTTTATTTTATCAAGATTGCCCTCAAAAGTGATATTCTACATTTTATTTCACCCAAAGATGCCTAGATTTCTCAAAAAATGAAATTTTATACAAAAATGTCGTCAGAGTGGCTTGCGGAGAACGTATCGTCTATCTTAACCAGCGCGCGCTGGGTTCCCATGGCAACAGAGAAGCGTGTGGTGTAAATGCCACAAGATACAACCTACGTTCAAAAAGTTAGGTCTCACCATCCCTTCTGCGCAAGCGCATAACTCACTTGTGACGTCAGAGTGGCTCGAAGATAAATCATTAATTATAAATAATTGGCAACATAATTTTAACTTTCAATTACATCTTAAGTTATAATTATTCATATACTTACGAATAAAAGATATTTCACATGTAATTTCAACCACGCTAAACTTCCCCATTATATAGACTATTTTATTAAATTACGCAAATGAAATATCTCTGAAAATTTACTTTTCTATACTTGTACTACAATGTATTATTTTTAAGATAGTGGTATTTGGATGTACAGCAGTCCTAGCGTATGCAATCCCGGATATACCAAAGAAAGTAAAGGATTTCATTTCATACAACGAGCACATGAAACTGAAGAATAATGTACGAGAACATTTCAATATAGTTATGAACCGATAAATCTATTTTTAAGTGTTGCTGTGATTTTTATTTAGTAATTAAATAAACCATTAGATTTATGTCAAGAGGACTATGAACAATTTTCATTTTACTTGAGAAGTAAAAATTTAAGTCATACCTATGTACATTTTAATAAAATACAATTTATTATTAAATTTTTAACTTGCATCTTTGTCGCATACGCGTAGTAGAGATGAGACTTTTATTCGCTGTCTCATTATCGTACGTATTTCAGAGGGGTACATATGGTGGTAACAGATATTTTCAAATGTTTAAAAAAATGAGAATGTCATTTATGAAGGTTATTTTGGCGTTGATACTTGGTGGTTCATTGTGTTGGTAGTTTTGTTAGTTTAATAATTCTTTTTGTATGTTTTATCCATTATTTATTTACTCGAAAATATGATGTCATCAATCTCTCGTCCCCACCAACGATTTGAATCACATGGTTACAATTGACGACGTGAGGTTAATGAAATAATTTATCGATAATTATAGTAAAAAAAAAATTCAGGAATGAAGAGACGACATTAATATTTGTAACTATTATGTCATGAAGTACAACGTTTCTATGTGCATTAATTTAGTTCAGATCTACTGTACTGTATAAATCCATAACGGATTTAAATTTTAATAACTAAAAATAAAAATTATAACATATTTCTCGAACAGTTTTTAACACGAAAACGAATAATTACAAGGAACAATACAACTCAAAGCAAACAAATAAGTATTATTTCTAGGTAATTTGATAAGTCTATTAAACAACGTGACATATAAATTATGTAAACATATTCAAGTCGAGTCGTACGTTAAAAAAATACACTGCAATTATTTTAAATTGAAATGCCACCATAAAACATATTATGTTTCATTTTAAAATAATTGTAAATAACATTTACTACGTACCATTCTTATAGTAGCCTTTATTTCTCGTTATTCTTAATATAAACATTACTCGGTTATTTTTAAAGGTATTATTTCCTTTTGTAAATCTAAATATTGTTTGACTCATTAAACTTCCCATTTAATTTATGTAAATAAGCAAATCGAATAAAAATGTATCAAGAATCAAAAGTAAGGTTAATAAACTGAAACATCAGATATGAAAATAAGTGCAGCCTACTTCTTTTTTGTGAATATTAAGAAACAAGAAAATATTCATGTCAAAATCTTTATTACCATATGATATACTATTAGTAGCACAAGTAATGATTTTCTAAAGCAAAAAATAGGATTGAGATAGGCAAGAATTACAAGTATCTTTGAAGCATATATATTTTTTTCTACGACCTCCATGAAAAGTTGATATTTATTTATGCTCTCTTTTGTCATCGTAAAGTTAATGATTACTGAGGAACGAGCAAAATAATACTTTACGGCGTCTCCATAGCAACGAGCGGTAAAGTACTTAAGTTGCTCGCTTAGATTAATTATTTTCTCATACCGTCATGGTTACAGCAACACAAAACAGGAAATTGGTTAAGATTGAATTGAAATTACTAAATAGGTATCATTTTTTTATGTCGTTAGTAAAGTCGTAGAAAAAATTATATGTGCATCTCTAGCGTAAAGTAGATACTTTTAAGAAATATTTCTTGCTCTAGCTCGATTGTAGCGCACGCTATACACAAATAACAATTTCAATTCTCGCAATTTTAACGGACGTTGTAGCTATACAACGGTTATTTAGTCGTGTAAATTGCGCGGCAATTACTAGTAAGTGACAATTATCAGTGAGATTTGATAAGTGACAATTATCAGTGAGATTTGAATCTGATTGGTGCAATTCACCATAATATTGCCATTTAATTGGATGACAAATTATGAGATGAATTGTCCGCATAACGTTTTAAGCAGGGTTAGGATTTAAATGATAGTAATGAAAAAAATAGTATATAAGCTGGTTTTGTTTGTGTCCAGATGATATTTCCTAAATTAAAAATATTAGAAAAAAGTTTTTTTAAATAAAACTTATTCAGCACTAATTTTTTTTTAACTTGGTTTTGTTGAAAAATAATTCTTTTTTGATTGTCAAATAAAAAAGTACTTCATATATATTTTTTTACAATTTCAAAAAAGAATTAATTTGCTGATTATGAATGACGATATAAGTAATACACCTTACGTATCAAAAATATTGAGAAAAATGAAAATGAAAAATGATTTTATACATATAACAACAGAATAAATATTATTAAAAATTTTGATTAATACACTTCAATTTAAGACAATAATATAATAATATTTGTAAAAAGAAAGCAAATGGAATTTTGTATTGAAATTTAATTTTAGTATTGTCACATCTTAAGAAGATAATATTTAATATCTTGTTATGAAATTGACTTATTTAAGTAATTAAGTAGACTGTTCCAATAAGAAAAATTATACATTTTCAGAAATTTTCTCAAATGAATTTTTAGGAGTTAGGTATCCTTCTCAGTCTGTAAACCTATCTTTCACATGTTACTTATAATAACACATTTGTAACTATAAATTTTTGAATGATACATTTTATTTCTTTTATAATAAATTTTGTTTTGATAACGATATATATTATTTAATCAATATATCTGTGATTACACTTGTCAGTGTTTGACGTAGATAGAAGAAATTAAACAGATCCCATAGATCGTATGAATTCATTCTAAAATGCATAACACTAGAGAGTTGAGTAAAACTATATTTAACATAGATCCACAAAGACGGACTCGCAATGTAAGTAAAAATAAGAAATTTTCATTGAAACAATTATTAAGTAACTTGCCTCAGTGTTAAGTATATATATGGTATATGGTAATTTCAACATGAATTGTTAAAACGAAATATCATATTTTGTTATTATATAAATATGATCATTACTTATTTATTATTATGTGGATTATTTCAATTCCAGTTATCAGTATTACTGAGGATCAACAAAATTATCTAACACTATTTATTTTTATTTGACTGTAGACCATTGAACATCCATACACGATATATTTCAATGACGGCGTACGGAAAATTGATGCAGTGTTAGTTTATAACAGACAAGAACGCAGCAAATTTAGAGAAATATTTTTACGTAACCTTGTAAAGCAGAAACTGCAAATCGAAGAGACTCCGTCTGTGCTACCGGTGCGTGGAAATACTGACTTACGTATCATTTATACATAAAATTAAATTTTAGAACAAAGTAAATAGAATTTTTGTAAAAATACATGCGCCTGATAATTTGTTATGGAAGTATGTGAACGCTCTCGGTTTTCAAGTCAAACTTACCCAAGAGATAATCCTTCCAGAAGAAAGTTCGCTATCCAATTGTACTGAGACAATTTTAACAGATACTGAACCATATAAGAATCACCCAGATTCCAAAAGAGCATGGTAATGATTAAAGTTTAATTCTGTAATATATATTAGGACACATAGGACACATATCAGTTTAGAGGAGAATAAAATTAAAAAAGTGATAAAATTAGTTAAAAAAAACTACATTTTGAGATTTATAACAATGTTTTATTTCTCCTTTATTAAATGAAAATGATACGTACATTTTTTTCTGATTTATACCAAATTCATCTAGTTCGAAGGATGTACAGATTTTTAGAGATATTTCTGAAGTTGACCACAAACTGTCCTTTTCTTTTAATTTCCCAAAAATATTAGCTCCATTCACCACACTTTAATGATAAGAGAAGTAAAAAGGATGACAAAAGAGTGAACCTGTTGATGCTTAACATGTACTCTTTATTATAGTGCATTTTGTAGCATTATGTAAAAAAGAGTCACAAAAAATATAAATAAAAATATTTCTAATTTTGAGTTTTACTCTGCTATATGAATATCTTGTAGGAAAAGTGTTTCTAAAGAACAACCTAATACCTTTACAAATATTGAACGAAGTATGATTGTATTCTTCATAATGCAGTATACGAATTTTGGAGAAAAAAACGAACCACTCTACGTGGGCCTGGACTATTTATTACTGAAACACTGTTTTATAGCTGCTTTCCCATTACATGATGGCGACTGGGTATGGTCGTATGATGCTAGCGAACCTCTCAATGATAGACAAGTAAGAATATCATATGTAAATATAAGTAGAATAAAAACTCACATTTTTACCACCCATTAACTCGGTGAAGAAAGTATAGAAATCATGCATACCGAATTTTTTATCTATAGATTCACACAGTCCTACAATATGATATAATTGGTCTTATATAGATAATGACCTGCCCGAAAGACTCATTTTCGTTCTCATTTAGAGCAACCAATAAAGTGAAGATAATCCCGTTAATCTTGGTATCCCGAAGGTTTGAAATGACTAAAAGTCATATACCTCTATTAATAATTATTAGTTAATTTTTTAATTTTTTCTTGGGAATTATTGAATTAATCGAAAAACCAATCTTATCAAAATTGAATAAGACCTTTTTTTATAGAGAATTTATCCGTGTTTATTTTTGTCGTGGGGTCAATAGTTTTAGATATATATAGAGTTAGAAAAAAATATGAAAAAAATAAAAATTTGGTTTTATGGTTACTACGCCAAACATAGTGAAATTATTAATAATTTTATGTACGACTGCACGTTAAAGTTTGATTTATATCATAATTTTGTGGCCATAAAGTACATCTTTATAGTACTAATAAAATAAAATAATTTTCAAAATTTCTTTCAACATTATTACTAGAATACCATTTCCGATTTGCATTATACGTCTCTTTGTATATATGCTTGCTTGAGGAAATAGTGAATCTTTATTTTTTCATTATTAGAACTCTGAGACCGACACGCTTGCAATTTGCTTCAAACAAAATTTTGACATTGACACCGGACCAGAGAAATTCGTATTCAAACAGAAAAGCACACTCGCAGTCGTACATAAAGTTTTGTATGCAATTCGTATATAATTAGGCTTTATTGACTCGCCCTATTTATTTACTTCGTTCGCTTTACTCACTCTTGCCATAAATTGTAGGACTCGCCAATGAAGACCTACATTATGTACTTATTACATAAATAACTATTTTAATAGTATATTTAGTTGAGCACGACACCATAGCATGTTATTTATTCTAACCAATCCTATTTCAAGACGTGGATTCGCCCGAACGAATATTGGTTTCTGTTTCTGCGCATTCCTCTTCTTTAATTGATACAAATAGACATGTAGGTAAAATATTATCTGTACATGTAATTATACATAGCATGACCTATGCAGTTTCACGATTTTTCATAACATATTAACATATATAATATTTGATACAGGTGAAAAACATAACTCACATAATTATTAGTGGAAGAATAGAGGTAACTGAAGGCTCATTCACAAATCAAGTTTTGTTTTAGTTTTGTTTTCCGTGTTTGTTTTAACAACCTTGTAGCCATATTATCTTATGCAGCCATTCAGAAATCAGTACTTAGTTTTGATTTTAACACAGAAGACTGCAAATTCCAAACATATGTTATATAGAATTGTCAAATATGTGTTTTGCTTGGTTAATAAACATTAGGAATATTGTTAACAAAAACCAAGAATGTTAACTACAATTATATTACAAAGAATAAACAATGACACTGATGATACTGCGGTACTTCAAAAGAAAGAAAAGGTCATGTTAAACAAATATATCTTGAAATTTAATTTATAATTATTTATGTTACCCATTTCAAATATAAAAAATGGGAATCTGAATTTTTTTATTGCACAATATAACAACATGAAAAAGTAAATGATTTTTTAGTTATTGGCAAAATATTGGGCACAGTGTTCATCATGGAATAAAGAGCAGCCCTTATACCATATAGAAGATTATTTTGGTTCAGAAATCGCTATGTTTTTCGCATGGTTAGGATTCTACAATAAAATGTTAATGATTGCAAGTGTTGGAGGTGTAATAACTGTTGTTGCTGGTTTTGTTCATATGTGGAATAACGTAGAAGTTATGTATGGAAATTATTTTTTATATTTTCAGAGATATTATATTTATTATGTTGTAGTAAAGATCTTTGTGTATCTGGTAGTTACGTTTGTCCGTCATGTAAAACATGTGAACCGACGCAACTAAAAAATTATTGTATTAGTTTTTATATGGCTTATGCATGTGACCACGTGTTGTCTATAGTTTACGCCTTTTTTATGGCTATTTGGGGTAAAATAAAATATAAGTACAAGCATGTTTATTCCAAAAATTGTTTAGGTACTTTATTTGTAGAACTTTGGAAACGACAAGAGACTATTTTGAATATTAAATGGAATATTAACACCAGTTTACAAGAAAGTTACAGGTAAAATAGTATTTATTACGCTTTCTCATTATAAATTGTATATAGCAATGATATTTAATGAGTATGACAGTTTTTTCATAACATTTTTGTTTGTGTATCATATTGATGAGGATGAAAGATACAGAGACTTGAAATGTGAACAGCAAAACACTAAATCGTGATTTCTGTCAACTAGTACTTCACATAGTCACTATTTGACATTGATTGTATATTTATAGACCAGAATTTCAAGCTACAGTACGAACTACAAGAATTCAACCTTTTACCCAAGAAGCGGTGTTATATGTTCCAATATTAACCAAAATTGCTCATTTAAGTTTTTCATATATTATTGTAGCTATCATGGTAAGTGTATTACACTTTTTTATGTTATTTATTTATTTATTTTTAATATTTTCCATTAAAGAAATTTACATTTTTTGTGCTATTATAGACTTAATAAAAAAGATTTTATCCAATACCGTGTAATTATAACGATATAAGTATGCTGTTTTTAGATAAATAAAGTAAGTCATAAGTCACTAGTGAGCTAAATATATTAGCTCACTGTTTTTTGGTTCGTATCATAGTAACTACGTTATAAAACCTTCTTTACGCTATTTTGTTCCTAAATGTCATTTCGAAATTCCATCTGTCAAAAATCTTATATGTATTTTATATCAATAATTAAAATGTGTTGGATAAAATGTTGTATGGCACACGTGTGTTAATTACCTAAGTCACTTGAAAAAATACCACACTCGGCCTAACGGCCTCGTTAGCTAAACTTTTCCCACATGACTTATCTGTAATGTAACACACTTGTACCATAAATAACTATTAATTACATCTGCCCAAATTACCCTGTAATAGCAACAGAATTAGTCATCAACCAATAGAAACATTTTATTAGACATCGTTACCATGGTAATATAAAAGTTTGTAGGGAGTTTTTCATTCTTTGGCTTACCTAGCTAAACAAAATCATTAAATTGACATTTTTTCCGATCAAACATATCAGTGTGATTTTTAAAAAATAAAATTAAATTGAATTCTCATTTTCTGAAAAATGCATGATTTAAAAAAAAATCTTTTTGTTATTCTATCATAACTTTATTATTTTAAGCAAAATATAAAACCTAAATTAATTTTACTTCCTGCCTTTACGTTACGATTTTCATACTGAATGTACCCTCGAGCACTGACTCATATCCGGGATATTTATTACCGTGCATTCCAACAACATAACCTGCACTCGTGTTTACTCATTAATATGTTGCTGAACAACACTCGGCAAAACTGTCCGGACAGAATCAATGCCCTGGGGAGATTATAAGTGATAATTTCTTTATAAGCTATCATCATGGAAAATTATTATTAACTTATTCCAATTGAGAAGGTGATACAATTAAAATTTTAAATAACGTGTGAGAAAAAAATGGAATTAAATTTTTAAGCAATTTTGCAATTTATTACTTATGTACAATATAATATGTGCAGGTATTCATCGCGTTGGGAGCAATGTATGCTGGAATTTTGTATGAAATGTATTTGAAAGTAATTGGAAAGGATCCACTATTTATATCAATAACGTCTGCAGCGATTACATTTGTCACAATGATTACTTTTAAATGGGTAAATATTGCTGAGATTTTGAAATAGTTATTTACTTAGCATGTAATGAATATGAAGACTATAAATGAGTCATGAAAAGAAACCTCTCTGATAAGTTTAAGTATTATTTTTTTATGAAATAGTGCAAAAATTAAAAATCCATTGTATAATGTAACTGTGTATTTACACATATATCTTGAATTTTAGTAGAAAATCTCACTACCATCCCAGAAATAATTATAGTCTGTTTAATTTGAACTTGAATATTTTTTATATAATCTATATAAAAAATTGCGGTAAATTCTAAAATGATCATCATACTTTTCTAGGTGTATATGAACGATAAGGATTTTGTAGGTAAAGCTAGTAAAAAATTATAGTATAAATATATGTATAAAAAAGTCAGCATTTTTAGAAACTTTGAATATTATAAATACATCTTCTGAGAAAAGCATTGTACAAACATAAAATAAGAAAGCATTGTATTTATTGTTCGAGATATCGGTTTTGAATATTCAGAACTTTTCGGAGATTTCAAATGTAGTAGAAACCATTATACATGCTATGCGGCACATGTATATATTTATACCGGTATTATTATTTAATGTGAAACATGGGATTTACCTTATCCATCATTACGACGAGGAATGTTTAGGGTGTTGTATGAATTTTAAAAATCGAACGCTTACTGTAAAAAAAATTGATGTTTATTTTCAACTGACTATAATTATTTCTCCGATAGAAAATTATATTGTCAACACGTTGTTGTTTTGTACATGGACGGATTGATCGTTGCCAGATCATAAATTAAGAATTTAAAAATTATTGTAATAAATTATTAAATATTTTGATTTTTTTTAGTACATTGAATATAAATACATAATACCTACATGTTATTAAAAAAATCCTACTGGTCACATACATAATAATATTTCGTATTGAAATGTAAAATATACTTGTCAAAAAAGATTTGGCAACACTGTGTTTTACTACTATCTAGGCAGGGAAATTAATTTTTCCTGCCGATTTTGCGCCAGCATTGTGATTATTGAACGATTTCAGAAAAAAATATATTACTCCTAATTACTAATAATAATTTACACAACAATGTACATTTAAGGGATTTGGACGTTTGGCGTATTATTTAACAAATAAAGAGAATCCGAGAACTCAACTGGATTTTGATAAATCTTATATGCTTAAAATAATACTGTTTGCAATAGTAAACAACTATGGTAGACTGATGTATATTGCGTTTATTAAGGTAAGTAGCATTAAACAAAATCTCTGGGGATATTTTCCAGGGAATTCCTGGGAAAAAATAACTATAAATTTCTTCATAAAATTCAAAGTACTAAAATTTTTATCTAATAAAAATTAAATAACAATTATGTCAATCTTTATTATCACTAAAAATATTATAAATGATGGTGTTACTGCAGGTAAAATTATTAAGAATTAATTTAAATTTTTTCCGGTTTCCACTTATAGTTATAGGTATTTATTATAGCTCGTCTCAAATAGAAATGTACTTGTCAATCATTCTCGCGCATATAATGCAACAAACAAGTTGAAGGAGACGGCAACATAAATATAGTTTATTTTATAATGGTGTTCAATGTGCCGCACAGTACATACTAAACGCATCGTAGACCCATGCCACAGAATAGTTACATACAGAAGCGATACTCCGTGTCGATACCTTTCATGTTTCCCTTTTCAGTTCTATGACCTTGAAGCATTGTGTAGACCTTTAAATTTGTGCTCTTCACCTATCTCTCTCTAAGATGTAAGGAAACTTTCCGATGTTAAACAATGAGACCTTTAAATTTGTGCACATTCTCCATCTCTCTCTAATTTTCGTTTCTCTGTCTTACTGTCGCTTCTGTATAAACCTATTCTTTTATGGACGGGTAAGAAGCTTTGTGGTCAGGTGTTATAAATTATCCCAACTCAAAGGTATCACTTGAAAAGTAAGAACAGGTCCATATTAAATAAATTCATACTGTACTTACTTTGTATAAATAAATAACTAATAATGGAGTTCTTAGAATATGTAATTGGAAATCCAAAGATCACCAATGAAAAGAAAAATCTTAAGAATGAACAACTTGACTAGTCAAATCACCATTGATCTCTCCGCTTTAATTCTTTTTAGATATTATTACCATTGAAAAGGTGGCTAATACTTAGTTTCTGTCTTTGTTCTTCTATCTACAAATACCAGAAATTTTCTATGAAATATATTTATTAATATTTCCTGTTAATGGCCTTAAAATTCGAAATATGAATAAAAATAAAATTCAATTTTTTTTAAACAACCATGTGTTTCTTATATTTATTTAATAACTGTTGTATTTAAAATTTACGGTTGAATTTATTTTAATAATTTAATCTCTTCTCAATTTACAAATTGAAATTAGAAGACGGCATTTAAAATGCATTATTATTTGAATAGTTTACCCTAGATTTAATAGTATATAATTAGGAAACATTTTGAAAGAAAATTTCTGGTACGGCCCTAAACATCATACGACAGAAAAATCTGCCTGCCTAAAAGTACCAATACTGCAAGTCCCATAAAACTTTATAAGGGCCAATCGGTTTATCCGAAAGTAAATTTCTTGTATCTAAACTTCTACTATAATATGATCGTCGCCAAATCCTATGCTGTTTTCTGTTTAATGCAGTTACATGTTCTTTAAATCTTAAGTTCGAATTTCCTTAATATTGTATATTAATTTCCTAATATAGTTTCTCCATATGAACTAGGAACTAAGTACGCCACTGGTAAAAAGCGCAATGGGGGTACCTTTTCCCATTGGTTGCTCAAAATATGAACGAAAATGCGTCTTTCGTGCAGGATTGTTTCTATTTGAGACGAGCTATAGTTATTAATACATATACTGTTTGAAATTAGTTGAGCTGGTTAGAACATGTCGGTAAAGCTGCGCCTACGTTAAATTTATTCCCGGGAATTTCCTTATTTGTTTCCGGTAATTTTCCCATATATTCCAGAAAATTTCTAAAATTGAATTCCCGACTTTTTTTCGGGAAGTGGGTTTAAGGAATATTTCCAGGAAATAAATATATTCTTGACGGAAAATTCCCAGTGACCCATCACTAGGTGTGTTGTGTATACATTACATTTTCTTTTAATTACTCAACATTTCGATATTTTTAATTAATATATTGTAATTCGGTTAATTGTAAAAAAATTACTGCGGTTTAGTACTTATATTTTTTGTTCATTTACTTTTATGCAGGGTAAGTTGTACACGTCCCCATTCGACATGAAAATGAGAAACGCGTTCCCTCTTATCAGAGATGTGTGCAATCCGTCAGGTTGTACGGTAGACATATTCATATTTTTGGCTATGAACAGTATTTTGTCTCCTGTTAATCGGTATATTGTAGGTTACTTCACCCGGTAAGTATAATTTTAAAATTACATTCACTCTTCGGTTTAATTTTGCCAAATTTGTCAAACTCAAACATAATTTTAAGTTCAGTCAATTTTCAACCGTATTTTGCCAGATAAATTTCAGTTGATCACGAAATCTTGTTATTAATTTTAATAATAATTTTAACTTTCAATTACATTTTCAGTTATAATTACTCATATACTTACGACTAGATGATATTTCACATGTAATTTCAACCTCGCTAAACTTCCCCATTCCATTCTGTCTGCCCACTGTAATAGTGGGAATCAAGAAGTGGTGTAAGAAATTTAGTCCGGACTTTTGGAGAAGTTCAGACTTCCTATCTTCCCATCCTCTTGATAATCCAAAAACAACATCTTTCAAAATAACTTTCTTCAGTTCTGCAGAAATATCTGCACGTCCGGAAGCAACATTTTTTTTAAAAGGTTCCTGCGGTAATTATGTCCGTTTGTATCACATTTTGGTTCGTCGGTTGTACGAATGGAGTTAGATTTGGCGGCAAAAACATTAGAATAATTTTATTATCTTCAGAACGTACGGAATGAAAACATTCTAGGCACATGCATTTATTTGAATGCTGATATTGTTTGTTAGTTTTTTTTTATATTCATTAAAATTGATAAAACAGTGATGCACGACCGTTTTAATATTTAATAAATAATAAATAACCTTATATTTGTTTATATATTTTCGCCTTTCGTTCGGAGAATTCAATTTTAATGGGTGGGAAATTTACTCCCAGTTACCATCATGGATTCAACACAGTTGGACACTCAGTGACAACGGGCTAAATCTAGTTTATAAATTTTGTTATTGTTTTAAATTCAAGTGTACTAATCAAAGTTTTGAATAATATGTATTCTGCTGTTTGACAAAGCATTGGTATTTCAATCAAATTTAAATAGAAATAGATATAATAATTTTTCATTCCCATTTTACTTAATATTTTTGTTATGTAAGTATTCAAAAAATTAATTTCATTTTTAAAATTTTAAAAAATATATGTTTTTATTTGAAAATAAAAATAGTTATTTATGGTACCAGTGTGTTACATTACAGATAAGCCACGAGGGAAAAGTTTAGCTCACGAGGCCGTTAGGCCGAGTGTGGTATTTCTTCAAGTGTCTTATAGGTAATTAAAACACGTGTGCCATACAACATTTTATCCAACACATTTTAATCATTGATATAAAATACATATAAGATTTTTGACAAATGGAATTTCGAAATGACATTTAGGAACAAAATAGTGTAGAGAAGGTTTTGTAACGTAGTAACTATGATACGAACCAAAAAACAGTGAGTTAATATATTTAGCTCACTAGTGACTTATGAATGACCTACTTTATTTATCTAAAAACAGCATACTTATATCGTTATAATTACAAGGTGTTGCATAAAACATTTTTTCTTCTATAAAATCAACTTAACCAAAATAGTTATTTGTATCACTAGTCCAGAAAGTAAACACAAGATTATTTTAACAGGCCGACCTGAAATCCAGACCTACAAATAATACGAGATCTCGCATAAGAGTTTCTGTGCGTGTGATACACAAGATTTTTTGCGCCGTTGATACTTTTAATTTATTAAAGAAATATTATTACTACATAAAATTTTATACACTACCTATAGGTTTTTAGGTCAGAAACATTTGCGGTTCGCATGGGTATATTAACAATTCAATTAAAAAAATTTAGTGATATTTATTCTAACCAAAAAAATAAAACGAATTTGAATTGATATTTTTCAACAATTAACGTAATCAAAATCATAAAAGACGAGTATAATATGAATAACAAATCAAAAATAGTTGTTTTAATAATGTTTTACATTTCCAATAAAATAAAATGAAAAATTTTGACAAAATGTAATGCTAAAATATTTAAGTTGGCATCCCTACTTTTTGCAGAGAGAGTTTCTGGACAATTTTGAGTTCTGTTATACTAGTCATAATGAGACGGAGGCGCGAAGAATATTTTTTAATATTATATATGAAATACCTATATAATGCTGAATAAATTTTACTTGAAAAACTTTTTTAATTTAGGAAATATCGTCCGGACACTCAAAACAAAACCACCTGCATACCTATAAAATTTAATCCACAAGTAAAGGAACATGCTTGTATACAATTTGAATTTTCAGAATAATTAAAATTTGGTATGTAAAATTAAAAGACAAAATAAGCACAAATACCAGTATTGATTTGCCAAGTTGGGAAAAAAACTTTTACCTTAACCCTACAAATCATTTTGATATAATGGAAGAATTTGATCAACTTGGTAAGAATCTCAAATATGTATATTATCCTTAAAAAACAAGTTATATTTCCAGTGACTCAGTTCGTATTTATAACATTAATGGCTGCTGCGTTTCCTCTAGCGCCGTTGTGCGCTCTTTTTTGGAATATTATTACGTTAAAAATCAGCGCCACAAAGTACGTGAAGTTTAACCGAAGACTAGAATCTTTGAAGTCCTCAAGTATCACCGTTTGGTTTGAAGTTATTCAAGTTTTCACCTATATATCAGTCGTCACTAATGTAATAACATATATTGCTTAAAACAATTTAACGTCATTATTGAAAAAGCATTCTAATGCTTAAATATGCTTCAATGGGCTCTACCAACAATTTTTCTAATTTTTTTTAGATCATACAAGAATATTTTTACCTATGTAGTGTTCATTCTAACTAGTACGTTATTAATATCTCGAGAAGTATGAGATCTTCGAAGCCGGTTAAATTAGCAAACAATTTATATTTTACAAGACTATTTCAATGAGCATAAAATTATTGTACTTTAAATTTTAATTTACTGGAAGAGCCCATTGGAAAGAATGTTGCATAGACATATTTAATATTTATCATAGTAAACTTTATTTTCAGGCTGTGTATATCTCATTCACAAGTTCATTGATACCAGAACTATTTAAAAAAACAAAATACGTTACAAAACTATTTCCTAACTATGTACCAGAAGACCCGGACATTCAATTTCGTAGACTAACAGAGTCGTATTTTGTTACTTCCCTGATGAATAGTATGAAATTATTATTAATTTAATAAATAGATAGGTATATGATATTATTTTTTAGAATACAATATTACCGATGATTATTGGACAAAAGTTCACAACATTAGCCAATGTTACTTTAGCGGGCGTCCAAGATCTTTGTATGAAGCTGTAAATTATCCTTACGTTTACAGGATTTGTTCCCGATTTGTGTCTTCTATTGTTTTCATTGTAAGTTTCTGTATTGACTTTCAAGATATCCGGAAATAAGCCATTTTAGCAGTAGTGTAAAATAGTGTAACGTTTATTTATATGAGTGAATAGTCAAACGTCATAAAACACGAATATTTATATAACAAGTTTATTAACTAAGTACAAAAATAACAAATATTCTGATTTAAACGATAAATTAAACTTAAAGATTAAAAATACACACTTAACACACTAATTATTAACTAATATTCATTTTTTATTCACGCCAGTATTTATTTCCAAGCTATCTATTTTCACAGGATATCAAAATTTTATTATACTACATATTTATTCCTACTTCGTATATCGTTGTTTTCTACTGGACTGACTAGATCGCTTTACTCTACTCCACGACAGTATAAGTAAATACAGTAGCGACACTGAAAAAAATCATGAGTCAAATTTTTCGTGCGCATGTCTGAAAAATATCCTCCAATAATATGGCTGCCATGTAAAATGACAGTTGTTACTTGGCGGCTTTTATGAATTGTATTTTATGAAATACGTTTCATTTGATTACATACATAAATGTGATAGCGTGTGTGCCACGAAAATTGCAATAATGCCGCAAAACTTAAAACTTCAGAAAAAGTTAGTTTTTTCAGATTTCCACAACACATTCAAATTAATAAATGAAATTTTAAAAAAGATAAAAATGTCAGAAAATAATAATTTTGCTACATCATTCATTGTATTCAGTATTTTTCTTAATTTCACGATGTTCATAATAAATATTACTAAAAATTATCCTTTTTTATATAGTTTACCTAAATATAATTATATGTTTTTTAGTTTTGTTATACGAGTATGCATATTTATTATTTGAAATTAAAAATTGTAATTTTAAGCAATGAACCACAATATCACAGTAAGCGGTGGTAATAATGACAACCGTTCGAATTTCCCGGTATAAAACCTCGAACAATATGGCTACCACGAGTCACTTATATCAAAGGTGCCAGCATCGAATGTCGCTACTGTATTTATTCTATATACTGTGACTCCCCTGTCTGCGCTCTCTGACTGCTAGAGCGACCCTAATATACCTGCGGTCAATTAATCTCGCGAACATTCTAGATCCTTCCGGACTTTTCACCTTTAACGCAACTTCCCGACTAGACAGGTGGTGACTCATCTGCGGTGAGTCTCACTCCTTACAATACGTTATAAGATATCGAAGGGATCCCAAAAATTTCGTTGCTTAATCGGAAAAAGAAAAATAACGTTGCGTATACCCGTACTAAAAATTTTTACATGGTTTTATAGAAAACTTTCCGACGGATCTAATAGCGCGACATTCAAAAATCCACATCTTTTCAAAAAATACATAGTATACATATGTATACTATGTGTAGCCGCTAAGCATATATATATATATATATATATATATATATATATATATATATATATATACACTGTACGCTTTAGGTTACAAGTAATACTCGTAATAAAGTTATAAAAATATTTGTTATTCTGCGAATTAATTAGGAGAATGGAAGGTACATTAAATATATACGTACTACTATAATAGTTATTTATGATATAAGTGTTAAAAGTGACATTTTATGAGTGAGTGGGGAAGTTTATGAAACGAGGCGAAGCCGAGTGTAACAAACCCCACGAACGAAATAAAATCACTTTTAACACAAATATCATACACTATTTTTCCTACGACCCTAGTTATGTACCTATTAGTAAATAAAAACTAAGCATTATAGAATGACATTTATGACAGGTCATGATGTATTTGTTATGAACAACTGAACATAAGAAGTGTTAAAAGTAAATTTGTTTTTTACTTTTAACACGTTGTCAATGACAACGTTTTAAAAGTATTTACTGTGTTATAAACTGTTATTTTTAACTTGCTAAGCAACCGTTAAAAATACTATTTTTAACAGTGGTCGTAGGAAAAATATTTTTAAATCTGAGTAATATTCAAAAATTAATTTTAATAAATGTTTAATTTCTCAAATAAAAAAAGTGAAAACATAATTTTGGAAATGTTTTCTTAGCTAATACTGGTAAAACGACTTATTTGCGAATATGAGTTTATTAACAAAAAGTTATTGTTTTCAAAAACCCTGTATATAATAACTATTTCGTAATAAGTAAGGAAACAAAGGTGGTTATTCAACGCATGCGATAATTACAAAACGAGGCGCAGACGAGTTTTGTAAAAGCAAAGTTGTATAACCACCCATTTTCCTGTGTTTCTTACAATATATTTACTACTTTCACCTGAATTTGAAATTATAACTTGATGACATTTTGATGACATTTATAAAAGAAACAAGAAAAACAATAGCAAGAATTCCTTAATTTTGTGCGTTATTAATATTAAGTTACTATATAAGAAAATTGTTTGTTATAAACAGATAAACGGTATAAAAGAAGTTGTCATTCAAGTTTTTTAAATTTTGAGCTATGTAACTGAATATAATAAATTAGTTATTAATATTTATAAGGAGAATAAAAACTAAATTTTCAATTTTCGCAGCTGCTAATGTTTCTATATATGTCTAGTATCCATTTTAATTTCGAGTGAAATAATGATAATATTATTTCACTTGTGTACATGTAATTAATAACGTAACTAAAATTATTAAACAGAACTCAAAAAAATATATTTTCTCAAATATAAACAAAAGTAGTTAAACAATTTTAATATTATACTCGTAGTCGTTAAATTTACAAATATAATTGTTTTTATTTAAGTTGGGGGGGTTTGTAATAACGACGATTCTGGCGTATTCAATTCCCGACGTCCCGAAGAAAGTGAAAGATTATCTCGCGTTCACTCAACGCAAGAATATGAAAGAGTCTGTTGCTCCCCTTGGCCTTGAGAACTTAAATAAGTATAGACAATGTTTAGTTTCAGTTGAACGCAATTTACAATTTTCATTATTTACAGTATGAGTGGAAGGAACATCAGAAAATCCAGACGTTACTCTTCAGCTTAATCAACGATAATCAAGAGTGTTTTAATTTTAATAATAAACCTAACTAAATTGAGGAATACACATTTGAAAGTATTCAATGTTTTATTTATGTATGCATAAGTTTATCAACTTAAAAGTAACTAGAGTAGTTTTCAACTGAAGAGACACCTGCACGAAGTACGAATGTTGGTCTAATTAAGAGGCAGATATGAGTAACAAGGGAATATAGCCTACTCTCTGTTCTATATAACGTCAGATCCAACTTTTCTCATTTTTATGTTGACATCGCTCTAATATATTTTTTAAACATCCATTAAACTAAATGGTTCTGAAGTAGATGACAAGCCAGCCTGTTCTAGATAGATAATTATAATATGCAGAACACACCGTATACTATACTATTACTATTATTATTATTAATATTATGTATACTGTTTTATTCACAATCATCCTTTTTTTAATAAATAAATAAGGTACACTATTTTTGACAACTATTATAATTTGTTTTAACCTATTTTATTGTAGAGATTTATGACAATGTTACTAGGCAATATCTACATAAATACTTCCAACCCAAGATATGGAAGTGCAATTTGTTACTTCCAACCCAAGAGATTTGTCAAGTTAGGAATGACTAACTTCCAAACCTCCAAAAAGTTAGGAATCGGCATATTACTATAATGATTGTGAATAAAATTATATACATTATTATATATGTATATTAAATAATAATCACCAGTATTCGACGTAACGTAACGATAACAAATAAATCATGTATAAATTTTATAATTATTCTATATCACTACACTAATCTGTGTACTGTTGAATATGGGCACTTCCGCCGTCTTCGCAATAGCATTATTCAAATTTTCAGTTATCAATTATTCAAAAACATTCACTATTATTTGTTTGGCGTCGTTCGATAAATGCAAGCGCGGAACACTAATACTTCCTTCGTCATTCTGCACCACATCATCAGTTTCTTCTTCTATTTCACACTCCTCATGCCAAGGTGTCCACATTGTCGTCATTTCTTTTAAATTTCACGACACTAACGCTTATACAGTTAGATTTCAACTCATATTAAATAGTTGTACTGGTACGGTAAATTTAAAAGTAAATAAAAACTAATCCAGCTTAATAAGGAATGGTTAATTTTTTTCCATTTTTGATCCTCATCAAAGTTATAAGAAAATGAAATTTTTGTTAATACCGCCCCTACATATTTTCCACCCATCACCTATTTGAGGGTTAGCCGCATCCATTACCATGCTTAAGGGATTAACCAAATATCTTGTCCTGTACTGTACTATAAGTATGTTGCAAGCTGAGTGACGATAAATTAGTTGCTGCCGAATTTAAAGTTGCATAAGTTATTTATGGAGTCGCTGTAGACACACTGGAGATGTAATTAACTAATCCCTAATAATGCACAAATTACAATAGCAATACAAGACTGTGATATCCAACTTAAGAAATCCGACCTGTTCTGCTCGCCAACTTCATTACAGTACTACTTGCAAGCTATGGAATCGCAGAAAGTGACTTTTAGGGGAACATAAGCATCCAAATCTTACACATGACTAGGGTCATCTCTATTGTTTTCCGATGAATTTAGATATGGCATTTACAGTGGTTTAAGAAGAATCCGAGTATAGATGCAGCCAAGTCGCTCAAATCCCTCCAATAGCTAACAAGAAATCCATTCGTTTGGAGGTGGTACAATCCCAGGCAACATAACAAGTTAAATTAACATTAAACAAGTAATTTAACCTGTCATGGTGCCATACCCATTTGCGGTGGGTGAAAATTTTATTTTGATGCAGGATAATGCACGTCTAAATACTGTCCGACTCGTTATGGATAAGTTAAATTATCAACAAATTTCAGTTTCCAGAAAGTGAAAAATACGGCAATTTACTATTAATTGAGAGGTGTGGGATCAAATATTGTAAGACACATATGTGTTATTACACAAGTCCCTTGAGTAAAGCATCCTTCTCAGTCGGAAGGCCTATTTTCTCACATGATTACTTATAATGACACACTTGTACCATAAATAACCATTAATTTTTAAGGATACATTTCATTTGTTTTATAATTAATTTTGTTTTGATAATGATTTTTGTTTGTTACTTTTTAGCTTCTTACATTCTTTTATCAATATATCTGTGACTACACTTGTCATTGTTTGACGTAGATAGAAGAAATTAAACAGGTTCCATAAATCATATGAATTCCTTCTAAAATGCGCAAAGCTAGAGAGTTGACTTCAACTATATTTAACATAGGTTCGCAAACAGAGACTCGCAATGTAAGTAAAAATAAGAAATTTTGATTGAAACAATTATTATATAACTTGCCTTAGTGCTAAAAACATGTGGTAATGGTAAATTGAATGTGAATAGTTAAAAGGGAGTATCAGTATGTTTTATTATTATAAAAATATGATCATTACTTATTTATTATTATGTGAATAATAGTTGTACTACATAAAAAAAATCCTCTGATTTAATTTTTAGTACTTGTACGAATGAGGATCAACAAAATTATCCAACACTATTTATTTTTATTTGACTGTAGGCCATTGAACATCCTTACACGATATATTTTAATGATGGCGTACGGAAAATTGATGCAGTGTTAGTTTACAATGCAAATGAACCCAGCAAATTTAGAGAAACATTTTTACTTAACCTTGTAAAGCAAAAACTGCAAATCGAAGAGACACCATCTGTGCTACCGGTGCGTTGAAATACTGACTTACGATCAATTGCAAATAAAATGAAATTTTAGAACAAAGTAGATAGAATGTTTGTAAAAATCCATGCTCCTGATAATTTGTTATGGAAATATGTGAAAGCTCTCGGTTTCGAAGTCAAATTGCTTCACAGTATAGTCCTTCCAGAAGATATCGCATATTCCAATTGTACTGAGACAATTTTAACAGATACTGAACCATATAAATACCATCCGGATTCCAGAAGAGCTTGGTAATTATTAAGGTTTAATTCTGTAATATTTGTATATACGATTCAAACAGATGTTGAATATATTAGGTGCATTCTATTTAAATAAATTGTCACATCACGTTAACCAATTATACTTACTGTGTCCATTCTATTCACTTCCCTTTAAATATAAGTGAAGTGAAAAGGATGACAAAATAATGAACCTATTGATGACTAACATTCACTTTTTATTATTGTGTATTTTGTAGCATTATGTAAAAAAGAGTTAGGAAAATCTGAATTAAAATATTACTAATATTGAGTTTTACTCTGCTATATGAATATTTTGTAGGAAAAGTATATCTAAAGAACAACCTAATACATTTACAAATGCTGAACGAAGTATGATTGTATTCTTCATCATGCAGTACACAAATTTTGGAGAAATAGAGGAAACATACAATATTGGCCTGGATTATTTATTACTGAAAAAGTGTTTTATAGCTGCTTTCCCGTTACATGATGGCGACTGGGTATGGTCGTATGATGCTAGCGAACCTCTCAATGATAGACAAGTAAGAAAATCATATTAGGTAAATAAAGGTAGAATAAAAACAACTCACATTTTTACCACCCATTATCATGGTGAAGGGAGTGGTGAAACATGTATATTCAGTTTTTGATGAATAAATTCTCTTGACAGAACTACAATCCAATATAGTTGGTCTTATATAGAAAATGACTTGCCCGAAACTCATTTTCGTTCATATTTTAAGCAACCAATAAAATGAAGATAATCCCGTTGATCTTTGTACAAGTAACGTATCTTAAGTTCACAAGAGGAATCTTTTTTTTATATATAGTAAATAATAAAAAGGTCATTTTATAATTATATTGTCAGACTATATCCGAGAGGACAAAACGATTGTGACATTTAACTTTGTGGAAGATGAAGCAATTAATGTTAATGGTATGTCGATACCGCTAACTACATACAGTGTGGCCCAAAGATAATTATCAGCGCAATGTTTGGCCACACATCAATTTTGTAAAAAACGCTAGAACTTGTCCTACAATCCGATATAATTGGTCTCATATAGAAAAAGACTTGTCCAAAAGATTCATTTTCGTACAAATTTTGAGCAACCAATAAAATGAACATACTCCCTTTGATCTTTGTACAAGTAATGTACCTTAAGTTCACACGGAATTTTATATATATATATATATATATATATATATATATATATATATATAGTAAATAATAAACAGATAATTTTATAATTATATAGTCGAATGATATCCGAGAGGACAAAATAATGGTGACATTAAAATAGGTGTTTGATTAATTTCTTTACTTTTATCTTTTATGGTTTTGAATAGCAAAAGTAGACAATTATTTTTTCATTTATTTAACTTTGTAGAATATGAAGCAATTACTGCTAATGGTATTTCAATATATATCTACATATGTACTAATATACAGGATGTTTGGCGGAAGGCAAGCATAAAAAAATATTTCGTTTATTTTGAGAGAAACAGAAAAATGTTAAAAAGCATAAATTAAACTAAATAATTTGTCACTTACGGTTTTAGCGGAAATGTGTACAATTTTAAGAAAAATCAAAGAATTTATATATTTCTACAAATAACGTATATGTATTAAATAACGAAAACTATACTAATAAACCAAAGTCAATAGCTCAAACTTTGTTAAATAGAAGTTTCTATAAATATTAACACATGTATAATTCGAAAAATTAAAGAAAATCGTCTACTAGATAACATTGTTTTTTATGCCAAAACAAAGATTAACACAGTTTCGTTAGTTTTCCAAATTCTCATTTTGGATATAAGGCCAACGACAGTTGTAGTACGTACAGTGCAGCACATTGTACACCATTGGACGATAAGATAAATACTTTTCCATCTCCTTAAACTTATGTATCAGATTGATTTCTATTTAAGACGAACTATAATGACATTTTTACGACAATATTTGCAGGTTTTTGTGTGAACGAATCATTTATATATGATTGCTCTAATTCTATCAAGCACAAAAATATGAGCACTTGTATTTACATGTTTTGTTACTCTTTCTCTAACCGATAACAGAAATTATAAAACATAGTAATTGTCACGTGTAATAGTTGAAAGTAATCATCAGATATTTCAGTTGTTGGCAAAATATTGGGCACAATTTTCATCATGGAATAAAGAGCAGCCTTTGTACCATATAGAAAATTATTTTGGTTCAGAAATAGCTATATTTTTCGCATGGTTAGGATTCTACAATAAAATGTTAATTATTGCAAGTATTGGAGGTGTAATAACTGTCATTGCTGGTTTTGTTCATATGTGGAATAACTCAAGAGATATGTATGGAAATTATTTTTTATATTTTCAGAGATTATATTTATTATGTTGTAGTAAACACATTTGTTCATCTGAGTATTACTTTTGTCCCTCGTGTAAAATATGTGAACCGAAACAACTAAAAAATTATTGTATTAGTTATTATATGGTTTTTACATGTGACCACATGTTTTCTATGGTCTATGCCTTTTTTATGGCTATTTGGGGTAAAATAAAATATGAATTCATGCATGTTTATTCAAAAAATTGTTTAGCTACTTTATTTGTAGAATTTTGGAAAAGAGAACAAAATATTTTGAATATTAAATGGAATATTAACGCCGATTTACAAGACAATTATAGGTAAAATACTTATAATAATATTTATTACACTTTCTTGTTATAAATATTATATAGAAGTGATATTTATTGAGTGTGACAGTTGTTGTTTTTATGACATTTTTGTTTGCTGGATCATGGGGATAAAGATATAGAGACTTGTATGATGTAACCAGCAAAACACTAATGTGTAACTAGTTTTTTCAACTGGTAGTTCAAGTATTCACTATTTAATATTGATTGCATATTTTTAGACCAGAATTTCAAGCTTCAGTACAACATACTAGAATTCGACCTTTTACTCAGGAAGAGGAGTTATATATTCCAGTATTAACCAAAATTGCTCTTTTAAGCTTCTCATATACTATTGTAGCTGTCATGGTGAGTGTATTACACACGTTCAAGATTTTTTATTTATTTTTAATATTTTCTATTAATAAATAAAAAATTTACAGTTTTGTGCTATTTAAAATTAATAAATAAGTAAATAATTAAAGAAAAGCACTCGGTTTGTTTCACAAAATAAAAGATAATCTTTATTGTACAATTTCGGCTGTTATGCCATCTTCAGAAGAACTAAATACAAAAAATTACAGCGGGGCATTTATGATTAAGTTGTCAGAATCTACCCTCGAGCACTGACTCAAATCCGGGAAATTTATTACCGTGCATTCCAACAACATAACCTGCATTCGTGTTTACTCATTAATATGTTGCTGAACAACACTCGGCAAAACTGTCCGGACAGAATCAATGCCCTGGGGAGATTATAAGTGATCATTTCTTTAAAAACTATCATGGACAGTGGCGTATTATCCTACAAGCCCACAAAGCCCGGGCTTGTAGCGCAAAAGTTTTAGGGGCGCAACAGCAGTTTATTTATTTTTTATTATTTTATTAATTAAAATTAATTTTAAACATAACTGTAACTGTAAAATTTATTTTTTGAGCTAAACCGCAGTTGACGGATACCTATGAAGTTAGCGGTTGATTTTCGGCGATTGTCGGGCGTCTGAGCGTTGAACGTTGAAGAACCGACACCGCGCACTCCGCGCAGAAGTTGAAACGAGCTGTTGCTATGAAATTCAGGGAATTTTGACATTGTTGCATTTTACATTGTTATTCGCTTGTTGGTGTTGTGTTCATTGTTCGGTATTCCATATTCGATATTCGGTAGTTACTTCCTATCATATGTTGATGTTACAGTAATAGAGAGTGCTGTGATAGTTTATTATACGAATAATATGAGTGGTATAAACAAAAAAATGACTGGTGCACAATTCCGAAAAAAAGCTAAGGAAAAAGCTGAAAAAGAAGAGAACCTTTTACAAAAAATAAAGAAAACAGATACCTTTTTCCTGCTTCACCGCCACCAGAAAAAGAGAATATTGCATCTTCATCGGCCTCAAGTGAAGCAGATACATATACTGAACAGATTCATGGTTTCAGCGATACCAGTATTGTTATCAAAAATACCAATACTGAAACCAATACTACCGATAGCATTACGAACATAAATAATTCATCTTCATCTTTTGAAAATATCCAGGTGAGAGCCCGAATATAAAAATAGTACAAAATTTATTATTGTTACATAGAAAACAATTTTAGTGAAACAATAAATACATATTAAAAACAAAAGGGTAATGGCCTTAGTCTCACAAATGTCAGCTTATACAGGGTGAGTCTGGGAAGACGCCCCCCCCTTTAACTTTTTTATTATAAGTAATAGAAAAAAATGGCTCTTATAAAAGTTTTATTATTTTACATATACTAGTTGATGGCAGATGTAGATATTTTTTATATAGTCAGGTTTACAAGATACGACTATCATCTTTTATTTTTCAAATGGCAACCTATAATTATTTTAATAAAATAGAAACCGCCATTTTTTTCTCTTTTCAACGATGTATTAACTTTTATTAATGTATTTGAAAAATTTCGAGAAAAATGAGATATTTAAAAATATTTGAAATAATTATTAAATAAATATTATAGGTGGCTATATGAAAATAAACAAAACGTAACAATGTAAAACAATTAAATTAATGTCAAAAATGTATACATTTGTTTGTTACTTACTGAGAAGGATGTTTACCCGATTTCGAGAAACATAGCCACCTATGATATTTGTTTAAAAATTATTTCTGACATTTCTAAATGATCTCATTTTTCTCGAAATTTTTCAAATACATTAATAAAAGTAAATACATCGTTGAAAAGAGAAAAAAATGGCGGTTTCTATTTTATTAAAATAATTATAGGTTGCCATTTGAAAAATAAAAGTTGATAGTCGTATCTTGTAAACCTGACTTTATAAAAAAATATCTACCTCTGCCATCAACTAGTATATGTAAAATTATAAAACTTTTATAAGAGCCATTTTTTTCTATTACTTATAATAAAAAAGTTAAAGGGGGGGGCGTCTTCCCAGACTCACCCTGTATATAGATTTCAAATAAGTGACAGATGTGGCTTAAATAGATGGCGATGATTGTCCATGGCCATGGTATTTCGTGAGTCAAGTAACCTATTGTTTTCCCTTATAAGAGCCGATGCAGTCAAATATCGCCATTCAGTTGCACCAGACTGATATGAAGCTAAAAGATAAAAATATAACAGGTGTATTTCCAAATGTGGAAGTAGCACTAAGAATATTCGCCTGTAAAGCAGTGACTAACTGTTTAGGAGAAAGATCGTTTTCGACCCTTAAAAGAATAAAAAAATATTTAAGGTCAAAACTGTCAAACTCAAAATTGAGCAGTTTAGCTATAATGGCTATTGAAAATGATTTACTAAATAATCTAGATTTTGCGCAGATTATTGAAACGTTTGCGAATTGCGATTAACAAATCTCGAAAAAAGAGTTTTAATTTTTCCTGTTTGTCTTCTATGGTATAATTTTTGTTATATTCTTTATGTATACTGGAGTTTTTGTTTATTAAACAATAGTAAGAAACAGAAACTGAAAATTTTATTTAATTAAATAAGGATGCAATAAAGTCTATAGGGCTATATATTTGTACTAGGTTAGGTGTATCTTACTGAAAACATAAAAAAAACTATAATCAAAAAGGGCGCAAAATGTTCCGGGCTTTGGGCGCTTATATTGCTTAATACGCCACTGATCATGGAAAATTATTATTAACTTATTCCAATTGAGAAGGTGATACAATTAAAATTTTAAATAATGTATGAGAAAAAAATGGAATTAAATTTTTAAGCAATTTTGCAATTTATTACTTATGTACAATATAATATCTGCAGGTACTCATCGCATTGGGAGTAGTATATGCTGAAATTTTGTATGAAATGTATATGAAAGTTGTTGGAATGGATCCACTATGTATATCACTAACGTCTGCAGCGATTACAATAGTGGTAATGATTAGTTTTAAATGGGTAATTATTGCTGAGATTTTGAAGTATTATTTTTTTCTGAAATAGTGCAAAAATTAAAAATCCACTGCATAATATAACTGTGTATTTATACATATTACGTTATGTTGTCAACACAGTTGTTTTATACATGGGCGGATTTATCATTGGCAGATCATAAATTAATAGTTTTAAAATTGTTATTATAAATGATTAAATGTTTTAATTTTTTAAGTACATTGAATATAAATATTACTTACATGTTATTAAAATAAATACTATTGGTCACATAAATAATCAAATTTCTTATTGAAATATAAAATACACTTGTCAAAACAGATTGGGCAACCTGTATTTTACTACTACCTAGGCAAGGAAATTGATGTTTTCTGCCGATTCTGCGCCAGCAATGTGATTATTGAACGATTTCAGAAAAAAATATATTACTCCTAATTACTAATAATATGCACACAACAATGTGTATTTAAGGGATTTGGACATTTGGCGCATTATTTAACAAACAAAGAGAATCCGAGAACTCAACTGGATTTTGATAAATCTTATATGTTAAAAATATTACTGTTCGCAATAGTAAACAACTATGGTAAAGTGTTTTATAATGCAGTAATCAAGGTAAGTACCATTAGACATAATCTGGTAACAGAAAATAGTAATTATAAGATTATTTATTAATTTTATAATAAATTTACTACAAATCCTTATAATTTTAAATGTGACATTTTGAAAAATTTTAAGTTTACACAAAAACTCCAAGTAACTAATGCACGCATCACCTTAAAGTTTTTGGCATTCATGACATCTTATAATTTTTTACATAGAACAAAGCTTCTCATCTTATAATTAAAAATTACTTTCCATTTGATAGCAGTAGTGCTTAAAACGTTGAAGGTACCTCAGGCCGAAAGATATTTATGCAGTGAAATTGAAATTTTTAACAAAGAGTTCGCTTTTTCCTTCGAAAATTACATGAACTAATTAATTAAATAGTTTATTTTTTACAAAAAAATAATATTTTCTATTTTTTTTTGTTATTCCGTTGATTGTAAAAGAATTACTGCGGTTTAGTATAGCACGACAAAAGATCTCAAGTTGACGTTTAAATTGTTTTATGGTTGTGGTATCTATTCAAAGTTTTGCTCCAGGTATCCAGCTAAGCACTGGATTTGGAAATCCCAAAGTAATATTAGCATGCCTAACTTAATATAGATGGATTACTGTACGACATGGAAATAACTAGACAGGGATGTATTTAAAATTTTAATACCGTTAATTTCTTAGCAATAATCATTATCTTCGTGGAATTGCAAACAATTTTTGCATAAAAATGACACTGCTATAACATAATGTTCGTATTACCAAGAGTACATCAACGTTACTACAACTTGTGACAATTATTAGAGTATTTTTCATAAAACATGGTATTAAAATTTTAAATACATCCCTGTCTGGTTATTACCAGGTTGTACAGTAATCCATCTATATTAAGTAAGGTATGCTAATATTACTTTGGGATTTCCAAATCCAGTGCTTAGCTGGGTACCTGGAACAAACAGTGTATTCTAATGGATTTCGTACAATTCTACACTCTATAGCAGAACGCATAAAGGTCACATTTCTTTCCATACTTTCACTCAGGGAAAAACTTTGAATAGATACCACAACCATAAAATAATTTAAACGTCAACTCGAGATCTCTTGTCCAACTATACCTATATTTTTTGTTGATTTACTTTTTTGCAGGGTAAATTGTACTCGCGTGCAGACATCAGTGTGAGCGGAGAAGACGACAGTGTGAACAGAAAAGAAGCATTCTCTCTTATAGGAGATATGTGTGACCCTCCAGGTTGTATAGTAGACATATTCATATTTTTGGCTATGAACAGTGTTTTGTCTCCTATTAATCGGTGTCTTGTAAGTTACTTCTACCCGTAAGTATAATTTTATAATTACATTCATTCTTCGGTTTAATTTGCCAAATTTGTAAAACTCAAATATATTTTTAAATTCAGTCAATTTTCAACTGTATTATGTCGGATAAATTTTAGTTGATCACGAAATCTTGTTACCCATAGGCGTAGTTACGGGGGATATTTAGGGGTGCTAAGCACCCCCAAATTTTGAATTAGCACCTCCCAACAAAATTTCTGTACATTTTAATAAATGTTACTTTCATCTTATAATAGGAAGTATCGATATACAACAAGAAAATGCTTCTATATTTATAGAATGTAAACCAAAACTTAATTTATACTGCTAGATTGTGCATGCAAAGGATTAGGCGCTAACTTCACATATAGTCCGTTTCGAATTCATAAAAGGGATTAGTCACAAACTACGAATAAAGTTAGTTTTAAAGTTATAACCGATGTTAACTTCATGAAATGACAAACTGACTCTTTTCCCAATTCATAAAAAGGATTAAGTATATTATTTAGTCATAGTGTATTTATTTATCAAAAGTTGATTTTCTTGTTATATAGGGACGGAAATTAAGTTTTTGTCACAGACGCTGAAAACCCTAGTTATGGCTCTGTGTATTATATACTTATAATACAGCTAATTTCATTACAAATCTCTTTTCATTCTGTTGTTATTTATTCATCTTCATCAATAATGCTTGTTATATGCAGAGAGGTTTTGTTTTAAACGTCCAGACGATATTTCATAAATTAAAAATATTTGAGATAAGTTTAACAAATAAAGCTTATTCAGCATTGTATATTTCGTATAATAGCATTAAAAAAGATGAAAAATGAAAACATTGGAGGTGCATGTATTTATTTGAATGCTGATATACCAGCGAGCTACCTACTTATACAAATGACATTATATTTGTTCATATATTTTCGCCTTTCGTTCGGAAAATTCAGTTTCAATGTGGGGGAAATTTACCCCCCAGTTACCATCCTGGATTCAATCTTGTTTATAAATAATTTTGTTTTAAATTTATGTATTAATTAAAATTTGGAATTATATTTTTGCTGTTGTTTGTCAAAGCATTTTTATTTCAATTAAATTTAAATTGAAATAGATATAATAATTATTCATTTGCATTTTTCTTAATATTTTTGTTATGTATGACTGTAAGTGTATTACATCGTTGTATTTAAAAAATTAATCCATTTTTAAAATTGTAAAAAAATTCTACAAAATCAACAACCAAAAATATTTTTTAATGCCTACATAATGTGGAATAAATTTTATTTGAAAAACTTTTCTCTAATAATTTTAATTTAAGGAATATCGTCCGGACACTCAAAACAAAACCACCTGCATACCTATAAAATTTAATCCACAAGTAAAGGAACATTCTTGTATATAATTTGAATTTTCAGAGTAATTAAAATTTGGTATGTAAAATTAAAAGACAAAATAAATACAAATACCAATATTGATTTGCCAAGTTGGGAGCAAAACTTTTACCTAAACCATACAAATCATTTTGATATAATGCAAGAATTTGATCAACTTGGTAAGAATCTCAAAAATGTATATTATCCTTGAAAACCTAGTTATATTTCCAGTGACTCAATTCGGATTTATAACATTACTGGCAGCTGCGTTTCCTCTAGCTCCGTTGTGTGCTTTGTTCTGGAATATTATTACGTTAAAAATCAACGCTAGAAAGTACGTGAAGTTTAACCGAAGATTAAAATCTTTGAATTCCTCAAGTGTAACCGTTTGGTTTGACGTTATTCAAATTTTCACCTATGTATCAGTCGTCACTAATGTAATAACCATATATTGTTTAAAAAAAATAACGTCAATATTATATACTTCAATGGGCTCTACCAATAATTTTTCTAAATTTTTTAAGTCATACCAATATATTTTTGCCTATATAGTATTTATACTGTCGTACGCAATGGGGAAGTTTAGCGTAGTTGAAATTACACGTGAAATATCTTTTAGTCGTAAGTATATGAGTAATAATAACTTAAAATATAATTGAAAGTTAAAATTATGTTGCCAATTATTTATAATTAATGATTTATTTTCGAGTCACTCTGACGTCACAAGTGAGATATGCGCTTGCGCAGAAGGGATGGTGAGACCTGACTTTTTGAACGTAGGTTGTATCTTGTGGCATTACACTGCACGCTTCTCTGTTGCCATTGCAACCCAGCGCGCGCTGTTTATGATAGACGATACGTTCTCCCCGAGCCACTCTGACGTCAATTTTGTATAAAATTTCATTTTTTGAGACATCTAGACATCTTTGGGTGAAATAAAATGTAGAATATCACTTTGAGAGCAATCTTGATAAAATAAAAAAATTAAAAAAATACGCTAAATTTCCCCATTAACGCTAGTATCCTTCCTACTTTCTACAGGTAATTATGAAAGGTGGGTATGTCATAAAAGGGTGAGGATAGTTCCAAAAGGAGCAAATAGTTTGGGAGTTATATTTATAATTTATTTTATTTATTTATTTAAGATGTTATTATATTCAGAATATATTGTTGTTTTATTAATAGTTTTGTAGCAAATAAATCTATTTTATTATAATTTATGTTTAATAAAATTTAATAATTTTTTCAGTTGATTTTAATCATGATTTAAATCTGGTCAACAAGTTTTATTTGCTAACAATGATTAAAGCATGTTACTGTGACATAAAATAGTTGTATTTCATGTTATATTCAAATTTAATTCAAAGTTAATTATTTTTATTATGATTATAATATTTCATATACTATACATTTTTGTTTCAAAATATAAACTAGTTCATATATGAATAAGTAAATGGCGGTCGTCAATAAAATGTGGGTTGCAGTTGTTCGTTTGTGCTGTGAATTTAATATAAAATAGATTTCTTTTGATTATTTTTTTATAATAAATTTAAGCAATCTTGCGACAGTGATTTAAAGTTAAAAAAAAACACTCAATCGGGAATCGATCGTTCCTGAACTTAATAAGTAAATAGCTATCATATGGGTTAATTGAAAAATTAGTAGGCTTTGACTGCTTGTTATATAATTTGTTGATTTTGTTATAGTTTTCAGTTACAGAATGTGAATCATAGTCACGTTAGTGAAAAATATGTATGTACTTATCTATTTATTTGTAAGTTTCAATAATTTGTCAAAAATTAAAATATATAATACAATATACCTATTAAAACTAACATTTTACTTATTAAACTTTTTTTTAATAATTTTACAAAAAATATTGAATACTTAAATTCTATTTTTGTTCCATAACAGTATTACGTAATAAAAACTTATTACGTAATTATGTATTAATATAGTTTACAGGTAGTATTTTAATGATCTATTTAAGGCAATCTTCAGAGAAAAACTATTTTTTAAATAATGTTTCGAGCCAACTTATTGGATGAATTTTCAAAGTACGTTAAATTTTTTTAATTTCCTGGAAGAGCCCATTGGAAAGAATGTTGCATATATTTAATATTTTACATAGTAAACTTTATTTTCAGGCTGTGTATATGTCATTTACAAGTGCATTGATACCAGAACTATGTATTAAAAAAGAATCCAAATACTGGCGTTTTTCTACTGCAATATTCCCTAATAAAAAAGAAGACTACTCGCATTATATTGTTTCCCTCCTTTTTGGTATGAATTATGAATTTATTTATTTAATAAATAGATACATATATAATTTTATTTTTTAGAATACAATATTACCGATGATTATTGGACGAAAGATCGCAACATAAGCGAATGTTACTACAGAAAGACTGCAGAAAATATGGGCACTACTTTTTACAGTTACAGTATTGTTTACCGATTAACGTCTTCTATTGTTTTCGTTGTAAGTTTCTATATTTTCAGCTGGGAATAATAAATAAGATATCCGGAAAGGAGCTATTATAGCAGTAATATAAAATAATATAACGTTTATTTATGTATGATTAACTCTAATGAGCTTAAAATTAAACTTTTCCCAACATGTCGACATGTTGGAAAAAAGTTTATTTATATAATTGAAGAGTAAAAAGTGACAAAATACGAATATTTATATTACTAATTAACATATAAAAAATATTCTCATTTAATTGAAAAATTAAACTTACAGATTAAAAATACACACTTAACACACTAATTATAAACTAATATTTATTTATTTATACGCGCCAATATTTATTTGTAAGCTATCTATTTTCACAAGATATCAATATTTATTACTAAATATTTTTTTCTTCTTCATTTGTCATTGTTTTCCACTGGATTAATTAGACCGACTCAATCTACTCCAGAGAGTGCTAGAGCTACTCACAGAGACAATTTATGTGTCGGTAATTATTCCGGAATCTCATAGAAACCTTCCAGAGTCTATAAAATTTTCGAACAATAGCGGCGTCGCTTTTATCTCATTTGACCTATTTAGTGAGACTACTTGTAAGTCTTCTTTGTTACAATAGGTTTCTAAAAAAAATTGAGATAAGAACAACCTGCAACCGAAAAACAATTGACAGAAAACAAACCAAACAGGATTGCATGGAGTTAAATCACATGATTTCAATGATTCAAATCAGATATAAATCGAATTGATTTTTTTAAAATTTCATTCATTTAAATGTGTGGGTAATGTTACCATGTAGCAATATATTCTATATAGGTATGCCTAGTATCCATTTTGATTTCGAGTGAAAAAATTATATTATTTCACTAGTGAAAAAATGCAATTAATAACCTATCTAAAATTAGTAAAATAGTATTTTATTAAATGGAAGTTGAAAAAATATATTTTCTTAAATATAAACAAATGTTGTTAAACAATTTTAATATTATACTTTTAGTCGTTAAATTTAAAAATATGATTGTTTTTATTTAAGTTAGTGGTGTTTGGAATAACAGCGATTCTGGCGTATTCAGTTCCCGACGTCCCGAAGAAAGTCAAGGACTATTTGGCGTTCACTCAGCGCAAGAACTTGAGACAGACTGTTGCTCCCCTTGGCCTTGGGAACTTAAACAAGTATAGACAATGTTTAGTTTCAGTTGCACGCAATTTACAATTATCATTATTTCCAGTTTGAGTGGAAGGAACCTCCTCAGAAAATCCAGATCTTCCACTCATGTTTCTCGACAATATTCAAGTATGCTTGATTTTTAATAATAAACCTAACTAAATTGAGGAATACACATTTGAAAGTATTCAATGTTTATTTATGTATGCCTAAGTTTATCAACTTGAAAGTAACTAGAGTAGTTTTCAACTGAAGAGACACCTGCACGAAGTACGAATGTTGGTTTTAGATTAAGAGGCAGATATGAGTAACAAGGGAATATAGCCTACTCTCTGTTCTATATAACGTCAGCTCCAACTTTTCTCATTTTTATGTTGACATCGCTCTAATATATATTTTTTTAAATATCCATTAAACTGATTGGTTCTGAAGTAGATGACTAGCCGACCTATTCTAGACAGGTAAATTATAATACGCAGAACACACCGTTTCTGTAACTTGTGTAGTACATCATCATATAAACTTCTACGCGCACCCTACGTGTCTCTTCAGTTGAAAACTACTTTACTAAATAAATCGGTAAAAAGATAAGTATAGTCCGTTTCTGCGAGTTGATCATCACTTTAATTTATGTTGCAAGAATTATTAAATTTTTATCTAGCAACAGACGTTTATTTATGGTGAAATGAAATGTTAACTAAGGTTGTAACATATTAAATTATTTTTAATCATTTTGTACAAGGATATTTTAATAATTAAATGTGAAATGAAAACTATAAATTATATTAAAATATTTCTAACAATGTATGGTATAATTTTCCATATAATATTATTATCAATGACACAATTTTCGTTTGTATTCAACATCTTTTTATTATGTTACAACAATCCTTCTTAGATTTATAATTAAACATCAATTGGAGTTGCCTTGTTTAACAAATTTCCAGTTGCATTGTAAATTTAAAATCTACTAGTTACGGAAAATCGATATTTATCACGAGATAAAATATTACGTGTCACTAGGTATGTTTGAAGATGAGTGACGACAAATTGCTGACGAATTTGATGTTGGACATAGTATACAATAGGCTCAGATCCAAGCGACCCACCACAGATTTACTTGTAAAGCTATGGAATCGCAGAAAGTGTCTGTAATAAATAATAACGTGGTAATAAATAATAACGTCTTTTTCGTTTTATGTCACTTTATTTATATGTCTGTTCTACCATTGTTGTACATCGTCTTGACTACCATAGACTACTACATCTTATATTATTACAGTGTCTTTTAGAGGAACATAAGCATTCAAATTTTACAAATGACTAGGGTCATCTCTATTGCTTTTTGATGAATTTAGATATGGCATTTACAGTGTTTTAAGAAGAATCCGAGTATAGATGCAGCCAAGTCGCTCAAATCCCTCCAATAGCTAACAAGAAATCCATTCATTTGGATGTGGTACAATAATGATGTGGATTGGCATAAACTTGATCCCAGGCAACATAAGTTAAATTAACATTAAACAAGTAATTTAACCTCTCATGGTGCCATAACCCATTTGCGGTGGGTGAAAATTTTATTTTGATGCAGGATAATGCACGTCTAAATACTGTCCGACTCGTAATGGATAAGTTAAATTACTAACAAATTTCAGTCTCCAGAAAGTGAAAAATACGGCAATTAGGCAGTCCAGAACAAATGAAATTGGCAGAGGGCAGCTGTCAAAATATTATTTCAAATTTATTAAAAGTTTACTGGTAATACAATAAAATAATTTTATACATCTGTATTGATATTTCGCATTGTAGAGATATTGTTTAAATTATATTTTCACTCAAACTGTTTAAAGTTTGTCAAATATATCTAATAGTGAGGTCAGACTTCACTATTATATATATTTGACAAAATTTTTGACAGTTTGAGTGAATATATAATTTAAGCAATATCTTTACAATGCGAAATATCGATACACATGAATAGAATTATTTTATTCTATTACCAGTAAATTTTTAATAAACTTGAAATAATATTTTGACAGCTGCCCTCTGCCAATTTCATTTGTTTTGGACTGCCTAATTTACTATTAATTGAGAGGTGTTGGAGTAAATATTGTAAGACACACATGTGTTATTACACAAGTCCCTTGAATAAAGCATCCTTCTCAGTCGGAAGGCCTATTTTCTCACATGATTACTTATAATGACACACTTGTATCATAAATAACCATTAATTTTTAAGGATACATTTCATTTCTTTTATAATTAATTTTGTTTTGATAACGATTTTTTTGTTACTTTTCACCTACTATTTATATTCTTTTATCAATATATCTGTGACTACACTTGTCATTGTTTGACGTAGAAAGAAGAAATTAAACAGGTTCCATAAATCATATGAATTCCTTCTAAAATGCGTAAAACTAGAGAGTTGACTTCAACTATATTTAACATAGGTTCGCAAACAGAGACTCGCAATGTAAGTAAAAATAAGAAATTTCGATTGAAACAATTATTATGTAACTTGCCTTAGTGCTAAGTACATGGTAAATTGAATATGAATAGTTAAAACGAAATATCACTATATTTTGTTATTATCAAAATATGATCATTACTTATTTATTATTAAGTGAATAATTCTACTATATAAAAAAATTCACTGATTTATTTTAATTCCACTTACTAGTGCTACTGAGGATGAACAAAATTATCCAACACTATTTATTTTTATTTGACTATAGGCCACTGAACATCCTTACACGGTATATTTCAATGATGGCGTAAGGAAAATTGATGCAGTGTTAGTTTACAATGCAAATGAACCCAGCAAATTTAGAGAAACATTTTTACTTAACCTTGTAAAGCAGAAACTGCAAATCGAAGAGACACCGTCTGTGCTACCGGTGCGTTGAAATACTGACTTACGATCAATTACAAATAAAACAAAATTTTAGAATAAAGTAGGTAGAACGTTTGTGAAAGTACATGCTCCTGTCAATGTGTTATGGAAATATGTGAAAGCTCTCGGTTTCGAAGTCAAATTTATTCAAGATATGGTCATTCCAGAAAATATCGCATATTCCAATTGTACTGAGACAATTTTAACAGATACTGAACCATATAAATACCACCCGGATTCCAGAAGAGCTTGGTAATTATTAAGGTTTAATTCTGTAATATTTGTATATACGATTCAAACAGATGTTGAATATATTAGGTGCGTTCTATTTAAATAAATTGTCACATCACATTAACCAATTATATTTATTGTGTCAGTTCTATTCACTTCACTTTAAATATAAGTGAAATGAAAAGGATGACAAAAGAATGAACCTATTGATGCCTAACATTCACTATTTATCATTGTGTATTTTGTTGCATGATGTTAAAAAGAGTCAAGAAAAATATGAATTAAAATATTACTAATATTGAATTTTACTCTATGAATATTTTGTAGGAAAACTATATCTAAAGAACAACCTAGTACATTTACAAATGCTGAACGAAGTATGATTGTATTCTTCATCATGCAGTACACAAATTTTGGAGAAATAGACGAAACATTCAATATTGGCCTGAACTATTTATTACTAAAAGACTGTTTTATAGCTGCTTTCCCGTTACATGATGGCGACTGGGTATGGTCGTATGATGCTAGCGAACCTCTCAATGATAGACAAGTAAGAAAATCATATATAAATAAAGGTAGAATAAAAACAACTCACATTTTTACCACCCATTATCATGGTGAAGGGAGTGGTGAAACATGTATATCGAGTTTTCGATGAATAAATTCTCTTGAAAGACCTACAATCCGATATAGTTGGTCTCATATAGAAAATGACTTGCCCGAAACTCATTTTCGTTCATATTTTAAGCAACCAATATAATGAAGATAATCCCGTTGATCTTTGGACAAGTAACGTATCTTAAGTTCACAAGAGGAATATTTTTTTTATATATAGTAAATAATAAAAAGGTCATTTTATAATTATGTATAACACAAACGATTGCAACCTTCGCTTCGCTCAGACTGCAACTTTCGTTTTGGTTCGACAAAGATAGACTTTCAGCACTTGATATACAAATAACTATTCCCATCTCCTTGAAGCCGAACTATAATAACATTTTTACGATGCTGTCTGCAGGTGTGTGTGTGAACGAATCATTTATACACAATTGCTCTAATTCTATCAAGCACAAAAATATGAGCACTTATATTTACATGTTTTGTTACTCTTTCTCTAACCGATAACAGAAATTATAAAACATAGTAATTGTCACGTGTAATAGCGGAAAGTAATCATCAGATTTTTCAGTTGTTGGCAAAATATTGGGCACAATTTTCATCATGGAATAAAGAGCAGCCTTTGTACCATATAGAAAATTATTTTGGTTCAGAAATCGCTATATTTTTCGCATGGTTAGGATTCTACAATAAAATGTTAATGATTGCAAGTGTTGGAGGTGTAATAACTCTTATTGCTGGTTTTATTCATATGTGGTATAACTTAAGCGATATGTATGGAAATTATATTTTATATTTCCAGAGAAAATATATTTATTATGTTGTAGTACACTTGTTTGTATAACTGATGAATATATGTGTCCCTCGTGTAAAATATGTGAACCGAAACAACTAAAAAATTATTGTATTAGTTATTATATGTCTTATGTATGTGACCACGTGTTTTCTATGGTCTATGCTTTTTTTATGGCTGTTTGGGGTAAAATAAAATATAAATCCAAGCATATTTATTCAAAAAATTGTTTAGCTACTTTATTTGTAGAACTTTGGAAGCGACAAGAAAACATTTTGAATATTAAATGGAACATTGACGCCAATTTACAAGACAATTATAGGTAAAAAATACTTATAATAATATTTATTATACTTTCTCATTATAAATGATATTTATTGAGTGTGATAGTTGTTGTTTTTATGACATGGGGATGAAAGATACAGACTTGTATGATATGACCAGCAAAACACTAAGGCCGTGTTTATTTGGGATTTTTTAAGTAACCTGGTAGGTTAATTTTATTTACTTGGCACATTTATGCCAGTATGCATAGATGAAAGTTAAGTCCTTAAACTTAGATTACATTAACCCTTGTATATTTTCGTATGCATAGAGAACATTGCTTATTTAACGCGAGTTTAAACTCAGATTATCTTAACTTGCCAATTTTGCGTGGTTAACCGATTTGATCTAAGATTTGCGATCATTCATGTTTTTAGCTGTCACTTGTGAAATGTTACGAGTATATTACATTTGAAGTATTGCAATTAAGTTTAGTTGTTAATAACTTTTTGTTCATATTTAAACTATAGTAGTATTTATGGATTCTACAAGTTCGTCATCATCAAGTTCATCAAATTTATCATCATCTTTGGAATCATATTTCGGGTTATATTTATAGTTACCTTATCATCGGCGTTGTCTTTTTTAACTTTTTTTTTTCAAGTTGTAATAACAGTTTTTAATTTGCTCACTTCTTTGTAACTTGTTAGAGGAGTTAAATATTTTGGCCACTTTCATCCAGATTTCGTTTTTTTTTTGCACTGTAGTAGCATCAGTTTTTTTATTTTCCAAAATATGAAGAAAATATTCTACAATATCCAGGAGTGCAAGTTTTTCTTGTTCAGAAAATTTTTTCGCCCTTTCCTTGCTCATTTTTATGCTGTTATGACAAATATAAGTAACGCTTGTCACAGAAACGTCAAAACAGACAGCAGAATTTGTGTCATGCATAGTGCAAAGTCTGATTTACAAACACTTTACATAGATAATCTTAGATTATTACATCTCAGATTTAATTATGACCATGCATATAAAGCAATAGTAACCAAAGATTAATATTTTATCTAAGATAAGTTAATCTAAGTTTTTCCCATTGTCTATGCATACGGGCATTAAAGTAACCCAGAACTGATTTCGAACTGACCCAACTCACCCAGCTATTTTCTGGGTTGGTGAGTTGAACCTGTTTTCTATCTTTGTTTACACATTGCTTCTTTTTTAATTTCTGTCAGAAGTTATATCTTGTATAGGTTAAAATGGAAAACTTAAATAAATAATTTTAATAAATCACTTAAATTTACCATTTAAAATTTTCACGAAGTATAAAATTTGGTTGTTTATTTGGTACCAACACGGGTAAGTTTAGGATCAGTTTAGGGTTATATTCAAATTTCCCAAATAAATACGGCGTCAGGTATAACTAGTTTTTTCAACTGGTAGTTCAAGTATTCACTATTTAATAGTGATTGCATATTTTTAGACCAGAATTTCAAGCTTCAGTACAACATACTAGAATTCGACCTTTTACTCAGGAAGAGGAGTTATATTTACCAGTATCAACCAAAATTGTTCTTTTAAGCTTCTCATATACTATTGTAGCTATCATGGTGAGTGTATTACACACGTTCATGATTTTTTATTTATTTTTAATATTCTCTATTAAAGAAATATAAAATTTACATTTTTTATGCTATTTAGCCTTAATAAATTAGACATAATTTTTTCAACATTTTCTCATAAACCTACATCTACCACGTTTCTATATTGTTATCGCATTAATGTACATCAAAGATATTTTTCATTTTTGAATGTATTTATTATTTATAGACAGCTTAGTATATTTTTAATTGTGATTTTTTAATATTTCATTAGATTCATTAATATTTCTATAACTTTTTTGCGCAATGCGTTTTTTTCATATTGTACTCGTTTCCATAATTTTTTCAGTTAAATAAATAAGAACTTTAAACAATTCAAATTTAAAAGCTAAAACAATCAAAATTCTTATAGATAACATTTTTTGAGAAAAATGCATATTGGTTTATATTAGTTTTTACGTAGGGTGTAAGAGATATAATATATATTTATATATATATATATATATATATATATATATATATATATATATAAATATATAATATAAACTGTACAGTCAGTTACAAAAGTCTTCATACACCATCATATTCCGACGAATCTACCAAATAGTAGGTACTCGTAAAATATAAAATATGTTTAAAGAACCTATGTCAACTATAAACTCTACTTGTTATCAAAACAAATGCAAAAAGTAAAGCATATACGAAATTAACAATATGAAAGAAAAATGTCGCCACATAAAAGTTTTGCTACAATAACAGATTCGTTTTTGTTAACATCATTTGTTTTACGCCATACTTTTCCTCGTCCATCACGTCCGTAAACGTTAAATTTGCTGTTATCGGTGAACAAAATTTGTTTCCAAAATTCAAAACCTTTAACTTGATATTTTAGTGCATAATCAGGACATTTTTATTGATTAACTTTTGAAATGAATGGATTTCTTTTGTGCGTTCTTGCGTGATTCATATTTTTTCTGGATGTAAGTTTTTATTAAAGCCTGATGAAAGTTCATTTGTTTCAATTGGTGCACTCTTAATCTAATTTTCGTTTATTTTTCTGATGAATAATCGGTCGTGTCGATCGTTTAATATTTATGACCTTCTGGATCTTGGTTTATTCTACTTTTTTCGGTCGCTTTATTTTTTATATTACAGACTATGTGGTAGCCTGACTTTACAGAACTTTTTTGGCTATTTCACCAAAAGATTTTCCTTCTCCCTGCAACTTTAAAATTGAATTTCTTAATTCCGCACTTGTCCCTTTTTTTTCATTGTTTCTGAATTCAATTATACGTTACTTTTATTTGGTACACACCAACTGAATACACGACAAATATCAAAAGGGTAATTTTTAATAACACGGTACAATATAAACTCCAGATCATACCACTTGAAGAGCACTGTATGAAGAGTTTTGTGAGGCACATTTTATTTATTTTATTACAAGTTTAGAAAGAAACAACTGATTCAATTTTATGAATTTCAAGAAAGAGACGATTGTAGACCTCTATCAGTATTTACCTTAATTTTATTAATTTCCAATATGATTACAGATATACAACACCTTTATAGGTTGTATGAAGACTTTTGTGATTGACTGTATTCGTGAAAATTTCCAACTGAGATGATGATACAATTAAAGAATTTTAAATAATGTATATCGAGAAAAATTGGAAGTAAATTATTAAGCCTCTTTATTCTGCAATTTATTACTTATACAGGTGGCCCAGTGAAAATTATCAGCGCAATTTTTGGCCACTTAACATCAATTTTGCAAAAAACGCTCGAACACGTCAATTTTAATATAAAGGGGGACACCTAAATGGATTAGTACCAATAGCATAACTTCAACCCTAAAATGAGTGTGGACTGCATCTCAAAAATTTTAAATGGAAAAGGGTGTCAAACATGACACAGTTCGAAAGGCCTTTCAATTCTCTTTTCAACAGTTTTTTTATTTTTCAAATCCGATCATTAGTTCCAGAGAAATACAGTTTAAAACAAATTTTATCAGGTGTTCAAAATTGTCATCAAGTACGCTAAAACAAATGACAGAAACTAAATAAACAATTCTTTCGACAAGTTGTTTGTTATAAACAAGTAATTTGTAAGTTGGATTTTTTTTTATGGGGTTATTTGAAGTCTAAATTCTATGCCACGCTACCCGAATCTTTAGAAGATTTACGGCAATGTACCGTAGCTCCCAAATTTTGAGCAAAATCTTTATTATTGTATGGAAGTTGTTGGTAGTCATTTTGAACACCTAATAAACTGATACTTGAGTTTCTGTCATTTGTTTAAGCCTACTTGATTGCAGTTTTGCACACCTGATAAAATTTGTTTTAAACGATATTTCTCTGGTACTAATGATCAGATTTGAAAAATAAAAAAATTGTTGAAAAGAGAATTGAAAGGCCTTTCGAACTGTGTCATGTTTGACACCCTTTTCCATTTAAATTTTTTGAGTTGGAGTCCACACCCATTTTAGGGTTGAAGTTATGCCATTGGTACTAATCCATTTAGGTGTCCCCCTTTATATTAAAATTGACGTGTTCGAACGTTTTTTGCAAAATTAATGTTAAGTGGCCAAAAATTGCGCTGATAATTTTCACTGGGCCAGCCTGTATATACAACATAATGTTTGTAGATACTCATCGCATTAGGAGCAGTATTTGCTGGAATTTTGTATGAAATGTCTATGAAAGTAATTGGAATGCATCCACTGTTTATATCAATAACGTCTGCATCGATTTCATTAGGAACAATGATTAGTTTTAAATGGGTAAATATTACTGACATTACTTACATGGCGTCGAGGTTAGACTTTTTATGATGAACATGAAGACTATAAATGAGTCATGAAAAGAAACCTCTCTGACGAGTTTAAGTTTTATTTTTTTTCTGAAATCATGCAAAAATTTAAAATCCACTATATAATATGACTCTAGTAATATATACAGGGTGAATACTGAAAACCTTGACATAGGGAAATAACATGGGAAAACAGTTTTTTGCTGTTTCCATCTGTCCCGCTAAATAAAATCGGGTGTATATGGTATCGTTAGTTAGATTACTTAATTTTGCATCTAATAAAACTAAATGTTGTGTAATAAGGCCTTTTCTAACTGAAATATTTGATAAAATAAATTGTATTTTGAAGGTTATCCTTCATATTTTCGAATAAGAAACGTCAATAACAATATGCTCCATAGCCGAGTGGATACGAGGGCTGTTTCATAACATAAATAATCTACAAGACCTGGTTCGAGACCACCTCAGCCCTACTTTTTTTTTAATTAAATTATGCTTAAAATATCTTTATTATATCAGACTATTTTAATAAAATAGCAATATTCATATTTTTATAAATAAAAAAATCCAAATATTTAATAGAATTATTATTTGCTGTCTGTCAAACTTAACAATTAATTCGAATTTAGTTTTTGGTGTATAATTTTGTATTTCATGTTTCGAAACATGATATTTTAAGTATAATTTAATTAAAAAAAAAGTAGGGCTGAGGTGGTCTCGAACCAGGTCTTGTAGATTATTTATGTTATGAAACAGCCCTCGTATCCACTCGGCTATGGAGCATATTGTTTTTGACGTTTCTTATTCGAAAATATGAAGGATAACCTTCAAAATACAATTTATTTCATCAAATATTTCAGTTAGAAAAGGCCTTATTACACAACTTTTAGTTTTATTAGATGCAAAATTAAGTAATCTAACTAACGATACCATATACACCCGATTTTATTTAGCGGGACAGATGGAAACAGCAAAAAACTGTTTTCCCATGTTATTTCCCTATGTCAAGGTTTTCAGTATTCACCCTGTATATATATATATATATATATATATATATATATATATATATATATATATATATATATAATGCGGAACATAGGACTATAAAATGGGATTTCAAGCAATTGCGCCTGATAAATTTAGATTTCTTAAATAATCATATTTCGTATTGAATTATGCACAAGAAATGTGATTACTGAACAATTTAAGAAAAAAATATATTACTCTTAATTATTAATATTATTAACAATATTTATTTCAGGTATATGGACAGTTGGCGCATTATTTAACAAATAAAGAGTATCCGAGAACTCAACTGGATTTTGATAAATCTTATATGCTAAAAATAATACTGTTTGCAATAGTAAACAACTATGGTAAAGTGTTTTATATTGCGTTAATCAAGGTAAGTACAATTAGACAAAATCTGGTTTATTTATTATTACTTTAAAAATTAATCCTTTATAATCACATCATGTAATTTTAATAAAACATATGTTATTCAGATGTTTACAATAATATGGTAGTGAAATTTGACATGTCATTGGCCATATTTACTTGGTACCTTTAGATTCAACCCTGAATTAATCCAGAAGTAATTCGTTTTATTTCAAAATGAATGAGGTATAAAATGAATTAAAAATATTCTGAACTGCAATAACAAACTAATTTTAAAACTACAAATTGAATGTATTGAAGAACTTATATAGAATATGTATTACTACAGTGGCGGGAGGTAGTGGGTTGGACACATCAGATTTTTTGTTTTAATTTATTTTCCCAGCTCCAAAAGTCCCAAAGTGATATTTAAGGAACTGAATACTCGCAAAAAAATCCAGATTAGAAGTAGTTACAGAAACATATTTTCTTATATTGGGATTGTCGGATTCGGGGCTACCACTTATATTGTTATTCTGAAAAGGTGAGGGCCTCAAGTATATTTTTGCGGGGGAGCCTGTAAATTCTAGTTACGCTACTGGTCCGGGTTACTTAAATAGTGCAAAGTAAGTAAAACTAACCTACTAAGTTACTTGAAAAGTTCCAAATAAATACGGCCAATCTAAAAATTAAAATAATAAAACATGAAATGTTTTTATTGTAAAATGAAAAAAAAATAAACATTAGTTAGTAGTATCAACGAGAGTAATTCGTCATCCAAAATGATCCTCAACCGATAGATTTACTACTCGTAGCTGTTGTTATATCTAATGTATGATCTACATATAACAAAATTTAAAATTAAATGTATTTGATAGTTATTTATGATATAAGTGTTAAAAGTGACATTTTATGAGTGAGTAGGGAAGTTTATGAAACGAGGCGAAGCCGAGTGTAACAAACCCCACGAACGAAATAAAATCACTTTTAACACAAATATCATACACTATTTTTCCTACGACCCCAGTTATGTACCTATTATAGTCAAACCGAACAAGCAGAAGACTCACGTCATCAACCTGAAAAAAAACTTTATAAAATGAAATATAACTTGTTAAGATTATTGGGTGTTATTTATTTTTAAATAAAGAAGAATAAAATTATTTGTATTAAGAAACGTATATATTAATGAATTTACAATTATTTCTAAAGTCAATCCGTATTCCTCTTAGAGAACATAAAATTATTTGAAATAATTGTAGTTGATTTTCATATCATACATTGGCAATAATAAAAATGATCTTGTTTATATTATATTTTATACCGATCGAATATTGATCTTGTCATTCGATTGTCAGTGTCAGTCAGAAAGTATCGTGTCAGTTTTTTTATGTTACTGACAAATCATGCTTAAAGCTTTATCAAAGCAGTCAAAAAAACTGACAATAAATGTAATGCATTATTTTGAACGGGAACTGGACAACGTGGGCCCATTAATTCAATTGAAAACCGTACGAGGTAATTTTTTTTCTTTATTTTTTTTAAAATTTAATTGAATTATGTACTTTTAGAGAACAGCTAATGCCCTTCAATTTACTAAATGCACTTATTCACTATCGTTTCCGTCACAAATTAACGCGGACAGACTTCGAGAGGTTGTGCTTATTAATTTGTCAACTGTCACTTGAAGAAGTAGGTTATAGTAAGTTATGCAACACGAATTGCACTTTTATTCTAAAAAAAAATAGTATCCCATATATTCATAGTAGTACATGACGTCATTACTTTAGTAATATTATTTGATGACGTGAGTCTTCTCCTTCTCCGGTTTGACTATAGTAAATAAAAACTATGCATTTTAGAATGACATTTATGACAGGTCATGATGTATTTGTTATGAACAACTGAACATAAGAAGTGTTAAAAGTAAATTTGTTTTTTACTTTTAACACGTTGTCAATGACAACGTTTTAAAAGTATTTACTGTTTTATAAACTGTTATTTTTATCTTGCTAAGCAACCGTTAAAAATACTATTTTTAACAGTGGTCGTAGGAAAAAACATTTATTTGTCATTTGTAAATTAAATTTGAATAGTAGCTAGGATACCGTTTTTTGGAAACTAAATCGGTAAACATAAAAAATTTTATCACATGAAATAGTTATTCAAGCAAGAGAATGGGGAATATAATATAATATAATTTATTGTCTACCGGTTGTGAATTGTAAAAAAAACACTGCGGTTAAGTAGTATATTTTTTGTTCATTTATTTTTTGCAGGGTAAATTGTACACATACCCAGGTGACAGTGACGTCAGAAATGAATCATTTCCTATTAGAGAAGACGTGTGCAACCCTTCAGGTTGTATGGTAGATATATTTATATTTTTGGCTATGAACAGTATATGTACTCCTGTTAGTCGGTGTATTGGAAATTACTTTTTACCGTAAGTAAAATTTTATAATTACATTCATTCGTTAATTTAATTTTACCAAATTTGTCAAATTTAAGTGTAATTTGATTTCAATTAATTCTCAACAATATTTACACAAGAGCTTTCTATTTTCCTGGATAAATTTCAGTTGATCACATCTTGTTACGTAGCAATTTGGCAAGAAAACTGTTTAAATAAAATCACGACACCGTAAGTGTGTATTCGAAGTAATTTTTTAATGAGAAATCTCAGATAGATAAATACATAAGAAAAATGAGCAGATTTAGTGTCGTTTCTACTAATATTCGATAACCAGTTTCTTCAATTTATTTCACTATTGTTATGTTATTACTGATAATTAATTTCAACCAGTGGCACTAAAACGTGTATTATACATAAAATAAGTTTTATTACATTAAATATACTATTTGATGTCATACATAGAAAAAAACTGTAAGCCTGATTTACACGCAACGAATATCAATTATTAGTTTTTAATGGGAACCTAGAATTATTTTGTTAAATTAAAACTTTTAGTCTGTATATACTCTTAGAATTTTATTCACAAATTCAAGAACATTTATATACAAAGTGTTCCCCAAGTTAGGCCTAAAAATTAAAGGGTATATACTTTTTCAAATCTTCTTCAATGAAAGTAATTGTTTACGTAATATCTAATACTAATAAATATCTAATATTGTGTAATTAATAGCTACTCCAGTGGTCCAAAAAATGTCTATTTCAAGTTAAACTATCTACATATGAATTACACGTCTACAGTATACAGTGGCTCACAAAATTATTCGTACACCTAAGTTTTATATTTAAAAAGTGAAAAATGGAGTACTTTCAAAAAAATATTGATGTATTATTCACGGGATCATATTCTCTCATTTTCCAGAAACAAAATGCAATAGCCAATTATGAAAAAAATATTATTTTTCTTATGTTAATTAAATAAAAACAAAATGTGTACAAGAACTAGGTACACAAAATTATTCGTACACTTATAAAATCTTACATATAACGGGTCAATATTTATATTTATAAACATGAAACATCTGTGATTGCATAATTATCATTTGTCTGAGTATTTTGTATAAGATTATTTAAAAAATAGTTCACAAAAATAAGAAATTATGATAGTTGAAAGGCTAATCTGCTTGAAATTACTTTGCCAGTGTAAATCTTTAAGGGAGGTTGACAAAATTAAACGAAGATCGCACTAAATGTTGAGAACCATATAAGTAAATATAAAAATGAGAACCAGTAGAAAAATATTCACCGTGGGGGCCTTAAATTATTTTTAAGTCAGCAAAATAAACTATATATTGAGCGTTAAGTGAAATCAAAACCTAAAAATCCCCTGAATAAATTAATATTAAGAATAACTAAATGTTTTAAGGGTCTATTGGAAGATAGAATATTCAAAGAACTTTAAGAAATTTTGTTTCTAATGGTCTTATAGTAAAAAGTGGGTCCTATAATTCCAAACAAAATAAAATAAAGAGACTCGCATGTGGAAATAGTACATTAACACGGATTGAGTTTTTTGGAAATTGGTAATTTTGCGGATTTGAGTGGAATGGCAAATCTTTTGATTGGAGAAATCCAAATTCTGAGCTTAATAACTGCAATTTATGTAGTACAGTGAAACACGGCGGCAGGATAATATTAGTTTGGGGATATGTAGGAGCTACTTATGACTATATAGCCATTAAAATCAAAATTTTTTAGAGTTCTTCGAATAGTCTATGTTTGAATATATCCTCCATAAATTTCAGATATATTTTTTGTTAATTTATTCAGGAGTTTTTAGTATTTAATTTCATTTAATTCTCAATAAATCGTTCATACTGCTGATTAAAAATTTTCTTACGGTCCCCACGGCAAATATTTTTCAACTACTCCTCATTTTTATATTTACTTCTAATGTTGTTAACAATTGAGAGCAATATTCATACAATTTTGACAACCTCCCTTAAAGATTTACACTGGCAAAGTCATTTCACATAGATTCGTCTTTCAACTACCGTAATTTCTTGTTTTTGCGACCCATTTTTGAAAAAACCTTTTACAAAATACTCAAACAAATGATATTTATGTAATCACAGATGTTTTATATTTATAACTATTAATATTGACTCGTTATATGTAAGATTTCATAAGTGTACGAATAATTTTGTGTACCTGTTTTTTGTATGCATTTTGTTTTTATTTAATTTACATAAGAAAAATAATATTTTTTTCATAATTGGCTATTGCATTTTATTACTGGAATATGAGAGAAATGATCCCGTCAGTAATATATCAATATTATTTTTAAAACTATTCTATGTATCACTTTTTAAATAGAAAACTTAGGTGTACGAATAATTCTGTGAGCCACTGTATATACTCATTAATTTTTTGTGGAACACCCTGTATACAATTTGAATTTTCAGAATAATTAAAATTTGGTTTACAAAATTAAAAGACAAAATATTTGGACATATTACTACTGATTTGCCCAGTTGGGAGAAAAACTTTTATCTAAGCCCTGTAGATCATTTTGATTTATTAGAAGAATTTGGTCAACTAGGTAAGAATCTCAAAATATATATAAACTTTATAAAGAAGTAATATTTCCAGTGACTCAGTTCGGGTTTATAACATTACTGGCTGCTGCGTTTCCTCTAGCTCCGTTGTTTGCTCTGTTATATAATATTATTACGATAAAAATCAGCGCTACAAAGTACGTGAAGTTTAACCGAAGACTAGAAACTCTGAAGTCCTCAAGCATAGCCGTTTGGTTTGACGTTATTCAAATTTTCACCTACATATCAGTCGTCACTAATGTAATAACCATATATTGATTAAATAGTATATTGTGCAACAAGTGCAGAAAGTCGCCTACTTCCCACTAGGTGTAAAAGATCCAGCACGGTCTCGTGCTGGAATCAGACAAGGTGGAAAATACGTGATTCTGCACGAGTGGCACATTATACTTTTTCTAAGATCAGACTGCTAAACGTTACAGAACGAAAATACATGCACGAAAGCTATTTGACATAAAAAAACAATATGGCATAGTTTAATTTTTAATTATTAAAGTAGCCATAGTTACACTGTAATTAACACCAGAAAATATAACAAAGCACACGGCGTGTGTTATAATAACACACTAGTGTGTTATATAACCGGATATAACGATTAGTGGTTAATAGATGGAACTTTGATAATGAAATGTAAGAAAATTAATGAAAATTTGCTTAAAACTACGATTTTAAAATTGGTAGTGAATTAATAACAAAAATAAAGAGTCAAAATGTACTGATAGATTTATTAATTGTTCAAATAATACGTACTAGACTTCCAAATCAGTTTCCGGTTAACTAGTGATACTTAACCTCAAACCCAAACGCCAATGCTTTCGTGAGTTGTGTTTGACATTGACACTTTTGTATAAACCCTGTTTTTATTATAATATTTTGTGGTCGTCAGAAAAATAATGTACATAACTCGCTTGAAAGTGCATAGCAACGCTCATGTATTAAATCACGCTTGTTATGTAAATAACTATTACAGGTAGTATTGTAATGACATATTTCTGTAGTCGTCTATTTCTTAAATAATGATTTGAGCCAATATTTTCAAAATATGTTAAATTTTAATTTGCTAGAAGAACTCATTTGATAGAATTTCATAGGTATATGATATTTTTCATAGTAAACTTTATTTTCAGGCTATGTATATTTCATTTACAAGTTCATTGTTACCAGAAATATGGTTCGTTTATTTCATTAAACCAGTAGTTGGGTCGTATTTTCCTTATTTCCAGCTTTCTAGTATGTAATTATTATTTATTTAATAAATAGATACATTTATTACATGTTTAATTTTTAGCATTCAATATTACGGATGATTACTATACCAAAGTTCACAACATTAGCATGTGTTTCTATAACGGTATAAGACTTGCACCAGGAGATCCAGATGAATATGAGCCAACTGAAGTGTATATTCGATTGCTTATGTACCGCTTAACATTTTTTTTTGTTTTCATTGTAAGTTTCTATATTGTCACCCAAGAATAATAAATAAATCTTATGCGTCAATGTAAGATAATTAAATTATTCAGGTGTTCCAAAAATATACCGATAAACTTCCAAGGTATCCGCAAATGAGTCATTTTAGCAGTACAGCACGTAAAATAGGTTTCTAAAGAAAATACTGTTAAAATTAGATCAAGCTGCAACCGAAAAACAATTGACAAAGCAATTCAAATCATCAAATAGTTAGGGCCGTTTTTTCCACCTGCCGATGAACTGAAAATTATATCAGTTAATAGAAAACTGTATTATAGAAATATTTTTTATCTACAACTATGGAAATATCTGTACATTATACATGTGATACTACATATAATATACTACTCATATTACACAAGTGTAATATGAAATGTCATGATACACGCTACACTTTTCTGTAATAAATAGGGCATATAATTTAACACATAATATTTTATTAAACTGTTAATTTATTAATAACACATTTTTTATTATAAATATCAATATATATGCTTATAAAAGTATAATAAATACAATTTGAAAAGTTATTTTGACATTTAAGGCTACTGTGGCGCCATCTGTTGAGCTATATATGAACTACTCACACCTAACTAAATATTTAGCAAATAATATCAGATTTTTTATATGCCTGATAGTTGTAGATAAAGTATAGTATTTGACTCGCATAATATGGCTACATTACACGCGGATGATTAAAAATACTCGCTACCGCTCGTATTTTTAATTACATCCTCGTGTAATATAGCCTACATATTATGCTTGTTAAATAATATACTATTACATGACATATGTATATTTTTGACAACTTAGTTTTTCGATGTGATATTTTTGTATTAACCGATGGTTAAGGTTAGGTAACTGACACTTTAACCAGAGGTGGAAAAACCGACCTTAAGTGATATTTATTGTAAACTGGTTAAGTCAGCACCGTAACATTAATTGTGTTGATCGTTATTTAACAATTTGTATTGTAGATGAAAAATAATTATTCGTTTAAGGAATTTGCTGATATACACAAATTGTAATGAAAGAGAAGTAAATTAAAATAGTTTACTTCTCAATGAAATAAAAAAAAATATATAGAAATGGTCTTTTTCTAGCCTATACACCTATAACGACATATTTACGAATATGAGTTTCTACCAGCGCAGGATCTAGAAAAAAGATCTAAAAGTCACCATACTTATTGGCAATGATAGTAACAATTTTAAAACTCCTTGTACGTTTACGAATAGACTTTTCAAGATCTGTTTATAAGTAAAATTTAATTCCTTTTTCGGTGTCAAATCATCGTCTAGATCTAGAAATGTAGATAAAGTAAAGACGGGAGTTCTGTATGTAACTTATCTGCATAAAAATCGCGGTCAATTTTATTTTTATCGTTAAACATTTACTTTTAATTTTTGCACATTTTCTCAAAATTTTGGAGTTCATGACGAGTAAAACGATCTTGAAAGAAATGAATTGTCATGTAACGTATAAAAAAATTAAATTTCGAATTTTTCATAGGCGTCACAAATTGGTTCATCGGGGTACTCTAAATTAAATAATTGGTTCCTTCTTCGAAAAACACTTCCGCGAGTAAATTAATTAAAAATATACAATAATTGATCTGCCAAATAATATACTATACCTAATACCTATATACGAGTACCTCAGATAATTATTAATTAACTAAAAATAATACGAATTTGTATGTACTCAGAAATAATTTTACGGGAAGGTTTTAAATTTTTTTAAAATGTTTTTGAACGGCTTAACTCGTGTACAAGTTTGTCGGTATGTTTTTTATAAATATTTTTTCTCAAATATAAACAAAAGTTCTTAAACAATTTAAGTGATAGTATAACTAAATTATGTTTAATATTATACTTGTAGTCGTTAAATTTAAAAATTTGATTGTTTTTATTTAAGTTAGTGGTGCTTGGAGTAACGGCGATTCTGGCGTATTCAGTTCCCGACGTCCCGAAGAAAGTGAAGGACTATCTGGCGTTCACTCTGCGCAAGACCCTGAGACAGACTGTTACGCCCCTTGGCCTTATGAACTTAAATAAGTATAGATAATGTTTACTTTCAGTTGCACACAATTTACAATATTTCGTTATTTCTAGTATGAGTGGAAGGAACATCAGAAAATCTATATATGCCGTTCAGTTTTCTCGACAATTTTCAAGTGTTGATCTTGATAAAGAACATACCTAAATTGAAGAATACACATTTGAAAGTATTCATTGTTTTCTTTATTTATGCATAAATTTATCAATTTGAAAGTAACTACTAAAAAAATTGGTAAAAATGATAGATATTATAGGTATAGTCTGTTTTCGCGAGTTGATCTTCATATCAATTTTTCTTGCAAGAATGATTAAATTCTTATCTAGCATCTTTGCATATACGCATGCCATATATGAGACTTATTTGGTATCCCAAAATCATTCGTGTTACAGAGTGTTTTATACTAGGAATGACGAAACCTGAAAATTTTGGTACTCGGGTACCCGACATGAATACCCGGATAGTACCGGATCTCCGATAACTACCCAATACTCGATTATTAGCCGATACCCGTTATTACCTAATATCCTTAAAATACTTCTTACTCTTACATATATAAGTAGTTTATTTTTTAATTCAAAATTGCTGCTTTCAAATTTTATTAAATTTTAAATCAGGATTAAAATGTTTTTTTTGCAATACCTGCACAGTAAGTTACCCATTAATAACAAAATTTAAACACAGTAAGTGGAACTTTTATTGCAGCACTCTTACTCTCAATTGCAATTCAACTTTTATTTTTGACATCAATCTGACAGACGTTAATTTTGAAACCTATTTTTCTTTTTTTATTATTTTTGTAGGTATTGCAAAAAATAGCTTACTAACCTTGAACTGTAAGTGATATTTGAAGTCTCGAATATTTAGGAAATCTCGACCCTTTGGGTCTCGACTTCCCAAACAACATTCTCGACCTAAAAACTGTCACTTACAGTTCACGGTACGTAATATACTATTTTTAACAGGGGAGCCTCACGTATATTCTTGTGGGGGGAACAATGAGTTCTAGTTAAGCGATTAATTCTTTCGACTAAAGCTAAATTGTCCTTATTAAGGCTACGTTTGTTAAAATGTGAACATTTGCTTACCATCTTTGAGCACAACAATGGGCAGCGTATCTTCACCACCAGCATAACCATGCACCAGGATAACGTTCTCATGAGTCGGGTTCCACTTGCTGTTCCTCAACCAATCGGCTTGTGTTGAATCCAGAACTTCCCGCGTCTCGCCGTTGTCACTTCCGGTATACAGTAACACACGCACATCCGGATCCGGACACGCGTCTTTGTCGTTTCCGCGCCGCCATACGCAGTCATCTAGCGTCAGGTTCGAGATGGACGTGTTGCCCAAGAACAACGCCTGGCGTATTGGGTTCTCTGCGCGTTCTCGGTCTCTATGGGACAGAGACCCTACAAACCATAAAGTTAATATTTATCTAATTAATTAATAATAATTTTTTTTTCGATTCCAGGCTATTACATTTTATTGAAACATAAATCCCTACAAACCATAAATTTAATGATGAACATGGTCGCCCATAAGGGGGGCAAGAGGGGGCATTTGTCCTCCCCTGTTTTTTTTTGCAAATTTTAAAAAGACGGCACATTACTTAATTATTTCAGCACCATTATGTTATATAAGAAATTTATTAATGTTTGTTGTACTTTAGGGCGTAGATTTTTTATGTGTGAGATAAATTATTCCGTTAGTATTTGTAGTTATTTTAACTCATTAGAAAGTAGAGATGTCTGAGACAATTAACTACAATAAACTTCATTGTATCGAAAAGGTTCTTAATGAATTTTCCAAGAAATTTTTGAAAGGAAGAAGGATCTTTACTTTATGTCTGTTTTTTTTTAACAATTCTATTTTTTTACTAGTAAATATATGTTTACAGTTTATCACTATAATATTTAAGTTTTCTATAAATGGACAACATCACATCGGAATAAAATGTCAAATGAAATATTCAACATTGCTATCAAAATTTCGATTAGCATTTTTTTGTTGTTTTTTTTTTATTTTGCTCTCTCTTGAAAAATATTTTATGGGCGCCCATGATAAGGAAGATAGGAATAAGCGACTGATGTTGGTGATGGAATAAATAAATAAACAGGAATGCAGTCGGAAAAATTTATTTGGCTAGTCTAGGCCAACGTTTCGCTGTCTATTGCAGCTTCTTCAGGGCAGACTAAAAGTATATGTAATGTGTCAATAAATATAAAAAATCAAACATGTAGTTGTCGTCGATGTATGATGAAATTTTCTTTTAGAAAAATTGCACACATCATTTTCAAGACTATTACACTTTGTGGTCGAAACAATAATTTTTCTAAAAAAAAATGTCTTTATACATCGACGACAACTACATGGTTGATCTATATTTTTTATATTTATTGACATATTACATACACATTTAGTCTTTGCTCTGAAGAAGCTGCAATAGGCAGCGAAACGTTGGCCTAGACTAGCCAAATAAATTTTTTCGACTGCATTCCTGTTTATTTATTTATTCCATAAATTTAATATTTATCTAATTAATTAATATTTTTTTTCGACACCTGAATGGATTAGTACCAATGGCATAATTTAAACACTAAAATGGGGGTGGACTGCACCTCAAAAATTTTAAATGGAAAAGAGTGTCAGACAAGACAATTCGAAAGGCCTTTCAATTGTCTTTTCAACAATTTTTTAATTTTTCAAACCCGTTTATTAGTTCCCAAGAAATATCGTTTATAACAAATTTTATCAGGTGTTCAAAATTGCAATCAAGTAGTAGGCAACTTACAACAATATATATTAACTTTAAAATGTTGGATAAGTTTATTTAGACACACAAGAATTTACGTTATTTAAAGATTGTTATGATGTATTGTAAAAGTAATGAATATTCTTAATATTCCAAAAGTTTTAATCGTTCCGTGTATTTGTCAGTATCTCTAACACTTGTATTTGTACATGTACTTAACAATTTCATTAGTAAATTAGTCTCTGCAAGAGACATTGCGAAGTGGGATGTTGCATAAACTTTGATCAGAAATCGCAATCACATTTCTAACCGTAAGTGATTAACTTGTTTTGTTTACAATCGGATAACTTTTTTTAACTTCATAAAAAATGTATCCCAATGAACGATCTTTAATATTTATTTCTTTCAATTGCAGAGTAAAGAAATGCTATAAGAAATAATTGGACTTCTTTACTCACGTACTATTTAGAAGTGACTTCCTGAGAGTCAGGGATAGAATTTTAATCATTGTATAACGGATTTTATTGAACAAATCAAGCGTATGTCCGTTATACGAAAATCCGTAGATACATACTTTGCGATACAAAAACTTTTAATACGATAAGCAAAACAATGTGCAACAAGAAGAAAAATGTTTACTTTCTTGTGGAACAAGATACGCGCATGTTCTCTTCGTTTTATAGTGTGTATTTTACGTGTTTCTAAATAAAGAAAGTGAAATTTATTTGAATTTCGCAAATTTCTAATATATACCTACCTGTTTCAAGTGGTTAATATCCTTCATATTTTTAAAATTTAAATTAGCTTTTCATAATATTTACTTTAAGTATATAAAAGTATTTGTATTGAATTTTAAAATTAAGTACCTAATTATTTTTTATTTACACTCAATTCATATCAATTTTATTGACAATGATTTTGAAACAAAAATACATTTCTACATAAAGTAATTTGAGGTAAAACAATAAATAATTTTAACAATTGTTTTTCGATTTTAAAATTAAATCTCGAAACAATGATGAAAAGTTATTTTATGTATTATTATCCTTGGTATATTTTAAAATACTTTTATAATTAAATATTAATATTTAATACTAACTTATAAGTGTATTATAGAAATATAATATCATATAAATTATAATTTATAATTTGTATTTTATGTTTATTAATGAAAATCATTTAACTTACTTGCATTAAAAAAAGTAAATATGAATGTAGTGAGTATTAAAAGTTGCACCTTACACATTTTCGTATGAACTGCAATAACACAACAATGTGTCCAGCAAGTACTTATATTGGCTACCGTTAATACAAAGTAAGATCGTACTTGATCGGTTGAGTACGCAACAGTACTTTAGAAAAGAACGGTTTCAAGAATATGTAAAGAGGACAATAAGAATTTATGTAGGGCCAAACTAGTAATTGGGGAATATGAATGAGTATACGAAATTGGCACAAATAAATTTTCATAAATTATACATCAGCATTTCTTTTTGTGCAAAAATAAAACAGATCCGGGAAAATTTATACTGTACCGTATTGGATACATTTGAGTTTATCTAGTTGTTAATTCTTATTCCATATAAAAATATGTTCTCTTCGGTGTACTCTCCACTTCAGCTAATAAGCCTTGTAAATGACGTCTGTATAAAATTAACTTCAACTTTATTGTTCCATGTAATATGAATATAATAAAAAAATATATACTTCAACTAGTACTTAGCGCAGGCGTGTAATCAAAGTATTTTACTTGTAGAATGTCAAATATCACAAATCTTCCTCTGCATGATTTAGAAATGCTGATAATCATGTACAAATATTTCTAATTCCCTCAAACTAGTGGCATTATCTTTGGAACTAAATAATATACTTAATCCTTTTTATTAATTGGCATTTGAATTAGTTTCACATTTCCGGAGTACAACTTTGGAACTAACTAATCAAGGTTGGGGGCTAATCTCCTTTATGAATCTGGGTGTAAGTGTGTAACATAAATAAATAATTTATAATTTCTTTAATTAATATTTAATATTTTTTTAGCCTGTATTAATCATCCCTATGTTTACTCATAAAATAACCCTTTAATACATTGCTATCAATCAGTGTACACCCTAACTATATAGTAATGATAATGATATAATTATGTTTACTGATAAAATAAACTTCCGGTATATGTCCATAAGGTGCCCGTAACATAATGGAAATTTTGAGAGCAGAAATATAACGTACTTAAAATTAAAGAACATGGGTACCACAGGGCTCCATATTAAGTCCAGGCCAAATATATCGATGGACTGTCGTGTACCCCCGATCACATGGCATTTACGAACGCCGTCGATGTCAATAATGACAGACTTTTAAATTTAGTGCATTTTTCGGGAATATGACAAAAAGTGAGATCACATTATAGACAGATGTACAACTCAGACAAAGAAAGCGCATCAGAGACTGTCTACTAGGCAATCCGACCCTTAGATTCAATATGGCGGTGTAGGGCAAACGTCAAGTAAAAATACGATTGCGATGTGTAAATTATTTGATTATAAATGGATTATTTTAAAAATATATATATTATTTATATAAAAAATATAATAATTTTTTTTTATTTTAAAACAGAAAATAAATACATGTCTATTTCCGACATTTGTGATTCTGATTTTTCTGGTTTTAAATATCATATCGATTAAAATACATTAAATAAGTATCAATACTTACACAATAATAAAATAATAATATAATAATTATATTGGTTGTAACAATGACAAGCACTGCCTACAAGAATTAAACTAGTCATATGACTAACCTCAATACAAATATCAAAATAAACAATAGAATGAACAGACAATATACAAATTTCAACATCAAAACGCGGTATGTTTGCCTTGTGCCGACATTTTAGTTGTATTGGTATCTAGATGAATACGAAATCACTAAAACACACTTGTACCACAGAATAGTTACATACAGAAGCGACACTCTGTGTCGGTACCTTTCATGTTCCCCTAACCAGTTATATGACCTTGAAGCATTGTGAAGACCTTTAAATTTGTGCTCTTCCCCTATCTCTATCTAAGATGAGAGGGAACTTTCAGATTTTAAACAATTAGCTCTTTAAATTTGTGCACAGTCTCCGTCTCTCTCTAATTCTCGTTTCTCTGTCTCACTGTCGCTTCTGTATAAACCTATTCTGTGCTTGTACCAGAGAATAGTTACATGCAGAAGCGACACTCCGTGTCGGTACTTTTCATGTTCCCCTAACCAGTTCTATGACCTTTATGCATTGTGTAGACCTTTAAATTTGTGCTCTTCCCCTATCTCTCTCTCAGATGTGGGGGAAATTTCCGATTTTAAACAATGAGTCCTTTAAATTTGTGCATCTCTCTCTAATTTTCGTTTCTCTGTGTTACTGTCGCTTCTGTATAAACCTATTCTGTGCTTGTACCATAAATAAACATTATTTTTTAATGATACATTTTATTTCTTTAATAATAAATTTTGTTTTGATAACAATATATTCTTCGTTACTTTTTTGTCTACAGTTACTGTTTATATTCATTAATCAATATATCTGTGATTACTCATGTCATTGGTTGACATACGTAGAAGAAATTGATCATATTGAATACATCGCAAGAATTTATTAAAAAATGCGTAATACTAGGCAAACACGGACACTCAATGTAAGTAAAAATAAGAATTTTTATAGAAACAATTATTAAATAACTTGGCTTAGTATATGTGGTAATGGTAATTTGAATTAATGAATACGAATTGTTAAAACGAAATATCAATATTTTTTATTAATATAAAAATATGATAATTACATATTTATTATTCACATGCCATAGCTCTACGATAAAAAAATCCTCTAGTTTATTTACTATACAGGCTATTGAACATCCATACACGATATATTTCAATGACGGCGTACGGAAAATTGATGCAGTATTAGTTTATAACGCACACGTACCCAGCAAATATAGAGAAATGTTTTTACGTAACCTTGTAAAGCAGAAACTGCAAATCGAACAGACTCCGTCTGTGCTACCGGTGCGTGGAAATACTGACTTACGTATCAATTGCAAATAACATTAAATTTTAGAACAAAACAGGTAGAATGTTTGTAAAAATCCATGCTCCTGATAATTTGTTATGGAAATATGTGAAAGCTGTCGGTTTTGAAGTCAAATTTACTCAAGATATAACCCTTCCAGAAGAAATGGCGAGTTCCAATTGTACTGAGACAATTTTAACAGATACTCAACCATCTAGAAATCACCCAGATGCTAGAAGAGCATGGTAACGATTAAATTTTTATTCTGTAACATATGTATATTTGATTACAATGGATATATTGAATTTAATAGGTGCATTCTTTTTAAACAAACATCTCCTTATCTAATTTACTTATTATGTCCGTTCTTCATGTCACAAAACAACTGTGATAAAGTGATAAAATATCTTCTCCCTTTATAGACACTACCAAACCTCGTGAGGTTGTGCTTGCTGATATTTTAATGATACTTGAAGAAATGGGTTTTGCCATAGATTCAAAAATTTATAGATAGGCAAGCTTATGAGAAAATTCATTTCACATTCATAACTGTGTTTGTCTGGTTGTATTTGGATTAAAATCAGGCGTTTCTGTCAAATATTATAAATAAGAGCAAACGTCAAATAATTAATAATACAAATTAGTTCTATTTTAAAATATAACAATGAATTATTAAAAGAAACATTTTAATAAATATCAAAAAATTCATTAAATATATAAAACATCTTTATTTATCTGATATTTTTGTCTGTTTAATACCGCAAAGTAGTTCATGGAATCACGAATTAGATGGCTCTGTCGAACTGATTCCAAAACAGCGGTACGCAAAAACATACAGGCTTGCCTATCTATGTATATATTTTTCAATCAACGGTTTTGCTGTCAACCAACAAAACTGTTTCATTCTTGAACTTAAAATATTGTTATTTTATTTCTAATAACAAAATTGCCAATAATATTGAAAATATTGTTAGTAAATTTTAATTTTATTTATAAACAAATAGTTAAAACAAAGATATTTTAAGATTTACAATAATATTTTAAATTTATCGTTTATTAAATGAAGATAACGAAAGCTGTTTCTAATGGAATTTATACAATACAAGACATGCTAAACAGAAACTATGTTTTCGTTTACTTATTAATTTATTGAATTTTAATAAATTTATCATTTATAATTAAAATTACTAAAGTATAATAAAAATTATGATATATTAATATAAAATAAAAGTAGTTTTAAATTGCAGCTTTAATGGCCGTTTGCACCAACATAACTTAAATTTTAAGTTTGCCTTATATAGACAATATCGAATCGAAATTAAATGCCAAATGCATAATTTAACATTGCTGTCAAAAATTCGATTAGATTTTTTTTGTTTAAGTCTGGCTTAAAATTTAAGCCTTGTTGGTGCAAACGGGCATAAATATAACAATAAAAATAAAATAAGTTATTGTTTGGAAAAACTTGGATTAACTTATTTACCACAGACCACCATACCGCAGTTATTTATAAATCACGAAAAACATAATGATTTGTTTTGGTATTAACACATTACTATCTCTGAACACTACTTGAAATGTACCTTTAGATGCCCGAAGTAACAAGTGCAGGTATAATTTAAGATTTATTTTGTTTGCGGTTGAAGAGATCACGCGCGTTTGCTTCAGAAGGATAGTACAGTTAGTTCTGATGTTGACTACAGTTGTCCTTCCTTTTACTTCTTCAAACTATTAGTTTTTTTCACTTCACTTTAAATATAAGACAAGTGAAAAGTATGAAAGTACAAAAAGGATGCACCTATTGATCCTTAACATTCACTCTTTATCATTGGGTATTTTGTAGACAGGAAAAATATTAATTAAAATATTATCTATGGTGTATTCTACAGTCACTGTTAAAGTTGCTTAGAGACGATCTCTAGCTAGCGGTGACTGTTAGTTTTTATAGGTGATGTAATGCTAGTATTAAAGAACAATCTTACGTTTTTCTTAGAGATCACCTTTAAATTCAGTTACAGACGATCTCTAAATTTAACAGAGACAGTAGAATACCACTGTATATATTTATTTTGAGTTTTACTCTGCTATATGCATGTTTTGTAGGAAAACTATATCTAAAGAACGACCTAATACATTTACAAATGCTGAACGAAGTATGATTGTATTCTTCATTATGCAGTATACAAATTTTGGAGAAAAGAACGAACCATTCAAAGTTGGTCTTAGCTATTTATTACTGACAAACCGTTTTATAGCTGCTTTCCCGTTACATGATGGCGACTGGGTATGGTCGGATGATCCTGACAAACCTCTCAATGATAGACAAGTAAGAAAATAATTAGTAGATAAATGTAAAATAAAAACAACTCACATTTTTATCCCGGTAAAGGAAGTGTTGGAATATACATAGCGTGTTTTTGATTAATAGATTTATTTAATTAAGTCCAACAATCCTACAATCTTATATAGGGTGGCCCAGTGAAAATTATCAGCGTAATTTTTGGCCATTTAACATTAAATTTTCAAAAAACGCTCGAACAAGTCAATTTAAATATAAAGGGGGATACCTGAATTGATTAGTACCAATGGCATAACTTCAACCCTTAAATGGGGGTGAACTGCACCTCAAAAATTTTAAATGGAAAAGGGTGTCAAACATGACACAATTCGAAAGGCCTTTCAATTCTCTATCCAACAGTTTTTTTATTTTTCAAATCCGATCATTAGTTCCAGAGAAATATCTTTTAAAACAAATTTTGTTAGGTGTGCAAAACTGCAATCAAGTAGGCTTAAACAAATGACAGAAATTCAAATATCAGTTTATTAGGTGTTCAAAATGACTACCTCCAATTTCCATACAATAATAAAGATTTTGCTCAAAATTTTGGAGCTACGGTACATTGCCGTAAATCTTCTAAAGATTCGGGTAGCGTGGCATAAATTTTAGACTTCAAATAACCCCACCAAAAGAAATCTAACTTACAAATTACTTGTTTATTACAAACAACTTGTCGAAAGAATTGTTTATTTAGTTTCTGTCATTTGTTTAAGCCTAAGGAATAGGAAAAGAAACGTGAACCTAACAGCACACGGTAATAATCAGATTTTTTAGTTATTGGCAAAATATTGGGCAAAATTTTCATCATGGAATAAAGAGCAGCCCTTGTATCACATAGAAGATTATTTTGGTTCAGAAATCGCTATATTTTTCGCATGGTTAGGACTGTATAATAAAATGTTAATAATTGCAAGTGTTGGAGGTGTAATAACTGTTATTGCTGGTTTTATTCACTTGTGGAATAATATGGACCATGTGTATGGAAATTAATTTTTATATTTTCAGAGATATTATATTTATTATGTTGTAGGACAATTACTTGTGCAACTAATCTCTACATTTGTCCCTCGTGTAAAATATGTGAACCGAAACAACTAAAAAATTATTGTATTAATTATTATATAGATTACATATGTGACCACGTGTTTGCTACGGTGTATGCCTGTTTTATGGCTATTTGGGGTAAAATAAAATATAAATCAAAGCATGTTTATTCAAAAAATTGTTTAGGTACTTTATTTGTAGAACTTTGGAAAAGACAGGAAAACATTTTAACTATTAAATGGAATATTAACACCAATTTGCAAGACAATTATAGGTAAAGTAATAATTATAATAATATTAATTACACTTTCTCATTATAAATGGTATACAGGGTGAATACTGAAAACATTAACATAGGGAATTAACATGGAATAAGAGTTGTTTGCTGTTTCCATCTGTCCCGATAAAACAAATGGGGTGAGCTAGGGTACGTTCAAAAACCTTACTCTGGGGTACTGAGCACACACTATAACGTTTCCCCTATGTGCGTTCAAAAAGTCAGAGTGCGTACTTTAGAGTTTACTCCTCGTACCCTGTAAAACTAGTAGGGTAAGCAAGGTAGCTGTCACGAAACACTAGCTGTTAATCTGTTATAAATTATTAATACAATACATTATTAGTTATACCACATTAAGGAAGAAACAGACATGGTTTCTTTCATTCATATTGAAATTTAAAAGTAAGGCTCTGATATTGTTTGTCAAAATCAAAGAACGTAACTAAAAACGTTAAAAAAGTTCTAAAATCACAGTCACGTGATCATGCTTAATCTAGAGTTTAGGGCACGAGAGCAGCATCGTCGACCTGTAACCACTCATCTCATCTCATTCCACTCTATTGTATGATTGTCTCAGTTCACACTATTCCATTCGGAAGAGAAATTTAAATCGACCTCATTGGCGGGTTTTGTATTCATTCCATTCTGCGATCTCTATGTGTGGTTTATCCATTGCGCTCTTTTAGTGTTTCTCGTGTCAGTATTTGTTGTTATTGATTTTTTAAAACCCGCCAATGCCGTCGATTTAAATTTCCGCCACTTTTTCTCTTCCGCCTGGATTAGTGTGAAATAAGGCAATCATGGAATGGTGTGAAATGAGACAATCATAGAATGGTGTGAAATGAGATAACATCGATATTAAATCTGGCTTTCAATGTATAAATATAATTTGTTTTTACTGGAAGAGTATATTTTGACTTTTATTTAAATTTCCGCCACTAGAATGGTGTGAAATGAGATGAGAGGATTGGGTAAAGTCGACGGTGCTGCTATCGTGCCCTATACCTACACTTTTTACACTAATTTTTGAACGTACCCTATAGGAGTCTCGTGGGGGCTCGTGCAAGCTTTTGTTAAATTATTCTATGATTTGCGAACCCCTTGTTCTTGGTAACTATTTTCTCAAAAAGAAAATATAATACTTTAGAATCGTTTTCATTACAAACATTTTTAAAACGACGTCATGAAATACTTTATGGTAGCTTCTTACCTTAAGTTGCAAGTATTTTCTTGTAGTAGTATCTACTTATTTTTATTTTTTACAAATAACATGTTTTTCTTTATTTTAAATAATTGCATTTGTTTTTTTATAAACCATTTAATTACTTTCTTTGTTTTTATTTGTCAGTCATAGTCACTCATTGCTAGAGTACTAGATCATGCAACTCTCGAAAAAAAAAGAGCGAATCCTTTATTAAAAAATTCATAGCTCACCACTGGGTATAAGTATGGTATCGTTGGTTAGATTATTTAATTTTGGTTCTAATAAAATCAAATGTTGTGTAATATGGATTTTTTAACTAATATATTAGATAAAATAAATTGTATTTTGACAGGTACCATTCATATTTTTTAATAAGACACTTTCAAACAAAAGGCTCTATAGCCGAATACATAATACGATGAATTCATATTATGAATTGAGTACATAATCCTGGTATTGCAATTTTATTAAAATACGCTGAAATAATATAATATTAATAGTTTAAGGGCCGGTACTTTTGCTTCCGATTAAAAGACTGATTAGATAATCTACTGTTAAATTAATCACATCTTTTAATCATGATTAAATAGAAGTGAGTATTTCTTGACAAATTTTTTAACTGATTAACTAACCAACGATTAACATGAATTGGCAATACAATAAAAATATCCCTAAATTTGCATGAACTTATAACAAACGTACGCTTTTGATTATTTCTATAATGTAGAAGAAAACAAAAAACAATTTTAAAGTCCAAACGTAAATCAAAGTTACTACCTGTCAGTTGAATTTGTTTATTTGTTTCTGTCAAATGCAAAAATATTGAAAATGGATAAGAAACGCGATAGAGGTGCGAACTTTACTAAAACAGAAGTAGATTCTCTAATGAAATGTATATTAGACGAAATACATGTAATAGAGAACAAAAAAACAGATGCAGTAAGTGCCAAAGATAAAGATGAGGCATGGAAAAGGATATCTGCCGCATTTAATTCGTAAAAAGAAATTTAAAGAAAAAAATTTCAAATTCGAAAAAACATGTTAAAAGAACTGGTGGTGGTAATTTGGATGATCTCTTATTGTATACGATCTTATATTATATATAAATGGAATTATATCTTCGTCATCGTCATCAAATAAATTATTTAATTCTTCAAGATTCATATTTGTTAGATGAATTGTCAAATTCTCAGTTATAGGTTACGGATAACGGCTGATTATTTATTTAACAGACTAGAATCGTGCTGTTAAATTTAATCAGTCATAAGAGTTTTTAATCAATGGTTAAATATTAATCGGTACGAAAAGTACTGAAAATGGTTGTTTAAATTTAATCGGTCGTTATTTTAGCTTAATCAGGAGCAAAAGTACCGGCCCTTAGAATAATTTAATTAAAAAAATCGAAACGAGGCATGCTCGAACCAGCACTATACAATATATCCAAAACTTTCTGCTTGAAAGTTTCTTTCTAGAAAAATATGAGTGTAATTGTCATAATATAATTTATATCATAATTTTATCAAATATTTCAGTAAAAAAAGGCCATATTACACTACATTCGATACTATTAAACAAAATCTAATCAACGATACCACATAAACCCCATTTTATTTAGTGGGACGGATTTAAACAGCAAAAAAATATTTTCCCATGTCAAATCCCTGTCATAGTTTTCAGTATTCACCTGTATAGCAATGATATTTAATGAGTGTGACCGAATTTCATACATTTTTTCGCGCCTCCGTCCTATTATAACTAGTATATATTACGGAACTTAAAATCGTCCAGAAAGTCTCTATTTGCCGGCCTAGGATCCCAACTTCAATATTTTAGCATTACAGTCTGCCAATTTTTTAAATTTGATTTTATTAGAAATGTAGAACGTTAATTAAAACAACTATTTTTGATTTATTATTCATATTATACTCGTCTTGTATTATTATGATTACATTAATTGTTGAAAAATGTCAATTCACATTCGTTTTATTTTATAGAACAAATGTCATTAAATTTTTTGAATAGAACAACTGAATTGTGCAGATATCCATGTGAACCGAAAATGTTACTGACGTAAAAACCTACAGTGTATAAAATTTTAAGTATTAATAATATTTCTTTAATAAATTAAAATTGTTATCTCGCATTATTGGCAAATAATATCAAAATAAGCTTGCTTTCGCAAAAGTGTAGTTTCTGGACTAGTGATACAATATTTTTACAACATTTTTTTTTGTTGTATCTTATTGATAAGAATGAAGATAAAGACACTTGTATAATGTGACCCGCAAAACAATAATGTATAACTGATTTCTTTCAAACATTGATTGCACATTTTTCAGGGTTGTTGCAATTTTCACTGACCCAAAAATAACCCGCCCGGGTTTTTTTAAAAAAAAAAAACCAAAAACCCACTCGTCAAAACAATCCTTAAAAAGTTCATATTTAAAAAAAAATTCGTTATGTTCAAAAGGTTACATAAATATAAATAAACTATGAGTATAAGATATACATAATATAACATGTAAGCTAATATTAGCCAACATCGTAATATAAAACAGAAAAAAACGTATGTAACTATATTTATATGTACTCGTATAAGTAAATAATTAATTTTCAGAAATTAATGTGAACTATTGATATACAAAATAATTGAAACAATGAAACAAATATATACAGGGTGTCCCATTTAAGGTACGAATGCATTGGTATCTCGAGAACCGTAAAAGCTACGAGGTTGGTTAAATTAGGCAAAAGTTGCCCCGTTAGGAGGCTATTTTAATAGTGTTTTGTTATTTGCGAAAAAATGCATAGATCACTAGATATAGGGGAAAATGTAAATTTAGCGATTTTCTTTTTTTTCTTATAACTTTGTTATATGAAATAATACGAGATTCTGGTTTGAACTTCCTTAAGGCACTTTTGTAAGGTGAATTTGCAGAAGTACTAAATTTTATTTTATATCTAACCATTTACGAGATACTGATAGCAACTTTTATTTTTCATATGGAGCTCAAATTAAGCTAAGGTATTTCTAAATAGAGATTTTTTTTAGCTTTACAATGATATAAAACAGTAATAATTTATTTTTATAATTAACAGAAAAATTAACAAAAATTGTTATTTATACTAAAATTTAACTGAAAAAAGTAAATCGAAGGCGGCTGTGGAAGAAAATAACTATTTCATAACATATATTGCAACAAGTTTATTTAATTAAAGTTAAAAATACAAAAATCATTTGCGAAAACTTTACAATAAATTTAGTTATTTTCTTCCACAGCTGCCTTCGATTTACTTTTTTCAATTTCAATAACTACGGCCGTCTTTCGCAAATGATTTTTGTATTTTTAACTTTAATTAAATAAACTTGTTGCAATACATGTTATGAAATAGTTATTTTCTTCCACAGCCGCCTTCGATTTACTTTTTTTCAATTTAATTTTAGTATAAATAACAATTTTTGTCAATTTTTCTGTTAATTATAAAAATAAATTATCACTGTTTTATATCGTTGTAAAGCTAAAAAAAATCTCTATTTAAAAATATCTTAGCTTAATTTGAGTTCCATATGAAAAATAAAAGTTGCTATCAGTATCTCGTAAATGGTTAGATATAAAATAAAATTCAGTACTTCTGCAAATTCACCTTACAAAAGTGCCTTAAGGAAGTTCAAACCAGAATCTCGTATTATTTCATATAACAAAGTTATAAGCAAAAAAAGAAAATCGCTAAATTTACATTTTCCCCTATATCTAGTGATCTATGCATTTTTTCGCAAATAACAAAACACTGTTAAAATAGCCTCCTAACGGGGCAACTTTTGTCTAATTTAACCAACCTCGTAGCTTTTACGGTTCTCGAGATACCAATGCATTCGTACCTTAAATGGGACACCCTGTATATATATATATATATATATATATATATATATATATATATATATATATATATATATACAGGCTGTCCATTTTAAGTGGTACACTATTGCTATCTCGGGAACTATAAGAGCTACGAGGTCGGTTAAATTGGCAAACAATTTCTATTTTACAAGACTATTAAAATGATTCAAACAAATTTTGTTTTAAACCAGTGGTTCTCAAGATATGGAGCCCAACATTTTTATTTTAAATGGAACACCATATATATTTTTCATATTTGGAATCTACATCAAATTACAAATCCAATGGTATGGTTGAAGTTAAATTTTAGTTAAAAAAGAAAATCCCTATGTAGGCAATAAGTTTCTATGCTTATATCTGAAAATAGCAGTTGCCATGAAGAAATAGGAAACAAACGTCAAATTTTGCGTTCTTTTACAGAGAATTTTTAATTCAGAGATAGAATTAGCGTAATAAGAACACAGAATTTGTCGTTTTTTTTTTTATTTATTCATGGCTATGCTATTTTCAGGTAAAAGAATACAAAATTAATACCAACATAGGAATTTTATTATTTAACTTTGTAAATTTGTAATTTGATGTAGATTCCAAATATGTAAAAATATATATGGTGTTCCATTTAAAATAAAAAAATTGGGCTTAATATCTTGAGAACCACTAATTTAAAATAAAATTTGTTTGTCTCATTTTAATAGTCTTGTAAAATAGAAATTGTTTGCTAATTTAACCGACCTCGTAGCTCTTATAGTTCCCGAGATAGCAATAGTGTACCACGTAAAATGGACACCCTGTATATATACAATTCATATATTTGAGCCAACAAAACCCGGGTTTTTTTTAGAAAAATCCAGGTAGGTTGGGTTTTTCTATGAAAAACCCGGGTTTTTCTCAACCCTGACATTTTTAGACCAGAATTTCAAGCTACAGTACGAAATACTAGAATTCGACCTTTTACCCAGGAAGTGGAATTATATGTTCCAATATCAACCAAAGTTGCTCATTTAAGCTTCTCATACACTATTGTAGCTATCATGGTAAGTGTATTGCACACGTTCCTTGTATTTACAATGATAATTTCTTTAAATCGTAGAAAATTCTAATAGAAAAGGTTATACAATTAAATAATTCTAAATTAGGTGTATCGTGAAAAAATTTGGAAGTAAATTTTTAAGCCTCTATATTTTGCAACGTATTACTTATATACAATTTAATATGTGCAGATACTCATCGCATTAGGAGCAGCATTTCTTGTACTTCACTATGAAATGTCTATGAAAGCAATTGGATTGGATCCGATATATATTACACTATCGTCTACACTCATTTCCTTAGTGCTGATGATTTCTTTGAAATGGGTAAATATTGCTGAAATTTTGAAATAGTTATTTACTTAACATGGTATCGAGGTTAGACTTTTTATGATTAATATGATGACCATAAATAAGTCATGAAAAGAAACCTCCTTGACGAGTTTAAGTATTATTTTTTTCTGAAATTGTGCAAAAATTTACAATCCACTGAATAATATACCTGTGTACTTATACATATCTTAACTGAGTCCTTCACCGTAGTATCAAAATAAGAAATTGATCACTTATATTCAGTTCAGACCTTAATTCTGTATGATAGGAAGTAACAAATTTTTAAAAAATTTATTCGAGTTTTTAGTACCCGTAACATGTAGGTACGTCACAGAACACTTAAAAATATATTACGGCTTAACAAATAAGAATTAAGACTTTCTACATCTCCCTTTCAAATTAGACAAAGTTTCATACAAAAAAATAAATAGATTATGTTATCAACACGGTGTTGTTTTGCTCATGGACGGTTTAATCATTGCCAGATTACAAATTAAAAGTTTAGAAATTATTATTATAAATTGTTAAATGTTTTCATTTAGTTCGTATTGAAATATAAAATACATTTGTCAAAAAAGATTTGGCAACATTACATTTTATCACTGCCTAGGCAGGGAAATTGAATTTTTCGGAAGCGATAAGATTACTGAAAACGATTTCGAATTACTCCTAATTCCTAATATCATACAACAATATGTATTTCAGGTATATGGACAGTTGGCATATTATTTAACAAATACAGAGAATCCTAGAACTCAACTGCATTTTGACAAATCTTATATGCTAAAAATAATACTGTTTGCAATAGTAAACAACTATGGTAAAGTGATTTATATTGCGTTTATTAAGGTAAGTATAGGATGTGAGAAATTTTGGTTTATTTATTATTAATTTAAAAATAAATGTTCCCTTGTAATCTCAATTATAAAATTTATATTACTCAGCAAATTACGAAAACTTGAAATTACCTATAGATGTTTTGTTACATAACACTAGAAAAATGGATTATTTTCAATAAAATACATTTAAATATCATTTTCCGCAAATGATGTTATTATCAAACATACAAATTTTTGTATACATAATGTTAATTTTAAATGGGCCACCATTACTACCTCGTGAACAATAAGAGCAACAAAAACTACTAAGCAAAGACTCAATGAGCTACAAAACCAAAGTCGTAATCATGGATAAGATATATCCCAAGTTTCACGTTAAAAAATACTGACGGTATTTAATAATAATATATTTATATATAGTTACTGTTGAAAAAAATTCTTAATTTTCACTATTAAAATAACTTCAGTACGTCTTTATAAAGCAATGCGTGTATTTGATATTTTTTGGAGAATAAACGGAATAATTTGGCAACACCGCGGGAAACTAAAACAAAGGTCATATATCTGTATAGGGGAATAAATTACAATTAAAAAAAATGTAAAAATATATAGGGCGTTCCATTTAAAAAAAGGCAAACAACTCTCGCCGAGCCTTATAGAATGACATTTATGACAGGTCATGATGTATTTGTTATAACCTATATAAATAATTTCAGTACAAAAATAAATATGAAATGAAAGTACATTTACTTATGAACACTAAATATAACTATATTGAGTTATATTTTTAACACTAAATGTAACTAGATTTAGTTCCTTTTTAACATAAGTGGTAAAAGTAAATTTGTTTTTTACTTTTAACACGTTGTCAATGACAACGATTTAAAAGTATTCACTGTGTTGTAAACTGTTATTTTTAACTTGCTAAGCAACCGTTAAAAAGACTATTTTTAACAGTGGTCGTAGGAAAATAATTTTACGTTATGCTCCTTGAGTAGAGGAATAAATTCAGTTAATAAATTTATGCTGTATTTAACGACAAGCGAGATATCGAAGACGTGCTTTTCGATGACTCAGCCTGTATTAAAACAATGATTCCAATTGTTGACTACTGAGAAAGTCCACTGCTGGATATCCTTGACTAGGGGTGGGCGATAATGAAAAAAATATCGAAAATATCGATATTAAAAAAAATATCGATATATTCGATATATCGAAGATTTGATACATATATCGAATATATCGATTTATTAGATTATCGTTATACCGAATTATCGATATATCGAATTACCGTTATATCGAATTATCGATATATCGAATTATCGATATATTGAATTATCGATATATCGAAATATCGATATATCTAATTATCGATATGTTCAGTTATTGAGATATTGGGTACGTCGGTTATTAGGTCGCTCAATGCACCATCTGCTTCGCGGTCAAAATAGACTGTAATAGATATTATATTTCGTTATGTATTTTGTTAGTTGATGAAAATATCGTAGAACGTAGACAATAGCTCGTAATTTAAAGTTGTAACTTATTAAGAAAGATCAAGGAAGATTTATTTCCGCAAAATATATATAAAAAAAATTGAAATGCAAAAATATTATAACGTTTTATTTATTTAGGTGAAGTGTAAAATTGATTAAAACACTAATATTTATATAACTATGTTTAATTAAAGAAATATGAATTATAAAGAATAAATAAAAAATAACTAACACTAAGAATTAACAAATATAAACACTAATTTAAGAACTAATTATTATTACTAAAGACTTAAACACTAAGATAATTTATTTAAACAATGATAACTACGCAATATTTATTTCAACAATATTTATATCACTCTTTATTTATTTATATCACCATCTGTTCACTACACGTACCAACATAAGACTGTCCTCGCGATCTCTTGCTCGGGGTATTTAAGTAAAACACTTCATTCTAGAACAATCGCCGACCCCTTAATTTCTGGAACATTCTCTGATTCTGTGAATCAGAACAATGGGGAGCGGACGGACGTGTTCTGATCTGTTCGCTAGTGGCCGCAGCCCGCGCCGCCGCCCGCGCCGCGACCCTGTGTTGGCTACAATATATATTATATTATACTTACTGGTTTTTTCATTTTTGAACATAATTTTCTTAATTCAAGGTGACAAGTAATAATAATAATAATAATAATAATAATAATAATAATAATAATTTATTGCCCAACAGTAATCCGATAACAGGACAAAATATAAAATAATAATCATAACATAATACATGTATTGAGATACATAATACAAATATATATTAAATAAAAATATGTGGATACAGAAGATTGGCTGCATGGGAAGCTATATAAATTGGAGATCGTTTTAAAATATCAGTGCGCGAGGTCGACAGATGAAAGGACCTGGCATATCTGGACTGCAGTCGAGGTACGTGGAATGACGCACGGGACAGGAGATATGAAGCATCAATTTGGTTGTTTATCAAGCGATTAAGAAATCGAGCACAGGACCATTCTCTCCTCTCGGCCAGGGATTGCATGGAATGGCGTTGTAATAGGGAATCCTGGTCTGTACCTCTTACTGGATAGGACCTATCTAGTTTAAACGAGAGATATTTTAAAAATCTACGATGGATTTGATCAAGAGCAAGACTTTGATAATGATAAAACGGATACCAAATTAAGCAACCATACTCAAATTTACTCATTATGAATGCTAGATATAAAGATTTAAGAACATTGATGTCAGTAAACATATTAGAAATTCTCATTAGAAAACCCAGTGTCTTGCTAGCTGATTTGCAAATATTATTTATGTGTTCTGTGAACATGAAATTGCTACAGAATGTAACTCCAAGATCTTTGATGGAATTATCAAATTATCACAAGTACAGTTATAATAGAAAAAATAAATGTTCTATATACATATTAATATTGTATTCATTAAATAAAAACAGATTTAATAAGTAATAGTATATTATTTAACAAGCATAATATGTAGACTATATTACACGATGATGTAATTAAAAATACGAGCGGTAGCGAGTATTTTTAATCATCTGAGTGTAATGTAGCCATATTATGCGAGTCAAATACTATACTTTATCTACAACTATCAGGCATATAACAAATCTGATATTATTTGTTAAATATTCAGTTAAGTGCGAGTAGTTCATATATAGCTTAACAGACGGCGCCACAGTAGCACTTAAATGTCAAAATCACTTTTCAAATTGTATTTATTATACTTTTACAAGCATATATATTGATATTTATAATAAAAAATATGTTATTAATAAATTAACAGTTTAATAAAATATTATGTGTTAAATTATATGCCCTATTTATTACAGAAAAGTGTAGCGTGTATCATGACATTTCATATTACACTTGTGTAATATGAGTAGTATATTATATGTAGTATCACACGTATAATGTACTCATATTTCAATAGTTGTAGATAATAGTATATTATTTAACAAGCATAATATGTAGGCTATATTACACGAGGATGTAATTAAAAATACGAGCGGTAGCGAGTATATTTAATCATCCGAGTGTAATGTAGCCATATTATGCGAGTCAAATACTATACTTTTTCTAATTTTGACATATAAAGTGTCACTTTTCAAAACTGACTGACGTTTTGAAACGTCAAACTTTTCGTAACCAGTTACGAAAGAAAAATCTTTCATAACTGGGTGACGAAAAGTAAATTTCATCACCAGTTACAAAAAAAAATCACAAATTTGTTGTAAGCCAGATCATATATACCTTTAGATTTTTCGGAAATAATAGACGATAGCGCTTTTTGTGCATCTTCTTCGATATCACTTGGTATATCCGAATCTGAATCAGACATTTTTTGAATATTTTCATAGAAATGTCAAACTTAAAACAACATTAACAATCGAAATAAAGCGCACCCACGTATTTGATTTTTTATTAATTCATAAAAATAAATAATTTCAAAAGAGTAAAATTGCAATAATATTATCAAAATTAGAAAAAATCTTGTATGTAACACGTTAGAAAATGCAATTTTGTGTAACTTGCGCGATTTTGCGGGGTCTCGCTTCGCTCGCCCCGCAAATATCCCACCGTTACACAAAATAAGGCATTTTCTAACTGGTTACATAAATAGCTATTATCTACAACTATCAGGCATATAAAAAATCTGATATTATTTGTTAAATATTCAGTTAGGTTTGAGTAGTTCATATATATCTTAACAGTTGGCGCCACAGTAGCACTTAAATGTCAAAATAACTTTTCAAATTGTATTTATTATACTTTTATAAGCATATATATTGATATTTATAATAAAAAATATGTTATTAATAAATTATCAGTTTAATAAAATATTATGTGTTAAATTATATGCCCTATTTATTACAGAAAAGTGTAGCGTGTATCATGACATTTCATATTACACTTGTGTAATATGAGTAGTATATTATATGTAGTATCACACGTATAATGTACACATATTTCAATAGTTGTAGATAAAATAAATTTATAGGTTATATTAAAATTTTTGAAGTTTCAAAATTTAAGTAAATGTCGTCCAGTACCAACTATCAAAAACAAAAAATGCGTTTCGAAATAGAAGACTATTATTTGACACATTTTCCCGGATATTCAACTATTTAGGAATTTTTTTGAGAAAGAAGAAATAGATGAAAATCAGTTTTTCGCCATTTTCTCATAAGCTATGGGGAATTTGGGACTAACAAGGACACCGTTAAAATCGCCCCTCAGATGCGCACAATAACTCCCACTTAACCGAAGTCGTAATTCTTATAGTTTCCGAGACCCTTCATATATTCCTAACGAATGTATAACAATATACAGTATGTAATGCAGATGACGTTTCCATCGTAAATATTCACATTAATGAGAAATAAAATTAAAATTTTTTTTTCCTTTACGTGGAATCTAGAAGTTCAATTTACGTATTTTTTTGTGACTTGTATAAAACTATACTTTAGAACATACATAAGTTTAAACCTGATATTAGGTCTAGTATTGGAGAAAAAAATAAAACATGAAAATCCTACGTTTCTCGTATGTCTTCTGACTTTTGACAAATTCGTTATTTTTCATTTTTACATATATGATACAGTATCCTATTTGAAATATATCCTGAAATTTTCAACAAATTATTAGATCTTCGACTGGAGATATTTTGAAAATTATATTTAAAAAAAAATTTTGGTGTATAAATAATAAATAATATTAAATAAATAATATTATTTCAATACCGAATTGATGTCTACTTATTTACATATACAAGAAAAACTTGTTACATTAAACAATTTTTAATAAAAAATGAAAAACTTAAATACTGGTTTCGAATTTCCCGCGCTGGGGTATCATTTCACCTTAAGACTATAAGCTTAGCTCGTCTCAAATAGAAATGGACCTCTCGCGCATATAATGCAACAAAAAAGTTGAAGGAGACAGCAACGTAAATATAGTTTTTTTTTTCTAATGATATTCAATGTGCCGCACAGTACATACTAAACGCATCGTAGACCCATGCCTAGCCTACCAGTGGCCCTGTGCAGTAGTTCAAAGCTGTACTGATCCAATAAACTATGGGCATTAATCATAAATGGGAGAGCAATTTATCAGTGGCGTGGGATTATTTCAGTAACAAATGGAATTTTTCTAAATATTTATATTTTAAAATGCGAAATATTTATGAATAATACAAGAAAATATCACATTTATGATCATCATAAAAAAATTCTAATGAAGTAGAGGCAAATGGATTACATTGATTTGGTCATTGGCAATATTTTGCTTTGAAATAACAGCTTCTTTAATCTCTAGATTAAAATATAGAGGAGAATGGTTTACATCGGTTTGGTCATTGGCTATATTTTTCTTTGAATTCAGCTTCTTTAATTTCTAGATTTTCAAGCCAAATTATTGTTAATCCTTTTTCTGCTACATATAAGATTACGAATCACCTTGTCCATAAATTATTATTACCTGTTATTATAATCGTCGGCAAATCCTGTTCTGTTTTCTGTTTATTGCAGTTATATCTTCTTTAAATCTTAATTTCGAATTTTCTTAATATTCTACAATAATTTCCTAATATACTTTTCCCATATGAACTAGGAACAAAGTACGCCACTGGGAAAAAACCCAATGAAGGAGGGGTACCTTCTCCCATTGGTTGCTCAAAATAAGAACGAAAATGCGTTTTTCGCGCAGGTTCGTTTCTATATGAGACGAGATAGTCTTTTAATTTTTGCATAAAACATTCAAAATATATTTGTTTTGTAAAAGGATTTTCTGTGCCCCGCTCTCCTCTACTCGCCATTTAAATAATTTTTACTTACTTTACTTTTATATTGTTATTCCGTTGCTTGTAAAATAATAATAGCGGTTAGTATATTTTTTCTTAATATATCTATGTTTATACAGGGGAAGTTGTACACGTACCCAGGCGACAGTTTCGTTAGAAACGAAGCATTCCCGATTGTAGCAGACGTATGCGATCCTTCAGGTTGTATTGTAGACATATTCATATTTTTGGCTATGAACAGTATTTTATCTCCTATTAGTCAGTGTTTTCTACTTTACATGTTCCCGTAAGTATACTTTTATAATTACATTTATTCTTTCCTTTATTTTTGCCAAATTTATCAATTTTAATATAAAGTCGATGTTTATTTTGCCAGATAAATTTCTGTTGTCATTTTATTCTCACTCTCATGTTATATTATTACCGATAATAATAATCAACCAGTGGCACTAAAAATTTGTATTTTACATAAAAAGCTTTCAATTTAATTACAAAAACAGTGGCGTAACTATGAGGAGCACACGTCTACTGCGCGGGTGGGCCTCACAGGTGAGGGGGCCTCACTTTGATTCTACAAAACTAAACAAATATAAATAGGTAAATAAGAATCAACGAGTTCTAGATGAGCCACTGGACAAAAACTATTTTTTTCTATAGCAGATGTTAAAGTGCAATTTTATCAACTCAAAATAGTGAATAAAGTAGCACTTTAACCCTAAGGGTAGATAAAGTAACACTTTAACCGCAAGGGTAGATAAAGTATTTTAACATATATTTATTTTAAGTACATTTCCATAGCAACTCACACAATAGGCGTGAAGGCGTGCACAGGGGTCCTCCATTACCAAATTAAAACTAAGAAAATTATAAAATAATTTTGAATAATCCATTCTTATTTGGGTCAAAAGTTAATTTAAGAAAAAACTTTAATCAATTTTTATAGTAGAACTAAGTGTTTTTTTTTTAATTACGTCGTTAAAACAATATTTTTACTTAAAACTAAAATATATTGTCTTACTCTGTTAAAATATAATGGTATGTAAAAAAAATATTTTCGTGGGAAATTATTTCCGAAATAGTATATTATGTATCTAGTAGGAAAAGTGATAAATTCCCGGACGATAATGAAATAAATATGATGGTATTTTTATTTTACAGAAAACAATAGACTTCCTACTGTACGGGATTGCTTTGTCACCGGCCTGAATAGTAATTTTGGTTATGTTATACGCTCGGTAAATGAGTTTTTACGATAGGAATAAGTTGTTTCCAGACGAGGCGACGAAGGATCCGAGCCAGGAATTTCGAAATGTATACCGTGAAAATCATTAACAGACGAATGATGTACGTTTTATTTCATACTATATCACATGTTTCAATTTTGTTACTTTGAAAATTATTAAAAAAAGCAAAATAATAGCTATTTTTAGTACAAGTGAGCAAAATATGTCTTTTTCTCACGGGCCCAGAAATTGGCCACACGAGCGAAGCGAGTATGCCAACTGGATAAGTGAGAAAAAGACATGCTCACGTGTGCTAAACATAATTTTTTCCACAATATTAAAATATAATTTAAAAAAAAAGCAAAAGATTGTACTTTTTTATTTAATAATGAAAATCTCAACAGTACAATTATGTTTATAAATTATAATTAAATTTAATGTAATTTAATGTAAAATGTATTATAATGTCTGTAATCCCATGAAACCATTGTGCTCAGAGTTAGTGTATTTTGCTCACTAATGTTATTTACTTTGCTCACTTGTGAAGAAATTTATTTACTTTACTCACTTGTGATTCAATATGCTACTTTGCTCACTGTTTTAAGTTGAATAATGATGTATTTTGCTAACGATTTTGGAAAAAAATATTAATTATCATTGAATAATTTAAAAAAAAACGCTATCATCTGTCACTTATGACATGACGTTCACAAACTTTCAATAGAATTATATTAAAATATGGTCTTATTTAAAAATAAATAAATTTAGTACTTCAAAAAATAAGATATATATAAGCATTTATTAAATTTATGTTGAGTACCGTAATAGCTTGTAACATACCTAGGTTAATTATGAGTATCATAATCGCCGCAGATGGCAATTGAATTTCGAGTTCAGAGAGAGAGAGAGGATTTTAAGACATCTAAGGCCTGATATGATACTTAACATCCGTGATTTGTTCAATAGTTTACCTATATTATTTTATAAAATTCTCTTGAGTAACGTATTCGTAATCAAGTCTATATATGGTTTGGTATGATATGACCATTGTCTAATGTTATTTTTGCAATTCTGTACGGTAATATTATTACCATACTAAGTTGTCAAAATTACATTATATATAATTATGACATGGTTACCCTTCTTACTTTTGTCTATGTAAACACAAGTTTAAAGTCTTGAAACCGGTAAAGGATAATAATACCGTAATGTCTCATTTGCTGGACTGAAATCACAATAATTGTAAGCATGCAAATGCGATGCAGTATGAAATAAAAAATATTCTCGGACTTTTATTTTTCGTAGCCGGGCAACTTCACTAAATACCGGAATAATGTATTTTCCGGATCGAAAACAAATAAAAGATGTCAGTTTTCGTCCGATAGAGAAAAAGATATAATTAAGTTTTAAACGACACATAAATAAATCAAATCTAGTAATTGAAGACCCTTATTTTGAACAAAATCAATCTATCCAATATTAATAAAAACATTAGTTTGTTTCTTATCCCATTTATTTTGTAAAGTTGTACTTATGAAGAAAAAAAATATGTAGATATAGTATTTCTGAAGAAATAATAAGAAATTCATTTCCCTTTCGAACCTAAGCTCTTCCGATAACAAAACTAACGAAACTAGTAAGAATTTTTTGTCCTTTTTATTCCTGGACACCCCCATTACCTAAAACCTGCGCACGCCTATGCGTCACACTACTGACATTTTAAAATTGTTCTCAAATTAAAATTTAATTTCTTTAAAATCAGATGCAGAAGAAATTTGAATTTTATACATGACGATAAAATTAAATTATCTACTCGCGACTTTCCGCTTGTCGATAAAATATTATTTTATCGTCTTGTATAAAAAATAACTATTTGTTCATCTTTATCAATAAAGTTTTTTACAATTTGAATTTCCAGAATAATTAAAATTTGGTATAAAAAACTAAGAGACAAAATAATTGGATATATTAATATTGATTTGCCCAGTTGGGAGAAAAACTTTTACCTTTGCCCTACAGATCATTTTGATATAATGGAAGAACTTGGTCAACTTGGTAAGAATCTCAACAATATATATTAACTTTAAAAAGAAGTAATATTTCCAGTGACTCAGTTCGGATTTATAACATTACTGGCTGCTGCGTTTCCTCTAGCTCCGTTGTGCGCTTTGTTCTTTAACATTATTACGATAAAAATCGACGCTTCAAAGTACGTGAAGTTTTACCGAAGACTAGAGTGTTTGAAGTCTTCAAGCATAGCCGTTTGGTTTGACGTTATTCAAATTCTCACCTATATATCAGTCGTCACTAATGTAATAACTATATATTTTTTTAAAAATTAAGGTTACTGATTAGGCATTCTGAACTTAATCCTAAATATGCTTCAATGGACTCTATCACCAGTTTTTATAATTTTTTTATAAGGTTGTACAAGAATATTTTCATTCTTTTATTTTAATCACAGTCATAGAATAAAAAAGAATGAAAAAAAGATTGTGTACTCTAAGCTCTAAGTGGTATACTCAAGAACTGTAAGAGCTACAAAGTCGGTTAAATTAGCAAACAATTTCTATTTCACAAGATGAACATCGTTGAAAAATATTTTTTTAATAATATTTGGGCCAAGTTATTGGAATAATTTTCAAAATACGTAGCTAAAATTTTAATTTTCTGGACGAGCCCATTTGATAGAAAGTTACATAGAAAAAAATGATATTTTTCATAATATACTTTATTTTCAGGCTTTGTACATGTCATTTACAAGTGAAATGATATTCGATATAGAGATAACAGATATTTTTAAGGCCTTTCAAGCTGTCGCATCAACGCCTAGGTTTCATCTGTCTGGTATGTAATTCTTATTTATTTAATAAATAGATACATGTTATTATTTTTTAGCTTATCTAATTTCGGATAATTATTATACCAAAGTTCACAACATTACTCAATGTTTTTATTACGGTCAAAGGGTTGCACCAGGGAGGCCAGATGAATATCAGCCGGGTGAATGGCCTCCTATTCTACTCAAGCGAATAGCTTTAATTTTTGGTTTCGTTGTAAGTTTCTACGTTATCACCCAAGAGTAATAAATACGATAAATAAGAAATAAGATAATTAAATTATACAAAGTGTTTCAAATATATACCAACAAACAACAAACTACCAGCAAATACAGCAAGTAAAATAGGTTTTTTAAATAAGGCGGCCAACCGTTCCGCATTCTGCGGGACGGTCCCGGAATAACCAATGTAATCCCGCATTGCAATATTTAATAAAATAGTCCCGGAAATCGTTTAAGGCGTCCCGGATGTCCCGCATTCCTCTTTTCTTTTCTTTTTAACTTTTACTTGGATTCAATTAAAACAAAATCTGAAATGGGCTGATGTACAGCAGACATACCAACAGTTATTGGTGCAGATACCTACAGCTGCTATGACTTTAAAAGAAGATAGTTTGTTCGACCAGCCAGTACGGTTGTGTGGTCGTGGCGTGTCTTGTCTGATCGTGTAGATAAGCAACATAGCCCGCCCTGTCCAATTGGATGGGTTACCGCACAACGGCTCGGTGTGTGCTGACCTTGCAGAGACTGTAGGCTGACAACCTGCATCACTAAAATGCAAGTAAATCTGTCATGAAACAAGTACCTCAGGTACTTGAGGCCCTATTCCTTAGAGGAATGTTGTGCCATAGAGATAGTTTGTTCGACGAAGTAAGTTACGTGGCAAATTATGTGAATAACGATGTCTTAAAGAAATGGGAGGAGATGAAGAGCAGTACAGAACAACGATGGATAGAGGTGTTCAAAAATTTCAAAGACAACGGAATACCATTCCAGAATTGCCTAGCCATCATCCAGTACCTTCTTTGTTTGCCAGGAACAAACGCTCCTACGGAACGAGTATTTTCCTTAATGAATAGCTTATGGACATCCGAAAAGTCGTCGCTAAAAGTAGAAACATTACGTGCAATGCTAATTATAAAATTTAATATGGGCATCTGTGAAAGCTTTTTGGACATTCTAAACCAAAACCCAGAACTAGTAAAAAAATGCCACTCATGTGAAAAATATGACTTTAAAAATAAATGTTAATTCAGTAGTATTGTTGTTTGTTTCTAATTCAATTATACCACCAACAAATCCTCAGTCTTGTTGTGAATAGGGGTAGGTGTCCCGCATTGACTTATCACAAAGTTGGCCGCCCTATTTTTAAAAAATGTATTGAGATTAACAGGCCTATTTTGTAAAAAAAAAATCAAAAAATGAATCATTATCACAACGAAATTCGTTACTATGGATTTCGATATTTGTGTTTTTACAAAAATCGTAATTTTTGTATCCTGTAACACCGTTCGTTCAATCCTATCGATATATTTCATTCGTAACGATTTCATTATAATTTGTATTTAAAAAAATTGACGTTTGTAATTGCAAATTTGAATTATTACCATGGTGATGTGTACTTGATATTATAACAAGTACAATTGTTATTTGTAGTTGTTACGAGTTATGGAATCCCAGCCCATTTGCTGGTTGTTAAGCTCATTGAAGGCATTTCCGGCTGGTAGTATGATTTGATGATTAGTTAGTCACCGTGATTAGCCAGTGAATAGCACTTGATTTAACATGTAAAGGTCTACTAATTACCTACTAGTTACCTTTTAGTCAATGGGTCAAACTTTAATTATTTAACCATACTACAAGTTTGTCGTTGTGTTTTTAACTGTATACATAATAGTTATTTATGATATAAGTGTTAAAAGTGACATTTTATGAGTGAGTGGGGAAGTTTGAAACGAGGCAAAGCCGAGTGTAACAAACCCCACGAACGAAATAAAATCACTTTTAACACAAATATCATACACTATTTTTCCTACGACCCTAGTTATGTACTAGTAAATAAAAACTAAGCATTATAGAATGACATTTATGACAGGTAACTAGATTTAGTTCCTTTTTAACACAAGTGTTAAAAGTAAATTTGTTTTTTACTTTTAACACGTTGTCAATGACAACGATTTAAAAGTATTCACTGTGATATATATTTTTAACTTGCTAAGCAACCGTTAAAAATACTATTTTTTACAGTGGTCGTAGGAAAAATATTTTTTTGTGCAACTGGACGCGAAATAAGTATTTCGCAGCCGCAATATCGGCCGCGAAATTGAATTTCGCGGCCGTTGTCATGGTAACGGCCGCGAAATTGGGTAAACAATCATTTGACACTTAACTCACTAAAAGTAGAAATTGATCGTTTCGTATTTAGTTTCAACCGTTTAAAATTACAAGATCGCGATTTCGTTACAAGTGATGACTTGCTAATACTTTTGCCTCAGTATTTATGAGCGCGAGTAGACATGTGACATAACCTCAGACCCGATTCTGTACTATCGGCCGCCCTCGTGCAAGTAAAATTTTTGGCGCCCCTCAAAGAAGTTTTTTTCATTTACTTCAGCTAAAATTACTTATTATTAAAAATTCCATTTTTAATGTGAAGCTTCTCGATTTTCTCTGTCATGCACAAAAATAATGTGCGCATGTGCTTGACACACGTGTCGTATTTAAATTAAAAATAATACAACAGAATATTGTTATTTATTGGGTTGTTAAACCTCAAATTATTGAAAAATAATTTTATTCATTATTCATTGTATGAAAAAGTAAAAATAATTTTTGGCCGCCCCAAATTTTGGCCGCCCACGTGCAGGGGCACGCTCTGCACGTACGCCAGAATCGGCCCTGCATAACCTCAACATCAGCTGGCTGACAAGTGACAACGCCATGCACGCGACACGCCATGGCCATTTGGATTGTTAGTTTTTTTCTGAAACGCTAATTTGAAAGTATGATACGGTTGCACAAAAATATTGTGTACACCTTGTCCGCGAAATCCTTTAGCGTCCTCGTTTCTCTCGAAATGCTATAGAGTGATTTCGCGGCCTTGGTATGCAAATAACTAATTTTTCAAATATAAGCAAAAGTGCTTAAACAATTTAAATGATTGAACTTTGCAATAATTTTTAATATTATACTTGTAGCCGTTAAATTAAAAATATGAGTGTTTTATTTAAGTTAGTGGTGTATGGAGCTACTGCACTTTTGGCGTATGCAATTCCCGACGTGCCGCAGAAAGTGAAGGACTACCTCGCGTTCACTCAGCGCAAGGCCATAAAACAGTCCGTTGCGTCCCTTGGCCTTGGGAATTTAACTAAGTACAGATCATATTCAGTTTCAGTTGCACTCGACTTACAACATTTCCTTATTTCCAGTATGAGTGGCAGGAGCGTCAGAAGTTCTAGACCAACCGTTCAGTTTACTCGACGAAATACACATGTTTCTTCCGTTAATAATAAACCTACCTAAATTGAGGAATACACATTTCAAAGTTTTCAATGCTTTATTTAGTTATGCATAATTTATCAAGAAATCACTATAGTAAAAAAATAAGGAGTGAGGAGGCGTCATAGTCTTGAAGAAAAACTTACAAAAAGAAATAAAACTTCTAAAAATAACCGAGTGGTTTTAATATTTAGAAAAGCGAGAAGAAAAATATGCTACTATAAAATATAATATTTTTAATGAAATGTCAATTTGTTTAAAATAATTGAAGTGCATTTTTTCATCACTCGTTGGTTACGACTCGCCTTGATTAGGTTTCGATAAGTGATTTGTATGTTGATTTTAATACAACCATGTGAAAAAGTGGGAGAATACAAAGTTTGCCTGTGCGCGACAAAGAAAGACGATTTTAGTCACGTGGGTTGAGGCAAAAGATTCTTTGCTGTAATGTGTTTTATGCATTCTAATAGATACATTTAAAAAAGTGTAATTTAAATAAAAAGTAAACTATACATGTTTAAATACAAATACGTTTATTTTTTTTAAATATAAAAATGCACTATTTAATAATCAAGAAGTTAAATGAATATAAAATTTACTCATTTCCGAGTACAGAGTTCAGATTTAATCTAAATACAGCAGACGTTCAATAATGTGAACTAATTCAAACCAAGTGTGGTTCACATTATCGAAATGTTTACATTAGTGAACGTAAACGTTTAATACATATTTATAACAAAATAAACAAATATTCTAACAGCGATGAATATTTCTTAATTAGAAAAAAATAATTCACAAGTTTAGTCTGCATAAATTTGCGCGTAGCATTGTCTTCCAATGTCTGTTTCCGTAATAGGGTGGTTGCACATTTTTTAAAAATTATTTTATTAGAAAGAGTTTGTAATTGTAAGGAAATAAAGAAAAAAAAATGTTTTTCGTTATAATTTTTGAAATATTAGAGAAATAATAATCGCGCCAAAATTTCTTGCTTATATCTACCCCCCACTTCTATGACGTCATTGGTCATGGTTCTAAACTGCGCGTGTTCGCCAACCAGTGAAGCTGTTTACTTATTGGTGCACTGCGACACCATGACCAATGACATCAGCAAATAGTGGGGGGACACTTTAAGTCACGTGATTTATTTGAAAATTTAGACATTTTTCAATCATTAATAACTCTTAATTTATAGGGATTATTACCATTTTGTTTTCAGAAATAATGTTTAAATAGATAAATGTATCCATATATAATATAGATTTCCGAATTAAAATTTCTTGCAACCACCCTATTTACGAAGAACTAAAATATCCGTGTATGATACTTCTTTTCTTTCAGCCCAATCTAAAGCTTGATTAAAATTTTTGTATTTTGCAAGAGTTACTGAGCAACGTTATTTCTCTCCAGTTATTATACTGGCTAAAGATACTCTTTTTTGGCATTTTGACTGGCCAGTTTTTCACGTAGTTCTTCGTAAATAATTAATACTTCTATTATTATTCATAAATAATTATAAGTAATTAAACCTTACACTAAAAGGTAGAAAGGTTCATAGATTAAGTAAGTAAAGTTATATGTAATTATTAAAAGCAGAGTTTTGTTTCCATTTAAGTTTTTTCTTTAAAGTAACTTAAAATTTTTGTGTAGTACGCCTACAATAATATAAAAATCATGCTATATTAATCATCCCAGATTTCATTTCATTCAAACCAGTGATGTTAGTTGTAATTTATGCAGTAAATTACGAAATTAATTACCCTAATTTAACCGTAATTACAATTATAAATTACCATTAATTACCAAATCACATACATATATTAGAAATATTCATATAGTCGCCGCCAGCCCATATAGGAGTGACGTCACTCGATCGACTTGTGAATGTTCGAATGAATTAAGATTTCGTTTTAGATTAATATTAAGCTTTACAGATGGCACTATAATTATTAAATATAATAATATTTCATTCTAAATATTTAAATTTTAATAATTATTGACAGTAAGAAGTAACAGAAATATAATTTCATGTGAAAATCAATAAAATATGATATTAAAAAAATATGTAATGTAAAACAAAAATAATAATCGAACTGTCATATTGACAAATAGTTTTAAAAACTCAAAAATATTTAAAATTAACTGCTGACACGTGCTGTTAATAATATTTCTCGGCATTTTTACTAAAATAAATAAAAATCAGTATATTTTAGGTATAAATATTGTTATTATTAATTAAAGGAAATAGATATAACCTCAAAAACAAATAAGCCCCGCCCCTTAGACAAACTTCAAGTCATAGACTTATACGACTGTAATGAGACAAACACAAATAATACTTTGAATGTGCATGATAAAAACCTTCGAAGTGACGTCACTCCTATAGGATGACGGCGACTATAACAAAAATGAAATAATCTAACAAATGACAGAGATACAAATTTATTATTTGTGCGAACCCAGAAGTACTTTGCAAAATGACGTGGTACTGTGGAAACAAATGCCTTACATTCAGTCGGTACTCGAATCTGAATATGGTTTCGGATATGAATAAAGTTTCATACAACGCTAATTTTATATTGCCTTTGTTTATTTATTTTTTGTAAATAATTGTATCAATTTAATTTTTGTAATAGTTATTAATCTTTTGGAATTGTAGGTTAATTTTTTCAGCTGTATTTCGTTATTTACAATAATAGTTTTTAATTTTTCTTTTTACTTTAGTATTTTAAACGCAATTTTACAGTAATTTTAAAATGGTAATAAAAAAAGGTAAATTACGACAGTAATTTAACAAAATTATAAAATACAAGAGAATTTAAAATGTTAAAAATTATGGGGAAATTTACCAAAATTATAAATTACGGAAATTTAACATCACTGATTCAAACGCATTGTTGCAAGCTGCATTATTAATTTAAATCAATAATTATAGCAACTAACAGTATCTGTTTAGATTAAACGATATTTTGAATTTTTAGGATTTCTATTAAATTTTAGGAATTTTATGTGTACATAATAAGAATTTTATTTAGAATTTCAGGGAACACTGCGTTTTGTAGGTATAGATGACAAGCATTACTGTTTTGCCTTGCGGGCGGTATTACATTATAAAAATATGGCGAAAAAACGCGTGCAAACTGCAGATCGTGGCAAAAAGTGATTAAATATTACATAAAAATAAAAAAAAAAACAGAAGATTAGACTTTTCGTACAAACATTAAAAAACTAATATTAAAAATAAGAACAAAAAATTATGAGATTGTTTATATTTTCCTGTGTTACTGACTTAAACATTAACATAAATAGTAGCTCATCCTTTGTGTTACACGACAAGCACCACTGATTTAGACATACAAGCATTTATGTTATCAAATGATTGTTTTGATGTAAAAATAATGAATATTCATAATATTTTAAAAAATGTTATTGTAGGTACCAGTTATAGAGTATTTGTCAGTATCTCTAACACTTGTATTTGTACCAGTGGTTAACAATTTTATTAGTAAATTAGTCTCTGCAAGAGACATTGCGAAGTAGCTTATTGCGGATATCAAACAATTCAATTACAAACTGTGGTACAGGATATTGCATAAACTTCGAACAGAAACCACAATCACATAGCTAACCTAGAGTGACCATTCGTACTGATTTTGTTAGTACAGTACTGATTTTCAGACCCTTGTACTGATAAACAAATTGTAACATATTTTGTACTGATTTTTTACATACTGTACTGAATGTACTGATTTTCGATATTTTATAATTATTTTTGATAGATGTTTAAACATTTTCATAGAATTTAAGTATATACTAAAATTTCAATCTCTCGACATGGTTTGATTTTATTAGTAAATGACTTGGTTAAAAGGTTTAATTTTGAGAGGAACTGTAAACTTTAGTAATAGCAATAAAATTATTCCAGTACTATCGCTATAATTTTTCCATTTTTATAATGTAGAAAAAGCAAAAACAAAAACCAAACCTAAAACACTGCTTAAACACAATAGAAGAATTTTTAAACATTAATCATCGCATATGGCATCAAATTTTTTTTTATCACTTTTTTTAAATATTATATTAAATGCCTATAAACATTTCAATGTAACATTATCAATAAGTAATCTAAATATAGAACATAGGTAATGAAGTAACATTTTTAATAATTAAAAAAAATTATCTCAAAAAATTTTTTTTTTTTTTTTATTTTCCTTTATATTTACAATCTATCTACAAGTGGATAATAAGTAAATGATATAACATTTTTTTTAACATTATTTGAAGGATGAGTCCATTGACTTTCCTTCCTTTCGAATTAATTATACACATATACACATTATAAACTAAAAACTAAATCGGCAGGGTAGGTCTAGGGTGTTTGCTCGTTTTAAACGGCAGATGTCGGCACTGTTGTCTAGAAGTTTTGAAGCACTCTTGTTGGGGTGGTTTTCTAGTTTTTTGAGATATTTGGTGCTGTATTTCGTAATCTCTTCCTTGATGGTTGGTATTTTTAAATCTTGATGTATGGTTGCGTTGGACACGTACCAGGGCGCGTTTAATATTGCTCTCAACGTTTTGGACTGGAATCGTTGGATAATTTCTATGTTAGATTGGCTTGCAGCTCCCCATATTTGTATCCCATAAGTCCATATGGGTTTTAATATTGTCTTATATATTAATAATTTATTTTCTATTGACATTCGTGAATTTCTGCCAATCATCCAATACAGTTTTTTGAATTTAAGCCCTAGCTGTTGTCTTTTTGTTTTAATGTGGGTTTTCCACGTTAAGCCTCTTTCCAGATGCATTCCTAGATATTTGGTGCTTGTAGCTTGCGGTATTTGTTTATTGTTCAAGTAGACTGGTGGGCAGGTTTCTCGTCGTGTTGTAAATGTTAGATGCATTGATTTTGTTTCATTTGCCTTTGTTCTCCATGTTTGTAGCCATTGTTGTATTTTCGAGAGATGTTCTTGTAGAAGGTTTGAAGCTATTTGGGGGTCTTCACTTGAGGCTAGGATTGCGGTGTCGTCCGCGAATGTTGCTACAAAAGTATTGTTTGATACTGGTAGATCAGCTGTATATATTGTATATAAAACTGGGCCTAAGACACTGCCTTGCGGTACTCCAGACTTTATTTGGATTAATTCAGATAATTCGTTTTTGTACTTGACTTGGAAGTACCTGTTCGCGAGATATGACTTGAGCAATTGATAGCAATTATTAGGTAATTTTAATTTTAACTTATAGAGGAGGCCTTCATGCCACACTTTGTCGAACGCCTGTGTAATATCTAGGAATGCTGCAGAACAATATTTCTTTTCTTCCAGGTTTCTTCTAATTGTAGTGACTACTCTATGTAACTGTTCAATTGTGGAGTGACGCTCTCTAAAACCAAATTGATGTTCAGGTATAAGTTTTTCTTGGTGCAGGATGGGTTTGAGTCTGTTTAAAAATAGTTTTTCAAATAATTTTGATAATATAGGTAGCAGGCTTATGGGCCTATATGAGGCAGCTTCTTCAGGTGGCTTTCCTGGTTTATAAATTAAGATGATCTGGGACACTTTCCATTGTGATGGGTAATGATTTAGTCTTATGATGGCGTTGAATATAAAGGTTATAAGTTTTATTGCCTTTTCTGTCAGTTCCTTAATTATTCTGCCAGTTATTAGGTCGTAACCGGGTGATTTTTTACAATTTAAATTTTGTATACCTTCTTTTATTTCTTGCATGCTGATGTTTTTTAGAGGTAGTGTTAACTGGTCTGCTGATTCTAGAAAATCTTTTATGTATTGTTCATTTTCTTCATTATCTGATTGGTGAGGATGAAATACTTTTGCGAGGTGTTCTGCAAAAGTTTTACATTTTTCAGGGTCACTTCTTGCCCAGCTCTGATTTGCTTTTCTTATAGGTGGGACATGGTTGTTTGCTTTTTTTAGGTATTTGGTAGCTTTCCATAAAGAGTAATCTGATGTTTCGGTAGGTGCAAGATTAGCTAAAAAGTTTTGGATGTTTTCATTTTTCCATTCGCTTAACATTTTTGATACCTTCTTTTGTTCTTGGTTTAATTTAGTTTTATTGTATTGGTTTCGGGTCCTCTGCCATATTCTTCGTAGCCTTCTTTTTTCTATAATTGCCTTTTTAATATAATTCGGACAGTCAAGTGATATTACTTTTTCATTTGTCGGTGGTGTTGCTAGACAGGCTGATTTTTGTATACTCTTGATTAGATGTTCGACTCCTTCGTCTATGTCTGTAGTACACTTTAATGGAATATTCAGCTTTAGTTCTTTGTCTAGGTTTTCCCTGAAAAATTCCCAATTTGTGTGTTTGTTATGCAGTACTGGAGGTCTTTTTGTTTTTACTATTTGCGTGCTTAGTTTAACTATTACGGGTGTATGGTCTGACGATAATTCAAGGTTTGATTCTGCGTAGATGTAGTTTTGTGAAATGTTTTTTGTTATGGCGAAGTCAAGGAGATCGGGGATTTTATTTTGGTCTGCAGGCCAGTACGATGGTTCTTTTGCTGATGCGTGTCTAAGTCTCTCGCTTTGCATGGCTTTCAGTAGTTCTCTTCCCCATTCGGTGTGTTTCGCGTTATAGTCTCCCCCAGCTATAAATCTGTTTCCCAATGTTTGGAAGAAGGTTTCAAAGTCTTCTTTCTTAATAATGTGTTTAGGGGGGCAGTAGATGGCTGATACTGTTATCGGTCCCATCCAGTCCTCAACAACTACTGATGTTGCTTGTAGGTGATTCATCGTATACTCTGGTAGTTCGTAGTGTTTTAGTGAGTTTCTAATGATGATTGCAGTGCCTCCGTGAGCTGTACCGTCTGGGTGATTTGCGATATATGTGGTGTAATTTTGAAGTTTAAAGTGCGATTTTTCTGTGAAATGTGTTTCTGAGATTAGTATAATGTCGATGTAGTGGTTTAAAATGAATAGTTTTAACTCTTGGCCATGATTGGCCAAGCCATTGGCGTTCCATATTGCGATATTAAGCATATTTGACATTAAGGCATTTTGGACACGAGCGTTGTGAGTAGATTTAACATTGTATCCATTCTTTCCATGAGTTTGACCATCATGTTTTCTAATTTCGTATTGTTTTGTTCGTATGTACAAGGTTGATTTTCGTTTGTTTTTTCATTTTTGTGACCTGCCATTTGTGCATAAGTTGTATCGGGGTTAGTGGTTTGATATGTTTTGGTTTGAGGTACACTTCTTTCTCTTAGTGGAGGGAATTTCCGTTTTAATATTTCCTTGTAGACGGTGCACCCTTTGTAGTTTGCTGGATGGTTACCCTGGCATAACACGCAAACAACCGGAGTACTTTGCTCTTTGTTACAATCCTTTGTAAAATGATTTTCTCCGCATTTTACACAACGGGCTTGGAGTGAGCAAAATGATTTTGTATGCCCGTACCTTTGGCACCTGGCACATTGCGGAATTTCGTGCTTTGGTCGCGGAGGTTCTATTACAACTTTCGTGTAGAGTAGATTGTTGATGTTGTATATGTCTTTGTTGTTCTTGTTTTGTTTCAAATCCACTATAAACATTGGAAGTGGAGCTTTTGTGTTTCTTTGCTTCATGTTATATATATTGGTCACTTGATGGCCTTTGTCTTCTATTTCGCTTTTTAGTTCCTCTAGGTCAGTTGAATAATGTAGGTTTTTGATTATTACTCTGTATGTCCTTTCTTCCTTCATTTGATATGTATGGAAATTTACTTCTTTGTCTTTTAATGCTCGAACTATTTTTCTATATTGTTCTGCTGATGTGAGTTGTATTTTTATCTGATTACTTCCGATTGCCTTTATTGTATAATTCTTTTCCACTTCAGCTTCTATGATTGCTTTCAGTGGTTTTACATCCAGTATTTCGGGCACAAAGATTGGTGGTGGTTTGGGTGTTTTTTCTGTCTCATTTTTGTTATCGTTTGCCTCTTCTTGCGTTTGTGTTGCTAGTGGATCAAATCTATTTTGTGTGTGTATGATTGTGTTTTGTGTTGATTGCGAAAGCCTTGGCCTAACGTATCTTTGTGTGTGTGTATCTTCGTGTTCTCTTTTGATTTTACCTGGGCTCGCCCTTTGCCAAATAATATTTGGATTTGTAGACATTTTGTGTGACTTAGAGGTAGAGGTCCAAGGACCACTACCCTTGTATATTCGTGTTGTTTGCTAATGTGATGTTGTGTCACTGAATTAATGTATATTAATTGTCTTCGTAATGGTTTAAATTTGTTTAATTTGTTATTTTGTTGATGATTACACTCACTAGCTCCGTAGAATACGTCTGTTCACTGTGAATGCTAGACATCGACTTCAAAAAATTTACCTTAGTATTTATTTCTTTCAATTGCAGAGTGAATAATTTCTATAAGAAATAATTGGACTTCTTTCCTCACGTACTATTTAGAAGTGACTTCCCAAGAGTCAAGAATAGAATTTTAATCATTGTATAACAGATTTTATTGAACAAATCAAGCTTATATCTGTTAACGGTAAATTTAGGTATTATGCAAGTATAAAATTTATTCATGATAGAATAGAATTACATAAGCAGGTATGTTTAAGAGAGGGGTTATTCAATTATTTAGTCAGTTGTGATTTGATTGTTGACGTGAGCACAGTGGTATTCAATAGTGATAGTGAGTGTTCATTATTTGTAAAAGGTGGGTGTCAGCATTCAGTTTTTATATATGTGTGTGTGCTAGAATGGCCTCCCCTGAGGCGGGTGTTGAGTATAGGGTGTCGAGAGTTGAGAAAGGGCTATTCTGCGGTTTAGCTATCCCCTCTTCTGCGGTTGAGGAAGAGTCTACAGTGCGGCTGGGACTGCCACACTTACTGCGGGGGTGTGGGACAGTACTTTGCGGAGGCTGTCAACCTCATACCAAGTTTGGTTGAGGCGTGCTCACGCTGCGGTGTTGAGACAGGGCTATTCTGCGGTTTAGCTATCCCCTCTTCTGCGGTTGAGGAAGAGTCTACAGTTCGGCTGGGACTGCCACATTCGCTGCGGTGATGTGGGACAGTACTTTGCGGAGGCTGTCAACCTCATACCAATTTTGGTTGAGGCGTGCTCACGCTGCGGTGTTGAGACAGGGCTATTCTGCGGTTTAGCTATCCCCTCTTCTGCGGTTGAGGAAGAGTCTACAGTTCGGCTGGGACTGCCACACTTACTGCGGGGGTGTGGGGCAGTACTTTGCGGAGGCTGCCATCCTAATACCTATATCCTTTCTCTCACTTATTCTCTCATTTAGGGTTTAGGAACTGGTACTGATCACTCATTGAGCGAAGAGTTTCTCATATCTCTGTTTATTTCAGATTTCCAGTGTGTCCAACCCAGAAGGCCCCCAGAACTAGATGACCGAGAAGGGAGCGTCGACTGGGAGATATATTTGTTAACCATAATGTTATTTTCTTTTATAATTGTATTTTAAAATAATTAATAAATAGGTATACTTTACATTTCAGAAGTGGGATCTGAACACCTTTAACCTTCAGATTTACATACAGCATAACTTTTGGAGCAGTGCGGATATTTGTTACATTTATGTTTAGCTGGATAACGAAACTAGAACAACAATTTCAATATGGCATTACCTAACAACAGTCCTCAGTTTCAGTATGCAAGTTCAGTTAGAAGTCTATCACCGAATAATGTGCAACGGATTCAGGGAAAACAATTCTCAGTTGAACCATCTAATTACTCTGTCCGTCCAGAAAGCCGTAAAACCATACCTTATTTTGATCCTTCAGATACAAGTCTATCAAGCGAAAAATGGATTCAGAAAATAGAGGATTTGCGCGCTATGTATAAATGGGATGAAGTAACTACCATTATGTATGTGACATCACGATTGAAGGGGTATGCGCAAACGTGGCATAAAGGTCTGTAAGGAATAAATCATTCTTGGGAAACATGGAAGACTATGTTGTTAGAGGCATTTCTGTCACAGAAAAATTACTTTCAGTTGCTTCAAGAAATGATGGCTCGCAATAAGAAACCGGATGAACCGATGTTGCAATATTACTATGAGAAGCTGGCGCTACTCAATGCTTGTGACATCACAAGAGAAAGGGCCGTCTCATGCATCATTGGTGGAATTCCTGACGAAAACACCAAAACTGCTGGTCTTTATAGAGATTACAAGAAACCGGAGTCTCTTTTATTATTTTTGGAAACGGTCAAGGATAATCTATCTACACGAAACCTGTCTGTTCCCCAAAAACGCGATTTACATCGAGTTTCTCAAAAGAACACGCGGCCTTTCTATACTACTCAGCATCACAATGGTGGTATGGCAAACGTCCGTTGTTTTACTTGCGGAAAATTGGGACATATACACGCACATTGTGACATCGAACGGCAACGTACATCGAATTACGTAGGACGAAATGGAGGTGAGTTCAGTGGAAATAGGAACCACCAACCACAACAACGTCAACATCTAAATGTTCAGCGTCAACAACAGCCACAACCACAATTGCCAGAAAGGAACGGGAGTCAAAGCATACGTCGATATGGGGTCTGTTTGCATCACCATGAAGGAATCAGTAGTACAACTAACATTACCATTCAACAAACACAAAACAGTTACTCTGCGTGGTTTCGGGAATGGATGTGTGAAGACTTTAGGTGAAACTGAAGTTCAGAAGTTGAAAATTGATGAAGTAGAGCTAGATGTAGTATTCAACATAGTACCAGACACAGTTCAATCCATACATATAATTATTGGAAAACCTTTCGCAGAATCACCGGAGGTAATTGTTTACAAGGATTCAAATCGACTAAGATTTTAAAGGAAAAACGACTCACCATTCAGTGAAATCGAAGCGACACCCCGTAAGAAGGTAAACATCTGGACCAAACATGCAACTGTTATACTTTCAGGACATGTAGGGCGTGTGGTCTGCTACGTAGAGGACAAAGGATAACTTTTTGTAGATTTAAGCGTACGAACACCTGAAGGAAACGAGCATGTATTCCCGCAAACAATTGTAGAAGCAGACCAGGATATGGAATGTGTTCTTCCAGTCGTAAATCTTTTAGATACGGATATAACATTTCAGAAGGATAAAATTGTAGCAAGAGGATGGGAGTGTCAAGCTGATAATAATGAAGTGCAGAAAAATAAAGGGATTGATTCTACGGAGGATGAACTACATGTGGGAACCGATATAAGTGAGGATCAACGCGAACAACTGATACGGCTATTGCAGGAATACAGAGATTGTTTTGCAAGAACTGTAAAGGATATTCGATGCATGAATGCGACTGAAGTGGATATTTTACTGACTGATGACACACCCATTACTTACAGGCCGTACAGATTATCAATTTCATAAAGAAAACAAGTTCAAGGAATAGTACAAGAGCTTCTGGATAGCGACATTATACGCGAATCAGCTTCACCCTTTTCAGCACCGATTCTACTAGTGAAGAAAAAGAACGGAGAAGCACGAATGTGTATCGACTACAGGCATTTGAATAAAGTAACCGTGAAAGACCGATATCCCTTACCAACAATTGATGACCAATTGGATCGGTTGCAAGGAGCAAAGTTCTTCACAACTTTAGATATGAAAACAGGATACTACCAGATGCCTATCGCCGAGAGTTCAAAGTATAAAACTGCATTTGTAACACCAGACGGACACTATGAGTTTAATCGTCTTCCTTTTGGATTATCCAATAATGGACCATCAGTTTTTCAGAGGCTAATCAACAAAGTTCTAGGATCATGTCGTAACACCATTGCCATGACCTACGTAGATGACATCATCTGTCCATCATCATCATTTACAGAGGGAATTCAGCGGCTGACGACACTGTTCGACATTTTTAGGGCGAACAACTTGACACTGAATATGAAGAAATGTTTCTTTTTTTCAGAGCAGCATAAATTATTTAGGATTTGAGATTGATCAAGATGGAGTTAGACCTGGAGCAGAGAAAATAAAAGCCGTCACCGGATTTCTGGCACCGAAGAATGTACATCAAGTAAGACATGTTGTAAGATTTTTAGAGCACATCTTTAATACTATTGGAGTCCCGACAAGATTAGTTTCCAATCGAGGAACAGCCTTTACATCGAAGCAATTCATGAACTACTGTCGGGAAAAGGGTATTAAACATATAATGAACGCTTTGGCTACACCACGCGCTAATGGTCAGTGCGAAAGGGTAAATACCACGATCTTAGCGGCACCTGCTACTTCAATACAAGAAGAAAACAAATGGGACACAAAATTGACACAAGTACAATTTTCAATTGATAATGCAGTAAACTCGTCAATTAAGAAAACACCAAACGAGCTTTTATTCGGTTACCAACCTAGATCTACTAGTGACGCAATTTTGAGCACCGTCATAAATGTGACTGATACTCGGCAAGAAGTGGCACAACAATTATTAAACGAACAACAACGGATTAAAAGTAATTACGACAAACACAGGTGCAAGGGCCGACCATATAAAGAAGGTGATTTAGTATTAATTAAAAAACAAGTTTCATTTGAAGGGGGTAGTAAGAAACTTCTAGCCCCGTTTGACGGACCCTTTCAAGTGAGGCAAGTCCTACCAAATGACATATTTAGTTGAAGAGTTACCTGGTTCTAAACGAACTAAAAGAGTCAAGTATAGTAATGTTATTGCAATAGACCGAATGAAGCCATATGTCGAACCGGAAGGAATATTTCCGTCGGCCAGTAGTGAAGTAAGCGAGGCAGATGACGACATACACGGCATCGTAGATTAGTCCGCGAGGACGCGGAAAAGTCAGGATGGCCGAACTGTTAACGGTAAATTTAGGTATTATGCAAGTATAAAATTTATTCATGATAGAATAGAATTACATAAGCAGGTATGTTTAAGAGAGGGGTTATTCAATTATTTAGTCAGTTGTGATTTGATTGTTGACGTGAGCACAGTGGTATTCAATAGTGATAGTGAGTGTTCATTATTTGTAAAAGGTGGGTGTCAGCATTCAGTTTTTATATATGTGTGTGTGCTAGAATGGCCTCCCCTGAGGCGGGTGTTGAGTATAGGGTGTCGAGAGTTGAGAAAGGGCTATTCTGCGGTTTAGCTATCCCCTCTTCTGCGGTTGAGGAAGAGTCTACAGTGCGGCTGGGACTGCCACACTTACTGCGGGGGTGTGGGACAGTACTTTGCGGAGGCTGTCAACCTCATACCAAGTTTGGTTGAGGCGTGCTCACGCTGCGGTGTTGAGACAGGGCTATTCTGCGGTTTAGCTATCCCCTCTTCTGCGGTTGAGGAAGAGTCTACAGTTCGGCTGGGACTGCCACATTCGCTGCGGTGATGTGGGACAGTACTTTGCGGAGGCTGTCAACCTCATACCAATTTTGGTTGAGGCGTGCTCACGCTGCGGTGTTGAGACAGGGCTATTCTGCGGTTTAGCTATCCCCTCTTCTGCGGTTGAGGAAGAGTCTACAGTTCGGCTGGGACTGCCACACTTACTGCGGGGGTGTGGGGCAGTACTTTGCGGAGGCTGCCATCCTAATACCTATATCCTTTCTCTCACTTATTCTCTCATTTAGGGTTTAGGAACTGGTACTGATCACTCATTGAGCGAAGAGTTTCTCATATCTCTGTTTATTTCAGATTTCCAGTGTGTCCAACCCAGAAGGCCCCCAGAACTAGATGACCGAGAAGGGAGCGTCGACTGGGAGATATATTTGTTAACCATAATGTTATTTTCTTTTATAATTGTATTTTAAAATAATTAATAAATAGGTATACTTTACATATCCGTTATAGGAAAATCCGCAGTTACATTTTTTACCATACAAAAACTTTTAATACGATAAGTGAAACAATGTACAACAAGAATAAAATATCAACTTGTGGTACAATATATGCGCATGTTCTCTTCGTTATATAGTGTGCTTTTTAGTATTTCTACAGTAAGAACGAAATTTCTTTGAATTTCGCAAATTACTAATATATACCTGTTTTAACTGGCTAATATCCTTCATATTGATAAAATTTAAATCAGGTTTTCTTAATATTTACTTTAAGGATATAAAAGTTTTTTTATTGAATTTAACATTAAGTACCTAATTATTTTTTATTTACACTCAAATCATACCAAATTTTATTGTCTATGATTTTAAAATAAAAATAGATTTCTAAATGTAGCAATTGTAATTGACTGTCGTCAATATCATCTTCCCGGTTCTGTAACATCTTTATTAATTATCAAATTTTCTACATTTAAATTCTTCAAAAATTTTTATTTCAAGTACAACATCAATATATTTCTAAACGCTGTGGCCTGAGGATGACATAATTTATCGAAATCGATCGCCTTAAATATTTACTAAAATTATTTTAAAACTAGATTGTTTTCCTTACACATTCCTTTTCATTGTAGTAGAATATTTATGAATAAAGCTTCTGTATTTATGTATTGGTGATACAAACTTGAGATGGGTGTTGCCTACATCCACCATTTTTAAATATGACCTATTTTTGTGAATTACGCAAGAACGGGATGTTTCTCCGCCAAACGAACATTGAATTCATGAAGTTCACGGTCGACTCTTTAACTAAAAAAAATTGAAAAACTTGATACTATTTATTTTAACAAAAGAAATGATTTATTACTGTTATGTAAAGGAATTTATTAATAAAATTAATGTATTCAATTACCTAAAGTTTTTAAATTAATTTAATTAAATTGTAGTAAATAATATTTAATACTCATAGTACCTATCAAGCAGTGGCCCAAAGATTTTCCTTTACAAACCTCAAAAACTAATTTTCTAATCTTCAAAAAAAATCTTTTTGTTCCGTGATTAATATTGTAGCGAACCCAGAACACGTCCGTCCGCTCCCCATTGTTCTGATTTCCAAAGAATCGGCGAATATTCCTGAATGAAGTGTTTTACTTAAATACCCCGAGCAAGAGATCGCGAGTACGGGTAATGAACATATGGTGATATAAATAAATAGACAGTGATATAGTGTTGAAATAAATATTGCATAGTTCTAATTGTTTAAATAAATTATCTTATGCCCGTTTGCACCAACAAGGCTTAAATTTTAAGCCAGACTTAAATAAAAAAAATCTAATCGATTTTTTGACAGCAATGTTAAATCATTAATTTGACATTTTATTTCGATTCGATATTGTCTATTTAAGACAAGCTTAAAATTTAGTTATATTCGTGCAAACGGCCATTAGTGTTTAAGTCTTTATTAATAAATGTTAGTCTTAAATTAGTGTTTATATTTGTTAATTCTTAGTGTTAGTTATTTTTCATTATTCTTTATAATTCATATTTATTTTATTGAACATAGTTATATAAATATTAGTGTTATAATTAATTTTCCACTTCACCTAAATAAATAAGTAAAACGTTACAATTGGTGTCAGGTGTGAGGGTTAAAAACTGTGAAGTGTAATCTAAAAATAAATAATATGGCGATGTACAAAGTAAAATTAAGTGAATTAAAAGTGGCTGATCTCAAGAGGGAGCTGGAAGAACGAGAGTTGGAGACATTGGGAACTAAGTCTGTTTTACAACATCGTCTACGGCAAGGTTTGGTAGAAGTTGGTGAAAATCCCGATGACTTTTTATTCGAAATTGATGATTTTGTTAAAATTCTAAAAGAAAATTCTAGAACATTGAAAGCACAACTGATAGAAAATTTAGAACAAAAATTAGAGGAAAGTTCTAGAAAATCTGAAGAAAGTTCTAGAATATTGAAAGACGAATTGATAGAAAATTCTAGAAGTTTAGAACAAAAATAGGAAGAAAAATTAACAGAAAATTCTAGAACTTTAGAAAAGAAATTAACAGAAAATTCTAGAATATGGGAAGAGAAACTAATGGAAAATTCTAGAGGTTTGGAGGACCAACTAAACAAACAATTTAAAGAACAATTGAAAGAAATTTTTGGAATATAAGAAGAGAGAATAGAAACTTATGAGAAGAAACTTGAAGAGTTACAGCAAAATTTCTCCAAAGTTACGTTATCATCGGTTTCAAACTCTAATACAGCTAAGACTGGTGAAACTCAGGAAAAGAAACCAGAAAGTAGTTCTAGACTGCATATAAAAACACCAGAATTTGACGGCAAGACTTCGTGGCCGAATTATGTAAAAGAGTTTGAAGCTGCTGCTAAAGCGAACGGCTGGACCTCCAAGCAGAAGACTACAGCGCTGACAGTTTCGCTGCGTGGAGAAGCTATCGATATCCTACAGACGTTAAAAGAAGATGAACAAGAATATTACGAACAACTTGTTACGCGATTGGATATGCGATATGGCAATGCGCATTTGGAGCAGGTGTATCAGACGCAACTGAGGAACCGATATCAAAGTTCTAAAGAAAACCTTCAAGAATTTGAAGCCGACATAGCTCGTCTGGTTCGTCTTGCACACCCTACAGCTCCTAACAGCGTTTTGGAATGCCTAGCTACACAAGCATTTATCTATGGGGTCCGAAACAATGAAACTCAGCAGGCACTACTATTAGCTCGACCGAAAACTGTAGTTGATGCACTATCATACGCCTTAGAGTATGAAGCAGCTAAACAAGCTTCACGTAACCTATCACAAGTGCACAATATCGATGCTGAGGGAATTGAAGACAAGATAAAGCGAGTTGTATCTGAAATTCATGCTGAAAGAAAGATACTTCATTACTGGAAATGTGGAGAGCTAGGCCACCCGCAAAGGCTGAGCGGGAAATTGCAACAACAGAATACTGCAGCGACTACTGAAAAGAAGTTTAAAAAGAAAACAGGTGAAAAAATAGCAACAGCTCCTCTTACTGTTAAGGAAGTAGGAGTGAAGAAAGTAGTTCACGGTGTAAGCCCGGCGCAAAAGAAGACCCGTGAAGAAGATTGCAAGCACTCTTGTCCTTTGGAAGCGAGACTTGCGGCCGTCAAAAGGACAACAGTAGTAGACGAGAGATGGCAACTTGAAGACTTACGGAATGACCAAGAGAATGATCCGGACTTAAAGATCATACTGGATTGGAAACATGGCGATAGCAGACCAGTTTGGGAAGATGTTGCACGACACTCACAAGGTGTAAAATCGTACTGGGTGCAGTGAGATTCTATTGTGATTGAAGAGGGTCTCCTGAAACGTGTCGTAGAAAATACGGATGGTACTGAGAATAGAACACAGCTGATAATTCCTAGAAAAAAAGTACCGGAAGTATTGGAAGAGATCCATGACGGATCTGGTGGAGGACATTTTGGAGTGAATAAAACCCTCGAGAGGTTACGCCTACGATTTTACTGGGTAAATTGCAAGGAGGATGTTAAAGAGTGGTGCAAGAAATGTGTGGTCTGCGCGGGAAGTAACAGGCCACATAAGAAAAGAAGAGCTCCAATGCGCCAATATAACGTTGGAAGTCCTTTTAAAAGCATTGCGATTGACGTGGCCGGACCATTCCCAGAAACTGACGAGGGAAATAAATACATAGTGGTAGTAATAGACTACTTCACTAAGTGGGTTGAGGCCTACCCATTACCCAACCAGGAAGCCGTAACGGTCGCTGAAGTTTTGGTAAAAGAATGCATCTGCCGATTTGGAGTACCGCGAGAGATACATTCCGACCAAGGAAAGAATTTCGAGTCTGCTCTGTTCCAAAATATCTAAGATATTAGGAATAAAGAAAACCAGAACTACTGCATTACACCCGCAGTCTAATGGCATGGTTGAACGGATGAATAGAACAATAAATCGGTATTTGTCAAAGGTAGTCTCTAACCATCAACGAGACTGGGACCGACATCTTCATCTGTTTTTGTTGGCTTACCGTTCATCCGTGCATGAGACAACAGGGCAGACACCAGCTAACATCTTATTCGGGCGGGAGTTGCGCTTACCATGCGACCTGGTATTTGGCAGTAAACCCGGTGAAGATCTTGCCGGGGAGGACTATGTAACGGACTTACGGAGAAGAATGAATGACATCCATGAACAAGTCCGCACAAACATTCAAGGTGCCAGCGATCGGATAAAGGACCAGTATGACGTCAAGGCTGAAAAAGGTGGTTTTCAACCTGGGAATTTGGTGTGGCTTTACAATCCACAAAGACGTCGTGGTTTATCACCGAAGCTGCAAAAGAATTGGGAAGGTCCCTACGAGATCGTAAAAAGAATAAATGATGTGGTCTACAGAATTAGGAAAACACCTAATGGAAAGCCGAGAGTAGTCCACTTCAATCGGTTAGCCCCTTTCGCTGGTGATAACTTTGACGATCATCGTGGAGCGACGGTTCGCCGGGTTGTACCTGAGGAACCTACATTTGAAGACTTTATGGAAAGCCATTCCACTGGTCACAAAGCACGGTATGGCGTGACACGAGAAGAACAACGAGATCTGTTCACCGTGTCCCCAGAATATTCCCTCGCTCACTGTGTAGCGAAAGACATTAAAATGTCCCGCGGCATCGCTTCAGTTTTTAAAAGAAAATTTGGACGAGTACAAGAACTGGTCAACCAACGTCCAACTGTCGGGAAAACGCTACAACTGAAGGATGATAACGTAGAACACAAGCGGTACATTTACTATCTCGTTACGAAACAATACTCATATCAGAAGCCGTCATACCGCAATTTATGGGACTCGCTGTGTGACATGAAGAACCATCTGTTGGAGAACGACATCATGAAGCTGGCAGTACCGAAGATAGGCTGTGGACTAGATGGTTTGGATTGGAGGATTGTTAGAAGCATGTTAGAAACAATCTTCCGCTTTACCGGAGTGGAAATTCTAGTCTGCAGCTTCAACTCTACCGGGCAAGAAGTGCTCAAACGGACCGTCGACTGTTTTTTCTTCAAGACTTCCAGATGCACCAAGGGTGATGCATGCAAATTTCGTCATAACGAACTGTTCCGGGACGAAACAGTCTTAAGGAGGGGGCAATGTAGCGAGCCTAGGGTCGCGGTGCGGGCGGCGGCCACTAGCGAACAGGTCAGAACACGTCCGTCCGCTCCCCATTGTTCTGATTTTCAGAGAACTGGCGAATATTCTAGAATGATGTGTTTTAATATAAATACCCCGAGCAAAAGATCGAGAGAACAGTCTTATTTTGATACGTGTAGTGAACAGATGGTGATATAAATAAATAGAGAGTGATATAAATATTGTGGAAATAAATATTGCGTAGTTTTAATTGTTTAAATAAATTATCTTAGTGTTTAAGTTTTTATTAATAATTGTTAATCTTAAATTAGTGTTTATATTTGTTAATTCTTAGTGTTAGTTATTTTTCATTATTCTTTATAATTCATATTTCTTTTATTAAACATAGTTATATAAATATTAGTGTTTTAATCAATTTTACACTTCACCTAAATAAATAAAACGCTACAATACTAAATTTATGGGGTAGCCACAAGGAGTAGTTTACTTGAAGATTTTCGAAAAATTAATTTTATTTCCGGTACCCATCATCGAACCAACATTACTCAAATAACTATTTTCAAACACTTTATAATGATCGATACTTTTTATCTAAAATCTATTTCACACACCATTGAAGGGAGCAAGTTCAGATGATTTGGGTATATGCAACGAATGAGCGAAGAAAGAGCAGCAAAAAGCGCATACGAAGTAAAACGGACAAAGAAAAAATAAAACTGGAAAGAAGAAATTAAAATTGCTGTTGAACCAGTGGCGGATTTAGCTTTTTGGGGGCCTGAAACTATAGAATTTAAAAAGTCCAGTCAATAAATTCTTTGCTTGTCTCATTATCCGAAAATTTCCTTATTTTTATTCGTTTCTTTACATTAGAATACTATTTATTTGTACATTCGTATATATTTAGCGCTTTAGCTTCATAGTCTCTAATTTTAGATCTAAATGTTTTTTGTTGTCTTTTTGAAGGAATTCAACATTATTGTAAGATTTGGCTAATATCATATTTAAAAAATGTAAATTGACAAAATGGAGGTACATATTTGACATAGCCATTCAATTTGCCCATTTTATGCGCTTCGATTTTTATATCCCTCACCCTATACTCTATACCTGTTCAATACAAGTTATAAAAAATATATTTAATGAAATAATGGCTTCGAATACTTGTGTATATCATATTTTATATTACAGTTTTATTAATTTTCAATTAAAAAAAATCTTTAGGACCAGTTCGGGGGCCCTTTAGTGTTGGGGGCCTGAAGCTTCAGCTTCATTAGCTTCACGGTAGATCCGCCACTGTGTTGAACTAAGAGCAGTGAAGTGGAATGGAATAAAGCCAGATATAAAGGACAGAAAATGGAAGGAAATATGGAAAAGAAATCCCACAGGTATCAAATTGACTTGACTTGGTAATTGATGTGGTTTACCTTTCTCAATACCTGCATACAGGTTGTTATGGCAGAGCCGTATTTTATTTAGTAACATTTTAAATACACTTAAAATTAGTAACGTAAGGAAATACCAGTTGAAAGAAAGTTATGATTTTTATCTTTATTGTAAAATTAATTATTTTTGTTTAATTGTAATTATAATGCATATTTTGAAATATTCTCACCATCATATTTCAACCAATAAAAATATCTAAATCCAACTTTGATTTAAAAAAATACCTTCAATATTCCAGGAAATATTTAGGATAATCCTCTGCATATAGCAAATGGTAAAACCCTCCATATCGTCAATTTACTACATTTCAGTACATCTATTGAAACTTTAATGATTTTAGTTGTATTACTTACACAAACATTTTTAATTGGTATAAATTCGCGAAATGGTATCCTTAAAAATCTTACATTGTTTACAGGTACTCTTATAAATAAATACATAAAATTTAATTTAGAATGTATAGAATAAATCTCAATTTAATAAACCAACGTGCTCTCGGTTCACTAAATTAATAATTTTCTTCGTGAATTTAATTCATTATTTTGTCTCCGCATCTGCTGCGTTGCAATAGTAACCGAGCAAAGTGCGTACTGTTTTCTGTAGCAGTCAGTTGCTACCGCGGATGCCTTTTATATTCGACTACCTGGTCGCATCTTTATTGAATACTCGTATTAAGAAAGCATTGTATTTCACGTAAGAAATCTAAGATAAACATTTTGCTAATGAAATACAAGCAATAGCTTTAGAAATTAATTAGTTTTAGATTAATAAAAGTTCATTTAAAATAATATTTTGAGTAAAAATTAAAGAGGCTCTATTGACAAAATACATTTTGTTAGTAAAATTCAAGGGATGCGCCGCGTCCAACGCCTCCATAGAGTGTACGCCACTCTAATTATTTTAGTATTATCAAACATACCTAAAAACCATTATACCTTGCAGTAACTTGTAAATATTATTAAATAGCTAATATGTAATAACTAGTATACGCACCTTGCTAATAAGAAATAATTTTCAAATATACATTTCAGTTAAAGAAAAGAATGGAGAAAACATTTTATTTCCTCAAATTTGTACAGGTAATTTTTTTGTGTTAATTAAAAATTATTTCTTTTTTAATTTGTAAAATCATGAATAAATTTTTTTCTGCATCAAAGGCTGCAGCTTTGTTTCTAAGTTTCAATATTATTATATTATAGTTTCTATTTATAAACAATTCAAGGTCGTTATAATCGTTAAACTTACATCTCAAGCTTCATTATTATGCACCATCCACATTACTGTTAGGCGTGTAATGGGACACCAGGCGTTCAAATAAAAATACTAATTCTTGTAATTAAAATATACAACTTAGGTAAGTGCAATCGGAACCGGCGTATGACAAAAGCGTACAAAGGTGATTTTTATTACAAAAGCGCACCAAACTGTGTTACAATAAATGCACCAGGGTTTATAATGGGCTATATGACCACTGTCGAATTGAAGGAAAAAGAGTGTAAAAACTAAAAATTAACCATTGTGACTATCAATAATAACGACAAAAACTATATATTATCTTATTACACTATGTCGACATCATTGATATTTCATTAATAATTAAAATTAATACGGAAAAAAGTAAAAATTATTTCTTGACAATTGTATTATTGATGTTGGATTTACGTTGTGTTTGTGTAAGTCAATTATACTCATTTTATTTCTTGATACGTATCACACATATCTAATGAATTCAAAAAGAACATTTTCAAGCTAAGCGATCTTTTGGCAAATTAAAAATTATACAACAGGTCCCAAATGGGATTAAAATATTTAGCATTGTTAGTGATAGAACATGAAAGTGTCCATACGTTAAATTTTAAAGTGTTAATGAAGATTTTGCATATTAAAAAAATAAACTACAAATAGTGTCACAAATAATATAATTATTAAATACGGTTAGAGGTGGAATTTTGGAGATACGACTCTTTAGTAGCTTCGTAAAAATAATCCACTGATATATGCAGTGACTATAGTCATTGAGCAAATAATATTATAATTATTTACTCAATGCTATAGTTTAGTAAAATTTCTACAGCCTTCCAAGTCTTACCAGTCTATCAATGTTATGTTTTTGAAGCAAGTAGAATTTCGATGTGTTGTAGGTGTAGTACCTTCAAATAATTTTAAAATTATATATAACGCATTCCTTTTAAAATATGTTTATAATTTCAAGAATTTTTTTTTCTTCAAACGTCATAAAGGTGACATCTTCTGTGACGTGATTGACAAGGTTGAAGTTTAATTTCTATGCCGCCGTAATATAATTTTTTATTCTAGCCGCCGTTTCATTTCTTCGCCGCCGTATGTAGAATCAGCCAATAAGAAGTTACTTGTACAATAGAAATCTGTAATATCGCCCTAAATGTCACTATAAAAACTAGATAAACTAATATTATGTTCCGTAACGCAACCGGTCCGACCAGGTTTGTGGTTTACTGTTCCGTAAGTCCTGAAATTCATTTACCGGTTTCTATTCGGAACGCGGTTCCTGAAAAAGGTTGGTAAAAAATCGGACCACAGCGACCACGAAATATTCCTGGTTTTCCTGGTTTATTTATAACAAAAGAACAGTTTGACATATAACGTCATTAAATATTGTGTTATTGTATGCACCGCGAGTGATAAATAACTATTATAGATGTAAGTATAAATCCAGTCCACTGTCATATTCTACGTTATCGTCTACATTAATTATTTACAATGTCAATTTTAAAATGTCATAATGACTTATGTCAAAGTGTCCCGAAATAGGTAAGTATATTCAGGAACCCAGGTTCAACCAGGATCATGATCCTGGTTTTTTAGGTTGAGTTACGGAACATACTATAAGAATAAAGTTACTAAAAATTATGAATAACTGACAGGTAACCTACATATTAAACGTCAAATAGTAATTAATTTTTAAAATTTCTACGTTTGAAGAAAAAATAGAATGTGTTATTTAGAGTAAAAGTGTCTTTGTGTGCCTCGCATGCAATTGTGCGACTCGCTTCGCTCGTCGTGCAAACTTCCATGTTTGCCACACAAAGTATCACTTTTACTCTTAATAACACAATATACTATTATTTACCTTTGTAATATTTTTTTTACAGAACAATTGTATTTTTTATTTTAAATTAATTTGAAAGATTCTAAAGGAATATTCGCAAAAAATCCAGATAAGAAATAGTTACAGAAATATATTTTTTTATATTGAGACTCAGATAGGAGAATGAAAGAGCAGTTTACAATACTAAAAGTGGGAATTTAATGAACCTATTTTTTTACTTAATGATATCTAAAAGCCTGTCTGATACGATACAAAGTTTAGTACTAAATTTAGTATTAAAATTTAATATAGAATATTGTAATAAAACTTATTATACAAGTTTATTGATATTTATAGAAGATTAAAATTTCTGTCTGCCACGGTACTAAGTTTTAGTATGTATTTTTTATATTTGCGCATGCGTACATTAGAGAATCCAGTGTGACATCTGAAGTATGACTGCTTCTTATCAGTGGCGGAACTATAGGTGGGCCAGGGTGGGCCGGTGCCCACCTTTAAAAGTGTTGGCCCACCCTCGTGCCCACCCGTAAACAATGTAGGCATCAATAAAATAAATAATACCATTATTACAGTAATTTTTCTAAAAATTTGTAATAAGAAAAAGACGGCGTAATCTTTGTCTTGAAATATTTAATTGGTATTATTGTGTCTGCACGGTGGTAGTGCTTGTATAACCAAAGAATTGCGCTAAGGGCTAAGCCGATTGATGAGGCCGCTCTTTTACGTAGAAACTTGTGATAGTCATTGCCGCGCGCTTTTACAAAGCATGCCGATTTGATTTATAATTGATGTCAACTGAACGTCTTCATATCTGCCACTACATCTACAATAGATCAGTGCACATGTAGTTTTCGTGTCTTTCAGAACATGCAGTTTATGTGAATTTTGATGATTAGTGCTAGTTGAAATGAGTAAAAGCAACATTATAGATTCTTTCGCGCCAACTTCAAAAAAATTTAAACCTGTCGTTCAGTTTCCATGACACCTACTGAAAATTGCTTGAATATTGTAATAATTATTTATTATTTTTTAAATATATAATGCCCATTTGCACCAATACATATTGAAGTCGAACTTTATTAATCTGATCTTAAATTAAGCCTGCCTTAAATTTTTTAAGTCGTTGTTCATCATAACGGAGCTACATTTTAAGACGAGCGTAGTTAAGCTAGACTTAGGTAAGAAGTACTAGGGATTTTTCAGTGACTTTTTGATTACTAACTTCATAGCAGTTTTGACATTGATTATGATTTTTCGAGTTTTCAGTTAAATATAAAGTAAATTAGTGTACCGTAAAAGAAATTAAACGTTTTATTATTGTTACAGATAGATATAGAATTATATATTTAAAATGACTACTGAGAAACGAAGAAGTGCCAATTTTACTCCCTTGCAACAATATTTTGGATTTCAAAATTTGCGTTTGCTGCAACTTGAACATTTAATGAAAAGTATGATTTTCTGTTCCGAAAAATTTCAGGATCATCTCCTCCGGGTGACTGAATTTTAATATGTGTACAATCTATAAATTAATTTTTCTGTAAGTCATGCAATTTACAAATACATTATCTATTGTTAGTACCGATTACAGAAATTACTCGAATGAAGCAATATCATAAAATTTATTTTGAGTTGCTTTAATTTCTCTATCACCTTGTGGCATTTTAATAAACTCGTGGAATAATTTGTGAAACAGTTTGACACATGTACTCCTGCAAAATCTGCAATTGCCAATAAATGATTTCCAGTCGCTAATGTTCTCAAGAATATTACACTATTGTTTCTAAAAAAATAAAATCAAATAATTAGTACTGAGTGTAATTAATAAATTAGGTAAGTATTTACTTATCATTATTAAATTCAATTCCATGTTCTATCAATAAAAGTAACTCATATGTTGTTACTTTGATGAGACGAAACCGTTTAAAAAATTCTTTATCATTATATTCATTAAAGTACCTTGCCCTTTTATATATACGCCTGTTTATAATATTATTTAACTCCAAAACAAAAAAAAAAACTTCCTCAAAATCGTCATTTTCTTCAACAAAATTAATTTTGTGCTCTACTGAATTGTGATATGTATATTGACAAGAATTAATTTAAGGTTAAGTCTTGTTTAAGTCTCCAAATTCGAGGAGTTAAAATTTAAGTTCGACTTTCGCTATAAGTCTCGATTTAGGACATGGTGCAACAAAACTAAGGCTCAAATTAAAACTAAGCCCAGATTAATTCAAATAAGTTCGACTTAAACTTTGGTGCAAACGGCCATAAGGGCATTTGACCAATTCTTTTTGCCTCATTGGATGCAGTTTTTATTTCTAAACAAATATATATCTCACAGTTTGTTCTAAATTAATAGGTAATAAAGACATATTGAAAATGAAAAAAGTAACATTGAATTTCCTATGTTCAAAAATTAAAGTAGACACTCGGTATACAGGGTGTTTACGGTCTTTTTATTTTATTTTTAATGGGTGATACTAGAGGTCAAAAGAAGGCGAAAAACTTTAATACACCTTAATAAAATATTTATAATAAAAGAGATATTAATTTTTTTAGTTTTTATAAAGGGGAGGTAAATTAATGTTGAAAATAGTTGATATGCGTATTGTGGCAATTGTTTATGCCATTACGAGTAGCTTCGTCAGTCGCCAACACACTCAATGAAAAATTAGGGTCTTCGTCATTTTTGCGCAAAAACCATCTATAGAACCGTACGCGCTGAGGATGATCTTGAGGTTGTAAAGTTTGTACTCGCTGTACATGAAACGGATGTAGTTGATACTCGCGTAGTGTTCTCCATACAATGCGATTTGAGACACCTATTTGCCGAGCAATTTGTCGTGTACTGGTTGAAGGATTTTCGTCATCGAGGTTTAAAATTTGTACATCCGCATCTAAAATTCGTCGGAAGATACTGTGAAGTGTACTGTTGAGGTATAGGACATTGCCTATTTGATGCACTTTCCCATAAATAAGCATCATGTCAACTAATTCTGTATTAGAATACCTATGGTACATTGTTCAATTTTTACATAATTAATAATAATAAGCACATAGAAATAGACGTTGCACAATTAAATTGTAATAAACTGCAACTGAGAGATAAACAAATTAAAAAACAAACGAGAGAAATTTGTCATTGCATAGGTTACTACAACTTTTTTCAACATTAATTTACCTCACCTTTATAAAAACTAAAAAAAATTATATCTCTTTTATTATAAATATTTTATTAAGGTGTTTGACCTGTAGTAGCACCCATTAAAAATAAAATAAAAAGACCATAAACACCCTGTATAACAATGGCACGGCCCACCAAGATTTTCCGGTGCCCACCGCGTGGCCCACCTAACATTTTCCCTCTAGTTCCGCCACTGCTTCTTATTCTTATGAGCTGAACATTGTTGAAGTGAAAATGAATATTAGTACAAGAAGCAGAAGGCGATTATTACTTGCAACAACTTCTGCTGTAGTAGCAATAATTCAAAATATTGCTATTAAAAAGAAGAAAGCGAAGAAAAATAAAAAAAAATCACGAAAATGGATGTTGAGAAGAACAGAGGGACGTGGAATACTTTTAATTTACTAAACGTAAATGTTAGAATCACTAAAATAACCTAATCCAACTTTGCAGTTTGCACAGTAACCATCGCACACTACGCTACCTTCTGCGCAGATTCAGTACAAGAAATTAGAACCTGTCCTAAATATTTCGTACAAAAATTTAATACAAAGAGACTTCGTACAAATTTTCATACATTTATGCTCATACACGATCCATTATATTTTATATTAAAATTTAAAACTAAATTTAGTACCAAACTTTGTATCGTGTCAGACGAGCTTAAGAAATATTTTTAATCATGAAGTAATTATTAATGAAACAATGTATAAGATGTAAGCAATTCATAGAATAAAATAAAAATATTTTGATATTACACAACAGATTGTTTGGGTGTAAATTTGGTTGGCATTGAAATGTCAATTGTCAACATTGTTAATGTCATGATTTTCGAAAGCTGTTAAGTGTTTACATACATCGTTTTCTAAATGGAACCTGGGGAATCTGCCAAATGTAGATTATTCTATGATAGATGTTTTTTTATCGAATGAATTCTAATGGGGAAGTTTAGCGTGGTTGAAATTACATGTGAAATATCTTTTAGTCGTAAGTATATGAATAATTATAACTTAAAATGTAATTGAAAGTTAAAATTATGTTGCCAATTATTTATAATTAATGATTTATCTTCGAGCCACTCTGACGTCACACGTGAGTTATGCGCTTGCGCAGAAGGGATGGTGAGACCTGACTTTTTGAACGTAGGTTGTATCTTGAGGTATTACACCATACGCTTCTCTGTTGCCATGGGAGCCACCGCGAGCCACTCTGACATAATTTTTCATCATTTTTTGAGAAATCTAGGCATCTTTGAGTGAAATAAAATGTAGAATATCAATTTGAGAGCAATCTTGATAAAATAAAAAAATTTAAAAAATACGCTAAACTTCCCCATTCTCCTACGTTACGTCACATACCCCCCTCTCCAAAATTATCAACAATGAAGAGATTTTAGAAAGTTTAGTTAGGTTAGGTTAGATTAATTTAGTTCTGGTTAGGATAAATTAGGTTAGATTAGGTCAGGTTAGGTTAGTTCAAGTTAGGTTAAGTTAGGTCAGCTCAGGTTAGGTTAGGGTGGGTTAGGTCAGGTTAGATAAGATTAGGTTAGGTCATGTTAGATTAGATTAGGTTAGGTTAGGCTGGGTTAGGTCAGGTTAGATTAGTTTAGGTCAGGTCAGGTTAGGTTAAGTTAGGTTAGGTTAAGTTAGGTTCGGTTAAGTTAGGTTAGGTTAGATTCGGAACGAAAGAGGAATACTTGTAGGTATACTTCTGCGAATATCTTTTTAAAAGGTGCTATCCGTGAGCGGAACGAATTTACGCTTTTTTTACCTAATCGGACACACGCACACGCACACCCACTAAATTCCTAAATTTTACTGGTGAGCTTTTGCTACGTTTTTTTGGTACGCTTGTGAAATGTTCTGTTATACAGCCATTATAACCCTCCCATTTTGTTCAACATGTTATGTCGGTTCTATACTGATTGTCAACTACAGTTCATTCAGTAATTGAATTGAAATTAGGCAAGTATCATTTAAATCTAAAATAGTTACGTTAACGAGAAAGTTGATTTCATTGCAACTGATACAGACATACTAACACTAATACATCCTAAGGATGTTGTTTGACTACTCTTCCATCTTTAGTATCTATTCATCATTTCTACTAAATATTTTACGAATAAATCCACTTTAACAATCTTGAAGTGATGACATGAACCTTGCACAATTTCCAAACTTGTTAATCATGATATAGTATAAAAAGACAAATAAAAAACGTAATTTAACAAAATTTTATTTCGAAGTTCAATAAAATATATTTATTAGCTTATTATTGTATATTCATATATCATAAGAAAACTTGGTTGTAAAAATTTTTACAAATATTTAAAAAATCTGATGTGCCCAACACAATACCTCCCGCCACTGTAGTAATATATTCTATATAAGTTTTTCAAAACATTTAATTTGTAGTTTTAAAATGAGTTTACTATTGCAGTTCAGAATATTTTTAATTTATTTCATACCTAAAATTTCCTTCATAAAATTTATATGATCAATATGACAGCTATTTTTGACGTTACTAAAACTGGAACCGAACTTACTTTGATTTATGCATGCAAATAAATTCCTAATATATTTCTTCCATCTTTTTAAATTTTACAATAAAATTACTTAATTTTTACTTATTTTATCTTTCACACTTACATTAAATTTGACATCATATGTCAAATTTTGTGAACATATGAATAACTCATCTGTTTTATCGAAATTCCTCAGCCTAAACGATATGTGAAATTATTATAATTTATATATTTTTTTCTATCTAGCTAGAAATTATATATAAACGTAATTATGCAGATCGCTAGAAAATTAAAAAATCTTTATATTTAATAACAACGTAATGTGCGAAAAAATGGTATTAGAGGTATTTGGTTGAAAAAACTGTTTAAAGCTTCAAGTAAAGTACTACTTCCGGTTAACCTATTGTAGTCAAAATCTAATCAGTTCATCATATTTGAATATAAATCTGAACTACCAAATATTATATTTTTTACATGTATCATATTGGGGTTATCGTGGACGTAAAATCGTCATAGACACACAGACACACACACAGACATACAGACATCACGTTAAAAATAGTAAATTCGTATTGTAGGGACCCTAATTCGTGCTCATATGTTGAAAACTCATACTCGAGAAATCTGACCAAAAACAATACCTCCCTTATTTATATATTGATAGGCGGGAGGTAAAAAACAGTAACATATTTTATAAAAATAGTAATTGCCTCTATTTATCAAATATTAAAATGTACTATCATACATTACAAACTTTTAATATTCAAATATATAATTATTTGGTCAATTTGAAAGAGAGATTGAATATCACAATAATTACCGGCAGTATCAACAAAAACAACTAGCAGGTATATGCACAGATTGTAACCTAGAAATTCGTTTGATATTTCATTGAGAGTCAGAATTTAGGAAGCGCTTACGATGGTCAGTACTCAATGGTCAGGTAGAAAGAAAGAGATAGGAATACGTTTATAAGAAGGGACCAGCGCAGAGCCGAACTTATTAAAATCTTGAAACATCATACTCACATATTGTATAATTGAAAATATAAATTTCGAATTGATATGAGTACTTATCTATTTACTACAGGCATTTTGTTTCCATCCTATTCATATCTTATCAAGTTTTTATTATATCCCACGTACTTGACATTTTCAATTTTCCTTTTTTGCTTTTTTGATAATAACAGGAATATTTTTCATTTATAATAATTTGACTTCCAAATAATAATTATAGGATTTAAATCATTATGCTTCTTACGAGAACACGATATACGTAAAAAAAAATATTATAAACTCTTAATTAAATGATTCAAAATGTAATTCTAAAAAACCGAAAAGACCAAGTAAAAAAACAAGACACAAACGTCACCCACAAATATCTAATCGGAAAAACAGATGCATGAAGTATACAGCACAGAGGACACAAAACAATACAGAATAAAATTCTGTCAAGATATAAATATCTTAAAAATTACTTTTCCGGATACTAATAGCCTCAGCAGAAAACAAGTATGTAGGTAACCTTTCCTTAAAATAAAAATGTTTTCTTAATTTCTTGCATGATTAGGAATTTTCTAATGTTTGTCGATTGGGTTTCCAATGCAGTAAAATATATACCAAATTAGTAGCGGGCAGTTTTTCACCGATTTCGGAATATTGGAGTTCAAGATTCCATAAACATTTTTTTTTCAAGAAGACGTATTTAAAAAAAATTATATTGTAAATTAAAATTTAAATTACATAGAGTACAACCATGTAAAAATAAATATAAAATGTTAAATATTTGTAAGAGAACTTTGAAAATTAAAAAAGGAGGCGGGCCCCTGTGATTTCCTTTGACGTAAAAACCCGAACGGACCACGGAGTCTAACTTCACTAAAATGCTACCACCTCTACTTTTGCCTATTCTACGTCCCACAAAAAATTATCGTTCGGGTAATGACGTCATGAAAAAATTTTATTAATTTATTTGTCTTGTATTATACATTTTGAAGACACATTTTTGAAGATTAATATATAAAAAAATCAAAAAATGATGGGAAACCCCAATGGTATAAAGCAACTATAAAATTACCATTACATCTTTAAATTTACACGATGTGAATAAAAGTTGATTCAATTATATTTTCTAATATGACTAATAAAACGCGAGCATCAAACTACAGAATGTGTATTTTGTTTGTTATCCCGAGTACCAAGTCTGTTAGAAGAGACAAATAAGAAGTGTTGATGTGGGATAAAGGCCGTGATTTTTTGTGAAGGCCCGTGTTAGTCCATCTCTGCTCCCAGCATCCAACTTCATCTCCCGAGGCAGTAAGCGATCCACTTGGTCTGGAGAGAGTCTACCGCCATGAAGTGTGTCAGTGTGCCAGCGTTGTGTTCGCACTCGGAGCCGGGTCTGTCCTCCAGTGCGATGACTGACTGCGGAGCGGTAAGAGTGCCCTACGTGGACCTGCACGGGGAGCGTGTCCGCAGGGACCGGACCACCCCGCTCAGCCCCAGGTTGGCGCTCCGCCGGGTGCTGGTGCTGGCCGAGGGCCGCCAGTTCCGGGAGGCTGCAGCGGTCTTGTCTCGGCTGGGCCCCACCGGACTCGCCGTGGTTGCTGCCGAGCTGCCGCTGGACATCTTGGTGGAGTCGCTGCCTCATTCGGCTCAGTTGCTGGAGACGTTGTTTGCCAAGTGAGTAGCATGACAACAGCTGATGGAGGTTCGCTTTTGGTGGCAGTTGCTGTAACATAAATAAACAATGTAAACAAATTCCTATAAAAAATATAAAAAAAAACTGAAAAAAACATACTGTAGTATATAATATTAACGCTTTTACTTTTTTAATACTAACTGTAGTAGCATACTACTTAGCAAGCATGTTTCAATTAGAAATGAGCAGAGTATAAGGTCTGGGTAAAAATTCCGCTATATCCGAGTGATTTGGAGATTTACGCTGATAACCTGGTCCACTAACATACGAGTAAAACCCAAGCATGGTTTTTTTACTAAAGAATTCTTGTTACTTAAATAAAATCAAATTAAATTTTATTTTTATTGCACAGAACATATATGGCGGGAAATAGTGTCATATTTCTATTCTTATTTTGATATTATAGAAATTAACTCTACTCCCACTTGTTAATTAAAATGACTTTAGTATTTTTCATATGCAATATATTTTCTCCGCATGGATATAATTATGTAAATAAGCGAAATTTATGATATTTATTACCAATTTTTAAATGAAATAATAAACTTGATCCTATTTGCATTCTTATCTTATTATTAAACCACTAACTCGCACTATTTTTAATAACTTGCGGTGAGCATAACATGGTAGTTCCTTTGACGTTGATTGTTCACTTTGGGAGATAATCGTGGTTTTGTATTTTCACCATTCTTTGTGCTATCCACATAAATATAGAAACTGTTGAAGTGTAAACTATATTTACACGAGTTTCTCTTTCCGAGATGATAACTGCATTTCCGGCTGACAAACAATGTACTTTGTTATTTCATTCACTTAGCGAGGAAAGCATCATATCATTAGCAAAAATCTTTACTAAAATTTTCATTGTATGAGATGAAATCAATGTCTGTATTTCACATATTTTGCTGTAATTATTTCGAGAACAACAATGAAGTGAAGTAGTAAAAAAAATTATGTCAAGTTTAATGTAGTTAGTTTACAGTATCATAAACTTGTCAACACATATTGTTGTGTTTTGTTCTTTTTTCATATTTCACACCGTTTCCTATAAAAATACAAGTTTTTAGGAATTTGTAGATCGTTCTAGAAACGTCTAATTGATGAAACTTTCTCTTAGTAACTTCATAAAATTTATATGCCTCATTTATCTCGCACGATGTACAAAATTTATCAAACAGTAGTTTCCTACTTTTCCTGTTTCTAATAAACACGATATGGAATCGAACGTAAACAGAAAAACAGAGCCAGTTATCTGATTTCACTATCTAGACCTCTTTATTAACAAGTATGGTATCCGTCTAGAATCTTCGCTTTTAAATTTAGGCCGTACGGTGTACCAAAGTTAGGCGCTATTAAAAATTAATTGCAAAAACAAAAAGTGGAATGGCAGGTCGAAGTAGGCCGTGTATGAGAATGAAAATACCGCGTTCTTCGAAATGACTGGTCAGTACTATAATTTTCAAACGCATCTCTGCAATTCGCTGAATTTTCTAGAAACTCTTATAGTCTTATGAACAACAGTTAATGGTTGATTTTGAGCAAATTTATTAGGTATTTAAGACTGTATACAAGTTTTTAGTAGTACTATATTTCCTTTGCTTAGGTAATCAAACCTTTTTGGTCACTATCATGAAACCATTTCCCCCGGTCTTTTTTGAATATGACCTACGAATTCCACCACATGACTAATACCAGAAGAATTCCTGGGCCGCAATTAAGAAAAAAAAACTGAAAAAAACATACTGTAGTATATAATATATAACATAAGAAATTTGAAAATACTAGCGGATTCAATAACAAAGAGAACTGAAATAATTATTATGGCAAAAAAGTATATACTTGGGAACTAGGAATTTGTTTATTAATTAATGTAAATATCATTATGTAATACATTTACTCAAAACCAAAAATTATTGGTTGTTCATATTCATTTGCATAAGAGTGTACGTCCTCAATAATCGATATGTGATCAGTAATATTAACATGCAAAAATTTACATATTAAATTTTTATTGAAACATCTGTTCCTATATGATTCCATTCACTAAATTATTTACTCAAATAAGATACATAAAACTCTGAATAAAGTTAGATAATGATGTTCTGTGAAGTATAGTGTTGTGTCTGTGTAATTTGAAACATATTTTTTTGTCAAATTTAATTATTTTAAAAAGTGTATCGTAATTTATGAAGCAAAGCTTTTATCGTATAATATAATGGTGGTCTAATTCACACTTCACAGAATTTTTCCTTTGAATATCAAGCGTCCAACATAACATATTCATCACTTTAGAAATGTGAAAAAGTTGTGCATGAAAAAACTTGACGTTCACAAGAATGCGTTGAAATGATGACATTGCACTCTTACTCCCGAAGAACAAAGCAAGAAGCGATTATCTGTCTTTATGCCTATTGATGTGTGTTTATGATGCTCTCTTTAGGTTAGTTGCTTCTTGTCAGCGACCATCCATCACTGCGGATCCGGTTATTTGGCAGCTGGTACGATTGTTGGCTTCCTACGAAGATCCGACTCTCAAATCTAAAGTCGCAAAGCTGGCTAAAACTTTACTAGAATGGCAACCGGATTTTCGACGTCAACTCATGTCAAAGAAAAAAGCTCTAGAACAGGCTGTACAGGGTAGGAAAGGAATACATTGTTATTTTATAACTTTATCTCAGTATAGAGAACAAATATTTGTTCTCTTTACTGTAACTTTATACACACAAGAAACTTATATATCATTATTTTAAAATGAATTTTACACAGTTTATAATTTAAAATTATGAAAATATTTGTGTTCAAAAATATCTTTCACGTTTTTCATCGTACAAGGGTAAGGCAAGTCATCTGTAAATTTTAGCATAGGCATAAGTATTTTTAACCCTGGGTATTCTTAGCGGTTCGTAAAGAATTCTTCATATGGAAAATATTAAAGCTTACAATATTGATCACATCGCCAACCTAATCTGGTATCAAACTCAAAACCTTTATGCTGAAAACTCTGTAAGATATTTAATTTTGTCTCGCAAGGAACATATCTCCTATAAAATTCAACCAAAAACAAATATATTTATAATTTTAAAACAAAAAATTGTTTACAATTCATTAAAAAGGTATAGGAACAAGTTTATGTTTATACTTATTTGTTTGTTTTCGTATAGGCAAAAAATTCTATAAATATGTGTTGATTGGAAGCTTATCGTTAACTAAGTTTCCTTATTATTTTTGTTGATAAGCTGGTTACACAAAACAATAAGATTAAAAACTTTGGATAAAATTTACAGAAGTTTGAACGAGTGAAGTTTACAAGTTTGGTCCTTGCTAGGGTATACTCGCATATATTTTTGCAGGTTTGGGATGCCACGGCTTGACAGCGGATGCAAGCGGTCTGACCCATCTTCACGTAGCCCTAAAGACCGAACTGCAACGGCATGTAGACGCGTACAAAAGCGCCCTGCACCGGCTAGACGAATTCACGACGAGTAACTCTAAAAACCCGACCGACGCCTCTCACCACAGACTACTGTCCCTGCATTATTCCGACATACAGCAACGACTGATCGACAATAAGACGCTACTGACGCTCATTGACAAACCCGCGCTACAGCAACTGCGACCCTTGGTGGAGACGCTAAGTGCTAGAGTACAAAGTGACAAGGAAGCACTCTTTTGTGTTTCACAACTTAAAAGGTTCACAGATTTATTTGCCGTTTTAATAGCAACACAATCTCGTAATTGTATTTACGGAAACAATGTTTTCATTGTTGCATTTTTCTCATCATGAAAACTTGTTTTTGCAGTAATTCATAATTACAAAGTGTTTTGCTGTTAAGTAAATGAGTTTTGAAAGTTTTCGGTAATGTAGAATGTAATTTTCCATGTGCGATAGGTTGCAGCCGTTATCAGATGATAAACCAGTGGCGTCATTGCTGATGTCCTTCTCGAGAGGATGCACGGCGCTGTTGGAGCTGATGCAGAGCGACGACAGCGTGAGTCCCTGTAGCAGTGATGGCTACCATTCGGAAACGGAGCCGGAAGCAGAACGAGAGTATGAAAAATATTTAAAACCACGCATTTGATTGCTTGCGGTTGCATTTACGCATGTGCGGTAATCTTTATTTTTCTCAGGGCGGATGTTATTGGTCGATACGGGGCGCTGTACATGCAGAATCGGCCGCGCGCGCTCGAAGCTCTCGACTCACTGCCGGAACTTATGCATGCCACTCAACTCAAAGCCAAAATACTCTTCTCTGTCGTAGTTGTAAGCATCCCTGTCCAACCCCTAAATGACTCGTGAAAAATTAACTATTTGCTTTGCAGCTTGCTTTTAGGTCGTGTAGGAATCTGCGAGAGCACAAAATACACGAGATGTGTAGCTGTCTACACGTGGACGTACGCTCACATGCCGGCCTGACGCTACGGAACGACGTTATTAAATGCCTGGGATTCACTGCGGAGTCTTTCCCCCTTCAGGAGGTGGAGCGACAGGTGCGGGATATGGTCTGTGGAACGCTCAAAGAATACACCTGTCTGGAAAACTGCACAGCTTTATGTAGATATATTCGTGATGTCACGCGAGTCAGTTGGATGCTGGTTAACCAAACACCGCCATATGAATTGGACACGGATTTCACAACGCCTACACAATTGCAACCTGAGAGACACGTGCGACATCATTCGTCAGATAGAAATTGTGACATAGTTCGTTCCTATCTTTGGCCAGCGTTAATGTTAAACTCAAATTTTATACACAAAGCAGTTATCATTACAGGATTATAAAAAATTTGAGCTTATTGTTGTTGCGTTGCCATTTTATATTTATAAATTATTTTATTATTACTTGTTATAATTGTTTATATTGTTATTATATTTAAAGACAAATAAATATTCTATTAGTACATATATGAATGAAATGAATTTTTTAAAATCGAAAACTGCGATTTACAGATAACAATGCCAATGCGCGGCGTTTACGCTAGAGCGTGCTCATGTGAACGCGATCGACAGTCGTCGACAGTGTTGTATGCTGCCGCCGTCCGTCGTTTTCTCTCCTCTTGTGGACCCGTGCACCGTACACTTCGTCCCGCCCTTACGCCCATTCATTGCATGATTGTCAGTTGTGTGGAAAGATACGTGCGTAGAAAGTGTCAAAGAGTGAATAGTGGTTAACTCAAATATTTTCAAAGTATATTTAAATACATTTGTAACCATAGTTCATTGTGAAAGTGAGGTTGTAGTTGTTTATTGTTTCAAAAATTGCACAGTAGTGTTCATCTTAAAACGCAGCATCTCTACTCTGTTGGTACGGCCATCTAAACAACCTGTGTTTTCGTTGTGCTAGTTCGTGAAGGGTGTAAGGAACTATTCAACTGCTTTTGTATTATTCATAACAACAGAATTTGTAACACTTACATAAAAATAAATTATTTATAATTAATGGAAACGGGTCGTTTACGACCCGAACAAACGGGTAAATTAAACAGTCAAGCTGGAACTCATGGAATTGGAAAATATAGTTGCAAATACCGTTTATTTAAAAGCGAGAGAGGGTAAGTTGACTGAAGTAAATATATTTACATATAATTTGAGGTTATCTTTCTTTTAAAGGTGGCTCCGATAGCAATAAAGGAAAAAGTAAAAAGTGGAGGAAAATTCTACAATTTCCCCATATATCTCATTGTCTGGATCTGATAAATAAAATAGGTAATGTACATAAAATTTCCATTTAAATGTCTTCACCAATTTAGTAAAATTAGAAAGTTGTTTGTATACAATTAAACAATAACTTTATTGTTACAGATGTGCGTTATGAATTCGTTGTTGATCAACAACCAATTGGCCGATTATTATTTCGTCAGTGGTGCGAAATAAAACGACCTGAATATCATCGCTACTTAACCTTTTTGGATGCTTGTGAGCAGTATGAATTGGAAGACGATGAACAACGTGTCATACTCGCCAACTCTATCAAACAGGAATTCATGTCGCCGAATGAGAGTGGAGAAACATTTTCTATTCCGAAACTCAATGTTGCATTGAACAACAAACAGAGTCACAAAGATTTGTTTTCGCCATGTGTAGCAGCTGTGAAAGCTTGCCTCGCTGGTCGGCCATTTCAAGACTTTACACAAACTATGTACTTCCACCGTTACTTACAGTGGAAGTGGCTGGAAGCACAACCTGTAACTTACAAGACTTTTAGAATGTATCGTGTGTTAGGCAAGGGTGGTTTTGGTGAAGTGTGTGCATGTCAAGTTCGAGCGACTGGGAAGATGTATGCTTGCAAGAAGTTGGAGAAGAAACGGATCAAGAAACGAAAAGGCGAAGCAATGGTTTTGATTGAGAAACAGATATTACAAAAGATAAACTCACGATTTGTGGTTAGTTTAGCTTATGCTTACGAAACGAAGGATGCTCTTTGTTTGGTGCTCACCATCATGAACGGTGGAGATCTCAAGTTTCATATTTATAACATGGGAGGCGAACCGGGGTTAGATATTAACAGGGCGAGGTTCTACGCTGCTGAAGTTGTGTGTGGGTTGGATCATTTGCATCAACAGGTAAACACTGTATACTCATTTCTCTAATGGTTATTACTTCACAATTTTTCTCAGGGCATTGTGTACAGAGACTGCAAGCCAGAAAACATTTTGCTTGATGACGCTGGCCATGTTCGAATCTCAGATTTAGGGTTAGCAGTAGATATTCCAGAAGGAGAAAGTGTTAAGGGCAGAGTAGGAACAGTGGGGTATATGGGTAAGTTTCCAATTACAACATTAAAAAATTCATATTTCATTATTCATTTTTGCAAATCTTAATAATACAAATGTATTTTTAAATTATAAAGTTTGAATGGTAGGTAAATAAATAAAATTCATAAATTTTAATATTTATTTGTGATAACATTTAAAAGTTTAAATTTTAAATTCTAGTTGATACAAATTGAACTAGAGTGGAGAGAGGATCTTCACTTCCAATAAAAATAAAAATATCGATATGTGCACATATATAAATTATTAAGTATTTGTAACTTTTACAGCTCCAGAAGTAATTGATAATGAAAAGTACACGTTTTCCCCGGACTGGTTCAGTTTCGGGTGTCTACTTTACGAAATGATTGAAGGCCAAGCGCCGTTCCGAGCCAGAAAAGAAAAGGTCAAACGTGAAGAAGTGGACCGCCGAGTGAAAACCGAACCTGAAAAATATTCTAACAAATTCAGCGAAGAAGCAAAGGAATTGTGCCAACAGTTGTTAGCGAAAAGTCCTGCCATGCGTTTAGGAGGCAAGGCGGGACGATCCGGTGCATATCACATTAAACAACATAAATTTTTTCAAACAATTAATTGGCGGCGACTTGAAGCTGGCATGGTCGAGGCTCCATTCATTCCTGACGTAAGTACAGATTCCTTAAAAGGTTTAATTAATTCTTCAATATGGAAGTTGCAAGAATTTTTAATTGTTATGAAACCTTGCATTGTTTATTCAGCTAAATAATTATGTAATAAAATTGGCATCTACCGCAGTTGAATATTTTATTGTTTGATGAATGATAATATGAAAATTATCAAACTACGTCAGAAGGATTTACATGTTCTCTAATGGATGGGAATTTTGCAGCCACACGCAGTGTATGCCAAAGACGTTTTGGACATCGAGCAGTTTTCAACAGTGAAGGGTGTGAATCTGGATGCGAGTGATGCGTCCTTCTACAGCAAGTTCAACACGGGGAGCGTGTCCATCCCGTGGCAGCAGGAGATGATCGAGACGGATTGCTTCCGTCAGCTCAATGTCTTCGGGAGTAGCGACAGTCCGACTCCAGATCTGGTTATTTCCACTGGCGCGACGGCCAGCCCAGAGAAGAGCGGTTGTTTCCCCTTCCGACGGAAGGTGAGTATGCTTGTTTACATCCAGGGACGCAGACCGAAGCTTGATTTTCATAAAGTGAGTTGATGCTAGGGACAGAATGTAAAAATGTGATGTTTTGTAGAAAAAGCAGCCAGACCGAACCCGTCCCATCCCGATAGCCGCCAATCTGCTTCCGCCTGCAACGGAAAGCTGATGATCACGTTGCGAGCCCAAGTACTTGTATCAAGTGCTTTGTATGTCTTCCCCAGTTCTCTACTGCACAACAGGCGTTGCACGCACAATCACACGAGCGACTTAGCTGGAGAAGCCAATCAAAAACTTTTATATTTATCATCATCTTTTAGTCAAGTTGTAAATAACTCATTACATTTCGCATGCACAAAGGTAGTTACGGGTTAGCAAGTAAATGCACACGCAAGTAGTAGGGCACGCTTGTAAATAGCGTGCATATTTTGAATGTGGATGTTACTCCCTGGTGGCAAAATTTTTGTTCATTCCACAATCGTGAAATTTTGAATATTGTGACTATTACTATATTAATATCGTAATTAGGAAATTGATGTATTTAATTAAAAGACCATTATATTGTTTTACTGTGTTTTTATATGTGTTCTTATTTAATATCTTTACCAACTTTCATTCGTAGCATTCCTAAAATACAGTCGATTCCAATTGGTTCAGCATTTTATTTGGACCAAATTTTCACGAACAGCAATTTACATTACCTACTTATTTGGGATACTGTTCCGTTTAATCGGGACTTTAAAAGTTCGAAAGCAAAAAACAATTTATAGTTCTGCTTTATTCTGCAATGGCACTGCTTTGTATTATCCTGACCAATAAGAATTCTTATTTACAATTAGATATTACGTCACAAAATTTAATTCTTTATATCTTGAGTATATTTTAAATTTTTTATTTTATTTACGATTTAGGATTATAAATCTTTATATACGGTATTACGAAATGTGGCTTATAAAAGCAGAATTAAATGTTAAATTATAGATATGAATCTTTATGATTTTGAGTACAACATACTTAGAACAGTCATTTAATTATTTAAAAATGTTCTAAAAGCCCAATGTGTCTCGAATGAAAGGAATGCGACTTTACGTGAAGCACATGCCGTCTTTAGTATGTCATGAAGCAAAGGTCATCCAACCGCTTAGTGTCAATGTGACAAAAAAATGCTACATAAATGAGAAAAACATGTGGTCCAGTGGAGATTTAACTAGTGCACAGTTTATCTCAGTGCGATAATAGATCGGGCCAGAATGCAGACCAAATCAAGAAAGCTGCTGTTCGTCGTTCTGTGTGTTGTGGTTCAACTTTGTGCAACAGACGATGATAGAAAAGAGAAAGCAAACTTGGTGAAAAAACACCTGAAGCGTTTAAAGAAACAAGAAGGAGCTATTAAACTAGTTGGAGGACGTGGAGAATTCGAAGGTAACGTGGAGGTGTTGCACAACGGACAATGGGGTGCGGTGTGCGACGACGAGTGGGACACCGCCGAGGCCCGCGTGGTGTGCCGCCAGCTCGGCTACGCGAACGGCACGGGTCGAGCCACCGACAGCTCCACATTCGGACCAGCTAGACGTATGTAGGTCAAGTCCTTGAACTAAGAAGACACGTTTTATTGTTGTTTTCATCAGGTCGTTACTGGATGGATAACTTGTACTGCGATGGCTCCGAACATGATTTGACAACTTGTAGATTCGATGGCTGGGGTCAAAGTGACTGTAAATCGAATGAAGCCGCTGGCGTTGTGTGCCAAGATGAACCGGACGAGATTCCTCAAGCAGTGGAAGAAAAAAACGATATTCAACCAATCTTGTAAGTATTCATTCCGAACTTAATTACCAATAATTGTTAGATTTTTTGTTGGACGTAACTGTATCGTTATAGAGAAAGAATAACTGATATCACAAAAGTAAGATTACGCGGCGGAAGAATTCGCGAAGAAGGTCGTGTGGAAATCAAAATAAACGATAGGTGGGAAGTTATTTGTGGCGACGGATGGTCTTTGCTCGAGGCGATGGTAGTTTGTCGCGTTTTGGGATTAGGATATGCCAATGACGCCCCACAAACTGATTTCTTCGGCGGAAATTTAACAGACAAAAGTTTGCGCGGAGTTCGGTGCACTGGAAATGAAAGAAGTTTGAACGAATGTCTACATGATAAAGATCAACAAGGAACATGTCCGGGGAAAGATGTAGCAGCAGTTTACTGTATTGATAAAATGTCCGATTTGGTAATAGACCACATCGAACTAATGCGAACTGCTTTTTTGGAAGATAAGCAACTATATTTCTTGCAATGTGCTATGGAAGAAAACTGTTTAGCATCACAGGCATACACAATTCAAAAAGAATCTCCAAATTGGCATTTAGAAACTCGTCGATTGCTGCGATTTACTGCAAGAATTTTGAACGCTGGAACTGATGACTTCCGACCAGCGATACCAAAACATTTGTGGGAATGGCACATGTGTCACATGTAAGAATTAAAATAATAGTTTTGTTAAATATGCTAATTAGAAGTTTGCAGGCATTACCACAGCATGGAGGTGTTCGCGACATTTGACATTTACAACAAGTTTGGCAAGAGGGTGGCAGAAGGACATAAAGCTTCATTTTGTTTGGAAGACAACCAGTGCCTACCAGGGGTGAAGCCGAGATATGCCTGCGCCAACTACGGGGACCAAGGCATTTCCGTCAATTGTACTGACATCTATCACCACAGCGTCGATTGCCAGTGGGTGGACATCTCTGATTTAGAGCCCGGAATTTACACACTCAAGGTGGCAGTCAATCCCGAGTTTAAGATCCCGGAAATCTCTTTCGACAATAATGCTGCGGTGTGCACATTTTATTATACTGAAACTTTTGGCCAAATAACGAACTGCTCTGTCCAAAGACCATAAATGATTGATGGATGTATATTTGAGTTTATACCTAGAATTGTATTATTACTTGTATAAATGTAGATATGTAATAAAAACGAAGTGATATGGAATGTGTTGTTTATGTGGGATATGTTGGCTGGCGGCTGACGGCTATCTAACCAGGTAGCTGCGGCGCATCGCCGATCAATAAGAGCACGCAGTAAGTGTCCGGGCCTGGCGGCGGCGGCGGCGGCAGCACGCGACGCGAGGCGAGCGCGGCACAAGTGATCGGGCCCTGGCAGCGGGTGCACGTCGCCGTCACGCCACGTCTGTCTCGCGCGGAGCGTACAGTGAGCTGAAGCCATGCGGCCCGCGTGAGGTGATGCGGCGGGATGTCGCCGCCGCCGACGGCCGAGGATGACTTGGCGGCGGCGGGCGCCTGGCTGGAGCAGCATGGCGCGCTGCTGGAGCGCTGGCTGCGGGAGCGCGCCAGCGGCGAGCTGCGCCAGCGGGTGCACCAGGCCACCCAGCCGCCCGCGCCGTCGCGCCGCACCTCCATCACGTCCGACCTGTTCCAGCTGTGGCTGGCCGCTTCGCCGATCACCAAGCCGGCCGGCACGCCGCAGCGCACGCCGCGCCGCGACCTGCACGAGCTCGACGAGGGCGAGCTGTTCATGGAGCTCATCCGCGACGTCGCCAACGAGCTGGACATCGACGTGCTGTGCCACAAGATCCTGCGGAACGTCAGCCTGTTGACGCACGCGGACCGCGGCTCCTTGTTCTTGGCTCGCGGGCCTCCCGAGGCTCGCTACCTCGCCGCCAAGCTGTTCGACGTGCGCCAGGACACTCCGTTCGAGGATGCCGTGCGCTTGGCTCGCACGGAGGACCTTCGCATTCCCTTCGGCGTCGGCATCGCCGGCACCGTCGCTCAGACCAAACAAGTTATAAACATCCAGAATGCATATCAGGTAGGTATAGCTACGCGCTGCTTTGGGCTCTAGGTACATTCGTATCTCCGAACCGCTGCGGGACAACATTCGTCACTTTGCCCCCAATTGCAACATGACAGCTACAACTGCTGAATATGGAAATGTCCTTGATTATTTTCTCAAAAGCGATTTCTGTTTATAGTAATCTGGCTTATTTGTTTTATTTTGGTTGGGTGTCGGACATCAGTCATACATACATATGAGGGGATTAAGTGCGCTAAGCACCTGTACATGTCGACATGTATGCTTTGCTGCGTTCACTAATGCACAACACGTGACGTTGATGCTTGTTGTGCCATGGTGGCCCGATGATGTAATTGATTTGGGATGGTTTTGGTGTTCAAGGACCCACGCTTTAACAGCGAGATAGACATGCGGACGGGCTACAAGACTAACCTAATTTTGTCAATGCCCATCTGTAATTACGAGGGCGACGTGATCGGCGTGGCTCAAATCATCAACAAAACCAATGACTCGGAAGAATTCACGCAGCACGACGTGGAGGTATTCCAGCGGTATCTCACTTTCTGCGGCATCGGCATCCAGAACGCGCAGCTGTTTGAAGTGTCGGTGCTGGAGTACCGGCGGAATCAAGTGAGCTATGCCGACTATGCTGTCCATGTAGACAGGGTTTGATTGTTTGGGCCTGTGTTGGTAGATTCTGTTGAATCTGGCGCGCAGCATATTCGAGGAGCAGAACAACCTGGAATGCCTCGTGACGAAGATCATGACGGAGGCCCAGGAGCTGCTGAAGTGCGAGCGCTGCGCTGTCTACCTCCTCGACCTCGATTGCTGCGAGGCGGTAAGTGCACATCAGCACGTCTTCGGCTTCTCATCTCATATCGCGCTTCTGCATATTCAATCGATACCTCTTGCATTTTCGCACTCGCGATCCACTCAAAAAATTTCTATAGAAATGCAAAAACTTTTATGTAAGACAAAAACTTCATGTTCCACTTTTTATTACAGCATCTAAACTTCTTCACATTCTATATACATGGTACATCTTTTTCATCAAACAAAAATAATCTATTGCAAGATCGGTGATTTCTTAAAATCCTATTTTGAGAAATAATGCATTAACCAAATTACTTGCACGCCTTTCGAAAATACATATTTTTCGTTATTTCCATCAGTGAGGGATCATATGCTTCACTATAAACGACAAGATTGACATGAGTAGCTTTGGCACGTAGGCTGTTTACATTATTATTTATTCAAATACAAGAAACTGAATGTTGGAAGTAAATAATAAAGTCAAACACGATTTCGTCTTGTGTTGATCCTTAAGTAAGTTGCGATGAAAAATTGATGACTTCTGTTCGTTCCTTTGTTATCAAATGTCAGGCGGATGCAATAAAATTACGATGCTGTGATGGAATTACCTGCTGATGTCACCATGTATTAAATATGGGCTTCGAAAAGTCAATTTAAAGAGCCTTCATTGCATTCATACTAAATCAGCATGAAGATTTCATCAAAGATTTAGTTCGAATTAGATACATGATTTGTATTTCACTCCATGGTATTTTAAAAATATTCGTTGACATTTATAAAAAAAAATGTGTTTCTCTTCTTTTTCTTCGCAGATATTTGAATCAGAAAAACGTGTTATTTTATCAAATCTGTAGCAATGTAAGAAACGTTAATTACATTATTAGCTGCTGCCAAAATCGAAACAATGGATCTGCCAACAGAGTTCATTATATCCATAGAATTCGGTAACGAAAACAGTCTTGTACGAGCTTTGTAATTAATATCATGTTGTCAACCTGGTATAATTGCTGAAATATAATCCATTAATGCTATGTACATCAGCGTGAAAGATACAGTCCTTCAATGAACATGTTTTTCATGGAGCCTTTAGAATTTCTAAATGTACGTACGCATTTTGTATGACGATGAAGACATTTCTCTTTAGGAATGATATTAATCAAAAGTACATCTACGGATAAAGTTCAAATTTCCTTTAATGCCAAATCGCCATTTCCGATATCCGAATTCGTGGTAGTTTTATCAATTTAAGAAAAGTAAAAGAAGAAGGTTGCCAAGTTAGCGAAAAGCGCGGATGCGTTGAAAAATTTTAGTTCTACCTGACTTTTTATTTCAACACTCTAATATGATAAGATAAAACTGTTGTACGAGACTTCACTTTAAATTAGAAATTAGAATTCCATCAAGATTTTGCACAGAAAGTAAAGAAAAGAGTAAATAAAAATTGTATTAAAAATAAATTTCACAAGGTGCATGTTAAAGAAGTTTTATACTCATGTTATGAATTACAAATCATACATCAAAATGTTTTTTTTTGTAAATATATAAAAAATAAAAAATTGAAAAATATATGCACGAAATTTTCAGTAGATAAAATAGATCAGATCAAATATTTCTGTCTAGACGTAAATTCTTGGCAGAATCTTAGTGGGCTATGAACTTTCGGGCAATATTTTCTGATCTCAGAACAATGGCATTATTTTAGTAATGTTGCCAGTAAAAATGAATTCTTTTCTTTTGAAATATGTTTTTCCAGATTCATGAACAAGCAAAAATGTTTTTATATCGATATAAAAACAATTATATGTTAATGAACAAGTTAAATATAATCCGTTTTTTTAAAGATAAATTGTTGTAATACTATTCATATCTCCTGAAAAAAGGATTATTTAAATTTGGGTAAGTAAAAAGTGTTTTGCTTCCGAAAATTCGGAAAGCACTTATAAGGGTCTCCTGCTGTCGACTAAAGTTATAGGCGGTCAATTGTTTGATATTGAAATTGAGTTTCACCAATGACCATCCCTAACAAATCTAATGCAGTAACTTTCTATTCACGGCAATTATAATGTAATCGGGTTAACTATTGATACGCTAATGTCAAAGTCACTCGAATGGATACTTTACATACAAATTAGATGTCAAACTCCCTCGTAACAGCATCGAACAAAAGCCGGGAATTGGTCAATTCCGTTGGCTCCCATAGGAGGCTTCCATTCCCAGTTATAGCATTTGCCAAACTGGAAAACTCTAATATGTTTTCCACCTGTTATACACTTACAAATGTTTTGAAACAAACGCAATACATAAAATATATCACTCACCTTTGCAATTCAAAGCAGAATCCCAGGCGCGTGGATGGCTGTTTGAATTGATGTCTTCATATCGCATTCATACGGGAAGGATGAAATCTGTAATTGAAAGAAGACATAATATTTGAAATGAAAAATAAAGGGAGGTACAAAATCACATATGTATTTTGTCATAGTATCAATATGGAAATTGAAGAATACTCTATTCTCATTTCTCATACTATTATTTTCATCAAATATGGAAAAAAATGCAAAATATAGTACAAGACGAATTCGAATAATGAAAATACAATAGTCATAAGGAACAATAGGGTGCAATAATCACAACGCGTTGTTCATTATTAAATTATAGAATCAATTTCGATATTTTGATATTACTTAATACTAACTTTCATATTAGAAATAAATAAGGACACTTATGTTGAGGTTGAAAACACTACAAGAGATTATTTATTACAATTTAATTCAAGTTTATCGGAATTAAGCAATATGATAATTATCAAATATGTATAGTATATACAAGTGTAAGGTAGTCTTTGAAGCACAAAATGAAGAACACGTCGTGCGTTATTGCTTTACAACTCGAATTACGTACCTACTAAACCTTTTCTCCGACCACTATATGATCACACTACACTGAAATAATTGAAACATCGTTATTAAATAGCAACTTCAGCCAAGTAAGTATACAGTATTAAATCTACTACATCAAAATGTCAACTTCTAAATAATAAATTGGTACTAAATTTAAAACCCAATAAAACAATACTAAGGAGAATTTTTAGTATATTTCTTCACTGGTCGAAATGTTTTAAATTAATTTTAATTAATTATAATATATGTAATATATGCACGGCCGACTGAAAGTGACACTTTACTTGTTGTAGAAAAAAGACTTATAAACATGTATTACACACTATTTTTTATTGAACATGTATCTGGAAAGTAGAGTTTTGAATTTAATTTATTTTATTTTATTTTAGATTCATAAACTAGTTTATGGCCCTCAAATGCGGGCGTACTTTGGCTTTTATCGCCCGAGGGCAAATAAAGTTGCCAAGCTATAGTTATTCAATAAAATAATTTTGTATTGAATTTTGTGTAACACATTTTAATAAAAATTTACAAAAAAATATCCATTTCTAAGGGAAATTCGAAGATATAAAATGAATGGAAGTTGAAGAAGGATTAGCCGTAGAATGATCTCAGTTTCAAGAGAAATAAATTTAAAATGAAGTGCTGCAAAAAATATAATTTAGCGTACAAGGAAGTCATGTGGTATCCACATCAGATTTTTTTGTCTTTTGAAAATCCCAATATTGTATTCTTATTGAATTCATAAAATTTACATGAAGTACCTATCAGCAGAATAGGCAAAAAAGAAACAAATAATGATGTCTTCCTTTGGTAAACACAAGCGTATGACATGACAAACCACTTTCTAGCCGGGGACTTGACGTCACAGGAATACACAGTTTTAATTTTTATTCATAATATTGAACATTTTATAATAATTATTTTCTGTATTTACCCCTAAAATTAATTTTCAATCTAAATTTCTTCAAAAATTGTCCTCTTGGGAATCTCCATTTTTCAAGTCTTGTAAAGAATGTAAATAAGTGCGATTTTTCATAGAAACCAAATTATCATGGACAGTACCGTAGTAGTTAGTAGTTTAGAATTTTTTCGATTGTGATGTCAATATTTTCAATGTATACCAGTGTCTAATAGACGGACATTCATATGTATTCGTTCTGCCGGGGTCATCTTGCTCATTTAGCGTATTTTGCTCTTAAAATATATAAACTATTCTCTTGTTAACATGTTTAATTTTATTCACCCATATTTTCTATCCGTTACGTAATTAAAAAAACACAATAGTTAAGAAACAATTGAAAACATAAAAAATCTATTAAAGAAGACAATTCTCTTTCAATTGGTGGTTTTTGTGTCGTGTATATTTCAATACCTATTCAAAGTTACCGTTGCTCTGTGATGTTGTGTTTATAATTTCCATCATATCTGTTTTTTTAACGTTTACTCTGTTATTTTAGTTTTAGTTCAACATTGTTTCAAATTCCGGCGTAGCTACAACTGTGCAACACCCGTAATTCTAAATAATCGCATGTAAATACCATTTAATTTTAACAAATCTGTTGGATTAATTAAATCGACACATGTAGTCCCATCCACTGTCAGTGCTCACCATATACATTTTTGATTTTAAAATGAATATTTGAGTAATCACGAATGAACACAACAAAACTAATTTCAATAATTCGTAAGCGATAACAGTCTTTGTCTCAATTATTTGCTCATTTAAAATGCAAAATAATAACATTCGTTGACTGGAAATCGATATTTAATAAACGAAACGGAAACAGTCAGTAGTTATTATCAGTTCGCTATTTAGTGGGATAATTTACAAGCGGCATAATATTCATATGACATGGAAAGCGAGGTTAGGAATGATAAACAACTGAAACCGCAGAAGAAACTCTCAGGGAGGCTTAAAGTAATTTACAGGTTTCTGTTTTTGTTAAGCGGATTAGTGAAACCACACTTCATATCTTATTAAAAGCTCTCAACATTAAAGATCGCAAAATGACAACAGATGAACATCAGAAAAAAAATCATTTTAATTTTTTACTTGACACTTTTAGATTGGGGAAAAACTTACTTGAATTTATAGTTTGCCTGCCTCAAACTTTTAAGGGAGTGCTATAATTGAATAAAAAATAACTTTTCTCGCAGAAAGAAACGTCAATAATTTTAGAAGTTACAGGATGGAAGAGATAACACAACTAGGGAAAATTTATTACAGTTGTTGGTAACACATTTATCACTAACATGTAAGAAACAGCAATAATAGCGGTGTAATTGATAAAACTTTAAAGAGACTATAAAATTTTAAAAAATAGCATACTTCCCAAATCCCATTTAAATATTGTCATTACTCCCAAAATACAAAAATGTAATAGTCAATATAATGTATTTTATGGTGTAAAGCGTACAATAAAGAGTTTGTAAAATTTTAAAGAGGTAGTTTAATTTCAAAGTGACAATACGTGGCTTTTTATGAGTGGAAATATTCTTTTAAACTATCTTAAAATTTTATTTTCTCTTCTTAACAGCAAAGAAACAATACACGGCAAAATTATTGCCAAAAATTTAATGGACATATTGTTTCCCTCCCGGTTTCACTAATAGAATTTGATGCCAAAATGATAAATGCATTTTTATAAAAAGTAAACAGGATTTGCGCGGAAATAATCTACAAAACAAAGCAAATAAAACCAGAATGTAGTTCGTAAAATATCTTGTAGGAAATAAGGAAATAAGTTACTGTCATGTTAATAAAATTCAGTGATAAAAATAAAATGAATTATAATTTTCATATTGAATATGATTAAGTTTTACTTACGTCATTTTTATTATAATATATTGCAAAACATATGAACTGGATTTATCTTGATATTATTATAAAATTTAAAGATAATATTTGTTGATTTCGTTTTTATGGTTTGACTATTTGGAAAAAAAATATTTTATCTTTAGGACTATTTCTTGAAATATTTTCTGTTCTTAGCAACGTTTATTTAATTCTAATTTTATGGACGAATAAATTGTTACTCTGACGTACACACCAAACCAGAAATAGCCTATAATAGTATTAAAGTGTTATTTTTAGCCATATTCCCTCAAAGAAAACAACTGGTAACTATAATTGAATCACTTTATTTGCTTTTTTGGCTGTAGATTGTTTTTATCGTTCTTATTTATTCGTAAAAAAATTCATATAAACAGTAAAATGTGTAAGATACGATTAGGTAATTTTAGTTCATAACTTTTAAGATGTATTACGTCACGTAAAAAGTTTCTAATAAGTAGGACACTGATTGTTGGTAATTTCGATTATACACTGTTAGCTGGTTTTCAAGCTTTGATCATATTTCATGAACTTTCATGAACCACGTCTGAAACTTAAACCACAGAACTATCTAACTTTCATACAACAATTGTCAGTGGCTTCGAATCTTTTATAAAAATAATATACATCGCGAATGTTCATATTTTTAAACTTACATAGAAAATATTGGCTCTCTTCTGAACAAATATGTAAGTTTTAATGATCTGCAAATCTATAAATAACGAACAAAATCACAACGCAAGCAGCCACTGTTATGTATAATTTTATATTAATCAACAAAAATTGATACTTTTTTGTCAATTTTTTACAGATACAGGCGATGCCAGCCTCTCTATCTCTTGGAAAAATTTGGAACTTTAATATCAGGTATAGCTGTCATGTTTTACATTGGTCGTGAATAGCTTTGTGAACGTTTACTGTATTTTTTGAAGTTTAAAATAATTTTGTGCTAGTTAATACATTGTAATAAAATTATGAGTAATTAAAAAATAAACTATATCCGGCATAATAGTTCCAATACAACCGTATGTGGCGCTGATATCTACATTGGCATCGCCAATACATAATTATAAAACTTACAGGTTTATTCCGAATTGGCCTATAATTTTATAAAAAAAATATTATTATATTCAGATTTATGAACGTAAATATGTTTTTCTTCTTTCTTTAGTAAGAGGATCTTTATTTTAGACATTTGAGTTAGGGTATTAATTCCATTATTTCACTAGTGAAATAATAAAATAATATTCGAATGTAAGAATGTATTGGAACATTAACAACTAAAAGAAAGATTTAGGTCTTATTGTTTTTACAAATATTAATAACACAGTTTATTTATTAGATTACAGGTTTATCGCACATATTTCACAAATCAAATAACTCAGATGACAATTTTATTTATATCCTATTTCTATTTAAAAAAAAAACATATTTCTGGTGTGTCCAACTCCGGTAGTTTGGTACAATTGCTAGGCAGTCCGGGTATATATACGACCATTAAAATATTTGTTTGTTGTATGTTTGTTACTACAACGGATACATAGTACATTATAAACACATTTTAATTTCCCGCGGTAACCATAGACAAAATCGTGTTGTTTAATTTTTGTTTTACAGCTAGTTGCTCAGAAGTAGTGAAAGAAGACATCTTTATTATTAAAATATAAATGAATTAGGAAATAATATCGTGAGCGTAGAAAAAATATAATATACAACTCGTTTGGAATGTCCATTTCATACTCGTATGAATATTCGCCTCATGCTACAAACTGTCTTACTCACATGACATGAGTACTATTCCATACTTGTTGTAAAATATACTAATATTTTATACTGTATCGCATTTCCATGTTTACAATTGTGATTTCAGTCCGGTAAAATTACGGTATTATTATTCTTTAGGCTACTGTAAATTTCATAAATTTTTACTTATACGTCCTATACGTTTTAAAATATTTCTCCATTTTTATTTTTTGTAGTAATAAATTTAATTTTCTTAAGTCTGTCCTTATTTTAATATAATTCAGTTGAAAGTTTGCGAATGACATGTTATAAGTGACAGATGACAGCAATTTTTAAAATTTTTCAGTGACAACTAAGATTTTTTTTTGCTTTTTTAATAATTGTCAAAGTAACAAAATCATTTAATTTAAATTGAAAAATGTGATACAGTATTTAAAAGGTTATAAGTCAATCATCCGTTAAATGATTTTCACGGTACTCATTTCGAAATTCCAGACTCGGCTCCTTCGTCGCGTTCATACCGTAAAAATTCATTTACCGGACTTATAACGTAAATTACCATTTCGGCCGGTGACAAAACATTCCCATACAGTACGTTGATCATTGTTTTCCGTAAAGAAAATACAATCGTATTTATTAAATTATTATTGAATATAAACCGATAAAAAATAGTATGTGTATGAAAAGTAATTTCACGAACTCCTGGTGTTGCTGGCCTCGCCTACGACTATTTCCATCACCATCCGGTAATATATCACTTCCTACTAAATACACAATATACTATCTTTCGATAGAAATGTTAATTATTTTCTATTTAATTTTATAAAGATATAGGGACAGATTACAAAAATATCGCATCAAAAAACTGACGTAAATTGTAAAAAAAATATACGTTATATATTATTTCGATGCGAAACTTTTCTATTATCCAATGGTTACAGTAACCAGTACTTTAACCAGAGGTAAAAAAATTGTCCCTAAATTAATAAAAAAAATTAAGTCATTGCTACTAGAAACAACTGTAAGGGAATATATTCCTAAACCATAACGACTTAACATATAGAAATAACGCATTTTTCGGAAAATAATTCAAATAGTTACCACATATATTACGATCGTAGAAAAACATATTTTTATACTTAATTAAATGAAAAAAAAATTATATGGAATACATAAGGAAACTGGGTGGTTATATAATTTTGCTTTTATAAAACTCACCTGCGTCTCGTTTTGTAATTTCATATTTCGTAAAACAACCACTTTTGTTTTTTTGTCCGTTAAATATAATAAATTTAATTTTTACATTCAAACATTTCATAAAACTTGTCATTTGTGTTTCAATTTCAAATTTTATTTGAACCGAATCTAACCTAACCTAACTTCAATATGGCTGATCCGGATCAGGCCATACACATATTGCAATATTACAGATTTTGCAATATGTCTATGCGTACTGCAATATGTCATATTTTACGATTTTCTGTGACACAAAACATGTCTTTATTCTAGGTACCATTTGAAGCATTCAGTTTAGAATGTTAATTTATTTCAGTTAGAAAGATTTTAGATAAATACATTCAGTTTCAGAGTAATCAAATTTTAGAGACGTATGTCATTATTAGATACATTACCTATGTGAATGAGAAACCGGAATTCTACCTGTTTTAGTGACAATTGTCGGCGAACTAGTTTGTTAGCACAAAACTTTAACAAAGGATTTACAAATTACAGTAAATTTCGAAATACTCATATATGTGACAGTATTTGGATAATAGCTATTAGATGCGGGCTACAGCCTTTGAGACCAAAAGCTTACATTTTAAAAACAAGTACTCCAACCATAAACTATGAATGTGCAAAAATAAAAAATTAACATTAACACCCCAGATTTATAAAAAAGAAATTATTAAATTTGAGGTTAACTATCTCCAAATTTAATCCGGTATATATATATATATATATATATATATATATATATATATATATATATATATATATATATATATCTGGGGATGGAGCGATTCACAAAGCAGATTAATAGAGTTATTAAATACCGGGTTAGTTTACAATCATATTAGTTATAAATTTTCCAGCTTTAGCTTTTGTCGCCACTAATCTATAACATATATAGCCATACATTGGCTAAATTGAAAATTAGTTCGTTTTGAGTTGCTTTCTGTTCTGTGTTTTGAACTTCTTTAAGAGAATAATTAAAATGGAAACAGAGAAAATGCAGTAAAATATTTTTTTCATTTATTATCATCTACTACATTATAAAATAAAAAAGATTAACTTTAACGTTTCTTTTCCATATAATATGAATTTAATGAAAAAAAAAATACTACAACCATACGACAATGAATACTTTGCTCAAATCAAATTATTTTACTTCTAAGTTGTCAAATATCACCACAAATCATCCTCTGTATTAGGGCTGGCAAAAAGGTCGATATATCGATTTAAGTCGACTTTTTAAAAAATACGTTCGATCGATTATTCGAATTTAGATTTTCGACTTTTTTATTACCGACTTTTCCATTAATTAGACTTTATTAATTTTTGTTTTCAAATAATTATCTCTGCTTTTAGACTTCGACTTCGTCTTTCGATTTTCGATTACCTGAAATAGTAAAATCTTTTCTGATTCTTTACCCTTAAACTTTTATAATATTAAAGTATTTTCAATAAGTAATAAATATTGCTAACTCCACCAACCTTGTGGAGTGCTGGAGTTATATTTTGGATTAATAATATACTACATTTCATGAAGCTAACAACGGGTATAGATTTGGGGATAACTTTATTCGAAGTTAGTGACTAATTCTTTTTATCAATGCGAAATGGAGTCAAAAATGGGAAAAAATATGGAGTTAGTGGCTAATCCCTTTTATGAATCAGGGTGTAAAGTGCTTAAAATTATTTTAAGCGTGCCTAATATTTATATTTTACGTACAGTACGTTGTTTTCTCTTCATTTTGATATATCTTGCCAGGTGTCAGGTTAGACTTTCTAGTAACAGCGCCACTAGCGACGGATTTGACAACACGTAATGAAAAAAAAATTTGTTTCCTTTCACGTGAAGTACAGAGAAAGAATGTTACCTGTTTCACGGAGTTTTAATTTGCTTTTAGTAGAGCAGGATGTTAGCCTAGCTCTTGTAAGGGTCCTAGAGATTACAGGGGATTCCGAAACACTGGCACATAACAGTATTTTTTGGTTAATAGTTGTTGCGAGATTAGAATCTACGGCCTTTCCACACTAAGCGCTGGCAATAATCGTTGAAGCTACAAAACCGTAATAATGCACTGCAAGTATAAATTGTCACGACGTATGCTATTTGTGGTTTGTATTATATAATATTAAGTACTTACATTTTATTTAACTTTAAAACTTTGTTTTACAAAAGTATGAAATCCCTAAATTTTGTCATATTATTGTAATTCCACTTTCAGATAATGAAGACTCCAATTTTCAATGCCAATCTCCGGACTTTTATGAGATAAATCTCCGGATTAAATAATAATTTTGTTAAATTATGAAGTAATTTTGTAAGTTTTCTTTACCACTATGAATTGACAAACCTATCAATTTTTTCTTCCTTTTATCGGTTCATAACCGCTCAGAATTTATTTCGTTTCATTTGCAGCAGTTGCCGTGCTTGACAAATTTGAATGATTTAAGTACAAGAATATCTTACAACAATCGAGGATATCAACAATTAAAGTTTACCGTTATATATTCAGGGTGTTTACTCCAATACCCGAACCTAGGGATTAACATGTAAAATCATATTTTCGTAATTAAGTATGAGAATAACGTAAATCACCCCAAAAATAGCAGTAGGAATTGAGACAAAAATAAACAAATGTTTAACGGTTTATCGGTCAAGTCAGTTGCGTTAGTTTTTTTATTATTATTTGTAATCACTATTGAAGTGAATAATATTACATAAATTAATTTCGAATTAAAAAAAATGCTTTAGTTTTTTGTGTAACTTGACAAAACACTAATTACAAATAATAATAAACGTATGTAAACTAATGCAACTAACTTGACAGATAAACCGATAAACATTTGTTATTTTCATCTCAATTCCACGGCTATTGTTATTTTAGGGATGATTTACATTATTTTCGTACCTAATTTATGTGCTTACAAGGTACGTAAAATTGATTTTGCTTATTGATACAGATGTAGAATTTTATACTCCACAACTGTTATTTGAAGTATTTTTACCGAAAATAATTATAGAAGCAAGAAAATATGAAAATATTTTAATGAATCTTTTGATAGCAAACTTGTAATGAATCTAGTTGAACGAAATAAGCAGAGATTAGTGATGTACCTTCGAGTCTAGATGACACAAGATTTGTTTTGTGATAATGTTGATACAATATATAAAAGCGTTTTTGCAACGTGCAAAAATTGTGAGTGCAACATATGCTATTTGTGGCATGTATGATGTCAATCCGTTTTATCTATTTGAAGAGTTGCCTCTCCGTAAAATGCAGATTAATTCAACTATTAGGCTCTGATTTTCCATGAGATCAGTGGAAAATTTATTAATATCGCACGTCCCCTTGTTTGTATTTCCATCGACACGCTGCTTCCGACGCATTCAATCATTGTGAAATGCTTGTTTATCTGTAATTAATATGATATCCACAAAGTGGGACATATGTGACTTTCGAGAGTCCGAATCCGAACTATTGTCTTATCTTTCAACTCCAATTTTAATCTAAATTACACAGTGACGTTTTAGAATAGATGCATTCAGAATATGTTTAAATATTTAAACAGCCATTTATCTTTATAAGTAGCGTGCGATAAATTACCAAGATAATAAAATAAATAATTGTTTTACAATTCTATGAATTAAATATAGTAATTATAGAACATAAATTTTTAAATATCACAACAACATGACGATACAAATGTTATCTCTTTACGTATTAATAACATTTTTAAATATTTTTATACTATTAATTATTATATTTACACAGTTACATTTAAATATAAAATACATTTGCATTTTCATTAAACCTTTGATTTATATTTTGGCCGTGGCAGGTTTATTTACAAACATGCCTGAGTAGATGAAACATTTTAGCTTTGAAGCGTTTTCCTCTGACATCTCAAGGGCATTGACATGAAATGTCGAAAGTACACGCGGGAATTTTGAGAGCAGTTTAATAGGAAATGACTTGCTGGACTACACTCACCGCAGTACTCCAGGTTCTGAAACACACTGGCCCTAAATTAATTATTTAAAGCTCTTTAGTTATTAGAAAGTATTACTTAAATCCAAGCTTTTATGTAAGTTATACCTGGAAGCTTTTACTTCCAAATAAAATAAAGATTATGTATAAAAAATAATTGTGGCTATTAATACTTAGGCACGCCAAAATGATATTGTATGATAAAAATGCAAATGAATTATATTAGTTTTCGAAAACAGTTGTATATTTTACTACCCTCAAACAATATTTTTCGAAATTACTATGTTATCCATTGGAGTTCAACTCCTACCGGTTTCGGCCTCATGTATATAGGTCTTCTTCAGGGAGTGAAAGTAAAAATAAATGACATACAAACAAGCAAAAGAGGGTCTATAAAAATACGATTTACTGATTCCCCATTGAAAACTTTTTGAAAATTTGCAAAATTAAGAACAGTGTTCTTGGAGCGTTCAATTTTGATAACAAATGAAGTATTTAAATCTGACGAATTAAATCATTGTACTTCTTCTTAAAGATTTGTCGTCAATCAGTGGTATTAAAAATGTACACTCTAAACACATTTTTAATTCAACGAATTTTAAGAAAAAAAATTGATTGAGAATTAAGGCTTTAAAATGTATACTCTCCGAGATCCTTCTTGCTTAACACCGTGTATGACCCAAAAAAATTAAAATATGGATACCTACATGAATCATATTTAAATAATATTGATGAAAGAAACACAAAGGTATGGGTTGAAATAAATCATTTTTATACTAAACTTCAATAATTTTAATCCGCCCATCAACCAACTCCAATAAAGAAACTTGTACCGTTGTAACGCCAGTAAATATCCGTTAAAATATTATTATGTAATAATATATTACATATCAAGAGTTGTAAAATGCATGTTACACACAAGAGCCGCGAAACGGCGATTTTATAATTCCACAAATGCGTTATTGCTTTCAAATCGGAATATGTACTATACTTATTCTACGAACATTATTTGACTGTATTTCAATCATCACGATCACACAATGATCAACTCCAAATTAATAAATTAAAAATATTTACAACCCAATAGAAAAATACTATATAGAATATTTCTTATTTATTTATTCATTAGTCGAAATGTTTTAAATTAATTATAATTATTTTGTTTTATTTATACTCCTAATATAATTCGATAAGCCAAAAAATCTCTAACGGTGCGATAACCTATAAGTTGTACAATAATGGCTATATAGGTACATTAGTGGTCGTAAAAAAATATATAAAACTGTCACACTGTACAATTCTTAATAGTTGTACTATAATTTTAGTCGAGTTACTTCGATGAAAATTAACAGCATGATGCCAATTTTCAAATTCAATTTTCCGAACCCCAGAAAACGCTGAAAACAGTAATATCACAACTCTTTATTTTCGATGAGTTTCTTTCAAATCATTCTATCTAAACTTCACTTATAACGCACAAAGTTCTGAAAAGATGCTTTATTTAAAAATTTGCACAAACTTGATGATGTTTTTAATTAAACAATTCGCCTAAAAATATATTTTTTTCTAAAACCGGAGCGAAAGTACTATTTTCGCTCCTAAAATACGGCGCGAAAGTTGCATTTTCCTGACTAGTCATGAAAATATGTAAACACTCAGTTGTACCTTATTTTTTATTTATTTTGGCCAATTGCTCTGCTACAACTTCTGCTGCTGCTTCGTTTATGTTTACAGTTCCTCGTTGCTGTGATTAGTTTCGCAAGACATTGCAAATTACTAATAAGCGCACGCTTCAAAAATGCAAACCTGACAATTTGGTTTTTGTTTACTTACAATTTTTTTTGTCAAATTAGAAATGAAAGAAGCAAACTATTAAACACTTATAGACAATCTGGTTTACTTCTTAAATTTAAAATTATTTTTTATTATATTCAAAGGATTCAGAAAAAATAATAATACATGATTCGTCAGAAAAATGTCTGTACTTGACACGAAGCCATAAAATACTCAACACAAAGTGCCTCGTATTTCAATATGACTCCTTGAGAGTAATGTTTTATGTAAATAACTATTCTATAATAACAGGTAATAATAAATTATGTAGCATTAAAAATTGTTATTAATAGACAAATACGATTAATATTTGCCGTTCACCAAAAATCGAAAATCGTCTACAAGTGGAAGTTACAGCCCCCAACCTGGTATGGGAGGCAAATTAAATTAATTCTAGATTTGTTAGTTTGGAAAGAGCCTGGTTTCAGAAAAGATCATCAAATACCTTGTTTTTGTATTTTATTTTTGGACGAAAATTTTATTTTCTCTGATTTATTTAAAAATAATTTTAAAACATTCTTTTATTGTCAGAAAATATATAGTATATATAGGATAATATGTATTTCGTTCAAGATAATCCTGATGATGGCATGTAAACGAAACTAGTAGAATTATTAAAATTTATCTTGTGAACATCACTAATGGCCGGTTGCACCAATATTACTTAAATTTTAAGTGTCCCTTAAATAGACAATATCACATCGAAATAAAGTGTCAAATGGACTATTCAACATTGCTGTCAAAATTTCGATTAGCCTTTTTTTATTTAAGGGTTGCTTAAAATTTAAGCCTTGTTGGTGCAACTGGGCATAAGTGTTTTATTTTATTTAACTTTCAAGATATTTTATTTTTGTTAGTTTTTTTAGTGAGAGAATTTGAATCAGAAACTTTGTTAGGTAAGCGTTATAAATATGAAGTCATCAATGACCGTTAGTCTAGCTGTGTAACATTTCGGATGTCCATGTGAAAATAAAATATGAGAAACATGTCAACTATTTTTGTTTATGAGATATTTTGTACCAGATAGGTTTTTATGTGCTTGTTATAAATGTTTCCCAGTCTACATACTTTTTGCGTGTAAAAGTTTCCATGTTATTCTGTAGTGGTTTAATGTCATTGGAATCAGCATGAGAAAGCAATTTACAAACAATTGATTTTCAATTTTAACGTAACTTCTTGCTCTAATTTATCTTAATTTCAGTTAAGAAATATGGAAATTCCTGAATTTCATTTTCATGTTGAGCGCAGTGATAACTTACCAAAATAAAGGATTATTGGCAATTCATGTAAATTTAGAAACTTTACACTTTTCATGGGTCCATTCATGCAACTTTGCAGGGATTAAATTTCCGAACTGTATTATGTTGGTATTAGCGGTAGAGGCATGCGCTAAACAGCTTTAAATTCTGTTCATTTCGCCGCACTGGAAAATGACATCGCATCAACGTATTTCGATTTTAATATCGTAATTATTCCATTACTTCATTCTGGGAGATATAATTTAGCGCACTAATGAAAGTAATTTACTAGGGTGGAACATATTGCAGGGAAAACCGCCGTTAACAATTTGGCTGCAATCAATTATACCATGTTTAGATTTTCATATCTTTCTTTTTACATATTTTTAATTGGGCTGCCTGGAATTGCAAATCTAGTTATTTCATCTGAAATTATAATGAGCCGGGAAGTAAACACTTCATTTGAATGAATATTTCTCACCCAAGTTTGTAATTTAATAGTGTCTACTACATATTTCATTCATGTGAGGTTTTAATAGTAGTAGTTGCAGGGCCGGATTTATTTTAGTGGGGGTCTCTGAGCAAAAGCTTTTTCAACACGAAATAAAAACTGAAAATCAATATTTTGTATATGATTATATTATTATTTAGATTTATGATTCTTTAATATTTCACACTGACACTATCTTTGCTTTCTTTTGCACAAAATCTTTTATATTTTAAAATGATAATTTTCTTAAAATATCATTGCTAATACTCAGAAATATTAAATTGATAATTTGAGCTTTGGTTGGTCATAATTGTTCTCAGCTTATTTTTTCTAATATTTTTAATTTTGAAATTGATTTTTCTATAGTGCAGTTTGTTAGCATGAAAATAAATAGATTCTCAAGATATCTTTTACGTTTGAAAGGATTCTGCACTTTTTTTGATTAAATTATATAAAAAGTGAGAAATTATTATTTTCTTCTACTAAATATTGTGTAGAATCAATATGAACAAAATTTTAAAAAATCATTACATTGTAATTTAGTATAGTTACAAGTAATTGAATTTCAAGTGTGGCTCTTTTTATTTTCCAGTAGTGTACCTATTTTGACGAATTTTTTGACTTGGTGGAGGCCCCTTTTTGACGGGGGCCCCTGGACTGCAGCCCAGTCTGCCCATCCTTAAATCAGGACTTGAGTAGTTGGTTGAATGTTTTCACCTATAGCCTTGTTTATGTAAATTGTTATAAGAAATAAAAATGTACTGATAAACATAAAACATAAGAAATGAACAAAATTTATATGTTTTCATTCATCTCAAAAGATGTCAATCACACATACACAAATGTCATTGTAGTTCTAACCATAGATTATATATAATATTTTTGACTACTATAAGACGCGAAACTGCAATGATATCAATTGGAAGTGCTTTCAGCGCCACTCGTTGTTTCTCCCCCAACTAATTGACATATAGGCAACCGGGCAATACATGTTATAGGCAACCATTTGTGCTTTCAAGTAATTTATTATAGGTACTTAGTTCAATTTATATTATGAAAAATAATTTCAAAAAGAAACAAATATTTAATCTCTAATACATAATTTATTTTAACATTAATATTAGATTTTCATTTATATATTAAATGCTTCTTTGGTTTTGATTTGATCCAACTTACACTTTTGAATCCGGATCATTTATTTTTCACTCCATTTGACTGGATCACTTTACTCCCTCTACTGAACCAACTGATACAAGTAATCCACTCGCCGAGGTAGATCATTTGGTTTAGTTCAGATCGTCATGTGACTTTGCTGTATATCACAAACAAAACTTTTAACGAGATGTTTCAACACTTCTACTTCCATTCGCTTCATATCTTCAAACTTCCCTTCCAAATAGATCATTTTTTGCAAAAAAATTCTTTATCATTATCACTATTCCGTATTGCACTACATAAAATTATTTTTATAGCACAAAAACTTGCAAAGATAGAGTTGTTGCGACATATTTTTCACCATTTACTATTTCTATTAAGCTTCTGGTAAGCCACCAAGAGATGGCAGGACAAAACCAGCGCAATATCACTCATTTAAGTTACACGATCCTTAGTTCTAACAGACATACAGAAATTTGATTTGACTCAATAATCGGTATGGTTTACCTTTGGTAGTAACGGGTTATGTTCCATTCCAGAATGACGTCACAGAATCGCCGCCATGTTTTTCTGTATATTTACTTATATATCTTAATTATGGATCTAAAAAGTTAATATTTTTCTAATTTAAATTACTTTTTTTAAATATCTACGTTTGAAAAAGAAATAATATGTTTTATTCAGAGTAAGTGCCTTTTTGTGCCTCGCATGCAATTGTCCGACTAGTTACGCTCGTCGTGTAAACTTCCAGTCACCACATAGCACAAAGTATCACTAGTACTTTTCATAACACAATATACTATTCTTTGCATACTATAAAATAAGAGATAAAATCTCCAAAATATTACACTGTCGAAAATTTTATGTTTACTACGTTTCATAGTTGCAGGTTTAAAATCTAAGATATCTGAATCTGATACGTAGTTCAATACCCCATATACTTGTTTTTAGTGTTTTTGTTCCATAAAGTTTGAAAGTTTTCTTCAAAAGCTGTAGGTTATGTTCTTTATATATTTGTCATATAATACAGCAAAAATTATATATCTTCAAAGAATATAAATAATAAAAATTAGTAATTTTCTCTACTAAATTAAAGTTATCTGCATAAATACTGGTGGTTTCTGACCTCAGTTTCTTCGTGGAATGTTGTTTTAATGATTACGAAATTTTCGGTATAAATGTCATTCAGTAAAAGTAATTTTATATGTAACAAATATAAAAATGTTGTTTTTACTTAACGAATAACCAATTTAGAAAATATGTTACAGCTTTTACAGCAAAAAAATCAATTACTGACTTCTCAAATATCAGTGTGCTATTGATACTTTTACTCATTTTCTGTATTGGAAAACATTTCAACTTTCAACGATTTTAACATGATATCTTTCGTTATATAAAAACTGGTATTTCCAAAATTTAGGTCGTGTTCATTTGATTCATGTTTTAAACTTTGTTTATGATGAATTAACGTTTACAATTTAAACTTGTCACATTTAAAATATAAATAATATATTCCACAAATTTTATTGAAATAGCTATTTATGTAATAAGTAAAAAAATAAATGTGGTTATTTAAAGCTTGTGAAAATTGCAAAGAAAGACGCAGCCGAATTTTGTAAGAGGAAAAGTTAAATAACCAGCCTGTTTACAAATGATTTATATAATATATATACTTCCATTTGATTATGATTTTTTGATATTTTGATGACATTTATAAAACAAACAAAAACAACAATACCAAGAACTTCTTAATTTTATAAGTTCGATACGAAGTTAGTAATTACAAAATTATTGGTTATAAACAGATAAAAGATATAAAGTTGTTATTCGAGTTGTGAAATATGAGTTATTGGAAGCTAGTCTAGTAATAACAAATAACTGTTATTAATATTTGTAAAGAGAATAAGCACTAAATTTTCTATTTTTGTAGCTATTCATGTTTCTATATATGCCTACTTTACATTTTAAATTCAAGTGAAATAATGGAATTAATAACCGAACTGAAATTGGTAAAATAAAGAATATCTTATTAAACGGAAATAGAAAATAGTATATTGTGCAACAAGTACAGAAAGTCGCATATTTCCTACGAGGTGTGAAAGATGAGTGGCACACTATACATTTTTTATGACCAGATTGTTAAACGTTACAGAACAAAAATAAATGCACGAGAAATATTTTACATAAAGAAAATAATATCGCAGATAACCTCATAAAGAGTACCTTCACGCAAGCGCAGTGTTGGCAATGGGGAAGTTTAGTGTATATTTTTTATTTTTTTATTTTATCAAGATTGCTCTCAAAAGTGATATTCTACATTTTATTTCACCCAAAGATGCCTATATTTCTCAAAAAATGAAATTTTATACAAAAATGACGTCAGAGTGGCTCGCGGAGAACGTATCGTCTATCTTAACCAGCGCGCGCTGGGTTCCCATGGCAACAGAGAAGCGTGTGGTGTAATGCCGCAAGATACAACCTACGTTCAAAAAGTCAGGTCTCACCATCCCTTCTGCTCAAGCGCATATCTCACTTGTGACGTCAGAGTGGCTCGGAGATAAATCATTAATTATAAATAATTGGCAACATAATTTTAACTTTCAATTACATTTTAAGTTATAATTATTCATATACTTACGACTAAAAGATATTTCACATGTAATTTCAACCACGCTATACTTCCCCATTACTGTAAGAAATGATTTCTTACACTATAACCCACGATTGTGGGAAAAACTCTACTTTGAAGCTTTATAAAGTGTGAGAAAAGTGCCACTTTCCATAGTGGTTGTTAAAAAAGTAAATTACAATTATGAAGTAAATAAATAGAGCAGTTACCTAATTAAGGAAATTACTAGAGCATATTCTGGAGGAAATATATAGAGAAATACTAGATTAGGAAGCACATTCTGGGGCAAACATTACTAGAGCTGAATGCGAGGCAATAAATAGATTAGGAATTAGAGAACGAAGCACATTAAACCTCTCGTAGCGTATAAAAACAGTTTCATTGTTGAAATTCGAACGACAAAACCAGCAATGGACAAAAAGTCAAATAATGTATTTCCTTTTACAAAGTTGTTCTAAATAAAGATGTTTTTTAACATTAAGAAGAAATATTGCGACATTTAAAGTATAACGATATTTGTAAAGTACTTAATCATTATCCACAATAAACTTCCCACAACAAAAGTGGCAAGATTGAAGATTATCATTTCTCACATTGAAAATAAATTTAAATAACTTTATTTAGCATCAGTCACAAAATCGTTTTATACCAGTCAAAAACAACAAAGACATCTATTCTTCGACAAAAGTTAGACGTTTAAGCACAAACATCCACAGAGAAACTTTTCTTTGTTCTGTTGATTCATACGTTGCCATGATTACAAAGAGGCTTTCGCGTTAGGCGCAAAATTTATACAGGTACTTAAATATACGAAATTATATTTTGATTACACTAACCTTGTTAGGGAACAGACAAAACGTTGAAACACAGAACCGGCATCGCGATATTCAGCAGCAATATGATGTTAAATAAACACGGGCGTTCCAAATTCAAATTAATGTTCGACTGACGTCATACTTAAAACAAATGAAAATACGAGTTGAATCCAAATGTGAAAGATATGTAAAATTAAAAAAGTATATTTTTAAAACAAATGAATTCATATATTCAATAGATGTACATATACATAGGTATGTTTAATATTTTCTTTATATTTTGGAACTATTAAAATAAGCAATGAGAAGGTAAAACTTGCACAAAATTTTGAGGTTAATTCTATTTAGTCCTGATTGCGGTTGCCCGATCAATAATCTGGTTTACGTTCTAACTTAGTTGTACATTTGATTTGGCATAATGAGTCTGAATAATTACTCGTCTATGTTAAATAATTATAGCGTATTGTAACAATAGATGTTAAATTTAAATGATTATACAAAAAGAGTTAATTGAAATTTTAATAGCAGTGTCAGGAAAATCCTTTGATATTCATTTTCTATTTAAATATGTCACTTTTCATTGTTCATTAGTGACAGCTCGTTAACACCAACAATTATTACAGTGACGATGAAAAATAACATCCACTTTATTATTTAATATTTTCTTTTTCATCTACTGTGATGGATAGGTCTGTAAATGAAACTGTAGTGTTCTTGGGGTTCACCCGTAATCAAATTTTGTTTTTCATAACTTGATCAATTGTTCATTTAATAGTAAAATCAATGTTGATGATTTTTTAAATTATTTTCTCGATTTTTTGTTAATCCAGTTTTTCATTTTAATATAACATAATTCATTGAAATTTACAAAAAAATAATTATTTTTTTTCGCCTTACGTTTTTATTGTTTTACATGCGCAAAATGACAGTTGTCAATTCGTGGTTATAAATTAGAGCAAAGGCCTACAGAATCAAGGGTCTTCAGTTCGATTTCGCCTTAGGAACACATTTGTTTATAAAAATTCGTTGATTAATTCTGTTGATAGTTTATTTATTTCAATAAATTTATTCACTGCATTGTGTATTATTTGTTTGTAATTTTTTTTTTACAAAACATTGCAATAATTTTATAGGTATTAACATAAAAATAAACAGATAGGATATAAAAAGATGTCCTAAATCGGAATCAAACTTACAACCTTTGTCTGTAGGCTGTTACTCTAACCTCATAACCACGAATTGACATCTGTCATTTTGCGCGTGCCAAACAGTGAAAACATCAGGCGAAAAATTTAACTCTTTTTGTAAATTTTACTGAATTATGATATTAAAATGAAGTAATTTGTATTTTATAACATTTAGAAATACGTGTAGTATTTATATTGTACAATACGGTGACATAATTGTTAGCAGGACAATTTTTATTTACTAAAAACTGTTTTCCCGTTTTTAATGTCTATGACAATAATTTTTTGGAACATACGGTACATAGGGTACATATTTGTACAGTGGCTCACAAAATTATTCGTACATCTAACTTTTATATTCAAAAAATGAAAAATTGAGTAAGTACTTTCAAATAAAATGCAATAGCCTTTTAGGGAAAAAATATTAGTTTTCTTATTTAAATTAAATAAAAACAAAATGTATACAAGAAATAGGTACCTAAACAGAATTATTCATATACTTATGAAATCTTATATGACTGAATTTTTTTATATAAGTAATAAAGTATTCAGTTGTTATTCCTTTATTAATAAATTTACTAGCTGTAACTGTATCACTTGAATTTCTGTTTTAATAGTGCTAGTTATCAGCTTAAAATGCAAGACTGCATAATATATTAAGTTTTGAATGGCACATAACACTATGTATAATTGTAGTGAGATTTAAACCACACTCTGCTGCGTAATTTCATAACTATTAATGTTACTGTGAAAACACTCTCCACTATTAAAAATTAGACTTTCAGACCAGATTATTATGAACCAACAAATTATTACTGTATCAGGTGTATTGCAGAATTCTCTGTACCGTTTTTCCCTATATTTTATGATGATAATTTGAAAACTGATATAAAGATATAAAGAAGTTTGTATTCAACATACATTATGTTAAGCGCGACGTATACTTATTTACAGTGCACACTTTTTCTAGTGAACATTAAACAGTAGTCCCAATATTACAATAGTGGAACAGTATGATCAAATAAATAATTAGAAAATTACAATTTATTTTCATTTAATTCATGTTAACATTCGTTGGATTCGCTCAATAGCAAATAAAAATACATGATTCATTTTCTCATGATATACACACATTAAAATTGGCATTGTTTTAACGACATAGGCTTTTTTGAAACAAACAATAAACCTAAAACCTACTATACTGTCCTTTGTTTCAAAATATATTTAAAAGGAAGATTTATGTATGAAACCTTTTTGCAGTAGCGGTTTTTGAGACACTTTATGTAGGTATTTACTTTTAGTGACTAATAACAATTACTATTTACAAGCTATTAAAATGCTTCATTATATGCATTAGTTATTTGGCATATTTAATAACAAAAATATAATATACAATAGTATAATTTATTTTATATAACAAACTGCTTCTGTAAGATAAATCGTCGTATATCACACGTCACACTCAACGTAAGTAAAATATCTTTAAGCATTCATGAGAATTTACCACAATAGCTACAGCTACTATATAAAACTGACTTGCCGGCCATTTTGGATCTATATTACGGCAACGTTTTTATTCGAAAATTGCTGTCATTTCGGCATTTCGCTATTTTATTTTGCTTTATATTTATTTTGGGTAATTAAATATCATTTGAACACTTTGTTATTTATTATTTTGAATTATATTTAGTGTTCCCGTTTTTAGTACAATTGTACTAGATTTAGTACAATGGAAATTATTTAATGCACTAGTATCTCTTTAAGGAATTTAGTAAATTTTCCAATTTATGTTTTTTTATCAATATATTAAAAATAAAATACATATTAAATAGAATTCCGCGCGATAAATCAGTTTGCAGGAAGTGACAGTTTTAATAGTAGATAGCAGCACCACCATAATTAGGTGCAATTGCGTTGGTAACGGGGTTGAGAGAAACCCGGGTTTTCTTTACCAAAAACCCAACCTAAGAGGGGTATTTAAAAAAAATCAGTTTTAAAAAAAACTGGGTTTTATTTGGTTTTATAAGGAAAATATATGAATGTATAAATTTATTTTGAATTATTTTTTATTTTAATAGTTCAGTTTAACTCAAAATTAATTATTTTATTATTTTAACACGAAACACGTGTATTAATACGGTTACATATTTTTCCGTTTTCTTTAACAAAGTATATCGACTGAATTGTATATTCTTGTTGGCCGATGTTAGCTTGCGTGTTATATTATGTTATATCTTATAATAAAGTTAATTTTTAAGAAAAATATGAGTGGGTTTTGTTAGGTTATTTTCAGTGGGTTTTTAAATTAAACGAATAATTAATATTCTGAAATTAATGTGAACTCTTAATATTTAAAATAATTCAAAATAAATATATATAATTAATATATTTTGACGTTTCTAATAAAACCCAAAAAACCTGAGTTTTTTTAAAAAAACAGGTGGTTTGTGTCTTTCTCAACCCTGGTGCGGACATGTTAAAAAGTAAATGCTTTAAATGTCGTTAAGCTGGGTGTGACATGTAGTGATACTAGGTCATTAATTAAACAATCTTGACAGCATTGAGCTATTGCTCGCTTGTTAGTCCATGTGCTTAGACAAAGCGTGAGCTCACGCCTGCTCTGATCGTGCGCCTGCTTGCTGATCGTGCTAAACGTCTCACATTTACTAATTTGTCGGTAAACGACGCTGTATTCCAGCCTGGAGCACCTGCGGTGGTGTGGTGTGTGTATGTGTGTCTGCTTGTGCCGATTAACTGCCTTGAAGCACGACACATCGCGGCTTGCGCTGAATAAACACTACGGGAAGTCGATTACCTAACTACAGATCAAATTAGTTTTTCTCTTTCACCAACATCCAAATTAGCCCCAATTCGCCACGGAAAATATTTGCCATTGGGAGAGCAAAGACAACAACTTAAATATTGGATTTATTTTTAAAGCAGATGTTACCAACTTAAAAGATTTTACAGTCTTAATACGATTTCATATTATATCGGTTCAGAGTTCAGACAATACATTCTTCCAGTTCTCAATTCATTTAATTTTTCTTAATAATAATATTTATTTAAATTTATACTTTGCGAAAAATCTTTTGTTTTAATTATCATATTTGTGAAAATAGTCTGAAATAACTGGGAGGCTGGGACTAGTTCCGATTTTGAAAAAACTTATAAAAATGGAATTAAAACGAAGTTCAATCTTTTGGACTTATAAACAGGTGAAACAAAATTTATTCTAGTTTCAAAATAAATAATCGTTTTTGCTAAAGTATTAATAGTTTTTTGTGCACAATCAATTGTCGTGAAAAAGTCAGAACTTAACAATTTACTCCGTCAAGGGATTGGTCGTTCCGACGTTGAAGCATGTTTTCCAGTCACCTTTGCTAACACTTTCAGTTCCCATAGAGGAGACCGGGGCGCGAGTCCCGATTTTGAAAAAAAACTCCAATCTTTTGGACTTATATACATGATGAAATAAAATGTATTCTAGTTTCAGACTAAATATTCGTTTTTTGCTAATGTATTAATAGATTTTTTTATGGAAAAGACAGAGCTTAACAATTTGCCTCCTCATGGGGTTGGTTGTTCCGACGTTAAGGCAAGTTTTCCGGTTACCTTTCAGTTCCTGTAGGGAGACCGTGACTGGAAGCTCCAATTCTGAAAAATCTAATAAAAATGCAATCAAAACGAAGTTCAATCTTTTGGACTTAAATACGCGATGATGCAAAAATTATTCAAGTTTTAAAATAAATAATTGTTTTTCTTTAAGTATTCGTAGTTTTTTGTGCACAATCATTTGTTATGGAAAAGTTAGAGCGTAACAATTTGCCCCGTTATGGGGCTAGTTGTTCCAACTTCCAACGTTGAGTCAAATTATTGTTGTCACATTTGCACTTCCATTTCCTGTAAACTAGATTTTATAAATAAAAAGGCTAGTTTTATAAATGTTTTAATTATTTATTAAACCTGACCCGCGTACAATTAAGGTAAAACTTAACTTTATTATGAACTTATGAGTATTGATCTCAAAAGCAAAGAAATCGGTATAATGTAACGAAAATATTATTGCTATATATTCTAAATTCTCACAGAAAGAATGAAAAAAGTATCAATAAAATAAACATACAAATTACATTTAGAAATAAGTATTTTGTACTGGAAACGAGATCAATAACATTGATTACAGGTATTTGTAAGACTCAGCATGCATTCAACCTATTTTTCTCGACGTAATAAATTGAAGTATTAATCAATGCATATTATACAGTACTATTCTAGTCTCGAATTTCATTTTATAAAACCGACATAAAATATTATTCAGAAGTTGAAATAAGGCAAATAATTGTTACCGATTCCGATTTGAAAAAATATAACTTTTCGTTATATTTTGAGAACCACTAGATTAAGAAACATTTTTACTTTATAATATTTCTTTGTAACTATAATAATAAAGGAAATAATCACGTTGGTCGGTATTACCCTGTACCCTGTATTTAAAGTTTCCCGCACTTTTTTTTCCTAATGTGTAGTCGTAGTGTAGTTTGATTTTGTGCAATATTATTGAAAAAACATTCTGAAAAAATGAAAATGAAATTAAATTGCTTGTCCAAAGGTTTGGTATCTACTTTACCGTTCTTAAGTTCATATTCCACTTTATTACACTTAGGGAAAATGAAATTAATTAGGCAAATTGACAAAGGAGAATATAGTGAGTGGTTAATATGAAACATCTAGGGTCTGGGCCCTCCACATTAGCTGCTCTTCAAATGCACCTCCACTTTCCATACGTGAGTGCATTCTGTAGTAACCAAACCAGAGTGCCTTTGAGAAGTAATCTCCTCAAAGCTAAAGTATATCAATCGTTATCGTGCACAGAATTTCCACAGAATGTTTAAAGTAATAAATTGCAATATTGAAACGATTATAAACTACAAAGCAACGTTTTATGTTGTATGTGGTATGTGGGAGTATACGTCAATAAAATGCATATTATAATAATGTCGTTACGGTTGTTTCCACAAAAGCCAACGAGAAATAATTGGCTATTTGCATACATAGTAGCTAAAATAAGATTTTGAAAGCATTAAACATGTTTCCAGAATATAAGCAATATTTTCATCGTATTATAGTAATCAATAGTTATTTGAACTGTTGCTTAGAAAAGCAGATTTTTTCTGCTCCGAAAGATGTTACTCAGTATTTTTATACAAAACAATAATCAAAATCTGATGTGGTCAGCACATAACCCCTCGTCTATCATCTGCACTTTTTATTAATATTTATATTTTATATGAGATATGACACGGTAAAATGAATTATTAAAATAATTAGTACAATTCCTTTTAGAGTATTTCATAATTATTATTATAATATTTTCACTGTCTATAACAAACATTTAGTTCCATAGATCAACATATTAACCGTAATTGTAACAAATTTACCGAATATTAATTATTTGTAATAATTAACTGGGGCTAGGGAGAAACAAATTTGAACTATAAAATTTTAGCTAATGACATGATATTATGTATTATATTATAATTTGCAACAATTCTCATTCATAATTAATTAAGATATTTCAAAAAAACACTTCAGATTTCCATGTTGCACGATTAAACCAAAATTTGCTCAGATATAATTTAGGGTATCAGAATGGTACATCCAAAATTTAAAATTTCAAATCTTTTTCCTACACTAGTATTTGAGTAATCGTTACAACATCCATCTACACTACCACGGGCAGAGATCATCGTATAAATATTAAAATCATGTTCTAGGGACTTCAAAACATGCTTATCTATTGAAAATTCATTACCCGATTTTTAGCATGATTCTAATATTTCTCTTACTGAGTGGCGAAAGGTAGAAATGATTAAAACATTTAGGGCCGGTTTTTCCACCTCCGGTTAAAGTGGCGGTTAACTTAATCACCGGTTAATAGAAAAATATCGCATCGAAATAGAAAATAACGTATATTTTTGACTACTTATACGAGTTTTTCGATGCGATATTTTTCTATTAACTGATGGTTAACATAACTGGCATTTTAACCAGAGGTGGAAAAACCGGCCCTTAAACGTTTTACGATTATATATTTCAGACGTTTAGTAAAATAAATATAAATTTACTGTGAATGAATACTTTTTATCTTTGATTAGAGAAATAAAATTTGCAATATTTTTATCATAGAACAATCTATAAAAGGTAGCTTTATTGAATCGTTTGATAATATTTAAATTTTGTATAAAAAGTGATACATCAAATATAGAGTAATTAAAAATATAAAAGTGAATAGTTCCTAGCTTTTGTATATGCAGTTTCAGTAATGAATTCCTCTGATGCAGCTTTGGTTGAATTAGTCATCAAAGGGCGTTGCAATCATGAAAATTCTGAATGTATTATAGAATGAAACGGATCGAAAACGAAAATTTCACTACGGTACGTACAAAAGGTACAAAAAACGGATGATGTGTGTTAACGTAAATATAAAAAATTCTTCACGCAATAATCAATTTTTTTTTTTAAGTATTTCTATTAATTAAATTTATTATGGATTTATTCAGCTGATAATGTATGCACTACTAATGAGGAAATTGATATTAATAATTATAATATTAATTAATTAATGTATAACAAACATATTTGAAATTTGTTTGACGTGCTTTAAATAACATTTCTGGCATATTTTGTAAATATAAGCGCTTATTAAACTATAATTTAATCAATAATGAACCAGAAATCGTATTAAAATTGGTATTTAAATTGCTAAATTTAATAATATATTATAATAATAAGGGTGCTAATAGTAATAGTAATAGTATCTAATATTACCAATGTGATCAAGTTGCTACAAGTTTTATCTGGTGACTCGTTTTCACGGAAAATCAGTGCAGCTATAAAACTGAAAAATTCGTTCGATTTAGGATTAATTTTTTATGTCCTGCGTCAAGCAGACAAATAACGCCATAAAATTTCCAATTTCACACATGATTCCTATTTGTTTAAATAATTTATTTCACGCCCACATATCATCGAGTGTGGAGATAACAGGAATAATTGCATTAAAGCCGTGTGCTACAAAAAAGAAAAAATGAAATAATCAAGTTACACATGGGATAGAATAAAACAAGCGAACGCAGGGAGATTTTGAAAGAAAACTAAATTATCCCCGGGAGATATTGGAAAATAATAATCAAGCTTAATGCCTTTACATTTGATATCTAATGGCTGTGAATAGGTTTTGAAATGAAATCGCGATTCGTTAGAGTTCTTAAAAGCCAAAGCGAATAAATCTGCCGCACGATTTTACCATGTTTGCATTAAACAGAATTCTCGATGTGTCAAATGGATATTGAAGAAAACAAGAGTGTTTGATGAAAGGTTTATTTACGACAGTAAATGTCAATTATCTGTGTTTTCTTTCTCCTCTTTAAATCCTGTCTTGAATTTGAAGGAGAAAACTTTGAGAATATTGTATAAAAACTTTATGGAGTGTATCTCACAACTTTTCATATATGTTTAATATTACAGAGCAAGAGCAGAATTCAATTTCGTATAGACTCATATTTCTCGTTTCCAAAATTTGTTTTCACGTTTTTCATTCCTGTATTTTGTTAAGGAATATGTAATCAAAGTCTGAACGAAACCAAATTTTCACTTTCAGATGTATTTGAAAAAGTAATTTATTTTGCTTTTAAAGTTACCGAGACGCCAAGTTCTTGTAACTCTGGTTTACGTTAGGCGGTAGTCGCAATTGCAAGGAAAAGCTCGACTATCTTAGAGGAAACACTTAAAATAGAACTCAGGAAATTACTTATATTATACTAGTAAATAAACTATGCTTTCTACTAAAATAAAATCATTTACAGTGTACCATTAACTATTTTGTTTACAACTAGTAATTGAATCATCAAATCCAGTACCTTGGTAAAGTTTACGTTGCATATTTAGTTCCATAATTTATATTAATATAAACACAGAATGAAATTCCTTCAACAATTATTATCAAAATATTTCATTTACAATTCATATTTTATATCTGCTCAACAAAGAAAAATAAATATCCTTTAAAATTTGTAATATTTCATAACCCCGTGGAATTTCTTCGGACAAAATAGTCTAGTCGTTCAATCCTTTTAAACTGGTTTCATTGTATCTGGATGACGTATCGTACTTCTCGAATTCTCATTTTTAAAAAGTATTTTACAGAAAAAGCTCGATACTCAATCTGTACTTAACACTAAAATGGATATAGAGAACTATATATTGGAAGAGATAGATAAATATCATTGTTATTTACTGCTCCACAATGTAAGAAAAAATATGCTCCTGCTTTTTTAAAATGTTAGATTAGAAATGAATTAAATAATATATATTACAGATACAAACAGATTTTAAAAAAATATCTATGTTTTGTAAAAGTAATAATTTACCAGATTTTTTGACATAAATAAGTATTAATAGAACATTACTTTACCATTGAATCATAAGTCTTTTTTTGTGTTATTATAAGTCTTTAGATTTTGTTATTTTTATTATCAAAATATAAAAATATGCAAAATAATGAAAGCATTAAAATGATAAAGAAGAGATATTTAAAAGTTAAAAATTTAATCATGTCATATTTTCAATTTTAAATATGATTGAAGACTAAACATGAAGTAAAAGTTAAAAAAAGTTTTGATTGATCGAAAAGCCAATCAATTTAAAAATACATTTCAATTTTTACGGTACAGTGTTTGTAAAAAAATAAAGGTAAAAATAGTAGAGTAACCAATCAAGTGTCATTTTAAAGTTCTCATCCAAGCGACGAATACTAACGCAAACCAGTTAGAAAAACGTTTAAGTTTTTTTTTGACTAATTTTTTCATTAATCTCCGACTAAACTACTGAGGGCGGAACTTTCATGTGTTGGTAGAACTTTGCAAATTTATGAGTCGTATTTACATAAACCATTGTACTTAGTATTAAAATATGCACGTTTTCGCTTACGGAGTATATATTGATTTTCAATACAATCATAAATTATTTTTAGCTTGCAAAGCATTTGCCCTCGCATTTTTTCTTCACACCCTTTTTGATTCCAGAGTCACCTGCAACGAATCGTGGAGCGTCCGGGCAAAGCAATATCCCAGCATCAGCCGCTGAACCGGCGCGAGAGCGGGAACGTCACTGCAGAGGACATGCGAGTGTGTGGAGTGAGTCGCCCATGTCCCTTCACCACCATCTTCGAGCTCCGCGCCGTGGGGGGCGAGACGCATGTCTCCAGACCCTTCCCCGCCGACTTGCAAATCTCCACCTTGGCGCAGATCGCCGGATACGCCGCCATGACTGGCCAGATTCTCAACATCGGAGACGTCAAAGCTTGGCTGAAAGAACAAAACTCACAGTCAGATGCGGTTAACGCTAGGACTATTTTATGCATGCCGATAATCAACGGACAAAAGACTTTGATAGGTGTTGCTCAACTGATAAACAAAGCCAACGGTTCTCCGTTCACAGATTGTGATGTGTCTCTGTTCGAGGCGTTTGCGATATTCTGTGGGCTTGGAATACACAACACTCAGATGTACGAGAACGCGTGCAAGCTAATGGCAAAGCAAAAGGTGGCTCTAGAGTGTTTGAGCTACCATGCTACGGCCAGTAACGACGTGACTTCCAAGCTTGTGAAGGAAGAGATCCCGTCAGCCGAGACGTATAATTTGTATAGCTTCACCTTCATCGATTTCGACCTTTCAGACGACGATACGTGCAAAGCGGCCATCAGGATGTTCCTGGAGTGCGATTTGGTTCAGCAGTTTCACATTCCCTATGAGGTAAGTTTCTTTTGATATCTGACACCACTTTGCACCACTCGTATTGCACGAAAAGAAACTCGTCTCGTTTTAGTCCCAAATTATGTGGTCTTATCTCGTTTTGGAATATTTTAATCTTGTCTTTAATATAACAAATTTAGAAATGACTTATTTGTAATATTATTCCAGTTAAAAAGGAGTGGCATTAATATAAAGGTTTCAAATGCTCTTGATTTTTCGTAATAAGTCGAAACAAGTCTGAGACTGGTAGTGAGTCCTGTACCTGACACTATTGTTGACATATGACACCACTTTCCACCGGAGATACTTAGGTAGTTTGCACAGCAGTAACAAGCAACATAAACACAAACGTTTCTTAAATGAAACGCGTTTGAAGTATTGAATTCTTTGTAGGATATCACCTATTTATTTCACTTGTAAAAAAACTTCAAAAGAAAATGTCTTTCTCTCACACTTTATAAATGTTTCACAGTACTAAAACAAATAAAAGAAAAACTTTCTTTCTCCGTATTTTTGTTCAATAACAGGGCAAATAAATAAATATAACACCCGTGTTTCCAGCAGATTGACTGTGGCAAACATAGGCCGTATATTCTGTCAGAAGTCAACCCTTTGTTTGACTTCCTGGGGCATTCACATCTGTTCACCAATGCATGAATGCACAGACGCGATAACGCCGTAAATAAATGATTTGGGACAACACACTGGCTCTTGTGATCACAACAATTGCTTTTTGCGTCCTGAATATTTCAACTACGCGAAGAAGTTTCCAATACAAAAGTTCTTGAATTAGTTTGAAACTACTCGTATATAGACGCTTGATGGTTACGCTAAGTATATTGCATATTTTGAAACTCCAATTCAAAGTTATTTAATGCAAATTTATATATCGGCATAATAGCTACTGCATCACGAATGTATTACATTAATGCTCGTATTTATAAAACGCATTATAACAATTTGTAACAAAACAAAGTGTTAAAATGTAATGAACGTTAAATATTTAATCATAAATATAATGATTATTAAATTATCTAGTAACTTTTTGTGTTGAAAACCAATTTCATGTAACAAATTTAACGACAAAATTATATTTTGTATGATATGCGAATACCAAAATCAAAATGTCAAGGATAAAGAAAAGAGTAAAAGGTAAAAATTATACCGAAAAGTATATAGAACTCTTTATAAGTTCGAGTTTTGTAAACTAAGTAATAAGACTGACAACGTATCATACGATCTGGTAACACTTGGGACGCGGACTTTGGGGGACGCAGGTGAACATGTTACCTATATGCCTAGTACGACTTTCAACTCGATGAAGTCATTTGATTGTCCGTAGTGACAGTTTTTTCTGGTGCATTCTAAAAATGAGTAACGTCAATTAAAAAAAACCGGTGTGTTATCAAGTTTTGCTTCAGACTTGGGCACAGTGCAACGGAAATTTTTACAAAACTTAAGCAGGCATACGGAAAAAGTGTTATTTCAAGGGGTCAGATTTTTCGGTGGTTTTAGGAATTTGCAGAAGGAAAAGAGTCGAATGAAGATGAAACATGCATCGGAAGGCCTTCATCTTCAAGAACTGATGAAAATGTCAACAGAATCTGCGATCTTGTGCGTTCAAACTGTTGGTTGACAGTACTGAATGATCGGAAATAGTTAAATTAATTGACGGTGAGAAAAATCTGATTTAAGTTCTTGTGATTTTTTCCTCTTTCCGAGATTGAAAAATCACCTCAAAGGAACTCATTTTGGAACACTTCAAAACATTTAAACGACTGTAATCGACCAGCAGATGCTATGAAGATTAGAAGAACCGTCTCCAGCACTGTGTGACTTCCCATGGAAGCTATTTTGAGGAAGACAATATTGAATTGTAATTGTATTCAAATAATTAAAAAGAAGTCTAAAAACTTAATTTACACTCCTCGTATATTGAAAACTCAAAATTATTTAAATTAAGAAAACCGTTGCGGTGTCTGTAAAAGAAAAAAATTGTGCTTGGTAAAAATTACCAACGAATTTAATTGTCCTTCAGGATATGGTACGCAGTCTTGAAGCATTATATCTTAATGTTATAAAAATTTTATTTTTTCTATTTTATTTTATTTTTATGGTATTACCAGAATCTGACGAAAATGAGATATTGACATTTGGAAAATGAAGATAATAGTTTGTTATATTTTCAATGAAAGAAAATTCATTCATTAAATATAGCGAACAATTTAACTTATTAATTTAAATTATTGAAAACAAACGTTAATGAATATGGACATAGAAGTAGTTTCATGAGAATAACCCTTTCGTTGTAATAATCATCAAAGGATATAGTACGGATAAAGACCCGAACTTGAGTAGGATGAATTGGTTTTGGAAGGTCTCTATCAATACCCGACTAGAATCTTACAATGGAGACAAAATGCTGTTAGGGATAGAGACGTATGAGGTCTCATTTTTCTTATACTCTTTGTAAGGACTACAATTTATAAAAAAAATCAAAGTTCAAATCACGAATTATTCACACAAATGGTATTTTCTACTGATAAAAGATGCTAATATTTAGATGCATAAATAAGGCTAAAATTTAAAGCAACACTTACAAATATTCTATTCGAAATTTTTTCCGCAATGTTAAATAGCTTATTTGATATTTTATTCCGATGTGACATGTCCATTTAAGTGAAACTTAAAATTTAAGTACTTGATATTGATGTAACTGGTTATAAGTATTTTATTTTATAAATTATAGTCCCATTGATGAAAACAAACAATTGCAAAATAATTTACCTACAGAGTGTATCTAAAAATGTGTAACAAATTTTAAGAGTTTGGGTATACTGGTATACAGTATTGACAATGATCTGATCATGTATCCAAACGAATTTTATTGAACATTAATTTATTTTAAGGATAATTTTAACACAGCTTTTGCGACATGAGGTGTAGGGTTAGAAAATGTTTCAATATTCAATATCTAAGCTGTTGCGCAATGGACAAATTTGAGACAGGTTAGTTATTGACTGTCCTACAAACATCGATTCTTTTAAAATTAGTAATTCTTTTTATGCTTTGTTACGCTGCTGTGTAATTTTACATTATTCGTGTTCTTTATTTCATCAATTGATATTGTTATTGTTATATTATTATCTTATGAATATTGTTGTCATCAGAGTTAATGTTTTTAGGATCTATTATATTTTCCATAGTTCTTTCCTTTTTTATTACCGTCTCTCTTCTTTGTTTATGCACTGAACAGCTTATAAGATATAGTTAAATACCTTTACAGAATTTGCAAGGGCAATAACTTTATTGTAGGATGAAAGTGTTGTAATAGATTTTAAGGATACAAGTTTAATATAGCGTTCATAATGAAACGGGCGTGATGTTTAAATTACGAAGCGATTAGCCGAGTGTTTTAATCACGAAAGTTTCATTATGAGGCTATATCAAATGGGTATTCTTTAATATTTTATCTACGATAGATTAAATTAATCTTGAAATACATTTATGCATTCTTATGGATACTAAGATTGTTTGTTTGAAAAGAAAAACCTTTTAGTTGAGTCAAATTGTTTAATAGGAGTCCATTTTTCCTCAATTTCAAGATAAAATAAGTGAGTCTGGGTCAAATAATGTACCATAGGACATTGAAAATATTAATACTAATTTAATTTTTATTATTATTTGTCTTATATATAATTCATAATGATACCCAGTACTATTATGAAACTCCTAATGATACTCGATGACACTGAAGTTAATGTGCTAATTATATATTAGCGCATTGTCGTAGATATAAATATATAATAATAATAATAATAATAATAATAATTTATTTTGTTAAGAAAAATAATTTCATACAAAATGATTGGTACAAGTATTTTACAATATGAATATATATCTATGATAAGTTACAATAAAATGTTTAGATGTGTTTTTACAAATTCAAAATAAACGCTTTAATTCTTAGAGCAGTTTTAAAAAAGGTATGTATATCAAATAGTTTTTCTTTGGATAAATCAGCGAGTAGATTGGTTGTGAAGTTGGCTGGGCTTTCTCTGTTCAGGTGTTTCGAGATATAAGCGTCTCTTATGGAGTTATACACGGGACATCTAAAAAAGAGATGAGAGACAGTGTTGTCTTCATGAAGGTTACATATGTTGCAGATCTCATCCTCTGTAAATTTGTGGAGATAATCGTCTTGGTAGTAGTGGAACCTATTGGGATTGGTTACTCTTAGCTGGCTAGCTAATTTAAGGACAGCGAAAGGAATGTCGAGAGAAAGATAGTTGTGGTTTGTAATGTACGTTTGGTAATTGTTATAAGAGGACTTGATGATTCTAGCTGTGTCTTCTTCATATAAAATTTCGTTATAGGCTGTTGTTATATTATTGATCTCATTTTTCGTTATAATACAGCTTTGTGATTCCCATACCCAGTCTAAGTTGGCTTTGGACAGTATGAGTTGTAACTGCCTGGCCCAATTGTATTTCATTTGCTTCTCTTCTGTAATAGCATGAGGTGACTTTGTGTTAAGAGTGAGTAATTTGTTGTAGCTCATTTTAATATATCTTCCTTCAGGCATAAGTAGTATTTGTAACCAGAAGCGAAGCATTTTTTTAACAATCGTAAGTTGTAAATTCTGTTGTCCAGTTTCTCTTCTAACTATGTAACCAGGAGTGTTTTTCGGCCATGAAAATAATGATTTGAAGAACAACGTCGATCCTTTTGCTATATTTTCAAATTGAGTTGGCCCCCATATTTCTGCCCCATACAAAAGAGTTGGAATAAGAGTGGATGCATATACTTTGTTGTAAGTGTCCCAGCAATATATTTTTGCACGCTGCATAATATTTTTTACAGTACCTGTAACTCTTCGTGCTTTACTTATATTGTTTTTCGTATTTTCATTATACTTTCCTGAAGCTGTTAGTACTATACCTAAGTAAGTATATTTGTTAGTGAACTGAATTTCTTCATTTTGGCAAATGTGTTTTATAATGCGTTTAGGAGATCTTCCTAGATGGAAGTGAACAATTTTTGTCTTTTCAGAGTTGACTTTAAGTTGTAGTGAGTTGCAATATTCCGTTAACGCATCTAATTTTCTCTGCACGTCTGGTGGTGAATGTGCGAAAAGGACTATGTCGTCGGCATACTGTAGCGACATAATGTCTGTTTTATTGTTTATGAAAAAACCCTGTAAATTTTTCTGTCTTAGATGTTGCTCTAAATCGGAAATGTACAATGCAAAAAGTAGCGGACTGGTGCACTCTCCCTGCAGGACACCCTTGGTGATTTTTATTTCTTTTGACAGTTCATTATTAACATTCACTTGTAGTGTTGCTTCGTTATAAATATTTTTTAAAAGCCTGGTGATTTTACTGCTTATGCCTAATTGATGTATTTTGTTCCACAGAGTCGCATGTGGTATAGAATCGAAGGCTTTACGAAAATCTATGAAGATTGCATAAATACCTTTTTTGTTCGTTAGAAAAGCTGATTGTATTATTGTATTTATAACAAAAATGTTATCTATACAGGACCTTTTTTTCCTGAACCCCGCTTGGGCTTCGGGCAGAATGTTATTACTCTCTATCCAGTTTTGCATGCGAGCGTTTAGAATAAAGGTGAATACTTTCGTCACAGAATTTATTAAGGCAATTCCTCTATAGTTGTCTTTGTTCCGTCGGTCACCTTTTTTATGGAGTAGTATTAGTTTTATTCTTTTTAATTCCCTGGGTAGATCTTCTTGTTTTAGGAAGTTGTTAAATAAATGACGAAGATAAATTTTCCAATTATGTGGCAGATTTTGTAATTGCTCATATACTAATCCGTCTGTTCCGGGGCTTTTATTAGACTTAAGTTGTTTAAGAGCATAATGTAGTTCTCCTGGTGTGATGTCGCTGTCTAAATATGGATTGTATGTGCCAAAATAGGTCTCTTCATAAGTAATTTTATTGCCATATAAATTCTGAACGTATTCCTCCCATTCTTGAGGTTGTATAGGATTTGAAGCAAAATTTGAAGGATGTAATGCTTTAATTGCTTGCCAAAATTGCTTTTGATCTTTAATATTTTCCAGCTTATTTTTCAAATTGATTGCATACTTTTTCTTTTCTTCGTTTATAGCATTTTTATATAACTTTCTTGATTGTATGTACTGCTGTAGATTATCCTTTGTATATCCATGAGTTTTGCAATGCCTGAGATGTTTTCTTGCAGTTTTTTTAAGTTTTCTACAAGTTTCGTTGAACCATTCTTTATTTTTCTTTATATGTGGCTCATTACATATTTTTATTTTTCTTGTTATACCAATTTCCTGAGATATGTTTTTAATTTCTGTTTTAATAATCTGATATTGTTGATTTATTTCATTTTCTTCAAAACCCTTGTATAATTTTGTTTGTAGAGCTGCATTATATTGGTCTGCTTTTGTAATATCCCATTTGGTCTTTATAATGTCAGTATATACATTGTTTTGATATGCATTATGTTGTTTGGTGACGTTTTTTATTTTAATTGAACAGATAAGATGGTCTGATACAATTATTTCTTGTATGATTGTGAAGTCTATTACTAGTTGAAGTGCTTTTATATCCATCCATATCAGGTCAATAATACTCTTTCCGTTCGCTCCTAGGTAAGTAAAGTTTGCTGGAGAATCACTAGGTGCTCTTCCATTCATAACAATTAAATTTTCGCTTTCCATAATCTCCAGTAAATCTTTTCCTTTTTTGTTTAAAGTCTTATCATGGACTATTCGATCGGCTACAAAGTTAGTATTAATACAAAGTTCATTTTCAATATTATTTGAGTTTCCAATTCTGGCATTAAAATCACCACATATTATAAAACAGTGATATGGATATTGTTTCATGATGGTTTGCAGGCTTTCGGAAAACAGTTCAAGCAGTACACTATACTCATACGAATGAGAAAAATAAATGGCACCAACAATGAAATTTTGGGTAGAGTTACTGAAGTTAAGAAATATCCAATGATTTTCTTGTTCAATAATTGAAACGTTTGTAAATGAGGATTTTGTAAAAATAATAATTCCTCCAATGGCTCTACCAGTACTAGTCTGTTTAATTGCTTTTTGTTCATATTTGTGATAGTTTTTTAAAAAATATGGATTTTCTTTTAAATCAAAATTTGCCCATGTTTCAACAATACATATTATTTCATGATTTGTTAGGATTTTTTCTTCATGTGGAGTTAGTCTGTATAAATTTTTGAGTCCTTGAACATTCCAAAATAATATAGTATGGTAATTATTATGTGATATAATTGTTTGATTATTTAGTTTTTTGGTGCAGTTTTTGATCTAAGGCTGATTTGGAAGTGTTTGTCTAAAGGCCCAGATTTCATATTAACAGTTTTGTTTGTTTTTTTATTACGAGATCGAGGGGTGTTCTCTGTTGTATGCTGCGAGTAAGTTTCAGTAATAGTTTGGTTTTCATCATCAGTGTTAGTGATGATTTCTAAATTATTGATCGAACCAGGTGATAGAGAACGCCTTCTTGTTTGTGCAGGTAATAATGCCACATTTGCATTGTCTTCTGATTTTTTAAAGTCCTGTATTGTATATTTTGTGCCATTGACAAGCAAGAAATTTTGTTTTAACTGGGCTCTGTAACCATCTTTTTTGGCTTTTAACAGATGAGGTTTTAGAATTTTTCTTTCTTGGAGTATGCTTGGGGAATAATCTTCTTGAATAAATATGTTAGTATTTTTGAGTTTATTCAAATTCTGCAATATGTTGATTTTAATTTTTTTTGTGTTAAATTCGACATGTATCGGTCTGTTTTTATTATCAATAAATTTACCAATTCTTTTTATGTCCTCTATATTATTTGTGCTTATTTTTTGTAGCTTCATAGTATCATTAACAATATTAATTATTTTTTGCTCCAAATTCTCTTCTTTTTCTTCTTTTATGCCAAAAAATAACAGGTTTTTCTCTCGAGTTTTCCTTTCTAAGTATTCTAATTGCTTTTCTTTGTTTCTGAGTTTTTCTTCAAGTTCTTGAAATTTTCTTTGATTTTCTTCTATATTAGAATTGAAACGAGTATTCAATGTATCAAGTGAATCTTGCAGTTTATCTAATTTACTTGTTAAGGGTAATAATAAAGTTTTAATGTCATCTACTGTTGCCATTCTCAATTTTATTTTTGCGTTAGTTGGGAACACTGTTCGATTTAGTTTACACTTGCGCGCGGCTTGTAACTGTTTACTTAAGTTTGAATAATTTGGCTTAACCTTGAGTTGTTGAAATGTTTTTAATGCACAATAATGTGGTTTTTAACTTACTGTTATAGTTTAATTTTTATATCAACAGAAGCCGCACTTTTTAATGTTTACACTGATCACAGGTTGAAAATAAACTATGAGTTTTTAATAAACAAAATTGATAATTTTTGATAAAACTATTTTTCACTGAATATTTTGCTATCGCTCCAATGTTACCAATCCTCTATATAAATATATATTGTACATAGTAATTGTCAAAATAGGATATTCTTTAATCGAAATAAAACTGTTTTTTCGTTATACAATTTATTTCATTTTGAAAATAGATTTAATTTTGTGTAAAGTATAATATTGTAAAACACGCTTCGATAAAAAATAAAATGATGAAAATACTAATCATTTTATTGGAACAAATAAAACAAATATTGTTTATTTTTTAAATTTATATTTACGAATTCTTCGTATATGAAAATCAATAGTCAAATGTTTAATATCGGTTTAATAGATGTAATATTGACTTGTAATGTAAGTTGTAACCACAGGCATAGTTAGAATTTAAAATTGAGGATGCTTAAGTCCTTACCTTATAATAACATATTTGATTAATTTATAAACAAAAACCTAAAATATTATTCAATATAAAACCTCAATTTAATGTAATAACAGTTTTCTATTCAAAAGAATAAATTCTTCTAATATATCTTTTGTATTCATTATTCTGAATGTATATTTTCAATATTTAATACTGCTAAATTAGTGATAGTAGTTTTCATCCAATATTTTATTCTCCTAATAGTACAGCATGATATTTCCAAAGTTGCTGTGTTTATAAGCAGAATGAGTGTAATTTTATAAAGTTTATAATAATTACTAAAGTAAATATCATCATCTTCAGAAAAGTTATTGTTTTAGCTTTCAAAATATATTATTACTCCAAAAGCGGTATTTATCTACAAATTTTGAACTTTCATCCAAATTTTCTAAGAGAAATCGATTTCAAGGTTTGTAGTTATTGCATCAATTATACGGTAGCAAATATTAATTAGGAAATTTTTTTAATACAATTAACAATAAATCTTGCATTATAAATCAATTTTCGGTTTGCGGAAAAAACCTTTCCTTGTGATTCCATAAAAATATATGCATTTTATCTTTCTAGATCGATGCTTCCTATTAAGATGAAGATATCTTTTATAAAAATTTACAAAAAAATTGTTTGGGGGTGTTAATTAAAATTTGGGGGATGCTTAGCACTCCGTACGACTCCTCTAACTACACCTATGCTTGAAACGTTTAATTTATCTTGTTAAATTGATCATACGCAACATAAGATAAATTTGACTGTAATCTAAAAGAGCTAATCCGGCTCTCAATTAATTATAGCTCCCCGCATGTTGTGAAGGACCAAATCACATATTCTTAGTTTCTTGAAGAAAGTATATTGGAAATGCATTTATTCCACAGGCGGTAATATATTTAACCTTTACAAGATTACTTAGTCTCGCGAGCACTCACATTTGTTAGCGAAGAATGCACCAGGGAAGTTTCAGAACACATAAGAGAAAATCAATAACCTCGGATCAAACTTGATCCACAACTAGTCAACCCTAATCACCCACTGCTCCCTATATTGTTTCACTTAATACTTAGCAAGACTGGAAAATTAAAAACCTGATCGGTTAATAAAGGACGAGGTATCTTCCTGCGAATATTAATAAACTTCTTACAAAAAGTTAATTAAACCTTTCTAGTTTTATTAACTTGCGGAATCACCGAATTTTAATCAAGAAAGAAATTGAAAACTGAATCATAACTAGATTTTTATGAAGGAATTTTATTTTCGTCTGAGACGTAGCTGTTTTAGAACTTGGAGTATCAATGCATTATATTCTTCTTTTATATAACCAAGGGTTTTGGCTATATGTGAAATCAGGATATGAATTCCAGTGTATGACAATTTTTTTATTTCCATTTTAGTGGATATCACATATCGCCCGGGTAGGTACAACAGAATTTTTATGTGGACAACATTTGGCAACATTGATATTTATCATTCGAAATGAGCTAGATTGGGTAATCAGAACCCTACAATGGGGTCCTCCATTTTTTTTTATATTTTTCTATAAAACCTAATGAAATTTAAAAGCAACAACTTTAGATTATTCTTCATTAATCTATAATTATATTTTTCCTAGAACCGGGCATAAAATATGCCCTTTTTACAGTTTGTAAAGAGTCACTTTTCACGCATTAGAGCGTGAAATATAGCCGTTGCTTGGCAACTCTGGTCGCACATTATCAATGGTTTTATTTATTTTTGAAAACGATTTTTATTAATATCTCGGTTGTAGGAAAAAGGTATGCAACACGTGTGTAATATAGTGTTTTTTTATCTCGTGCTTTTTTATTTATTATTTTATTTACTGTGATTTAGAAGTACAGATGAAATTGATCTCAAACAATGGGACTCTGATGGGATTTACTGAAAACTAAAAGTATCAGTTGGATTATTCGTTGTGTCTTACTGTACAATTTGTACAAAAATATGTTTTATAAAAATGAATTTACAATTTAGGAGGATAAAGTCTGGCTCTGCTTTTGATTGCCAGTCAACGTGTCTTTGATTTTCCTCTTCTACATTAAAAACTTATCAAATTATTGTGAAGTAAAATAAAAATAAACTAATCAAAAATATTGAACCAAAACTATAAATATATTGCTTTTCTTATTTCAAATAGGATAGATGTGCAAAAGAGAGGTACAGTGAGAGAACGCTACAATGTGACTTAGAAGTATAGATGCTTAAAATCTCAAATATTTCAAAAACTAACAATTTTTTAAACTTTTTTCTTAATTATGTTTTTTGTTATCTACTTTCTGTGTAACTAATATTTTACTCAATTTACTGTTATGGTGCAGGATCCCATTATAGTGATGTAGTTTGGGTAAATAATCAGATCGTTAAAATTTCGGAATGGAATTTTTGTTGTTACAGGAAAGAATTTACGGAGAAAAATGTTACTGCATTCCTGCAATTAGTTCTGGACTAGGGCATAAATTAAATCATGATGTGGTTTTAATTCCAGAATTTCTGGCATGGGTAAAAAATTCAGCCATTCCAGCATATAATTTAAAGAACGAAAATTAAATTATGATACTAAAAATTAAATAGGTACTGGGTGGTAGAATTAATACTTACCTTTGTAGAAGGTATTTATGGTCCTATACGTCACGAGAGGATTACCAAAATCTACAAAAACGATGCAGCAGTACTTTCTCAAAATCCCTCTAATAAAAATAGTTGATTTTACTTATATAATTTGTAAAAATTTGATGTCATTCGAATGTAACTTAAAAAAAACGACATAAGTTTGAATTTCTCTAATAAGTAATTGAAAAAAAAATTGTTTTATTACTAGGGATTGGATTTTAGACACCAAAGACATAAAAAATACAGGTAGACAAAAAGGCCATTTTATACCTATTTTAGGCAACAAATTATAAATATAGACAAAAAAAATGGAAATAGGGAAACATAAAATATTCAACAATTTCTCATTTTTTGTATTTTCGGCCGAAGAATAATTTACTAATAAAATAATTAATCACTGTAATATATTTTGGTACAATATTTAAATATTGCACTTACATATATTCTCATTATTATTATAAAAGAATGGCGATTAGCTTTTGTTGAAACAAACACTTTGTAAATTTTACCGAAAATAATATTTTAGAAAATTTTCTGTAAACATTAAATAAAGGCATTTTAGATAATTGTTAATAGTCTTAATTACATGCCTACAACACGGACAAATAGAAAATAAGCATTTTGCCTAAAATCTGAACCCTTTTCATTACTTTTCCAAATTTTTCTCTATGACTTCACATAAAGTTTATATTTTCTTAAAAAACTATGTGTCAAAAAATCTTAACAATGACATAATTTAAACATCAATGTTTTGACGTAGGAACTCCACGTTTTAATGCGCTGCCAAGAATTTTATTATCGTATAATTATTTGCATACTTGAAGTTTATGTTCTTTGTAATTAAATTAATTCGTTAAGCCAGGGAGTACATAAAGTTTATTAAATCAGAATAAATTATTCAAACGTATACTGCAGCAATAAAGATAAACGTAATCAATAATGCAAGCGACATATCACTGCTCAACGTGTATGTTTTAATAAACGTGTCGCATGTATAACAGCATATTTGAATAAATATTCCAACAAAAACTAAATATATTTTTGTAATATTAGTATATTGCGTTTTTATTCATGTTTGTTATTCATAGTTTTTGTCCACAAAACAAAAAGTCAATTTGCTGCACTATACGGCTTGTCACATTCAATCATAACCTAACATTAATACATCACTTGCAAATACGAATGACGATAATAAGTTTTTGTCATCAACCCATGTTCTGGAAATTAATATAAATTTTCCATTGAAAACGAATAAATAAACATGAAAATAATTGAAATATTTATTAGTTTTTGTTCAAATATAAATTTAATTATGACTTTATTGAATAAATATACCACAATTTATTTTATTTTTCGAGCTGAAACCTTTTACTAAACCGCAAAGAGAATTTTGCGATATCAGATTTGGATTTGAAATTCAAGATTTATTTGACCGAACAAAGCATCTTTATATTTCCTAGCTCTTACGTTTGTGTTGTATCTCTATACATTTGTTTTTACAAGTGGATTTCTTTTAAAAATAAATGAAATCTCTTCTAAGAGAAACATGGAACATAAACTTAAGTTATTGCAAAAATCCGTATTTCCTTTTATTTGTACAATAATCCCACAAAACCGTAATTTTTTTCCTATCGGTAGTTCAAATGTTTATTTTTAATAATTAATATAAAACATTTTATAATTTATGCTATTATTTACTTCGTAAAAATAAAAAATTATTACTGAAATTTGAAGCCATATTTACTGGTTCACAAAATTCATTGTGAGACAGGAATTCCATCCGCTTTTGATAACATCTATTTTCATAAATGACGCAAACTGTTAATCTACAGACTCTGTAAGGGGTCTTTGCCTAAAATATGTTTTAGTAGATCTAGGAACCTCAAAGGTATATTGTAGATAGATGATAAGGGAACAATATAGTTTACGGTTTAGGTTATGTGCACATATGTATCATTAGCTCAGCAACTGTTTCTAAATTTAAACAACAGTAAAGTCTTTGGAATATACAGTGTGTGCAAGGAAATGCGGAACATAGGACTTTAACATGGGATTTCAAAAAATTGCGGATACTCTCTCTCCTGATACATTTAGAACAAAACTGCAAGAGTACAAAGTTGTTCAGAATAAAATTCTACGTCAGATAAAATCATAATTGTTCCAACAGCACGTTTGCAGTACGAGATATATTAAATATAAAATGTAACATTTTCGTTCAAAATCAGACACCCATGGAAATAAAAGAAAAAATCTATGTGTCAATTGTGACAGTTAGTAACCTTACTTTGTGTTCAATATTTTTTTAAATTATATTTGTACTGTTTTTTTAATAGTAGCACATTGTTAAAGAAATGAATATAATTTCAACTTAAATAATATTAAATTATAGACAATAAGTATTACAATTAGCGAAAATTCTTTAAACTGACAGATAGATATTTTCTTTTATTTCCATGGCTATCTGATTTTTAACGAAAGTATAACATTTTATATTTAATATATCTCGTATTACAGGCCTGCTGTTGCAACAATTATGATCTTATCTGACGTAGAATTTAATTCTGAACAACTTTGTACTCTTGCAGTTTTGCTTTAAATCTATCAGGAGAGAGAGTATCCGCAATTTTTTGAAATCCTATGTTAAACTCCTATGTTCCGCATTTCCGTGCACACACTGTATATTATCTGCATTAAATCTAGTTATGGGATAAATAATTTATGTTCGCTCATACATCGACCATCCAATAATCTCATTTGCTGTTTTTTAATTTTTGTATTTATTAATTTTAAAAATGAATCACAATAGTAAACAAAAAATTGATTTATAAAATTCTCATGACGTAACTATGTACTAAACAGTATTAGCCCAATAAATGAAAGAGAAACAGAAGTAGGTATATAGTGATGTCCACGTTTACATAAATTTTTGATGTATCGCTCTCTACTCTTACTAGTTTTATTTCAATTACTTATTTATAAGTATACCGGAAGTTTATTTATAAGTAAGCATAAAGTATATAGGTATATCATTACTACTTACTAGATACGGTGTAAATTGATTGACTGTAATATATTAAAGTGTTTATTTTTTGGGTAAAAATAGGGATAATTAACATACACTAAAAAAAATATTAAATACTAATTAATAAAAATTAAAATTACTTATTTATGTTTGAACACTTACATCCAGATTAGTTAGTCCCGAAGTTTACCCCTTGTTAACATCCTAAAATGTCTAACTAACTCCAATCGCAATTCATAAAAAAAAAAATATATTATTTAGTTCCAAAGATAACTCCACTAGTTTGGTGCAATTAGCAATATTTATACATGATTATCAATTTCTAAATGATGCAGAGGAATATTTATGGTAATATTTGACAACCTAGATGTAAAAAACATTATTACACGTTACACGCATGTGCAAAGCATTCATTGAAGTGTGGTATTAATAATATTTTTAAAATTAATGTCATATTACATGAAAATGAAACGTTGAAATTAATCTTTTTTATTTTATAATGTAGTAATTAAATATATATGTTTATTTATTTTATGTTAAAATTATTTGATTTTTATATTGTCCTGTGGAAGATCAAAATGAACGTTAAAAATCAGGAAAAAAATAATTACTACATTATAAAATATAAAAGATCAACCTACTAGTCATCGTGTTCGATTGATTTTAAAATGTTACGAGTGTGACAAATATTCCTTATGTTTACTCATAAAATAAACGCTTCGATAAATTGCTGTCATTCTGTAACGATGGTAATGAAACTACTCTATTTTTACTGATAAAATAAACTAACGGTATACCATTTCATAATAACTTTTATCTTATGCAGTTCTTGAGTACCATTAAATATTTATTTTTATTTACATTGTATAAATATACACACTGTCATTTTAAAAATTTAATCCCATCAAAAATATAAAATGTACAAAAAAGCAAGGTCTCGCAACGCAGTTCTTTCTCCACAAAGAGTTGTGAGATCTCATGTAAAACTAAGGCAGTTATTTTAGATAGTATCTACGGAATCACTTATTCAACAACGTTGTCATAAATTGTTCCCTAATTAGTTACCCATCAACATTAGACATTTTTATTTCTATTATAAATACATGACTTGACAATCGCACCAGGGGTTGAAGTTCCCCCGAAATTCTAATGAATTTAGTTTATCCAAATGTCTGAAAGTTTATTAAAAATATGTTCAAATGTAGGAAATAATATGTATATATTAGTAGGACTTAAACTTGGCTAACATGAACTTCATCTTTGTGTACCAACTATTCATATTAATAATCGTGATTTTACCAGAAGCAGCAATTTATAGCAAATTACTCAATATTAACGACCTGTCTGAATTAAGTGAGATTATTATGGATAGATGTAAAGCTTAACTCTACATCCGGTACAAGTATAGATTACGTATTGAATTATTCGATGACGCAGTAAGTTTTCCTTACATTAACCCAATACATAAACCAATTTCCCGCGATTGCCAAATCCCCATATCTGTAACCACATTAACAGAGTCGTGCGTATCCTTTGATACACACCTTGAGCCGCTATCTCGCTCGTGCTGCTGGCTGTTTAAATGATGAAATCCCAGGCGGGCTGGACGCGGACGCCGAGGCGCCGATTGCGACGCCCGCGGCCGCCGCAGTCCCTCAAGAGCCGCGGGACTAGCGCAAGGGTTCGTGTGAATTGGAATATGAAATGGATAGAGGACAGGATTTGCAGGAGATGCACGGAATGGAATCCCAATGACAATATGGTAAACTTTATAAACAGAATACAAATATGTTCCTAAATATTAAATAACCTATTTCTACAAAACCGCTAAATAAAATATGAGGTTTTCTAAATAATTAAATTTGTTCATAAATATAAAACTTTTCATTTATATTTTCATATCCACCCTGTTATGAACTTACTTATTTATCCCGAAACCTCTTCTACCATGGGTGTAGAGGAGTAGAGGTGAAGAATCTTCTCCATTCTTTCCTATTTTTTCTTGGTCTTCCTCGTTTTCGTTTATTTCCTGTTTCCATTTCCCATATCATTTTCACTGTTCTATCGTCACTCATCCTGACTAGGCCATCATGTTATGAAAGCTATGAAAAGCTACCACACTACCAAACCTAACAAATATGTATACCTATATGTATCTGTAACGCTTACGCTAAAAATAATCCAAAAGAGAGTTTAAAATATTCATCGTTTTATTGATGATTAGAACTTGGTTCATTAATAGTTATTTATATATCAAGGTCGTAAAAGAACTTTTAATTCAGGTGCACACACCATTTTTTAGGCGATTGTAAGAAAAAATATAAATTTTCAATTAAAATCAATTTTTGACATTTGTCAGTCTATTTTACGGCCGCATTTAGGTACTTTACGACCACATTTACTTATGGCCACTATTGTTACACGCAAATTCTTAACGTTTTAATTAATATATTTAAAGAAATAGTTAAAATTTAACTTACACTTGTAATTATATTATACATAATTAATCACATTAATATGAACTATAATTCTAAATAAATAATGAAAAAAACTAGCGGCCGAAAATTTTGACTTTGACATATGTCAAATAAACATTGATACTTTAAAGATACTTAAAACAACTATTTATGACCGCCTAAAAAACATGTATATTATTTATTATTTGGTCAAATTGTAGTTTTCTATCATTGTTCATTATATACCGAGTGACCAATAAAATGTTTAAGCATAGGGATCTCAAGAAGAGATACAAAGTCGATTAAATTAGACAAAAGTTTCCTCATGTGGGGATCATTTTATACTTGTTTTTTCCCGAAAAAATGAAAAGGTGAAATAAAAATGTAAATTTTTCAATTTTCGTTTTTTGTTTATAACTTTTTTATTTCAATACAAAAAATATTTTAACTTGCACATTATTATTATTTTTATTTCTCATAGGTACCGTTTTTGAGAAATTGATACCAACTTTCAATTTTCATAAGGGCCTCAAAGTTGGCTAGATATAGAAGAATGGATATAATATTTCCTTCCTGACATATCTGACATTGTACCCAATTGTCAATATGCTTTGAATATACCTTGGAAGAATTATGAATTACTTTATAAGTTAGGTGTAGAGCTTCAACTACTCAAACAAACAAGGCAACTCTTAATCATTTTCTTAGAATAATTTCTGACATATACATATATGACGATATGACATAAAAAAATGTTTCACATGCAGTGTCACCAACACTTGCAATAATAGATTTTTTTTGAGTTGAAAATGCATGGCATGCGCATTGAATACTTCCGCCTCATAGAATAAAGATGGGAATATGTTTTGTCCTTTTATGTTTGATCAAAATCTGGTCTGTCTTTTTCTCTTTTCAATAATAAGAAACACAGGCATATTAAAAAGAAAATGTTCCACACTGAAGTGGATGCTATATTTATTCATTTAATGAACATAGAAAAACAAGAAAATTGCCATAGAAAAATGTACAATTCTTATTCAATAGCTACCCATACTGCATACAAAATAGAGATGAATACTTTTTAAAATCCCTACAATTTCCATTTGTAACGTAAGTACAGGGAATAAATAGTTATTTTTTATACAAGACGATAAAATAATATTTTATCGACAAGCGGAAAGTGTTAATTCACGAGCGATACAATCGCGAGTGAATTATTTAATTTTATCGTCGTGTATAAAATCCTATTTTTTTCTATAGCAGGTTATGAAGAGAAAAGAATTAGAAAAATTAAATTATTATTTAAGAACAATTTTAAAATGTCAGTAGTGTGTGTTGTTATGGAAATGTACTTCTAATAAACAAAAGTTAAAGTACTTTATCTACCCTTGCTGTTAAAGTGTTACTTTATCTACCCTTGCGGTTAAAGTGTTACTTTATCCACTATTTTGAGTTGATAAAATTGCACTTTAACATCTGCTATAGAAAAAAATAAATATTTATATTCATTTAGTCATTTATATCTATGATATTTTCTAATTTTCTAAATCTCAATACACATAATCATATTTTATAAAATACTTTCAGTTGGCTCAAAAGCTATAGCACAATGAATTTAAATGGAACTGCAAAAAGTATATATTTTCTCTTAATGGTACACTGCCATTTCTTCGTGCAAAAGAACAACCAAAATGAATTCATTAAAATTGTAATTAAAGGAGTGGTAATAGTCGACAAGCCACGCCTTGACAAATGATACTAGTTTCTTTAATTACATTAAAATATTTAATTTTATGACATCTCGTTTATAGAAGTACACAAAATTGGGCATCATAAATAAAAAAGATAATTACATCATAAAACCAGGTAATACATGTCCTCATACACTGATATTAGGTACATTAAATAGCTATAAATATATTCTCATGATATTGTTAATAATAAATGAATTACCTCTTTCATAAAACATGGCAGGAATATAATTTTTTAAGTGCATGGATTAACATAAAACCAGTAAAAATGCTAAAAAGGCTATGATTACGTCGTGCATAGTTCAATATATAAATATAAACCTTTTTCGTTTTTAATTGTTTCTATCAAAGCCTGCTTTCGCTAGTAGACAACACATTCTTATTTCTATCAAATTTAAATTGAAATATAATAATTTTTCATTTGCATAATTCTCAATATTTTTGTTATGTAAAAGTATTTGTATTCAGAAAATTATTTCCTTTTTGAAATTATGTATATTTAAAAAAAAAAAAAACTTCTATAAAAATACCTCCTCCAAATATTTTTTAATGCTATTATATGAAATACACATTTAGAAAAAATTGTCTGGACATTCGAAACAAAATAACCCTGTGTATTATAGATGCTTTCATAGTTATTAAGTTGATAACTGCTATTGAAAATAATTTGATTAAATCGAAAATGATTACTCGACATAAGATACAAGATTCTAGAGAAATTTTTAGCAGTAAAAACTTCTAATTTCATTTTAGAATTAAATTTGTTACTTTAATTTAATTGACCGATTTGTACTAAAACTTGAAACAAGTACAAAATTATATTAAAATCCGTTCAACCGAATTTGTGCTACAGACGTTTACATACATCCAGATGGATATCTCAATAATAATAGAAATAGTGTTAAGGAAAGATAAGTTGTGAATTATGTAATTAATGTAAATATTTTTAAGTATTAAATTTGCTTAAAACTATAAATTTCGCGTAGTTCATATTTGTGCAAGAATGTACGGTTTTCAAATAGATTGTTAATTTTAAGTGGTACACTATAGCTATCTCGAGAACTATAAAAGATACAGAGTTGATTAAATTAGCAATCAATTTCAATATTGAGATATTTTTCCCTAGAACTCTGAAATTTTATTGTTTAAATAAAACTGGAAGTAATTTTATTTCATACCGATGAAATATCTTTATTAAACAATAGTTCTTTATTAAAAAGAAAAACTGAATCACAGAACGAAGGGCCCCTTAATTCTACCTTACCGTCTCATCATTTTTCCACAGTTTACATCTTTTTTAAGCAACATTTGCATGCTTTTCCTCTTCATATGTAAGTATCAACTTCATTTTGCATATTTTTAACTAACTTGATCAACAAGACTTATATCGACGATTTATGTTTTTTTTCTGTTAAATAGAACATGAACAGTAAAAATTCCCGTATTCATCTTATGAATAAAACTACTACGTTTTATTTGACTCCAAATTCTTTTCGATTAATTTAATTTTATTAAATGCGTCATTTTCACCCTTCAATAACAATTCATAACTTTTTAGTTTTTACTTTAAAATCTTGTGTTATGAATCTACATTTATGTGAACTGTACATTTTTGTAATAAAAAAATATTTTCAATGTGTTGTACATCATATCAAGTTGTACAACCAAATTTTAGAACGTCCGTTTAATTGTTCTCTACTTAGAATTAAAAAAAAATACATTTCATTGTGTTAATAACAATAATATAATTAATAAAGTACCTAATTAATTTCGGACGGGGTTTGACCCCCAAAACCCCCTCCTTGGGTGCTCCACTGTCTGAATCTATATACATCAAACAAAAAAATTCTTAAATTTTATTTTAAGGCTTTTGAAGTAAAGAAATATTTTTATGCCACTGGTTAAATAGGATATTTTATCATTTATGATTTAAGTTATTAAATAAAATAATTATTCCAAAATTTATAACCGATCCTAAAATATTTACAAATGAAATATTTTTTTACTTCTATTGTTTTTAGCAAAATATTTGATTCTGTATGCTGATTTGTATACATTGGATGTCCCCTAAAAACATCAGCATTCCTTTTTGTCATTTCTAATCAATTATTCCAACTGATTACCAAATATACCCAACTATGTGAATGCGCAATGCAGAAGAATGGCTTCCGGTTTTTATTTTGCCATGTTTTCGTTATCGACCACGCAGGCCAATCCACAGGTGAGAATGTTTCATTGAATTAATTCTCTTCTCGCGCTTGACTGGCTTTCAATCCTCGGTGATTTGTACGATGCACTGATAATGTATTCCATACCGTTGTGGAAACAGCGCACAATGTAATAACCGCTGTAACTGTCTGTAAAGTTGTACAACTCATTATAGTTTTACCGTGGAGCTGCGAGTTAATACACTTGATGATATGAGAACACTTAAAACAAGAATTTTTGCTGAGCACGAGTGAAGTCGTCTCTAGAGGTTGCAGTTTTAGTTCTGGTGCTTCAAATGAAAACTGCAAAAGGAAAAATGTTAACAGCGTTAGAGACTGCAGTAATAAAATTTTAAGAGTCTAGTGGGCACCAACGACAATTACCAAATTTCTCATTATGTTTTTACTAGTTTAAAATTTGGTCATTATCATCTGTGGCACATTTCTATATGGAACAGGGCTTCAAGTTAACTTAAAGTGCTTCTTTCGTAACAACTTTTACTAGTATTTTAGTGGTAGTCTCGAACCCAACGTTATTTTTGTTTGGGTAACGTTTGATAAAACTGAGATTTGAAGCTCAGATTTCCCGCTCCACTTAATTTGAGAAGAATTTGCATGGAGAAATTAAATCTTCGTTCGTAGATTGCGCAATTAATAAATTTGAAAACGAATTGAATAGACGACATTACTGAAATATGGTAATACTGGAACTTGCACGCCATATATTCAATAGTTATACAACAAGAGGTTCGAAAATAATCGAATCTACAGTTGAGGACGAGATGTGTTGCCTTGGAAACACAACGACACCGCAGGTGGAGTTGTGTTTTAAAGGTAACACATCGAGTCCGCAAACTGTATATTCAGATTATTTTCGAAGCTCGAGTTGTATATATTAAGACTATACAACGAATAAATCAACTATATTTAACAAATTATTTACTTATTGAACATTCATTTTTACGAAATGTCAAAAACTGTAATTGTTTATATTCACGGATGATACGATTAAATATGATTCAACTGTTTCCGGAACACCATTAGTGGTGTTCCGCGAAAACACGACTTAGCAACATAAATAGCCGATGTTATACATCGTAACTAAGAAAAATTCAACTATCTGATTGGTCCATTTTCTGATGAGTTGTATAGTCGCCATATATAAAAAGCGAGCCGAGAGAGACAATTCATGCAAGGTGTATCCATCATTGTCTAACACATATTCGTATGCGTACTTTTAACGCAAGTAACATGGCGTATATTCTGATCCACAAGTTTTATATCGTTGTTCATAATCGAAGAAACTGTCCTTTTGACAGCTCTTGTAACATGACATGTAAAATGATTAAAGTGTTGAGGTTTACAAATCTCAATCCATTCAGGGCCTTTAAAGCGCACAATTCTAATCTTCGACGCAATTCTTTAAAACTTCTCTCTTCGAATTTCTTCCAGAATTAAAGACATCACAGCGTCTCTAATCCTCTCCTTTAAATTTTCTACGATTACAACAAATTTTCTTAATTGACAGCCAATGAAACTAAATAAAAAAAAACTAAGTTGACCTATTTTAGATTTTTCTCTGAAACTAAATGAATTTGCGAGTGACAATAGCGGCCGTAAAGTAAATTTTAACACATGTCAAAATGAATGAAAATTTATAATTTTTGCACGTCGGCTAAAAAGTTCTTTCTTGGCCGAATCTAAAATTTGCAGCCGAAGCTAGCAAATCAAATGAGGCCAAAAAGAACAATTTTACAACCTTGATACGCAAATAACTATTTTTGTATTGTAATAAATACTTATTTGGAACATAGAGATAACATACATAAGCAAAAAAAGAGTAACTTAAAGAGAAAGTTAGCGTAATCTCCCTGAGAAATATTCTGATCGTTGACCCTCCACTGGCATCAACTGAATTTTTTATTAATATATTAGAATTATAATTACATTACGTATCTATGTACATAACAAATGTTTTTTTAAAAATGTAACATTAAATAATGAATAGTAAAATAAAAAAAATATTTTATTTAATAATTAATATAACAATTAAAAAACAGAAAATACCATTATGAATGTTTCAACAAAAGTTTTTAAAATTTAAAGTTGTAGAGAGAAGATTATTCACATGCATATTTAATATTATAATATGCAAGTTTTGTAAGTAGAATGTGTGAATATGCAAGTGAAATGTTAGACTCCGACGACAATTGCATTTTAGGAGAAAAGCGTTGGCGTTGGGAAGATTAATTGTAGCGTGCATAATTAAGGACCCGTGTCAGGCCAATTAGTGGTACAGAACGAAAAACTTCATTATTTTATCAAGAAAAAAGGATTTACAAAACGATGAACAATTCGCACTTATTATTTTTCAAAAAGAATTACTAATTAATTTTATAAAAAAATGTATTGTCTTTCAAAATTTAATAATTAATTCCTAACAAAAGAACAACGAAAATGAAACAGAAACTTGGCGCCACTTTATCACTGGAAAGGTTAGGTTTCCTTCTGTGAAATATTAAACGAATTAAATTATTAACGTAGTTCCTTTCTGATTAAACATCTAAATGAAAACAAAATAAGGGTGTGTAAAGTAATATTCATGTTCTTTTGTTAGCAAGAGGAAAGTTCTGGAAGATATATTTTCTTATTACGTTACTTACCGCAAGATCTGTGTCCTGTCTTGCTTTCGACGCGCGCGGTCTTCAGGGAGCATTCCGAACAAAAACCAGACTTTATGAATTATAAAATGACAGTTCTGAGCTCCTCTTCCGCAGGGGTGAAAGAACCTACAGTGAAAAGATATAAAACATGAGTTCAAGTAGCATTCCGCCGAAATTAGTATGGAGATGATGATACAAAAATAGAATTATTAATTCAATATTTCTCCGCTTGAACTTGGAATTAATTTTTGGCGGAACTTTTACTCGATAATTGTGTTGAGGTTACATTATCATAAATTAATCAAAAATAAATTTAAACTTTTATTCGGGTTGTAAAGTTCGTTTATGTTCCAATTTCAGCCGTAATATGCTACATATTACATTTTATGAAACGATTAAATGAAATGTCGTACAATTTATGTTTCTATTACTAATAAGAAATTCAATTACATTTTTTTCTAACTCTTCCAATATATTCGCATAAGAGTTGACACTATAAAATTAATTTTGAATTTGCAAATTATTTTTATAACCTTTTCCAGAAAAGTAATGGTTAAATTATAAAAGTAGGTTAAATTAATTTATTACACGAAATGTATGAATGAACTTTTTCAGGTTAGAACCGACTGACGTATGAATATTAACTGCGCGTACTCACTAATAAATTACGTTGGAAAAATAGATCATGTCCTGTGTCACATATTTCAAAAAGTAGAACAATTGGAAATTATTGTTTGGAGAGAATAATCCTGACTCTAACGAGTTTTAAATATTATTCCCTATTTAAATGTATACAAAATTAATTTTAATATATGAGCATCATTAGGATTTATTTTATCTCTAAATTTTAACTATACTGTTGAGCAATTAATGTGACAACTGGTAATTTTTGTTTTAAACAAATTTATGACATAAAATTATTTACATTAATTATATTTTTAATACTTACACATAAATAATCATTTTTTATTTGGCTTTGAATCTGTCTGTTATAGAGAAAATATATGTTAAGCAAAATGATTTACGTATGATCATAGTTATGATCAGCGGCGCTCAGAGAGGAAGAGCCCCCAAACCGTCTGTCGTATTATGAAACAAAAGGGTCCCTCTTTACTTTATTTCGCGGGTCCCCCGAATTGTTTGGGCGCCCCTGGGTATGGTAAGGTTTCCGGATAATGACATAATGATAATTACTTAAATTTATGAAAAACATAGATAAAATTTTAACTTATGAACATTTAAAAAAAATAAATTTCATCAAAACCAACATTCTTCCGTTGTTCTCTTTAATTTGTTTAAGACTGTAAATAATGTGTAAATATCAAAATTTTCTAGTGATTCGAAATCTATAGGACAAGGGGCAGTGTCGTAACTAGGTTGTGGCAAAGGTGGCGCACATCACAGGCGCAAAATTCTTAGGGGGGTAAAATTTTAATCCTTTACCTGATTTGAAGTCAAATATATATAAAATCTATTTTTTTAAATTTTGACATATAATTGTCTACAAATAGCTGCAATAAGTGTATCAGTTACTATAGCCCCTTGTAAAAGCTTTCTTAGCAAATTAAACATTGTTAAAAATATGGCTATAATATCAATTGAAAAAGACATGACGATGATGTTATTTTATTAATGTTGCCTTCAGAATATCGCACTTCCCGTTAAGGTGACAACTTTTAAGAAACGATAACAAAAGTAGGTTCGTAAATGTAAAGGACGTGGGAAAAGTTGGTTCGGAAGTGTCGTCGCGGTTTCGAAATACGCGGTTTGACTTCTATCCGTAGGGCGTAGGGAAAGTCGATCCGCAATCAACGCATTAAAAGCAGAACTATAACTTAATCAATTTACTATATAATTTATCATATTTTATTAAAAATAACGTAAAAAGGCCATTTCAAAATAAAAATAAATTCCTGGAATATCAATGACTATAAACATTTTTTTAAAATTTTTGAAGTTGAAGTTTTTTTTTAATATTCTTTATATATACGGGAGCAAATAAAATTATGCCACAGGCGCTTAAATGCCTAGTTACGACTTTGTCAAAGGGATGTAAAATTTGTCAAAATGTTAGGTTAAAAATAACTAAATTTTATATTATTTAAAGTTTTTCCCCATTTTTTTTTCACTATAGTCCAGTTTGCGGCCCCATTACTATATTTAAAACGATCGTTGTGTCGGCTTGTACTATTAAAAGTTGATGAAAGTCAAATTATAAAATATTCCGTATCAAACACAATTTCCAAATACAGTTCTAAGCTTAATTTAAATCACAAAAATAAAAAATTATTACTTTTTAAATTTACCTTCATATTTGCTTTAAATTGATAAAATCGCATCGAATTGAAATGTCAAGTTAATTTATTCACTAAAATTTTTAGCATACATAGTTTGATTTTAGAGAGGCGATTATTTATTGAAATGTAAAAGTAATAAAAAAGTTAATGAATTATCTTTTTATGTAAGCAAATAATTAATTTAATAAACCTACAGGCTGACAAAGCAACGTGTGACAGATAAAAAATCCAAGTAGAAATGTTTTGTAAGCTACATATTTTAATTTATATTATGTATTAATCTTTATCAAATACATTAATAATTTGTGATTCAATTTTTAAAAAATAACCTTTGCTACGAGTAGATTATTAATTAAATTTACAAACAAATTTTCATGGAATTATGTTATTAACTAATACCTGTTATCTGAAACGTATTATAATAGAAATTAAACAACAATAATTTAAAATAGAATACTGGGAATAACTAATATACTCAAAGTACAAATAAACAACCGGGAACCATGTGAAGGATTATTAAATTTAGTATTTTAATTAAAAGCAGAATACAAACAAAACCATACATATGTATGTATGTACGTGGATTTAGCAAATGTACGAATCAAACGTATGTACGTTCAACTAGAAACACTTCGTGGTTATATAAATATGTACATACGTGCGCTGCAGATGACTGCAATGCAGAATCAAAACTTCAACCACTCCAGAGATTCTAAAACTCGGATTTTATATTTATATTATAATAAAAACCTGGGATGAGATTTAAATTTAGTATTTTATTTAAAAGTAAAAAATTCCTCGCCTGTTTCCATCTGGGAATATAAATTATAAAATAAATGAAAATTTCAAACTCCGCAGCTGTGAAAGAGCATGTTAAAATAAATAAAAAACAAAACTTGCGCCAGCTTATTCATTTTTAATCCCGCATTTGGTTAACAGGGGTGTTAAAGATTAACTCAAAGTAAACTGGGTTATTGTCATTATTTATTCAAATGTACCATAAGATAGCTTTTTCACGTTAAAGTAAATAAATTATAACACGTAAGTAGTGTAGTAGTAGTATACCTAGAATATTAATGGAATTTTAGCTAGCTAATGTAGCTAATGGAAAATACACAAAAACCTTAATTTGGAATTTTGTAAAAAAGGTGTCAATTGTTCTTCAGATGTTATATCAATAAATCCTCATATACCTACAGACAAAAGAAAAAACTCGATATGCGATTTTTACGATCTCTATACCTCCATTACCAATATGGCGGAAAGAAAAACTGAAAATAATAGTTATTTATGGTTAAAGCCCAGAGCTTATAAATAATAAAATTACTTGTCCAAAAAAAGTAATTGTATTACTCATTTCTAGTAATTAAAAAAGTAAAAACAATGGCTCGTATTACGAGCTCACTTTTATAATAAAATCGCGATTTTAACGCCCACTTTTACATCATAATCTTATGTAAAATTGAAAGTTAAAATCACGATATTATTATAAAAGTGATCTAGTTCGTTTTTATAATAAAATTGTGATTTTAATATTCGTTTTTACAAAAGATTTTGATGTAAAAGTGAGCGTTAAAATCGCGATTTTATTATAAAAGTGAGCTCGTAATACGGGCCAATTTCTTTTTAATTCTTAAAATATTTATAAAATACAGAAAATAGGTATAACATTTCAAATAAAAATAATAACCATATTATTTGTAGAAAAGCTTTACAAAGCATAGATAGAGGAAATACATATTATTGTTACTATCTTATCTGTCGAAAATTGCTTTTGTCGTCATTTCCTAGCATATCTTGCAATTAAGTAAAGCATAATACACTCTGTCAATAGTTCGAATAAATATATTTACATCGTGAAACATCACGTATTTGTATATTTTATATTATAAAACGGACACTAACATTAATAGAACAGAACACTGCAACTGCTCACAGAATAGAATCATAATAATGGATTCGCACAATTAACGTGTTACTTACTAAAATAATTTGGAAAAACCAATCCTACCTAAAATAATTTAATTTTGAAAATAATTATACTACTTTACAAAGAATTAAATATAGAAAGTATGTGAAATATCAGTAATTGCAAGAAACAATTACTTATTTCAATTAATTGTAAAAATATTCCGAAATTACTAATTGCAATTCCTTTGTATTAAAAGTAATTCAAAATCAAAATACAATTACTATTTTTCTAAAAGTAACTGAGGTAATTAATTACTGTCCAACTCTGGTTAGAGGCTTAAATGCAATCGACCATTACAGAATTTTGCTCATAGTAAGTGTTTATAGTGGTACTTAAATACTGAATACTAAATACTTTTACTTAACCAGTTAGAAAATGTCTCATTTTGTTTAACAGTGGGATATTTGCAAGGTGCGCGAAGGGATGAGGGATAACTATTTAAATTAATTGTATGCTTTTTCAGTATCTCATTGTCAGAAAAATATTTCAGAAATATTTAAAATAAATAATGTGATGGAGTCAAGGTTTTTATAATACGAGTGTAACACAAAATATAAATACATATTTATCTTTAAAAGTAGACATTTCGAGAATTAAATTGTAATTGAAGCGTACTTAACGCGCATTAATTAAATATTTGCGCTTAGTAATTTACTTATATGTGAAAAAGAGCACAATTCTAAGCTTTGAATGACCAAAATTTTGAATCCTTGGTATTATGTAAAAGCTAATGGAAATTATTATAAAAATGTACGTATCTTTCGAAATAACTATAATACTTAAGTATTTTGCAAAAAATAATATTTATACTTTAAATAATTTTTAAGAAGTTATTAATGAAGTACTTTTTCATAGTGCTTCTGTTCCAGCTCTGCTTATGACGACGTACGAGTATGTATTTTGTAAATATTTAATGCAAATAGGCCAGTGGTGGCTCATTAGGTGACGCAGGTGAAGCACTGCTTCACCAAACTCAAACGTAACCTGTATTTTGTTTTATTTCGGCAATGCAACTCGTGCGCTTCACAAACATGAAGGGTCGTTCGAACGCATGAGAAGTGCATTAGGTTTTTCAAAATTAAAGAAAAATTTTAGTAACATTGAAAATCTTCATATTTTATAGTATATTTGATTTGTAATATTTTTATTTTTAAACCTCTGCTTCACCCGCCTTCGGATCCACGAGCCGCCATTAAAAAGGCCTGTAATAAATTCCATAAAAAATTCAAATTTGGTCCGTGACATTAATGTTCCTACGGATGAAAACACTTGTTCTTGTTTGTTTACAAGCCAAACGCCAAATTCATAGCGCACGTAGTAAATCTCTGTTCTTTTTAAAAGCTTTATTACGTCACACGTCATCCAGCAAAAATAGATGTTGAATAAAACAAGAATAAATAATAAAATTAATGCCATAATAAAATTAAATATAAATCTTCGATTCATATAAACATTGCGTCCCTTTTTTTATTCGTATAATTAAAAATAATTTCGATTCTTCCAAATTTCTTGTTTTAATGGTCCTTCTTGTCTGGTTTAAACTCTAAAAGCAAATCTCTTCATTTTGTCTAGCCTTACGAATCACCCCTGCATTTAATTTAATCAACCTATTATTGTTACGCGCCTTATATAGCTCACTCAATTTACTTTATTGGTCATAAAAACAATTTAATTAGTTGTCAGTCATCTGCGTTGACGTTCAAATTGGTTGCGGTTGACGCAAGGAAATTAAAAACATTACACTACAGGTCGCGGAAATCGCAACTCAAATGGAAAATGATATGTATTGTCATCGCTCAACAATTGTAATTGAATATCGGATAGCGGATTTTGTCAATATTGGTTTTGGGCGACTTCTCCTCTGTTTGAGGTTGCTGTAAATAAATTTTAATGTTTGCGATTCCAAACAAACGTTAAGACCCAATTTGCTTTAGAAATAAGATGTTATCAAATATATTTACATCCGAGAAATGCACCACGAAAGATCAGAGTTCAGTTTAATTTTATGCGAATAAATAAATCACCATATAATTTTTCTTCCCTTTGAAGAGTTAATTTCTTGCCACATAAACGGCTTCTACATCAATAGAATTATTCGAAATAATTGTAATTGTTGCTTTCGATTGGGTTAGGTTTGGTTAAGTTGTCCGTTGTCACTGGATCGATTTGTTGATTTTGTTTGGGAAATATTTAGTTCGACAAAATTAAGTTGTTAGAACAACAAATGTTGCACGCCGTAATTATATATAATAACCTATAACCCAATAATTATGAACACGGTAATAATTATGGTAAATTTCAACCTGTTTTTCGTAACCATAAATATATATTTTTCACGGCATGCATAGATTACTCCACTTTCGAAATAGTGACGAAAATTACTTTTCCATCTTTAAAGAGAAAAATGTACAGTGTTTATCAACCATATAACATGGATATTATTATAAAATGAAATGTTGGAAAAATTCATTATTATATTAAAAATTCTCATTTAATAATGTTGTTGTTCTGTTCCTTTTTCACATTCTTTTACAACTTGAACTTGAATTGTTATATTGGCAATACTGTAACAATTTCACTGCTGAACGTCAAAGTTTATATAACCTAATTTTCTAGCTTATCATGTTGCTGCATCTTTTCGTCCGAATAAATCGATTTTGAAACATGTCGTGAAAAAAATGTTATCTAACACGAAAGGAAAGCACTTTTTCCACTCTCACTCGAATGCCCCACTCGCTACGCTCGTGAGTAAAACTCGAACTAGAGTGGTAAAAAGATACTATTTCCTCCCTAGTTTAACAAATAACTATTGTTTTTCTATACATACAGCAAATAATTTCCCATTTTTTGGATACCTGTTAACATAAAAATTGAAAAGGTTCAGTATAAAATTATACAGGTGTGCAACGAAATGAGGTACACAGGATTTTAACAAAAATTACAGTTCAAAGTTCAAAGTTGATCAAAATTAAATTCTACATTAGATAAGTTTATAATTGATTTAATAGAACGTTTGCTGTACGAGATTTGTTAAATGTAAAATGTAACAATTTCGTTAAAAATCAGACAGACATGGAAATAAAAGAAAATATCTACGAAGTGGAGTACTACTTATTATAATTCTTATTGTCTTTTTCTTGAATTATAAATCAATATTACAAAAATATAAAATTATCTATAATGATGTCATTAACTGCAGAAGTGCTGTAGCATAAATTATGCTCTTATCTGATGTAGAATTTAATTTTGAACAACTTTGTAGTATTGTAGTTTTGCTCTAAATCTATCAGGAGAGAGAGTATCCGCAATTTATTGAAATCCCATGTTAAAATCCTATGTTTCGCGTTTCATTGCACATATAGTATATCGGATAAGCAAATAAAAAATATATGATCCTATTTAAAATAACAAAGTTGGTCCCCATAGTTTGTGTTTGAGAACCAATGCGTGGAAAAAACAATTTTATGCTCATTGAAATAAAGTTGTAATAGAAATTGTTTGCTAATTTGTCTGACTTCGTATAGCTCTTATAGTAAGTACTCGAAATAAAAATAGAGTAGCACTTACAACGAACAACCTGTATAAATTAGAAAAAATCATGCCTCTATATGGCAATCTTGTTTAGTACAATTGTCACGTCTACCTTCTTCAAGCAATCGAAAAATAAGATACCTAATTACAGTTTTTGTAATCAACGGTAAAACTTCTGTCACTAAATCATATTAGATTAGCCAGTTTTTTCACCACCAGTTAAAGTATAAACCTAATAAAAATATGATTTACATCCTTTTTGAAATAATATTATTAAAAAATATTTTTTTTTTGCTATCTACATATATACTAATCACTACTGTAAAGACATAAGAAGATCCATTCAGAAAATTCTCATTTATTCTACGATAAAAAATAAAACTAGAAATAATAATTATTCCCCGTTAAATAAACTATGTAGGTAGAATAGAGTAGAAACTAAGATTCTCATGCCATCTAGTGACAGTTGCATCAAATATGGCCACCGTATTGAACTTAGAAACTTATACCAGATGTAAATAAAGGAAAATAATAAATTTTAACAATTCTTTACTATTGGATCTGGTTATATTAATTTTAAACTTGTACCACATGTTTCTGTTAGGGGAATGTGCTGTTTTCTCTTACGCCCAGTAAATATTAAATAAACCATTTAACCTAAGTCGTTTAAAACTCATTATAGGCTTCCCTGCATATCAATACGGCGTTAAAAAATCTCGAAAAATAATGGAACGAATTTCCGCTCCGCTCTCTATTGGAAAATGAGGATCAAATATATTCAAACAGTTTCATCCAAATGGAAAATACGGTTTTCTAGAGATATGAAGATATGGAAAGCAATATTTTGAGTCCGGTTTCATAAAACTCTTAAAATAAAATTTATGATAGACATTATTTTATTCATAAACTGAATGACAGATGAACTACATATTTTTAACATATAAAACGATAAGAAATTTTATAATGGAAATATGTTTATCAAACAATTTTATTTCTATTTCATGCTCTATTTACACACTGATTTTGGGTTTCTAGGAAGCTGACCAAGTGATAATGAAAATTTCAGAATTATTTACGTAAAGATAAATAAATTTGAAATATGTTACTGACGTCATGTATTTTACAACTATATAATTTTATAATATTAATTTATTGATTTTCATATGCAGCTAAAATTTCTAGGAAGTTTTAAACAAACAAAAACAACATACTTTATGTTATAAATGTAAAATCCTTGCATATTTTAAGGTTAAACAAACAAAAATAAAATTGTTTGCAATAACAAAAAACTATTAGTAAATATTTCAGAACATGAAGTACTTGTATTTCTTAAGGTCAACACCAATACATTATTTCTGTCTAGACTTATGCAAACTATATTTTATAGTTTTAGTAAATAAATATAAGAACAAAAACAATTTAGGTACTTCATGATACCGAATAGTGGTGATAGGCAAATCAAAAATGTCATCGAATTTTATATTCTCATTAATCAACAATATTTATACAAAATTCAATCTGAATGATAAGAAGGGGCCTAATGGTAGAATAGATTCTGAATCATTTGAATGTAGTAGCTTTTGTTGAAGTTTTTGTTTTAACAAAACAATGCAGAATTTTCCCTGCGATTGTTTACGGTCAAAGTATTCATTTGCCCCTAAGCGACAACATTTGATTTTTAAATCCCATAAGGTTATAATAATATGAAACAGCACGCAAATTGTGTTTTAAATACCAACGTTACATTTTAAAAGCAAATATTATTTTTCGAATAGAAAACACAATATGGTATCCCACGTAGAGTAGTTATATGATCTCTATCTCCACGTAAATCATAATTACATTTATAGTTCTAGAATATAGTGCAAGTTTCCTATATGTTTCCTGGTATCATATGCTTTAAAAATCAGAGTTGGATTTAGATATTAGTATTTGATGGTTGTAATAGGGTAAGTGGGGGAGATATGGACCACATTTTGGAAAAATAATTATTACTCTACAATATTAAATAATATTTTAAAAACAAAATTTATTTATAACAACATATAATCAAGGCTTACATATAAGAGTAAGAAAAATATTCTGAAAGCTGCACGAAAAAGGCCAACTCTTCTCCACTATATAGGTGAGAAGGAACTGGTTAACACATTGTTGGCATTTGTCAAATGTGGTATACTCATCATGCAAACAGCGACCACAAAATACACATTTTATCCAATTATCCTTCTTTGTCGTTTTCTTTAAATAATTTTCCTTGCATCCCGCATATTCGCTTTCATAATCTGCAGTTTCTTCATTACCATCATCATCTGACATAACCGTAATATATGTTGCCAATTAAATTTTTAAAAATGAGTACATATTTGGGAATTACTGGTCGATTTTTTTGTTTATTTCTTTAAAATACTCTCATGATATATGAATACAACTTTGTTTCATAACTTCACCAAGTCTGTATCTGTTATAGTTCTCTAGGTAGCAATAAAATACCATTTAAAATGAACAACCCGTATAATGACCAAATTTGTTTCTAATCGAGTTCGAATTTGGGTCATGATTACCGAAATTTGTTGATGTGCGTTTCATTTGAATTGGCCACTTCAACAAAAACATTTAAAAGTATTGTTCCAATTCCAAATAACGAACAAAACAGCATTAAAGCATGCGGTTTTCTATCTGTCATAAAATTCAACCACCCTGAAACTCTAAGGTCTACAGGGATGATCTCAGGATTAAGAGAAAATATGTTTATATTGTATGTATAGGGACGTCCGGGAGAGATGGCCTGCCAGTAGGATGATTTTTTCGCCAAAATTCAAATAATTATATAACTACGATATGGACTGTTTCTACATGAATAGTGTATTTACTAAAGCAGTAAATTTTACTTGAGCTATATTGTTTTTATACCAACAAATAAGTTATGACTTTAACATTTAGAGCTCCCTCTGAACAAAATAAATCATTAAATTTTCTAATTATGTTCATAAATGTACTTACTATTTGTACTTTTACCGTCCTTGGTGTAAATTAGAAATTATAGGCTTACATTATTAGTAAATTCTTGTCTATAAAAAAATGAGCTTGTGCTCATAATAGTGTAGCTGACTGAAAATTTGAAGTAATACAAAATATAGTTTATTAATTTATTTTAGATAATTTATTAAAGTTGAAGTAAATACTGTTAGATATGTTGCGATTCTTTAAAATGATAGCAACCCAATATTGTTTTCGATATGTGTATTCTAAATGTAAATGTATAATTAATTTTTATCGCGTACTGTTCACTGATTGTACACTGTACCCCACCTTGAAATTTTTTGTCCAACGGAATAAATTATAATTATTTTTAATTAGCGATTGAAGATTATAGATTTTTCATTAATGTCCTTGATTAAATATAAGTAATACATAGTATTATTCCAATTTTTAAGTAATGCTGACCACTTAATAAATGAACTGGGCACTCAAATAGAAGGCAATAGTCAGAGAGAAAATCTAAAACTTTTTTATTAGCATTACTGCTCACGATTTTTTTTTCTAAAGTCTCAAAATTATTTTAATTTTGAAATACGTTAGATTTTAGGTTTATACAATTGGAGTTACATTGCATAACTGAATTATTGAATATCGGTGAAACGAACAAACGAATAGTTAATTAAATTAGTAAAGTTCGTTGGTAAAAATTATACAAATTTTGAATTATCAGAAAAAATAGTGTCATGATTAATACAGAATTCTACCATTATAAATAATGCACGAATATAATTTTTTTTTTAAATCATGTGGACATAGACAAGTGATAACTACTTCAATGTGGGTTCTGATTTACGGAACACATCTGTATTTTTTTGTTGGTTGTTATCGGGTATTTCTTGTCTTCGCATAAAAAGATAAAACTTTTTGTGTTACATTTTTCTTCTGAGATATTTTTAGCGTTTTACGAAGATTAAATAAATGTTTATTTGGGACAGGTTAAGAGTTGAGATTACCCGAACGGGAGTAAATAACTTAGTGATGCGATCAGACACGAATCTGAAAATGATGGATCATGACAAAATATGTACTTGCGGAAATCTCCCTCGCTTAGATCATGTGTCGCTTGCGCTCATGTGTAATACACATTAGGGAATTCCTGCATAATTCGACATGCAGCATTTACTCTTCGCTTAGTCAAATTCTTGTTACTTTCAACCTTCGGTTTGGCACGTACGCCATACAGATTCAAAAATGCTGACTGATCTAACATCAGCTTCCGCGATTCCATTTTTTTGCGCAATTAATTTCTAATTTAAAATTTAAATCTGGCTTGGACTTATGAGGATTTAATTTCAGTATTTTCACCGGAATTAAGTCTCTGAGATTAAGATACGATTTACAGTTATTATACCGACATTGAATTTCAACTGTTTTGTAAAAATTCAATAAAAAAAGGTTCCAAACAATTATAAATAAAATGTGATATTTATTTAGTTTGTAAATTAATTAAATATTTTGTTCTATCCATTTGGGATCGTATTTCATTTTATTACAGAATTTTATTGGATTTCGTTCAACAATTTTACAAACAGTGGATGAGGATGTTCAACAATATAATAAATGAAATAGCTGCAAAAAAGTAAAAGAAATTAAATACGCTCCAATTTAAAACTAAATTCGCTGGATAATGAAAATAGATCAATAATCAGCACCGACTAAAGAACCCAGCTTAACTTAACCTAACCTAATCTAGCAAAAAAAATTAGCAACTGGTTAACAATTAGCCACTGAGATTAGGTTGAGTTATGTTAGATTAGGTTAGGTTAAGTTGGGTTAGGTAAGATTAGGTAGGGTTAGGTTAGTATAGATAAGATTAAGACCGAGACTGACCACCATTTTTTATTCTTTTTCCCATATTTGTCATGCATAGTAGGAATTTTTTCTCATATTTCAACAAAATCGGAGGTGAAGTAGTACAAAATTCGAATAATTCAAGAAATAAACATTTCAATAATTACGATATAAGTATAATAATGAATAAAACAAACAGAAAAGGTTATAGATTAAACTAACAGAACTATATCAACACACAATGAAGCACAAACTGTCGGCGACAAAATACCCGTAATGAACGAAATAAATATTCAAACTTATTTAATACTTGAAAATATCCGTTACCACAGCTTCTTTAATTTTTATCGTTATATGCAGATAGTACCTATATACCCCTTTGTACGACAACGAGACAGCAAATAAAAATGTTATCTGTACCATGCGTATGCGTACATAACGAAAAAGATGCTACTTAAAAGTTTAGTCATTATTGAAAAAGAAATTGATGTGAGGATGAGGATTAACTCGTGAAAATAGACTTTGATTTGATTGGAAATATATCAAAAATTAGATAAACTGTAGCAATTTGAATCTAACTTAATTAAATGTCATTTTTATGTATAAACTTTTAATGCATCAAATATTTCGCGAAATGGTTTGAGTGCCCATAATGAAATGAAATTAAAATTTCCTAATTCCCATCCCCCATTTACCCGAATTATTAGCATAAGCCTATTATTAACGTCCACTGCAGACACAGCCTGGTATAGTGCTTGACCATTACCGTAATGTGTCATTACTTGGGCACATGCCCCTTCGATCCTCGGAGGATTTTCAGCGCTACACTTCCCCGGTGACCCAGTCTGGAGGAAAGTGGTGATAAATGTAGACATGACAGTTTCGTTTATTTCAAGTTGCTTTCTTAATCTTCGTTGATAGATAAGGAGAAGATAAACACACACAAAATACAAACATTTGCACGAAAATGTTTTCTTTATATTCTCTGAAATAAAGAAAAAAAAAATTAACTTAAATTATTATTTATTTTCATTTGACTTTTTCCAAATGCTCTTTTGTTTTCTGTTGATAAATACGGATATAAACATAAATAAATTATCTAGAATCAATTGCCACAAGAGAAGTACTACCGAAAGAATGTAACGAAATTATTGCACGTGTCATTGGGGCATATGAAGAGGCAAAATGTAACAGATTAAAGCATAACTCTTCATTTCTACTACTAAGCCCATTTAATCCCCAAAAAGATAAATACCTCGAAGTTCCAAAATTACCAATTTTTCATAAACATACTTAACTTTTACAATATAACTGATTTAAAATTAGAAATGAGACAATAGTAACTCTAGTCAGACGTCTGAAATGTCGACTCTTTTGCCACCTTAGTTACGTTTGTAAACACGGGTAAACATACATAAAGCAGTGTGAAACGGTCTCAAAATACCTTCCATTTTTGAAAGGTTCGTGCTTTACAAAGGTTAGTGAAGCCTAAATAAACATAATACATATTAAGGACGCTAATGAAAGATAATCTTACTGTTTTCATATTAAATATTAGTATTAATTAAAAGGAGAGATAAATACTTGCAAAGAATTTTTTTATACATAGTACATTAACTAGTGGGAGAAGTTCCTGCTCATTTTACTTCTCCCATAGTTGGAAAATCATGCAATTCCCCAATGAAACACAATGCGAGAAGGCACTTTTACCGTACGTGTAAGAAAATGTTATTTTCTAACTATAGAATTACTAGTTTGAACTGATATCATTTAAGGTGTATACTATTCATTCATAATGCTTGCAAACCTTTCTATTTGTGTCTTTATCATTTCATCTCTATCAGCAAATGCGTAGCAACGAAAATGTTGTAATGGAAAAAGTTAATTCATCCCACAAATTTCATCAAAATTGTAATAACTGTACAATTGATATACATTTATTATTATTATTATTTGCAATACTAATATAAAGAGACGTGAGTTTTAAAATAAAATAATATAATCTAACTTCCTGTAAAGTTTTGAATTAAGTTTTCATACAACAAAAGGTTAGAATTTGCAAATTATAACTTTGAAATTCACTGTACACCTTTATAGTTATATAAAGTGTATGAAATTACTTGAGTGAATTCTAAATCTCATTAAAATTGAGTTCACCATTATGCGCACGTCTTTGTATAGTGTTGACAAATCTAATAAGACAATTCTGCCGGATATTAATTTAGTAAAATCCATTGTTCTTATTACGGCTTGAAAAGACTCTGAGTTTGTGTCTACTTATTTACATACAGTGCAACGAAATGCGGAACATAGGACTTTTAACATCGGTGCTCACTAAATACAACAAAGTCGCCACCCACTACCTGCTGAGTACTGGGGCGCAATCAGGGTTGGCAAAAATGATGATTTATTTACAAAAATCAAAAATCATTGATTAAAAAAAAAATCAAATAAAACATATTTTTTTAATTTTTAAATATATCTAAGTATTACTGCACTTTCTAATTGTTTAGAAAAGCAATTTAAATAATTTATTTCATAAACGAAAACGAAACATGTAATAAAACTAAAACAATTCATCTGACTAAAACTAGAAAGAGTAAAGGAAATACCTGATTATTCAATAGTTATATCACAAGTGCAAGGGAAATATCTGAATATTTTGATGCATTTGCCATGCCAGAGTGATATATCAGTAGATTATTTCTAAAGAAAAATTTCACATTAAATATAGTATTGCTACAAATATTTTATATTTATTTTAATCTATCATATAAACATCATTTATGACATTAAAATAATCGATAAATGTCAATTATCTTCAGGTTATGCACATGTGCAGTATATTCACAGATATTTGATTTTCATTGGTCGAAATTAAAAAATAATGTAACCACATAAACTGATTGATTAAAATTAGTCGAGGGAAATATTCAGTGATACTTAAGTAAACTGTTACATATATATTTTCTTTCATTTCCATGGCTGTCTAATTTTTAAAGAAGATATTACATTTATATTTAATAAATCTCGCTCTGCAGACGTGCGTTAAATCAATTTTTATATTATCTAAGGTAAAATTTAATTTCGAACAACTTTGAAATTGTGTAGTATTGCTCTAAATCAGAAGAGAGAGTATTCGCAATTTTTTGAAATCCCATGTTTTAAAGTCCTATGTTCCGCGTTTCGTTGCGTACACTGTATACAATGTGGAAATGAACTTAATGTCATAAATTTATGGGTGAGTAGTATGACATGTCGAATACAAAAGTGTTTTTTTTTTTAAATTCGAAAAACGAAAATTCAACTTTTCTTAAGGAAACTTTTTTCTACTACTGTTTTAATTCATATTTCATTAAAAATATGTATCAAAAATATATTCAAAATTAGTTGTATAAGGTATTATTCTTAATAATTAAATAAAATAGTATTTTTAACGAAAATTATGTGTTTATTCACAGAAGAATGCAAATGCGTTGCTAGTAGTCCAGTAGTACAAAAAATGTTAGCTTGATGAAAACTACCCTTAAATATGCGATTTTTTAAAAAATTCTTTCACTTTCGTAATCTACACATATCATATTACTCACCCTTATATTTATGACATTAAGTTCATTTCTACCCTGAATAACACAAATACTCAAACGCACAATCCGTTGTTCACTTGAGTCCTACGGGATAAATCCTGTATCCTGTACATTACTTCCGGTGCAGACACGTTACCATACGCGTACGCTACGACAATTGGAGTTCCGGCTTAGCTACAGTGTTGCTCAAACAAGGGGAAGATAACGTGTTGCTAAAACTAGATTGAACTCAATACGCTTGTGTTGTTGTGAACTATTTTCATATAAACTCATTTCTTTTGAACGAAGGAAACAGTAAATTGTATCCAGAAATAAATTACTTTTTTATTTGTTTCCAAATTATATATTTTTTCATATAGGCGATTTCCGATAAGCGCTATTCTCCCTTGCGGTCATTGCTTGAACTACTCGTTCCACGTTTCAGGTTGTTTTATTCGACAAGAAAGTAAAAATTACAGTAGAAAGAGAAAGAATAACATAAACATAAACATAAAAGCAAAAATACCCAAATACTTTAATAAGCAAAATATAATGGCCCGTATTACGAGCTCACTTTTATAATAAAATCGCAAATTTAACGCTCACTTTTACATCAAAATTTTTTGTAAAAACGAGTGTTAAAATCGCGATTTTATTATAAAAGCGAACAAGCTCACTTTTGTAATAATATCGTGTTTTTAACTTTCAATTTTACATAACATTATGATGTAAAAGTGGGCGTTAAAATCGCGATTTTATTATAAAAGTGAGCTCGTAATACGAGCCATTACCTTTATACTATAATAATAATAAATCGAAAAAACATGATTACGCTTTTAAAAAACACTTGTTATAATATGATAATATTTTTGCAGTGACGATTGCTAGACAGCTGGATTGCTGCTCGCTTTTTATGAGAAGTTCATTTTACTTACATGAGCTTTCGAATTTTGAATAAGGAAATCTCATTCTATTTTATAGGGTGATGACTACGAGTACAATGCCTGAAGCCGCAATGTAATAATTTTTAAAAGATGGTTTATTTTTTTCGATTATGTCACATAATAGTATAAGACCAGCATTGTAGATTTCTCCTCCTTCTTCTATACTCATTGTATATTTACACATTAATCAATATTTATCAATTGCGTGCACAAACAAAATGTGATATATGAAAGTTTAGTTATAAAAAACCTTTTTTTTTTGGTAATTAATATTAGAAATACGCATAACATGATGATAGTTATTTACACATCAAATGTGGGAATGTGAATGAGTATTTCGTGGCGCGAGCTTGCGAGCGCTGCAATAGAACGAATCCGGGAAAAAAAGTGCACGCAAGAGGTTTGTAGTTGTACAATAATTTTTGTACAGACATCGTGAAATCAATAATTAGTTTTCTTTTTGTACAAATATTTAATAGAAATAAGTGCTGTCAACCTGTCAACATTGTTTATCAAATGCATTAAATATACTTTTTCTAAGTTAATTTCATTCAATAACCCCCTATTTTCTTTTATTATTATTAGACAAAAGAATATTTCAGATATTATACTTTTTTATAGTAAATGTAGTTTTTTAAAAAAATGCTGTAGAAATAGGAGTATTTTTTTAAATTTCCCGCTCGCTAATCTGGAGGTGACATGGGAAGTTGAGATTCCCAACATTGCTCCTCCCAGGGCCGGATTATACCTCCAACAAAATATAATTCGGACCCTAATTTTTATAATTTTTTTTTAGTCTTCGCAACTTAGCTCATCAACTACAGGAGTTTGTTATCAATTAATCAGATTTTTGTATGATGTTATTGATAAAAATAAAATATAAACTGATTAAAGAACGGGTTATAACTAATTTTGCTTTGACGTGTTGTTTAAAATGACACATCATTTATTTTTGGTTAAAAAATAAATTTTAAATATAAAATCAATGTAAAATAAAATACATATTCCCTATGTTATAAAATAACTATAATTTTTCAAATTTTATAGGCTACAATTTTGTTCTCTATCCTAAATACATGTTTGCCTTTTTAAGTTTCTAATTCATAACGTGTGTAACTAACTTCACTTGTAGAACTTCTGTCGTACTCCAACCTTTTTATAATTTAGCAATTTTCCAACACTTTTTATCAAAAAATTTGTTTTTTTATACATATTTTTCCCAGATATAATATTTTCCTACATATTATTTTGAATATATAAAATTGAAAGTCATTCATGTAAATTGTACTCTGTTGCATCGCGCATGAATTTCAAAACTAGTACAACATAGTTTTGACATAACGTAATATAATATTTATTATCCCGATTGAATCCGGGCCCATCCGAAATGCGGGCCCTAGACATTTGTCTTACTTGTCTATTGCTTAATCCGGACCTGGGATCTCCATATCCAATCGATCTATATGGATAGTTCCAATGTAACCATTTGCCTTTCAAAATAGGGTGGTGCACCAACATAAGAACTATTTGCCTATAAGATATAAGATAAACGATAGATTTAAAAAGTTTGTGCAGATCTGACTAATACACTCGTAAATTTTGCTCGTAATAAAAATTAAATTTCTTGTAAATACATAAATAGATAAAATAAGACCTATATTCATATACGACATTTTTTACTTGAAATGAACAAACTTTTGAAGTTTAATACACTCGTTATAAAATACCCTCTACAAAAAGTTCATATAATACGTATTTGATTGGTATTTTTAGAAAAGATAGGTTAGAAAATTGAAAATCCTTTCTTTGAAATTGTCTCTTTGAAATTTATGAAACAGTTCAACCAGAAATTGTATTTTCTTATTTCCGGTATATGTCAACATAACCTTACTTCCATGCTATATCCTAAATTCTAACGGAATCACGAACTTATGAGTTTTTAAAGAAAATCGAATTCAATATTATTAAAGTTTCTTACTTTTTTCAACATATTAATAAAAAAAAATATTATAAAGGTTTTACAATTTAAATATAATGACATTATTAAAATCAATAAATACATAAAATTTATCTATTAAAATATTCGATAATGGATATCAAATTATTTTGATATATTTTACATTTATTATAAATATGTAAATGAAATAAATTGATATTTTCTTACTTGAAAGTGAAGAATTCTATGAAGAAGTTGCTGATTAGGAAGGGTAGATCCCCACATAGTTTGATTACTACAGCTCTAGTGTTTCAGCGTGGGCTTTGTAGGACTAACTCAACCTTACTTGCTTTAATTCTGTTAAAAGGGAAAGATAATTAGATTATGTAGATGCCGTGTTTTCAAATCTTTATCACTTAATTTTGTAAATGTTGAACTTTGCAAAGGATTCGGAGGATGCAATGAAAGGAGCGACCGAATTAGTGATAAAGTAATTGTAACTTAATGATAAAGAATCTATAATTCTCGAAGTTGCTTGCATCTGAGGTTGGTTCCAAGAACTAAATTAAATTCTGTAATTGTGTTCTTAAATATTTACACTGTTTTGCATATAACAACATTGTGATCAAATTCTCATTTAGATTTAACAAAGACAAAGAAATTTAGACTTTATTTTGAAAATTCTTTGTATTGTTTGAAATGGGAAAATTTTGTCGGAATCGCAATTCGGTTTTTATTTATTTTTCAATGGAAAGACTATTTGCATATAAATTACGAACAAATACGTAATTGTCTATTTGCATATACGGTAACCTACAAAAGATTTTAAAAGAATGGGGGAATTAAGCTCAATCGAATTGTGACAATTAAATACAATATAGCCTACATACTTACATTATAAAAAATGTTTGCGGTGAAAATAAAGATAAAAAATAATATTCTTTAGAAATATAACAACTATGTATGTAATAAATAAGGAAATAAAGATGGGTATTTATATAGTCTTTGAAATATAGCTATCTTTAGTTGTAACATATAAAAGCAAATTTTATACCTTCAAAAGGTAACGAAGAGTTGCAATGTGAAGGTAAACACTGTTACTCACTGTGTCAGCTTTATAACGGAAACGTGTACACGTGGCTTTACATTAGATCTCTTTGTCGGGACTAAAATTCAAACACGCTACTCGTTTTTCAAGAACTCGTGTATCATTATAAAAATTAACACTAAACGTGAAAATACAATACAGTATAATTATTTTCATGAATTATATATATCATAATTTATTGTGCTCTAGCTCTAGAAACTTTAACTCATTTGCATATTAAAACTGGTTATTAAAAAGTGTCATTATCATATTTTCAAGCAAATATTATTCACATATTAAATATTAATACAAGGCTGTTAATTTATGATACAAAATATACAGTTTACATTATTTACTGTAAACTGTTTTACAATAAAGTTAAATTAAACAGTGAAGAGTAATTCCCTTAAAAGGTTTTTAAATATTAATAGGGCTACAAAATCGATTTCCTATAATTCGTAGAAAACACGATTTAAAATATTAAATAATTAATTTATATTTTCACATCCAAGTCTATAAATTTTAATGTCTTAAAAAAACTTGTGCAATGATTAAATGGTGAATTACATAAAATGAAATATATTTTCATTATTGAATGCGAGATTTGGACCTATCTAACCTCTCTTTAATTTTATTATATGTCACAACTACGCATAGAACATTTCCATATATCTCACATTCATCAAGTGTCTACAGTCTATGTCTAAAATTTATCAATGACAGAATGTCACCCTGCAATCTTATATAAAAGGAAAATTTATAGCTTCTAAAGAACTGCTTCTATTTACTCTAAATAATATTCATTTTGTGCGGGTGGAATACTTATAACGCTTGCACTTGCAACTAAACACAAAATCGCATCTCAAAATTACCACAAACAATTATTCAAAATAAATTTTACGACCATTATTAAAATGTCAATAATATTTTAATGATTTAGGTGCATTGAGAGATTATTACATCTAGGAATATTGTGCTGATGATAGAGATAATATTGATTTGTTTATTATAATTATAAACAACAATAATAATATATAATCAGAGGATTTTCTTGGCTAGTGGATGAATATGATAGGGCAATAATTACTGGGTTTCATTTTCGAAGGCTTAATTTCTGCTCTGACCGGTTTCAACCCCACATGGAATTTTTTTTATGATTTATCATTTTTATATGCTGATATATTCTTGTATATTATTTTCATTCCCTAAGGAAGATCAAAACATTAACTGAATTCTAGTAATTATTGCTCAATACTAATAATAATAACGACGTTATTTGATAACAATATTATTAAATGATTAATTAATTTCAATTGAATAAATAATGAGCTCTATTAAATATTCTATATAACCTAAATTAATAATGTGTAATATTAAATTCTTGTATAAATAAAATTATTACAATCAAAATTACACAGGTGTTAAAAAAAATCACATATTTTGAAAATGTCAATTTATTATAAAATGTTCAAACGTTCTACGATTAATTGTTTTTGATTTATGCAAAAAATAAAAAAACACTACCAGAAAAGTGCCATTTTGGAACTGCCGATTGCAATAAAAAGGGGAGGTGCACAAGTATATATTATAGCAGTCCCATATACAAAAATTTGGAAATTTTACTGCTCATCTTTTTTGAGTTATGCGAGATAGTCACAATGGATTCAGGGATGGTCAAAATGGATATTTCCTTTGAAACCTGAAAACCGAATTTTTTTGCGATTACAATACTTCTTTACTTTGTACAAGGAAGTAAAAATGAAAACAAATTTTAAAAAGCAAATTTTTATTTTTGCCTTTCTGGCAATTTGAATTCGAATTATTTTGAAATAAATTATAAACAAAATTATATCATTCCGATTAATCTTTATCATCTGAATAGTGTATGTAGAACATCTGGAAATTAATGTAAAAAACAGAAAACTCTTTTTTTAATTCTAAGAAATATTTCACGATAACATCTTAATAAAAGAGAGCATTATTAAAATATAAATTTCAACGTAATAAAAAGCCGTGTACGACAGTATTCCAACATTGAAAAATACAAAAGAAAATCTAATACTGTAACATTTAATGAGAATGTAATATCCTAACAAATAATGCGTATCCTTTGTAAGATAAACAAAACTATCTTTTGTGTAGGTAATTGCAATCTTTCATTGTCCTGCAACAAATAAAGCGCAGAGGAGGTCCTGTTCTATTTGTTGTGCAGCGACCACACATCCTGTCTAGAATACGACCCGCCTGTAATTGGATCGCGGTCCTGCTTCCCTCAGGACTAAATTTGCAATCCTGTGATCAGCCATCGTCTTGACCCGCTCACACCAAAACATAATACCGGCGAAATGATGCATACAACTCGATTTGAAAGGAAATATTTTCCTAAGAACTCTTTCAATATTCATTAAAACTTTCAGAATAAATTTAAACGTATTATGCGGAATTGTTTCCTGGGATAATTTGAATATTGGGTTAGGATTCCAAGTTTTGTAATCGATAGCAAATAAAATAAACTCCCGAACCGACGTTTACCCTGATTAGATTATTCCAATATACATCTTGCATGAAATATTTGTGGAAGATAAACAGTTTGCATTCTGCATTCCAAATTCCTGAGCATGCCAAAGCTGTTGATTGAAAATTTTGTCAACAAAGTTTTAATCCTCCAATGATTACCGATACATATCCATGAAAGATTTTATTGTGTTTTGAATATTTGAATATGCACGAAGAACAATTATCATGAATTTTCATCCCTAGATTTTAGTTTATAATGAAAGCTAATCGATTTTACCTTTTATGAAAATAATCTGCAAAATAAAAGACCAAAATCTGACAATTGCAAATATATCTCGCTCCAAATCAAACCCGTTATTGTAATCAACTATGCACCTAACTTTCATTTAGTACAAAATAATAATTGCATCCATGTATGCAGTATGTATTATAAAATTTAAATATTACCTGCCGGAAAATAAAATATTATAAATTTATCTTTATGTATAAATTCTCTTAAAGTTAGTATTTTTTATTACCAAGGGATACAAACCAATCTGATATTCATTACAAGAGATCCTTAAAAAAAACATTTACTTCATTACATATTTTTTTGGGTTTCATCAAGTCAAGTAGCTTGATATTTTTTTTTTTGAATTATTTGACTTGATTTGAAAATCAAGCTTTATTTAAATCCACTACTCAACTTCACTTGATTTTCTAATTTAGACTTGACATCAAGCAATTTCAAGCTACTTACTTGATAGACAGATTGCATTTTAAATTAATCTAGAACTAGAATTAAGTGAGGGAAAAATGGTAAAAAATGTGTAGTGAGGAACAGCTCGAATTATCTAGGGATATTTCAGTACATTGTAGTTATCACTTACTAGAGTACCTACCGCCATATACCTAATAATAGGTATATGAGTATACCGCAAACTCCGCCATTTTTACTCCAAAAATTGCTAGACATTTTCATTACAGCACATAGTTATGCATTTACAACGGTTTATATAATACAACCTAAGGTAATCAGGATTTTTTTTAACGAAATTAATGTAAATGCTTCTTTTGAAAGTAGTTAGGTTACCACAAAAATCCACAATAGTTTAGATGATAACTTTATTAGAAGCCTCATGTTTTTTATTTTCTTACCTTTATTATTTTTTCGGGTCCCATTATGACTAGTATTATAGAACTTAGGGCCGGTTTTTCAATCTCTGGTTAAAGTGCCGGTTACCTTAACCATCGGTTAACATAAAAGTATCGCATCGAAAAAGGATGTAAGTTGTCAAAAATACACATTATTTACTATTTCGATGCGATATTTTTCTGTTAACCGATGGTTAAGATAACCGGCACTTTAACCAGAGATTGAAAAACCGGCCCTAAAAATCGTTCAGAAACTCTCTCTCTCTCTCTCAAAATGAATGCCAACTTAAATATTTTAGCATTACATTCTGTCAAAATTTTTAATTTTATTTTATTGGAAATGTAAAACGTTAATTAAACTATTTCGAAAGTTACCGGTAGCCCCTAGGCTGCAGAACTATAAATTCGCCACTGGTAACCTGTTAATTCAGGGAATGCGGTTCATGAAAATTTTAGTTAGCTTTAAGTAACCAAACTAACCAGATACAGGCGGCGGTTAGTCAGGTTAGTGTGGTTAGTGGGGTCAGCTGTTTATTTTTTTAATATGGAGGTAAAAATTAATTGGTTTGTTTCATGATTACTTTATATTTGTATCGTATATGATATAAAAAATTAATGGAATTTTGTGTAACAAAAATAAGATGTTATGTTTTAATGTACGAAAGAAAAAAGAAAGTAAATATAATTAATAAAAATATTGAGTGCCAAACAATAGATCAATCAACTGACAACTGACAGATACATGGCTCACAAAAGAATAACCGCAGCGTTCCGAAAGTTACAAGAAATTTCAATAACCACAAAGTAATCGGTTTCGTGGTCACAGTTAATGTGGTTGAGTTTTGGAACATACTATTAATATCATCTTGTACTGAATTTAGTACGAGATCTCCAGTGTCAGACGGTAAAAATATATTGGAAATCAATGGTGTTGTCTTTCTTTTGTGAACAGATTGTAGTTATATTGGAATCAAGTGTACATCTCGCCAAGTCATTTCCTATTAATTCCTCTTAAATTTCCTGGGCGGTACATTCAATACATTTCATATTTGAATGACTGTAATATTATCTGGATTCAACTAGTTTCTAATCCTGACATCTATTCCTCAGAGGTGCCATCTCATATCTCATCTCTGTGTTCTACATACGTATGTATAGAACGATTCGATCGCAGAGTTTGGATGAAAAAACAAAAGGAAATATTAAATATTTACAATCTATTTAGATTATTGGCAAAATAAATAGATGAATACAAATGATCTAAACCTAAATTGAAACAATATATATATATATATATATATATATATATATATATATATATATACAGGGTGGCTGATTTTTCATTGTCCAGGCCATAACTCCTGAAATATTAAATATATAAGAAAAAGCTAAATAGGAAACTTGTGTAATAAGACCTGATCTATGAAATAGCGTTAACAGATGTTTTCCATGGCCTACTGATTTGGCGAAAAAATATTTAACTTTGTTTTTTTAAATGGAACACCCTATATGTTTTTACGGAATAAGGTTCTACATCAATTTCTCTTTACAATTATGTGTAACAAGTGGGGGTTTGCCTTTAATTTATGCTTAATAATGCAAAAAATAAAATTATATAAGTCGGCTGTGTTTTCCCATTGTTAATCACTATTTTTTTTTATAAATCTGATACAAGTGTTTTATGGTTTTTATTTAATTATTATTTGATTTGTGAAAACAGCAGAGCATATCAACCTTTTCACCATTTGTGAAATTCATTTTTCTTTTGTAATTACGAAGTACAACATCTTTTCAACTAATAAATACTTCTTTCTGTTTCTTGGCAGTTGTCTACAAGTATAAATAATAAAATAATTGCAAATCACAGCTGTCTCACATAATTTTATTTTTTACATTATTAAGCATAAATTAAAGGCAAAACCACCAGTTGTTTTACACAATTGTAAAGGGAAATTATTGTAGAATCTTATTCCGCAAAAACATATAGGGTGTTCCATTTAAAAAACCAAAGTTAAATATATTTCCGCCAAATCAGTAGGCCATGGAAAACATCTGTTAACGCTTTATAGGCAAGGTCTTATTACACAAGTTTCCTGTTTAGCTTTTTCTTGTATATTTAATATTTCAGGAGATATGGCCTGGACAATGAAAAATCAGCCACCCTGTATATATATGAAATAAATAGAATAGTAAGAGGAAACTAAAACAATATATAGCGTGGTTTTGAAGTTAATGTTATAAATTTAAGGGTAATATTGAAGAAAATTCTAATTTTAAGATAAATAAGTGGATCAATTACTATGAACACATGATGTGCGGAAACAAAAAGATGGAATTTGAAAATTCTGTTACTAATTTGGGATTAATATATAATAATTATTTTGAGATTGCGTGTATTTTGTCAACACTTAAGTGATATTGGAGAAACTAAAAAGTTACAATTGTTTCGCAAATCACAAAGCTTATTGTAGCTTGCAAGGGTGTAAACAGCAATTCATCTTGTCCGTATCGCTTTTCTGTTTGTAGCAGATTTCTGTAAATGATATTTCCTCGCCGTAAAAGCAATTACCTATCGATATTTCACAGACACACACATCTATTTGCTGAAAATGCACCACAAGGGAGATTTTAAAGCAATGATAGAAAATCGATTTTCTTTACTAATGTATATGACAGGATTTTAACTTCATTCGCAACGCAAGTTAACTTTAAATAGAATTTGTAGACACAGACTAAACGGTTAAAAAGACTAATATTCTCTAGAGAGAATTCCACAATTTTTCTTGTAGGAAGTAGAACTGTCTGCTTACAAAAGATTGTATTATGTTTGAAACATTACAAAAGAAAATATTAAATCTTTCATTGAAGGAGCTTGTATTTGGATCTCTATATTCGCGTTCGAATCCTATTCTTACTTTGATTATTTATAATTTAATTGAATGTTAAACTTATTTATGTATTTATTATTATATTGTAACTTATTACAGAAAATCTCAAACGGAACTGCTATACAGGAGTAGGTAGTGACATCTGGTAGTATATTTACGAATTAGAAATACAACTACAACAAATAATGGGTATTCCGACATTTATTTTTTTTTCATTACATTTACAGGGTATTCCATTTAAATGTGTCACCATTGCTATCTCGAGAACTATAAGAGCTACGAGGTTGGATAAATTAGCAAACAACCACCATTTTATAATACTAACACAATGAGCAAAAAAAAAATTTTTCTTAATCAGTGTTTCTCAAGGTATGTGGCCCAACTTTCTTATTTTAAATGGAGCGTTCTATATATTTTTACATATTTGGAATCTACATAAAATTACAAATCTATTGATATGTATGAAATTAAATTTTGGTTAAATAATAAAATCCCTATATAGGCATTTATTTTGCATACTTTTACCTGAAAATAGCAGTTTTTTAATATAAAGGTAGAATTAGTGTGATAAGAACGCAGAATTTAATGTTTGTTTTCTATTTATTCATGATAACTAATATTTTTAGGTAAAAGTATGCAAAATAAATGCTAATATAGGGATTTTATTATTTAACTGAAATTTAACTTCAAACATACCATTGGATTTGTAATCTTATGTAGAATCCAAATGTGTAAAAATTATTAGGGTGTTCCATTTAAAAAAAGAAAGATGGGCTCCATATCTTGAGAACCATTGGTTTAAAAAAATATTTATTTGGCTTATTTTAATAGTCTTGTAAAATGATGGTTCTTTGCTAATTTAACCAACCTCGTAGCTCTTATAGTTTTCGAGATAGCAATGGTGGCACACTTAAATGGAACACATGTATATCCGAGATATGATTTTTTTAAAAATTTCTTCGAAATTCAAATTTTCTATCTTGGCGCGCTTATAACGTGTTAAACGCCTAAACCCATATGTTCATAAACAGCCATTTGCTTCTAAGGAAGAAAACGTGGTTATATCAGAAATATCAAAGAAACACAAATAACCACAGCAAAGAAATGAATGAAATGAAATGTCGAATACAAAATACACGCGCTGATAGGTACTAACGCCATCTATGTATTTCTAACAGAAATGAGCAATAACGTACAACTACTTCGTAACAGTTTTCAAGGACTTTTCCAGATTTCAATTTTCTAAAATTAAAGCATGAATGAAAACTTTTTACTAAAGATGTTTTATTATATTTCCCTATTATACAATCATATAAACTATACTAAAAAAAAGTTACTATTTTGCATAAAATCTATATCCATTCGAATATCCCATTGTCGCCTCCAGCAACGAATATTATCCATCGAGTTATTTTATATATTTTTGTAAAAGTTTTTATCTACATATTTATTAAAGCATTACTAATTTATTTCGAAATATTTCTCGCATTTTTGAGCCACAATATTGGAACAAAATTCGCTGCGGTCTTGTCAAACAAATTTTGTTCGCTAACTACTGAACCGCAATGTCCATATTCAATTTTGTGAATATTTGGCTTTGGAATATCGCTTATGCGAATCAAATCAAAATCCTAATTTGGGAAATTATAAATTTTAACCACATTAACCACGAAGGCTACATAGAATTTCTGTTAACTCGTCCTCAGTGGTCAATTCCATACAGGTAATTGCAATTATGAATGTGGTAATGTGGACAGATAACACGTAGGTAAACCAAAATAAAATAATTTTAATTTGTATTGCAATTTCATGCATTCTCTTTCTTCAAATTAGTTTACAGTTTCCATCCCTTTCCTTTGCTTTGTGTGAGAAATTAATTGTCCATTTTAATAATTAAATTTGGTTAGAAATTATTTCAGCATGCAATCAATAATAATAAATATGTATTTTTCCTATTCATTAGCTAATTGTCAATTAATATATTAAAGGTCGCGTGTTTTTTAAGATATTAATAAATTGAACCAAATAACAGTAATTTCGTCTTAGTTTTAATTAAAATGTATCGTGCACTAAATTAATATTACCATTAATGTCACGTATCAAATTCATATCCTCTACCAAACAACAATCAATATGCAAATTACGTATCTTAGGAGGTGACCTAATAAAATTAAAAAACGAAGACGAACAGATGAATTTCTAAAAATGATGATTCATTACAACAATTTGTCAGACGACTAGATAACTAGATTATTACCTTCGTACTGACATCAGTCTAGCAGACAAGTAGATCAATGTGTAATACAACTAAGCAATAAACAGCAGCCATATATGGGCAGATAAACATATCTTTAAGAATGTTTTCATTAAGATGAAGCTATTAAACAGAACTTGTTGGACAAATAACCAAAGAACATAATTAGTGTATACAAGAATACCAAATGTAATAAGAAATTAAGAAAAACTTTTAGCAATATATGTTTGTAAATGATAGTATCTGGTTGTCCTTTATTATTTTTATTTAAATTAAACAACTCAAGACTGAAGTATGTACCTAGTGCTAATACATTGTCCTATAAGTTTGAAAAGCTGTGTTCTACACCAATAAAAATGTTTACTACAATATACAATTTCTAATGATTAATTTGTAATGACAATTGTTCACAATTCTGTTTTTTTTTTATTAAATATATTTTCATAATTTTCTATTCCAATATTATTTGTTATTTCAATAGTGTATGTGCTACTGTACTAACCATATTAATTTAGAAATATAATTGTGGTTGATTATTTATTTTGTTGTTTATTTAATATAAAGAGAAAATTTATTATTTTCTTTTCATATAAAAATATTTTGTGACAAATTCAGATTAACATATTTTTATAACATTTGAAATGTTTACACAATAGAGAATCAATTAAAAAATACCTCTTGCATTTGAAAAGAAATGTAATTTAATTACAAACCTGCCAAACTTGAGACAGAATAATTATTTACATTTAATCAACATAACCTTGAAAGTTCATAAAAGTAACTTTCCCATCTTGTTAAAAAACTTCGTTTTCTTTAAGAGCACATCTTTATTAACGGCTTTCAATTTGTATTTATTTCTTTGTTGATCATATTGTAGTAAAGAAGAGTGGATTTATCTTTATACGAATAAAGGCGAAATCTCTCAATTACATCTGCATTGATCCTATTGAAAACAAACAAATCGCCGAAGCGAAAAATTGCAAATTTTTAATCTGGATTTACTAGTGAACGGTAATTTACATTCCCTGAAGTTTGAAACGTTCAATTTATGTGATAATAATATTGATTTTGTTTCACTGAATAACTATTTCGCTAATGTAAATTAAAAACTTGTAAAATACTGATAGTATGACCTGATGACCCTGGACTGCGTGGTACAAATTAATTTGCACTATCAACTTCCTATGTTTTGCTGATTATTTATGTAAGAATTTATCTTTAACACTATTTTATCATTTGCAAAACTGTTTATGTATTTTTAATGCACATAAATATTTCAACATAAGTGGTAAAAAATACCACCAGAGTATAATAAAATGATTGATGTTTATGACAATGACTCATGAGAATTTAAATTAAGTTATAGTTGTCAATGTTGTCATTAAATACACAATAGTCCATTGTTGTCGACATAATTAACAAATGTTTGATTTGAATATGATATTTATTTATTTTTTCTATATTAGCAAAGAAATATTTTATACCAAGGTTAATATTATTATAATATAAATATTTAGCAATATTTTTTAATACAAAATTGGAAAATATTGAATCGTGCAATGCAGTACATTTCAATATTTATTGTTTGTGATGTTATTCCCAATGTGAATTTGGAATTCTATACATCTGGAAGAATATGCCAATATATACTCGTACATATATTCTATGCCTCATATCTTCTTGAACAACATGCGAATAATACGCTGCCCTGGATATAATGCATATTAAAAGTCCATAATACATCTACATTTGTAATACATCACAATGCTTTTTGTTTATTTTATTTTATGATTCTTGTGTCACCTATAAAAAAAATTCAAACACATATTAAAACAAATTTTGGGTTTATTTAAATATCGTTTTTCCTTTTTTATCTATTTGTCTAGTTAGGTCCTAAAACGCCCATTTTTTAAGCATTGCTAAAAAATAAATATAGGTAGGTACTAGCATAGACTAAGTAATATTATTACTTAGTCTATGGTACTAGGTATATTCGGCTGTACGACTAAAGTTATATTTATTTATCAACTTCATAATTTTTGAAGAAGTACGTAAATTTTAAATATGAAAATCTGAAAATGTTATTTAAATAAATAACTCCCAATGATTGCTATGAATATTAATAAGATTAACTTAAAAAACTGTCGTGGCCAACATTGAATCAGAATGGCCATTATCGAATATGTACTGTATAAGATAAATAAACATTTATAAACTTGTTATTTTACATTTCACAGCAACTTTCTTCCAATATATTTTCTAAATATTTATCTGTTAAGAAATATTTACAAAGAGCTTCAATATGACTGGAATAAATTGACACTTCCGGTTGACCGATTTTACCAGAAGTAGATCAACTTGTACTAATGATATCAAAAGCTTAAATATGTAGTTTCACTAAAATCCGTTCTGCCGAATTTACCCTACACGTGCACACGTTAAAATAAAAAATAATTACAATACCTCTCTTATATGTGCGGTGGTCGGTAAAAATAAACACAGGTGACCAATGAAACTGTTTAAGCACGGGGATCTCGAGAACAAAGAGGTATCAAGCAACTTTTGTCTAATTTATTCGGCTTTGTATCTCTTATAGTTCTCGAGATCCCTATGTTCATTGGTCATAGCGAAAAAATTCAATTGAAAGCAAAAAGGTAAAAGATTTACTAAGTGCAACAATGGAAAACTATTCAAATAAAATTTATATGAATTTTTATATTTTATTGAGTAAAATGTACAAATGTAACATTGTAATATGTGGAATTCATAATTTCTGTAAAGTATTTTGTTTGTTGGAACGTTTTAGGTAGTATGAAAAATGACTAATTTAGAATGTTTGCAAAACATTTGCAAATTATTCCCAATTGGTAAATAGCTGTTAGGTCCAGCGATAAATTATGAAGTGCAACTATTACAAAATTCAAAAGAAAAACACTTCCCGAAATGACCTTATGCATATTTAATCCGCTAAACCGAAGTGTCCACACCGTCCACACATTCAACCCGCTAACCAGTGAATGTACTAATATGAATATTTAAATATGTTGCAACAGGTGCTCTGCAGGTGGATTCTGAGCGTGAAGAAGAACTACCGACCCGTGAAATACCACAACTGGCGACACGCCTTAAACGTCGCTCAAACCATGTTCGCGATGTTCAAGACCGGGAAGATGGATCGGTTTATGAACGACCTGGAGGTGCTGGGGCTGATCGTGGCTTGCCTGTGTCACGACCTGGATCACCGAGGGACCAACAATGCCTTCCAGACGAAGACGGAGTCGCCTCTGGCCATCCTCTACACCACCAGCACCATGGAACATCATCACTTTGATCAATGTGTCATGATTCTCAATTCTGACAACAATAATATTTTCCAAGTAGGTGGGTCGTAGATGGTACAGAAACACATTTTTCATCTAAAGGGGAAAACATTTTTTATTTTTATCCCGTAATTTTATCTAATTTTATTTTGATTTTATTTTTTTTTTTATAAAATTTTATGAATTATTATAAAAAATGGCTTTTAACGGAGACGAATATGCGCAAAAAAATTTAAACCTGTTAAGATATTTACATTTCATTTTGAAAAAGGAAAATATTTTTAATAATAAAAATGATCTTCAAACAATCATTTAACGAAAGTTTGTTTAATATTTTAAATAGTTATTTTATTAATTAATAATTTGTGTTTGAAATAGAAGGAAATTGAAACAATATTTTTTCACTAGTTCACAGACAGACAAATTTTTAATTTAATATAATTTACCCAGTATTATTGATTAAAATAATGTGAAATATATATACAAAAAATAATAATATATTTTGAAGAAGGGATTGGAATATTACAACTACTAAAGTTACTGAGAAACATGATTTTATATTTCATAAAATAGTTTTGCTTCTTCCGAAGAAAATATAATTTTAAAAACTTTATAAATTTTATACAAGTTTGAGAGCACTACTTGTATCCATTTAAAGTTTACCGAAGTACTCAGACCCATTTATTTATTTTGTATTCCATATCAATGATTAAAAATGTTACAGAATAACTTTTATTACAAACGAAATTTTTATAAAATTGTCGGAATCCCGTTTTTTTATTATGTGTTGTAAACGTATATTTGTTTTTATACTATTCCGTATATTTTCAAATACATATTTTATTCTTAGTAATATTTCTATGAATGTAAGTTATAAATAGAAATACGTGTAAAAATTATATTTACAACTTTACAAATAGAAGAACACATAATTTTTTTAATTATCATTTAATTGTTTCTTAGTAATTAATGTCAAAAAAACATTAGTTTTAAAATGATTTATTCCTTCTATTTTTAACAAATAGCATGTGAAATAAGAAAATGCCAAAATCTATTTAAATTTCATTCATTCAACAGCTTATTTTAAAATGGTTAATTTCAATTAAAAATATTATTTCTGAAGAACATCGGAAGTATCTGTTAAAAATATAACCACTATAAATATTTACTTTAGGTAATGTAAGTCCATTGATCCCGTAAAAAAGTATTTATTTTTAGGCTCTTTCACCGGATGATTACCGTAGAGTAATGAAAACGGTTGAAACCGCCATTTTATCAACGGATCTAGCAATGTACTTCAAAAAGAGAAGTAGATTCTTAGAACTTATTGACGACGGAGAGTTCGACTGGCAAAGCGATGATAAGAAAGAATGTAAGTATGAGAGGTACCAGATTTCACTTTTATAATCCAAAAATATTCCTTCCAATGTTTCAATAATAAAAAATCAACCAAGAGGTGCAGGAATAATGAATACTGAATAGTTTTATAACGAATCTCTTTTTCAATATGAGCTGAAGGTAAAAATATCTGCCGCTATTCAAAGAAGCGATGAATAAATTTCTGCAAGAATTAGATTACAGATTGTGACTCACTATTGAAAGAGTAAACAAAAAAAACATTTTATACAAACTTCATTATAGATTCTAAAACTAAACTTTTATGTAGGTTGCAGTATCTTTCATATTTAACTTCAATAATAATTCATAGTCATCTTTTACAATTATTTTTTTATTCTCTCTAATATAAAATAATTAATACTTTAGATTTACGTCCTTATTTTATATTTACAAAGAAAATGGAAGGAAATAATTTATAACTGGCGTAATTTACAAATTATGCAATTAAATTTAATGATGATTTTGTTTCAGTGCTTTGTGGGATGATGATGACTGCATGTGATGTAAGTGCCATAGCTAAACCCTGGGATGTACAGCACAGAGTAGCGAAATTAGTCGCAGATGAGTTTTTCGATCAAGGAGACTTGGAAAGGTTGCAATTGAAAGAACAACCAGTGGTAAATATCGAGTTCCAATGAAATTCAAATCCACATACCTCCAGAGAGACAGATTGACAAAAAACGCTAAAAAGTCAAAACATATTAGAAAGAACTCAATTTATGAAAATTAAAATCTTGTAATTATGTCATAATATTCAAATATTGTTAAGAATTGCGAATGGACGACGGGAAACAGAAAATTATTGTAATATTTTATACAATAACTTTTTAAGAGAGAAATTAGTTTGTAAGATAGTTTTATCCCATATAATTTTGAAAAAAAACTTTATTTAAAAACAGGGCAATTATTAATTTAAATAACGTAGAAACAACAAAATAGTTATTTATGCAACTAGTATGTTAAATAATTGTTTTTAATCCAGTGCTGTTTAATGCATGAAGCGTAGCCGAATGGGGAAATTATAGCACGAGATAAAAAAAAACACTCTGTTACACACGTGTTGCATACAACACTTTTCCTTCAACCGAAATATTTAAAAAAATTAATTTCAAAAGTAAATAAAATTAATGATAAATGAGTTTACATTGCCTAGCAATGGCTACTTTTCACGCTCTAGTACGTAAAAAGTAACACTTTCCAACTCTAAAGAGGGCACAAAGTTGTACTTTATGTCCGGTTGTAGGAAAAATATTTTCGGTTTGAAATTTACGACAAAAACAGCAACGGGATCAAATAGAAAAGTAGAGGTAAATACAATTTTCTTTGTATGTATAGGTAATTATAGAAATCTGAACATGGGAACTATTTAATATAATTAATATTAAACATGCTATTGTATGCAATCAGTTTAAAAGATATCAAATTTACAGCATCTTTGAATCACGCAAAATACATATATTGCATACAACATTGTTCCTACAATCGAAATATTAATAAAAATTAATTTCAAAAGTAAATAAAACCATTAATAATCACGCTGTAGTGCGTGAAAAGTAACACTTTACAAACTTTAAAAGGGCACAAAGTTATACTTCTTGCTCGGTTGTAGGAAAAATATTTTTGGTTTGAAATTTACTGCAAAAACAGCAACGAGATAAAATAGAAAATTAGAGGTAAAGATAATTTTCTTTGTACGCACGGGTAATTATAGAAATCTGAACATGGGAACTATTTAATATAATTAATTTTAAACTTGCTATTATATACAATCAGTTTAAAAATATAAAATTTGCAGCATCCTTGAATTATACAAATACATATATTAGATCTACTTTGCAATACAAAATTATTCTCACATTTATAATACAATACGAATGAAGCTATGTTTGCAAAAATATGAAATGTAATATAATTACTGATTGTGCGTCACAGATTAAATTTGTATTGAAATATATTTAAAAAAAATAGTAATAAAATAATTTCAATATTAATTCTGTAATGAGTATTTTTGTATTAAATGCAAAAAAATACCATTCATTTCCCAGGCAATGATGGACCGAGAACGTAAAGACGAACTGCCGCAAATGCAAGTGGGTTTCATCGACGTGATCTGCTTACCACTGTACCGGGTGCTCTCGGAGACGTTTCCATGGGTCCGGCCTCTGTATGCCGGAACCCTAGAGAACCGACAACATTGGCAAGACCTGGCTGAGAAGGTGGAGATGGGGCTGACATGGATCGACCACGACACAATAGACAAACCCGTGGAAGCTATAACAGGTAGCCACAAAAGGCAGTGTGATAGAAAAAATTTAACTTGGAATAAAATAAGTTTTGCAGAAAATAAAAGAATAAAAAATATATTATATTATTATTGTTTTGAAAATTCATTTTGCAATAGAACTTTATTGTAATTAGATGTTATCTATTTTTTAAATATATTGAATTTTGCTCAATAATATACACGTATTTTCTATTTTGTAAAAAATTTAACTCATGAAAAATAGATAAATAAAATTTTCCTGACATCTTTACCCTCGCTACCCCAATACCATAAGTGAAAAATATTTGATTTATTTATTTTCAATTTCCTTAAAAATCATTCTCTTAGAAAATTTCATTATTGGTTGTTTGTTAGGATGTTATTTTAAAAATTAAAAGTTAATTATTATTGTAAATTTTGTACAAGTAATTAACTATTCATGTTTCAAAATGCGTAGTAAATATAAATTAATTTTATATTTTATTCTTTTTAATTGGATTCTTATAAGAACCAGAAATAGGAATAGAAAATATGTATAAGGAAAACAATGTGAATTATTTTTTTTTCTGGATAATTCCAAACTATAATTATTTTATTTATTAATTTATTCGAATATATATAAGTACATAGCAAAATATAATTTTTATAATATATTCCTAATTTTATTAAATTACAAGAACTAGTTATTAATAATTTAAGATTCAAAAGAATTATTGTCTGGTATTTTTTATTATAGAAATTAGTATAGCAAACTTCTATTATTTGAAATAATAAATTATTCAGTCTTTCTTATTTACTTATTAATATTTAGTTTCTACAGAAAGATAATTATGTGAACTATGTACATATTTTTTTCAGTGTATATCATTAAATGTACTTTCGTAAATTACACATTGTTAAATTTATACATGAATGTAAAGAAAACTCAACACATAATTATTTTGTGTGAACTAGAATGACATATAACACTTGTACTTAATTATTAGCGAGAACATCTCAGAGAATATATATTAGTCGACAAATAAAATATAAAATACAAAAGAATGTGACTTATACGATTTAAAAAAATAACACTGATTTTGCAGTGACCACACTTTGTTTGAATTAAAACCTCGTAATTTGTCGGGACAAATATATACTCTAATGTTCAAACCAAAAAATGCCAGCGATTAGTAACTGTATCGATAGATTTCTGGTAAAAATATTTAATGACAAAATATGGAAAATTGATGTATACACAAAGTTGGACACTTATCTGCATGGTACATGCTCTAAAGCCAAAAAGTAGGCCAAAAAAAATTGTTCGAGTAAATTATTGGCTTTGATCAAAAGACTAACGACATTTTTTTTTTGCAATAATTATTGACATTGGCTCGTATTACGAGCTCACTTTTATAATAAAAATCGCGATTTTAACGTTCGTTTTTACAAAAGATTTTGATGTAAAAGTGAGCGTTAAAATCGCGATTTTATTATAAAAGTGAGCTGGTAATACGGGCCAATTCTTTTTAAAAATATTTTATCAAAATAACAAATTTTCTTGTTGAATATATTGATATTAGTACTTAAAAAAGTTTTTTTATTATTATTTCAAAGCAACATAAATGGGGGATAAATCTTTTTAACAGAAATCTATCGATATAGTTAGATTAGTTTTAAAGCAATGTTAGATATTAGTAGGATGATTTTAAGCGATGTTTTTCTACTTACAGACCCTTCTGAGACAAAAGACATCGAACTTACAGTGACTACACTCCACACAGCACCGGTGTGTCCGCAACAACCAGCTCTGCGACACAAGTTCAAACGAAGACATAAACTTTGTGCTGTATTGTGACAAACCCCTTTTGTAAACAAAATGTTATAATATTTTGTAGAAGTAAAATAAGAAAATTAAAAAATGCTCAGATGCTTTTAAGAATGGACAATCGGTATATTTGTAAAGTTAATAAATTAGTCATAAAATATGAATAATAATCAATAATACAATTATTACTGTACAATATGTAATTCTACAATAATTATGATCAAACTTATTCATGTTGAAATATAGATGAATGACATTTGATTTCTTATTATTAATCTCGTGTAGGGTGGAACAGGGTGCTGTTCAAGTCAATCACATGAAGAACTCCTGTGTGGAGTGCGATAGTACAAGTCATGCGTTCGGGGGCCGGTCAAGGCAACTAATTTCTAATACTCGTAATCCTCTTGAGCATGGGTCTGTTACTACTAGTCCTCGGGGTTGGTACACCCTTTCATTTTGTTCTGCTATGAATTTTGACACTTTTCTCAGGCACTAGACAATATATTCAAAGTTAAAACAATATCAATACTTCTCCTCAGTTAACCTTACCTTTTCATAGTGCGTTTCCTTACAAATATATATTAAATAGGCAGTGAGACACGCTAAACATCCCTCACAATACGTCGAGCACGATGCTTTCTCCGCTTCTGCGAAATAAGCGTTCAATTGGTTGACAGTATGTTCAAATGCTTGCCTTTCAATCTACAAAAAAATGTGAAAATTTCTGTCATGATTGTGCTGCTCTATTTAATAAAGGCAAGCAAACATCACTACAAGCTGATAAGAGATAGATAAACAATAGGGTTAAAACTTCATAAGTAAATGAAGCCATATGAAAGATTTAAAGAGGTGAAATCTATAAATTATTACCCGTCCTTCGAGTTCTGCAGGAAATCGTGTTTGGAACTTAACAACTGTTCCTTCACTATAGTCTCTTTGAACAAATACTTTGAGGCAAGGGGGCGGACCTGCCATTTGTTCTGTTTCAGCTGATCGCCCGTTACCCATAGGTGGTATGTTATTCATCTCTAAATTGTTAGTTTCTTTTTAAAACTGAAATTACTGTACAGCACTCCATATACACAACTCACCATTTTATGTCAAATGGGATACTGTTTTTCTGTTATTGGAGTGTATAATCTTACTCTTCTTCTTTTATAGCTTTCGCCATCTGTTGCACTAGCGTTGAGGTAACGCAGCGCATGGTTTGCGCGCGCAATGAGTTTAAATTCGAAATGTCGCGCACGGAAAATATTAAATATTGATAGGTACATGACAATGTTTTGACATTTTGAAAATGTCACTCAAATTCTTATAACAATAAAATGACTTTTCACGTCAACTCACTTTTTCAGACTCATTCAAACTATGATTTTATTTAAATTATAAAGAAAGTTTACAGTAATTAGTAAATACAAAAAATTAGAAAGGAAGAATGATAATTTTAAAAATCTAATATAGACAAAATTTTCATATTTTATTTGCGGTTTGCTCTTATTTCCAAAACAAGAAATAAGTAGATCAAATACGTTGGTTACGCTTCGCTAAAAAAAGTTATAGGTTTATGGATTCATAAATAGCTGTAATTTTGATGGTATCTGCAGCAAATGTTCGTCAATAATTAGTTTGCGAGTATGGTATGTCTAATTGACCCAGAGAATATGGTTGGAAACTACTTTAGCGGCGTCTATTTTTTATTTTCTTGTGTATTTTTGTGGTTAAGTAAGTTATTTAGTATTCAGTAACATGTACCAAGGACATACAAGCTTACGTTACATTAAATAAAGAAAAAGGAAGATGTTATAGGATATAGACAGATGATTTTGTATTTTGTCATTTTGTGGTGTAGAAGTAGATCATTAATGTATTACAACAGGAAAGATCTTATAAATTAGATCTAGTTTGCATACGTTTATGGTATTTAGTTTAATTTTGTAAAATATAATTATATAAGATTATAAATGTAACATAACACAAATATGTACATAAGTTATGAACTTTATGTATTCGTATATTATAAATAGCAAACAATAAATATATAGTAAAATATTAGTTTTATAAACATTTTGCATCCCTATAACTAAGAGAATAATTAAACAACAAAAAAAAAAAAACAAATTATAAAGAAATATAAAATTCTAGCCTTATAAAAATATTGTATCACTGGAATTAAGGGAATTTAATTATATTTTATTTTTAATAAGTATGAATGGTGATAGGCAAATATTACTATTTTCATTGCTGTAAAAATCATTACATAACGGGAAGAATACTGTAGAAGGGGATGCAAATATGTCAGCTGTTTGGTTCACAGATGTCACCCTTGACCTTTCAGCTTTTATTTCCGATGTATTATTATAATAAATTATTAATATAATGTAAAGGTAATATTTATTTTAATTATTTTTCTTAGTATTGTGCTTATTTATAATTTACTATTGTTAAAATTGTATATAATCATAAAACAATGTATATATGATATAGTAAAATATAATTGGAATGAAATAAATAATGATATTAATTTAAATATTCGTATCAGGGTTGCAAGGATTTAAAATCATTTGATTTATGTGTGTGATAGTTCTGCATTTTTATTCTTGTTCTGTAATTTTTTGCTGTAATGCGCGATTTTTTTTGGTAAATTTACTTTGAAATATTTTATAGTCGCTATAGCCGGAAGTCGCTAAAACCGATAAAAACAAAATAACGTTACCGTATGTTGCTTCAAACAAGTAACCACAATTTTGACTAGTTTGTCGCTATAAGCGGTGTCGTTTTAAACGGATTTTATTGAACTTTTTCATTGTTTCTTTAAATTTTTACTTATTCTTTACAATATGTTTTTTTTACTCTTTTGTAAAACACGTTTTTAAAATTATTATTATAAATTTTAAAAAAATCTTATTTTAATATAAAAAAATCCGATTTAAATAAAAAATATGATTTTTTTTAATCCGATCGTTATCAATTAAATAAGATAAGTAATATAGAATTGATAATTATGAATAACACTAAAAGCTGGATAAAAACATATTGTAATGTATTCATTTATTTAAATTGTATTCTGATTTGTAGTATTGACAAATAATGTACGTAATAACAGAAGCTTTGTGATCTAATTATTATTATTAAAATTTATATCAATTATACTTTTGGTAATTATAGGTCAGTATTAAAAAATGTTCCTACTTTAATTATATATAATGACATTAATAACACATGAAAAAATTATTGTTCCAACTGCGAATCTAGTTCTAGTTCATTAAAGTTTCATTTTCTTCAATCATATTTTGACTTCTTGTTTTTTGCTGCTATCAACAATTGGCTAGGCCTCCAGTTGCTTTGAAAAATTAATGATTTAATTATTGACCATTCCCTTATTGTTATGATTAATGATTTAGTATTTGTATTGAAATTTCTCTCGATAATTGAATATAGCAACAGGAAAGGAAAGTTTATATCAATGGGTGAAAAGATATTGACAGAATTAAAGTAGTCTGGGAGTCGAATTTTCTAACTTTAAGGTTAATTAAAAATTGAACAAGAAAGTAAGTATTCTTCTCTTCTACTTTGTTATTTTCCAGTACAAAAAAGAGTTTTAAAACTTTATACTGAATAGATATTAGTTATTTTGTTTGATTTTTAATTCATTAAAAAGAGAGTAGAAGTTATTATAATAGACGCTTGCCGTATAGGTATTCTTGATTTATTTATCACTTTTAATTGCATTTAAAAATTATAAGGTTATTATTATTATACAAAAATTTATTTCTTTTTTTTATTTAAAAATTACGTTGATTATTATTGGATTTGTAATTTTATGTAGTTTTTAAATAAGTGAAATATATTTTTGTACTCCATTGAAAATTTAAAAAATAATTTAGCAAATGTGCTTTTCCCAGAATTTGTAAACTTTTTATTGTATCAAAAATAGAAGTCCGTATGTGTTTATTTTTCAGTTTTATATCTCTATTTTCAAACAAATAAGCTAGGAATAAATTGTTATAAATTTCATACAAATTCAAACTAGCAAAACAAGAAAACAATAACTATTCTGCTCAAATCGTAGGTATATATATTGTTTCGAATAATATTCAAAAACTTTATTGCAAAAAAAAATATAATCCAAATTTAAAGGCTTCAGTGTTTAGGCGACTTAATTTATAATAAGATTTGAACTTATAACAAAATGTTATTACAAAAAAAATCTAATATATATTTAAACGCCTGGGTTTTCTTTTAGATTTCCGCATAACTTGTTTTAAAATGAAGAGTATAGATATTTTTATTATATGTTTAGTTTATCTTTCTAGAAGTCATGCGGGGGATATATCCTTCATATCTCTCCCTAAATACGCCACTGTATCTTAGTAACATTGCGGTTGGTGAACTTGAAATCTGATGTGAAATCTAAAACAAAATAAATTGAAACAAAAAAGAAATTTCTCGTTTATCTCACAATAAGACAGATATTCCCTATATTTTTGGACTAGTTTTGGGCACATCAGGACTAAATTGAGAAAGCGAATAATTTGAAAACGAAAAAAACTATAAATTATTGCTATAAATATGAAATGATTATCTGGAGATCTACTACGTCATAATTTTTAATTTGATTGCAATAAAAATTATTTCCCGAACTTCGTTAATTTAATGTACATTTGAGACAAAAAATTAAATTATGCTCAAGTAATTAGATTCGGGGAGATACAAATCCAATAATTCGTATTTACACAAACATACATAGTAGATTTGCATAGATTTGACAACATTGTGTTGATACAAGAATTAACAGAACACAGTCTATGTGTTTCATGAATATTAAGCAGGATCAATGTAAACAAATACTATAATTTCTTACAATGTAAATATTAAAAATATGTAAATTGTAATACAATGAGAAATGATAACAGTAGAATAAATAAAATGCATTTTACACTTTTTAATTAAATTTTTATAAATAGAAACAAAAAATATTTGTAAATATACAACTTGTTATTTCTTAAAAATTAGCATAACTACCTAAGTTGTTCTCAAGAAGCTTTAATTAAAGTATAAAAACTAATCATATTTTGTGGAACCCAAATATTTGCTGACACCAATTCATTTCTCGGTAATGTTCACTACTTATTTTTAATTAAAACTCCGTTAGAAAATTTTGAAATATCTTAAATTAAAATCATCATTAAATGTGAAGAGATTTTTTTGTAATAAGAATTAAATTTATATTACGCCTTTTACTAGTTTAATTTGCAGTTATTGCTGTCTTATCTTCATAAATATAATTAAATTTTAATAAAAGGTATGATATTAGATGGAGATAATAGATGTTAAATTGGGCTTTTAACATTTTTATGATGAAAACCAAAGTAATTAAATGTAGAGAAACTTTCTGATAATTGCATTCTTAAAGCACGTCAGCGTTTTTTATTCATTGTTTGGTATGTCAATATGCTTTAGGCAATTTTAATAATTTTAAACTTATAAAAAGGTGCCACTACAGATTTCTGTATGCTTAGTATTTATCATTTCTCAAATGTTAAACGTAATATAAACAAAAAGGAATAATTTTCATAATAGAGATGCAGCAATGTAATAAACTAGTTCGTAGAAAATGTGTAGTGAGTCGATCTTTAATAAGAGAGGAATTTGTGCTTACAAATCGTATCTACTAATTGCAATTTATAAACTTCAAATGAACTAATTACGTAGAAGAAATATATCTCTAGGATATACAAGTTAATAAACTCCAAGTATTCTTTCAAAGTTTCAAACAACCGCTTTAAAAAAAATATTATCACTAAATCAACTTTGTATTTACTAATGAATGCATTTTTATTCATATAAGAAAACACATTCTATTTCCCGCAGTTGATCCTCAAGACATCGACTTTTTTCTACTTCCGTTTAATAAGAGACTCTTTATTTCCCTAATTTCAGTTAGGTTATTGATTCCATTATTTCACTAGTGAAATCATTATTATACGCGAACTTAAATTGGAAAGTATGCCAAGTTTTTATTATCTTTACAAATTAATAATGTAGTTATTGCATTTATTAGTTTTACAATTTAAAAAACTTAAATAACAACTTTATGTTATAGTTCATTGTAGTAACTTAGTAATGCACAAAATTAAGTAGTCCTTAGTATTGTCTTTTTTGTTTATTTTGCATTTGTTATCAAAATGTCAAAAATTCATAATTTTAAATACTTTTTTGTTCTTCTGCAAACGAAAGTAGAAAAAATATTGTACGAAACACGTAAGAAAATTGTGTGGTTATTTAACTTCTGTTCTACAAAACTACTTTTGTTTCCGTACTTATTAAATAAATAGCTATTATCTTGCATCCTTGTCATGTACGCATATTATAGATGAAACTTTTATTCACTATCTTATTATCGTACGTATTACAGAGGGTTTATATGCTATCAGCGTCCAAACGACAAAAATGAAATAGAAACATTAGTGCAACCGCGGTAACGTATATTTTTAAATATTTAAAAATATGAATGTCATTCAGAATCAAATGGTTACAATTGATGATGTGAAGATCAATTGCGAGAAATGTAGTATGTATTAAATATACTTCCACATATAAAAGTAAATTTAATATTATATTTACAAGTAACTTTAATAAAAAGCAACTGCAATTGTTCGCTCGTTTGGTTGATTTAATCTCAAAAAAAAATAAACGTCTGTAATTTTTCAGCAAATTTTACACAAAGGTAAAAAGAGTGATTCAAAGGATACGGTCTTCCCTAAACATTTGCTCCTGGTTGCTCAAACTTTGGAGAGGGGGGGCAACTGTCAACCAACCCCTCCCCCCATAAATCTCACCATTGATAAGAGACATTTTACAAACGAATATTTATATAAAACAAATATTTCGACTGAAAATTAAAATTGTAGAAATATGATAAAATATTTTTGGTTAGTTATTTTTACTCAATGTCATTTTTTTTACTTTAATTTATTTTATTTTACTCATTTAAGGTAGGTTATTAATGCCCTTATTTCACTAGTGAAATTATGAAATCGACTTGGAAAGTAGTCATATATTAAAACATTACATGTGTAAATGAAGAATATTTAGTTTTTATTCTCTTTACAGATATTAATAAGAAAGTTATTACATGTCATATTTTACAATTCATTCAGATGACTTAATTTATATCGCTTTTCTATTTATAAGCAACCATTTTTTACAATAACTAACATTCTAATGCACAAAATAACAGAACTAGAAAGCTGTTGTTTGAAACACGTAAAAAACCTGGGTGGTAAAGAAGGGTTATTTAACTTGGCTCTTAAAAACTCGCTTGCGTCTCGTTTTGTAGTTTTCACGTAAGTAAAATAACGATTTGTTTCATTACTTATTGCATAAATAGTAGAGATGGGACCGAAGCCGAATAATTATTCGGTATACGGTCTATTCGGCCATATTTTCACTATTCGGTATTCGGTTTATTCGGCCTATTTTAATACCGAATATTCGGTTACAAGAAATAAGTGAAGTACAACGATGTTTTTAACATTAAAATATATAATTATAGAAAATAAATGTTAAACAATATATAAATTTTTAATTATTACTAATGTATCTACATTAAGAGTAAATAATTTATTTAGTTGTATTGTTTGGTGGTAAATTATTAAATTTTTCTTGAAACTGAAATAATTAAATTTAATAATAACTAAACAAAAATTTACCTTAACAAAAAATAAATGAGTTTCGACACTTTAGAATATATACAATGAGGTCGCCAAACACGCTTTCAGATTGTAGAAAAATATATTCGTTATTCGGTTATTCCATTGAACGTTACATCACTAATAAATAGGTATAATGATACAAATCAATTCAATAAAGTAACTAACAAAATGCGGGTATAGTTAAACCGACTTCGAGAGGTTGTGGTTATTAATTTGTCAACTGTCACTTGAAGAAATAGGTTATAGTAAGTTATGCAACATGCACTGCACTTTTATTCTAAAAAAAATCAGTATCCCATATATTCATAGTAGTACATGACGTCATTACTTTAGTAATATTATTTGATGACGTGAGTCTTCTCCTTCTCCGATTTGACTATATAGTAATAATTTCTTATAATGCGGTTTTAATTTCTTTTTGACACATTCGAATAAAATAAATATAAATTATTCTGGATCTTAACAATAAGTTTGTGCATTGAAAACTAATAAAACTATTTGTACAATAATCTGGGTTTGCTCCTGTTCTACTGCACCACATAGTTTATAATCAGAGCTGTAAACCAATATCCCAGCTCGATATGCCTGTTCAATAAATTTACTTTTTGTCTATGAGCGCGCAAACTGTAAGTAGAAAAATAAATTAATTAATCTAGTTAATTATTCTATTTTCCTAAGACGCAGGCACCTAACAGTATCCCGACATTTATTGGTTTTCCGGATACTGACAGCTCCTGAGTGTGAAACTATGACAGCTTGTCAATGAAATATCATGCTTTTCTTGTTCTGTTGCAGAATAACAAGCTAATGTTAGAAGGTGGGCGTTATTGAACAGACGGTTTTTTGTTAATTCATAGGAAATTGTCTAAAATTAGTTTTATTGGTTATTAAAAAAAACTAATTCGCAAGAAACATATAACGTTATAATTCTTTATTTGTGCATTGAAAAGATATTAACAGAGAATGATATAGCTAAAAATAATGTTAGAAATAAATATTTCAAGTGGATTATTCAATATAAGTGGAATAAATTTAGATATAAATTACAATATAAAAAGAAGGTAATTTGTATTTATAGTTATTTTTAGTACAACTCAAAATAAAATAAAGTTTTAAAAAACTAATTCGCGTATTACATTTTATTATAATTTTAGCATAATGTGGGTAGGTATATTTTAATTATTTTTTTTTAATCAAATAAAAAGCTAGGGTTCGATTTCAGTACTTCCAATTTTTAGTAATAATATACCAATTATAGTTGCATTGTTTGCATGAAACTAATAGATTACTTTAAAAAACATAGTACACAGTGGCGCCAATTTTTTATATTTCTTTCGGGTGCTCAAACCCTAAAACGTACATTCTATATACATTTCAAAAAATCAGAAATGCAGTTAAATGTAAATAGAGCAATAAAACAAATGGAAAAATTAAATGTATTTGTTAATTTTTAGTTCAAAATAAAATCCCTGTATTAGCAATGTTTGTATACTGTTATATGCAAATATCAGTTGCTATGAAAAAATAAATTTCAAATGTCAAAATCTGCGTTCTTCTGATTTTTATTTTTTCATGGCAACTGCTATTTTCAGGTAAAAGGTTTTCAAACTTAATATCAATATACAGATTATATTTTTTAATTAATAATTAACTTGAAACATATTATTGGATTTTTATTTTAATGTAGATTCCATATATGTATATGTAAATGAATATGGAGTTCTACTTAAAATAAGAAAATTGGGTCCCATATCTTGAGAACCATTGGTTGCAATAAAATATTGATTCGGTCACTTTAATAGTCTTGTAATGTAGAAATTGTTTGCTAATTTAACTAACATGCATCCCTTATAATTTTTAAGACAGCCTTTAAATGACTCGAACTGGAAAAAAAAACAAATATAAAATTACAAACGATTCCAAAGAATGAAACAAAACTTATAGTTTCTTGAGGTAAATTCAAAATATTTCAAAACAGAAAATAACTTCGTCGTGTAAACCTGTCGAGTGCTCGAGCCCCAGATATATATATTCTATACGGTTTCAAAATTCGTAATTGATTAATTTATATTTTAATGTTGTTTTTATTTGAAATAAATTTAACATTTTAATGATTTTTCTATATATGGGTGTACCATACCATAACAGGAAATATATATCATAATGTAGCGTATTTGAAATATTCCATGTTTCCCACAATGACAAGTTTGGGTTCGTCGCCATAATCGAAGATCATTAATTAATAAAAAAACGATTGAATTATAGGTATATTATTTGATAGATGTGGATAAAAATATATCAAACCAATGCCACAAAAAAATTATTTCTAATAAACAATCTATAATTCTGAGAATTTTGAAAAAATTGTTTTCATTCCGTGATCAATACCATGAGAACTTCACATCATTTTAATATGTACCTGAAGTTATTTTACACCTGTATAATGTTTATTATATATTCATTAGAAATATCTTTATATGCATCTATAACTATTAAATTTTAAAACTACACTTTTATTTTCATTAGCGCAAAAAAATACAAGAAAATAAAATTTTGTTTGTTTGGAAAATTAACTTAAAGTGCATCAATTAAACTTTTATTTTATCGCTGCAAGTTTTTAATTATCAACTTTTATAAGATACTTAAGAATTTATAAAATTATAAATTTTAATTTTTTTCAAACAATCAAAAAAAATATAGCTACTGAATTCTGATAGATTAAACGTCAAACATCAAACATTTTTATTTTATTATTCAAATTTATACGATTAAAGTATCATATAATGTACATGTATTTGGTATCATTTGATGCAGTTTTTTTATCTTCCTATTGATACCACAACTATTATTGACAGTTGAAACGAGGGTGGGGGGGAGGTGTGTCGACAACCTGTAAAATTTAAAATTGTATACTAGTAATTAATAAAACTACCAATAATTTGAAATAGGTAGGTACTTCACGAAAGTTTAATTATCAGTATATCTGAAATATGACGGGAAGAGTTTAGAAGATTATTCAACTTCGTGGGAAGAGATAATTGAATTCTGTTTGAAAATTTGGAATCACCGTATCGATATCTACTTTAGTCCAGAAAATGAAAAGTTTTTGAAAAAAAGTTTCTTGGCGAAATTTTGAAATTTAGGTTTATTTGATATTTGATTTTCTCATTTTTCACCTTATCGTTCTAAAGAACGTATTTGCGGAGAAAACATTTCTTTATGTAACTGTTCCCGTAGAATCGACTGGTATAGTGGTATAATCGTTGAAATTGTATTTCTATACGCATTTTAGAGATATTTCGCGTTTGTCAACAAAATTTTTGTTTTAATACTGTTGTTTGGTTTGTTTTAACTCTACACTAATTTGATGTGGGGTTGTAGGTTTTAAAAATAAATAAAAGTTAGATAATAAAGAAATAATAAAATCGAAAGGGCGAAATAGGATTGCAGGTTTTAAAATCAGCACATCGATATTTACTTAAGTCTAGAATTTTTTTTAGAGAAAAAGTTTCTCGGAGAAATTTTAAAAGTAGGTTTTTTCGATTTTCCCATTTTTCACCTAATCGTTCTAAAGAACGTACATGTGGAGAAAACATTTCTTTACAAAAGATATATTTTCTTCTTTTTAATAGTGCCAGTTTATAAAATTAATAATTGTTATACAGGGTGTTCCATTTAAAAGTGCCACCATTGCTATCTTGAGAACTATAAGAGCTACGAGGTTGGTTAAATTAGCAAAGAACCACCATTTTACGAGACTATTCATCATCATCAATGGCACAACATTCCTATGTGGAACAAGGCCTCAAGTACCTGAAGTACTTGTTTCGTGACATGTTTTACTTGCATTTTAGAGATGCAGGTTGTCAGCCTACAGTCTCTGCAAGGCCAGCACTCACCGAGCCGTTGTGCGGCAACCCATCCAATTGGACAGGGCGGGCTATGTTGCTTATCTACACGATCAGACAAGACACGCCACGACCACACAACCGTACTGGCTGACATGCATTTTTCTCAGTTATTTTGTTATATTAATATATGATATGTTCATATCGTTGAATTCAGAAAAAAATACTCTATCGAATAACCTAAAAATAAACATATGTTCCCATTTAAAATAAGAAAGTTGTGTCCCGTATTTTGAGAACCACTGGTCGAAAAAAATATTTTTTTTGCTCATTGTAATAGTCTTGTAAAATGGTGGTTCTTTGCTAATTTAACCAACCTCGTAGTTCTTATAGTTCTCGAGATAGCAATGGTGGCACTTTTAAATGGAACACCCTGTATAAATACCTTACTGACAACCAGTTTAGTTTAATTAATGTTTAATATTCGAAGCATACATTTTTTCCTTTTCATAAAACAGTTCGAAATACGAACCAAGATTTTAAAAAAATTCTAAAAAGGAGCGTCATTTTATAAGTTGCGGAAGGGCGTCACATGCCTTACCGCCGGCCCTGCCCCTCAGTGCAAATGAAGTAGCTTTCCTATATTAAGGAAATTAAAACTCCTTAAAAGGATTGAATCCGAGGAAAGTTTTTTAGGAATTTCTTTTATTTCAATGTTTTTACTTAAAAAAAACCATAATTCGCCCCTCCCTACGAAAGTTTCTGGATCCGTCACTGTTATTAGAAATTTAATGTTCCGGAGAAGGGACGCGTGATGTAAGTATGGTAGAATTTTTTACGCTTCCAGTCTACCTCTCTACTTTCACGATTCTACCACGATGACGTGATCATCCCTTCCTCAAACTTTAATAATTAATTTCTCGTGAACTACGAATAATGAATAGATTTAAAAAAATACGGGTATTATATTTTTTGTTTAGTATATCATATATGTAAAAATCCCAATTTGGTTACACACCCCATTTATAAATTATATCTATTTCTGTAGGTATATTTACATAATATTTTTATAAATTACTCAGTTCTAAAGAATCGATACCTACTAAAAAATGTCCGCTTATATTTTTAAATGTTGTAATTATAAAAGAAAGTTTTCTTTTATTATAATTAGTTTTTTTATGGATATTATTATTTTGATTTTATGTGTAACACTTGCTTGAATATATATTTGCATTTACAGTCAGAGGGTCATAAAAAAGTGAATTGTTTATAACATTTGCATGTTAGTTTGATATCCATTACAGCGCTTTTCTTTTTGGTCGACATAAAAATTAACTTGTCACATTTATAACATCAACGTATAATTTACGAACGCATTAACGATCATTAATTACCGGAGCTTAATTTAGTAATTATCGCAATCCGTTTTTCTAATATTCCGTATAAAATATTTTCCATGTGCGTCATTGTATTCCCAAAACCACTAGCTTATAACCATAAATTATTCATTGTTTGAATCCTAGGCAATTTATTCGCAAATAATCATTATTTATGGCGGCAAAAAGATTATTATGCCGAATAAAATGTAGCACACGCACTATAACCTAAATACTTTTATCTAAAAATGTTTCTTCTTACTATCAAATGATCGCCTACTTGAGTTATTTATATTTGTAAAAAGCTTATTATGTTTCCGACGTACTCTGAGTTCGATTAGGCAAAAAGATTAGGAAATCTCGTTTATTTTTATTCTCTTTGTTTGTTTTTGCATCAATAATGATCTAATACGTAAGCCGAAAGATAAATAAGCAAATAAGAATGCCATGAAATGTGAAATAAAATTGGTGATGATCGAATAAGTCGGCAAAAAATTCTAGATTATCAAACATGCTTGAATTCACTTTTCAAAACTTATTTTTAGAATTTAATAACGATAAAATGCATATCGCTCTACATTTTGATTTTAAATAATACAATTATTTCAATTATTTTATTGACTTAAAAATAAATTAATAAAAGGTTATAGAAACCATAATTATAATAATTATAAATTAAAAAAAAATATTACTTCTACAAAATAAAAGAAAGTTATACCTGATACCTTACATTACGCAGTTATTTTAATTTACCTTCTAAAATTACTTTTTTCGTTTTTTTAATATCTTATTTCAATTTTAACAACAATACTAACAATTCAATTGTATTCTGAAATTTGTATGCTTAACAACGCACAGAAATAGTTCCGCCCGAAATGATTATTATGCTTTTTGCACGATCAACGCAATAACAAAATTAAAGATATCTTTGAAACATTTTATTTGACAAGAGGACACATTTTTAAATTATTCGTTGACCGTAACTAAGTTAGCATTTACATGTAAATATAACTTAGAAACCAGATCGGAAAAAATTAAAAACACTCGATTGTGCAAAAATCATTATTATAATATTATATGTATGTACATACCTATATGGTATTGATTCAAATTTTGTAATTTATAGAAAAATTTGTGGCTTGTAATTAATGAGCAACTTAAAGTTATTATTTAAAATAAATTTTGTTTCTCATAGCATAAGCCGCAAACTTTGCCACAAATTTATTTATAATAAAAAACGCAGGAAAATATATATATATTCAAAAATATTTATTTTAGGAGATAAACAAAAGAATGATTACAGATTTTCCCTAATTTTATTTTTATATGTAATCTTCAATCAAGTAAAACTCTTGATAGGGAAGATAAAAATTAATAAAGATTGATGAAAAAAATATTAACTTAATTTTTAATAATTTATTTACAGACATATACAACGTTTGAATTATGAATTTAATATATTTTTAATTTAATTAACTTTATGTGAACATATCTACTTATATATTAATAAAATGTGAAATGAAATTACTAATTTAATATAAATATAGCAATATAATAAAATTGGAACATAAAATAGAAAACATTATGAAAATATTATAAGCAATAAATCTGTGAATTTATTTTCGTTGTAAATAAATCTCCAAATTTTACACTCAACTTTCTTCGCTATTCCGTTATGATTTTAAACATAACTGTTAATTTTAGTAAAAGTGTAGATATTAGTTCTACTTTTCAAACTGTTACTTGTATAATTTTAGACTTAAATTTTTTTGTAAGTAATAAAAGCGAGGAATGAATCAAACACAAATTAAATTTCAGTCAAAGATTATTATTAAAGATCGATATTTTCAATTCGCTTTGCATTGGAGTATTAATAATATCCGAAATCTAAGGTAGGTAATTATTTCGTAAAAGGTATATCGGATACAAATCCAGTAAATTATACCCTTGCGATGAAGCTATCTGTAGTTGTCAAACGTTGTGGTTTTTCACTCAGTAAGAAGTAAGATTATAGTAATAAAGTTTTATGTCTATTAGGTGGTTCTATAAATTTGCATAGAAAGATGTTACGTTTTTTACAAAACTGCTTTAAAATAGTTTAAAGATAGTTCTTTTTTCAAATATTGATGGTTTCAGAGTTTAAATCTGACAGGTTATTGGCTTAAAAAGTTATCAAATGATTTAAGTTGATGTCAATATTTTTTATCATCGCGGAAAATAGTTTTGCTGCAATATTTAATGCGTATTATATTTATATGTATATAAAACTATGAAATAAATGAAATATTAATAAGTATCACACATTTTTCACATCATTATTAATAAATAGATATTATTCAAAACTTTTTAGTATAAATAGGTAGTGATGGGTCACTGGGAACTTCCCGTCAGGAATTTTCTTATTTCCTGGAAAAATTCCCGGGAAATTCCCTAAACCCATTTCCCGGAATTTTGAAAATTCCCGGAACTAAGGAAAGTTCCCGGGAATAAGAAGGAAAATTCCCGATAATAAATTTAATGCAAGTGCAGCTTTACCTACATGTTCTAACCAGTCCCAATTAATTTCTAATGGTGATAATATTCTAATAACTTTATAACTATGAGTGGAAAACTACAAAAATTAAATTAATTCTTAATTATTTTACCTACAGCAACATCACCATTGGTAATATTTTCGAGTTAGTAAAGATTATGACATAATTATTATTATTGAATATTCTTAATTTTTTTTATGAAATAAAAATTTTAGTATGCCTTTGATTTTTATGGAGGAATTTATTAATTCCCCGGAAAATATCCCTAGAAATTCCTCAGAAAATTCCCCAAAAACTTCCCGGGAAATCTCCTGGGAAATTTTCCGAAATATTCGTTCCCGGGAATTTACCCATCACTATAAATAGGTAGTCAACGTATAGACCTTGATTAATATAATTTTTAATGAAAAATAAAATTGAAATTTTAAGACAATACTGATTTATACTTGAACATTAAATCCGGTATAATAATAATTAAATTTATTTTTTCAGGACCACTTTTTCCACCTCTTGTTAAAGTGCCTGTTACCATGGGCGCCGACTTTTGAAAAATTCCTTGGGGTCAAATTTCTAATAATTACTAAAATCAAAACATAAAATTACAAGAAAAAAAATACTAGAACAAATACTTGCTCTAATTCCTGACCCACTGAAACCAGAGCACAATCCAGGGCAGCTAAAACTGCTCCAGAATGTGCTCTGGTTTTAATAGGCCACGTATTAGAATAAACTTTTAAAAATTCTCTAATTGCTGACCCACTGAAACCAAAGCACAATCTAGAGCAGTCAAAACTGCTGCAGAATGTGCTCTGGTTTTAGTAGGCCCTGAACTAGAGCAAAGTTTTAAAACATCTATAATTCCTGAACCAATGAAACCAGAGAACAATCCAGAGCGACCAACACTGCTACAGAATGTGCTCTGGTTTTAGCAGGCCAAGAATTAGAGCAAGCTCTTTTGAGTGCTAATGAAATTAGAGCACAATCCAGAGTAGCAAAAACTGCTCCAGACTGTGCTCTGGTTTCAGCAGCCCAAGAACTAGAGCAACCACTTCTGAGTGCTTTAATTCTAGACAGTCTGAAACCAGAGCATAATCCAAAGCAGTCAAAACTGCTCCAGAATTTGCTCTGGTTTTAACAGGCCAAGAATTAGAGCAAACACTTTTGAATGCTTTAATTCTTGACCTACTGAAACCAGACCACAATTCAGAGAAGCCAAATCTGCTCCAGATTGTGCTCTGGTTTCAGTAGCTCAAAAATTAGAGCACACGCAGAAGCTTGCTCCAATTCCTAGCCGGCTGAACTAGATCACCTTCAGGGCATGAGATGCCGTGAAAGGCGGTCTAGCCAGACGGTACGGAGGCCCGATGGCCCACTACTGCCCCAGCGCCCTGCAGAACGGGACTGAGTGCTAGCGTCACAGAGTAGTTATATACATACAGAAGCGACAATCCGTGTCGGCACCTTTCATGTTACCCTATACAGTTCTATGACCTTGAAGCATTGTGTAGACCTTTAAATTTGTGCTCTTCCCCTACCTCTCTCTAAGATGTGGGGGAACTTTCCGATTTTAAACAATGAAACCTTTAAATTTGTGTACATTCTCCATCTCTCTCTAATTTTCGTTTCTCTGTCTTACTGTCGCTTCTGTATAAACCTACCCCGTGCTAGCGTCTCATGATCCTCGGTAGATCCTGAGATGCGCATTATTACCGGTCATATGGATTCCTATTAGCTGATATTCAATCTGTAATTGTAGCTATACTAATTGGGAATTTTTAAATGAAAATTTGTATATATATAAGTAGTTTGATGCGAGAAATTCTGTGAAAATATTTTAAGATTGTAACTCACTTATTTTAGTTAGTTAAAAGTTAAAAGTGGAAGGAGGTAAAAAAATATGTTGTGCTAAGAAAAATATCTCCTTGAGAGCATAGCCCCTAAGAAAAATATTCTTTGGGGGCATGAGCTCCGATCAGATAATAGAAAAATATCGCATCCAAATAGTAAATAACGTATATTTTTGAGAACTTTCATTACCGATGATTCAGGTAACTGGCACTTTAACTAGAGGTGGAAAAACGGTCCTTAATAAATAAAAATAAAGGTATAATATATTAATGTTATTTTTTTTACGCCGTGAATTTTGTGAAAGAAATATTTACACTTTACATTTTTAGGTTAATATCTTTAGTTCGCAATTTTTTTGTATACTTTCTACTATCATATAATCTAAATGTGCATCATAGGAAACTTAAAAAAACTAAAAGATCTCGTGATATACTTCTTAATACATTTCTAATTGACTAACAAAATAGAATATTTTAAATGTTTTCTCCTTCTTCTTATGGACATCTAATTTCTCATCTGTTCAATTATCTCCAGTAAGAATCTAGGAATCTGAATGAAAAATTAATTAATCCCTGAAGGTAGAAGCAAGATGAACTTTATTCAATTATCGGCTGAGTGAGAACGCCCACTTTCAGCTGTTTTACATGCGAGAAACAGTTAACATTTGAATATTTTTAGTCACATTGCAAATTCTGGAAAATGTTAACAATGAAACTTACACATTTAACGGAACATTGCAAGATAAATATTTTCATTAGGAAAAAATATTATTATGCGTTCCAAGAATGTTTTCTCATAAACAGATCTTAGCTAAAGATGAATTTTAAACAGTTTATTTTAATGTTTACTTAGAGTATAGAATTAAACGCACTAATTTATGAATGAACGACTATTTGTGTTACACGTGATACATTAATAAGTCAGTGTCATTTGATTTATATGTTTCTACTTGATTACTAATTTATTCATAATTTCTGCATTCCATTTATATTTACCAATCCTGCTCTTGTTTACAACAGGATAAAAAAACAAATACTTGTTCACACCTACTAGATACATGATTTGATTTTGAAGTTGTTTTGCAAACAGGTAATTTGATTTTGATTTATTGGACTTTTGTTTGTGCTTGTGATAGATTTATAATGGATTATACTAAAATTTGATTTTCTAATAAAAAAAATAATAGTTATGGCAGTAAAATACGTGCTCTACTAATATGTATATTTATATACCTTTTAGCTCAAATCACAAAAGAAATTATAATGATTTGATTATATTGTGAATATGTAGGTATATGTAGCAATTTTTATTCAGCATCACAATTGCATTGAAAAATATCTCTTGTAATCATTCATCTGTATGCCCATTCATAAAACATGTAAAACTATGTTGACAAATACGGGACCCACAAGTGTTTGGTAAGCTACCTTATTAGTGTTGTAACGTTTATTAATATGGGTGAAATGTAAAAAGTTACAAAATACGAATATTTATATAACAAGTTTATTAAATAGCGATAAAAACAACAAACATTATAATTTAAACGAAAATAACACAAATTGAACTAAAAGATTAGCAATATACACTTAACATAATAATTATTAACTAATATTAGTTTATTTATACACGACTGTATTTATTTCTACACTATTTATTTTCACAAGATATCGAATTTAATTCCACTAAATATTTATTTCTATTTCATATGTCGTTGTTCTCCACTGGACTCACCGGACTCGCTGCGCGGTCGCGACAATTTATATCGGTGGATAATTATTCTCGAATCTTCTGGAATATTCGTGAATCTATCAAATTTCCGAACAATAGCGGTGTCGCTCTTATCTCACTTGACTTATGTAGCGAGATTACCTGACCAGACAGATCAGCCGCGATGAGTCATCGACAATGTGTCATGCTCGTTACAGTATGTTGCATCAAAAAATGTTTGATTTTGTTTATTTATTTTCTTTTTGAAAATATAGTAGTTTTCAAAGGGTAAATGTGAAATTTATACTTTTTTTTGCATTATTGTGTAATTGAATAAATTAGATAAAAAATTATAATCAAATATTTATTTACACTTACCAATTTCGAGAATCGTGATTGGTGAGTGACTGACTGAAAAGAAAATAAATAAATGGTGAATTTATTTATCAAAATTACCTATATAAAGTTAAAAGTAGGTACATCACACCAGTGGCGGCTCGTCCTTCAGTGAAGCAGAGGTGCAGAACAACCAAAAATTTAAGATAAAAATGCCTATTATTAATAAGCATGTAAGTATATTATTAAAGCATAATACATATTTAGGAAACAATTGGATTTAAACTGAAAATAAGGTGAAAGATTTGTTGCACTTGACTGAGTAATAAACCCGAAAATTTATTGCTATAAAATTACAATGAAACATTAATATATAAGTTTTCCGAAAACAAGGAAAAGCGTGTTTGTTTCAAATTTAAATTAAAACTGTAAAGAAAATTAAATTCCTTTCATTAATATTTTATTTCCTTTTTTGTTTGATGCAGAACACCCCCAAATATGTAGCACGAGCCGCCACTGCATAACACAATATTTGCTTAAGGAAAGGGAAAACCTATTAATTTAATTTTTAGGTTATGTCATTCCACGAAACATAAGTATTGGAAATTATATGTTTGAATACAAATTAAATATAGAATTTCCAAAGATTCTCTATCTTAGTTCGTGGGAGAAAAACATTTTTCTCACATACTGACAAGTCTTTTTACTGACACCATTTCATTAAAAATCCATTATGTCAATTATGTTTCAGGTTGTAGGCTATACACGTATTGTTGTCGAGATGTTTAACAAAGAAACCAATTTGACTTTTTCTTCTATATTTACATTCTAAACTACATCAGTAGGATGTAAATATTAGTATATTAAACTGGAAAATTGAATTATTACAAAGCAGGTGATCCACATACAAAATTGTCTACATGCCTTTGGCTACATTTTATAAAATAGTACCTGCTGCAGAAAAAATACGGTTAACTAATTTTGCTGTAAATGTTAATATAACATTATACAGCTATATTATAAGTAAATATGTTATAAAAATATATTAATTTATGTAATTACTAATTATTATTTGTATATGTTGTGAACTAAATGAAATTTTGAAGTTTTGTTATTAAATTTGGAATCCTCGCATTAAAAAGTGTCTTGTTACGATAGTCTTGTCCAAATTTGAGTTCTTTATAGACAAAATACAAAATATTTAGGGATACACAGTGGCGGAATGGCAGTGTTTCGGCCCAGTGGGAAATACATTTTTTTGGCACAACTACAATAGAATTTTTGGGAAGTGAAAATAAATTTTATACCACTACATACCAAATTTATATTAATTTGGATTTTTTTCCGACTTCTTTTGGTACTAAATGAAAAGTTACAATGCCAATAATCCTCGATTGTTTTTCTTATGATATGATTTTGAAATTTATAGTTTTTCTACATTCCACCCTTAGAGCGCGTATTTTAATGGCTTGGACGAATTATCTGAAAGTAGGTTCAGTACCGTATTAAGTGAATATATGTCTATTGGAAGAAGGAAGGGACGAACGGACTCGAGCGGTTTCGATATAATGCTGCAGCGACTCTGAGCCGATTTTAGACTAGCCTATAAATTGTACAAAATCTTGCACCATTTTTAGTATAATTTAAATTGGCTAGTATCAAACAGCAAATGAGTTGAATTATTGTATTAGCTGTGAACATACCCATATATGAATTTTGTGATCTCGAGCGTTTCTAACGTTTATTTGTTTTTATTGTATGTAGTATGGTTGTAGAAAACTTTGTGTTACTACTGGTGAAGTTGTAAGTATTGTAAACTGTAAATGTAAATGAATTTATGGTTAATTTTACATGTCGCGTTGACATATTCAAGGAAACTTGGAAGAATCAGAACCAATATATTGTACAAGAAATTGCATTAGTGTCATACAAAACTTCATCAAAATCTAACAATTTATGGTTCATTATACCATTTCTTGTACTATTTATTGTCCCACATATAGGCTACTATAAAAAAAATATTATCGTTATCGATGATCGGCCCAGTGGGAAAAGTCCCACTATCCCACCGGTCCAGCCCGCCCCTAAATACACATAATTATTAGAACTTGACACATTACTCGTGACAGTTGATAACCAGGGAGCTGAAACAGTATTGTAATCTTAGATCATATATCACTAGATACAGACTTGCCTATATTGCACGTGTTAATTTTTTGGCGAAACATAGACGGATGGATATACTATTTTCAACTCTTTTTGAAGGCGGGAGTATGTATTAAATATCAAATTTCAAAACCCATCATGACATATCTGACGTATACAATTGTCAATATGCTTTGAATATACTTTGGAAGAATTATGAAATACTTTATGAGTTCGGTGTAGACTGTAGAGTTTCAACCTAATATGTTTTTCTGAAGGAATCTTTCGGAAAGCTACAAGTGAAAAGTTGTAACTTCAAAAAAGTGCTACTCAGCTACTCTAAAAAGTAAATATTGAAAGTATTTATAATACTTACACATGGAATGATAATTTTGATTCTTACATCTACTCAAAAAAAAAAACACTGCACCTGTTGATCTTTTTTTTAGAATAATTTCTGACATTTACATATACGACGATAACATAAAAAAATGTTTAACATGCAGAGACACGAACACTTGCAATAATAGATGTTTATGTTTGAGTTGGTAACGCAAGCCCCGTTTAATAAAAAGAGGAATATGTTTTGTTCTACCTTTGACCAAAATAAAGTTTCAATCTAGATCTCTTTGAAAAAAATTTTTGAAGCCCATCATACATATCGCCAGTAATTCCCATAATTTAGTAATTTTTTTTAGTAATATTAGATTATTATATTTTCTGGTGACATTTATTTAAGAATCTATATTTTGTCGTCAAGTATTTTATTTTTAAACAAATTTTGAGTTGTGATCAATGTAACATATGTGATTATCATTTGTATGTTTTTTATATGCATATAAAGGTAATACTAAAATACACATAAATATAATACCATGTATTGATTCTACATATAGCTATTAATAATATTATTCCATATTTTTAAGACCCGGATTTTTTGCACATTTAAATATTCAGAATATTCAATACTTAAAATTAATCTGTAACGTATTTTCTGTTTAAATTCTAAAAATACTAGAAAAAAAGAAAATAGCATAAAATATAAAATTACGTAACACCCCTTAAAAAGGGCGTCGCCCCTCTACTGACTCAAAAAATTAAGTAATTTTTTTTCTTATGTATAGAAACCGATTAAAATTTTACAAATTGAATTTATTTTACCAACAATTCGTATCCTCTATCGTCTTGCCAATTTTGATTTACAAAAATAATCGGTTCCAGGATAAGGACAGAAAAAAAAAGATGAATTATTGTATTTTACGTTGATGTTTTGTTGTTATTAAAAATTAGATTTTTATTGCGTTTGTGCTAATTTCCTAAAATTTTATCTCATGTTGTTGGTACAATAATTAGCTAAGTCATTTTTAACTAGTAAGAAAATAAAATAAAATAAAATACAATCATATCGCTGCAACACTAATAAAAAAAAAATTTCAAAAAAGGATTAGATTTTGTAAACTTATTTTTAAATTATTTTAAATCTTGTAAAGTATCTTTTTCAACATCAATAGTTCTGTTGAGATGTGTAGGTTGTGTTGTGAAACACGTTTTGTATAGGAAGCCGACTACCTATTTTTTATGTTCCAATGTCTACCCATCGATAATTTTAATATTCTACATCTACACATCTTCGACTGTGTTTCTGTATACAAGTACCGGTTTTTGCTGCGCTTATACACCGATTTAAATCCTCTTAAAATTTAACGACCGGTAGAAGTGTAAAATTTATAATTACCTATAAAAAATATGTAGAAAATAAACGTGCGTCTTCGAATAGATTTCACTAATGTTATGGAAATGTATAACACATTCTAGCACAAGAGAAATTTATTCTCCATTATTGTTTGACGCGATCAAATATTTTTTTCGTTACACTTTCGTCCAAACAATTGAATGTTATAAAAACTTTTGATTGTTTACAGTGAAATAAAAGCGCATATGAAATTTTTTGCATTGGATGCAGTTTTATTTGCAATGGTTAGAGTTGTAACTATTTTGAGCTCCAAAGCGGAACTACCAGTTTGAATCGGATGTGTCTTTTGTTTGTCCTGAAAATTTAACATTAAAAATACATAAATTTTAAACCAGCTTTGATGTACTTTGCTTTTAATCTTTAATCAAAACAAAGCATGAGTTTAAAAAAGTTTGGTTACATTAATTGTGAATAACACATTTTCGAAATTATTTGTTGGTTATTTATTATTTGGCAATATGTGTAATGAATTTTTAGTCACGTCATGTAGAAAATGATTAATAAAGATTTATTTTTCATTATATTAATAGAAACAATGACAAAACTTAAAAAAAAAATCGTAATTTATTTTATTTTTCTTCAATTTATCTTTTATTATATAGATAGCAATTTCATTGTTAAATAAAACATTTTTAAGGCAATTATTTAAATATTATAAAAAATAAATATCGTTCAATATTTTACCTATATCTATTAAGCCAAAAAGTAAAAATATTATTTGTAATGTTATTGATCATGGTAAATACAACAAACTCCGCTGATAACAGAAGGATTTTTTTTTCAATTTTGCAAATAATTAAAATTAAGTATCAAAAATAAACATTAATAGGATTATGTTAACTTGTTTCCTTTTTCTGAGAATGAAATATGTAAATCAAACCTGTGATGCTAAAAAATGTTTATTTCTCTAGTACACAAACCATAATTAGCTCCGAAAATATTGAATTTTAAAATTAAAATTAAATTTTACATTGCACAAATATATTCTTATGTAACATACAAGAAAAATGTATGAATTCATTATTTATTTGATATTAAGTATATCATTTTCCTATATTCTTTTAAAATCAGAAATACGTAAAAAAAAATTCCATTTTAAAATTATACTTATCACTTATAAAAGTATCAAAAGTAACTCTGTGTATAATGCTTGTCTTTTTCATAAGCCTATTATTACCAAGAGCATGATATCATTGTATGTAAACTATTAACGGAAAATATAGTTTCCGGACTCCATCCTATCTAGATTTTAATGCCTTAACTTGATTATGTCGTACAAGGGTTTACAGACACACAAAGAATAGTTACTTTACTCTTAACTCCTTAACTGATGAACTTGGAATATGGTATACGTTTACAATTATCATAAAACGGAAGTAGTTTTTTTCACTCTAATAAAACTGAGTGCAGTTTTATTATTATTTTTATTATTTTAATGATTAACGACCGCTCAACTATTATAAATAATATAAAAAGAAATAATAGAAATTATGAATAATTTTGTTTTATAGTTATGAAGAATTTCAGAGAAATCCAAAAATACATTCTATTCGCTCCAATTTTTACTTACATTTTAGTGGTAAAGATCATCAGTCTATCGCCTCAGCAAATCAACTACAGATGATAGTATTCCAAATCATTCGGGCAGAGTGGAAATTTTATTTAACAAAATGTACATCGATGTCCATAAAACAATCGTGAATTACATTTTGTAAAAATTAAAATGTGTTTATGCACAATACAAATTAATAGTTATTTTTTTAGTGCACGAGATATCACTCTGTTATTAAACGCACTAAAAACATTTGATACACAAAACACAATCAATATTTTTTTCGCGTCTCTGTCCCAATGTGACAAGTATTACAGAACTCAAAATCGTCCAGAAACTCTGTATTTACCGGCCTAAGTCTGGAAAATGTAGGGATGCCAACTTAAATATTTTAGCACTACATTCTGTCAAAATTTATAATTTTAGATTATTGGAAATGTAAAACGTTAATTCAAACAACTATTATGATTATGATTAGGTTAATTGTTGAAAAATATCAATACACATTCGTTTCATTTTTTAAGTTAGAACAAATATCACTAATTTTTTTGTATAAAACAAGTGAATTGTTTATATATCTATGTGAATCAAAAATGTTACTATTCTGCAACTAATTTCCATCATTAATTATATTATTTTTATTTATCAATATAAATTAAGTGAAGAAATATTTTTCATCACAGCGAAAAAACTTTTTTTCGATCGGGCGAAACTGACACCTTTCCGCGGATAAAGTGCATTATTCCGGTATTTTACAGTAGTTGTTCGGCTACGAAAAATAACAGTCTTGGAATATTTTTTCTGGCCGGTGACAAAGCACTCCTACAGTATGCAGTGCATTGTTTTTTGTAAATAAAAGTACAATCGTAATTATTTCAATATTATTGAATATAAACTGATCGAAAAAAAATTATGTGTACCACGTACGAAAAGTATCTTCCCGGACTCCTGATGTTGTTGACCTCGCCTACGACTCGTCCTGTAATTTCCACCAAAAATCGCCTACTTTATGCATTGTTATTAGAATAAAAATGTTAACATTTTTTGACAGTTGTATAAAATAGTAGGTATATTGTGTTATTAAGAGTCAAAGTGATACTTTGTGTGGCGAACATGGAAACTTGCACGACGAGCGAAGCGAGTCGGACAAGTGCATGCGAGGCACGCAAAGACACTTTTACTCTGAATAACACATTCTATTTTTTCTTCAGACGTAGAAATTTTAAAAATTAATTACTATTTGACGTTTAATGTGTAGGTTACCTGTCAATTATTCATAATTTTTAGTAACTTTATTTTTAGCTTATCTAGTTTTTATAATGACATTTAGAGCGATATTACAGATTTCTATTGTTAAGTTACTTCTTATTGGCTGATTCTACATACGGCGGCGAAAAAATTATACGGCGGCTAGAATAAAAAATTATATTACGGCGGCATAGAAATTAAACTTCAACCTTGTCAATCACGTCACAGAAGATGTCACTTTTATGACGTTTGAAGAAAAATATAATTTGTCAGATTTAATTATCACTAATTAGATATTATGGAAACAAATATACGGATGTGCTTCATTGCTTCATAGGATATTTCAAGTAGAAAACGAAATACAAGGTATAAACTAACAAGTCCACTTAAAAACTGGAATTGGAATCCACTACATAACCGTGCAAAAATAAAACGAAAAAACAATTTGGAGTAAGCATGCATGGTAGATATACCTGCAGCTGATCCCCTTAGATGACATAATAATTATGTAGATCATATAAGAACTGTTATTAGATGCTATTTTGTTATTTATTTTATTAATGTAAAAGGAAAATCTAGTTTAGGAAAGAACCTGAATTCCCGATTACATATTATTGACTTGTAAGTCACCTGCTGTAAAATAAAGAACGAAACAGGACGTTATGACTAGTTTATCGAATCAATGAGGTTTAATTCCTGTCAGTTAATAACTTTGGAATTAGTTAGCCAAAGAAACATATGATATTATAATAGTTCATTATTTTATTTTAACGATTATAGAGTCCATATTTATAATTACCTCGATAATTACTGAACTCATTACATTATCACTATCAGTATCACAGAAAATAATAACATTATTATTTTTCCTTTATTATTATCAATGGCGTACATTGTTTGATTTAAATTTAACCAATATAAATTATACAAATGTAATATACCACTGGTATAAAATATTACTGACTTTTTATAACAATAATATACTGTACTATTCAATTAATTCAAAATATCTTTATTTACTTCAGAAGAAATATAATTACCTATCTACAAATTTGAAACTTTAATCAAAATTTTTTAGGAAAATCTATTTTAGTTATTGCATCAATTATGCTGTAGCAAATAATAATTTAGAAATAATCATTAATGCAATTCAGAATAAATCTAGCATTATAAATCATTTTTGGTTTGCAAAAAAAATATATTTTTTCTCATTCTATATGTATGTATAGAGGTATTTTATCGATGCTTGATGTCACCCATTACGATGAAGTTAACCTTTATTAAAATTTATATAGATTTTGTTTGTGGGCGCTAATTTTGCAAATGTTTCAACAAAATAAAAGGAACTTAAAAGCCCAAATTCTGCATTATTAATCAATTCCCAAATCTCTATTCAACCAAATAGGTATATGTACATGTTTTCTCTATATGACAAAATATCAATTACCTAAATTATATGTAGTTCAATAACCATATGAATTCAATTTTATTTTTTGAAACCAATTAATTTAAATTTCACCTAAATTTTCCGTACTCTACTTCATTATTTTAAATATTTACAATCCAGACACGCATTGAATTTATCCCGTGGCCCATGTAGTATATTATGTGTAAATTCTAAAGATTCAATCAAATAATTGGATTTATTTGTTGAAATGTCATCGTTGATGTTCCGTGAATTTGGGAATTTGATTAATAAAGCATAAAGTGATTAAAATTCGCAGCATAGCGTGTCTAACAACGGAGTTGTGTTCCTACACCGAAAAGGCCATCCTACATATGTCAGTTAAAACATATTTTAGTTTTGTTATTAGATAATTGTCACGCAAGATAAAAATGATTTATAAAGTGCAGAATTCGACGACGACGCATGCAATATGCTATATTTACAGCGTAGTGCGATAATTATTCAGGCCAAGGTCTCAAAAATGAAAATTTAAAAAAACAAACATAAATTGAGTTACATTTTCCCGGTAATTTAAAATGCATGTTGCCAGGTTTTTCCAGTAATGACTCGCGAAATATTTAAATATCGAAATAAAAGTAGCGAAGTAATAATAATTATTATTATTAAATAATTAGGAATTCTGTACTAAAATACAAATGACAAAAATAATTGTATAACGACTGCATGGTAATATAATTCAAGTCGTCAATAATCAGTTTCTAAATTATGTGAATTATGTAATTCTAGTCTTTTAACCTAATTTATATAATAGGTTCATTTTATATTTTATTATTTTATTTATCTAAATAATAATAACAAAAAACACCATCGACAATATCTATCAACACAAGCATTTTGAAAATAAAATTAGTGTCCGACCGAAACACGATTTTCAGTGGAAACTGAAACCGTAACCGAATATTCGGCTCCTCTTCTAGTTTAGATCGAAAAATACTTCAATTTATTAAAAGAATCACTTTATTTTTGGAGAGATACTGATTTTACTAAACAAGTAAAAACTTTAGTTATCTATCACCATCTCACAAATATCAAAATCACAATCAAGTAGGTAGTCTTTTCAAGAATTATTTGTTACTAACAAACATGTTCTTTTATAATATATGCTGTTCTATAAAAAAAACATTACTTTTTTTTTTAATTCTACAATTAAAATTCATAAGATCTTCCATCTTGTCTCATCTCGCACTTGGCATCCTTGTACTAACAGCCTCAGAATAACGATAATAAAATAGTAATAATTATGTTTTTGAAAGGAAGAAAGTTGAAACAACGTACAAAACAAAATTATTAATAAACAAACAAAAAAATAGACGAGTGAAACCATTCCGAACAAACCCGAAAATGCCAGATACGATACGAACACTAAGTTTCGGCAGGGCCGAAGTTTCGGCCAAACAAGATTGCGCCGAAAACCAGCATTTTGGCCGAAACCGAAACTTCGGTCGGGCACTAAAAATTAGTACAGCACGCATTAATTATGTAGTAAGAAATCGTAATGAATTAAAAAATTAGCTTATCTTATGTTTCGCCAAATAGGTAAATATTTTACTTGCATATTTTTCAATAACTTTTAATTTTTTTTTTTAATAAGAAGAGTAACTTATTTTCTTTTGTTTAATTTTTCCAAATGTTACCAACTTTTGTCATTAGATATAGAACAACGGGCGGCAGACATCACACTAAAAATAGTCAAAAGTTATTGTGAAAATTATAATTCGTGAACAACATTTAAAATTTTGAAATATAAAATATCGGTGTAATTATGTTTCTACTTTTATTATACACTAGTATCATAATCACTTCAATTACTGTTTTGATAGGAATAATTTACTAGATTCATAATGAACAGTAGAATTAAGATTATTGAAAATTCAAGGTAAACAACGTAAATTTTAAGGATAAGTACTAAAAATATATTTTACGATAAATCTGTAGGTTACTTCCTTAAACTGTGTTAAGCCAGTCATCTTAGTGAATAATTCCAAATCGCTGTTCCCAATTTAGGTTTTGTAAATTATAAAATAGAATCAATTTCAATAGTGTGGAAATAGTATATTATTACTCAAGTATTATAACACATTATATTGTTCCATAAGTTGTTTAGGGCTCGACGAGCGCAGCGAGGAGTGCTTCAAAAACACGGATGGAACAATACGTCGTACAAAACGAGGATCATATACTATTTTTAATACTTTGCTTGACTTATTTAATAAAATTTTTTAAATTTTCAATTAAAAAAATAACAGATTGTAATCTAGTGATATATAAATGAGAAATATGGTAACTCTGTTGAATGAAGTTGGGCACATTTATCCGTCAATATACATTTAAAATATTATGAAAATATTTATAAATGTATATATTATGAGTTAGGAAATTTTAAAATCTTTTTAAAAATAATTTTGTTTATTCGGTTTTGCTGCTCAGAAATAATATAAATTATATTAAAAAACTTTTAAAAATATTTGAGGTTATCAATTTGACCTTGAAAGTGGGAGATGCAGTTGTTAGAAGTACCAATTTTACAACAACAAAATTACCAAAAACAGTTTAACAATATTTTATATTATTGAACTGTTTTCGATATAATTTTAGGGCAACTGTTAACGCAAAGTATAACATAGTATATTGTACATCAAGCATGGAATGGAATTCATTTCGTACAAATATGACAATCAAATATCTTAATGGTTGTAGAAAAAATATATTCATTGCAAAAATATTAATTAAGTAAAATTGTAATGACGTATAATTCCTTAAAGGGAGCAGGTCCACCTTTCGCTAGGCCCATGCATAGAAGTTATTTAATTAAGTAGTACGCTGAATATTAACTGCTTGCATTATTAGTAATATAAATAAAATCAGCAGTAGAATAGACAAGACACCTTTCAAAATATCAATCTTAAATATATAAACATAACAAAGAATGAGATGGCTTGACCATGTATGGAGAATAGAAGAAAGGGACACAATAAGATCAATAGAAGGGATACAATAAGACCAATAGTCGAGTGGAGCCCAGGCGGAAGAAGAAGACGAGACAGGTCCAGATCAACATGGCTGAGAGAAGTGGAAGAAGATCTAAAAGCAGCCGGAATTAGCAACTGGAAGAAGAAAACAAGAGATAGGGAATTGTGGAGGAAGATTATAAAGAATATCTAAGAAATAGTAACGGAGATTGATCCACTCCAATAAAATTGGATCTAGAAAGCTTCGAAGGAAGCGGCGCAACCCCATGGGGGTGTTAAGCCACTATATATATAGTGGGAGATGCAGTTGTTAGAAGTACCAATTTTACAACAACAAAATTACCAAAAACAGTTTAACAATATTTTATATTATTGAACTGTTTTCGATATAATTTTAGGGCAACTGTTAACGCAAAGTATAACATAGTATATTGTACATCAAGCATGGAATGGAATTCATTTCGTACAAATATGACAATCAAATATCTTAATGGTTGTAGAAAAAATATATTCATTGCAAAAATATTAATTAAGTAAAATTGTAATGACGTATAATTCCTTAAAGGGAGCAGGTCCACCTTTCGCTAGGCCCATGCATAGAAGTTATTTAATTAAGTAGTACGCTGAATATTAACTGCTTGCATTATTAGTAATATAAATAAAATCTTTCATTTATTTGACATTCAGTACCTAAGTATCTGCTCCCAATTAAATTTAAAGTACTTTTAGATAATCTACAGATGTTTTTAAAACTGTTTCATTTAATGAAACAAGATAATCTTTTATTTTTTAACATATTTTCATTCAATTAAATTATTTCATCATTTATATTTATTATTTTATTTATTGAAAATAATAATTCAATTACTCTATATATATCATAGGTTATTAACGTCAGTTTGACATTACAACTTGATTACAACAGCCAAGTTGAGCAATTATGAATACCAATCCTACCGACTTACTAACGAGTATCCACAGCTATAAATTTCTGCAGAATTCTGTAATTTTAAACTAGAGTTGTAGACACGTTATAAAATCCTCATAACTCCTTTTAAGTAGCAAATACTTACGTAAACCTAGTCATAAAGTCCTAGTTTAATTAATTTATTTTTTTATTTCAGTTCACACAATAAAACCATAAACAGTTAATAAAAATAATTTGTTTTACATCAAGATAATTCTTAATTTGCATACCTATTTTTTTCATTCTTGTCTTTTAATTTGATCGTGGGCAAAGGCTTTTACAGAAAATAAATTTCATTTGATTAAGATTGGCGTAAGTTGTCGTCCGGAAGTTGTAAATTAAATAACTCAGATTTAATTCTGAACTAAGTTCTGCACTTCAATTAACTGTTTCCAGTGTGATTAGAGTCTACTCGCCACTTTTTGTACGTGGAGCCATTAAAAAGTTTGTTGGTTACCGTTTCTAATAAAAATGGATCATTTATTAAAATTGAGGAAACTGTAAAAAATGACAGTTCAATAAACCAGTTATTATTTAGCGTGGGAAGAATGAGAAACCAATTTTGTTTCACTGACAAAATTTTACTTCAATAATAAATACAATGATTTCATAAAGAGGTTATATTTTTATTTCATTCTCTATCGTATTTGCATATTTATAGGAGTGCTTGATCGGAAAATGTGTATTTACGATATCAGATACTAGGAAAAGCCAAAAATTTTAAAAAGTCGATTTCTTATCAAATTATGTATCGAAAAGAATCGATTTGCGATAAACATCTAAACTTCAAAATCGATGTTTCTTAAACATTTAAAGAAACAAAAAAAAAAAATAATAAATAAATTGTAATAAAATAAAAGTTAAATGTAATTATACAAAATTAGGCCTAAATAAATGTAATGAACACGAGAGACTAGTCTTGATAAGAATTTATTTGATTAATTAACAATATTTTTTACAAAAGTGTAACAAAACTACAATGTGGAGATATTATTTATTTCAATACAGGGTAAGTGATGTGTACACTTCCTATGTCTTTCATTCTTTACCATTTTTATAATTGTATTAATTTACTTTACTTTGCACAAAATATTATTAAAAAAATATTAAATATAATCCATCAATTTGGTCACAAAAAATCGATATTTTATATATTTTCGTTATAGCTGTTAATTAAGTCTTTTATGTGATCCATAATTTCACAAGATTATCAAATCTTGCAATCTTTTCGGGTTTCTTTTTGTATAGATTACAACGATATCACCGACTATACTTCAGTTAAAATTTAGATTATAGATTAATTTATTCATGTATTATTTTAAAGTTTCAATGTATTTTTTTGTAGTAAAAAAACTACTTAACTTTTATAAGAAAACATTTTTTTATTGGTAGAGGAGGACGTGCAGCAATTTTTATGCCCGAGGCGCTAAAAATTGTAGCTATGCCACTGAGTGTTGTTGATATATTTATTCATTCGTAAGATAAAATCTTATTTACCGGACTTAAAACGTAAAGAACTATTTCGCGCCAGTTTTGACATACTTATTTAGCAACATAAGTCGTAAATAACTAATAACTTTTATTATTTGAATACCATTGTCAACGGAATATTATAGAAAATAACAGTCTTACTAGTAGAGTGATATGAAAATCATATTAATTTCATACACCTAAACGTACGAGCGCAGAGTATCCCTGTTTAAAATGTTCAAAAATAGGTCTAAGGAGTTAATGCCCTGTACGTCTTTTCGTTTTTTTTTGCTTTTATCATGTTAATAGATTATAAAACTATGTTTATTATTGATTAATTTAAAAAAAAACGGACTGTCAAATGCTTCACATTTTACAAATATATTAATATTATTTGAAGTTTATTGCTGCCGATAGGGCGAAAAATGTAATAAGACGTGTCAACCAATTACCGTTTTTACTCTTTTCAGCGTAATTTTTTGTTAACCGTCTGGATTTATGTGAGTTCGGTTTTTGGAGACAAATATTTCGACAGAAAATATATAAAGAACTTCATTGTAAAATATGCAAATAACAAAATAATTGAAAAATAATAATAATAAGTTAGTGACATTTTTATATTACATGATCGTTCCATGGCTCAAGCTAACCGTCCACCCCCCTCCGAAATTGTAATGAATTTAGTTTAAATTTATCCAAATGTATCTAAATGTCTGATATTTTATTAAAAATCAGACATTTCATTGAATTATATATATATATATATATATATATATATATATATATATATATATATATATATATATATATATATGTGTGTATGTATGAATGTATGTATATAATCTGTATATCGAACTATGATAATTCAATATAAAAGATTATAAAACAAATATATTGTACTAGTTTGTTGTAAGTGTTATAAACAGACTATGTATCTATGTAGATTCGAGGATGTTGTCTTCACGCCTTTTACATATAAATTTTTCATTTATTAATATCTTTAATAGGTATTAAAAGGTTTTTTCTCATATGTACCTATTTAAAAACATTTTAATTTGTTTTCATGTGAAAGTAACACATCACATTAATTGAAATTGTAAAGTAAAAGAAAATTAGTTACAAAATAAGAAAAAGAAAGAAATTCTCTCTCCATATGCGTAAAATTTTTTCAAAGGTGAAACAATTTTTTCTTTAATTGTTGCGTGAAAGTAAAGTTAATCTTGCTTTTAATAAATTTTTAGATTATTATAGAACTAATTTCGATCTTTTCAGTCTCATCCTGCGTAGTTTTTCTGTCATATTATTTGGGTCAGTTTGACTAGCGAAAGTATGCCTATTCAAATTTTCATACAAGTCAGAAGGAGTGTGTCAGAATTATGCTACCTATTATTACAGAGAAACCGGTATTAATGTTTGATACAATTGCATAGAATGGTATATTATTATATTCATTAACCTGCGATAAAATCTTGAGGCAAACTGGAAATTTAATAAAAAAATAATTGCAAGTCTTGTTTGTATAATTTTATTTTCTCTTTCCTCCACTTAATTATCTATTCTTTATAAAGATTTATATATATTTTTTGTTAGTAGCGGGCATTTAACACATTTAGAACATACTATTCATGAAAGTGTTAGCAAGTTTTTGTAAGCATTTCACTCATAATTTGAAGATGTTAAATGCAGTGTGAGATGAGGTTCAATCGATCATAGAGTCAAACTTGTCATAAACACTTCTTAGTTATAAATTAAGTTGGCACACATACTATTACTTGGATAATAACTGTGAAATTTGGACATGCATAAACAAAATAATTATCATTCTTCCGACCCACTAATTTTGCTCATTTTGAAAGAAAGGGAAACTATTTATTTGATGTACTTAATTATCATATTAATTTGCTAATTTTAAGTTCGTTATTATCATATAGTACTTTCTTGGCAATTTTTTATTTTCCCTTTAGTGTAACCAGTTCACATTGTTTCAGTTTGCAAATCAATGTTGCGAAAAATCTGAGAGAAAATATTTGTAAATTAATTTATGTATAGGAGTAATCATAAATGAAATGCATTTGTAAAAATTTTATTGCAAAATTAATACACTTGGTAAAAAGACGTTATAAAAAACATCCACTTACTTAATACACTTAAAAAATACAGAATATAATATTATACAGTAAGTACTTGTTAGTACCATCAAATAATCACATATTAATAGCAAAAGTCAAAAAGTAGTGTTTTCAAATGAAGATGATTTCAGAATTCGACTATTTATTTAAGTACACATTCAAAAAGTTTCAATTTCGAATAACAATATTTTAAAATAATAAAACTCAAAAAATTCAAAACTATGTATATAGTTAGATGTACGTATAAATTCGTTGGTAATTCTATATTATTATATCATTCAAAAATATAATATTTTAAGCTAGTAGTAGGTAAAGTGCCGTATAAGCTAGTTCAGAAAATGGGTTTAGCTACTTGTACCAGTAACTTGCAAGACAGCTACTAACCTAATATAAGACCCAAAGAAAAGTACTAGAAAGGGATAATAACCTTGTTTTTAATCAAATATTCAAATAATTTTTAGTTTCTTTAATTTTCTATATAAGTTAATTACGTTCATGTAGTCTACGTTCACAAGTTACAGTACACTGAGCTCTTACCCACGTTTCATCGCTTAGTAAGTAATATGAACTCATCTTTAAAATAACAACAATTCAGGGCTTTATTACTGTTGTGAAAAAAAAATGCTAAGGGAAATGTCTCTTTGGAAGTATGGTTGGTGTAACTTTAATTGATTGGTATTCCTAAGTAAATTTTAAAACAATTCATTGCTTTAGAATTTGCTTTGGTTTCAGTATGCCAAGAATCAAAATTTTTTGAATACTTGCAATAATTTTTAAACTATTGACACGACAGCAAAATTCAGAATATCGGTGCTCTACAGTTCGCTCTGATTTAAGCAGGCCAAGAATCAAAGCATTCTGAATATTTGCTCTAATTCTTGGCCCACTGAAACCAGAGCACAATCAAGAGCAGCGAAATATGCTCCAAAATGTGCTTAGGTCTCAGCATACCTAGAATTAGAGTAAACACTTCATAGTACCCTAATTCCTGACCCACTAAAACCACAACTCAATCTAGAGAAGTTAAATCTGCACCAGAATGTGTTCTGCTTTCGGCAGGCTAAGAATTAAAGAAAACACTTCAGAATGTTCTAATTCCTGACCCACTAAAACCAGAACTCAATCCAGAACAGTTAAATCTGCTCCAGAATACGTTCTGGTTTCAGCAGGCTTAGAATTAGAGCAAACGCTTCAGAATACTCTGTAAAAGCAAAGTTTGCATTTATCTTGAAACACACTTTAAAAGAAAATGGTGTAACTTAATGTAAATGCACCTTAACACTGGAAACCAAAGCTCTAACAAGAATTAAATATCAAAAACAGCATACATTTTATAATATTCAATTATAATTACGATTGGTAATGCAAAACGAATTATTCGTATCTGTATTAAAAATATATAATACGAATGTAAATTACTTCATAATTATTAAAATATAATGAAATTAATATAATGAATTATGATGTATACTTTATACATTATTGTAATTAGAATTAAATACCGTATAACTAATAATTTAGTGTAAAACGTAAAAGCAAAATTGCATTAAATTTATATGTTAATTCGCATGACATAATTATGAATGCATGTGAGTTACTTGAAAATGCATGACGTTTTAATTGTATATTAAATTATTCGCTACATAATTTTGCTAAATACTCGCGAAATATTCAAAATTATTGCATAACAAGATTTTTAGTACCCAATAAAATCCGAGCTTATATGAATTTGTAAGAAAAAAACTACACGTGTGGATGCAAGGATTCACAAACCGTGAAACTACTCCACTTATCTGCTTATTCACATAAATATTAAAAGGAACTCTTCCTTTAGTAATTTGCCGAGAAAGATGGCGTTAGTTGCGTGTTGCAAAATGAAAATAAATGAAAAGGAGCAAATCTACACGTGAGATTATGCATACTAGTCCAGATACGTATTAATAGACCTGTAGGTAACCTAGTTGATATGCGTCAATGTCAAACATTTGACAGAGAAAACAAATACACATCGATCAAGTAGGATTGAGTTTTCAGGTTGAAAAGTGGAAGTTTTGTATGCACTTATTTGCCATCCAATGTGATATGCTAATGAGATGAGATGTTAAATCTGCCAATGTTTGTACGAAACTATAATGGCCAGATCCGTAACTAGGGTTTTGAGAGCCTCTGGAAAAATTTTAATTTGCGCCTGCACATATCAAGAAAACTAAAAAAAAAGTCAACTTCTGATAAATAAATATTGTATTCTGAATCTGATCCAAAAAAATAACGGACCAGATACTAAAATTTAAAATTTCAGACACTTAATTTTATTTTGATTGGATCTTGCATATGGTATTCGTAAATGATATATGGAATCTCATTTGCTTTTGTTTTACTTTGTTCATATTTACTAAAATATCAGAAATTTGTTGCAATGAATTTGCATATTTAGTTGAAGATCTGATTTAATGCGTTGCTTACTGAATGTATTTTTCTACGTCCTACTCATAGAAGTTAAACTGCACCGTACTTCAAATACAAGTCAAACGTAAAGATATAAATGAATGTGCGTAAGTAGCACTAGAAGAAGATTGAAATTACCGCGGAAGGATAGAAGTTTGGCGTATCATATATGTATGTTTATCGGTTTCTCGAATGATGCAAAGGTATAGAGGCTTGTGGTTATTCCAGAAGACCTGGATAAAGATAAAGAGGCTGTAGTAATTGGTAAAATTTGTCAAAATTTAAAAAAATAGTTTTAAAAAAATCATATAAATAATTAAAATTTTCTGCCCTTAAGAATTTTGCGCTTGTGGCATATGCCACCTTTGCCACGCCCTAGTTACGGCACTAATAATACAATCTTGTTATGACTCAAATTCAGTAAATCAGTCATAATTAAATTAGAGACTTTTTATTGTTGCCTCTATGTTATGATTTTTCGTTTTAAATAGAAACTTGATTACAAGTTGAAACAAGTGATTAGAATCTTCACGGTATTGGACAAGCCAAATGTTAATTTAATTTTTTTAACCAGAATTTAATTATAAATTACATTTACATCAGTTAAACTTGTAATACTTCGTACAATTTAAGAATAAATATTTTTAATATAAAAAATAATGCAGGATTAGTTTTATTCGACTGTATACCTAATTAGTATTCAATTAAGGAAAAAAACTTTTGGAGTAGCAATCATTTAACAAAATTCAATAATACACCAATGTGTCAATCAGTCTTCATCAGGGTTTAATTTAATACCAATTATCATTCTGATGAAGACTGATTTACATTCGAAACGTAGGTATATTATTGGATTTTATGAAATGACTGCTACTCCAAAAGTTTTATTTTTTAGTGAAAAATAATGCATTTTTTTATTTTCTACTATTTTATACATATTTTTCCATTGGATAAGATGTTAAAGAAAACATAACGTAGACTTGTGAATGTATAGGGATATTTACGTTTTTGAAAATGTCGGAGCTCTGTCTGCAGCAGTGGCGACAGCAAGAGTTAATTACTCCAAATATTTGAGGCATATTTCCCAAGTGTCCGACCGGTCATTCCGGCCCTGATGTGGGAAGAGCTTAATAAAATTCATCTGCCTTGCCTTCATATATAAACCTCTCACGTATTTTTTCACAGATCTTTAATTAGAATACGTGTAAATGTAAACAAATAAAAAGAGTAACTGAATCTGCCGGCTGAATACATAAATCTTTCGTATTTTAGAAATAAATTTTGTACTAGGTTTTGCTAGTTACCAGAATTTTCATTATATTTTTAAATAATAAATTATTTACTTTTTTATATATCGCTGGTAATGATTTTTCAAAATAATACATCTTTAATATTTTTTTGCAAATTATATTATTAAAAATAGTTATTATTTAGTATTCTACAAGTAAGTTTATTCATATATTTAAGTATGATAATAGATAAAAATTAATCTATTTTATTATTGTATCCATTGTTCAAGTTTTTCCCACTCAAAGTATTATTAATCCATCATTAGCTACAGTAAAATTAACAATTATGTTACAATAGAGTAAATTATAATAATAATATAAGAAATTACACTCACCATGGATTTTTTTTAACAGTGATATTAAAGAAGATTGAAATCTTTTACATGTTGTTAATGGTAGTAGATAAAAAAGTTTTTTGAAATTTTTCACGAAGAAAAAATTCATTAAATTGTGGATCTACATTATTACAAATTACGATGACAAAATATGAGAACTGTATTCTTGGAAGGATAGGTACGAACTAAATGTTATGAGAGAACAAAAAGAAAAAAAGCAATGGTAATAACTGCTTTAAGTGTTGAACATTATTATTGAAATCTATTTGGTTATTGATGTCATTTTATTTATCCACATTGATATACATTCTCTCGTAGAGAAATCTGTGATATCTATAAGGAACAATCTATAATATTGTAAATTCTTTAAATTTAAACTTGTGACCAGTTTGAATTGAATGTCTATAAAATGCATTGTGGTGTTCATTAAGCTTAAGACAATTATAATTATGTTGATAAATGCATATTGGTTGGGATGTTTCCTATGTATTTTTTATTGCAAGAACTGGTAAACTATATTTTTAATGTTATTATGGTGCCATTACTATTATTAGCTATCTTGACATTTGTATGGACAAAAAATTGTGAAAAATGGAATTAAGTTCAGGTCAAACAGGATTTTATTGAAAATCGGAGTAGATTTTTGTATCTCTTCATCCTGAACAACTGTAATATACTATGGTGGTTTAATAATTTAAAATATGTTTTGTTAACATGTTTTGAAATGAAACTGTCTGGGTAACCATTTTTCAAAAGTTTATTACGAATTTATTCTACATTTACTAAGTGATATTGTTGATGTGAAAGTTTTATAGCTCTGTCATTTAAAGAATTAATAACACTAATTTTATATTGTAAGTTTGTATATGAGAAAAAATATACATATCGGCCGGAAGCTGTAGGCTTACGGTACCAATGGGGTAGGTGACCAAGGTAGAATTTTAATGAAAAAACTATTGAATTATAGAAAGTATATTTATTTATGAACGTTGACATTAAAAAAGTTAAATATTTATCAGCAATTGTTTAGTAATTTGCGATAAATAGAAACAGCGTCCATTACTATGACGTTCACTAAGTTCGCACGCTGATTGGTTAAAATTTGAAGGTGTGGCAATAAACCTATCTATCTCACTCACACCACCTATTTCCGTCTCTGTCTACCTTCGCCCCTCTCATGAACTTAGTTGACGTCATAATCCCCTCCCAAGTACTATATTATTTATTTACTTCAAAACAACATATAATTAACAATTTTAAAAAATACTGGTATATTATTTTTGTACAAGCTATCACATATACCAAATTTAGAAATTGGTCACCTACCCCATTATTTAAAATTCGGTTATTGTATATTGGCATTTATGTCAAAGAAATTAATACTATTGTTAATAGAAAGTTTAATGGTAAATTTAAGTTTAAGGTTTTCCTTTAAAATTTTTAATATTCTTATTTCGTACTTTATGTACAAGAAAATATTGAAATAAAAAACATTGGACTGCACTATACTTATCTTTTTAAATTCTAGCAGAGTTCATTGAACATTTTATTACTTACAAAAATAAGTTGTTTCCTATATAAACCTTTTAGAAAAATAATATATTATTATACACTTTAAGTAGGATTCTTTTTCCAGAATGTTTGCCAACATAAATGACATGACGGAAGATTTAATAGCCTGAATACAAAAGAATAAAATATGAACACATGTACAAAAATGAGTGATAAACATCAACAAACAGTATTTCAATCGCACAAAAAATTTTGTAGCGAACTGATTTACTTTTTCGTAATGACTTTGTGTTTGAAGTAGTCCAATATAATGTCTTATTTATGTCTAACTGTACCGAACGACAAGTATTTGTATAATAATTTGGTCAATATTGCATTCTTGGATACATGACCAGCATATTCCAAATTACAAGGTAGCTCTACATTGCTTATTGTATTTCAAATGAGATGGATGGTAAAAATATTCTCGTCAGTTGTTTGCTAATCTATAATCGATAGTCGTTCGGTTTGTAATGTTTAAATGACAAAATAAACTCGAAGAAAAATGTTTATTGATAATACATGAATAATGTAGGATGTATTATTTAAACAAAAATAAATGTAGAGCATTCATTATATTGAGGCGTAATAAACTATATAAAGGAATAGTTAAATGCGTTGAAAGTCTATTTATATTTAATGCTTAAATCTGATTGAAACAGAAAAAAAATTCCCTTCGAAGAATATAATAAAAACAAATTTTGTCCGAAAATGAAACTGCGGCGGAAACCAGCATTTTTGGTCGAAACCGAAACTTTGGTCGGACACAATTATCTATTTAATGAGCATATAAAAATATATGATCTCTTTCAAAATAACAAAGTTGCTCGCCACAGTTTCAGATACAGCGATTAAAAAAATGTAAATTTTATGCGCATTGAAATAATGTCTACCAGTTAAAATTGTATATGTATTTATATTTATAAATACAGAGTGAATATTAGAAACCTTGACATACAAAATTAATATGGGAAAAGTTTTTTGCTATTTTTATCTGCCTCGCAAAATATAATAGTGTATTGCAAATATTGTTTAACTTGCAAAAATTCCCTAAAAATAAAAGATTTAGCAGAATTATTTTTAATCAGCCGTACCTCTGGAATGGATTTATACGATCCAAATATATTTTTGGTTTTCTTCCTCGATGTTCGAGTACCTCTTGAATATATTGCATGACTATAGTAAGATTAATAATTCCATTTACTTTGTTTAATATTTGACAATATTAAAACCAAATACTGACATTTGTAACAAAAAAGTAAGAACAGTCCATCGTTAAACCTAGGTAGGGTTAAACACCATCTATGAATCTATGAATAAGTTACTTAAGTTAGTTACAAAATGATTCGCCTTTAATCCGGCTTCATTTTTCCATAAATACGGCAATACGGCCTATATATAATATAATTCAAATAACTTGAAATATATATACCGGGTGTCCCAGCTCGACCGACACATGGGAGTTTTACATGGGAAATCAGTTAATTATGAATAGTATCTCCCCAGTGCAAGATATTCACTTGAAATTTTGTATACTTATAGGAGAATATTAATTCTATGGATCACACTTATTTGAAATATGCAATTTCGTCTGCAGGGCGAGATTTATTAAATTTAATATCTAATGTTTTCGTTCAAAATCAGTCAGCCATGGAAATAAAAGAAAATATCTATGTGACAGTTCTGACAGTTAATGACATACCATTGTAGATATTTATATTTTTGTAATATTGGTATATTATTTAACAAAAAAAAACTAAATTCAACTTAAATAATATTAAAATAAAGGGAATAAGAATTAAAATCAGTGATATTTCACTAAACTGTCAGATAAATATTTTCTTTTATTTCCATGGCTGTCTGATTTTGAACGAAAATATTAGATTTTAAAATTAATAAATCTCGCCCTGCAGACGAAATTGCATATTTCAAATAAGTGTGATCCATAGAATTAATATTCTCCTATAAGTATACAAAATTTCAAGTTAATAACTTGCACTGGGGAGATACTATTCATGATTAACTGATTTCCCATGTAAAACTCCCATGTATCGGTCGAGTTGGGACACCCGGTATATATATATATATATATATATATATATATATATATATATATATATATATATATATATATACATACTTTAACATGTAAATCATATTATTGCAATACCTGCACAGTAAGTTACCCATTAATAACAAAATTTAAACACAGTAAGTGGAACTTTTATTGCAGATTTGGTTTCCATGGTTATAGTAAACACTTCCCGTGCACGGTGGACAGTAAGTGTGTTACTTACAATTCATGGTAGATGGTAAGTATTTAGTTTCCACATCATCATAAACATTCATGGCACTCTTACTCTCAATTGCAATTCAACTTTTATTTTTGACATCAATTTGACAGACGTTAATTTTGAAACCTATTTTTCTTTTTCTATTATTTTTGTAGGTATTGAAAAAAATAGCTTACTAACCTTGAACTGTAAGTGATATTTGAAGTCTCGAATGTTTAGGAAATCTCGACCCTTCGGGTCTCGACCTAAAAACTGTCACTTACAGTTCACGGTACGTAATATAATATTTCGTAATTTCCTGATTCCCTAATTATTTTTGGTAAAAAAGGAAAATGAGCAAAATTAGATGAATAGTGAAATGACGTAAATCACTATGTCAAGTTACCTGCATTAGTTTATTTTTACTGTATTTTAATATTATTTAAGTTGAATTTAGTTTCTTTTTGTTAAATAATATACCAATATTACAAAAATATAAATATCTACAATGGCACGTCATTAACTGTCAGAACTGTTACATAGATATTTTCTTTTATTTCCATGGCTGTCTGATTTTGAACGAAAATATTAGATTTTAAATTTAATAAATCTCGCCCTGCAGACGAAATTGCATATTTCAAATAAGTGTGATCCATAGAATTAATATTCTCCTATAAGTATACAAAATTTCAAGTTAATATCTTGCACTGGGGAGATACTATTCATAATTAACTGATTTATTTTTTATGTAAAACTCCCATGTGTCGGTCGAGCTGGGACACCCGGTATATGAATTATGTTAAAGGACTTTTATTTTTAGTTAATATAAATAGATCACTCTGAAAAATCCTACTTATCTATTGTACGGTCTAAATGGGATTATCGGAACGTTATAAGCGGTGTTTTTATTTTTCGAGTATAAAGTTTTGGTTCAGGTAAAAAGCGTGCAGCATTGTATGAGCATCCTAGTAAAGTTATATGTTATTTTTCTGGTGAATTTATTTGTAGCATAGCTGACAAATTTCAATATTTATATCTCCCTCATACACGGAAAAACACTGGATGTTACTGATGTCAGTGCACTCATCCCAACACCACAATATTGATAATAATGACAACGCTTAGGAAGATTATACAAGATTCGTTGCTTATTCTGCGTAAAGCAATAATTAATTTCTTCGAGACATATCTGACAGACGTACATCTAAGAATGGCAATATCTTAATGTAATCGTCGGTCTATTTATCTTACTAATACTCTTCTCCTATGCGAAAACGCAAGTCATGTCAATCCACTTTCAAACAATAAAGACGTTATTTATGTTTAATTATCTGTTAATCGACAACAGCAATAATGGTAATGAATTCAAAACACTTGCTGCAAATTATAATTACAAGAATTAAACGAAAATATCTCAAATTTTAAACAAAAAATCGAGGACGTTGGAAAAGTTAATTTCTGTTTCACTTTGTAAAAAAATCGCGAAAGTGTACTCTGCCTGTCTTAGTAATTTCACACATTATATTAATGTAATAATAGGACAAATTAATATAATACTTAGTCACCGTTAAAAAAAGAAAATTCAAAATACAAGCTGAAAAAAATTTTGTCTATAAAGATTTCTAAAATGAAAGTACTTGTTCTAAAGCTATTTGTTACTATTTTTGAGTAGCTACTGGCATTGTGCCTAATTTTATTTTTAATATTTTTTATATGTTGAAAGTAAATAATTTTAAATATCCTTTGTTATTATAATTGAGAAATCGATTAAAAAAACATATCTTCGGGAGGGTTTTAATTAGTTTTCGGAGGGCGGGGAGGAGGGGTGTTTGTTTTTTGGTAGACTCTTCCCTCTTTTTTATTATTTACTAGTGAATTAAATCACATATTACTGATTGAATATATCAAAAGTAAATTATCTTTTTTATTTATATCTTGAATTTAAAATAATAATAATAATATTAGGTTAGGGGGTTCAGAAAACATAGATTAAATGAGGTATAGTAGATCACGGGTGGCGACCATTCCAAATTTCCTTTGGAGGCAAAATTTCTTATAATTGCCTTCATCAAAACATACAAGAAAAATAAATTCTAGAGCAAACGCTTTAGAATTCTTGACCTATTGAACCCAGAACACAAATCAGAGCAGGTAAATCTGCTCCAGAATATACTCTGGTTTCAACAGACCTGAAGTTAGAGAAAACACTTCTGAGTGCTCTAATTTCTGACCCACTGAAACCAGAACACAATCCAGAGCAGCCAAAACTGCTCCATAATATGCTCTGGTTTCAGTAACCAAGAATAAGAGCATTCTGTATATATGCTCTGATTTTTGGCTTACTGAAACTGGAGTACAATGCAGAATGTGCTCCGGTTTCGGCAGACCAAGAATTAGAGCACACGTTGAAGCGTGCTGCAATTTCCAGCCGACTGATCTAGATCACATTCTGGTCATTACATCTTACCAGACCATCAGGCGGGGCACAAACCCGAAGGCCCAATACTGCGCCCCGCAGAGCGGAACTGAGTGCTAGCGACTCAGTTCCTCCGGTATATCCTGAATCGCGTCATATGGATTCTTATTGGCCGATATTTAATCTGTAATTGTGGCTGCACTAGTAGGAGTTTTAAAATGAATTTTTTTATAGATACATTGAAGCGAGGAATTTACTGGTGATATTTTTGTGGGTCTAACTCAATCCCATTTTAGGATAGTATAGTCAGTTATTTAAAAATAGAAAGAGATACAATAATTCTTTATAATAATAACAATTCAAGGCTTTATTGTATTATAAAAAATTATGTGACACATTCAAAATACTAAAATTTACTAAATATTAATGCATAAAGTACCTCATATGCTAATGTACGATAAATAATGTTACATTTCAGTCTGTTGTTAAATGTAGATCAAATTTAAAATCTCTTTACTTTTAGAACAAAAAATGCTTGTAATACTATTCGTAATTTAGTCATTAATTTTTTAATTACTTGTCAGTATTTAATAATAGAGTAAATAAACATATTTACATGTTAAATTTTGACACCTCGTTAACAACATACATCCGTCCAAAGTTAAATTAAAAGCAAAAGGATAATTATTATGTATTTCAAGCTAGGTATCTGCAAGGTATATCTAATATGTGGAATACGTTTGCATATTGCAAATGACTTAAATATTATAATCAGTCTAGTATCGCAATGCAATGCAACTAATCAGACAACAATTTAAAAGTTCAGAGAAGTAAGTTAGTGTCTCTTCCGGCATTTAATTCACACGGTGGATGCCTTATAAGGATTTCGTGCTATTCATATTATTTACTCTATTAAACATTGTCAATTAATGTTGAATACATTAAACATGCATATGTAACGCACGAAAATGATAAATGATTGCATTAGTAAACAATGATCTAGAAATTACATAATTATTTTGAAACAGACAGTAAAATAATTAGCTACATTCACATACATATATTTGTAAATAATATGTAATTGTTAAAATTTGATTATTAATAGGTATATGATGTTACAAATGGGTAACAAATTTTTGAACATTTTAAACACCAGTATTCAACATTTTAAGTTATTAATTACATAATACTTAATAAAACACATAGCGTTAATATACAGTGGCTCACAGAATTATTCGTACACCTAAGTTTTCTATTTAAAAAGTGAAAAATAGAGTACTTCTAAAAATAATATTGACATATTACTGACGGGATCATATTCACTCATATTCCAGAAATAAAATGCAATAGCCAATTATGAAAAACATATTAATTGTCTTATGTAAATTAAATAAAAACAAAATGTATACAAAAAATAGGTACAAAAAATTATTCGTACACTTATGAAATCTTACATATAACGAGTCAATATTTATATTTATAAATATAAAATATCTCTGATTACGTAATTACCATTTGTTTGAGTATTTTGTAAAAGGTTTTTTCCAAATAGGGTCGCAGAAAATAAGAAATTACGGTAGTTGAAAGACGAATCTGCTTGAAATGACATTACTAGTGTAAATCTTCAAGGGAGGTTGTAAAAATTGTATGAATATTACTCTCAATTGTTAAGAACATTAGAAGTAAATATAAAAATGAGGAGTAGCTGAAAAATATTTGCCGTGGAGATCGTAAGAAAATTTTAAATGAAGAAAATAAACGATTTATTGAGCATTAAATGAAATTATATCCTAAAAACCCCTGAATAAATTAACAAAAAATATATCTGAAATTTTTAGAGGATCTATTGAAACATAGACTATTCGAAGAACTCTAAATTTTTTTATTTTTATGGCCGTATAGTCATAAGAAAGCCCTATATATTCCCAAACTATTATGTTCCTGCCGCCGTGTTTCAATATACTACATAAATTGCAGTTATTAAGCTCAGAATTTGGATTTCTCCAATCAAAAGATTTGTCATTCCACTGAAATAGGTACAATTAACTTTCATCCACAAAATTACCAATTTCCAAAAAACACAATTCATGCTAATGTATTATTTGCAAATGCGAGTCTCTTTATTTTATTTTGTTTGGAATTATAGGACCCAGTTTTTACTATAAGACCATTAAAACCAAAATTTCTTAAAGTTCTTTGAATAGTCTGTGTTCCAATAGATCAGTAAAAATTATTAGTTATTCTTAATGTTAATTTATTCAAGGGATTTTTAGGATATGATTTCACTTAACGCTCAATATATAGTTTATTCTGCTGACTTCAAAAAACTTAAGGCCTCCACGGCATATATTTCTCTATTGGTTCTCATTTTTATATTAACTTATATAAGGTGCTTAACATTTAGTGCGATCTTCGTTTAATTTTGACAACCTCCCTTAAAGAATTACACTGGCAAAGTAATTTCAAGTAGATTCGCCTTTCAACTACCGTAATTTATTGTTTTTTGTGACCTATTTTTGAAAAAACCGTATACAAAATACTCAGACAAATGATAATTATGCAATCACAGATGTTTCATATTTATAAATATAAATATTGACTCGTTATATGCAACATTTCATAAGTGTACGAATAATTTTGTGTACCTATTTTTTGTATACATTTTGTTTTTATTTAATTTACATACGACAAATAATATTTTTTTCATAATTGGCTATTGCATTTTATTTCTGGAATATGAGAGAATATGTACCCGTCAGTAATATGTCAACATTATTTTTTAAAGTACTCTATTTTTCACTTTTTAAATAGAAAACTTAGGTGTACGAATAATTCTGTGAGCCACTGTATACTTTCAAAATAAAGAAATATTTTAAATCCATTGTACTAAACTTTTTCTCTCTAAGTAAGCTATCGTTAGACTGAAGAATTAAAAAAAATCTGGAACAAATTCCAGGTTCTCAAAATATAGGATATATAGGATTTAAATTTAAGGATATGTACCACACGACATCTGATCACAGAACAAAAAGAATTTTTATGAAATTGGCAAAAATAAGGATGATTTAATTAAAATGAAGTTTTTTAGTACCACTGGAAAATTAATTATCAAAATTACATTACATAATACCCCTTATGATGTAAAAGTGGGCTTTAAAATCGCGATTTTATTATAAAAGTGAGCTCGTAATACGGGCCATTGTATTTAAAGGAATATTTGTAAAGATAACAATAAATACATACTTACATATGACTGTATACATTTGATATACTCGATCTAATTATCGGTTATAAGTATTGCTCAAAGTTATCCCCAATTGTTGCTATACTAATGAAGCACGTTGAAAAAATGATGCACTACAAGTCTCACAACTCACTATCACTGTAGGCATTCATTTTTATAAAAACTGCACTGCACTACACAATCAAAATAACAAACCAGTAAAGAAAGAAGGTTAACAATAATGTCGACGAAAGTATGTGCATAGCTATTGCCAGAGTACATTATTAATTACACAACATCAGACATTTATTAGGCGCTATGTAAATAATTACTTGTATAGTAGCAGATTTAAATAAAAATGATTAAGAATAGCCATGAAGCAGTGGTAAAAAAATGTTCACGTTAAATACAATAATTTTTTTTTGCGAATTAAAACAAAATATTTTTGTTCTGTGCTCAGTATGTCGTCTAGTACATAGCATATTTTTTTCCCGGGGTATGAAAACACCTGTATATCCACAAAATTTAACACCCTGTATATATTTTTTTATTAAAATATACCAAAAAAATGAGGTTTTCTTGTTAAAATATTTGAACGAAGAGTTTTCAGCTCAGGATTAATGTTTAGTCTCATTGGTGACTTCTTTTTAAACTTGTATGAAATAGTTATCTGTTAGGGTGTGCTTACTTTTTTATATTTTTTTATATTTACAATTTTATACTAAAAAGCTATTGTTCAATTTTAAAATATCATTTTTATTTAAATTTTTTTCATGTTTCCATTTAATTTTAAATACAACCTACATGTCAGCATAACACACTATTATAAATTACTTCTCTTGTAGAAGATTCAAGTGAGTTTAAAACGATCGAGTTTAAAAAAATAACGGTCCAGAAACTATCTCGTGTTTAATAAATTATCCAGCTAATAAACATCTCAATTCTCAGTTATTTATACTATCAAATGCGGGAAGTTATAGGTATTGTTACTTCTAAAAAATTAAATGAAATAATAAATTCTACACTTAAATTTAATGGAACAGTAAATTTATCAAACCATTTTTAATAGCTAAATATGATTTAGGTTTCTAAGAAGAAATGTTACATAATTAAATTAATTTTGTGTAAGTAGATTCTATTCCCGTATATCTCGGAAATACATGTAATAAAATTAATTTCTCTCTCTTAGAAAAATGCGAAACATTTTCTTATAAGCACATGTACCGTCCAGATTAATCTTGATAAAATAGCTGCGTCAAAGAAACTAACTTGTGTCTCAATCATGTGTATATCCTGCTCTGATCTAGATCGAAAAGCTAATGGGTACGAAACCTAACCTAAACTTTTCGCTTTGCTAGACATAACGGTTAGATAAATCTCGTATCAATAACAAACTCCTACATTACAATTTCTTTTGAGAAACTTTTACATTAGCAGATATTTACACTGATGTTTTGACAACAAAATATATATAATATTTTACTATCTGTAATGGACATCTAACAATTAACTGTTTTTATTCATGCTCTATATATTTACATTAAATGTTGTTATTGTTAGTATTATTAGTAAGCATATCCTTACAAATATCTTGAATAAAAAAATAAAATTGTAATGTCCTAGTGTTAATTAATTTTTTGTATATATTATTAAATATAATTAAAACAAAAATTATTATTTTTTTCCTATGAGACAGTATTACTATGTGGAACAGAGCATAAAGAACCTAAGGTGAACTTATTTCATGGCAATTTATTTGTAATTTATTGGTATGGGTTGTCCACCTACAGCCTCAGTATGGGACCTACAACTTATAGTTGACGCCGAACCACTCGGACTCAGTGGTATTTATTTTTGGTTAAAGAGTGGCGAAGATGAGAATTAAACTCCAAACCCCACACTGCTCAGCGAGTCGGAGAGCATTAATACAGTGAGCCACCGCTGCCCGTTATAATAATATTTACAATAATGTTATAAACAAATTACTATGTACTATATGCTTTGTCATAGATTATAACACATACATTGTATTGTATGTATATGAGGGTTTTAAAGCGTTTTGTCGCTTTTTGTCAACGCGACCTAGAAGATCTATTGTGACACAGCCCTTACTTACTTTTCCGGAAGTAGATCCAGATTTTTGATGAAGCCGATTAGGCCTCAAGTACCTGAAGTACTTGTTTCGTGACATGTTTTACTTGCATTTTAGTGATGCAGGTTGTCAGCCTACAGTCTCTGCAAGGCCAGCACACACCGAGCCGTTGTGCGGCAACCCATCCAATCGGACAGGGCGGGCTATTAACACATACATACATATGTATGTATACATAAGCAGTGATATAGTATATAGTATACATTTTAACTGGGGCGAGATGACATGGACACAGACACACTAGTGGTGGCTCATCAGGGGAGGCAGATGAGGCAGTGCCTCGCCATGCAAAATGAGGAGAGGAGATTTTTGCATTGTATTTTTAGATTTCAATCTGTTAGAAATTTTAAATTTTCCCACTGTTTTCGGTCCTATATATACTGACAAACAATTATGCCCAGTGCAGTGCCGAGTACAGACGTACAGAGGCAAAAATTCTCCTGCCTCCAACATCTACAATATGTCTGTACGAATGTTTTGTTTTTACAATGCTTACAGCGTTTATTGATTTTTTCTGACTGCACTACCTGCTTCAGAAAAGGGAGTCTTAAGGCATACTTCAAATAATTTCTGATTAATTTGTACATGGTCAAAGCGAACATATGACCGTACTAAATGGTTTTGAAATTTTAGCCATTTCATTTGCAGTTGTTCATATGAAGTATAAGTTGGTGGACGTGGATACCTGATATCTTTGGATTTTTAATTAATCTTTATTTTTAAAAATGGCAGTAGGTTCTTCTGATATGCAGTTCATAGTTTTTATTCATTTCCTACCTCACCAAAATTTTAGTTCACGAGCCGCCACTGGGATACACAACTTCACAACTAGGCTAGTGTCAGAAGTACTTAAATTAGTAGTAGAATATACTACCACAATTTCTGAGACTATTTCTTTGATAATTTAGTAACTAATGATATATCAAAAATTTAAAATTTTGGATAAATCAAAACATACTGACAGCGATAATATCACAATTCGAAATCCATATGACTCTTTATGTACGAAAATTTCAGCTAGCGAAAACTTAAAATGGTTTGTACATGTGTCGTTTTCGGATTTAAAATAAACTAATTTTGTTCTCTGTATGACAACTATTTTGAAACGACCATTATTTTTTCTTTCATTTAAAACAATATACGATAAATGTCAGAATTAAGTTATTAGATTCTAATGGATTATTGATTTTAATAAATAAAGTTCACGACCGTACAAAAAAATAGTATATGACACAAGGGTGGCAATGGTTAATGCAAAATTCAAATGATTGAATACTACTTCAATATTTAGATTTGTTTTGCATTAGCAGCCTTGTCACACTTGTTTTGCAATACACATACAATGAATTTTTTTATTCTCATGTGAAGTTATTTTTTATTTTTGTAGATTTGTAATTAACTATAAGTGGCCAAATGTAGCATATTTAACACGGTACTTAAAGTGTTAAATTAGAATAAAAATATTATTTTCATTACTCACCGTTCAACGAATTTCTAATTTGGTACCGGCAGCATTCTTACAACAAAGATGTTCTAAATTAATACGCTGTAAATATTAAAAACAAAATTCTAATTATATGCATGTCAAAACGAGTAATCGTACATACTTTAATAATGTAGTAATAAAGTTGTCCATTTGTCATCTACATATAGAAATAAAACCTACTTTCTTGTAAGACAAACGAAAGAAAAATAAATAACGACGTATTAAATTAGCTGTAAAGTTTAAATACAAATTTGGAATTTATAATTTTCCTCTATCATGTCTCTATCTTCTTCTTAGAGATATCATGAAAATCTGAATAAATGAAATACAAATAAACATGAATACATTTCAGTAAACTGACCATTAAGTTTCTCAACCCTCCATAAAAGGTTATAAACTCTGCATAAGTCTATTTCAAATATTGTTTCATGCAAGTATACATTATATCCAATGATTATTTCCGACAATTTGATCCGGAGCGGTATAATACAATTTTTAATTAAATTTGCATTATACAATACACCAGTGATGGCGAATCTATGAGACAAAATACAACGATGACTCACCTTCCTTCGTTGTATAATGTACTATTAATTTAATATTTGCTCAATTTATACCATAATATTAAACACACAAAAACAATTGACTGCACCACTATATATTTGTACTATTTTTTTGTTTTGAATATTGTGTAATATATGTATATACGTAGTATTACACTCAATTTCAATTTAGGTACTAAAGAGATTATGATACGTATTTTATTATTATTAATTAATCCATTAAGTTCGAAAGATCTTCTAAAGTCCTCGAGTCGGTGAGTCAACCTGTTTTGTATTTGTTCCGTGTTCTTGTTTCGAAATTAGTTCAATTGCGAATCTACTGGTATTTCCACAGTAGGTTTTGCTTTTGGTCTGTTGCGAGACAACTGTCATTTCACCCGTGTCATTCCGTTTTACTTGTCCGTTTTCGTTCCGTTCGTAATTAGTTCAATTGCGAACCTACTGGTGTTTCCACAGTAGGTTTTGCTTTTGGTCTGTTGCGAGACAACTGTCATTTCACCCGTGTCATTCCGTTTTACTAGTCCATTTTCGGTCCGTTCGTAGCTAGTTCAATTGCGAACCTGCTAGTGTTTCCACAGTAGGTTTTGCTTTTGTGCTTGTTATTTCACCTGTGTTTTTCGCGTTATCCAGTCCTTTGTAACTTAACAGTTCACACAGTATCTTTTGTTATCTTGTATGATTTTAGTCTGTACCGAAACAGGCTTATACATTTTTGAAAATAAAACTGTATTAAAGTTATTCTTGCATATTTTTCCTTGGACCTCCCGTCTAGCTATTCTAGGGCAAATTAAAGAGGGTAGTGTGAACAGATTGGCGCCCGAATAAACAGACACTACCGACGTCACGCCAGTAAGTATCTCAGTCGTTACAAATCGTGACAATATATATATATATATATATATATATATATATATATATATATATATATATAAACCACGTAATTATTTTCTAACCTTGTTTTTTGTATAAATTACTTACCATCCTGTTGTTTGCAATATGGGCAACAGACACATTTTTGTGGATCATACGGCACTATGTATTTACCAGGTGGACAAGAAAATACTCCTGCATATCTTACAGTCCAACAAATTGTTTCGTCCTGATCATTTCTGTATTTACTTGTTACATTGCTTACAAAAAAATTATAACAAATAAAAGAAAGATTTTTCTGTGCACTTTGTTGGTATTCAATATTCAATACAACAAATTTTAAATTATAAATTTAAATAATGGTTCTATTTATACATACAAATTTTTTTGATATTTAATTGTACATTTATATGACATAATAAAAAAAATGTAATACGTGCTCTAGTGATCTATATATAATTGGTCAAAAAATAATGCGTACCTTAATAAGTTTATAGTAATTACAAAAATAAACTTACTCAGTAAGTATGTTATACTATTAATTTAATTATCATAAAAATATACAAAAATATAATTTATTTATATTTACATTTCTTTCAATTGAATATAATTACCTGAAATTTATAATAATTAAATACTTGTTTTACAATTAACAGATTTCTTACCATGTGAATTTTGACACTGATCGCAACAAACAAAATTTTTAGGTTCATATTCAACTAATTTTGATCCAAAGTGTTCCATCTTGATTATATTGACCTTTATTTACTACATTATTTATTAAAATAATAAGAAAATGCAGAATTGGTGTACTTTCATTCTCGCTTTATTCTACAAACTGTGAGAAATAGTATATTATGCACCAAGGTTGAGAAGACTATCATTATTGACCTAGCGCCAAGTTGTGTCGCGAGGTGCGAAGTAAGTAATGAATTTGCGGGTAACAATATCGGTCGTAAAGTAAATGCGACGGTAAAGTAAACAGACGTCAAAAATAGATTTTTAATGAAAATTTGTAAATTTTTGTTATATCACCTAAAATTTTTGTGTCTACCCAGCGCCGGATTTAAACTTTTGCAACCCTAGGTGTCATTAAAATTGCCGTCCCATTGACAATGGTGTAGCCATGATAAAATATGTAGAAACGGGTAGAAAAGCATTCTTATATGCAATGCATTTGTAACTTACAAACAAAACATAATAACCAAAACATTTGTAACCGTATCTACACAATATTTTTTACGGGAATCACCATACATAAATAATTATCCGATTATTCCGTATCCTATTCCTATTCACCACAACAAGAAGGTTTCTTTCAAAGTTTTGCCGTTTTCTAAGTGTGGTTACTTGTTTCTCTCATTTATGACTTTCGCCAAGCGCTTAGGTATATTCAATGCCACATAATCACTTTCAGCCATCACTCATATTCGTATGTGCACTGTAGCGATTCTAATTATTTGAGTTACGGACTTGATAATTAAATTTTTTTTTGGCAAAATATATACTATTTTGACCTGAGTGTATATGACATATAACTCAGTAGATGCCGCCACCCACTTTAAACCGATTCTGGGCACTGTTCATTGTGTTCTCTGATCAAGTAAAATTTAATAAAATATTTTTTTAAATTATTAATAAATTTTAATTTTGAAATCATGGTATGCCATTTTTTTTCTTCCTGGCTCTGTTTAAGCTGATTTTTGAAAAAGAAATCAAAATCTTTTTTCAATATACAGTAAAAAATACTATTCATCATATGTCAAATGATCTATAATATATTGGATAAGAAATATTGGTTCGTTTATGAAGGCCTTTAGAAGTACATAATTTAAATTTCAAGTATATGACTACAAGTCAACACGAACTACTAAAAATTGATCATCTGTATCTGTCTAAAGCTACATTAAGACAATAACCTCCAGTATTATCATCAAGAGACATGTAATTTTGTATGCGTATTTAATGAAAAAAACATATCGAAATTTTTATCAACATACATTTAATTTAAATGTGTATATCGAAATTTTGACAGCAATGTTGGAATAGTATATTAAAACATAAGTTGTAGAAGGCAACCTTTTCAAGCACGAGTTTGAATTTCGGGAACGAGTGTTCGAACGAACGAGTGCTTGAATTGCCTTCTATAACGAATGTTTTATACTATTTTCTCTGTTTCAGCTTTTATTTAAATTATTTTTTATAATAATATTTGACAATTTCCATTAAGGGATTTTTTTGATAGAATAGTTATGTTGGTGACAGTGATTTCTGTTTCGTCTGTCAAATAAATTAGAATTACTTTGTCAGTTGTCTAGATATTTTGTGTATTTAATGCTATCATGCCAATCTCAAATAACAAAATATAACCAAAAATCGTTTAAGAATGAAGCTCCTTCTAACATCAATAAGCGTGCTAGAATATGATATTCTAATTCCGAAACAGAGAAAATCTTTATAATACTCTATTTCTACAGGCTTTTGTTCGTTAAATGCTCATATAAAATTTAGTTTCTGTTGGTAATACCGATGATAAATCAGAATTACAGTTAAAAAAAACTATTAAAATATTATGATGATTTTATAATGATGTTTGTATTTATTTTGCTAAGAAATATGTTTCGATTGCTATCAGTTTACTGAAACGTTTTGGGTGTAATATATCTTGTTTTAATTAATATTTGACTAGTGTTTAAAGCAATCACGCCAGTAATATATGATCTAGTTCGGCGGAGCGTAGTAGCCACGTTAGTAATTCGAAGAGAATTAAAACACCGCACCCAACTTATCTTAATTATCGCCTTAGTCATAATTTCATTTCGACAAAATATACATCTGCTGACTAATGTATCCTTATTGTCGGAATAAATTATTCTCCTCCATAATTAATGAATAATATATGGAGATGAATTTTTCCATGCGCAAGCTTAACAAGAAAATCTGTCGTATTTTGCTTGGAGTGAAATATTTAATTTATGTGACAAGACTGAAATGACAAAGTGGCAGAAGAATTATAACACGAACAACGAATTATATTAGAAGAATAAATAATGTTGTGTAATTAGTTTCATTTTGTAAATGATGATAACGGAATTATTAAGAAAAGAACAAAACAAATATTGTATATACAACCTCACTTATCATCAGGGGCTGGTAACCTTAAATTAAGGGGATTCACTGCCAATCTTAAACCATCTAAGGTTTTGAAAGTGTAAAGGGCGAGATAGCAAGTTGGCTGACCCAAACTCGTTCCCCTACTTTTTAAAATAAAAATTAAATCTAGTATATACAGTCTGCGGTCAAATAAATTATACGAGCAACGTGGAATTATGAATGATTGTAAATTTCTATTTCCAGGATTAATTCTAGTTAGTACAAAGGCCTAATCTTAGACAGATTAACATCAAATATAAAAAAATTATGATCGAGGAAAATAATGAACTGTTATGCATTATTGTACAGGGGTGGAGTTAAGTAGTTTGATGAAGATCGCATTAGTTTTACAAGAAATTATCTGCAAGATTTTACGAGAAATGATATTTTGTAATATAGTTAAAAATGCAATAATTTTTATAATAATTAATATAAAATTAACATTATCTTAAAGGAAAATAATGAAACATTGCATGTCTAATAATATATTTTCGAAATTTTGTTTTAAACATGTGGTACAATTTGTCTAATATAAGCAAACTTTAAATGAATAAAATAATAACACTGGATAAAAATTTAAAAATTCATCATAAGAGAGACCTAGGACGAAGTTTTAACAATTTATAAGTTTTTTATTTATTTTGAAAATGTCAAGTTTTAAGACAATTTCAATGGTATTACTAAATAGCATTTTGGCGAATTTCAAATTCCTCTTTTAATTATTAGAAGAAATTGGTTTCCGTATATGGTTTTACTGATAAATATATTATTTATAAAATCTGTCATTAAAATTCTTATACTTCCCATTATAATTTCTCTACTTCATGTAGTTTACACAGTTTTGAATTAAGGGAGATTTTTCCAGAAAGAAAAATAAAAACTTTGGAAATGCAGGAATTTGAATGGTCATATTATTAGAAACATTTTTTTTTTATATTTTACATTAAAATTTATATAATAAGAGAATGATGCTTTACTAGTGGGCTGTTTCAATATTTCCCCTATTTATACAACTAAACAATACGGTTTTTCTTTCGCTATTCGTCCGGAAGAGAACTCAATTTCACCAGGACGGAAATTCACCCCGATCACCCTTCTAAATTCAATATTGTTTGCACTGTTTACTAAGTTGATAAAATGTAAAAATAATTCAATTTTAAAATAACGGTTTTAATTACGGTTTAATTCTGTCTATTTTAATTTTAAGATTTAAATTTTTGGTTATTTTCAAACAATATCAACGTCAAACAATATATAAAATAACAAATTAAAAATATATACAATTGTTTTATTCAAGTATATTTTTTTTATAGATAAAGCAAAATAAAAAAAGTTGTATATAATAATTTTGAAAAAAATATATCACAAAATAAAAGAAAAAGATTGAGATACTTGTAGTTCACATGATATAACATTGCTTCAAGAAAGAATTTTGCAGTTTATGAATTGAGATTGCAAGGTAGGTAGGTTTATTTATTTTTATTTCGCAGAATTTTCATGACACATATCATTAACTGTTTACTAAAATAATGTAATCTACTCATATTTATGACTGTATAAATATAGAGCAAACATGTGCATAATACTTTAGAAGGCGTGTAGATATGTAATTATTCTCACAGAAGCAGCTTAGAGCAAGAATTCTATTAATTTTTGCAGTTACTATTGGCATTTTAATAGTAGAAGTATCAGGTTCAATGTTTTGCAATAAACTACATTTATATTATATTATTAGTGTTTGAGTCAGGATTGTTTAAGTTTCCTAAATTTTTTAATACAAATATCTTCTTATTACTTAATATTTTTATTAATATGGACAATACTACTAGAGAATAAAGTTTTACCGGCAATTTTAGCAATGATAATCACGATGAGCAGAAGTATTTTTGAAATGGTATTCGGCATGACAATTCATCGAATATATACATTTTTAATTAATTACATGCCACATAAAAATTTTGACAGACTTTGTGTCTATGAAATGACTATTTAGTCGTGAAATAACCGCGGCAATATAAAGTAATGAAAATTGTCAGTGTAATTCAAATGTGTTTGTTTCAATTCACCAAAACAGTTTGGTTGTCAATTATCAATATTTATTTTATTTTTATACAGAACGTTAACATCTGGACAATTTCAGAATTACATTTAATGTAGTTGCGGAATTAAAGTAAAGCATTACTGGATTTGATTTTTTCTTTGACTTAAAAATACGTTAATTATTATATACATAAATTTACAATCTTAAATTATTTAATAAAATATTGAAATTTAAAATTAAATTCTAGATTTTTACTTCCTTGTAGGTACATGGTAAAGGAGGTATTATAACCTCGAAAAATTTCGATTTTCAGGTTTCAACGTAAAAATATCCATTTTGATTACCCCCGTATCCACTAGTTTCGGCGTGACACCTCTCTTTTTCATTGCATTCGGAAATGTGAAAAGAGCATTATGCTCGTAGTGTTTTTTTTTTAATTTTTCGCATACCTAATTCTAAAACGATTTGCAGTAGAATGTTGAAATTTTGTTTATAGAATTGCTATAACATATAGTAATGTATCTCCATTTTTTGTTCCACTCAGCGTTTACAAAAGGGTACATTACTTTTAATACTAATTTTATAAAATAATAATTTAGTTGGTTTTCAACATTTGTTTTCTTAATATATTGATGTTGACACTATTGTACGAAATAAATGAAAACAATATCCCGTATTCTGAGATTCCTTTTATCATTAAATCGGTTTTATGAAGCCTGATTTTGCATTATAAGATTATAATGTGGCCAAATGTAACTTTTAATAAAAGCGCTCATGAAAGTGTGCTCGGAATACGGTCCATATATATTTTTTGCAAGTTTTTGAGTGATTAAAATAATTTTGTGTAATACAGAAAGGAATAATGATAAACACTTAAAAAAAACTCAATAGATGATCCATTTCAAAGAAACTATATGAAATGAATGGGAATTGAAGAATGATTAGCCCCAGATTTTTTTTATAGAGATCTATACAAAATTTCAAATCCTTTATAATACAATATAAAAAAGAGTAAATTTTTATAATAAATATTTCTATGTGTAATTTAATATTAATAATAATTTCGTTTGACTACAAAAAGCTTTGCTACTCACTATTAAAATATATACTGCTAGTTGATATAGAATGGTAGAAATTAATTAGTATTTTTATAGAAGTAATCTAAAAAGATAATCAATCTATAGATCTTATTTTTACATCAACATGTTACAGTTGAAATCAGTAATTGTTGTACATATCTATATAACATCTATTGTAGGTTCATCAAGCTAGTAGGCCGTGATATGAAACGTGTTATTTTTTAGGCTATATATCAGTTCAAGTCGCTTCCAGTTCAAATCATAACCAATAACTATTCAACCGTTACTTGGCTACCTATTTGTTAACAAATTTTGAAGACTTATTAGATACAGACCATAAATTATTTAATTTTGATTCAATAGTAAAAAGAACCACAAAAATTTATAAAGTAAAGAGGATATAAAAAGAAAAAAATGATTGGACTCATTCAGGGGCCGAAGAATCCAACTCTTAGAAAGCGTGCGTTAATATCAAATGAATATGCAGCAAAAAGTTCTGCCTATAGAAAGTGCTAGTTTATATTACTCAGCTTAAATTTCATTTTCAAGCACTGAAGAAGTTTCAAATTATCTCGCACAATGGTTTCAATTTCAGTAGATGTTTCTTTAGCATTATAGTTTTGTGTATTCATACAATATGCAAGGTATCAATTTTGTCAGGCAATTTTTTGTTACAATTTTGGCGAGTACCCTCTTCAGATATTGGTTCTGGTCCACTCCATTTGAAAATATTCAACTTATCAAGTTTATTGTATAAATAAAAAATTTCAATACAAGTGTAGCTAGGTACAAAAGAAAAATCATATAGAAGTTAAATTAAAATATACATTTACTATTATAGTGGATGTGTAATAGTAGTAACGTTGACGTCTTGATAATCAATAAAAGACAAGGCAAGAGTCGAGAAAGTCTATATCTGCACAGAATCACTAGATGCCCGTTTAATAAAATTATAAACAACATAAAATACGGGAATGTAAATAAAATTTGCAAGCCAGTTTATGAAACTTCATTTTTGTAATTATTTGATATTTTTATTAATCTGTTTCAGCTAATGCATGCATTAATTGCTGAATAGTAATTATTTTCCAGTATAAAGTATAAATTTATAATGTATAGTATATAATATTATATTATTTTTTTACTACAACAGGTAAAGGTTAATTTTATTTTAAAAAGTAATAAATATTTTTTCACTACCAGCCTAGATACCCGCTATTATTACCGCTTACTTGGTAACTATGGTCACCTAGGTCAATAATAAATTATTATTAACCATGGTCGACAATAAAATTTGTCACTTTTTAAAGAAACTCAAGTCTCCAAATCCATGTGCTCTTGGAATCACTCAAGAAATGTGTAATACACGGATTCAAAATTTAAATAATCCGTCTGAAATGAAATAAGTAAATAAAATAAGACTAAATTTAAAATCAAAAGTGAGGTTGTCAAATATAAAAACAAATGTTTCTTATTGCCAATATCATTTTTTTAAGTAGGATTAGGATTGAAATGCTATCAGTGAAATATATATACCACGATTGAGAAGGCTGTTATTGACTAGCGCCTTATGTCCCTCGGCTGCTTTGCACCCCGAGACACAACTTGACGCCTGGTCAATAATGATAGTCTTCCTCAACCTTGGTGTATAATATACTATTAAATTTATTTTTTCTAATTCTTTTATGATACTCATACCGTATAATTGGCGTAAAAAACAGATTCCTCTCTCCTAGTAGTGGTAGAACATGAATGCATATTACACTTCGTGATTACTTATGCGGGTAAATATGTACAAGTAATAATGGAATTTTCTGCATTCTTACAATTAAAAACAAGAAGCTTGTTAATTATGATAATACATACAAGAATTGAATTATGTTCAACGTTCCGTAGTTTTAATTTCTTGTACGATTAAAAAACAATATATATGTCATTTGAAGATTGAATCTGTATTGAGAAGAAATTAATAAAATTCGAAAATTTGATTTTAAGATATTTTACCTTCAAAATAAGTAACAATTATTTACGTGATTATTGTTAACAACTATAAATATAATATGTGTGTGTTATAAATCATTATTTGAAATTTTACTTTTCATCAATTTTTCGGTGAAATTGGCGATGAACATTGAAATAACAATTTCATTATTTTGACATTTTAATAAAGCCGTCCGATTAAATTCATTGCTGGTATTGGAACAGTAAACAAAATCTGATATGCTTGTGTTATTTACGATCAAAGTTTTCGGCTTTGTAATTTAATCTGTCCAGCGAAAATCATAACTTTCTTAACAAATTTGTTAAGGATGTCATTTGTGCCGAAACTGAAGCAAATATCAAAGTTCCGGAATTTGTAACTTTATTTACATAAACATTAACCTCAAGTATCGACAAACACTCAATATTTTTTCCAAAATATTCAAACCTAATTTAAATCTATAATCTATTCCAACATTTTTAAATTTATTTTAAGAAAAATAGAAATTCATATAAGAATATTTTTCATATATTCATATCTGTTTTAAGCTAAATAAAGGAGATATAAATTGTTATAAATTCCATTTAATTTTAAATTATATCGTGATGTACTTTAGCTTTTGTTGATTCGACAGCGCCGTAGTAGATATCACAAAATAAGAAAAGTAGAATACTATAATAAACTCTAAAAATATGAATATAACTATCATTATGTGTAAAAATAACAACCGAACAAAAAAGTTGTTGACGACAACAACAAATGTTTTTGTGAGTCTACAAACAAAATGTGACTCTCTCATCTTATCTGCCCCTTTCTAGAAGCTATCGTACGCCACAGTGAAATATCGGTAAAAATCTCGTACTCATAAGGCTGGTTTTTGATGGATTTTATTTATTTATTTTAATTTAGAAATTTTAATTAATTCTTTTTTCGGATGGATTTCAATTTCCTAAATTTATATAGGTACTATGTAGGTGTATTTAGTTTTAATATTCGACTATTGGTTTCACATTTCTTTAAATTGAAGTGAATTTGATGCCTGATTATTTTTATATTAGCATAAAAGTCAAAATAATATTCACAAATTATAATTTGCAATTTGATACCAACCTAACCTATAAACCTCAGTTCAATGTTTTCTTGTGATTGGCTGGATTTGGAGTTTAGAATTTGAAATATAAAAATTCTAAAACTAAATTTAAAATTTCTAAATTTGCAAATTGTTTATAAACAACCACAAGTGTTTTAAGTGAGTTTATATTTTAAAATCTAAATCAAAAAATTGAAAATTCGTAAATTAAATCCATCATAAACCAGCCTTTAATATCTTAATAACTTATTATAAGTGTAGTAACACTTTTTAAATAAAATTATATATTTGATAATATTATTTTATTGCAAATTATTGAACACATATTCAAAATATGTTGCAGCCCACTGGCTAACTACAATGTACTATTGCCGCTTCTGTACATTGAAAATAACTACTTGTTTACGGGTAATTTATTCTAACATATAATTGATTTCGTGTACGTAAAACTACGGCTCCTAATTTCTTTTGAGGCCTGAAGTGGTTATTAGAATACTGAGTACCAAATTAGCCAATACTGGCTTTCCGATTTTTCAAATTCCGAAGTCTCAGCTCCTGCTTTTTCCATCTAGTTCATTAGCCCAAATTACGTTTTCTGTTTTGGGAACAGATGCTGTCCAGTTTCAAGGCCACCGCGTATTCTAATCGCTGTCTAACGGAATTTGAAGACTTTTTCAACTCGAGACGTCCACAACATTGGGTGCGTATCTATGCCAGAAGATACGCAGTGATATACCGAACGTGGTCAAAATAATAAATATAATTATCACCCATTTATTTGATATATGCGTACATGTGCGTTTCTTGAGTTAATTAAACGATTTTGTAAATCAACAATGCGGAAATTTAATGTTATTTGAACGTTTAATTTAATAATGCTTGGAAAATTATGTGTCTAATTTTATTATCAATCTAGTTTTGTTAATAAATTTGTTCACTGACTCTTACATTTTTGTATTATGTCATTGACATGACAAGCAAGGGTGCGCTAACCGGGGGGTACAGAGGGTACTTGGCGCTCTTAAAATCTTTAAAACATTTTTATTGAATTCTACAATAATATTATAAATTCAGTTAATGGCTATTTTTTATTAGTGTTTTTTCTTCTTCGCTTGCATTAGTGTATTACTGCTTAACTACAGCGGTAAGATAAAATATTATTTGCGTCCAAGGTCGTTGTCATTGTACAACTCTTGGACCATGACGGGCCATCCACACCGATCTAGGGCTGATATAAACCATGTAAAATTTAATTTTTTCTCTTATAATACAGAATAATAAATACAATCTTTAGTTTTAAGTTAGTATGATGTACGAATACGATTCTTTCATTCATTGAAATTTGAAATTAGACATATATTAAAATAATATTACAAGGTAGAAAATACATATTAACACATTATTTTTTTAACAAGATATCTTGTTTCATAATTACCAAAAAATATTAATGGGCTGAATAATTTTCTCTAAAGACGGATAGAAAAATAAATTTTCGGGTATAGCTTATTAAAAAACAAAAATGAAAGTTAGAGAAAGAAGAGCGTATAAAACGACATATTCTTTAATTTCGAAATTGCTTGAACCAAAATTTTCAAAAAAGTAGAGAAGAGTCGTCAGAATTACAGTTAAAGAAACACATATCTAAAAGGGACAAAAAAATACTCAATAATCTATCTCCGAATTTATAGAAGAAAATCAACAACAACATGCCGTACAAACTTCAAGTTGATTATATCGCAGGAACTTCTACTGGCGATACTCTAAATTTGACTAATAAGGAATATTTCGAAAATAAAATGCGCACGATTCAAAGTTCTACTTTTTCACTGTTAGTCGCATCAATACAAGTGTAATATTATTGTTAAATTGTCTTTTTAAATGATAGGTTGAGCATTTAAATTGCACGAAATACCAATTTTCAACTGAGGTTTTAACAATTGCGGACCAAGATTTGTCATCACTGCAATATACTGAGAAGATAGAGTATTTTGATATGATAATATTTTAATTTTTTTGATAGTTCTAAATTATTTTTAATCATCTGTAAATAGTTCGGGGGCATATAAATATGCCTGAAAGAAACACTGATTGCACCATAAATAAGCAACATGTCAACTTATTCAATATGAGAATACCGGTAGTTCGTCGTTCAACTTTTCTACAACTAATATCCAGACAATGACTGACAATGCATAAATAAATAATAAAGAACTACAATTGATAAATAAAAAAAACATAAGAAAAACAAATGAAATAAGTTCACAGGTTACTATAAATTTTTCTAACATGAATTTATCGTTTTTTTTTATAATTAAAATACTCGTTATTGATATTTCTTTTATTACAAAACCTTTATAAAGATGTTTTTGCTTCCTTTCGACATATAGTATCATTCATTAGAAAATTAATAAGATCATCAATGTCCTGTATAGTGTATATAGTAAAGAGTAAATAAATATTTTTTATTAATTACTACTACATTCGATATTTCAAGATTTCAACATACAAAGACCATATTTAGTTTTAATTTTAAATTATGATACAGAATACTAATTAATAATTGTTTTTGAACGGTTTGTTTTTGAAAATAACAACTGAAGCCATTTTATTGTCAATTTATCACGTACTAATATTAGAGTTCTGATATCTGTTTCAATAATGCAATTCCAGAAACTAAAACAATGTTATTTCGATCCAAAATTAAGCACTATATCATTGCTTCACACAATTCATGAATATAAATTTATCTGATTGCAATTTGCAATTTGAATTCATACCATCATCAACAGAATTCAATTCATTAATAGCCGTATGCAGTCTAGCCACGAAACACTAAAATATAACAAATGGGAAATATTTTCCAAATAGGAATAACCATTATTAAATAATATTCAAGTGAAAATATTTCAAATAAAACATATGTCGTTTTAAATTAAATTTTTAAGTTCGTTTCGAGTTTATGATCTTTAGTACACAGACCCCGCTGGTTAATTTCATAAAAAAAAAATTGGAATATTTTGTATATATCTCACATAAGACATATAACATATGCAACCAGATGGACATCACACCAATGTTGTAAAAATTTATCGTCAGTGGTATTCTCAAAAACATTTATTTGTACCGGTAAAAATATATTTTATTTACTTCCATATTACATTAATTAAATAGTTGTTTACCAGAAACTGTAGCACCATATATTTTTTCAATCAAAATACTTCTATTTAAATTAATACTACCACAGCTACAAATGAGGAATGCATTTGGATGGAATGAGAACTAATGTTAAAAACAATAAATATAATATATATATAGTTTTATAATAATAACATTTATATATTTAATGATATTTCTCTCAATTAAAACTTTTTCACGCCGTATTGGTGACGTAGTTACGAATTGTGACAGTTATCAAATATTAGAGATAATTCGACATATATTTATTCATAAATTATGTAAAAGTCGTAACAATTTATGCCTGGCTTTGATAACTGTCAAAAATATTTTTCTCTTAATAACTATAAATTATTAATCGATATAAAATATACATATCAGTTATTTTTAGATAAGGTATCATACGAAAGAAATGAAAGTTTACGCACAATAACCATTTAATTGTAAATAAACAAATAATATACTATCATAAAGGAATTAAGAATTTGTAATATACATTCAAATTGATACACATTCTGTCTGAATATTTTTTTCATGTAAGTAATGAACAAACGAATTTAACACAAAAATGTATATAATTTATTATCTTTACTCTTCCCTTAATACAAAAAAAAAATAGTTATTTTTTTATACAAGACGATAAAATCATATTTTATCGACAAGCGGAAAGTGTTAATTCACGAGCGATATAATCGCGAGTGAATTATTTTTCGCGAGTCGATAATTTAGTTTTATCGTCGTGTATAAAATTCTATTTTTTTCTATAGCAGGTTTTGAAGAGAAAAGAATTAGAAAAATTAAATTATTATTTAAGAACAATTTTAAAATGTCAGTAGTGTGCGTTGTTATGGAAATGTACTTCTAATAAACAAAAGTTAAAGTACTTTATCTACCCTTGCTGTTAAAGTGTTACTTTATCTACCCTTGCGGTTAAAGTGCTATATTATCCACTATTTTGAGTTGATAAAATTGCATTTTAACATCTGCTATAGAAAAAAAATAATTAATTAGAAATATTACATCTCTGCATACAAATAGATCTTTACAGAACCTTAGAGGCACACTAAAAATAATACAACTACAAGTAATACCTAATAAAAAAGACTTAATATTTAGTTGGCTTCCTTTATTTTGTAACATCATTTTCAATCAGTTTGGAATAAATTTTACCAAATTTCTGATGTAAGTAGTGTTTATTTTTGTCCATCATTCCCTTAAAGCTTTTTTTTATATCAAGGATGTAATATTTCTAATTATTATTTTTATTTCTTTTTTGTATTAAGGAAATTGTAAAGATAATGTTTGTTTATTATTTGTCGGAAAAATATTATTGAGAGACCACGTGTATCATTTTGATTGGTAGTCACTGAATACTAATGTGTGTATATAATTTGTTCATTTATTTTTCGCGCAAAAAAAGTAACTAAAAAAGTTTTTACGTCAAAAGTGTAAAATTTATTTAAAAAGTTACAAGGAAAACACCGAAACTAAAAGTAAATTTGCAAGAGTAACTCACACAAAAAGAAAAATTTCACAAAACAAAGATTTGTTATGAAATTGAGAATAATGTTTTTGTTAAAGTCGCGGAAGAAAAAGTAGAGTTTTATTTTATTTTCCCAAAAGATGTACGAAGTATTAATCACTTAATAATAGCAAGAATGCAGATTGTTTTGTGTCATTAACGAGAAATAAAAAATTAAATACTCGGGCATTACGCTGGCTCGTCTTTTTAATTTATTTAATGAAACGATTTTAACTTTGTTTTTCTTGGCGTTATTATGAAATTTGGTTTGAAGAACCTGCAGAATGTGTAACAAAAAATTGGAAACATTACACGGAAAATAATATAAATAAAAACTAGAGTAATTATTTAACAGCTTTACACAAAAACTATACATCATTATAAACAAGAATTACTACCTACGTAAATACATATTAGTTAAATTTAAATACGTAGGTAGATATTCTAAAAAATAACGCTTCATATGTATAAATGGTAAAAATATATAAATTTATTATTATACGTCCTAGAAAATGCAAACCGAGATAAGTTTTAAAACTGCTCGCATTGCGTACTATTTGAGTCCTATGTAGGTTTGAGTATGATGTTCCATTACATATCGTACGTCAAGAAGACTTTTATCAATATTTGTACTTTTTATTGTGACAGCTCTGTCCATAAGATATCTGTCCTCTAAAAACGTTGAAAAATGATTTATAGTTTGTTTAATAATGCAAAAAATAATATTTGTTTTATTTCACGAGGTTACAAATATTTTGACGTCCAGAATCTGTAGGAATCAGAAGAATATTCATAATTAAAAAAATTGGTTTTAAAGTTATTGAAACAAACATTTTTACGCCACAAGATAAGATATGTTAATGTCATTTATTTTGTAGACTATATTTAATGTTACGTAACCGATAATTTTAATTATATTTCTATACAATAGCAAGTCTTCAGGTAGATATTTATATTTAGTGACAATTATTTATTATTCATAAATGACTACAATACTTCATTATACACTTTACCGTGAATTTTAAAAATTAATAACAAAATTATTTGTTAACACCTCAATCGTAGTATACCTTACCATAGCACCTAAGCATGATATTTTATAAGTAATATTTCATAAAATGTAATTTTCATAACAATTAAACTAATTTTATAAAAAAAGTTGTTAATATAAGATAAAATGTCATATATAACACGTGAATGAAAGGTTATTTGTTCTACTATAACAGGTGTCAAACATCTCGTTCGGTGTAATGACTTATTTTACTCACATATACTACTGCTGGTATTATAGAACCTATTATATGAATTTTATTTTTCAAATATTGTCTATGGAATATTTAAATTTAATACCAAAATTATGATTACTTTATTTATTTTATAATATTTAATTGATATTCAAAGTAAATTAAGCTAACCAAAAAATATTAAAAAAATGATATTGTTTAGTTTTGTTTTATTCCACTATGGTAGTACTACTACATGTCCGTGAGTTTATTTTAAAGTGAAACATGATATTTGTCGTATCCATGGTTACGAATTTGACTGCAATGATTAAAACGTTCTTCCCGAAATGAAGCAGCACATGTAATATTAAGTATTTGTATTGTATTTAATAATATAAATTTTTTAACGACGAAATGAAGTCTCAAAAAATAAGAAAAAAGCGTGGAGACTCCGCAAACAATGAGAATCACTTTTAAGATACATGTCCTAGGTTTGACATGATTGGTTTATTGTATAATGCAAATTTAATTAAAATTTACTTTAGCTTGCCTGGTCTTTAAAAATAAAATTTTTCAGTCGCGTTTTCACTAATATTCTTATTTCACTCTGTTCTTTAAGGAAAAAAAAATCTTTAGGATCCTTTCCTGAATGCAGTTGCAGCACTTGGTGTTGGACGATCAATAAATGATACTCTAGAGTCTAAACAGATCAGTAACTTTTCGAATACTAGAGTCTAAATTGTAATATTTAATCGTTTGAATTATTTTTTCAGACGCGTAATTTTTTGTCAAATAATATAACATTTACTAAATGTTGTTTCTGACGTGAACTTGACTATGCAGAGACCTATGTTTCATTTTAAAAATAACGCTCTAATAGATTGCTATCAAATTCGTAACCAGGGATTTAACAAATCCAATTTTTTACGTTAAAATAAACTATCAGTAAAAAGATAAAAGTTTTTTACTGTCTATTATTTGGCAACGACTTAACAAACATAGTACTTTCCCTTTCATTTGTTCTTTGTAAATTGTTAATGCCCTTAAAATCCTATTTGTTTTCATCGCCTTCTCGTCTACTCTCCCCTTATAGAGCTGTAGGTGTATAAACATCGCTACACGTGCAAGTTGTTCGCAAGGTGCGAAGCGGTGGGATACAAAGCAGCACTTACAGCTGTAATCCTACAGCAAGATGCCTCCCTTTGTTCACTGCTTGGCATGATTGTTCCCGCGCTAACTTATGGAAAACGTGGGAGATTACGACAAAGCTCGATTTTTGCCTGTAGCTTCTAATTTGTTCTGATGTGTGCGAGTTTATTAAGAGAAGGAATGTTTGATGAAAATAACTGCGACAAATATTTATTAATTTTGTGGAATGCACTGGTTGGTATTTTTGAGATAATATTAAGAATGATGGTTCAGTGTCGGGAACTTGGATAGATTTTAGCTTACACGGCTGGCATCAAGAAATGGATATTGAATTTTTTTAATTTATATTGAAGTTACGTGATAGGATAAATAAGAAAAAAAATTAATTTGGAATTGAATATGAAATCTTAAGTTGACAAAAATTAACAAATTACACCAAACTTATGAAAGTACTTTTACTTTAGGGGCAATATTTCTTATACTGACCAAAATCAAAACATAAAATTTCAAGAAAAAAGAAATACTAATGGCCGTTTGCACCAACATAACTTAAATTTTAAGGTTGCCTTAAATAGACAATATCGAATCGAAATAAAATGTCAAATGCATGATTTAACATTGCTGTCAAAAATTCGATTCGATTTTTTTTGTTTAAGTCTGGCTTAAAATATAAGCCTTGTTGGTGCAAACGGGCATAAAAGAAATGACTTATGAGCTTATACCCGTCTAGTCTACGTTCAGTTACAGTACCCTGAGCTCCAAGTTCACGTTACATCGCACAGTAAATGATGTAAACTCATCTTTAATATAATAACAATCCAGGGGGCTTTATTACTAATGTAAATAAATGCTGCGCTAAGGGAAATGTCTGGTTTCAACCATGGTGGCTTTTTCTTAACAATCCTGTCTAGAATGCGTTCCGGTTTAAGAACACAACATTTTCAATTCTTGCTTTGATTTTTGGTCCACTGAAACCACAATATAGAGCATCATTGCACTTGGATGTGCTATATTTTTAGCAGATCTAGAATTAGAACAAATACTTTAGAAAGCTCTAATTCTTGACCCATTGAAACGAAAGCACAATCCAGAGCAGCCAAATTTGCTCCAGAATGTGCTCTGGTTTCAATAGACCAATAATTAGAGCAAACTTTTCAAAATAATCTAAGTCCTGACCGACTGAAACCAGAGCACAATCCAGTGCAGCTAAATCTGCTCCAAAAAGTACTCTGGTTTCAGCAGGCCAAGAATTTGAGCAAACACTTCTGAGTGCTCTAATTCCTGATTCAATGAAACCAGAGCACAATCTAGAGCAGCTAAATCTATTCCAGAATGTGCTGTGGTTTCAGCAGACTAAGAATTGTAGCCAAACCACCTGACGAGACGGAAACCCAAAGACCCAATACCGCCCCGCGAAACGAAACTGAGTAAAGTGTCTCATGATCTCCGGTATATCTAAGACGCGCATTATTACCGATTATACGGATTTCTATTTGCTGATATTCGATCTGTAATTATGGCTGTAGCCGCTGTGCTAATGGGTATTTAAAAATGCAAATTTGTATACATAAGTTCTTTGATACGAGGAATTTAATGCTAATATTTTTAAGGGTGTAACTCGTATATATTAAGGGCGTAGTCAGTTACTAAGAAATGAAAGGAGGTACAATAATTCTTTAAAATAATAACAATTTAACAATTCAGGGCTTTATCACTAATGTAAAAAAAATCTGAGCTAAGGGAAATGTCTCTTTGTATTTGAGGCCCATGACTTTTATTAAACAAATTGATATATATATATATATATATATATATATATATATATATATATATATATATATATCAGGGTGAGTCTGGGAAGACGCCCCCCCCCTTTAACTTTTTTATTATAAGTAATAGAAAAAAATGGCTCGTATAAAAGTTTTATTATTTTACATATACTAGTTGATGGCAGATGTAGATATCTTTTATAAAGTCAGGTTTACAAGATACGACTATCAACTTTTATTTTTCAAATGGCAACCTATAATTATTTTAATAAAATAGAAACCGCCATTTTTTTCTCTTTTCAACGATGCATTAACTTTTATTAATGTATTTGAAAAATTTCGAGAAAAATGAGATATTTAAAAATATTTGAAATAATTATTAAATAAATATTAGAGGTGGCTATATGAAAATAAACAAAACGTAACAATGTAAAACAATTAAATTAATGTCAACAATGTATACATTTGTTTGTTACTTACTGAGAAGTATGTTTACCCGATTTCGAGAAACATAGCCACCTATGATATTTGTTTAAAAATTATTTCTGACATTTCTAAATGATCTCATTTTTCTCGAAATTTTTCAAATACATTAATAAAAGTTAATACATCGTTGAAAAGAGAAAAAAATGGCGGTTTCTATTTTATTAAAATAATTATAGGTTGCCATTTGAAAAATAAAAGTTGATAGTCGTATTTTGTAAACCTGACTTTATAAAAAATATCTACACCTGCCATCAACTAGTATATGTAAAATAATAAAACTTTTATAAGAGCCATTTTTTTCTATTACTTATAATAAAAAAGTTAAAGGGGGGGCGTCTTCCCAGACTCACCCTGTATATATATATATATATATATATATATATATATATATATATATATATATATATATATATATATATATATACATTATAAACCGTATATTTATCATAGAACAAACATAAATTTTTAATATTTGCAAATTAAGGGTGGTTAATTTGAAATAAACATTATAGCGTCATTGGTTTATTTAGATGTTAACAATAAGAATAATAGCAATAGAAATGTCCGATTTTATTAATAAATTTAAATTATTTTGTTTTTATAAAGGTGCTAAGTCAGTGATATTATTTAGTTCATTCTTAATTTTGCGAATATTGAAATTCTTTTTTAACCCACACCGGAAACGAGGAAAGTTATAAGTTTCACGTGTGTATCTGTGTATCGGACTGTCTGGCTGTGGCATCGTAGCTGCTAAATGAGTAAACCGATTTAGTATTTTTCGTTTGAAAGATGACTTGATCGGGAGTGTTCAAGAAAATCTGTTTGAAGATCATCAGTTTTTTTTTAGTTGAGGGGATGAGAGCAACTTCCACAGATCTGATCGATTCGAAATTTGGTATCAGATTCTGTTTTGTTGAGGTTTTTTTTAATAATAGATTATTGTTTTACGCTAACTATGTCATAGAATACTATTTCATTTTTCTCCGAAGTTAAAAAATACTCTGCATACATTACATATGTATTTAGATAATTTCCACAGCTTTGATTCCAAATTTTCAAAAATAATTTAAATGGATTGTCCGGAAAAATTACATTAATATATCAATTTTCCGAACAATCAATGCAAATTATACACTAGTTTTTATTATTTATTTATATTTAATTAATTTTCATTGTCCAATTTATTTACATTTACATTTTAGTTACTTTCAAATACAATTATACAATAAAAAAATATTTCCACGATTTATCATTAAATGACAAGCTTTTAATTGAAAAATTAGAAATGTTATATTGAAAATTATCAGCATAGTGAAGAACACGTAATGTTTGTATTTAATTTGCAAGTGCTTTGTAATATTCCGTATGATTGATAAATACATGCGTTGAGCGTGTGAGATAAAATAACATCGACTACTACAATGATTGATAGTCGCAATACTTATTTACATGTGATAACTCACTAGGCTTTAAGATTAATGTACATGTGTGTAGAAAAACATATTTACACTGCGGCTTTTCTCTTCTGATTATTATTAATACGTGTACTTAGACCAAACTAACAATTTCTCATTCTAATAGCCCCAATGTCGATTAGCTTCTGAAGATATTAGCAAATGTTTTTCAATTTGGATTAAAAGACATCTGCGTTGTTTCACCGCAGCATGTATGAAAATTTTGTACGATGCAAGAATTTTTTGTTGTGAATATGAAACTCATCTTCTGCTAATAACACGTGATATCACACACAGTGTGTCATAAAGATGTCATAAAAACTTGCTTATAAAAAGCTTCTAGGGGAAGCGTAATATTTTTATACTAATATTTATAATGAAAATTTAAAATACCACATGCTTGTTAAATTTTACTAGCACTACAGGTAGATTGTACAAATTGGGAGTCAATTTATTTTATAAATATCAGTAATTATATATATTTTCTCTATTTTCATTTCATTTCACCTTAATTTCCGTGGCACTAAATAATATTTTAGTCATTACCTGAAAAGCTATGGTTTTTTATATACAGGTGAGTCATCGAAACACCTATCTTCGATATCTCCCTTGTCGTTAGAAATATAGCATAAATGTATTAATAGAATTTATTCGACCACTCAATGAGCATAACGTAAAATAATTTTTACATATACAGGGATTTGCATTACGGCTCGGCGAGAATTGTTTGTCTTTTTTAAATTGAACATCCTAAATAGATAGCAGCTATTATTGTGTAAAAGTATGCAACATATATTTATTGTATCTACTTTACTAAAAAAATATTGAATTGAAATCAGTGTATTATTGAGTTTTACGAAGCTAGTAAAGAGTGGTATACTCAAAATTCCACCTCTACACGTGTTATGTTATATGATTTGTAATATAAAATGATTTTTAATTTGCTCAGCTTGAAAATGTTCTTTTTGAACTCATTGGATATGTGTAATACGTGCCAAGAAATAAAATGCTTATAATAAAATTACTCAACACAACGTAAATCCAACATCAATAATACAATTGTGAAGAAATAATTTTTACTTATTTCTATATTAATCTTAATTATTAATGAAATATCAATGAGACCGAAGTAGTGTCGTTACTTCTTATTTACCTATTAACTTTTGTTTAGTTTTGTAGAAGCAAAGTGAAGCCCCTCACCTGTGAGGTCCACCCGTGTTGCAGGCATGTGCTCCCTGTAGTTACGCCAATGATTTTATTTAAGTCAGATTTGATTCGATATATATTAATACTTTTTCATTTAAAGAAAAAGAAAAAGAAAAGTAACCTAACTAAATTATTCTATAGATTACTTAGTTATTCTATGGAATCCCAAATTTTATAAATTAACTATAATCTACACTTTGTATGTACTAAACCTTAGATACCATTTTAAAAATTTGTTGGTACCTTTCTCAAATTAATAATTAAATCCAATTACCAACTGTGAAAATATGCTGCTATAAGAAGGTTTCTTAGTTCTGAATAGGTTCTAGCTCTCATGTTAATCGGCTAGTCACACGAGACTACATTACTTGTAGTAAAAGATATTAATAGCTGTGCCGCTGTGCTATAGAAATTTTAGTGATTTAATTTCGAAACCTCTAGAGTAGTGCATTTATCATTATCTATGTGTGAGTGCCTTTGAAATGTCGGCTGATGACCGCCTAAAGACCACAATACATCATCTACTGAAATTCGTCCACGCCGCAAGCCATAACAAAATATGGTAAAAGGCGAGATGATATATTTATCATCGGAGAAATTTTAGAGCAATAAATTACCGATTTGTAGACAGGATAAAACTTGTACAGTGTTATTTACATGTTCAATCTTCTTTAATATATTAGCACTACAGTAATTGTTTATCCTGTATATTCTTATAAATCGAATGATGATTATACAATTTGAATTCGAATCGGAACTGAAAATTATAAAAGTAGCTACTTCGATTTTCATAAAAGTAATTTTATTTTGTGAAAATAATATAATAAAACACTTAACGTACTGATTACGGAACAAATTTGTTTTTTAAAAATTGAAATTTGAGAGTTTCGTCAAGAAAACAGTTTTGGCCACTGGTTGAATATAAGATTTTAAGGTTTTATTTAATATTTCCGATTGTAAGTTATTAATTACACAACACTTAACAGTGGCGGATCTAGTTTTTTGGGTTCCTAAAACGAAAATTTTTTGGGCCCTCCCCCCTAAAAAACTAATTGTAAAAATTTTTGTAAACTCAAATACATTTATTTTAATTAAAAATGTACATAAATTTAAAATAAAAATGAAATATACGTAAACAAAAAAAAAATACATACGTAAACATTTATTTACAATCCTATTCTTGTTTCTTTCGGCACTTTTTCATGTCTTTATTGTCTCATCATTCATCATCTATCGACTGTGAGATGTCGTTTTCTATTGACAATATAGAAATAAAATTTAACCGAATTTCGAGCATTGTCGATCTATTTTTTTATTATAGATAATTTTGCAAAATTTTTTTCTGCTTTGCACCTTGTTATAAGTAGTAATAAAAAATTTGAAATAGCAGTTAATTTGTTTGTGGCCAATGAATAACTCTTTACGTGCCCCATTATCCAAAAATTTCTTTGTTTTTATTTGTTTGTTTACATTATAATATAATTCTACGATTTTTAGATCTAAATGTTTTCTTGTTCTCTTTATAAAGGAATTCAATTATTAAATTAAACATTATTATTAGATTTGGGATAATATGATACTTACTAGAACAATGTGAACTGACAAAATGAAAGCACATATTTCTATATTTGACAGTCATTCAATTTGCTTATTTTATTCGCATCGACTGCTACGATAATTTTCATATCCCCCACGCTATACTCTGCATTTGGCCAATACAATTTATAAAATATACCTTTTATGAAAGAATGGTTGCGAATATTTGTCTATATTATATATCTAAAAGATTTATTAATTATCAATAAAATACATTAGGCCCAGTGCAGAGGCCACTTAAGCGTTAAGGACTCTGAAACTTTAGGAAATTTTGTATTAATTACTAATAAAAATGGAATTGTCGTTTGACTTTTCCTTATTTTTGTAACACAATACCATCTATTTACGGCATCTCTCTTTCTCTTTTTTTTCTATCTCCCCTATCTACTGCCTTCTACTTAGTAATTCAAAATTACACAAACTTGGTAGTCTTAAAAATCATCTGTATAAGTTTTATTAACAAAGTTTGACATTTGACTTTGTTTGGCATTGTATTAGCAGAGTAAACAATCTTTAAAAAAAACTAACGCACTGAAATAACATATTAACATATTGTTTTGAATTCAGCTTTATTATAGCTGCAAAATAGAAAAAATATTTGAAAGATAAGTATATGAATATATTTTTAATGAGAAGTATGCAAAATAACTGTAGTTTTACCATTATAAGCAGAAGTATTTAATTTATCCTGTTAAAGTAAAGAATTCCGCATGCAGTATTTTACTGATACTGATACTGATAATATCTATAATTTGATATCCATTGATAACAGAATGTTGTAAAAAATAAGAATCCTATATAGTGTTGAGTATTGTATATCATATAGTGTCGTATTTGGTTTATTGCACTGAGTATTGATTAAATTGATCTTTGTATTGAGCAGTGGCGTAGCCAGGAATTTTGGAAGGGGGGGGGGGTTCAAAATTAGATTAGGTTACTTAATACATAGGTATGTATATCTATTTATTTATTAAGAAAATGTAAATAAATAGATATATATGAATATTTTATTTTAAATTCGTCAAGGAGGGGGTCCGGACCCGTAAACCCCCCCCCCCTTGCCTACGCCACTGGTATTGAGCCTTGTAATATATACTGTATTCAATACATTACTTATCGAAGAGTTCATAAGTGGAACGATTATTGTATTTAATATAATTCTATAAACATTTGCTTGGCCGTCTAGCAACGGGCAAAATTATCTATAAAAGGTTGCAAATAAATAAATCTGAACTGTCAAGTAGCCCATATTTAAGAAATACTTTAATATTATTTTAAGTAAAATGCTGCTGGTATGAAAAATATAATAAGCTTCTCGGAATATAAGTACCTAATGCAGGTATTCTCGTATGGTAACATGAACTTCGGCTCCGCAAGCTCCACCTCAGTTCATTTAACCTTCTCGAAGGTTGTATTGTTGCGAACTTTTAGTTCTAAATACATTTTGTTGAAACAGCGTTTCATTCCTAATAACTTCAATATAGTTATTAATAGCATATTATTCTATAAGGGATTATGATTGTCATTATTCAAGAAGATGAAGTTTGCGTCATGAACCGTAGACCATAATCCAAAATGTAATACTGTACTTTCTCCTACACCTGTAAGAAAAAGAGTGAATTATGAGTCCTATTTCACTGACCTGAAATATGGCTGCTAAAATCAATAGAAAAAAAAGTAATAACGGGGATATATCCATACATCAGTAGAAAATCATTTTAATTAATAGTTTTATTAGAATAGAAATTAATAAATGAAAATTATCAAAATATTAAAAGAAATGGGTTGTACAGACATAAATATTAAACTGGCCACTCATAATGCACATATACTGTTAATTAAAATATGTAATTAGAAAGAAGTACATAGCTATAAAAAACTACGCATCTTGTAAGTCATTAATATTAATAAATATTAACGTACAATCCACCACAAAAAATCCTATATTTAACAGACCGCAATTAACTTTATGGCAATTTATAATTAATGCCTCAATGTTTAGAGTTAGACCAAGTAGACATAGACCACGATATCTCTTCAAATATTCATATAGCCGTCAACGGTGGCGCTGGAATTTCGTTAACGTTAACGATGCCCATGAACTTGAGCGCGCAATCATATGCTTCAAGAAAGAGCAGCAGTCAGCAGACGAAAGAAATAGCCGAGAATTCCTCAAATGACTGAGATTATGGTAAAAGTGATATTTGTGCGTTCGGCATCAACTCGAATTACGTCGATCAGAGGAACAGATAAAAATAGTTGAAGGAAATGTTTGATAAATAAATAAAATAATTTTCTTTAAACTATAAATAAATAAACCAGTTTTGTAAGAAACTAGATTAAAAAAAATATTTTTGTACTACATCTACTTAATTGACAATGGTTTAATTTAATACGATAACCTTTTATGTCAGTACTTCTTTTATATTTATTAAATATGTTTAAAAGTATTTGTAATCTCTGTAATTATATTATGAGAATAAGAAAATGAAAAATGTTTAAATAAAAATAAAAACTGTCATTACGATTAAAATTTAAATACTACTAAATATGTAAATACTTAAATTTACTCTTTAATAGGTTAAAGTAGGTAATCATTTACAATATTATTAAAAAAAATCAAATGTGTAACTACAAAAATGGAAACTATTTCGCAAAACACAAAAATTTCGGTTAATATTGATAACTAAAACAGGAGGTAAAAACATATAATTCCGGGCCGGACTTATAATTTGACTTTATTAGGGACAGTGTAAAGAGAAGCATATCGTTTTATATCAATTGTGAAAAAGGATTGTTGTCAGGCCCGGACTGGCCATAGGGAGCTTCGGGACTTTTCCCGATGGGCCGGACCGGGTATTGGGCCGGTGAACTTCTTTTAATGATATTTAATATTTTAATTATGACATTGAAAAAAATACAAATTTACATTTATTATCTATTTGTGATTAATTAGAAATGAAAGTATGGCAATGATTTGGCCGAATGTTTCTCTGATATTAGGAAACACGCTGTAAATGACAAATTATTTGACGAATTAAGCAGAAAATTAATAAAATTTAATAATAATGCAACTTTCAAAAATTTACAGGCTGAATTTCAAAATTTCATTACACATTGGGACAATTTAAAAAATACTGTGGTAGAGTGATACGAAATAATTATAACCTCCAATACCGCAACAAAAAGTCACGAATCTATCTGTAATGAAATTGACGACAATATGAATGTATTAAATAAGTCATGTTTGTCATGTAAAAATTGTGCATTTTGTTGCTACAAAATTTTGGAAAAATATAATTTGTTGACGGATACATTTCCTTTAATGACATTAACCTATAAATTTTTATTAACACTCTCAGTAACGCAAGTAGCATGCGAAAGAGCTTTTTCGACTTTTAAATTTATTAAAAATCGCTTAAGAAGTAGTACAGGAGAAGATAATTAAAATGTTTTAATGCTCATGAACATAGAAAAAGATATTTTAATGAATATGGAAGCGGATGACATAATTAACGAAATGGCAAAGTCCAGCCGTCTGATGCAAAATATTCTAATGCCGTAATTTTTATGTAAAAATAAAATATATTTTTTCTTTAAACGTCATAAAAGTGACATCTTCTGTGACTTGATTGAAAAGGTTGAAGTTTAATTTCTATGCCTCCGTAATATAATTTTTTATTCTAGCCGCCGTTCAATTTCTTCGCCGCCGTATGTAGAATCAGCCAATAAGAAGTAACTTGTACAATAGAAATCTGTAATATCGCCCTAAATGTCACTATAAAAACTCGATAACCTAAGAATAAAGTTACTAAAAATTTTGAATAACTGACAGGTAACCTACTTATTAAACGTCAAATAGAAATTTATTTTTTAAAATTCCTACGTTTGAAGAAAAAATAAAATGTGTTATTCAGAGTAAAAGTGTCTTTGTGTGCCTTGCATGCAATTGTCCGACTCGCTTCGCTCGTCGTGCAAACTTCCTTGCTCGCCACACAAAGTATCACTTTTACTCTTAATAACACAATATACTATTTTCTTCAAACGTCATAAAAGTGACATCTTCTGTGACGTGATTGACAAGGTTGAAGTTTAATTTCTATGCCGCCGTAATATATTTTTTTATTGTAGCCGCCGTTTAATTTTTTCGCCGTTGTATATAGAATTAGCCAATAAGAAGTAACTTGTAAAATAGAAATCTGTAATATCGCCCTAAATGTCACTATAAAAACTAGATAACCTAAGAATAAAGTTACTAAAAATTATGAATAACTGATAGGTAACCTACATATTAAACGTCAAATAGTAATTAATTTTTAAAATTTCTACGTTTTAAGAAAAAATAAAATGTGTTATTCAGAGTAAAAGTGCTTTGTGTGCCTCGCATGCAATTGTCCGACTCGCTTCGCTCGTTGTACAAACTTCAATACTCGCCACACAAAGTGTCACTTTTACTCTTAATAACACAATATACTATTATTTTACTTTTTATGTACAGTTTATTGTTTATGAAATATTATTTCTTGTTATCTTTTGTACCAAAGAATTTTTATTTATTTGTTTTACATACATTTGTTGTACATAATAAAAATATTTTTTGAATGTAAGTGTATATTAAATTTTTGCGAAAATAGGGAGGGGGAAGGGGTATGTGGGCCGGTCAGAATATAACTCCCGCACCGAAATTCAGTTCCACTCCGGGCTTGATTGTTGTAATAAAAGAAACTCTAACAAGAAATCAATAATGGATATGTTTATTACTGGACCAATACAAATAACGGTTTTTAATTTTCCACCGGTTTTTCTACAATGGAAATTGTTTTCTGGCAAAAGAATAACCATTACTACAAAAGGAAAGAATTAGATTCAATAAATTTTGACAGCTATTTTTTTGGTCGTTTTAATTTGGGATACTTGAATACAACACTAAATTGATCTTAAATATACCTGGGTTGGTACCAAATAAATAATCAAATAAAGTTTTAAGCGGTAAATTTTAGTTATTTATTTATGTTTTCCGTTTTAATGGGTAAACAAAGATAGAATGCAAGTTCAACTCACCAACCCAGCAAAATAGTTGGAATGAGTTGGATCTTTGAATATAAAATTTTATCAATAACTTCAATGATTGTCGAATGTAGAATAATTGATTATTTTCCCTTAGACCTCACTAAAATTTTATATTCAAAGGTTGGATTAGTTCGAGATCCGTTCTAGGTTACTTCAAACATACCAATTAAACATAATTAACTTACTAGGTTTTTAAAAAGTGTCAAATATATATGGCCTTTATGGAGCTACAAATTTGTTGACTGGAGTTGATTGATGAATGAAAAAAAAAATTATTGGAGTTCAGTCAATATTTATAAGTTTTATTTCCACTCCTACTGGTTTCATTCAATGAAAAAGTCCTACGTCAAGGCGAAAGTGGTAGGAGGTAAAATAAAACTCCTACAAATTAAAAAAGCTGAATGAGCTTCAATAATTTTATTCCATCTAGATTTTTTGTATGTACGTATCTTCATTTCGCATTATATATTAAAAGGGCGCAATTAGAAATATTTGCCTAGGTATGCCATATACCCTTGAATCATCACATCATGTGACTCCACCATTAGAAATAAAAAGAGTATTCTTTTTGTCATCCGCTTCACTTCACTTATACAGGGTACTAAAAAATAAGTGTTCAAGATTTATAGGTCATATCCATATATTTTTTTTAATTTTGAATAGTTGTTTCATATACACGGACAGTCATGTAAATTTAAAAAATGACAGTGTTAGGTAAACAATCAACATTAAATTTAAAATTAACATGAATTTTTACACGAATGCAGAATTGGCAGACATGCATTTAATGTTTTCCGGTAATACAATGCGTTGTTGAAATAATAGGAGGAATACATTTCAAACATCTCTTTTTCTGTTTTGTAAATATTAAAATGTTTAAAATGAAGTGAATGGAACCGATATATTTGACAAGTAAAAAAGAAGGATAATAGTGATCAATTACAGAACTATCTCTGAAAATCAGTACTATCTTTCGAATCATTTTACATCTACATCTTTATTCAATAAACGATAAAATCAAAACTCAGCAAGCACAACGAGGTCATGCAGCGTTCTAAGGGGAAAATAAATCTATTAAAATGTTCTTTCAATAATTCATTGTTATGTTATAAAATAGAACTAATTTGTATTATTAATTATTTGACGTTTGCTCTTTTTTATAATATTTGACCTGATATTAACCCAAATGCAACCAGACACACAGTTATGTACGTGAAATTAATTTTCTCATAAGCTTGCCTATCAATATATTTTTCAATCAACAATATAGTGAAATAACTATTTATGCTGAAAAGAAACTAGGTAGTTAAAATAAATCTTTATATCATTATTTGACAGTTGGCACCACCTTCGTGTTTGAATTTCCAATCAACGCTTACAAACTGGTATTTAAAATTTCGTTGCCAGTTACGCTAGGCCGTTGCACCTTGTTGACAGTTGTAATTTGTTAATTTTAGCCCGGACTCCGTTACATCAGAACATAAAAACTTGTTCTGTTAAGCTCCACTTAATTAAATCGAAAGGGACAGTAAAGAAGATACAACCTTGAAGTTGGTCTTTCGAGTTCATTAGGATTTCAGACTAGAAAAAACGATAAGTAGAAATATAAATCTCGGACATTCAACTGGCCACAAAATACTTCAAATGGAACACGAAGTTTTTATAGACATTTTTCTCATAATTCACGAAAGTGCTTACTCCATAAAAAAGAAATGTTAGTTTTTTATAGGTTAGAATGTGTTCAATGGTTATGGGCTGCCAAATGATTTTCAATATCTATATAAAAACTAATTAATGATAGGTTAATGTTAGCTATAAAAATTTAATGTAAAATTTTATATATTTAATTTTTTGCATTATTTATAATATTTTAACAAAAGTAATAATTATTGGAAAAATGTAGCACAAGAATTGTTTGTAAATACTTTTAAAACGGAAAAATAAAATTCTCTATAATCAGTTGAATATTTTTAAATAGTACAATAAAAATATATTTTTATATACTAATAATTCCCGGAAGTACTGGTATTTATGTTTTTGTCATTATTTGTAGTTTACTTCCACTTAAGTTGATAATTATCAACAACCTTATTTTTCCTATTATGGAGAAAATAGGTCAGAAATAATTGCAATAATACAAAGAATTACAGAAAACACATTTTAAAATAAACGTTTTAATTTAATGATTCTAATGGCTTACAGCATGTTTCTGAACTACATTTAAAAAAAAAACATGAATAAAATATAAAAAATAGATATTTCAAAATATTTTTGTTGAGCTTTACGTTTAAAAGATATATAATATACATTAATATAATAATCACTTACAAGTTCCTAAAGAGATTATTTTGTGACGTTTCTATAAACCAAAGAAAGATTTCAGTGTGTTAAGAACTAGTTCTCGCGTTATTATTATAGTGAAAATAAAGCTATAGAGATTATTCCCGGAAATAATCTTTGTAACTTCTGTTTTTACTGTGTAGATTAATATGGAAGCCTTTAGGTTTCTTAGTTTATTATTATATTAAAAAGGAACGTTTCGAGCTAAGTATTTTCATCATCAGTTACAATAATATAAAAATATATTTCACTTCACCAGTTATACAAATTTGATGTGCATGATATAAATTAAGAAATTAACATAAGTCTTTACATTCGTTATTATGTTTTGTTTTTATTGTTTTTTTTATAAATTCTGTTAAATTTATTCTCACTCATTTGTTATATTATATTACCTATATACACTGAGTACTTTACTTTTATTTAAGTACATATAAGTACCTATTAATATTTAAATAGACAGCATTCTTTTTTATGTGATATGTTTACAATTTTCTAAATTAATTAAAATTGTATTTGGCACATATTTGTTTTATTGATTGTTAGCCAAATACAGATAAAAATTGATCTTATTTATATATCAACCTAGATTAGAATTCAACCGATGTGAAATTTCTATTTCTTGCAGAATATGATCCTTTGTGGTTTCTGTATTGTATGACTAGTATTCGTCAGCTGTGAAGTGACATCTTTTAAAATAACATCACTCTCTTTAAAGTAGATTAAATATTCTCAAATGAAAATATCTTCTAGTTTTCGTTTTACTAACAGAGAAAATCAGCTTTTCAGATTTCAGAGAAATAGTATAAAAGTGAAGTAGGTAGGTACATACTTATGATATTTCATTGTAAAATAAAATGAATGAATTTCACTGAAGGCATAGTTAAATTAAATGGATAAAATAAAAATTATAAGTAATATTTTATAACAACCTTAGTTACTAACGCACAATTTTTTGTTTTAAATAGTAAATACAAATTTTAAATAAATTTGGCATCCCTTGATTCAATCTCGTGCTGTCACTTCACCTGAGAGAGCAAAACCGTTCCATCTAAAGTGCATACGATATATTTTGTAGTGAGTGCATAGAAAAACAGGCCGAAAACTGCCTTTTTAGAGGGAGCAGAACAACGCACCCGTGAAATATTTCTAAGGAACAAAATACCTCAAAGGAGCAAAAACGAGTTTTGCTCTTTCTAAACAGGAACTTTTCTCCTGTTTTGCTTGCATGTGTTACAATTACAATTCTTCAATAGGTCATAAAGTACATACTTTATGTCCTCTTTTGAGTTTGTAAAGAGTTACTTTTCACGCACTAGTGCTTGAAAAGTAGCTGTTGCTAGGCAAAGTAAACACATTTATCAATGATTTAAATTACTTTTAAAATTAATTTTTATTAATATTTCGGTTGTAGGAGAAATGTTGTATACAACACGTGTGTAATATAGTTTTTTTTATCTCGTGCTACAATTTAAACAGCACTTAACTAAAAACCATTTACTTCACACACAAGTTGTATAAATAAATTTTATATCATGTAAATCGTGTTAGAAGTTTGTAAGGTTCTCTCAAGAAGAGATTTATTAACGAAACCAGTACAGCGAGATATAAATACTTATGTTCTTGTGTAACAATAATATTAATATACATATTTAATAGTTTGTTAAAACATTAGTATCTTGGAAAATTCCACCTGTGTGCGTGTGACTTTCCATTTTAATATAACAGTGCATTTGAGATCTCCGTTGATAACTTGTCCAAAACTAAACTGTGTCATCTAGTCTACAAGATCTGACTACATTTTAAGGTGAATTTAATGTATACGTAAAATATTCTACAAATAAACCTTTCAAATACTTTTATTAATGCTTTGTTTAATTAGTGATGTGACGAATATCAGTTCAGTCGAATAGCCGAATTTTGAATATTCAATACATTTTTAACCGAATATTCGGCATTACACAAAATATATTTTTCCACAATTTGAAAGCTTGAATGGCGGTCCTCGTTGCGGAGAGGGGTATGCTTATTCTGACGTATCGAAACTCATTTAATTTTTATTAAGGTAATTTTTGGTTTAATTTCTATTAAATTTAATTATTTCAATTTCAAATAAAAACTAATGATTTACCACCTAACAATGTAACTAGATAAATTATTTACTCTTACTGTATATATATTAGTAATAACTAAACATTTATCTTTTGTTTCAAATTTATTTTCTATAATTATAAATTTTAATGTAATAAAACAGCGTAGCACTTCCCTTATTTCTTGTAACTGAATATTCGGTATTATAATAGGCCGAATAAGCCGAATACCGAACAGTGAAAATAGGGCTGAATAGGCCAAATACCAAATAATTATTCGGCTTCGGTCCCATATCTAATAATAATCATTAATGCTTAAAATTCAATATATTTCTTTCTTCTTCAAATATTTAGTATTATATTGTCATCAAATGAAGCATTTTGATTAGGTGTAAATGACAAGTTCATGTGTGGAATAATATTAAAAAAAAAGGATTCACAAAAGTTATATTTTAATAATAGGTTGAAATAAAACTATTTATAGTATCAAGTACTTGAAAATGATAAATTTATATTCTAGGCATTGGTGTGCGCACGATAGGTGCTGTGGGTGCCATGGCACTCCCTAATATAGGTATTACTATTAATAAAAAAATTCATAAATGTTAAAATGAAGTACATATTTTTATAGGTACGAATATTTTGCCGGCGACGACAAGGCAAAAATATTTATTATTCTGTTTTATTCAAAGAATTTGTTATTTGGTTTTTATTGAGATATGAAATGTATAGTCTTTGAGAACTTTAATTCGCTGGTATAGCTAGTTTCTATACCTATAACAAATTGTTCTTGCTAAAGGGTGTTTTCAAAAATGGCCAAAGTTAAAAATAAAGTAAGAAACATGTCTCAAAAATGTTGTAATTAAATTTAAATTTTTGTATTCAGTACTTAAAATTTTATTCTTCTATAATGTATATACTTTCTTTATAGATTATTCAAGTAACTTATTGTGAAGTAATATAGTAAAATAAACAGTTCCACTTACATTTAATACTTGTATTTTATAATAATATTAATAAAAATTTTGGCACCCCCAAATGAAATGTTCTATGCACGCCTATGATTCTAGGACCATAAAAGATACTTTTTAAAAATAGCTAGACATAAATATTAAAATTTGATATATTAAAGAATTAGTTTTGTTATTTTTTTATTTGTAATATTAATCAATAATATGCAAATTCGGTAATGAATAAATAATAAAAATTTAATATGTATTCATAAAAATTGTGTTGGACATATATGTAATTTAATAAAATTTTATAGTCCATGTTTATTATTTGAATTGTAAATTACATATGAAAATATTTTAACAACATTATCCGTATTACGTATAAAAATAACAAAGGTAACAGTGTTTTTGTCTGAAATAATTTCATATTTTCTACGTTCTACATATCTCTAAAACTCTAAACATCTCTGTTTTTACTGTTATTTTTATCATCTTCTCAACAAAAAACATTCTCATGCAAGGCGATTTACTATAATATCACAAATTTACACCGTGTTTCACTTCTTATGTCCGCTATTAGGTACTTCTCTAGAGTAATCCGCATGCAAACATATGTATATACGAGTATATGTTACAGTTTAATGTTTCCAACACGCATTAAAATTATAATAAGTAACTGTTGTGTGAATTAGTATTTCAATTTAAACTAACTTTATTATTTTTTAATTGCCAAAATTCATGTAGTATTTGACGATGAACTAACAAGAAACAACTCTAGTGGAACATTACCGAAAAACTTACTGTAATCCAAATTTATGTTGTATATAATAACGTTATCATTAAATAGTATAACATTAATAAGAAACAACATTAACGATTAAGACTAAAATCCTACGTATTTTCATTTCTGTTTCATTCCTTAGTATATAATTTGTTACTTGCATTGTAGTCAAAAAGTCACATGCGGACTTTTATACAGACTGTCCGTTTTAAGAGATGAGAAAACCGTAAGAAATACGAAGATGGTTAAATTGAAGCAAAGTTGCCGTATTACTTGGCCATTTTAATGATATATTTGTTTTCCCAAAAAAATAACAACTCACTAGATATGAACAAAAAACTGATTTCGGTAAATTTACTTTTGATTTATAACATTCTTGTTTCAATTCAAACAAGTTTCTAGTTTGCACATTCTATTAGACACTTTTTTACGAGGTATTGAAAGCGGCATAGGCGTGCACAGGGGGGTGCCTGGGGGTGCCCGGGCACCCCCATTACCAAATTAAAACTAACATAATTGTAAAATAGTTCTGAATAATACATTCATATTTGGTTCAAAAGTTGATTTGAAAAGAAACTTGCAATCTGTTTTTACACTAGAATTAGTATTTTTTTTTAAATTTTATTGTTAATACGTAATATTTGTACTTAACACTAAATTAATAAAATGATAAAAAAATAAATGCTTTTTGAGAAAAATTATTTGCGAAAAAATATACTAAATTTTTAAGTGTAACTAAATGCGGTACAAAAGTAAGCCAAAACTTCTAATTAAAGACCCTTATTTGGAACATAATATTATCCATCTCATATCAATAAAAACATTATTGGTTCGTTTTTATCCCACATAATTTATAAAGTTGTATTTACGAAGAAATAACTAACGAAACTAGTATTAATTTTATTTCCCTCCTACACCTGGGCACCCCCATTACCCAAACTCTGTGCACGCCTATGGAAAGCGGCCTTCATAATTCAAAAAGCTGCAACACTTTTCGAGAAATTCATAACTTTAATTTTTGATATGGGGCTCAAATTTGTCTTTAATACTGTTAAATTTTTTTTCTTGATATAAAACACATGTACATTAAAATGAAAATAAATTAAATAATAAATTCAGAAACATATCGTCAGTGTTATCCAGGCAGGCTACAACCATACCCGACATATTTGCTTGTTTTGTAGAAATTTAGTAGAATATTGAATTGAACTGTTAAACATTTGTTTGAAACAAAAGATTTTGTTTTCTAAGCACACTTACTATGAATAAAATCAATAATTCTTTAATTTCTTAGTCTATTTTCATTTTAATATACGTATGTTTAAATAATTGGGAAAAGAAAAAAATACACGACCGATATTTTTTTTTAACGCGATCGAGCTTTACTCGATGGATCATTAGAACATTACGAAATAACAGTTTAGTGCAGTGCACAGCGAATTGCTTTGGGTTTGTTAGAATACCTGTATTTTCCAGGGTTGGAATAAGGATAAATTTAAACATGTCAAGAATACTTATTCCAAAAATAGGAAATTACCTAATTATTATTATTGTATTACTATTATTAGAATTTTTGTTTTAGTAGAGCTCATATATTTCACTTCATAATATTTATGTTAGCACAGAGCACAACAGTGACAGTGTGTGTTTATGACGATCCCTCGGCTTTCCGTGATACAAACTATATGTGTGTCTTTCATTCTATTGTGTAACCCTCATTCAATTGCATACAGCCTTAGAAATTGAACGGTCGTTAAAAATTTGAATTAAATATCCTGATATTAATTTGTTATCAAATATTTACCATCCGAATATGTACACGTAAGATAAAAATCTTACAGAAATTAAGTTTTTCTTAAAGAAAACTTGTTACTTGCACGTTTTACAGTGATTTTATTCAAATATTTTTTTAAATTTTTCTCTGTACGGTTCACAAATTTTTATGAAAATTTGTTCTACACGTGCACACATAGAGGTACATCTAAATGGACAAACATCATGCTAAAAATAGTGAAAACGTATTGTAAAGATTTTATTCGCAGAAATGCGATAAAATTCAAAATAAGAAAATCGATGTGATTACAATACCTTCTTATTATACGTGGCAGTAAATAGAAATGTATAATAGTATTTTACATTATTAGCGCGGTAAAACATATTTTGATGGAGATAGAAACAGTACAAACTGTTACCTCACATATATTGTACAATAGTTTATATAATACTCACTTGTAAATATAATTATACCTTAATTAAATCCAAATTCTGACAGTTACTAATGTTGTCAAAAATTAAGACAGGGACAAAACTCAGTTTTCGATAAGGAAACAATACAACTACTAACTTATAAAACTGACAAACTTTTACAGGTTAGCAGCTTGTAAATGTTAGTTTTTCTGGTGAATAAACAGTTCATAGCTATTTAAGTATAGAGGGCGCCGGTAAATTCACCAAGAATACCTTTACGCATGCGCAGTATTGACAATTACTGTGAGAAATGATATTTCTCACCCTGCACATGCGCAGTGTTGGCAAATACTGTGAGAAAAGACTGCCCACCCTTCAACCCGCGATGGTGGGAAATACGCAACTTTTAAGTTTTGTATAGTGTGAGAAAAATCGAAAAGTGCCACTTTTAATAGTGGTTCTAGTTGTGGAAAAAATAAATTACGGTTTACAAGTGAGTAACACATAAATTATTTATTAGAAATGTCAATTATGTTTGTTATAAATTGATTGACATTAATTTGTAGCAAAGCTGTCATATTTAATTTGAAGATATGAAAAGAATTATTTTGTTTGTAATTGAATAAAATTAAAATGTATTGATTGGATACCAATAATATAATTGGTATTTATAATTAAAATGTTAATAAATAAAGTATGTGTTTTAATGAAGCAATATTTCATGATATCGCAGATCAATCACCGTATTAGCATATAGGTTGCAAGGAGGAAAAACGCGTGGCCGGCTAGACTGAGACCGGCCGCGACTACGCATTGGGAATGTGGCTGAAGTTCAAGTCCGCGCTCGGATGTACTCATTCTGCACGCGCAGCATTGGCGGAAGTTGGGGTACGCGAGGCGTGTCCTCTTCGTCAAAACAAACTCCTACCCCGAGCCTTGACCTTATTCCTCGCGGCTTATAAGCGTCGGATGGACTACCACCGCGCTATTCGCCAGCCCATCGCCAACATGCCATCCACGTCCTTCCTGCTTGTGTTGTGCGTTAGTGCAGTGTTCGCGGCCGACGACTACGTCAGCGAAGTCGCCGGCGAATGCAACTCCAAAAGTGACCTCTTCTCGTGCGGGAAGTTCGAAGTCGCGAAGTTGATCTCCAAGGCCGCCCACGGCTCGCCCTCCAAGCTCAAGCTCGTCGACGGAATAGTGGATTTTGTGACGCTGGAAAAACCGGAAAGCTCGGAAACTATGTTCCCCTCGGCACGGCAGATGTCCGGCGATTCAGAGTTCCGGAAGTTCGTTAAATTTGTCCAGAGACAAGTGGATGCTTACTTGGGCAGCCGTGCGATTTCAATTACTTTACCCTGGCAGACTCGGATCGTCGACGCGGAAGAACCCAACAATGAAATCGGTGAGCCCAAGGTTACGCACACCGACACGATCATACATGCATCAGCACGCACGCACCTCCCATATTCATCCACATCATTCAAATTCAACATTTACGCACTTATTATACTCCATCACACTTTTAATTATTTACAATATTAAACTACCAGACACACCACAAAAATTACTAACATATTATTAACAAAAACAAAATTCAGTATAATATGCTTTAAAAACCATTTCCAAAAATTAGTCTTATTTGTTTAAATTGCTCCAAATTCTTAGTGACTTTATCTACTATGAAAAAAAATCACATGAGCCGATTTTAATAGCAATTTGATAGCAATATATTATATTTTAATTAAACTATAATGTTAGTCTATCAAAATTTTCTGCATGTACCGTAATCTTTAAATTGGTAACTAATTTTTGAAGATACGATCTCAACTCAAACACCTATGTTATAACCGGAAAAAGTCTTGTAGTTAAAGGCTAGTAATTTACTATTTTTTAACCAGCTAATCAGTCATTGATAAAATCTTTCACTCCCAGCCACCTAACTAGAACAGGCAAAAACCTGTCTGTGATGTCATAAAATGTATAATGTTACAGGTAACTCAACACGACACTACTCATACATAATAAGATCTAGATACAAAATGAACTAAACAATGTAATGTTGTAAAAAATAAATTTTGTTTTTTTCAGTATCGGGTTCAGATGGAATCGAATCTCGTGGCAAGAAGAAGAAAGCGTCGATGCTAATTCCTCTTATTATTTTGTTCAAGCTCTTCAAGGTTGGTAACGTAACATAAAATATCCTTCAACCCCTAACCTAACAAATCACTTTGCCTGAAATAATATTCTATAGTATTAATAATTAAATTATTTGAACATTATTAATATAATTTAAAAGACATCTGGTAAATTTTAAATTGAATTATGTAAGAATCATTTTCCTGTTTTATTTTCCACAACTTAATTATTATGAAATACCGCAAAACGTACAAGTACAAGAATTCCAAAGGAAATTATTTCGGACAAATCATTTTTATTTGTACACAAAAAAAAATCCTGCTGATAAAAGCTCTCACCAAAAATATAAAACGAAGATTGAGTCGTCTTTAACGAGAAATACACTAAGATGTTTTTGGACATCAAAAAAAAGTAAAATTTAAACAATACACTCTAGTACCGGAATGATATAGTAAAAGAAAAAGTAATTTTTAGTGTGCATTTTATTATTTCTACTAGTTTTTAATATATTAATTTATTGTTATTATTTCAGTCAATCAACTGTTAAAATTTTATGCAACTGATGAAAATGATTACAATTTAATAAATATAAAAAGGAAGAGTAACATTCTCTACAATCTCAAGTACTATAGAATTCGACTTTATAGTAACAAAACTGAGAATAGCTAACATTTGTTTTTATTACTGTTTTCAATTTAAAATTTATGAAAGAAGAATAGCCAAGTCTACTATCTGAGTTATTTATTTATTTTTATTAGGTACGAGAAAACAAATCTTAGGACATAAAACTTTCAATGGTATTATACAATAACTTATGACGTTCAACTATTGTTAGTTTTCGCACGTTAGAAGGGAGCGTAAATTGTTATTTTGACAATTCCAATCATAATTAGTCCAATTAAATCTCAGTATTTTGGAGAATTAAACCAATCATATTTAAATTTCACTGACAATTATCAGTAGTGATCAAATTTGTGACAAGTAATTAATTGAAAATATATATTTTCAGAGAAATTGTCATGTCGAATACTTATCGTGAATTTAATTTATATTTTTACCTAGCTCACTCCTGCTTGTTGGTTAAAAATATCGTCACTCGTGGTACCGCGTACTTTATTTCGTCGCAACAATCAGTCATGTCCATGACGATAAAAATTGCCAGTGAAATTCTAGTCCCGACTGGTGTTATATATGAAAATTAATGCATAAATATTGTTTCGAGAAAATAAATTAAAATATTAATTTAAAATCACCGCGCTCAATTCTGTTAAGCAACTTAAACTATTGTCTGTCAAATTATCTCTTTTTGTGTTTGTTATTTTTATTGCTATATGTCGTTATTGATTAATTTTATTGAGATCCTGAAATATCTCTTAGAATAAGAATCAAGATATGACAGTACGCAAAGAAGAAATTTATTTGAGTGGCATGAACTCATCCAAATAAAAATCAAATTTAATATATACTTAAACAAAAAATTCTAATTGCAATTTTGAATAGTTCATTGACATTGTATTCCGATATATTATTCATTCAAGGGACACTTAGAATATTAATAATATTGGTGTAACCGGCTATAATGCCATATAAAACCAAATAAACAGAAAAATATCGATAAAATGTATCGTAGTTACGACATTTGAAATCAACTAATAATTAATATTATCCCTTTGGTTCGATATAGTTAATAGTTATTTGCGTATAAAGGGCCTAAAGAGAAGGTTTACGCCGACAAATGAAATTTGAAGCCCGGCGCATACTGGAAGGCCTTTATTCGTCCATAAATCAGGCGCAAATCTCTTTCGGCCTGATATAGGTACAACGTTTTATGCACTACTGCTATCAAATGAAATGTAATTTTTAATTATACGTTGGCATATCAAAAACATTAAGTAGATGCGTTGCATTGGTTTTTTGAGTAAACAACGTAAGCAAGTTGCAAATAAATAAAAATGTCAAATTTCAATAAGGAGCGTCATTCAGAAAATTCTTTATTAAATTTTGTTACACGCAAATAAAACTAATAGATTAATATCCTGGTAAATCAAAGGATAAGTAAGAAAACGAATATAATACATTACAAACCTTGATAAATGTTTTTGACATTTTCTTTATCGCCTGGTGGGCTTTTGCTCCACATTACTTATCTTTTAGTTTTCGTCATGGTAACCAAGATGTAAACAAACATTTTAAATGCAGTAGTGCGTAAAATTATCATAAAACCCAAAAAATATATTCCAGTAATAGACTACGTCTCCAAGGTGAAGTTCATGTTACCGTACGAGAATAGTTATAGATCTTACAGTCCGAGTAACTTATTATATTTTTCACGTAACTGATATCAATTCACTTCAAACAATATGTTTGTAAAATGTGGATCATTTGACAATTCAGATTTATTTATTTTCAAATTTTTCTAGTTAACTTCGCCCATTACTAAACGACCAAATGTATAAGAAATTGTATGGTTTTCATAATTAGTGTACTAGTAGGGCCGTTATTTTCTATAATACTACGTTGACAAAACAATAAAGATTATCAGTCATTTATGACTTATATTGCTATGGAAATAAGTTAAGTTTACGTCAACGATGGCTAGAAAATTACTATAAAGTGTTGAGAAGGTATTAGTTTTGATTCCTATTTGTTCATAGGGCTGCATCAAGTTAAGTAGCTTGATATATTTATGAATAATTTAACTTATCTTTAAAATCAAGCTATGATATAAAGTGAAAAGGAACTCAAGTTACCTAGTAATAATTCATTATATTGTAGTTATCAAAAGGAACAAGAAGCCGAGTTTCTACCATTTTGACGCCAAACATTGCTAGACTATTAATAGTATTACTTATTTTATTATTTTAAAATAGTACGTATATTCATGCTTTTACTGCGATTTTTACAATGCGGCAAAGGGCAACGAAATTAATGCAAATCAAAAAAATATCAATACCAGCATATTGATACTACTACAAAAACTTGCAGTAGTTTAGATAAACAAGAGTGATTTTTTCAGGAATATTTATATTTTTGATTTATTTAATTAATAAAGCGAAGACAAATAATTTTTTCATTAGGGTCTTTTCTATTGCTGAATCGAATTTGCTATATCTTTAGTTGAAGATTAGTATTCCATGCAATTTAAACTCAAGCAAACGCTACTAACTTCATCAGTCAGTCGGTTTAATATTATTATTATTAACGAAAATAAGGTCTCACAAAAGGATTTAAAAGAAAAAAAGAAGACTGTCTGTAAACGATGCGTATCACCCAAAATGTCTTTATGTGTCATCTTTGACTCGAGTGTCATAAGTTCGCCATCACTAGATAGCAAATATAAATTTAATTAAAACTTGTGTTGTTTTCGTAGGTTAAAGTTATTTACTTTTGCTCCCCCGGTTTTCAGAAATACCCCCTCGGAGCAAATTGTCTGTTTTCAAGTACTTTTTAATATTGCTACTTGACTTGACTTGACATTCGGCTACTACTAGTTGACTTGAATATCAAGTCAAGCAATGAAACAGTAATTGTTCAAAAGCCATTATGGTTTTTCTGACGTCAAAGTATTGATTAGAGTTAGGCTACAGTTAATAAACTACGAGTACAGTAAAAATGACTAATACGTCATGATGTTATTTTGTTTATAGGTTAAAGTAATGCTAGCCCTGGTCCTATTCGGCGTGGTATTCATCAAGAAAGCCATCATGTTCATGGTCCTCCTCGCCCCATCCTACCTCCAGATGTTGAAGATCTGCAAGGTTCCCCACTACGGGACGCCGCACGTAGAAGAGCCCCACGACTTCGGGGGTACTGGCTACGGCCACGGGTACGGCGGACACCACGGCACCTATGCGAAGGACTGGGCAAATAGTCGAGCTTATGCTGCCTATAAACCCACGTAGAATGCTCTAGGCCTAGACACCAACCAATGTGCTATTTAAATGCAGTGGAGTACTGGGACTTGTAATGGGATCCTAAACTATTTGAAACAAAAGTAGGAAAACGCGACTGAAAAATATGTCGTGGTAAGCGAGATATCAATTTTTAAAGAGAAAATTTTGGCTTCAGACGTCATCTGTCTTCGCTAGTTGATAAACTGAACCTGAACATATAGTAACATTTTGATACTACCAAGCTGGGTGATTGTCTTTTTTAAAATTGCTAAAGACAGATGACATAACAGGATATCGCAACAAAATTTAATGTCTTATATCTCGCAAACGAAATAATATTGAAATGAAATATTTTTACTAATATTCATTAATTGTTGTATAATTCCATATTCTTCTGCAAAATGATAACACTTCGACAATGGTTAGGATCCTATTGCATGTGATGCAGTAGTAATCATTCATTAATCGTTAACAGCCATTTTCATCCTTTGTTAACACATTTCATTTTATGATCGCAGCAACAGGTAACGAACGACAAAGCGTTTACAACAAGTGGAACATAATCTATAAATATATTTATTCAACAATTATTTTTTACAAATACGTAGATTAAACATTATAACAGCATATTTTAGGGCTAAATAATTTATTTTATGATTCTGAATTAGCAGTACGCGTCCGGTAGGTATGTTTTTTAGCCTAGGTCGGGAGTATATAGCAATATTATTTGCTTTCAAAGTCGTTTTACTTTAGTAGACAAAACGTCTTTATATGACATGTCATGTAGTCTTATTGGCTCAACCCGTTATATAAATTGCTACCGGATTGTGGTAAATCCAACAAGATTGAAATTTTTTAAAATATATGATACATAATCTTTTTAAAAATATATTTTTAGTACAGCGATAACAAATTGCTGTCATTTTTTTTATTTAGAAAATTGTTATAAATATTTTTAAATCGATATATCAATTGGTAAATTATTAATAAATTTATTTATTTTAGTTGAAAAAAATATTATTATTACTGAAATTTAGACTGACAGAATAGATTTGGCTATCCAGCAATGGATAAAATACATAGTTAAAAATTAATTTAAAAAAATTACCGGCTTCAGGATATTAAACTTTTATCAAATACGTGAAATCGGTAAACAACTGAACAAACCACGGATATTATGAATCATACCAGGCCTTAGATGTCTTAAAATTGTCTCTCTTCGTGTTCGGAATTCACTTGACATCTGCGGCGGTTATGATACTAGTAACTATCCTAGGTTTGCTAATAGCTATTAATAAGAATTTAATAATTTCAATTTTTTTTTTCAAAAAACGTATACATTTCATTTTATATTTATATAGCGCTATCTACCAAAATGTATGATAAGTATTATTCCACGAATAATATGAACATAACAAGTTCATATTTCATTTGTCGTTTGTTTATCTACTCTTGCAGTTGTTTATTCCCTAGAAATATTTTATAGGAGAAAAGTACTTCACTGTATTTAGTCTTGTATATTATTTATTATAAGTCATCTCTATTTATTTAAATTATTTAAGTTAGGACAGTGCAATTGCAATAATATTTTTTACGAAGTTACTTTGTTGTACAAAAATTTGGTGTATGTTATAAGTGATAACGTATTTTCCATTAAGTTGATAAGAACATTTGTGTTACCAATAAGTTTTATGTTATGTCTAGTTATTTGTTTAGTAACAATATATATTGTTGATAATTCAGATGTTCTTCTATTTAGGTAAAAAGTGCAAAGGAAATTTCGTAAAAATATTACCTCAAAGTATACCATGTATGTACAATGTACAAATTTGTGCATGTAAGACGTTTATTTCAGTTTTGTATTTATTTATTTATTATGTATATTTGTACATGTCTTCTTTAATAAATACTATTTTCAAAATATAAATACACGTTTGTTTTGCTCTAGATATTAGAGTGATTATCAATGTAAATGAATTCAACCTAAACTTATTAATTAATCTAAGTCTAGAGGGCATGAGCACCGTCTGTTGGCTTACATTCCACGTATTTTACTCAGGAAGTTCAGCGACTGACCCGTCCAAAATCTAATTGGTAGTCTCCCTACTCCTTGTTCTCAATTTTATATTGGTCAAACCTAATGCGGCTCTTTATACGCAGAATGTAAAAAAAGATCTGCATTTTTTATTTAAAAATTCTTTAGGTCATGTTAGTTATTAGCTTTTTTGTGCTCTCAATATTTAAGTACTGTTCTCAACAGAACAGGCGTTTAATATGCGATAAAAATGACACCGCTAAAAAAAGATGCATTTCTAGCAGGCAATGAAACATGGCGATAAATGATACCAATTGTTTTTTATTATATTACATAAAACAACAGCTACTTGATTGTATATCACGTAGTATGTAGTTATTAAAAAATAAATTGTCATTTGTTTTATTTTTGACGTTTAAATTATACTGGAAATTTAGGTTAAATTGTAATAATATTATGTTTACTAATAGCGTCAACATTAAAATATTATATTAGTAAATTTGTCAACATGTTTACTATAATTTCTAGTGTATAATATTTCGAGTAAAATAATGATTATAATCATATTTAACAAATAGTAATATCTACAATATATATTTAGGAGGCGGAGTTCAGACACATTCTCGCATACTAGTCAACGTCTTACTTTGCTACTAGTAGGTTGAGTTGTAATCATATAATTATTGTGACCGTGAATATACTTTACTATAAATAGCAAAATAGGTCCACTGCAAAATATTAAATAAAAGAAAAAAATATTATTTATGGAGCAAATATTTCAAGAAAGAAATTTATAATTATATAAACAAGTGAAAATATGTAAGATTTGATAAATTCAAATGTAATTAACGGAGAAATTATTTTGAGCTACCGTCTGTAACAATTACAATTAGAAATAAGTTTAAATATAAAGTGCATGGTAACCATCCGTATTATATTATACATAATATAAAATTATTATTTTTAAATATGTGTACCGTATTTTAATTTTTATATTGCATTTTAAATGTAATGTAAATTCTACTTAATATAAATTTTAAAGTAGAAATATAGAATATACCATTTAAGATCCTCTTTTATTTATATTATAGTTTTATGGTAGAAAAGATTCGAATACTTATAAAAAAATCTTAATTATTATTTTTTATTTAAAAAAATAAATCGGTGTTACATAGAAATACACATACCTATATGGTTTTTCAAAAATATCTATTAGACTAGTTTTTCTATAAGAACAATTTCAACAATTAACTTCATAAACCATTTCTATAATTTTTAAATTTCCTAACATTTTTTCTTAGAAAACATTATACATTTATATTATTAGATTTTTTAAATAAATTCCGTATGTGAAATTATTCATATAAAGAGCAGAAATTATTTGTCTTGCATTTCCATTTAATAATTTAATATAATTTTGTACCATATTTGTTTGAAATAATGATTACCGAAATAGTTATTATGATTAAAAATTCTCCTTTATGTTACATTATTATTTTAAATGGCAATTTACTTTGATCATAAATTTCGGTAACTAATGATATTTTATACTTCCTATAAGAGTATGTATTCTAAACATCAGAATCCGGTTATCTGATACAGAAAATATTTATTTCACAGATGTCATTTTTGTACGATTAGAGATTTCTAGAAATTTTTCAATTCCAGCCGGATTTGGGTAATTACTAAAATGAAACCGGCAAATCCAATAATGAGTCTTGAAAAGATATTTATTTTTATTTATTTTAGAAAGCAAATCTTAAAATTTTGACGTTTCTATCAACAACATTTTATTTAACAAATGACTTTAACAACAATTATTGATGTTTAAATTTTCTAACCTAAAAATATGACACAAATAATTTAATAGTCGGAAATGAAATATAAATATTTAATCAGTAATAAAAATGCAGTTACCAACCTATAATTTCAATTAGTTTACTAATTCCCGACTACCGGATCTAGAATGACGTGAGAAAGGACAGCAATAAAAGAAACTAAAAAGTAAAACCGATTTTTATTCTCACAACTGGTCTAGCAAGCGAACTAATAATTATAGATAAATCGTTTTTTTAGAATAAGCTGCAGTTAATACACGTTTCTCGAGTTTTTCACGTACATACTAACCAGAAATGGGATTTATTTATTAATTAAAGATCCCCGCCAATCAATTACGGGTTGTGCCATTAAAGATTACTTACGTAATATAACTGTTCTTCGATAAAATATTTCATTATAAATTTACTAGAGTTATTTTACAAAAAATAAATATTTACTTAAATAAAATAAATATTAATGTATGATAACGGATCTAAAATTGTATGTTTACATTTTTACATTCAGTATTATTTATCGTGGTATCTGCCTGTGTAACTTAACAATAATGTAACTAGAACCCTTTTTGCGCGTGCAAAAATTTGAAAACTAAAAAAAAAATAGAACATTATGTAACCAAAACTAAAAATGCTTTACAAAATAATAGGTACCTATTTAAGCTACAAGGAATTTATGTACATTATAACTCGAGAAGGTATGAAATGAGGTGGAGCCTGCAAAACCGAAGTTCATGTTACCGTACGAAATTAGTATTAGGTACTTACATTTCGAATCATTTATTATATTTTTTGTGCCACTAGCACCAATTAATTTTAAATAATGTTAAAGTATTTGTAAAATGTGACAGTTCAGATTTATTTATTTGCAACTTTTTATATTTACTTTTACTCGTTGCTAGACGATCAAATGTATATGAAATTCGTATGTTTTTCATTACTACAAGACTACAACTACAACTACACTGCCAGCAGAACAGTTTTTTGTAACTTCCCGTTGACATTGGGAAGAAGTTATCAGGATCTTGCGACTTATATTGCTATGGAAGTAAGTTTAACTTACGTGAACCGTGGCGCAAAAATATATTTTACTCTTTTCGTTAAATATTCTATATACAGTGAGGTACACATTGTATCAGTAAATAACTAAAGTGATTTAAATTACGCCTGAGGTATTCTGCCAGACAAGAAAGACTTGGGATTATTAAGGTAGAGTAAGAAGAAACTAAATCTTTGTCCCGGAATTTACAATTAATAAATTTACTAACGAATCGAATAAACGACGTTTAATTAACACATCTATCGTTAACTTATATTCATAAGCCGTTTCACTTGTTAAATCATTAGCGTTTTTGACATCAAAAGAAAAATACTTTTTCATCTATTTTGTAACAAATTTATTAATTTTTCACTGTAATTTTTATTAATTTATTTAAAATTTACGACATTTCTAACCGAATAATCATGTTTAGCCATGATATGTTTAGAATCTAATCGGAAATTTGACATTGGTCCTCCTATTGAGGAGAAGATTTTCATTGTAAAAATTTTTATGGTGGAAATAATACATAATTGTGATAACACCAATAAAAAGCATTCACTAATTCAAAAATATTTTGACAAATAGTGTGACAGTTAATTCGAAATTCATTTCTTCAAATTACCACGTGCTGTATTCTTTTTTAACAAATATTTTAAGTTAGTTAATTCAATTAAAAAAAAAGTATGACAAAAAATTTTGAATTTTATTCTCGAAATTTTGGCGAATAAAACTATGCTATAAAATAAAATGGGGAGCAACGAGAGCTAAAAATGATTTCCCGTGTTTAATTCTTATATTCGGTGTTTACTCATTCACCCGGTACACACACAGATATTATATAGGTAAGTATTGTCTAAAATGCTGAGTGCCTGCAAAATTTTCAATTTTGCGTCACTGTAACTGTAACCTAACAAAGTAGTGTAATAAAATATAATTCTGCCATGTCTCATATGCATTAGGTAAAATTACATAGCTTATTTAGTGACTTTTTACTGCTAAAAAATTACACATGATGGATAATTAATTATACCTTAAGATAATTATAACTAAGCGATTGTTTATTTAGATTATTATTGCGCGTAACTGAATAATTAGACGACAGCTACCCATTTTAAGTTGAAGAAAATACCAACTGACATTTTGACAAGCAGAGAGAAAATAGATAGTATCAACTATGTATTTTAGGTAGACTTAATTAGATTATTGAACCAAATTGAAATCTAGGTTATTTTGTATCCAGATGGCTTTGCCAGGTAATGATACAAATTTTTCATTTCATTAGAATATCATTAGTGAAGAATTTTTCTTCAAAAGAATACATTTTGTTTTATCTTTAGGAGTAAATTTTAATGAAATGTGGAAATATTTTCAAGAAACAAACTTTGTATTAAGATATTTAAATATTCCGGTAAATAAGAGAACTGATATTTGCAGATAATGAAGTCTTTTTTTGTATATTTAATTTGCATAAATAGAAAAGACGATGGCCCATATTCTACCGTTCCTATTAGATAAAATCAGACAATAAATTTGAATATATGCATTTCCCATTTACAATTAGATAAGTATTTTATTATCTCCTGTTCATAATGCTTAATATAAAACTTTATTAACAAAGCATATTTTTAATGAATATTTTTAACTGGTCGATGAGTAGATTAGGACCACACATAATTTTTTTAATTTCAAAATTGATGATTAGTGTAATATCTAATTTTATCAGTAGCGTGTGATGGTATTTTATGATGAGTATGCACTCATTCTAAAATGGATGCGTGTAATATATTAGAATAAGAAATATAATGGGCTCTTATCTGTCCTTCGTACGTACCTTCGTAAAGTTATACAATTCTGGCTTTTATACTTTAATTTATATCTACAATATTTTATTACCACAGTACTAGTTTTAGGTACATATACATAATATCATATAAGCAATAATAAAGTCTAGTTCTTTTAATTTGTATTTCAGATTTCAATTACAATAACTGATTTATTAAAATTTACATTTTATAGACGGAGTATTTCTTCAAAAAATTAAATAAGGTATTAAAGCTATGAGGCCAACACCTACGGTTAATTTTTCACAAAAAAAAGAAATGAAAAACAAAAAAATGTGTTTTATTTTCAAAGTTCTATGTATGAAAAATTTAAGTGGATGTGTGGATGATATAGTTGTATTTATATCACTAGTCCAAAAACTATTTTTTTGTGAGAGCGAGCTTATTTTGACTCGGACTGCAAATAATGCGAGATCTCCGAAAAGAGTTTCTGAGTGTGTGATATACAATATTTTTTGCCCCGATGACACCTTTAATTTATTAAAGAAATATTATTACTAATTAAAATGTTATACACTACCTATGGGTATTTATGTCAGTAACATGTTCCATTCACAAGGATATATAAACAATTCACTTGTTTTATTAAAAAAAATTTAGTGTCATTTGTAGTAATCTGAAAAATAAATTGAATGTAAATTGATATTGTTCAACAATTAGCGTAATCATAAATATACAAAACGAGTATAATATGAATAACATATCAAAAATATTTGTTACAATAGAGGGTACTTGATACCAATGAAAAAATATGTGAAATTTCGTTTTATTGATAAATTATGTTCCTAGAATTAAATATTTTAATAGATAAAAACATGTTTTCTAACCTGTATGTCATGTGACTCCAAACGTCAATGTGACGTTAGTTTTAAAAAAACACAGTTTTTCAAAGCGTTAGAGTATATTTATCAACGAAATCATTTCGATCTTACGAATTTTTTGTAAATATTAGAATATTTTAAATAGTTTTCTTATAATAAAGTTTAATAACGACACTGAATTCAAATTTACTCAAATTTATTTACTTAAAATTGACGTCTCAGTATCAGATGGGTGAAATTTAAAATCAAGTCTTAAAATATCTAAAAACTAACTTTTAAAATTATTTCATCTTCAATACTGTTAAAAATATTGTCAAATACCCAATTGAGAAAGATTGAATTTAAATATTATAAATGTATGCCAATTATTTTAACCATCGGTTAAAACTGATGTAAACTGTCAAAAATATTATTTACTATTTCGATGCGATTTTTTCCTATTAACTGTTAGTTAAGGTAACCGACACTTGAAACCAGAGGTGGAAAACCGGCCCTAGTAATATAATTTTCATTTTGACATTTTTTCAGGGGGTGCATTGCACACCTTGCATCTATGGTCTGCTCGCGAATGAATTTTATAAACAGAGAACTTTAAGCTATCTTCAACCAAAAATATTTGTCCTAATTTAATAGCCACGTTTTAATAATTATTAAACATTTTATTTCTATTCGTAAAAATAATTTAGAATCTAATAACCATAATTTTTATTATTTGTAAAAATTAATGTTAAATTTTTTGTCTAATTATATAGCTCATTTTTGTGTTACTACTAATAACAATGTAGCATAAATTTCCACAAAATAAAAAAAAATATATAAAAAAATTCACATAATTTTTTTTCCTCCAATATTTGTTTTCTTTTCGCTAATATTTAACGATAATGAGCATGAAAAATACACATTCTTACATTCATTAGATTCGATCCCGCTACACTTGAGTTGTAAAGTTTGAGCCTCCAGTCTAGATTGTTATATATTTTAATATAAGAAGAAAAATTATTGTTTATAGATGTTACTATAAAGGAAACAATTAATTATAGAGTTGAATAATAATTTTTGTAGGTTATAAAAAGTTTAACAAAGCAAATAGTTTTTATTTTCACGGTAAATAAGTTAATTATGAGAAAGAAACACTTCGTTTTTCTTCCAAATTTTTTAAAGACGACTTTGTAATAGCAGATGTTTTACGGACATAAACTCACGTATTCTATTTATCATTACCCAAATTTCGAATGACTCTATTCCATCCACATAATGATAAGAATAAATCGCCTTATATTGTGGGTATCTAGTTCACGTTTACGTAGATAAATATTCAATTCATGTAGGAAGGTATCTCGACCACTGGCCAAATTTATTCAAATTTAATACTACTAGGTCATCCCAAATGCCTAAAAGTGTCTCAGAAGTTGCTACAGTGGTTCCCAACGTATGTTTACTAACACTGTGAATACATGCGCCATTATATATTCTACACACTGCGCCAGTCACGTTACCGGGTTAGTTTTGTGGCTCTGGGTTCCAGCTTGCTTTGTAAGAGTTACAAGTTAGATGGGTGGCCGCTAATTTATAAAAAATAAGTGCAATATTAACCCAATTACTTTTAATCATTAATAAAGAGCCAGAATATTTTGCATTTCATTTGGCTGAGGTACGGACTGTTTCGACATTTTTTACTTTTTTGTTATTTTACATATATTTGTAACAATAAATATTGAAATATTCTCATACACTGGGAAAATATAATTGTAGTTGTATATAATATATATTATATTGCAATTTTATGTCTTAAAAGTACAGGTTTGTGGCCGACGTTTGCTTTAAGCAGTGTAATTCTATGGTAAAATGCACATGTTCTGACAGCTAAATTTATATTTTATATATATATATATATATATATATATATATATATATATATATATATATACCGGGTGTCCCAGCTCGACCGACACATGGGAGTTTTACATGGGAAATAAGTTAATTATGGATAGTATCTCCCCAGTGCAAGATATGAACTTGAAATTTTGTATACTTATAGGAGAATATTAATTTTATGGATCAAACTTATTTGAAATATGCAATTTCGTCTGCAGGGCTAGATTTATTAAATTTAAAATCTAATATTTTCGTTCAAAATCAGACAGCCATGGAAATAAAAGAAAATATCTATGTGACAATTCTGACAGTTAATGACATGCCATTGTAGATATTTATATTTTTGTAATATTGGTATATTATTTAACAAAAAGAAACTAAATTCAACTTAAATAATATTAAAATACAGGGAATAAGAATTAAAATCAGTGATATTTCACTAAACTGTCAGATAAATATTTTCTTTTATTTCCATGGCTGACTGATTTTGAACGAAGATATTAGATTTTAAATTTAATAAATCTCGCCCTGCAGACGAAATTGCATATTTCAAATAAGTGTGATCCATAGAATTAATATTCTCCTATAAGTATACAAAATTTCAAGTTAATATCTTGCACTGGGGAGATACTATTCATAATTAACTGATTTCCCATGTAAAACTCCCATGTGTCGGTCGAGCTGGGACACCCGGTATATATTTAGTGCAACATGGTATTTGGTTTAATAGGAATTATAGTCGGTCTTGAGAATGTTTTGACTGAAGTAAATGACAAAAGAATTATGTGTGTAACCATCATTATTATTATTGTTTTTATAGGACTGATAGTACGGGGAATAATATTGCGATAGAATATATTTCCCCGAAAGTAGTCTCGCGTCCTGCTCACAGTCGAGGTAACAAAAACATGGAGGTCTACTGAAATATTAATTTCTGACAAAATTCGTGTAAAGTTGATTATATAATCATAAATGGAAAAGATAAATCCGGAAAACGATGCAAGTTCTGAAAATCAACACTACATACATTTGCACTCAAATTGTTTTCAGGGATACTACCAATAAATTTGAAAAAAATCTAAATTGGTTCAACCAAACTAAATTTTTTTTTTGCTTTAATGAAGATAACCTTATTTATTAACAGTAAAAAATTCAAGTTATGTTTATGTCAATCAAAACTAGACTGGAAAAAGTCTTGTCTAGTTTCAGGGCAAAAAATTTCAAAACAAGATATTTTGAAATTGAAATTTTTGATCGGTCGCAATTTTGTTATTTGATAAAATAGAAAATAATTGTAAACACAAATGTTTTAGAAAACCGAAACTAAATGTTTTAATTTTTTGTATTTTTTAAATATTCCTTAAAATGACGATTTTTCGAAAAACAAAAAAACGACAATATCTATTAACTGGGGCTCCAAATAAAAAAAATTAACTCAGAAAAAATGTTTGTTTCAATGAGTTCTAACTGTCGTTTTCGGGTTTTACAACTTAGTATTAACTTCCTGTATTTTATTTACATGTTTTAAACATAATAATGATGTGTTCCTTTAACTTCTAAGCGGAGCATAGAGCAACAGAACTCACTAAGCCACAGTTCTAACTGTCGTATTGTGGATTGTTTTATTTGCCAGCGGGTACTTCTATTTAAGATATATAAATGACAAGTCTAAAACATCCGAGTTTGATACACACGTGGTTATGTTTTTTATTTCATGACAAATCACAGGTTGTCGGTCGCTAGATCCCAAGTTAGAAATCGTCACAACGAATTAGAGATGTGCGCTACCATTATTGCAATTATTTCTATTTTCTCCGTAAAAGGAAAAATAACGTCGATAATAATTATTTACTTAACTGGAAGCAAACTGCAAATAATGACAAAAATATAAATACCAGTACCTCGTGGAATTCAGAGAAGAGTTATTTTTGTCCTTGTCTAAAGCACATGTACAGGTTATTCTAGAATCCTGGGACATTCTAGTCTTGATACCTACACAAATCAATAACACGACTTTTTAATCTTGAATTGGACTTAGGACTTAGTTAAGTCTTTTCTATATTCGGAAGCAAGGATTTAATTGCTTTTATTCCATCATATCACACTAATTTGGCTGAATACGACCTTAGCAGAAGAATTGTTAATTAAATAAGACAGAAAAATATTTACAAATAAGATGTCATGTCATATTACCCTGTACAAACAGTTGCTCCCTAAAGTTTTTCAACCAGAGCAAATTATTGAGGAACAATATACTAACGTGAACCCTTTTAGTTTCTTTTTCGTCTGTAGGCTTAATTTTTTTTTCGGTTGTATATAATATCAGTCTGAACTTTACAAATGGCGGTGGTTTGTTTGTACCTTCCATCTCAACTTTTATCTCCTCTTTGTTTTTCTCGCATGTGACGACAAAATCATATCCCTCCATTAAATATTTGTTACAATAAAAAAATATATGTTAAAATAGATATTGCCGCAAGAGCAATTCGTATGTCTACATGTCCCAAGTTGCTGCCACATCATCGGCAGCAAAGATTACGTTTTGTAAGAGAACACATAAACTGGACTATGGAGTAATGGCAACACGTTCTCTTTTCAGATGAGTCCAGAATTAATTTGTGTTCGTCAGATGGTCGCGAACGTATATGGAGAAGACCAGACGAACGATATGCGCAGTGTTGTTTCGTTAAAAGAATACCTTTTGGAGGAGGAGGAATTATGATGTGGGGTGGTATAGTAGAAGTAGATGTATATGAAACCGAATTATGCGAATTTTACAACCTTTTATGGAGGAGTGGGAAGCTTTGTGGTCAGGAGTTATAAATTATCTCAACTCAAAGGTATCACTTGAAAAGTTAGAACACGTATCATATTCTTCTCGTCATAGGATAGATATTTGAGACTCCGTTTTTTCGACATCGACGGCTGATCTTCTTCTAGATATTGAACTATTTCTTCCGAATGTTGTTTTCAGCTTGACTTACGTCCACAAAATTATATTCCCAGGATCTCCACATTTTCGTATTTACAATTTTATGCATACACTACTAAAATCTGCAAGCACAGAAATAACTTTTTGATGACTTGTTCAAAACTGACCGTGTACCTCTAAAGAAAATTTTTAATAACTAATAATGGAGTTCTTAGAATAATTGGAAATCCAAATGAAAATAAAAATTATAAGATTGAATAACTTGACTTACTCAAATCTCTATTGATCACTCCGCTTTAATCCCATTAAATTTTCCTACCATTGTAAAGCTAGTTAATACTTAGTGTCTGCCTTTGTTAGTCTATGTATAAATACTAAAAAAAATCTGTAAAGTATATTCATTAGAATTTCCTGATAATGGCCTTATAAGACGAAATATAAATAAAATTATTTTTTTTAAAAACCAAATATTTTTTTTATGTCAATAACTGTTTGTATTTAAAATTTACTCTAATCTCTTCTCAATTTTCAAATTGAAATTAGAATACGTGGGTTTAAAATGTATTATTTTTTTAACATTTTAATCTAGATTTAAAAGTACATAATTAGGAAACATTTTAAAAGAAAATTTCTATGCCTCTACTATATTATAACATTACCATATTTATCTCCTAATTTGTTCACATTCACCAGATATCGAAATTAAATAGTTTTTAGATCAAGTAATTCCAACGAAACCCGTAAGTTTATAAATAGACATTTATAAGACAGAATCTTGAATCTCCTTGATTCCTTCAATATGAAAAGATTTTTTTTTGTACTTTATATTCTTCTTTACTTTCCCTGCAGTTACAAGTCGATTTTTCAAACACATCTGCCATTTACAATAATAGACTCCCACTATTTTAAAAAATAATTATAGACTTGTCACGACTATGAGAAACAGTAAAACGTGCAACATTCACTTCAATATCTGACAAATGATTTATATACCTATTTCTTTGGCATTTTTAGAAAGGTGATCAGAATAAATAGGTAGGTACATATTGACAATGAAAAGATCAAATGAACACATATATTTTTTTCTCTTAATATTTAGATCGATTCTGCAGATTCAAAAGTACAATAGTTGTAAGGATATACAATTAATGACATACTACATATTACTACATTGCGTTGTTAGCTTTATTGGAACAATAATATCGTTCATAACAAAATCGGCAATCTTCTTTTTACTTTCTATTAATTAATATTAATAAATAAATTTAAATTGTATAACACACAATAATCAATAAATAATAATTAAACAAATGTTATAGAATATTAAGTATTAAGAACGGTAAGGAAATATTACTGATTTACAATTATTGATAAATAATAGTAGCAGTAGCTTGCAAAATATTAGTAACTGTACTTCTAGTTTTCATAACAATTAATGAATTTACTGTGATTTCTGTGCGTTTGTAATAACTATGAACCTACTTACCGTTCTAGAACGGTATGTAACTATTACCTATTACCAACTATTCTTTTTCAAATAAATTACAAAATTTTTCTATTTACCTACATAAAAATACAATGAAGAAATTGGACTATTTATTGTAATACTTCTGTGAAATATGAGTGTTATTAAAACATAATTGCAACATTTATGTTGTTATTAAATTAAAATTGAGTGACATATTTATTTTAATTAAATTTTTAATTACGCGTACCACCGTTCGCCGTTAGGTAAAATTTGAGAACCACTGTTTCAAAGTGAAACTGTATCACTACTTTAAAACTATAGCATCTAATTGTGGAAAAATATTACGAAATTCGTTCTACTTAATGATGCAGACGGTTTTTATAAACAAACAGAGAAATTGACATCCACGGAAGTTTTTGCGTGCGGCACGTGTCGTAATTTCTCCGTAACCTTTTTTGTTGATAAAATAAATACAAGTAAATAATTCGATTTAATCTACGCTAAAAGCCCCGACTTTTCTTAATCTTTGATGTGACTTTTATTGCACATAAATCCCAGATTTAGGAACTCCGTTTCTGCGATCAGCTTAGCATCTGAGAAGAGGAAATTATTTCAGTTGCGCGAGAATTGATACACTATTTGTATAGTTTTTCTACTTCACTTTGAATTTACAAATTTTCAACAACTACAAAATTTAATTTTTATATTAATTTATAATATTATCAATGATTTATTGACTAATTTTATGATTTTTTAATACATATATATTAGATAATTTTTATATTCTATATTTATTAAGGCAGTTATTTTAACAATTAAATTGTAATTTTAGTTCAGAAACAAATTGTAATTAAATTTTTGGTAATTGTAGGAAAAAATAATTTTGTACTTTTTAAATATATTGACATGATTCGATGTATTGAAGGGCGGCAAATTAAAGAATCCTTCAGAACGGCACTAACTTTCATTTTTATAGTTTTTACCCCTCGCTACTTAGTAAGAAAGGTATTGGAATCATGCTAAAAATCGGATAGTTAGTTTTCAATGGATAAGTACGTTTCTTGAATATGATTTTAATACTTTTACGATGATGTCCGTCCATGTGTGTGTATGTATAGATGGGTGGATGGAAGGATGGATGTGTAGATGGATGTTGTAACAATTACTGAAATAAGAATGAATAAAAATGTTGAAATTTTTTATGTAACATTGTGACACCCTAGATTAGATTTGATTTGATTTTGGAGTTAATCGTGCAACCGAAAGTGTTTTTCTGAAATATCTTAATTAATTAGGAATATATGAGAATTTTTATAAATAATAATTTAAATATTACGTCATTAGCGAAAATTTTATTGTTTAAATTTGTTTTTACCTAGCCCTATTTAACTATTACAAGTAATTAATGATTCGATAAATTTGTTACAATTGCGGTTAATTTGTTTACCTATGGAAATAAATGATTTATATTTTTCCGTAGCAATTATTATAATTGACAATGAAAATATTAGCAAATAACTCTTAAAGGAATTGTACTAATACTGTGAGTCCCTATAAATTATTTATATAATTTATTATAGTATCAGTTGTCAACGCACTCATATATACACTCAAACCAACTAGTCTCCGTACACGCATCTTTACGCCTACTTTTTGAAATATATAAACCACCCTGAAACCTTCCGGAACTCATTAATTTTTTTAGATGAACCAAAATAAATCTTTTTGGATCAGATGGAAGAATTATTGTTTGGAAAAGGAAGAATGAACAAATGAAAAAAATTATGCCCAACAGTGTAATATGGAGTAGGATCTGTGCTTGTATGGGGCTGTATGTACAGAAGCGGTGGGAAACTTAATTTTTATTGATGGGATAATGGGTTATTTGAATATTTTAAAAAAGAATTTAGAAAAATGTGTTGAAAAATTGGGTTTAAGGGATTCTTATATCTTTCAACAAGATAATGACCCCAAACATATTACATGTAAACTGCTTATTAGTTATGGTACAATTATAGACACTTTGAAAAGTCTCTACAGTCTGTAGATATGAATCCTATTGAACATATGTGATTGTAAAAAATACGTAAAACAAGACGCCCAAATAATATAGAAGAACTACTACATTTATGGTAGAAGAATGGGGTAAAATTAACTCCCAAACTCCAAGAAAATTAAAACCGTTTAAGGAAAGTAATTCTAATAAATGACGGGTAAAATATCATTGAATCTATATAATTTACAGGTGTACGGAGACTAAATTGGCGTACTTAGTTGTTATAATAAATTTTTTTTTTCTCGATTTCAATACGAAAAGTCAATACATTATTTTATTTGTTAATATAATAAATTATAATATAAAATTTATTTTGTGTATATATATTCAATAAAAAACTTTAAAATAATAGAATACTTTTTTTCCTTTACTGGTATACGGAGACTAATTGGTTTGAGTGTATAAAATATACATATTAAAAAAAGTGTAAAGAAGACAGGCGAAAGGTTATGTGATGACCACATTAGATTTTTCTTAAGTTTTTGAATGCCCGATTTTCGGAAAAATATGATCAACTCATATCCCTGTGATATTATTAACAGACAGATATCTCACAACAAAATTGTAATATGGTTCGACGATACCATTTCCAAAACATCCATTAAAAAATGCAGAATGTCATAATCGACATGGACAGTACTGTTAGGTTATATTACTAAATAAATTACTAGCGACTTATTGTTGAAAAATGGTTTTTAGAGAAAATAAAACAATAGCAATTTAAAACTACCTGACAGTATCAGTTGAGAATCACAACATGGCAGATTGTTAAAATAATGAATCAATAAATAAATGTATTAGACCGTATATCTTGTAAATAAATAAGATTTTAACCTTAATTTTTACTATAACAGGTGTTTTAAATAGCTTATTTTAGATTATATTTTATTGCATACTTGAAATTTAAAATTTAAAACTTTTTATATTTGTAGACAGAAAGATATTAATATAAAATACAGAAAACATTCCGCCAACGCATCATTTCATTTTGCTAATAAAAATTTGGTTTTATTATCACAATATTTTAAGCTTTATGCATACTTCGCTACAAAAATAATGTAAAAATATAATAAAAACGTCTGTCGTATTAGCGGCTCTAAAAATATTACATCTTTTTATAAAATTTTCTAAGTGTCAAGAGAACTTCGCCATTCAACTTGAAGTGGGTTAATAACTACACAGAAACATCTTTTTGTGAGTAAAGCAGGGATATACAATTCCATTCATCGGTATTGAAGGAGGATGGATAATTTTTTCAACCGCGCAGCCAAAATAGAATTAATTACAAGCAGATTATCAGATTTACTGGAATTATAACATGAAATTGATGCTATCTCCGATAATTACACAAAAAACTAACAGTAATTTTACAGGAACTAGTAATTTTGTGTGGGATACAAACAACAAAAAATTGAAGCTTGATTATTTTTAAGTACTACAACAATTAAAATTTAATAATGCGAATTATATAACCTATATTGAAAATTCTGAAGTACATATACTTAATTAATTTCTTTCATTTCACATTTGAGATACGTAGGTATTTCAAATAATGGAACTAAATTTATGACACTAGGATGACAAAAGTAATATATAATAAGCTGACACTAAGGAGGCCATGCAGAAGTGTTATTTGTTTTTATTGCTAAATAATTAGTATTTTCAAAATTAATTAAATTTCCAGAAATAAATTTTTAGTTATTTTGATGTGTTATGTGTAAAACAAGACGCCCAAAGAATATAAAAGAACAACTACATGTATGGTAGAAGAATGGAGTAAAAAAAAACCCAAACTCCAAGAAAATTAGTGGGAAGTGTGACAACTCATTTAAGGGAAGAAATTTTATTGAATGATGATTCACAAGTTCGTTGATTCTATATCATTTACAGGTGTAAGGATACTAAATTGGCGTACTTAGTTGTTATAATAAATATATTTTTTTTCTCGATTTCATTACGAAAAATTTAAGAACTCAATATATTATTTTATTTATTAATATAGTAAATTGTAATATAAAATTTATTTCGATTGTACGTTAAATAAAAAACTTTAAAAAATAGAAAACTTTTTTCCTTTATTTTACTAGTAAACGGAGACTTATTGGTTTGAGTATACATATATCTTCGTGTTCTTTTTTTAACACTACGTAAATTCTTGTAGGAAAATGAAATACGGTCCAGGGATGTGGTCAAATTTATTTAAAAACTTTAAACTACTTCGATCAGTTTCGGCCCCACTTGGGTTATTTTCAGAAGCTATGAAATTTTATATAAATGGTAAAAACATGTAATAAAAATAATGATTACATACTTACGTGATTAGTCAAAGAAGAAAATAGGGCCGAAACCGGTCAAGGTAGATTAAAATTTTTAAATATATTTGTCTACATGTATTACTATCGCATTTTATTTTCATACTAGTTTCTCAGAAGCTTCCATCACTGTATCACTTAATAAATACTTGTATATGTAAAAGATGAAATAAATATGGTTTATTAAAATGACTATAGAATTTTTCTTTTTTCACAATTTATGAACTTTTCTTTAAAATTAATGTAAAAATGCATATCTATGTTTATAATGAAAAGTTTTTGAAAAGGATTTTAATAAAATGTCAGCATTTAATTCAGCAGTAAATAAAATCTTTCTCTGGTAGCCGAGAAACTAGTTTCCGATCACAAGGAAACCAGCATCCGGAAAAATTAATTTGTAAATGTATCTTTCCTCAAGTTATTAAATTTTGTTTAAGTTCTCTCAAATTTTATCTGCCTCCACATAAAACAATTATATTTCATTTATTTCTCGGTTAAATTTAACAAGTTTAATTAGAAACAAGTTTATTATATTCTAACGATTCCTCTAATTAGAAGTTTTAATTGGTTGCACACATGCGTACAAGAGACATGTTCTGTTTAAATATTTACGAATTCAGTCTTGTTTATTTAAACAAAATTTAAAGCTTGTTTAAATAATGCCGCGAAGAAAGTATGTATATTTACCTATAAACATCGTTTAATGTCGCTAAGGAATTTCAATGAAGTATGAATTGTAAAAAAGCGTACAATAATATTTACTTTTATTGTCGACTAGAAATAGCTATTTTTGTATTAAGAACACGAAGTTTGTGTTCTTAGTGCGTGAGAATATCTCTAACAATACCGCGCGCAATATACAAACAATATTTTTCTACAACTAATATTATTTAAATAGAATGAAATCGAAAATCACCTTTTGGTAACTTAGGAAAAGTGTCAGTTACGGTTTTGCATGAAGTAATGCGCGTACGTGAAGTAATGCATAAAAGGCGCGAAATACTCGTTGTTATGGTTACGTAATTCAATGAAAAATGAAGTACTTCACACACTAATATCAATGCATAAACAATAACAATTGTAATTAATCTTAAAACAATAAAACACAGAATTAGTTTCATTGACTCATAACTATAGCTATTGCCAGTAGCGGACTGGGAAATTTAGTCAGCCCGGGAAATTTGACAGTGACCGGCCTCTTAAAAGTTAATCTAACTTTTAGTTATTATGGTAAAAAATTACAAAATAAATCAAATGATGGAATAAATATTACAGTGCAAACATTTTACTAATTGTATAAGTATATATTTTTTTATATTATTTAGGAAACAAATAACTTGTAACATATTAATATGATTATTTAACACATGACATTTTCACCCAATCACAATGCTTAATTTAATGGGGGTAGGCCGTATTTTAGTGAAGAAATTTGATAAAATCACACTAGCGTCGTCATGGTTACATTTTGTTGATATGAAAATTTTTACGTTTGAAACGTCAAAAAATACAGTGATACGTGAAGAAATTGATTGTATTTTTTGTCATTCGTGAAATAATCAAGCAAATATAATTCGAGCTAAGACTTTAATAGGTAAAATTTACTCGTAATTCCTGCGAAGTACCGACAACTCGGGTCAAAAATTAATCTTAAATCACTCCAGCTTCGCTGTCGTGATCTAAATGTCAATTTTGACACTCGTTTATATGTTACTACGCAACAACTATTGATAATTTTTTCCAATAAATTCTTGGCTCTTATTATATTACTTATGAAAAAATAAACGGGGCCTATTTTCTAACTCAGTAGTTAATTTTTAACTTGTTTTGATATTTTCTCCAGGGCTATCTATTTTCATTGGAGAAAACATTTAATAATTGGTTAAAAATTAATCATTGAGTTACAGAATAAGGAGGATTATTAGAAATTTAAAATAAATAAACAATTTAATGTATTTATTACCTTTATAAAAAAAAATCGAAAATGAAAATAAATAGCGATATTACATAGCTACAAAAAAAAATCTGATGTGTCCAACACAATACCTCCCGCTACTGTAGTAATATTTTAAATATGAGTTTTTTAATACATTTAATTTGTAGTTTTCAAATTAGTTTGTTATTGCAATTAAGAATACTTTTAATTAATTTCATACCTAAAATTTCCTTCATAAAATTTGTGTGACCAATATGACAGCTATTTTTGACGTTACTGAAACCGGAACCGAACTTACTTTGATTCATGCATGCAAATACATTCCTTATATATTTCTTCCACCATTTTTAATTTTACAATAAAACTACTTCATATTTACTTATTTTATCTTTTAAACTTACTTACATCAAATTAGACATTATATGTCAAATTTTGTGAACATATGAATAACTCATCTGTTTTATCGAAATTTCTCAGCCTAAAAACGATATGCAAAATTGATATAATTTATATATTTATTCTGTTTAGCTAGAAGTTACACATATAAACGTAATTATACAGATCGGTAGAAAATTAAAAAATCTTTATATTGAATAATAACTTAAATTGCGAAAAAATGGTATTTTCAGGTTTTTTTAAGAAAAACTGTTTAGAACTTCAAGTAAAGTACTGCTTATGGTTATCCAATTGTAGTGAAAATCTAATCAGTTCATTATATTTGGATATAAGTCTTAAATACCAAATATTATATTTTTTACATGTATCATGTTAGAGTTATCGTGGACGAAAAATCATCACAGAAAACACACACACGCACGCACACACATACATACAGACATCACGTTAAAAATAGTAAAATCGTATTGTAGGGACCCTAATTCGTGCTCATTTGTTGAAAACTCATACTCGATAAATCTGACCAAAAACAATACCTCTCTTATCTATATACTGATAGGCGGGAGGTAAAAACAGAATTCTATATAAATATATTAACATTATAATATTCATTTAATACGGGATAAAATTGATAATTATATCACAAGAATTAAATTATAGTTCTGTTATATATGTATTTATATATCATAAATAATATATAAGTGCATTCTGTCAAATTTTAATAATTTAAGATTTAATTTTATTCCCGGAGCATTTTCGTTCACGGCATCAATAATGTGATCATTAATTAAATTTACAAGTATATCTTATTCAATACTCATGAGCATTAAAGCTTCTAAATTATTTTGAGACAACTCGAAGTCGAAGATAATGAGGCCACTAATTCAGTAGCAGCTCTAGCCACAGTTGACGCAAACATATCGTTTATTTTCAAACTTGTTGTTTTAGCTTGTTGCATATTTTTTTGTTTTTTTCTCGCTCCTTTTGAGCACCTCCTTTAAATTTTCTATTTGTAGTTTTGGTTTTAATAATTAGCCTTAAAATAAAATAAAGAAAGAATAAATATTTTTCAGTAATAAAAAAATATTTGTATAATGTATGTATAAATATTACATTTCCAATAATAATGAATAGGAATAAACACTTACCAAAAAACAAAATTCACAAATGTCGCAACAACAAACTACTTCCTATTCTGATTATCTGGAAATATGAACTATCGTTCACGCACAGGTACAACCTGTATATAAGACACATCAAATTCGTCTTACTTCCACGATAATATTTCGTATTTTTATTCACTCATGCATAAATCTATTTGTTAAAAATTGCATATAAAAAGATTAATTTATTATCATAATAAAAATATCTGATAATATTGACCGGCCTCTGTACCTCCGGCCTACCGGGAAAGTTCCCGGACTCCCGGCGGCCCAGTCCGCCACTGGCTATTGCAGATACTAAATGTTACCATAATATTTTAAATATTGATAGGTCATTGGTGATTCGAACCCGGGATCTCTGGTATATGAACCAGCTGCGTATTTGCTATTCCACAAAGATCGGGGGATTTGAAGAAGAAATTTATCATTTGAAAATTTGGAATATTATTTGTTTCTATATTTACTGCATATTCCCAAATTAAGTAGACATATCTATAATTTGCATTTAGTATCATACGCTTTTTTTATTATACCTGCACAATATACTAGAAAAAAGAATCTGAAATTGGATTATAGCGTTTCATAATTTTTTCATGGAAATTGAGTAGCATTTGTTGTTTACATTACTTTGGATTTTGGGCCATGTTATTGCTTAGCAACTTTAAAGCACGGCATGTTTTAATATTAGGTTTTCGCATGCTTTTTAGTTCGTTAAACAAGGATTATGATGCAGGTATAATAAAATAGTTATTTGTGTACAGTGGCGGAACTATAGGTGGGCCAGGGTGGGCCGGTGCCCACCTTTAAAAGTGTTGAGACACCCTCGTGCCCACCCGTAAAATTTAAACCTGTTGTTCAGTTTCCATGACACCTACTGAATATTGCTGGAATATTGTAAAAATGATTTATTATTTTTTAAACATATAAGGTCATTTGGCCAATTCTTTTTGCCTCATTGGATGCAGTTTTTATTTCTAAACAAATACGTATCTCACAGTTTGTTCTAAACTAATAGGTAATAAAGACATATTGAAAAATGAAAAAAGTAACATTGAATTTCCTATGTTCAGAAATTAAAGTAGACACTCGGTATATAAGAATGGCACGGCCCACCAAGATTTTCCAGTGCCCACCGCGTGGCCCACCTTTTCCCTCTAGTTCCGCCACTGTTTGTGTACCAAGAGTGCAAAATGCTACATTGTCGCACGTGCATAAAGATTGAAACTCAAAGCGCAGCTGAGAGTTTCAATTATGCTAGAACGGCAACGCTACTTTGCACTCATGGTGTAGACATAATTTTCCTGCAACATTAAAATAAAAGGAATTAATGACATAAGTAAAATAATCTAACACGTTTTATTTGCTAACATTGATATGTTGCTAAGTGACATAACTAATCGTCACATTTAAGATTATATTCAACTTTAATTTTGTAATAAATAAATAAATAATCACTTAATTTCTTCTTATTATGGGTAGCTACAATATTTTAATACTTACATTTTACTTTCAGAATTTTATGAGTAGAAATTAATTTATATATGAAGTAAATAGCATTCGTTAACAAAATATCAGTTGCAGTTGTGCATTTGTGTGCATCTAATTTACAGATTACTTTTAATTACATTCCTATAATAATTTTAACCAATTTTGTGACAGTGAATTAGTGTTTGTAACCCTAGGGAGCAAAATACTTTGCCACACGTTGCCCGGGAAACATTTGTAATTTGTGTGCTTAGAAAAGACATGTTCTGCGCATCGAAAACAATGAAGAAACGTCATGTTTATTTGACAGTTGTAGGAAATAGTTATTTATGCAACTAGTAAAAATAAGAAACCTCTGTGCTGAATTTTGAGTGATTATTCCCATTATTTTTTGGTGTTGCGTTTTCAACGATCACTAGTGTATTATAAAAACAAATCATAATTCAATTAACAAAAAAATAAACGTTTATTCATTTAATGGCTCATTGTTATTGTAATATTTAAATAGATACACCAGTTTTCCAGTCTTTTCAGTTCATAAACTGTTTCGCAATTTGGAATGTAGGTACAAGTCCAAATGATGAAAGAAAAGATGTACAGTGGCTCACAAAATTATTCGTACACCTAAGTTTTGTATTTAAAAAGTGAAAAATGGAGTACTTTCAAAAAAATATTGATATATTATTGACGGGATTAGATTCTCTAATTTTCCAGAAACAAAATACAATAGCCAATTATGAAAAAATATTATTTTTCTTGTGTTAATTAAATAAAAACAAAATGTGTACAAGAAATAGGTACACAAAATTATTCGTACACTTATGAAATCTTGCATATAACGAGTAGATATTTATATTTATAAATATGAAACAACTGTGATTGCATAATTATCATTTGTCTGAGTATTTTGTATAAGATTTTTTTTAAAATAGGTCACAAAAACAAGAAATTACGGTAGTTGAAAGGCGAATCTACTTGAAATTACTTCTCCAGTGTAAATCTTTAAGGGAGGTTGTCAAAATTGAATGAAGATCGCACTCAAATGTTGAGAACCTTATAAGTAAATATAAAAATGAGAACCATTAGAAAAATATTTTCCGTGGAGGCCTTAAATTATTTTTAAGTCAGCAGAATAAACTATATATTGAGCGTTAAGTAAAATCAAATCCTAAAAATCCCCTGAATAAATTAATATTAAGAATAACTAAAATTTTTAAGGGTCTATTGGAACATAGACTATTCAAAGAAATTTAAGAAATTTTGGTTCTAATGGTCTTATAGTAAAAAATGGGCCCTATAATTCCAAACAAAATAAAATAAAGAGACTCGCATTTGGAAATAGTACATTAACACGGATTGTATTTTTTGGAAATTGGTAATTTTGCGGATTTGAGTGAAATGGCAAATCTTTTGATTGGAGAAATCCAAATTCTGAGCTTAATAACTGCAATTTATGTAGTACAGTGAAACACGGCGGCAGGATCATAATAGATTGGGAATATGTAGGAGCTCCTTATGACTATACGGCCATTAAAATCAAAATTTCTTAGAGTTCTTCGAATAGTCCATGTTTCAATATATTCTTAAAAAATTTCAGATATTTTTTTTGTTAATTTATTCAGGGGTTTTTAGTATTTAATTTCATTTAATGCTCAATAAATCGTTCATTCTGCTGATTAAAAATTTTTTTATGGTCCCCACGGCAAATATTTTTCAACTACTTCTCATTTTTATATTTACTTCTAATGTTCTTAACAATTGAGAGCAATATTCTTACAATTTTGACAACCTCCCTTAAAGATTTACACTGGCAAAGTCATTTCAAATAGATTCGTCTTTCAACTACCGTAATTTCTTGTTTTTGCGACCCATTTTTGAAAAAACCTTTTACAAAATACTTAAACAAATGATCACAGATGTTTTATGTTTATAAATATAAATATTGACTCGTTATTTGTAAGATTTCATAAGTGTACGAATAATTTTGTGTACCTGTTTTTTGTATGCATTTTGTTTTCATTTAATTTACATAAGAAAAATAATATTTTTTTCATAAATAGCTATTGCATTTTATTTCTGGAATATGAGAGAACATGATCCCGTCAGTAAAATGTATATATTTTTTTTGAAAGTACTCTATTTATCACATTTTAAATAGAAAACTTAGGTGTACGAATAATTCTGTGAGCCACTGTATGTCGATGCAAGCACGGCACACAAACAAGAATAAACATGAATATCCAGGATTAGGACTCAAAAAAAAATATTTAAATAAGAAAAATTTGATTTGTCAAAAAAATCGATTTTTCAATATATTCTGCTATATTAGTTCATTCAAGTTTTTCGGTTTTGAAAATAGAAAAATATTATATCATCAATTGTAATTTACTAATTAACTGGACATGCACAAAATTAAATATTCATCCTGTCTTACACCTTTCTAAAACTAAAAGTTTTTGTGGATGTGTCTTTAAAAATGCTTTTCCTTCTTAAAGTCCTAAATTCATATTTTAAGTTAGGTTAACCAGGGAGCAACTGTATAAGCAAAGTACATAGATGATTAATTTTGAAGAAATTACCTTTTTAAAAAATATATGTCTACGAAATAAATTTAAAAAAGGAAATGTATTTTTTACACTTCATTGAGGATAAATTTGTGAAGTAATTTATAATCTTCTTGACTGCAATAAGGTGAAAATATAAATTCCCTTATTACTTGGAAACAGGTGTTTTATAGTGCTTTATTTTTATGCCTTGGTAATTAAATATGCTGCCTGAAAAGTGCGGTGAAAATTAATTTTCTTTTGCGTCTTTTATATTAGCTAATAAAAGATCAAAGTCCGGAAAAAACAATATTATGTTATTAATAAATCATGTTGAAAAATTAGATGCAAAATTTAAAATTACAGTCGTTTACAAGTAATAAAAATATTTTTATTCACAATCGGATGGTAATATGACGATTTCTGACTTTTAAAAGTAGGGAAGTTAGTTATTATTAACCTCATTTTCCAAGAGGTTGAAAAGTGTAGCGTGAATATAGCAGGGATTGGAAGGTGTCTACTTCCCAACCCCAGCTATACTTACTTCACACTTTTAACATGAATTAAATCAATATTTAATGTTAGAAATCAAATTGAAGTTCAAGTGACTCATGATCAACACCAAAGCAAAACATTCGTTTACTCATTTGAGATTATTTATTTCAGATAGTGAATAAAATAGTATACTAACCCCGGCGAAAAGTTTCATTACGTTTCGGGCTATAGCCATCATCACCCTCGACAGTAATGAAACACTTTCCACCTCGATTAGTAATATACTATTATTTGTTACTCACTTGTAAACTCTCGTTAATTTGAACTGTTTATACACTAAACTGTAAAACCGATAGCTAACTTGTAAAATTTACAAGTTAGTAATTGCATTGTTTACATTATTGAAAGTTTTATTTTGCTACTGTCACACACATTTTTTACACATTAGTAATTGTCAACATTTGGTTTTAATTTTAATTTTATTTACAAGTGAATAACAAATAAACTATTGTATAATATATGCAAAGTAACTGTTTGAACTGCTTCAAGGAGGTAATAGGCTCCCTACTCATTTCCTCCTATCAGCTGTAAAAACTATTTTAGCTTTGCTCTTGCTAATACTGTAAAATATTATTTTGTAGAAATAGAAATAAACGTTATTATTTTAATGCGCATGTGCTAAAAATGAAGAGAATGTACTTTGATATTTTCATTGAAATATGTAATGTGATCCATTTTGTTCTACGGACCTAATATATTTTTCCGTCAATTAACAAATATAACCGACGTAAAATATATTTGTACTTTTGACTTTTATGTGCAAGGTTTCATATAAAAAACTTTTCGTTTAATTTATTTTAAAATGTTCAAACAAACAATAGAAAATTAAAAAATCATTAATTTTACCGGAACGAGCACTTGACCGTCCGTTGTTCTGATAAACTTATGCCCATATTATTAAAGTTGTAACGCTTCATTAAATATATTATCCAATAATACATTTCATTTTTTACGAAAAATGAAAATTTTAATTTGTCTATTGTTTTACAATTTGCGGAAAACATTAACGAAGTGTTATAATTATAACGAGCATTTTATAAATACGGGCATTAGTCTCCAATCTAGATGATTGAGTGAGTTATTACTATTGTATTTATTATATTAATCAATTAATCTATTATACACATTAGTTAGCGCATGAATTAAATTTATTCAACTCACAGCACATACAATTTTAAAAAATTATATTAGTCATCAAACTTTTTTCATAATTTTAGGTGAACTAGACAGTGGCGTAGCTAGAATCCGTGGGCCCCGGGGCAAAAAAATATTTGGGGCCCCTAGGTAATAAAAACAATAAGATGTGTGAGCGAAAAAGGAAATTTATTAAATATTTAAAAATATGGAAATATAATTAAAAAAAAATACATAAATTAAGTCAATACATATACAGTATCTTATGCCCGATTGCAGAAACGTTCAGTTGATGTCCAAAAATCGCGTTCCATCGTTCGTTTTGATTATCCTTTGATTGATGAACGTAATTGCAACCTGGCAAAAGTGGCATAAGAACCTAGTTGCTGCATCTTAAAATTCTCTTTTTCGTGCTTTGGAATTAGCAAAATTTTCTATAACTTCTGTTAAATTCATTTTAGAAGCATAGTCCGCTTCAATAGATAGTAAAGCTAGGTGGCTTAATCTCTGTTGACCCATCGCAGATCTTAAATAATTTTTAATTAGCTTCAGTTTACTAAATGAGCGTTCTACACTTGCAACCGTAACTGGAAGTGTAAAAAATAGTAAAAACGCCATGTAAATATCAGATATGTCACTTTCGAGTATCCCATATTTTTTTATTATTAATTCAAAATAATTTCGTATACTCATAGTATTAGTTAAATCATTTTTAACTAAATTATAAATATGAATATATTGATCTGTAAAGGTAAAGGATATTATTTCTGAATATTTAATTTGAAATTTTTTACATTTTTCAATCATTTCTTGCTCAGTTATTTGAAGAATTATTTTTGGATCTAAGAGGTCAAAGTATTCTTGTACACTTTTCATACCCTTAAATCTTTGTGTCAATTGCGCACTAACCGTATCTATTACATAATTAAATACGTTTACTTTAAAGTGTTCTTCACGATTATTAAATATGTGATCGTCTATTAGTTCATCAAAATGCCTTTTACGTTTCGATTGCCGTTTTTCTTTAAAAACTGTTTCTATTTTCCATTTTTTTGCTAATTCCTCCGCTTCGAATTTTAATTCCTGATATGACTCTCTTAGTTTAAAAATATTTTCTTTGACCCTTTTTAAAATTAAGGCCGCTTCATATAAGTCAATATCTTTTTTTTGTAACACTTTTGCAGCAAAGTTAACCTCAAATAATATTTTGTGTAAAATGACAGTAATAAAGATAAATTCAAATGATTCTATATTCTTCTTTATCGATAAAGCTTCGTCTCGCTCCTCCTTCTTTTTGGATATTAGTTGGATCTCTGTGAGGGATTTCATTATGTCAAAAAAACGAAGTTTTACCGCTAATAAAGATGATATCCTACCCGACCAACGAGTAGGATTTAGTCTCTTTAATACAATCTCTGATTCCCCTGTAATAGAGTGTAACAAGTCCCATCGTTTAATACTGTTTCCAAAGAAAGAATAAATGTTTTGTAAAGTACTAAAATAATTTGAAACTTCAGTACAATTTGAAATAGCGTCATTTATTACTAAATTAAGGTTATGAGAAGCGCAGTGTACATACTCAGCATTTTTTTGAATTTCTTTTAGTTTGGTCTGTACGCCATTATATGCACCACTCATAACACTTGCTCCATCGTAGCCCTGTCCGTAACATTTCTCAAGTGGAATATTTAATGTTTTTAAGATGAATTGTATTGTGTTGGTCATGCCTTGAGCTGAATGATCAATTATTTCAAAAAATCCTAAAAATGTCTCTTTTATTTCTAAAGAAATTGGAATCATTTCTTTATCTCGTAGTATGTGAACTGTCCTAATTGTAACGCTAAGTTGATCTGTTTTTGAAATGTCTTGTGTAGTATCAAGCAGCAAAGAATAGCATGGAACGGAATTGATTTCAACAGTAATATTTTCAGTAAGTTTTTGTGATAGACAAGCTATTAACTCATTTTGTATTGTAGGGCTTAAATACTTAACTGAACCAGAAGGCATTTCCAATACTTGTTTCAATATTTCATCATAATCAGCAAGTAATTTTACTGTAGATAAAAAGTTACCACTATAATTTTGAAGATTTTCTCTGTGACCACGATATGCTAAGTTATTTTTAGCCAGAAATAATGTTATTTTAAATAAACGTTGAAGTACCATTTTCCAAAAAGAAGATTGAAACATCACTTCTTTTTCTAGTTCTCTATCCACAGTAGAATTTTTTTTCCATAATTCAAGAATTGCACATGCCTTAATGTGATTAATAGATTTACTGTGTTCATTAATACGTGTTGCTAAATGTTTCCAATCTCTGAATCCAGTTCTGAAAGCATTTATTCCATTGGCAAATAACCAACATGGTTCACAGTATACTGCATCTAGTATACTTGAATAGCATAGCCACAAGCGAGGAACAGGACCATACTTTGTCATAGAACAATAATACGATTCGTTGAAACTTCGGTTGTTTTGGGACGAATCCTTTGGAAAGGGTCCTTTTGGTCTATTAGACTGCAAACTTACAATCAGTCTTTTTGATTCGTCAGTAATATTTTTGTCCTTATAATGACCAAGATCTGTGGACACGAGAATATCGTCTTTTATAATTTCGGGATGCTTTATGTCTACCACATTCTCTGAAAGAGATTCTACTAATGAGACATTTTCCACTTGTCTTGTTTCGGTACTTGTCGAAGCTTCGGGTTGCATTGTTTGTTGTTTTACAGTTGTATTTATATACTGATCAATTTTTGGAAGTTTTTTAATACTTTCCTGTTTTATTTTTCTAAGTTTTCTTTTTTGGGAACCACTTTGATAATTTCGCTTATCTTCCATTGTAATAAAACTAAAATATTAAAGAAAAAATTTCCACTTATTCTACGGACAATAATATGAATATGACAGCTATCCAAAAAGTCTACTAATTATCTTAAATAAAATTAATAACTAATATAACTCATTCTACGGAAAATAATATGAATATGACAGCTATCCAAAAAGTCTACTAAATATCTTAAATAAAATTAATAACTAATATAACTCACCTGCTTTAAAACAATGGGGTCCTAAATCAATTTTTTATATTTTATTTTCTGAAAGAACTAATTGAAATAACAATACTAGTCTACTAGTGAAAAGGCAAGTGAATAAACTTTCGTGGTAAGCGAGAAATCAATTTTCAAAGGGAAAATTTTGGCCTGTGACCTGGAATATCTTCGCTAATGATGAACGAACTGTTAGTTGTACAGGATATTGAATATTTTCATATTCGTATAGCTCAAATATGTTTATGTAGAAATTTATATGTATGTATATGAATGAAAAATATATTATTAGGTATTAATAAACTATATTTTTAGTAGAAACAAGAACATGTAGTAACATTTTGACACTGCCAGGCAGTGCCGGGTTACCCATTAGGCAGAGTAGGCAATTGCCTACGGGCCCCGTGTCTTTTAGGGGCCCCGAGCTCCTCTATATTGGATTAAAATAATAATGATTTGATTTTGAAATCGATGTAAGATGCAAAAAAAAAATATAAATGAACTAAATTTGTTATTTTATTATTAACTATAAATATAGATTTTTTTAACTCATACAGCACGCCGAACTGCGGTAGCTTTAGCCTTTGTATAAATTGTGCCGTTCCCTTAATTAACGAAATTTCCTAGAATCGACGATATCGGTTAGTATTTGGTAGAATTAAATAATAGACATTTCATTTTCCGTGAATCATTATTTCTCCCGTCAGAGAAACCTGTAGAATGATTTTGTGTGATAGCGAATTTGAGTTTTACTTGAGTAATCTAGTTTTGAATTTATATCGTTCTGTCGTTCCTTACTATTGCCACAGCTATTGCTTACACTGTAGTGTATGCATATGAAAACCTAAATATAGGTATGTATATTAGTACGTTTTATATTGTCATTATTGTTGTTGAGAAGAAGTTGGCGCTTGGTGCGCAAATAACAGTATTAGCCTCGGGCGCAAAATTGCCTAGGCACGGCCCTGCTTATCTTAATATTACTGATACACTTTCCAAATATTTTTTATTATTTTTTGAATATCTTATTTAAAACTGTAAAGTACACATTTTCTTTCATACTTTTATATTCCACTAGTGAGTATAGGTATATTCTATTAATTAGTAATAATAGTATATTATTTAACAAGCATAATATGTAGGCTATATTACACGAGGATGTAATTAAAAATACGAGCGGTAGCAAAATTGCCTAGGCACGGCCCTGCTTATCTTAATATTACTGATACACTAAATATTTTTAAATATTTTTTGAATATCTTATTTATAACTGTAAAGTACACATTTTCTTTCATACTTTTATATTCTACTAGTGAGTATAGGTATATTCTATTAATTTTTAACAGTATGTTATTTTTTTGTAAATTATATTTTATTAAAATTGTTGGGTAGTAAAATCATAAACTTATTAGGGGAGGGAGGCCCCGAGATTTCGATTGCCTAAGGGCCTCCACATGGTTTAATCCGGCACTGCTGCCAGGCCGCATACATCTCTCCCCTTCGCAAGTTCTAAGAAATGCGGACGCGCGATTGTCATTTTAAACTCAGGCAAACAATGAAATTTCTCAAGGCGTCTCACGTAACAGCACGTCGCAATAAAATTTAATCCCTTATAGATCGCTAACGAAGTAATAAATTAAATAGTTTCACTAATTATTATTTATTAATTTATGTATATTTTCATATTTTATTGCAAAATGGTAATATTTCGACAATGATTTTTGTTTCCGAATATTTTTTTTTTAAATTGAACATTGATTGTTTTAATATATTTCGGGGCCCCTAAAACTTGGGGGCCTCGGGCATTTGCCCGAATTGCCCTGTGATAGCTACGCCACTGGAACTAGATAGATTTTTGAATGCCGATTTCAAATCAGTTCTTAGTTTTTTCGTAACACGTCTAGTTTTTGTGGTGAGATATATTTTGTTTCAGCACTATTTTTTATTTTGTTACAGCCGAAATAATATCACTTTTTATTTTTGATTTGATTTTATTTAATATAAATTTACTTAATATTTACAACTTCAGCTCATCTACATAATATTAACAAAGATCTTGTGAAAATCTACAAATTATACTTCGGATGCCCACTAAAAGATGAGGATAAAGCATAGGTGCCCCATATTATTTGTACATCATGTTCCAGAGGGTTACGTTATTAACTTCACAAACGGAAAAGTTAGAGATTTTATACGGGTGAAGCGACAAGTAGTGTAGATACGTATACTTGGGTATAATTTTAACGATGAAATTAACTCCTTCATAAAATTAGATGTACATATACATATTTTCCTAGCGTTATAGTTGAATTTAATTACTGGTTTACTGACAATATTTTAATGAGTTAAGTTCAATGAACAATCCCAAAAGTAAAGATTTTTAAACTATAACAATAATAAACCTTTGGCTGAACCTTACAAAAATGATATAAATTTATTAAAACCGAGCTACAAATTTTACAAAATACAATTAAAAACATGAGGGGGAATTTATAATAAAACTTTTTTCTTGTTTAAGAAGATTAAAGGCTTATTTATAAAAATACTACGACTAGCTATAATAAATATTGCAAGTTAATTGGCAAAATTTGCTTCAAGACATGCTATAGACAAATGAATCTAAATTGATTGTCCTTTAAATTTTAATCGGGTATCTTTTTAATAAAGCTTCTAAAAGTTGTTTATACACAATATTAATATTTTTTCTATTTAATTGTATTTTCTGTTTTAGTAATTATTGGTTTTTTAATACTTTGGGTATCCACCTTATAAAATGTTGGGACTAGCCTGTACCCAGCCAAATAAAATTGGCTGGCGATGTCACTGGAAAGAAAATTAGTGTTTAGGCTGGTTTATGCAACTTTTCATAAGGCATAAGAATAAACTATAGTCATAATACATAAGGCATAAGAATAAAGTACGTTCATGTATAAACAAAATACATAAATTTCAATCAATGAAAGAATATTTGACGGTTAAAATCAAAGTCATGTAATCAGGAATTCCAATTAAAAATTAAATGCATTTATGTTACATATTTTTGTTTGATATACGACAGATTGAAAGTTTGGTAGAGACACATATTCAGTATTTTTATTATTTTATCTTTTAAACAAATAAGTACATGAAAACAGAATTTAAAACATTTAAAAAATAATGTTGCAATCTCACGTTCTGTTTGAGAATAATAATTTTAAAGTCAATTGTATTTGTTTGTATTAAAGCATTTAATAAGAAATCGTTTTCCTTTATTTTCACAGCCGAAACCAAAAGATTAAGAAAACATATACATTAGTTTAGGAACTTTTCTTATTTTAAGTAGGCAGAAAGGAAGAATTGGTTTTCTCGATTGGATATTAATAAAAGGTCTTTTTTAGAGTTGAAGTAATTTAATAAAATCCGCAAATACAAGGACGTTTCGATTGTAAATCAGTCTTCATGCAGGGTGATAAATGGCATTAAAATATTATCAAGTAAAACATATAAATTATTTTACAAAAATCTTTCGTCAAACATAGATAAAACTCATACACGTACTTTTTCCTTAATAGTTATCAACCAACTACTTAATATTTTAATACCATTTATCACCCTGATGTAGAATGATTTACAGTGAAAAACTCGTTGTATTAGTGTATTTTATTAAATGTGTAACTCCTAAAAATATCTTCTTTTAAAATAATTAAAATTTGCTCATTTCTTATTATTTTTATGTAGGTAGGTATGTCATGTTTACGTTTATGTCCAGAACTGCATAAACGGTTAAACATACATGTGTACATTAACATTTCATATCGTATTCCTTATGAAAAGTTGCATAAACCAGCTTTTAGAGGGCAGCTTTAGCCCGTCTTCCAATCCAGTCTTAAGTCGCATGTAATTACTCCATTTCATTACTCCGGCGATACAGTGATCCCTATCTCGTATCTCCCGTGTATAAACTAGTGGTAATCTGGGTGGTAATACCAGCAACTATCATACTGTCATACCGGCACCTCCCTATGTGGGAGGGAGAGTGCGCGAGCGTTGCTAGGCGTCGCGCGTCGCCTATAAATTCGACGCCGAGTCCTGGAGTGTCAACAGTTGTGTTGGGAACCGGGAACAGCGGGAGCACGGGATCTAGTTAACAGCGCACGCCAAACAAATGAAAAGTTGTCTCTTCTCATTTATTTCTTTATTTAGATTGTAGCTTTCTTTTTTTACAAATTTTTGTGAAGTGTTTAACAAGTGATTATTTAGTTACGCATCGGTTATTCATAACGTTATTTTTGGTAATTAAACATGAGTGAAGGAAATAAACTAAAACTTTATGGTTATATTGTTGTTTGAAAATGCGTATCTAATTTAAAATTTAAGGTATGTATAGATTAATTGTTACAAAAGTTTTTCAAAACCACATAATTTTATTCCAAATATTTTAATATTATTGTCACTAAAAATATTTATAATGTACAAAAAAATAATATTTGATAATTACTAGTATTGGATCTTTCTCAAATAAATATATTTGCTAATAAATAAGATATTAAATTACTTATTTTGATTTGAAATAACTACATAGAATGACACTAAATTAAATATATTTACATTTGTATAGAGGAAAAATCCAAATTAATTTAATCTAATACCACAATGATATTTTAAACTCGAATATGTGACTGGAATATAAATAAAATACTACGTAACAAATAGTTTTTGTAGTTCTCAAAAAGTTTTTGCACAAAATGAAAATATAAATGCTTCCGACATATTACAAAGCTCTGAGATAAAAAATCAATAAAAAGTTTTGAACTTTCAGATGGAGATTAATTTGTATTTTTCGCTTTAAAATTTTTTTTTAGAAAAGTTGTAAAAAATATTCATTCCTACAATAACGAATTTTTAAAAATACTGTGTAATAATGAGAGAAGTTTTGAAACGTTAGAATTAAAGTTTTCTAGGTTCTTGTCTTATTCAAATGTTATTTATAAATAAAAATACTTAAAAACCAAATTTCAACATTATTTGGACTTATTACTTCGATACAATTTTGTCTATTTTATTAAAACTTAAATTTAATTTGATAATAACAATTGATAATGTTTAGATTATTTCGTAGATGTATTACAAAAAGAATGTAATGTTAGAATATGTTTCTATTGTTCCCACAGTTTCCTAAATATATAAAATATTATACAGATATTTGTTTTAAAATGTCTTCGCAAATTTTAGTTATATTTGATTAATAATAAAATAGGAAAAAAAATGTTTGTTCGTCGTCTATATTTCTGTATTTGTAAAAGTCATATTAAAGTCTTCAAAAAGTAAATAAAAATTGACGATTACATATAGGTGTTAAAATATAGGGTCACAAACTATGGAAGTATACATACACAAATATATATTTTTGAATTTTGCTGTCCTGATTTGTATCAAAAAGATTTTTTAAACATTCGCAAAATTAACTTAAATAAAATTAAAATCTTTTATACAACATGAACTTAAAAATATATGCTCAAAAAAATTAATTTTTGACACATATTTACGACATATTATATTATACATTTTCAAAAATTTGTGACCTTTTTTTGATACCCTTTATAAATACTTTTTAGTATATTTTTAAAAAAGCATGTGACAATGCAATATTTAAACAAGTAACAACAAAGCAAGAACATCATCAACTTCTTCAATTCACAACAAATTTACAAAGTCACGTAAATAACAAATGCTAGCCAATCTCTAACCAAACGATAGTACGTCATATATCAAACACACAAAATTATGAAATTAATCAAAATTAAAAAGTTCTGCCCTGCTCTACTTTCCAGATTATTATTATATTACTATTCCAGTAGAAATAGCTATTATTATTATTATTATTATTATTATTAATGTGGAGTAATAAAGTGGAAATTTTCTCACAAGATATAAAGTTTGAAAGTTGCGTATTTTTTCCATTACAGTGTGAGAAACCATTTCTCACAGTATTTTCCAACACTGTGTATTTGTAACATTTAGCATTGTGGTCGTGCACTCGTGCAGAATCACGTATTTCTTACATTGTGTAATTCCAGCACTCGACTTCATCTCGTGGCGAAACTTTCACAACTCGTAGGAAATAGGCGACTTTCCGCACTTGTTTCTATTATTAAGATTATATTATTGAAATACATACACAAATAAAGTGTAAAGCACTATGCCATGATAATTATATTGAAATTTGTTACGCGATACATTTTTTTGTGCGTTTATGAAATATTTCATCCTCAATTAAAAATACAACCCGCGATAAATTTGTCCTTTTGATTTGAACGTGCAAATTTGTTAAAATAATGTGGTAAAACATTGATAGTATATATTTTTTTAAATATTTTATATTCTAGGAAATGAATATTAATTAGTCTTATTTAATCATGTTTCTTAATAACTGTCAAACTCAACGTGTCGGAAATACCAAATTTTCAATAAGAGAAGTTAGAGTAACACTTTACACCATAATTTGAACTTTTTTCATTATAACTTCGCGACGTTTACAACAAAAAAATCAGAGTGAGAACAAAGAACTTTATGATTTCATAAATTTCTATGTGCTGGAAGACATTGGGTTTATCTGGTAAAGTTTCATGCACCCGTACTGTTAAATATTTATTCTTTTTGATGATGTTGGAAAATGAGAAACGAAATTAAATTTAATATATAACTACGAATATTTATACCAGTTAAAAGAATATTTATAATTACTTCATTTGTTAATGTATATTTTGTGCTTGAATAATAAAGTTCGACAAACAAACAGATTATTTATATAAAGCAGAATTTTGATGGAAATATTTTACTACGCATTCAAACGTGTAAGTTAACAGTAAATTCATTTACAATTTAAATTACAACCTGCTTTGTCGTGCTTTTACAGAGAAATTAATAAAAAATAAAAACGCAACCCTAATTTATTGTTCCATCAATGCTTCGAACGTTGCTCCCGAAAAGATGCGTGTCATGCTTTTATATTATCTGATCCTTTTTCTTCTGAAGCTAGGGAGGAATTCCACGTGCTCTAAGGACAATTTTATTTGCATTTTAATAGTATGTCGCCGCGTTAGAACGTCATTGTGCAGCATGTCATGTTGATATTCTTCTCAGGTTGTAGCGAGTAGCTACTCTAGTTCTGACATGAATTTACGTGCTACAAGTTTTACAAAATATTCCAATATTGAAAAATGTAAGTATATGTACACAAGTATAGTACAATCGCGTTAAGCAGACACACTTGAATGTGGGAACTTCTTTATAGTTTGATCAATATATTTTCTAACATTGACTACTTTATAACGAGATAAACCTATACCTTCCAGATCACTCTTTACTTTTAATCGTAGAAACAGCGCAAAAATTGAAAGAAGTAGTGTTGCTATAAGGCGTTAATTGTATTGCTAAATTATTATACCGAATATTATTTTTAACTTTTTTTTCAAAATATAGGTATCTAATATAAATGAAAAACTTTATTTCTATGTGACGAAGCAAACATTTTAACTGAATACAACAATTGTATTAGTACCTTTGGGATGTAAATCTAAAACAAATAGACTTTTATTAAAGTTATTGAAATTATTGTTTAACGTCATAATGAAGGAAATAATATTGAGAATTCGAATAAATTGTAAACAGAAGTGAATGTGTAATTTATTATATTATAAAATAATATAAAACTGAAAAATACTCGTACTTCATAATACATAGAGAAGTGGTCGACTAAAGAAATTATTTGTACGGGAAAAGACTATTTGCAAATACAAGTTAAAAAATCCATAAATTGCAGCAGCAAAAATCAAGTGAATATATTATTTAATAAAAACATGAGTAGAGATACTACGCGATGACCAATTAACGATACGGAGTTTTTTACGCGGCTCGCAAGATTAAAGCCCTAGATCAACGAGATCAACAGAAGAAACGACTAGAATTTGTTAACCCTATGCGAATGAACTTCAGGAGGTTTGTAATCGCGTAATTTTCATTGGTGAATGTAAATCTAGCAATCTAGCATATTTGATAGACTTGTGAAGAAAACGACTGAAGAACCGAAAAAAAAATATTAACCAATCTGCCGTAAAATTAAGAATTAAACAAAATTATGTTTTCTACCAAGATAAGACCCAAAAGATTCAGCGAAAATAGTACAAGAATTATTACTTTATAATACTCCTATAAAATATTAAACTACCTTAAGTAGCCAGACATCATCCCATAGAAAATAGTAGGATCAGAAAACATCAAAGAAGGAAAAATTCGACTAGTACCTACACAAATTAAAAGAAGAAAGGGTAAAAAAATCGGAAAATTCTAGAAAAAAAAAATGATTGAAATCAATGTCCCGAAGTTAACGGCTTAAACATAAGCTAAAGGTTATGCAACTACATATTAAATTAATATATAAATATTAAAAAAAAAATAAAAAAATGTACGAATACTTTTGCAAATAAATTTTATAAATATATAGAATTACTTTATTAAAGCTGTTTTTTCAATTTCTTTCCTTGTAGGAATACTTTTGCTGCTTAATATAAATGGTTTCTTCAATAACGTAAAAACGTAATAATTAATAAGTATATGTATGTAGGTACTTATCTATATTTATTTTATGAGTATGCGTTTTTAGTAACAATATTATCTTAAATTTTATAAATCTTCGGCGATGGAAATAGTTCGATAATAATTGCATACGAATAAGCGATTCGAGTGAATAATATCCATAACGACATTTGACCGGTTTCGCATACTAACAGTGTACAATAAAGGACAAGTCATGCAAAACTAAATATATCTAATAACTAATAAACCGCTGATCTCTCATCTCTCGAATGTACTGTAAAGACTTTCAACGAAGCGTAATAAAGATATATATGCATCGCACTTAAATGATTTTATCATTACTATATTATACTAGTGCATAAAGTAGTCTGTACTATACTTAACAATGATAGGATTAAGAACACGACGCAAAATGGAATACAGTATTTTAATAATAATTTTGAAGCACAGCGTGTTTATTAATAAAATTATTATTCACTTCACTAATTAATTTGTGTAACTGTCACAGCAATATATAACAGTGATGTTCTGTCACATATAAATTAAGTAAAGTAGGCGTCGTTCCATTAGTGTGACTTTTTACTTTTAAACTTGTTTAAATTTTTAGAAACACGAAAAACTATATAAATATCCAAATATTTAAATTTTACTAATATATATAAAAAAATTAGTTCCGTAAACTTGTATTCAATTTCACCAATAAAACTTAAATTGCGTGGGCCAGCAAAGTAATCTAAATAAGCACACAAAACTGGTATAAATTTTATTATTATGTTAAAAAAATTAATTAAATTACGAATCTAAAATTTTTTTTTAATTTTAATTTTTTTTTAACTACCAATATTTATATATTACCATAAAAATGCACAAATACAAAGTCTAGTAATGTGTTGAATGTTGTTCCATTGTAGTTTTCAATTCAAGTCAACAGAAAATTATGTTCTGCTTTCATGTGCAGAAGAATTATGTACCATGGTGGCTTTTGTTTTTTGTTGAAAGAAAATTATGATCCGCTTTCCTGTTTTGTTGACAAATGACAAGCCAAGGGTTAGAGATTTATTTTTTAATTATATGTTAATAATTGAAATAATAAAAAAGATCTCTAGAAAGTTTAAATTGATAAATCGTTGAAATTGGTAAAGTAGGAAGTATGAAAACAGTAAAGTGAAAACATTTTTTATTTTAACCTAGTTCAAGTTTTTAAAACTGTGAAATACTTATCATCAGATATTTAATCTAGGCATTAGCAATAGATGAAACTCATTTACCAATTTAAATAAAATAGGTTATAACAGTTGAAACATTACAAATCAAAATAAGTTTCTTATAAAATCATTGCATAAGTAAAGAAAAACAATATTTTCTTACTAGAATAGAATTATTTTTGTCCAGAATTTTAATTAACCTGCGATCTTTTTCTACTTTGAAAGTGACATGTGTTACGTGAAAAATATTTATATATCGAAGGAAAGAATAAACTGATAATACATATTTTAAAATGATAATAACCTGATTTTGAAAAAGTACTTTGTAACACGATTGCTAAAACAAAGAAATAAAATTTTGTTGCCTTGGTGAACAATAATAGTGAAGCTATGAGCCATTGATCTTTTGTCTGTTATTTTTATAAAGAAATTAACAAAAAATCCATACAATGGATGCTTTGTAAATTCTTTGTCAGAAGATGATCGTTCTTTCGTTAAAAGGATTTGTAAATAACGTTTTATTCAAAAAGAACGAAAGCATTATATTTTGATGGGCGATAAGGCAATAACGGAATGATATGCGGGCGACCCTTATATCGTGCTGACAGATTCATTTCGGACAATTCCATGATGTATTTCCAATTTGAGGAGATTTATTTATCAGGCTTCAATATTCAATACTGAGACAATGGCGCGCAAATATTCCGGCTCAGGTGGCCCAAGGATGAGATTTATGGATTCTAATCAAAATAGCGACGTAATTGGTGTGAAATTTATACGATCGTTAAAAATTAACTGTTCTAATCACCACAACAGCAGCCTAAATTAGAACAATAATTAACTTTTTCTGGTCATTTGGAATTTAAGTATTAAGAGTGTATTATACTTAGTATTAATTTCCGTTCATTAATATAGTTGTTACTTTCTGAAACAAAAAAATATTAACAATAAAACAACGAAATCAAATATGTGGAATATTTGTATTAACTGTTAGATATTTTTACAAGACAGAATTTTGTAATATAAATATTCATATATATATATATATATATATATATATATATATATATATATATCCGCATTACATTCATATACATACATATGTATACATAAACTTTTTTTTGACAATTTTATTTACAAATATTTCTATTTTTTATGGTTTATGTTTAATGAAATTTAGCTATCAATTTTTATTAAAATATTTAAAATGAGAGAATATATTTAAAAAAAAAATTATTTAATTTTATTTAAAGGGATAAAATTCACGATTTGTTGTGCTCATTTTTTAAAAGTGATTTTGCCATACCGTACTACTTTCAGAATTCCTTGTAAAAATTGTCATATGTAATTCCACTAGTGACTAGTGGAATTGTCATGTCCAATATCTTTCGTGACTAGAATTTTATCACCAATTTTTGCCGTCAAATTAGCAACTCCTGCGCTGTCGGATTCGTTTCTATTTTTGTCACAACAAGCAGGTGTGAGCTAGGCAAAAATTAAAGGTAAAATTTTAGACACGAATAGTATTCATGATGTTTTCATACTTCGAGCAAAAAATTAAAAGGTATGTACTATTGGACATACTGATCATGGAACGAAATTTTTTTTTTTTTTAATTTACCTGTACTACAATACAAGTAATTGCATTTTAGTGCAGGTAAATTACATTAAAAATAGCTATCAAGCAGTGGTAAAAAAAATGTTCATTTTAAATAAGATGCAAATTCTTTTGCGATTTTAAAAAAAATCCTTTTGTTCCAGGATAGATTCCTTCAGTATATACCTTTTAATTTTTTGCTCGAAGTATGGAAACATTTTTTATATATTTTCAATTAAAATTCCTGAAATACTTGTCACTCAAAAATGACAACTAATGTATCTAAGCAACTCCTAGCCGTTAAATATAGACGACAATTTGCATTACTGAAAATTGACAGAGTAATTCAAATGTGTTACAATTCACCAAAATACTGCGATTTAATTGAATGGCAGATTCTATGAGGAATTGTCTTTATTCAAAAATAATATATAAGTAATATTGCCCACAGAAACAAATTAGGTTGTTGGGATTGTATCTGTGCTCAAAAATTAGCATTTTAGGACCTTAGCTCGTAACGGAAATAGATAAATAATTTCATATTAATAATGTGGCAGCAGCACATCGAAAATTATTGGATAACATCCATTTTACAACTTAAAAATGTTGCTGTCCAAAATTAGCGCACGAAGATATTCAATCCACGCGCAATAAATTTAAAAAGAAATTTATGGTAGATTTCAGTGGAGTAGTTAGACTTTTTTTTATTTCCGCCTCCTTTGTTTTATAGTTACATTATTTTTATATATGTATTAATAATTTCTTACATTATGCTGCTAAAACAACAATAAAGTCGTTAGTCATTAACAAAAGGTGGAGTGCAAACTGAAAATGTGCGCCTCCCTGTTTTAAAATCCTAACGACGATTACATACAATAAATAATTGAAAATCAAAATTTAAATGATTATTATTATTATTAATGATTTTTTACTTTTAAAATGGATTGTAAAATTGAATATTATAAAAACGCACAAATTATTGGGACTTTTAAAAAAGCGCATAAACAAATGCGTACATCAACAAGTATAAATTAGAGAGAAGATTGGCTTTAGACTGACAACATACAAAATGTAAGTAAAATATGTCAAAGAATTGGTAAAATTTTCATCTCGATTTTTTTAAAGAAAGTATTAAATAAGAATTTAAATAAATTAAAAAATGAGTGTAATTCATAATTCTAGAAAAATATTTAGTCGTAAAATTTAACAATAAAATCTAATTAGAACATAGTTTTTTACTGGAGGTACAAAACCTTAGGGAATGTAATCACTTTAAGTGTAACTCTGCTTGACAATTATTTGTAGTGCACTTACGTAAGTAACTCGTGTAGAGTTAAATCCTTCAAGTGAGTATACATTGTTGACAGTTTCATTTTAAATTGATTTAATGGATGCTTGAGACCTCGTGCTCTGAATTCATCATTTTTTCTGTGTTATTACATTACAGTACTTTGCAAAGTTTTAGAATTTCGCCAAAATCAATTATTTAATTTTATCCTTTTTTAAATTTTCTATTACATCAAATATTTATAATTCCAAATTTTGAGATATTTTAAAACTTAATTATTGAAAGAAGAGTAAAATGTACAGCAGATTATTTGCAGACATACGGCTCTATCATGTGACTTATCACTTAACTGTGTAAATTTGTTTATTTGCGATTGTTTTGACGTTTTTGGTGTCAAATCAATTGCAGTGTCGGCGGTAGGGCATGTGGCGGCCTTCCGCAACTTATAAAATGGTGCCTCTTTTTAGATATAATAATATAAAAGAAAAATGTATGCCTCATATATTAACATTTATTTAACTGAAGTACATATACCGTGTGTTCCGAAAAGTGTTGTCATAGGCATTTAACATGGGAAAACAGTTTTTGGTAAATTAAAACTGTCCGGTTAACAGTCACCATATTGTACAAGACAATACCATACGTATTTCTACATCTTATTTAATAGAGATTATTTTATTTTAATAGTATAATTCGATGGAGTTTACAAAAATAAATTTAAAATTTTTGCCTTATATTTTTATTGCTCTACACGCAACATGAAACCTGTCAATTAGTGGTTATGAGATAGGGGTAACAGCTTACAGAGTCAAAGTTTCTCAGTTCGGTTCCGACTTAGGACTTTTTTCTATATGCTTTCTGTTTTTTTTTTAACACTTCCTACACTAACAGGAAGATTTATAATATTCTTAAGGCAATACAAAAAATTGGGAAAGATAAATCATTGGACTAAATAAAAATAAAATTCGAATATGTGAAACGAATGGAAGTTGAAGAGATGAAACATCTCGCTAAATGTTTTGTTAGTTTTATAAACATTTATAATCGAACAGTAAGATAGTTCTAGATGAATAAAACGAAATATAAAGACCAAAAATTTTTAGAAATTGTACACGCGTGGAAAGTAATATTACCTTTTATTAAAAAATAAGACATTACTGCGACTATGTAATATTAGATTCAAAATTACGAAGAAAGAAGATAATTTGTTAAATTTGTATTTGCCATTTTGACATTGAAAAAATGTCTTTAATATTTTAAAGACAGTCCTTTTTTGTTTTTATGTATTTACAAATTAGCGAGTATTATTACCCATGATCACTTAAATATTTGATACAATGGCCGTATTTATTTGGGAAATTTGAATACAACCTTAAACTGAACCTAAACTTACCCGTGTTGGTACCAAATAAACAATCGAATTTATAGTTGGTGAAAACATGAAATGGTAAATTTAAGTGATTTATTAAAATTATTTACTTAAGTTTTCCGTTTTAACCTGTAAAAGATATAACTTCTGACAGATATAGAAAAAGAAGCAATGTGTAAACAAAGATAGACAACAGGTTCAACTCACCAACCTAGCAAAATGGGTGAGTTGGGTCAGTTCGAGGTCAGTTCTGGGTTACTTCAAATGTGCCAAGTAAACAGAATTAACTTACCAGCTTACTTAAAATGTCCCAAATAAATACGGCCAATAATAAAATTTTAATACCAATGTCTTTAAAAACGTTTAAATAAGTCGATTAATATAAGCTATGTATTACATGATATGTGCAACACGAAATGCGGAACATAGGACTTTAACATGGGATTTAAAAAAAAATGCGGATACTCTTTTTCCTGATAAATTTAGAGCTATACTACAACAAAACTAATATAAAGTTGTTCAAAATTAAATTACATATCATGTAAAATGGTTTTGTTAAACAAATAATAATCAGTTTCTTCTCCTTACTAAATTAAAATACACGTTTCATTTGCTGAGTAATTTTAATAATGTTTTTGTACCTCGTATTTCATTATTCTTAAAATAAAGTAGGTATTATAAAGTTATCATCCCACATGAATTTCTTATTTAAAATAAAATTTCATTTTAATTAAGAAGCACCTATTTTTCTAACTTATAAAAGTTAGATATATATATATTTCAAGGTATAAGTGTAAAGACATTCGTAGGCGTAAAGTTCTGAAAGTATAAAGAATAAAGATCTACATAAATGAAAGCAATATTTTTTTGTTATTTTGATGATTAATTTTAGGTACTATATTTAGATTAATACATTCGATATTTGAGAGTTCAATTTTTTTTGTCAGGTTGGAAAAATATAGTTCTGAAGTGATGAATTATTTATGCTACAAGGAATGTACGTTTTAAGGTTCTAAAAATTTAGGAAATATTGATATTATATTATACTTTTCATTCTTGTAGTGAATTAAACTGTCATATTTGTAAATTGTGGCCTATTTGATATTTGGGAAAAAATTGTTTAAATGTTAATATCTTTTATCAATTTTTGATCCGCCTTTAACAATTTTCGGACCCTATAAGTACCTGAATAAATCCTTCTTTTAAAAAATTTATTTATAAGTAATATAATAAGAGTCATGAATTTATTGAAAATATTTACGAATAGTGTAAAAATAGACATTTAGATTGCGATAACGAAGCTGAAGTGATTTTAAAAGTCATTTTTGACCCAAATTTTCGTTACTTTGCAGGAATTATGAGTAAATTTTACCAATTAAATTCATAGCTCGAATTATATTTGCTTGACTATTTTACGAAGGACAACAGTTTAAACATAAAATTTTTAGTATCAACAAAATATACCCATAACTATGATACTGTGGTTTTATCAAATTTCTGATTGTGGTGAAAATGATGTGTATGGAATAATCTGTAAAATGCATCATTATAAAATTTCGTTCACTTTCGGCTTCGATAAAAGACAAATTGCTGTAATTCAGCATTTAAATCGTCTGTATTCCAATCATTTTCATTGTGTCTTTATTTTGTTCACGCAAAAAAATTAATTAATTATTCAAATTATAACTTATAAACTTGAGTAGGAAGTGAACAATACATATAAATTGTTAATAATTGCTATAATAATTTGTTGTTTTTCTCGTTGTTTACATGATCCACGTTGTTTCAAATTAAACTGTAACACATTATCCCAATTTGTCCGAATTAAAACTTAGTGTAGCGTCGTACCAGCCTGAGAACTTAAGGAATTTGGAGATGAAAGTCGCCCGAAGGATAATTAAGTTTTGACTTATTGTCCTTGAAGCAGAATAGATAACCTATAACTTTACTCGCAAATAGATACGATTGCTCCTTTGATCTTTAGCAATAAAATTCCAATTCCTCGAGGGAATTGTTCGAGAATTATCGGGAATAAATTAAAAACGTATTATTCGAAAAGCGTTGTTCATTGAACTTGGAAGATTGCCGGATAAAAAAATTTAAAACTAATAAGAGAAGACAAACAGGAACCGAAACTTGATGTTGACTTTGTTTTATTGCGCCTGATTGCAGGCCACCAGATTAACTTTTAAGCTTTCAGTTCAGCCAATATGAACAAGACAGAACGGTTTTTTAAATTTTTATTGGAAATAGTGAAACAATTGCATTATTGCAAAAAATGACTAGTGTCCGACCGAAATACGATTTTTAGACGAAACTAGAAAAGGAGCCGAATATTACGTTACGTTAAAATTTAGTTAAATATTTTCAAGAAGTATTTCTTAATAACTGACAGATCCTATTATAATGTATTTTTCCTTAATTCTACAAATTAAATTAATGGGATCTTGCACTTGACACCTTTGTACTAACGGCTTCAGAATAATGATAATAATATAAGAATTATACCTCCGACAGAAAGAAAATTGAAATAACGTACAGAACAAAACTTTAATTAATAAAAATAAAAATAAGCTATAGTGAAACTATTCCGAACAAACCCGAAAGCGACATATACGACTCGTATGCTAGTTTCGACAAAATTTTAACCGAAACCGAGACTGTGGCCGAAACTAGCATTTTTGGTTGAAACTGACTGAAACCGAAATTTCGATCGGACACTTAAACTGACAAATCGTAAAATATATATTTGGTACACTAACATGAAAGTGTACAGAAATGTTTTAATTTTCCCGAAAAGTGACAAATAGTTCACTACATAGGAGTAAAAATGTAAAAAAGGCGGTATTGTACAAACAATTTTAATTTCAAAATTATGACAAAGAGTAAAAGTTTCAAAAAGAATTTGTGTTCATAAAGCCTTTTTTAAAGTGAGGTACAATTAAAATTGCCAAAAAAATGTCATATTTGCAGATATATCCTAATGCGTTTGAAAATGTCATAAATAAAAATGTTTAATTCAAAATTCGCAACTTAAATTAAATGAAAATTAACCAAACTTTATTATATGTACTGATTTGCTTTATTGACATCCAAATTTATAAATTTATTTAAAAATTAAAATTAGAGAATACGTTTTTCTTCTTAGTTGAAACTAAATATTTTTTAAATAAATTTTACATTGTACTTACACTTAGTTACAAATTATGAATTTTCACGGTAGTGAGTATATGTATCATAAATGTATTTATTACAATTAAATTTTATTATTTTTATTACGATATATTGTTCTAATATTATTACTAATATTTATTTTATTAACATTCGTTAATGTTTATTTTATTCAGCATGTTAATCTTAATCCTAAAATCCCTAGCCGAACAATTTTTTGCGTTCTTGTCACAGAATTAGAACCCACGACCTCTAATTCACTTAAGCGAGATTAGTCACTAACTTGTATAACAAATACCGCTCAAAACTGATTTAACTGTTAACTGTAGTTTTGCAGACTGAATGTATAAGTAATTTGAGGCAGAATGTTGGAGGAGATAAGTTACTAAATTATGAAAAGGGTGACCCGTGTCATTTTCTATTTACTGCTGTCAAAATTACCAGGTGGTGCACATAACTTTGCATACGTGAAGCTGTACGCACTTCAGCGCCGTGGTGCCAGTGAAGGAACTATTCATAAATAAAACCATCGCACTCTAAAGATTACATTTTTTTATTTATTATTTTTCGCGCCACCATTGACGTAAGTATAACTTTCTTCCATAACAACATAAGTCATACGTTTATGATAACATTTATTATTTGGTTACCATTGTCAAAGAAGTGTTATAAAAAATAACTGTCCTACTAGAACAGTAATTATGAAAATCATACTAATTTAACTTACATTTGTTCGTCCAGCAGCAGGCAAAGTTAGCTATAAAAAGTAGCGAATAAATAATACATTTAAAGATTTAGATTGTCGCAATTAATTTTATGTAAATATAAAATATTATTTTCTTCTCTGGACCATACGTATATTCTAATGTCGATATTTTCTTTAATTTTGCAGCCACTTTTACCTTTAGTTATAGAAATCTCACTCCAACGCTGCATTTTTCTTTTTCGTTATATCCGATAATAATGTTTTCTGCAATTTTTCTAATTTTCTTTTCTTTCTTCCATTTGAAGAATAAATCTTAATATTTCTCGCATCTTGATTTGGAAGGTAATAAAATAATTAATATGTTAAATTTGCTATTTCTAACAATGCCGTTGGAGTATTTGAAAGATCACTATCACTTTCCATAAATATGTTTCGTGTTAATTATAAAAACCAAAACTGTCCGAACTGTCAGAATTCTAAATTATTTATTAAGTATTTTATTACCTGTTCTTGAGGATACGAAAAAATATCTTGTGCCCTACGCGAATCTAAAGGCTTTTGCTGCCGTCGCTCACTACGTTCGCGCGTACATCAGAAATCTTAGGGATGTAATATACCCATATCTTCCCTTATGATGCAATATACTATACATTCCTTGCACTTAATAGTTATTAACATACCTAAGATAGTTATGAGTATAATATCCGTAGTTGTCAATTGAATTCCAAGCTCGATTATCGTAGCGAGGATTTTAAGACATCTAAGGCCTGGTATGATACATAATATCCGTGGTTTGTACAATACTTTGTGTCCATGATCAAGTATGTATGGGTTTATATGATAGCTGTACATATCAAATTGTCCCACGTTATTTTGACAATCTGTAGAGTAATATATTTACCATGTCAAAATTACAATGAATACAATTATGACTTATTTACTCTGCTAACTATCGTCTATGTAAACAAAGGCTTAATATTCTGAAACTGGTAAAAATTATAAATTGGAAATCGGATTACCCATTTGAGACATATTTTTGCAATATTTTATTTAAAAATTAATGGGTTACGCGAATTGGATATAAAAATAGAAGTAGGTATCAAAAAAATATAATTACAAATGCATTCACAATAGCGGAAATAAATGATTAATAATTTTCTAATAATATAAATACATAAATTAGTCCTAACATGTTTAAAATCTTGTATCTTAGTTTTCCTTATAGCAGTTTTGTATAATGTCTTAGATTATGGTTACGATAATAGAGTATTTTTATTTTCAAAATTATTAATATTTTAGAAAAAAAAACACTGAATCAACAAATTTTATTTTTATTTTCTTCTGATTATCGACTAGGGGTTCAACTTTTATTACATTTTTAAATTCTCAGAAAATTATAAGATTGCAGACAGCAAGTTGTTATCTTGTCTGCCGTCTTTTATACGAGCAAGAAAAACTTGAAGAAAAAAGTAAAACTTGTCTCGTGTTATATGAGATGTAAGTACGTACTTACTCTAGTTACAGAAAATTGGCTGGCTTATAAAATTATAGTTTATTCTAGAAAATTTTATCGTTGTTTCTATTATCGCAAATTATCATACGATACTCGTAAAAAGTATGATTTTATGTAACAAAAAATGTATAGAATAAAATTATTCATCATCATCATCTGCACTTGTTTCGTGATAAAATTCACTTGCATTTTATTAGGGTATATTGTCAGTCTGCAGCCTTTGCAAAGACCTACAGGACAGCTTATAGTGGGTTCTAAAGTACTCAGTTGCAGTAGTATTTTTATTTGGATAAACATTGCCGAATTTGAAATTATTACAGGATACGAATTTATCGACAATAACAACTTAGTAGAAGTATAAACAATAAAATCTTTCAAAATCATTTATGGAATACAGGGCATGTAACAAGTAAAAAAATCGGTTAATAAAAACCGGTAACAGATATTTTAAACAATAAATGCGAACTTTAACCGTTATTTTTAAGGCCGAAAATACCGGTAACCGTTAACAAAAAAATAATAATAAACACGTTTTAGCGAACATTAACATTAAATATTTTTCTGTTATATTTGTATTTTGTATATAACTATATGAGTCATGACAGTTTCTACAATTTACTTTTTATTATAAAGTCATAAAAGTAGGTAATCTCTTAATCACTTTTTAGGCATCAAATTCAAAAATGACTCGTTTTTCTGACGGTATTGTGGGAACTTTTGTAAATATTCGAGTTTGATCTTGTAGGCAGGACGAAATAAGATCGCTGTTCATTGGTTCATAATTTTTTTTTTTTAATTATTTTTTGTAATTATTTTAATTATTTTTTATTAACCGATATATTACCCGGTTTAAACAGCTTTTCAATTTTAAAAACGTATTAACCAGTATTTTTTTCGGTTACATGCCCTGATGGAATACAAAAATATCGAAGATAATACACTTCCAACAAAATATTTAATTTTAATACGGGCTATTAGAACGACATTAATAGAAAGACCAGAACTTGAAATATAAAACTCTTTAATAACTGGCGACTCTGAGAATTAAATTTGAGATCTTCCAGTTTTCTGTTGCCATATTTCCAAGATTTAAGATAAAATAATAAAAAACTTTAGTTGAGGAAAAAATGAATAGAATTATTTGACTCACCACTTGTGATTTCACTCTCTTCTGCCCTTGTTGAAACAATCTGAAATTAAAACAAAACTTTACTTATGAATGACAAAATTTTGAATTTAAAATTCTATTATGTTTGTCTTAATTGAGGGTTAAAGGCCGGAAAAGTTTGCCATTTCAAAATTACATTACATTCCTGAATTTTTAATTCTCGGTACATCTGTTTTGTTATGAAATTTGCAGAAGATAAATTTACGTGCCGACCTTCGTTCCAATATTGAATTAACATTTATTGAAGTATATAATTGAAATTTATTGTATATTTAATTATAATAATTCAAAACAAAAACGTACATTGATTTATTTAACGGTAATATATTCAGATAAAAGCGTATTAATTAGTGTCATAATTAGTTTTGTAAATTGATTGTTCCAATTTTCCGTTACGTTATAATATCATTATTTAATCTAAAATAAATAAAATATACAGCGATAATTTAGTAAATAAATACCAATACATCTTTATAATAAAATATGGTAATTTCAGGTACTTTTCAAGAGATACATCTATCCAATAAAATTTTGATTGAATCTCAGGTACTTTTCATAATTTCTAAAATTGCATTTTATTTATCTGTCGTTAAACAATAATAGTATATTGTACATCTAGGTTGAAAGGATTATTATTATTTACCAGCGCTGGTTAATAATGGTCTTCTCAATCTTGGTAAATATTATTTTTTTCACTACTAGCACTTAAATCTCAATCCTTCTTAAAAAAATTATATCGATTATAACAAAGAAAAATATTTTAATTTGGGCCCTTGAATTTCTAGAAGATACACAGTTTTATTTATTATAATTATTATTATGGTTATCAATAAAAAAAACTATTTTTCTCTCAAGTCAAATAAAAGTAAATAATGGTCGGTATCTAGAACAGTAATTAAATAGTTTTTTTGTGTATCAATGTACTAAACTACAAATTTTTATAACGTATGTATATGGAATTTATTCTACAAGGCGATATAGCTGTAGTTCTGAGGTATATGTATATTATACTTTTTCCGAAATCGGTAAATTATTAATTAAAACAAATAAATAGCATTATATATTTGTAAAACGTCAGCAAACTTTTGCCGACGGGGATGATTGTGATAACAAAAGTACTGTCAAAGTGTCAAATATTTGTTTAAAATTTTCATTATTGTTTTCACGTGATAAATCACCAGACCTGTCAATACTGAGGATAATAAACATCGTCCGGAATTCAAACAGTGAATAGCAGTTTATTTATTATCCTCTCCAAATACCAATTAAAAATTTATATATTTTTATTTTACTCAAAATCAAGGTAATGATATCTTTTGCTGTTTCGAAATTATCTTGGAATTTTCACTTGCATATTAATGGTGTAGGTTGTCTGGCAACAAATTTGTGAAGGGACTTACATTTTTTTATTAAAGATTGGCAACGTGTTGGAATTTGAACCCCAGATCTAACTCTTCTCAATTCGAGATGAAGCACGAAAATATATGAACCACATTATCCGACACTCTAAACACATGTCTGAAATGCTGGCTGCGTTAAAATATCATTGTTATTGTTATTACTATACAAGATTACGAATGCAAACAAACAAGAACTTGTTGATACATGTACAATGATAACAACGCTTTAATACCTTGTTATAAATGCAACTAGTCGTTATGAAAACACAAGCTATACATTTTCAGTTAAACTGACTATTTAAATTTTAAGTAATACATTCACTGCAAGTAACATGTGGTACATTTTTAATACTTTACAAATTTAGAACATTTTTAAATATTATAGAAATTGATTGTACGAGTATAAATTTGTTTTCGAAAAATTACTACGAATTTACTTTTTGCCACATAGTCTAGAGCGTGCTGTACCTACTCTAGGGACTTGCGAGCAAAATATGTCACTCACCATGTAATTCAATTCACACATGAATTTTTCTGCACAGGACAATAATTTTAAACAATGCTCGATTTATAATAAAAACCATTGTTGAATTGTTTTCCTTTGTAAATGGATAAATGTATTTGGTTAGGACAGGTGACAAGTGCAATTTCTCTTGAATGTATGTAAAACATATTATTGCCAACTTTTAATAATAGTGGTTGAGTTACATAAACAATTACATTACATTTTTTAAAACTCAACTATAGAGGACAACATTTCCCGAATATGCTACAAACGATAAGTGAGGTATCGTAATTATAACGATTTTAACATTTCGAGATTTTAACGGATGACAACAATTTAAGGTTTTTACAATATATTTTGAGTTTGACTAATGTTGCCGTCTATATTAAATTTAATTAAATATAAGCAGGGATGCAATGATCACTTGTTCTGCAATTGTTATTTAACATTCCAGATTTACGAAAATTGGACGTTGGGTAAATTTTACTATGTGGCAATACTTTCAACAACTACTAAATCAGTATAACTTCATCGGTGAAACAACTTTATTGGTATAATATTATGAATTTATAACACAAATTTTTTTGCACTAATGTGTAATTTTTTGTTAAATTTATTTTAAAATGTATTACAGTTAAATCCGATTATAATGATATCGAAGTCCCTAAAATTTCGTCGCTATAGCCAAAAGTCGCTATAACCGTTAAAAGTAAAAAAAAATCTGATTTAAATTAGATCTATCTGGCATCGCGCAGGAATTTTAGAGTTAGTGAGACAATATAATTTTCATATGTATAATAATTATTTTTCCGATTGAATCTGGGCCCCTCCGAATTACGGACCCTAGATATTTGTCTCATTTGTTTATAGGTTAGTTAATCTGGCCCTGATTTGAACATAACTGAAGCGAAAGGTATGACAAAAAGCATCAACATAATATTGTAAGATATGTGTATTGCAGATAGCAGTTTGTCGCTGTTATTAGTATTAAATAAATAAATTATAGGCCGACAATTACTATATATTAAACTAGACTGTATATACTGTAGTATACTGATATAAAATCAACTGCTATTATTAAATTTAATGCCATGCATTTCAAATGAACACTTTTGTATGTAATAAGAAATATATTTCGTTATTTAAAGCTTTAACAATAAAATTTCATTTATACATTTTATTTTAGTCGCAAAAACATTTTATATATTTTTTCATATGTAAAACCTGTGGCAACAAAAATGATGTTCTCATTTTGATGATTATATTCTAGCTTTGTACTTGGGATTTTACTAGCCAATAACCCGGAAATGTAAAATGAAAAATCGAAATGAAAAATGGTTCGTATTCTATTGTTCGAACCACAATACAGCATTCACATTCTTACAAATTGGAATGTGTGGAAATATTGATGGATGTTTTGACATATTCTGCACTAATTGCTTGCTTCTTTAGTTATTTTCATTATGGTTTAATGATGTTGATTTTATAAATGAAACATTTGAGAGAAACAAATCAAATACTCCTTATTGATATTGACTTTTCTCAATTGAAAGAGTTATTCTTGCGTAAGGTAAATTTCGATTCGTTTTTATTGAAACAAAAAATCTGAAGCATTTGTCATCAGGTCTCTAGGGAAATTTTATATCTACCTATTTTATTGGACCGGAGTGTAATACATTCAGATATCTATTAAAGGTGGATATTTCATTTTCTATATGGTGCTTCCTTCATTAAATTTATTTTTCTAGTTTTATTTAATATTTTTTAGAAGTATTTAGCAAACTTGGTACCCAGAATTAATGTATGTTGTCGGACAAGCATTTACAGGAAGTAGGTAGTTTAGGTACTTGTTTAAAATATTTTATTATAGGTTGCTTATACGATATTTTTAATTGATGTGTCTTATTAATAAATGGAATATTTATTTTTGTTTTGTTATGAAAAAATAACAATGAACAGGGTTCAAAGTAGAAATAATTCATTTGATAATTTTTTTTGATTTTTAAAGAATAATTTTTACTTCTTTGTACGACGGAAGTAGAAACCTATTTTAATCGCGAAAAAACTCCGGTTTTGGGGTTTCAACGGAAATATCCGGTTTGACCATCTCTGAATCCATTTTGACTAGTTTCGGCATGACGTCTATACGTGCATACGTATGTATGTATGCATCTCGCATAACTCAAAATTGATTAGCCGTAGAAAATTGAAATTTTACATATGGGACTACTATAACATCTAGTGGTGCACCTCCCTTTTTATTGTAATCGACAGTGACTAAAGACATTTTACTCGAAGGGTTTTTTTTTTTATTAAAATTTTGTATGTGTGATTGTTATATCAGGTTGTGTATTTCTCTTACAAGGAAGTCATGTGGTGGCCACATCAGATTTGAATTTTTTTTAATAACGTAAGAAAAGTGGTAAATTTTTACTTGTTCTCATTTAAAAACATACGTTATACCGATCTGTTAATTTGTTGCTATTAGGAATATATTCCCGAAAAGTTTTCTAGTTTTCTAGTTTCCTAGCAACGACTCAAGAATTGTATTAATTCAGAAGCTATATATAATATACAATAATTAACCTTTCGAATTAAGGAACACATAGTATGTATTGTAACGAGCATAAATCATGTCCGATGACTTATTGCCGGTGACCTGTCTGGTGAGGTAGTTTCACTAAATAGCTCAAATGAGACAAGACCGACGCTGCTATTGTTCAGAAATTTTATATAGTCCGGAAGACTCTAGAAGGTTCGAGATTAATTACCCACAGGTGTAAAAGCGTCGCATCCTGAGAATAGAGTAGAGAGGAATCGAGAAAAGTCGAGAATAGTGATATATGAAGTAGAAATAAATATTTAGGGAAATAAATTTTGATATCGTGTGGATATAAATAACGTCGAAATAATATTGTCGTGTACAAAAAAATGAATATTAGTTAATAATTAGTTTGATAAGTGTGTATTGCTAATCTGTAAGTTTAATTTTTGTTATTTTCGTTTAAATCAGAGTGTTTGTTATTTTTATCGTTATTTTATAAAATTGAATGAATTAGTACTAAATAATAGTATTAATACTTATTTCATGTTTGTCTGTAAATAGTACATAGTAGCTCTAAGTGTGAAAACCGTGCTTGTACAATTAAATTCCCTCATTCGTACGTTGCGGTTTGTCAAACACCTTTCTTCACAAAGTTGTGTATATCGGTCAAAAGGGTACAAATGTCAGTCAGATGTATTCTGTATTGTAAAACGGTCTTAAATAAAATTTGTTTCAGTCATGGCCGCCGACTTTTCAAAATATCCTTGGGGGCAAAGGGAAACTAAAAATTAATTTTATTTTCTTTACTTTTGTACATAAGTACTTATCTAAGTATTTACGAGATACTGCGCTACGGGAAATGTCTCCTTAAAAGCATAATTTGTGTGACTATAATAGATTGGTATTTTTCAGTAAAATAACACTATTAATAGCTTTTTAATTTTCTTTATTATCAGTAGTTTAAGAATAAGAACATTCTGAAGTATTTGGTCTACTTTATAATCTACTGAAACCACAACAAAATCCAGGACATCAGTGCTCTAGAATGCGCTCTGGTTTAAGTAGGCTAAGAATTAGACAATTCTAAATACTTGCTCTGATATTTGGTCCACTGAAATCAGAAATAAATGCAGAGCTTCATTGCTCCAGAAGGTGCATTGGTTTCAAAAGAGCTAGAATTAGAGCAAACACTTCTGAGTGTTCTAATTCCTGACACACTGAAACCAGAGCACAATCCAGAGCAGCTAAATTTACTCCAGAATGTGCTCTGACTTCAGTAGACCTAGAATTAGAGCAAACACTTCTGAGTGCTCTAATTCCTCACCCACTGAAACCAGAGCAGCTAACTCTGTCCCAGAATGTGCTGTGGTTTTAGCAGGCCAAGGACTAGAGCACACACCGAAGCGTGCTCTACTTCCCGTCCGGCTGAACTAGATCACCTTCCGAACATCAGATGCCCTGGAAGGCGGTGTAGTCAGGCCACCTGACGGGGAAGATGCTCAGAAGCCTGTTGCCTCCCCGGCGCCCCGCACAGCGGGACTGAGTACGCTGCGTCTCAGGATTCTTCGTATAACCTGAGCCGCACATTATTACCGGTCATGGATTCCTATTGGCTGATATTCAATATGTAATTATGGCTGTACTAGTGGAAATTTTAAAATGGAAATTAGTATACATAAGTATTTTGATGTGAGGAATTCACTGGTAATATTTTTAAGGGTGTTAATAGAAATCAGTTACTAAAAAATTAAAGGAGGTACCATAATTCTTTAAAATAATAACAATTCAGGGCTTTATTACTGACGCAACGCTAAGGGAATTATCCCTACGAAATTTTTCCTTGAGGGCATGAACCCTGATGTCCCATAGTTCTAGTGTTCGTGTCCATTGTTGCGTATTTGTTTTCACAGAGCCGTCAGTAATGATGGTTATTGAATATTCATATTTGTACAAAACACAAACCTATCGATAAAGAACAACACTTATAAATAAAAACACCAATCGTTATAATGTACTTTATTCGTTTTCACCAAATAAATATTTGACTATATTTCAGTTTTGTGATTGATAAAAAGTTTTAATTTGGAAATTAATAAACAGGTTCTATTTCAGTTCAATCAACATTTTATAGTAACTCAATTTTTGTGTTATGAACTTTTTGCTAATATAAAATCTAATTTGGATGATAGCGTTCATTAATTTACTTTTTTTCAGTTATGAAATTTTAAATAACTTTAATATTTGTGTACTTTTGTACCATTTTCAAACTTTGAATTACTCGTTTTAAAAATTATTAAACCATTTGAATCGTATTCGTGTACATTTTTTAGGTGAACGAATTAAAATATATTCCTGTATCTCCTAAAAGCATAGGATAATCGAAATTAACGGACATTCGAGTATGATAAATATTAGGGCTGTCAATGGATTCAGGATATTTGGACATCCGGTTTTATTAATATACGAAATCTGTTATTTTTCAATCCGGTATCCGCATGAAACCGATATCCGGAAGGAACCGGTATCCGGATGAAACCGTTATACGAATCAAACACATATCGGGGTGAAACTGGAATCCAAATAAAACTTACTACATTATTTTATACATTGCTAAACTACAAAATAAGCAATATCTTGTAAAAATATCTTTTAGAAAATTGTTTTAAAAAGTTAATATCAATAAATTAATAAATTGGTATCATTACTTAAAATAAAATATTAGTAGATATCTTTACTTAGGAGCACAAATCGTTCATTTTTAATTAATTTAATTATCTGTTAGTCTTCTTGTTTTTATTCTTTCCGGTGTATGGCAAAAGCGCAGGAGGATTTATAATAGAAATGTTCATATATTAATTAATTTGATGTAACTATTTATTTAAACATGCAAAGAAATCTTTCATATTGATTAGGTCAGAATAAGCAGGTATACGAGTAAGGCTTGTAAATCCACAATTTAAATTCCTATGAAATGAATTTGCTTCTTGTTAGCCAGCAGTTTGTTATTCTTCATGATAAAAAATGTCGCAAATTATAAGAACGGGCACAAATGAAGGCAGAAAAGCAATTATACATAATAATTTTATGTATAGTGTTTGTGTGTGTGTGTATGTGTGTGCGTGCGTTTATACGTGTGTGCGAGTGCGGGTGAACACAGATCAAGTTAGGTTAAGTTAGGTCAGGTTAGAGTAGGTTAGATCAGGTTAGATTATATTAGATTAGGTTAGATTACAATAGATTATATCAGGTTAGGTTAGGTCAGGTTAGGTTAGGTTATAAAAGATTAGGTTAGATTGGATGTAGGATGAAACAAGACAAAGAAAGTCTTGCAGGCATATATTTGCATGTTTTTATTTAAAAGGTGCTATATCTGCGAATGGAACGAAATTCACGCATTTTTTTATTTGAATTGGACGCACACACACTGAATTCTTAAATTCTACTGGTGTGTGTTATGATTTTTTCTGGTGCGCTTATATTATGTTTAAAAATCTGAACGGTACGCTGCTGTCATACAGCCCTTATTTCACCTATCTACCTATTTAATTATTTAACCAGTACAAGTAAGTAATATGAATGATTTCAGTATTACAACTTAAAATAAGTTTCGATAGATTTAAACTAATACCGAATTAATCCAGACATCCAATTCATTTAGACATATTATTCATCCGGATACTAGTTTACAACGTTTTGTCCCTAAATTTTGGTTTTATTCGGATAGGTACCAGTTTATTGTTTTATTAAAATACCGATTTAATTCGGATATCAAATACTTGTTTAATCCGGTATAGGATTCATTTGGATACCGATTTAATTCGTTTATCCGGATATAGTTTTTTTTCCTTTATCTGGGTATCAGATACTTGCGGACAATGGTTTTATCCGAATATTCCGATATCACTTTAATATCCGCATACCTTTGTAAAATTTTGATATTATCTTTGGAACACTCTTTGTTTCTCCCCGCTAAAGAAACTTATCTAGATCACTTCACGTGTCAGTGTATTGTCCTGGTGTAATGTGCGTTGTCTTTCAACATGCAGCGTTTTATGGTAGTGTAGCACAGTCTCATCGTACTTCCACATAATGAACAGAGGTGACAAGTGATGAAGTAGCACAGTACATAGCTTACGGTGTTTGTCATTCAGTGTACCTTACATCAGAGGTTTAATTCTAACAGAAATAGTGGGAATTTCGTTTAGAAGGGTTGAATCGCATTAGCAGATGATGATACTAAATGTTTTAATTTTATGTAGTACGCTTTACGTCATTATCTTTCAAATATGTAAATGACAAGTAATATAAATGTTTTTGATATACATTTGTTTGTGTCCTTTATGAAAATTAGGCGTTTATTCAATCAGTGCATCTCTTTCTCACTAATGGGTTAAAAGGCGATAGCGAATAGGAAGGGCATATGTTTTCCAATTACAAATTGTTAAAATTAGTGCTGCAGAGCTGCAGAACCATAAAAAAAATTAAATAAAGATGTGCATTACTAATTTATCATATAAGTAGATTATTAAAATATATGTACATATCAAATAACAAAATTACTTCTTTCTATTTTACATTACATTGTGGCTTAATAAGCGCAAGTGCGATGAAACGTGATACAATCAATCAAACGATTACTGAATAGTCGTCCAACAACATTCAAAACTTTGCTGACTAATTACGGTGTTGTGCTACAGTATTTCACGTGATTTGATAGACGTCGTCTACCATCGGAATGAGTTAGGCGTATACAATGTTATGCTCAATAAGAATTGCAAGCAGCTCATAAGCAGATATCTGGCGCAGTTCTCTCTTACTTCTTATATGTTAAAATTGATTAACATACAACGGTAGCAATACGTGTATTTATAAATAAAAATTAACCTTAAATTAATTTTGAGTTTAAAGTTCAAATACATGTTTCAAAATAAATGTAGTTATAGTTATTCAATTACATAAAAATTAGTTTTCCCAACTTTACTTATCAGAAACAATTGGCAGTTAAACCTGAAGTAAACATCGGAATTTCGATTAAAAGTCGCGATAAATTTAACAAAGATATATATTTAAGGAACATCTAGATTTGTGGTTGTAATGACAAGAATACTTTGTTTTGTTTTTCGTGGTTGCTGTTTGCGGACGATCGTGGAGAAAAAATATAAACTAAAACTAGAGTGAGAGATTTGTTGTATTTGACTGAAAAAATAAAAAAACCCGAAAAATTATTGCCAATTGCCACAAAACTACAATGAACAATTAATAGCTAAGTTTGCCGAAAAAAAAGAAACATAGCTATTTGTTTAAAATTTAAATTAAAACTATAAAGAAAATTAAATTCTTTTTATTAATATTTTATTTCCTTTTTTGTTTTGTAGCTAGGACAGATTTAAGGATAATTGTTCAACTGGAATAATTGTACGAATTTCTTAAGTCCTATGATCGAAATGTCATGGGCTCGATTTGAAAATATTAAATTGAGGTAATAAAAGGGTATCAACCTAAATCATTAAAAGGGTAGGGAAATAGTTACGTAAGAGACGGAAACTCATTTCCTACATGACCCTTCCTTGCCTAGCCTGCGGACTATTATAGAGCTAAATAAATCAACATCACCTCTGACAAATTAGAAACTAACCACTTTAAACTTTTCGAGCTGGGTAAAACCTGCACATTTCCCGTTTTAACTATTAACGGGCGTGTTGCTTCCTGTTAGAATGGGTCCATCGTTGATTTATCCGGTGGCTTCGCTATACATGAATAACGTACGACAGCCCTTTGCCAGCAGCCGGACACCCGGATGAATTATTTACTCGGTGAGATTAGTACATTGCGGGAAATTAACAGATGGCGTTATTTTCCAAAACAACCACGTATTTTTCTTTATCTCACTTAATTGATAATGGTTACTTTTAAGAGGATTTTTAAGTGATTTTGTAAATTAATGCGTTGGTCATTTGATTATAAAGATTAAAGGTTTAGGCTTATGATGCTTTATATTTAATTACTTGGTGGCAAATTTATTATAACCTCAAATTAATTCTCATAATATTTATTTGCGTTAATAAATTTAAGTTGATAGTTGAGTTCAAAAAGGTATTGTTAGATACACAATATTATTTTAAATAAGGAAATATGCATCTCTAATATGATATCATAAGTTTACCTCTTAGTAGCGCTTAGATTCAGAATATTTATATTTGTATAAAGAGCGCAAAATAGCCCTTCAAACACATTGAACCTTGTGTATAATTTTAAAAATATGTTTTTCTAATTGCATACTTTGTATAGTATAAATTTAAATACAACATAAATTATGTAAAAGTAAAAAAATAATAAATACCTTTCATCATACTTCTATTAAATCGAATGCACGTAATTCATGTTGACAAGATGTCCAATATACACTCGTAAATTTATAGTTTTGAAACAAAAAAAAACATATAAGTCTAGCAAATACTCGTCTTGCTTATGATACCACGATTTTTCTTTCTTTAAAGTGAAAAAAAAACTACTACTAGCGGAGAAATAAATCTAATTACTTTTAAAAGTGTTTATTTTTTAAATTGATTGTCTGTGGAAAACTTTTAGAAACAACATTATATTTCATTTGTACAATTAGTTCGTAAAGCATTGTTCTCTTCAGTCGATAACCTAAAATTATATAAAAGTTGCAGACGTTCATGTACCTACAGAGAAGCTTCTAGATTGTAAGTAATTCAATTTTTACAACTCGTTGCAGAGACGTAGACGTATTACTATGAAATTGTACAATTGGTAGTTGTACTTTTTATATTTGTTTCAGTGTTTTCAACTATTCTGTTTCTAGCTTTTTCTTTTCAATTTTTATCATTTTCATGTCCTTCTCAACTTCATATTGTAAAACAGTTTAACAATATCCTAAATTATTAAAAATAGTTTAATAATATTGGATATAGATAAACTGTTTTTGGTCATTTTTGTTGCAAAATTGGTACTTATAATTACTGCGCCTCACGGTAACAGTGGCGGCTGGTGATATTTTATACGGTAGGGCACAAAAATTAAAAGCTTGTAAATACAATTTAAACATAAAATCCATCTTTCGGTTTTTTGCATGAAAAATGCTCGATTACTTCATTGTTGTTCAAGAAGGTTTTCATCATAGTTTTTTCGTTTGATATCGTCAGCAGTAAGTCTATCTCAAATCATTGTGTTGTAAAAATGTTTTAATTCTTTAAGTAGAAAAACAGTGTTCACATTAGTCATGAATATTGTACAAGTAATGTTTAGTAATTTAATATTCAGAAAATGGTGTTGTTAAATAATTACTATTTCGTATTTGGAATAATAATAAAGCACACCTACGTTTGCAAAATCATCATCAGAAGTAATTTTCATTCAATATATGAATTTTTACCACAAACAAACAAAAATTCTGGGCACTGCCCCATTTCAAGTTATTCTAGCGCTATGGAAATACGCTCCTATTGGTCAAAATAGCGAAAACTCGAGAAAAATTGGTGGGAGACCGGGGCTTTACTATGAGTGCCCTATAGCTTGCTATGCAAGCCACCAAACTTTCAGCGGTGTATTGAAGGGTGCATTATGTGATATTAAATATGTATTAATTAAACTAACCGTGTTGTATTGAGGAATGAATTATATGATATTAAATAAAAAATAATTAATATTAACTCAAAATTTACACAAACAAATACTGGCTTATTTATTCTCTTAAAACACAGCTCTACAAAAAAAAATTTTTTGTGTTGCCCTGGATATTTTTGCAAATTTTTATGTTTTCGAGTGCCTAAATCACGAATATATTTATGAAAGTACTGAATGTGCTCTATTTTTTATGATTTTTACGTATCTTGTATTTTTAATAATAATAATTATTTAGTTATTAGTAGGGCTGCGCCCCTGTGCTCTATAGTGCAAGCCGCCACTGCACGGTAAATGTCAAATTGATAATTTCAAATATTTTAAAATGTTTTTTTAACATAATTTCGAATTTGATATTTTAAAGATTATTCAAACTTCACAAGAATTGTTTTTTTTTGTATAGATGAATTATGACAGTTATTTTTGAGTTTTTTTTTATAAAAGATGTTCGCTCCTCATGCCCTAAAGAACTCACGGAAAAATATACCGTCTTTTAAAACTCGTATTATAATATATTATTATCAAACTATCATACTACATAGCGTTCTTTTTAAAATAAAAACTGGTTCTCAACTTCACGTAATTATTAACTGTCAAATTGACATTTAAAAAATATTGATCCACGTAATTGGATTAGATTGATGTGACACTACTTGATTTTTTTAAACGGAAAAACAATAAAATCGAGAATATTTATTGGAAATATTTTCAATAATTAAAATAAAATTCAAAATCATTCTAGAATCATTTGAGTTGCCAAATTAAAAATGTTGAAATATTTTAACAACCTCAATATTGTACGCTTTGATACATTGCTGTCAGCCAAATATCAAGTTGTAACGAAAGAAGTGGTAAATCCCATGTTTCATAAACTCAGATTAAACCAAACAAGCAACAAGAACTTCGGCTAAGTGAGTTTGGTTGCTTGTTGCCCTAAGCTCCTGTTAGAAATTAAAAAAACATATTATTATATTATCAACTATTTTAGAACGAGCATATGATTATTTTCGATCATATTGTGATAATGAAAAAAGGAGCAGGCCATGTGGACTTAATCGTTTTATTTTACACATTGGTTGTCTGGATCGTTTATCGTCCCACTCTTCGAACTTCAGCAAATTGAAATGTCATGTTGACACTTATGCTACAAATAACTATTTTCCACCAGGATTAAATAAGATTAAATCATCAGAATTTAATTTTAGTAAAGCAGAGAGTTCCAGTTTCGTATAATTTTATCCACAAATTTGCATGTCTACTGCAGCGACGTATTATAAAATATTTACTAAATTTACATGTGCTTCGTCGGAATTATGTATTCCGTATTAAAAATTAACAAACCATGTAGTATTTAGATTAAAAAGCAAGTTTGTTTATAAACTCTAAACACGTCAGCATAAATATTTTATTGAAGTGAGCAATATACCTCTTTTATTTTCAGTTCATTAAAAAGAAAATAGAAATAAACAAGTAAACGCTTTTCGTACATTTATTCTTGATTAAATTTTTAATTTTGTTTAAAATTATCAGTTACCATTTTTTTTTTTTGAAAATATGTGGAAATATATTTCCGAGAAAAAGTACATACTTGCATTTCTTAGTGTTTGTAAACAGTCACTTTTCACAACCTAATGCGGAAAAGTAGCCGTTGCTAACTAAACACTTTTCACGCACTGGTGGCACATTTGTCAATGGTTTTATTAATTTTGAAACTAACTTTTATTAATATTTCGGTTGAAGGAAAAATGTTGCATGCAACACGTGTATAACATAGTGTAATTTATCTCCTGTGCTATCATTAAACAGCACTCGACTAAAAAAAAAACAATAATTTTTCACACTAGATGAATAAATAACCATTGCACTTCATTTAATATTTGAAAAATAATTTATGCAATGGTCTTCTCCTACATTTTAATAAAACTTTCAACCTGAATTTGAATATTTTTCATATTATTATCTACGTTCTAAGAAAAATAAATTTGACATGTCGACAACGCCGTGGATAGCACAAAACAAAAAAAAGAGAACTATTTTATTCAAATATGTAATAAAGTCTAAGAAATGAAATATTACTATAATTATATGTAATAATAACAAACGAGTTCTCCCTGTTCGAAACGAAAACATCGTGTACATGTCTGTCCCTCTCATGTTATCATCTTTTTTTATAGAGGCAGTCATACGTCACAGTTAAATAACAATAAAACCTCTTATACTTATAATATATTATAAGTGAACTGTATACATATTTTTTAAGAAAATGAAATATATGTTAACATTGTTTTAAAACAAATTATTTAAAACATATTCAAAATACATATGTTAAATTTTAATATGCTGTCATTTCTTGTATCATTAATGGATTCAGCAATTCTGTATCTCATAAGTTTTATATTTGAAAAACTTTTCAGTATCAATTTTACTTTAAATTTATTTCTTGTTTAATTTTTTCAAACTATCATTTATAACCGTAATAAAAGCTATTCAACATATTTCATGCTGAAAGACATTTTATTCTGACATTTCTGACTATATTTCAGACGGTTCTAGTTATATGAAATAGTTTCAAATGAAATATGTATTTAGTTCTAGGAATTACATATTACAACTGAAAGAATGTTTCATAAAGTTGAAAGTTTTAATGAAAGATTTAAATATTTTTTAATATACAACAATGTAAAAATACAATACTCGAAATTTACACCCCTTGGTAACATATGGTCAGTTGGATTTGTTATTAATATTAAAGAGAATTATTAATAAATGTTACGTTGAACTGCGTTTGTTCGAGTCTGAATTCAGGCTTTTTTTACTAAAAAGAGATAACTATATGTAGGTACATTTGTAAAGCAAGAAAGAGATTATATTCTTATCGTAAACATTAAGGCCAGATTCACAAAACAGGTTTAACTCTTAAACCGGATTAAATATGTCAAATTGAAACTAAATTTGACATATTTAAAATTAAATTCGAATTATATTTAATTACATTATTTTTGATGCTCAAAATCTTCTCAGTAATACAATGAGGTGTGTAAATTAAGTAATAAAACTGATAAAAAAAATTGTTCGAATATAATAAAAATTCAATATTGTCTCCCTCAAAATAACCTTGGGAAGCCGAACAGTGCTGAACTCTGATCTTCCTATCCACATGCCAGGGCTGGAAGTCGCAGTGGCGTAGGCAAGGGGGGGGTTTACGGGTCCGGACCCCCTCCTTGACGAATTTAAAATAAAATATTCATATATATCCATTTATTTACAGTTTCTTAATAAATAAATAGATATACATACCTATGTATTAAGTAACCTAATCTAATTTTGAACCCCCCCCTTCCAAAATTCCTGGCTACGCCACTGGGAAGTCGTATACTGGAATCACCTTCAGCTGGTCGGTTATAGGAAGTCACAACAACTCGTCAGGTGAATAAGGAGGCTGAGAAGCACAGGAATGTTTTTACTGGCCAAAATTTCATTATTTTAAACCATTTTTGCGCAGATTTTTCTCATCTCCAATGAAATAGTCAAAATTTGATGAACAGTGGAGTAAATCAATTTTAACTTTCCCCTAACTATTTTGTACTGTCAACTGACGATTTGAATGCACAAGATCTCAGATTCTGTGGACGATTTCCTTTTCTTCAGTTCTTAAACATGAAGGCCTTCCGCTGTATGTTTCATATTAAATCGACACCTTTCCTTTTGAAAATGCCTAAAATGGCTAAAAATAACACTGTCTCCGTAGGTCTGCTTAAGTTTTGTAAAAGTTTTTATTGCACTATACCGAAGTCTGAAGCAAAACTTAATAGCACACCGTTGTTTGAAATTGACATTACTCATTTTTAGAATGGAGAATAAAAAACTGTCCTCCGAAAAAAATCGCTACGGGACAAGCAAATGATTCCAGCGAGTTAGAAGTCTCGTACTGAAGGCATATAACATGTTCACCTGCCTCCTCTCCAAGTTCCCAAATGTTACCAGATCGAACGCTACTTTGTCAGTCTTATTACTTAATTTGCACACCTCCTATAACAAGAGGGTAAGAAAAAAATTATCGAACTCTCGAATTTTACTTAATTAGATTTGAAAATTGACATTTTTCATTCATTTTACTTATTTGTTGATAACTATCTGACATTTGTCAACAGAAACAAAAGTTACAGAGATTATTATCGGGAATATTCTCTAGAGTTCTATTCTCAGTCTAATAATGACAGGATTGGTTATAACGCAGTCACTTACCTATCAAACATTAAAATATTTCATTAGTTTAAAGAAACGTCAAAAAATTATTTTTGTAATTTTGTTCCTGTGTATGCGATAATATTAATATTTATGGAGGAATATAAAGTTACAAATTTGTATAAATGAATACCAAATTTTATTCCATATTATGAATATACTGATATTAAATTCATCTTCTATCCTATGAGATATTGGCAGTAATGTTAGCTACTTACAAACTAATATTAAAATTCTTTAGACAAAAAATTAGTTAAAATTCTTGTGCATCTATCATCAAAATTCAATCAAGCATCAGAATGTCATTAGGTTTCCTATAGCAACAGCCGGTCGTACATAAACCTACTGCGGGCAACATACACAAACGTTAACCTGATCTCCGTCTTCGACTGCTCTAAAAATAAAACGACAGCCTGCCAAAGCATATTTACTCACAGGCAAATGTGATATGCGATAGCTACGAGACTTTTCCAGCTATACTTCTGCGGTAACTGAATACAATTTAATTAACTTTCGAATTTCATTCAACCGCGTTTGACACATATAGACTGATCTAATTAAAACTGATATTAGGTTACCAATTTTATATTAGTTTGAAATTTGCAACTAATAATAAACTTTTGAATGGAATATTCGTACATTATTAAACAACCTTCTAATACTTTTGTTTGAACTGTCTGGATTTTGTTGTAAACTGCAGGTTCATTGTTGACATTTCAAGTAATTAAAATTCCTCATGCATGATATTACGTCATACGATTTTAATGTATTCTCGACACTAATAAAATTGTAGCTTAATACATAATTTCAAAATTGGGATTTTCTGAGAAAACAATAGTTAAGAAATTTAAATTCCAAATTTACTTTGTACTATATTTACAAATAAATAATTAAAATTTAAAAAGTGAGCGTCTCACCATGACGTTCATTAAAAGACATCATTACTACTTTTTTTATCTGTCACCTATTGTATGCTGATAGCTACGTCTCTTTTTTTTATTAATTTATTCCTCTTTTATTATTTAGATTAAGAATAAAAATATAGTCTAAATAATATCTTCTTACAACTCCTAACTATTAATTACGGTGACACATGAAATTAAGAATTTGGAAGTTCAAATATACAGGCTGTCTGTTTTAATTCCTCGTAAAAAAGTGTGTATAGAATATGCAAAATAGAAACCAAAATTAGCTTCATGCTCATATCTAGCGAAGTATGTATTTTTCGGAAAAACAAACACATGATTGAAATGAAAACTAACGCGGCAACTTTGCCCCAATTTAACCGACGTCGTATCTCAAACGGTTCTCGAGATCCCAATGGTTAGCCTCTTAAACGGGCACCCTGTATATATTTTATTTTGATTAGGGTAAGTGGAACAGTGATGGACCGGTTGGAGAGATGAACTTTTGGTCTTAAAAGTACATAAGAGTCATAGGGAATGTTAATTTTGTTGTTTAGAGACAGTGTCAATAGCCGCTTGAAATTTAATGCAGTCAACCGTATATCTGAATAACCCAAGATTTACTTTAAAAATTGCCAAAAATGTATCTTATATTCACAATATATAATAATAATAATAATAATAATAATAATAATCTTTATTGACCGTAAGTCAAGAGGCGGGGTTCAGCCAAAGGCTGTTCTTCCACCCAACCATACATTTAAATACAAACTGTAAATTACCAGGTTTTTTTTTACAATAATTAATATACAAACTATCTATTACAAATTACAAATATAATATCAATGCAACAAAAATGATTAATGTTAAGTGACAAACATGTTTTTTATATGTTCACGGAAGGTATAGAGAGACAGAGATTTTAAAGAATCTGGAATACCATTATAAAGTGTCGGTGCGAGATATGAAAAAGATCCCTTAAATTTTGACTTTCTAAAAGATGGTACAATGTATAAGTTCTTAATTCGAAGTGTGTAATTATAATTCTTTATTATTAATTTGTCAAATAAATAAGATGGAGAACCGGTTAATAAAACCTTGTGTACTAGACAGAGATATGCTATTTTTACACGATTATCTATAGACGGTATATTAGCTAACTCTCGAAATTCGCTTATATGATCATATTTACGTACTCCGTAAATGAATCGTAAACAACTGTTTTGTAGAAGGGTGATTCTATTTTTATCCGTTTGTGTTAGGTTCGGTACATAAACACAAGCACAGTAATCAAATAGTGGCAATATCAAGGTGTTCACTAGTCTTAGTTTGATTGCAGGACTAAGGTCATGCCTGAAGTGAAAAAGATGACGTAATTTGAGTCTAGCAGCACAGAGCTTTTGATGTAAATGACTGGTAAAATTTAAGTTTTTGTCAAACGTAACACCCAAAATTTTTGTAGTCGAAGTACGCTTAATAGTCTCGCCATCCAAAATAATATCAGGTATATCACCATAATTACCTACAACTAGAAGAGATGATTTACTTGCGTTGATTTTGAGGCCATTATTTTTTATCCATGCTACTAGTTTGTCAAGTTCTCTATTTACTGTTTCACATTGTTCTTTAATGTACTGTGGTTGTGGATTTATGGAAGCTAGTACCTGGGTGTCGTCAGCGTACGTATGCGCCGTACAAAAATTAAGTACAGATGGCATATCTGCAATATATAAAAGAAAAAACAAAGGTCCTAGAATGGATCCTTGCGGTACTCCGCTGAAGATATGAAATTTAGAAGAATTATGTATTTCTACTTCCGAGGACATGGATACTTGAAAGAACCTATCAGTTAAGTAATTTTCACACCAATCTATTGCCAACTCAGAAAAATTGTAATATTTAAATTTTGCGAGGAGCATGCTATGATCAACCATATCGAAAGCCTTGGAAAAGTCAATCTGAATTAATAATGAAATGTTAGACTTATCATAGTTCTCTAGAAGATTATCTATAATATTTAGAAGACAGGTGTTTGTGGAATGTCCAGTTCTGAATCCCGATTGATTAGATGGCAAAATGTTGTTTTCCAACGCATATGACATGATTTGATCACAACATACTCTCTCAAGAATCTTAGATAAAGTTGGTAGGATACTGATAGGTCGTAAGTCATCAAGGGTAGAACAGTTCTGAACTTTAGCTATTGGTTTAATAATTGCTATCTTCCAAACATTTGGCATCACACCTTCTAGAATACATGTGTTAACAATATGGGTAATGTAATCCACGATAATGGGTAATATTATTCTAATCATTTTTACTGATATACCGTCTACGCCTACAGCATTTGATTTAATCGATAGAAAATTTTTTATCACTGTTTCGCTGTCTACAGTGTTAAAATTAAATGAATGACCAGGTTGCTCTCTATATTTATTATTTAAGTAAAAATTCTTGGAATTAAGATCAACAGTACTTGTACCTGTCAGAGTTAAAAGATGTTGTCCATATTTTTCGGGTTCGCGAAGAGATTCTGGAATATTTTTTTGTGATATACTTTCAGTTACACCTAGACGTTTAAGGTTATACCATAACTTACTAGAGTCTCTAATATTATTGTTTATTTCCCACTCCAGGAAAGCCTGTTTTTCTTTGCGTATAGCAGCTGTTGTTAAGTTGCGTAGCTGTTTATAATAATTGTATTTAGCTTCAGTTCTATGTTTCTTATAATCAATAAACGCTTTATCTCTTTTACGTTGCATTACTTTAATCACTGGAGTGAACCAAGGACAATAATTTTTAGAGGCTCTAGCAGTTTTTATCGGTGCATGTTTGTCGTACAATGCAATAATATTATTATTCAAAAAATTTAGTTTATCATTTATATTATTTAATTGAATAATATTATTCCATTCAACCTTTTGACAATCGTCAAAAAAATTTCCAAAATCAAAGTTCTTAAAATCTCTGAACATAACATTTTTAGATGACGAAACAGGTATAGGTAAATCTAAGATACAATAAACACAAGAGTGATCTGTAAGATTAGTACATTCAATAACACCAGCAATTGAACATAAGGAAGGATTAGATGTAGCTACAATATCCAGAAGAGTTTTTGAAACTGGTCGTGTGTATTTATCAATCAACTGATGCATACCATACGCAGATAATAAATTTTTGAAAAATAACGAACGTGCATCATTTATTAATAAATTGACATTAATATCCCCAGTACAAATAATACAGTCCGCCATTGTAGCAAATTCTGCAAATATGGGTTCCAGAACACTGAGGTCTTTATAAAATTGACAATGAGGGTTGTATACGACACCAACAATTAGCGTATAATTTAGGTTTGTGATCTGGATCCATAAATGTTCGACAATGTTTTTTGTTACAAATGAGGTATTTAATATTTTATAGTTAACATTACTGCGAACATAAAAAGCGATACCTCCACCACGTTTGTCAGCTCTTGGTAAACTAATTAAATTGTATCCTTCAATGTGAAATAGATGAGCTGGGGAGGAATCACTTATCCATGTTTCAGTGACAGCTAAGATGTCAAAATTTTGATCAAAAACAAAATCTTTAAATTTCAAAAAGCAGGAATTAAGCGATCCAATATTAATGTGCCCGCATTTGAAATTATAAATATTAGGGTCAATGACCTTAGTATTATAAACAGGTGTATTCATACTTATAAATAAAAGACAACAAATTTTTAATTAAACAATTCAAATAAGTTTATGAAGGTCAGTCTCACTGTTTATTTGATGTGTTTTGGCTGATTCGTTTTTGCGCGCATAAATTTTGCCATTCCTGGTCCACACGAATTTATAGTTTTTGTTGTGAAGTTCTTGACGGGCCTGCTTGAAAAGTTGCATATTTGAGGGGGAAAGATGGTCGTTCACATACACATTATTTTCAATTCCTTCATAATGTAAGTCTTTTGTTGTTAAATGTTTTTTATTTTTAATAGCACTTACGAACTTTTCTTTTAACATGCGCGACACAAATTTCACAACAGTGATTTGTAATTTAGTGGTCCATTTAACCGGTAAACAGGAAAATATCATTAGCAAATAGAAAGGTAGACGATGAGTTCTGAAGAACTGTTGTTAATTGATTAATCAGAGGGTGATGATAATGAAGAAACTGAAGATAATGAAAACGAATATGCGGGATGCAAGGAAAATTATTAAAAAAAAAAAAACGATAAAGAAGAATGCTTGGATAAAATGTGTAATGTGGGGTCGCTGTTTAAACGAATGAATGACAAATGACAACAATCTGTTAACCAGTTCGTCTCCTCATGGCCTGTCCATCTCACCTATACATATAGTGGAGGAGAGTTGGACTTTTGTGGACCCGAATAAAATATTTTTGGGTTTTCGAAATATAGTTTAAATAACGAAATAAAATAATCTAATTAAAAACTTCCGAAATACGTGGGCTTTTTGTTATAGCATGACGTTACCTACATGAATTCCGTTAATATTTTGATTGGGAACTGTAAAAGACCGAAAATGTTCAATCAATCAAGAACACAACGGACCTTGAGTTACGGTAATCTTCGGTTGTGTACTTTTAAAGTTAGTTGAATTTGTGTCTTCTATATTAACTTTTATTATTTTTTTATAACTGCCACAGAATTATTTAAGAGATTAGTACATAAATTACCTGTTTATGTGTAATTTATCAAAAGTGTGCATCACTAGTGCCACTGCTATTCTCAAACAGTTTTTATTTGAATATAAATATCATTTTTAAACTTATATAATTTAAATTAATTTATTTTTATAAATGTAATGTACAAACAGCATATACTTCAAGAACATTTTAGTCCGCGAAAGAAACAATTTGACAAGAAAATCCATATTCCTGACATCACATTGATTACTTCAAACTTTGGAAGTCTGTAACTCGGTTATTAATATAAATAAATCATTTTCATCGGATTTCCACCAATCGTCTTATGGTCGGTTGCACCGTTGTTAATTAAATTTTAAGTTTTCCTTATATGGACAATATCACATCGGAAGAAAAAGTCAAATATACTATTTAACATTGCTGTCAAAATTACAATTGTTTCTCGAATAAAATTTATGCCTTGTTGGTGCAACTCGACATTAGTGACCCTCATACTTTAAAATGAGATTATAAAAAAAAATGGTGGAAATCCCCATTATTTTTCCAAAATGTGGCCCATCTCACCCCCACTTACCCTATAATATATAAATGAAGGTTGGTATAATACATAAAATATAATTTTATTATGTGTACTAAACAAAAAACAAATGACCAAAAATGTTTAAAAATTGACCAAATAAATAAAATTTTCGCGCAAATAATTGGATCCCAAAATACATTGCAAATTTCATAACATCTACCACTGAAATAAACTTAACGTTCTATAAAGTTTCAAGAGATATTCTTTTCATAATTTCAATTTAGAATAGCTTAATTTTAATATAAGGCAATAAACATGTTTTTAATTCCTTTTTTAATTTTCAGACTTGAGACGGCGGTAATGAAAACAAAGCCTTATTAATCCACCTTATTATATTCCTTTTCACCTTTCTTATTTTGTTGGCTTTGGTTGTTTTACGTTGCTATGGATCTCGACAACGGCGACAACTACACGAGTGACTATCTGCGCAACCACTCGGACTCGCTTCCGTGGATTAACACCAGCCAGATCGACCAGGAGTTGCTGAAGAAGTATATGCTGAATCGGAAGGTCGATGAGCCCGCCTTCCAGATTCTCATTGCGGCTTACTGTCTGCTCATTGTTGTTGGCGCCGCCGGAAATACTCTCGTGGTGAGTACGGATATGAATTTGACGTTTATTATTTGATTAACAACGGATAATAACTGTCGTAGTACATTTGTCGTCTAGAAAATAAATTTGAACTGTCAAGCGGCAAATGGCTCTCTTTTTACAAATACTTTAATATCATTTGAAGTTAATTGTTGCTGGTGGCGCAAGTCAAAATGATACACCTAATCACTTAATATTTTCTTAGTATAAGTAATAAATAACCAGTTTTAACTCAAAAAATATATATAAGTTATTATATTTACTCTTCCCTTAATACAAAAAAATTAAAAACAATAATTAGAAATATTACATACAGGGCTACCATAACGCAAAGGCAAGGCGGCAAAATATGATTTTCATACTACTTTTGTGTTTCTATTTCATTTACTATAATTATACGTTATCATGGCGTCTGGAGGAACCATTTTTTTCCAACCTATCATTTCATTATAACTTTTACTTTTACTATAGGTATTATTTGGTAGAGCCGAATGTAATCTACATTGCTCGACAAAAAAAAACCGACGATTATACTAAAAAAAAATGTTTATCGTTTCTATCACCTAAATTATAATATGTATTTAAATTGCAATATAAATGTAAATATTAGCGTGGCAAAAGTTTTTCGTGTATTTGATAAGAAAAAAATTTGAGTTTCTTTACTTTCTAGTAAGGGCGCCAAAAATGAAATCGCCTGTAGTGCCGAAATGTCTAACGGTGGCCTTGATTACATACCTAAACAAATATAAATGTTTACAGAACCATAAAATTTAAAAATAATTGAAAATTATACACTTACACATAAAACTAGATTGATTAAAAATATAACGCGTCATCTGATGTTTAAATGCAGAGGTATTTCAACCCCACATCTAACAAGTGACTAGTTGAGTCCTAATAGGATTAGCAGTAGAACCGTAAGATAATATGTCAACCAACGTGATAAGAACAGCCTAGAGTAGCTCAGTTGGTAAAGCAACATCCCGGCAAGATATAAGTCTCGGATACAAATCCTGGCGGTTGACTTATTCTTTTCACAATTTATTTACATAACATAACGTAACATAACAGATCATAACATAACGAAATTATCAATGTATGTAAACAGGTCCAGGATTTCTTAGTTTATGTAAGAGCATAAAATAACATAGCGTAAGGAAATGGTCAAATTTCATTTCTTTACGGTTACGCTATGTAATAGATTATGTTCGGACGTGTACGTGAGTAGTCGAGGTACCACACCGCATTGTATATATGTGGTCTTTTAATTTTTAATAGTCTATCAAAAACTGTCACTTTTATTCTTGTACGTGATGTCATTTTAATAAAATAATTTGTGTAAAATCTTGTTTTCTCTTGGATATGATTTATAAAGCGTTTTTTCTTTTTTCTCTAACTTGGTAACTAATAAAATACATATTATTAATATTACTATCGGAATAATAATGTCTGTCATTAATATCAAAATGAAATGAGCTATACACGGTGTTACGGAGTCTATTATGAAAATTATGAATTTTTACATTTTATTATATTATGTACCTACGTTATGCTATGTTATGTTATGTAATCTCTGAATCCAGCTTAAGGCATAATAACATTTAGTTGGACCTCCTTTATTTTCTAACATCATTTTCAATCGATTTGGAATATATTTTACCAATTTCTTCTCTTTTAACTCTTCATTCGATTTTCGCCAAACTATTGACAGCAATATTTTAAGATTAATGTAATTTTACTTGAAAGTAAAAAAAAAAACTTCTGCATGTATAAATAACCAGTTATTCGTTCATAATATATCAATTAGTTAAATATAAATTTACTTAATTAATTTGAAATAATAAACTTATGACATAAAATTATATACAACAATGTAGCTATACACATAAAGCGTTTCGGTCAGGTTATGTTAGGTTAGGTTGTGTCTTGTGGTCTGTCGTAAATCTAAGTTGTTCCAGCTGTTTTGTCGTAACGTAGGTTTGTGACAAGCCGAAACCCACAGCTCCAACCGCTGTATATCAAGACATTAGAACAATTCCCAATTTAACATAATGTGTCAATAATGTTAGTCGCTTTGCTTAATCACTGAAGTTGTATGTAAATAAAATTAAAACAAAAATAATGGTAACATTTTCGTTTAATTAAATAATTCATTTTGTAGAGTTTTTACCGAAATAAAATATATTTGTATTTTTTAAGAAATTACTTATCGTTCTATGTACCTCAAATTTACTAACTGTTTACATTTTTATATTTCTATTCATGTTTTCTAATTGGTTCTTAGATAAAATATTGTATGTCACTCATGTGTGTAGGATTTCTATGCACTCACGCAACTCATGCATAAAAATACTTCTTCTCACATAATATCGTAAATAACTATTATATATACATTATAAAATTGTGATAAAACTAATAAACATTTAAAAAAGATTTGGGTGTTTGTAAAGTTACATATATTGGAAAAAATATTGATTACTACTCGTAAAACTTTTTTCACAAAGTTTTAGTATTATTTATATTTTAATCTGTCTGGTATAGTCTTTTTCACGAAAATGTGATCGTACGTCATACCTAGTAATAAAATTGTAGCCAAAACAGCAATGTTACTATCCCTAGCATATGCCCAATAAAATACAAGGAACTTAGTGTCTTTCACTAATAAATGGTTGGTAATCCTGCACAACGTTGCCATTTTCAAAATGTCAAAAAATAATATTATTTTTGAAAAATGTCAAAAAATCGAGCAAAAAATTTAGGAAGTTGTGCACAGAATATGGTGAATTCTGTAATATGGTATTTCGAACAAGAACGTGACAACCGAAGATACAGAGGGGAATGCTGAATAAATTTAATTTATTTTATGTAATAATTCATAATATGATATATACACACGTGGTATACTATGCAACCATCAACACTTGAATGTACCCTATAAATACTTGGCAACGTTGCATCAGGGAACATTATGACGTACGATCACATTTTCGTGAAAAAGACTATATATATTATTTTCTGTCTTAAAAATTTTATTTTCATAAAAATATCTCTCTTATTTTGTACTTTTATTTCTACAATTTCCTTTTTATATTTTATTATAAAATGGAAGAGCAAATAAATTTAAATAAAATGTAAGATTTAATAAAAGCGAACGGAAAGATCTTTGTTTGAATTTAAGTTGACGTAATAAAGGAAAAAAACATGATGTGTTTGTAAGTAGTTCGAGTTCCATAAATTGTAGACTTTATTGTAGAGCCTACAGTGTAGACTAATAACCATAAAAATGTGACTTTTCTCCTTCATTTAACCCCGCTTTTTTCTTCACAAAGTTATTGCGTTTTTTCCTTCAAAGGTTTTTTCATATTTGCTAATAAAATTATGTTGAGTTGGGTTTTGTAAGTTAATAGCAAATGCAAAAATAAGCGATTTCTAATATTAAATTATTTGTAATTAACTTTCGAGTTATTTGCATTTGCATAGTAGTAATTTTTAAGTAAGCAGTTTTATTAGAAATCAAATATAGAAATAAAATTTTGAAATAAAAATACGAATGACTGGTAGTATGCAACTTAGTCCGCACAACGGCTTGCTGTGTGTTGACCTTACAGAGATTGTATCTTTGTACTTGAGGCGCTGTTCATACTAGAAATATGCCAAAGATGATGATGATGATGAATCTAATGTGTCAATCTTATCATCTACTAGTCCCCCGTTAGTTAGTTAGTACAGTATGTGCAATGAAATGTGGAATACAGGACTTTAACACGGGATTTCAAAATATTGCGAATACTCTCTCTCACCTGATAGATTTAGAACAAGACTAGAGGAGTACAAAGTTGTTCAAAATTAAATTCTACATCAGATAATATCATAATTAATGCTACAGCACATCTACAATACGAGATATATTAAATATAAAATGTAACAATTTCGTTATGCACATATTTACAAAAAAATCTACGTGACAGTTTTGTGAAGTATCACTGATTATAATTTTTATTGTTTGTATTTTATTATTATTTTAGTTGGATTACTAATATTATTAAATAATATACAAATATTAATAGAATATAAATAAAAAAGTATTAAATAAAAAATTAATTAATATGGCATAACATTAACTGTCACAGATATTTTCTTTTATTTCCAAGCTGTCTGATTTTGAATGAAAGTGTTACATTTTATATTCAATATATCTCGTACTGCAGACGTGCAGTTGCATCTATTATGGGCTTATGTAATATACAATTTCATTTTGAATAACTTTGCCCTCATGTAGTTTTGCTCTAGATCTATCAAGAGAGAGAATAAGTGCAATCATAGGCGAGCGCAGGGATTAGGTAATGGGGGTGTCCAGCAATAAAAAAATCATACTAGTTTCGTTAGTTTTGTTTCCGGAAGAGCTTAGGTGCGAAAAGGAAATTAATTTCTTACTATTTCTTCATAAATACTATACCTACATATTTTTTTTCTTCATAAGTACAACTTAAATGGGATAAGAAACAAACTAATGTTTTAAGTAATATTGGATAGATTGTATTTTGTTCAAAATAAGGGTCTTCAATTACTAGATTTGGTTTATTTATGTATCGCTTAAAAGCATAACTTAAATTACTATTCCGACCGGTGACAAAGCAATCCCGTACAGTAGGAAGTTATTGTTTTCTACAAAATAAATATACAATCATATTTATTTCATTATCGTCCGGGAATATATCACTTTTCCTACTAGATACACAATATACTATTTCGCAAATAATTTCCCACGAAAAGATTTTTTTTAAATACCATTATATTTAAACAGAGTAAGACGATGTATCTATTAATTTAGTTTTAAGTAAAAATATTATGTTTTAACGACATAATTAAAAAAACACTAAGTTCTACTATAAAAATCGATTAAAGTTTTTTCTTAAATCAACTTTTAATCCAAATAAGAATAGATTATTCAAAATTATTTTATAGTTTTCTTAGCACCCTCCTGTGCACGCCTATGAGTGCAATTTTTGAAATCCCATGTTAAGATTCTATATTCCGCGTTTCGTTGCATATATTGTATGCAGATGTTCATTTTAAATGGACCACCATTGCTATCTTGAGAAATATAAGAGATGCGAGGTCGGATAAATTTGCAAACAATTTCTATTTTACAAGGCTATTAAAATTAGTCAATTTCTGACAAATTCTGCATTCTTATCATGCTAATTCTATCTTCTAATTAGAACATCCTGTTAAAAGAACGCAGAATTTGTCGTTCGTTTTCTATTTATTCATGGCAAATGCTATTTTTAGGAAAGTACACAAATTTAATGCAAACATAGGGATTTTAATTTTTAACTAAAAATTGATTTAATAAAATTGTTTCTCATTTTAATAGTCTTAGAAACAACCTGTATATTATAGGCAACATTGTATTTGACGCTGTGACTTGTATTACCGGTTGCATCAAGTTACAATTAATGTTTACAATAATTATACATCATTATTGACAACTATAATTATGAATTGTAATGTAATTAATAACAATGCAGAACACTCTACCTGTCTGCAGTTTCTCGAATGTGCTCTAATTTAGCTGGATCGAAAAAATGTTATTATCTAAACGATATCATATTCCGGAACACTCTTCTGATAAATCAGTGCTCAACTAATTGCTCTAGTTCTTCCCCTACCAAAACAAACTCAGAATGCAGAACACGCTACTTGGTTATATGAAATGTACTGTCATCATCGATAGGTCAATAAAAAGGTTATTACATTAGCGAAATCCTACTGCGAAATAGGCTTTTTATACACTCAACGCTCAATCAATTCCTCTAATTATACCCCTTTCAAAACAAATTCACAATGCAGAACACCTATCTACTCTAAATGTACTCCTACCATCGATAGGTCAATAAAAAGGTTATTACGTGAGCGAAATCTTATTGCGAAACATGCTTCTTATGCACTCAACACTCAATAAATCGCTCTAATTATTCCCCTTTCAAAACAAATTCACAATGCAGAACACCTGTCTACTCGAAATGTACTCTACATAACTGGGTAGAAAAAAGGTTATTACTTGAGTTAAAAGAGACCCTCCGAAGTAGCTTTGTGAAAGAGCTAAAAGCAGAATATTCTACGCCTTGTTAACCTCAAAGGTAAGATTTGAAGTTGTCAGTGGGATGAGCTTTGACAACTTATTTCTTTAGACAGATTTCATTATAATCAAATTACTTAATTTATTAAAAGAAAAAGCCTTTGTGAAATCGTGCTGTATACATAATTTTATCTGTCTATTTGAATTGTGCTCTAATTTCATTGGGAAAAGATTATTGCCGCATTTAAAAATAAAAGTAGGAACGGGATTAAAAATGTAGTGAATAAAAAATATTATGGTAAAAAGTAGGTACACCTTAAAAGTATAAGTGCTCTTCAACATATATTCGCTATAAAAAAAATCTGATATGGACACCACATGACTTCCTTGTGCGCTAAATTATACACATTTTGGCTGCAATTCATTTAAACTTCATTTCACTTGCAAATGAGATCATTTTACTGTTAATCATTCTTTAACTTCCATTCGTTTAATATCTTCGAACTTCCCTTCGAAATGCATCATCCTTTAAAAATTTTATTAAAAATGTTTATTTTTAATCGCTTGCAAAGAAATATATTGTTTATATTTATTTCCTACATATTTCTAACTTTCCTAACTAAATATATTCGGATCAATGTCAATTTATTAATAAGAAATTAAATGTTTCCTACAAAAATTGAGAGCCAACTGATTTATTATTTTTATTAAGTTTTTGGCAAAAGTATAGTGCCCTTTTGAATCGAATGATTGTAAATAAAAAGAAAATTTCCCTTACGGCACTGCTGATTGCATAGAAAAAGAAGGTACAACTAGATGTTATGTACAAAATTTTAGAATTTTACGTCTAATTATTTTTACATACACTCAAACTAACTAATCTCCGTACACACATCTTTGCGCTTTGTTTTTGAAATATACAGGGTGTTCCATTTAAGCGTGCCACCATTGCTATCTCGAGAACTATAAGAGCTACGAGGTTGGTTAAATTAGCAAAGAACCACCATTTTACAAGACTAATACAATGAGCAAAAAAATTTTTTTTTCAACCAGTGGTTCTCAAAATACGGGACACAACTTTCTTATTTTAAATGGGAACGAATGTTTATTTTTAAGTTATTCGATAGAGTATTTTTTTCTGAATTCAACGATATAAATATATCATATACTAATATAACAAAATAACTGAGAAAAATGCATGGTAGATTTATTTGTATTTTATTTATTTCTGGCTGAAATAAGAGTGCTTTGGATAGAAAACAATTCATTTTCTTCTTAAAACTGACAGTTTAAGAAAATAAAATTTAACAAAAAATAATCAAACAATGTTAGACAGAACTACATGTCTATGTTTTCTAACCATAGCACTCTTGTTTCAGCCAGATATAAATAAAATACATATAAATTTAACATGCATTTTTCTCAGTTATTTTGTTATATTAGTATATGATATGTACATATCGCTGAATTCAGAAAAAAATACTCTATCGAATAACCTAAAAATAAACATATGTTCCCATTTAAAATAAGAAAGTTGTGTCCCGTATTTTGAGAACCACTGGTCGAAAAAAATATTTTTTTTGCTCATTGTATTAGTCTTGTAAAATGGTGGTTCTTTGCTAATTTAACCAACCTCGTAGCTCTTATAATTCTCGAGATAGCAATGGTGGCAATTTTAAATGGAACACCCTGTATATAAAGCACCCTGAAATCTTCTGGAACTCAGTATTTGTTTCAGATGAACCAAAATAAACCTTTTTGGGTCAGATAGGCGAATTATTGCTTGAAAAAGAAAAAATGAACAAATGAAAACAAAAAAAATTATAACAGTGAAATATAGAAGAGATTCTGTGCATATGGGGCTGCATGAGTTTAGAAGGGTTGGGAAACTTAATTTTTATTGATGGGAATGTGGGTTATTTGAATATTTTAAAAGAGCATTTGGAAAAATATGTTGAAAATTAGGTTTAAGGGATTCTTATGTCTTTCAATAAGATAATGACCCCTAAACATACTACACGTAAATTGCTAGAATGGTTATTGTACAATTGTAGAAAACAATTAAAAACTGAATATGAATCCTATTGAACATCTCTGTGATTGGGTAAAATTGACTCCCAAATTTCAAGAAAATTAGTGGAAAGTATGATAAATCGTTTAAGGGAAGTAATTCTAACGAATGGCGGTTCAAAAGATCATTGATTTTATATAATTTACTGGTGTAATTAGTGTTATATTAAGTATATATATATATATATATATATATATATATATATATATATAAGTATATAAATATATATATATATATATATATATATATAAGTATATAAATATATATATATATATATATATATATATATACTGGTGTAGGTACTAATTGGAATGAGTGTAGGTTCGGACGTTACTCCTCAATGTATATTTCCGATGAAAACCGATTTTTTTCGCGGTTACAATACTTCCTTTACTTCGTACAAGGAAATAAAATAGGATTTTTTTTTAAAAAAACTTGTTTGTTAGCGTAAAGAAAATTCGGAATAGAAACGTATTGTCGAAATAATAATGTTTGTGATATAGTGAAAGAAATTAATAAACATGAATTTGGCTAATTTATGAATAATAGAGTTAATATAATATTAAATGTACATAAAACGAAAGTGGTAAAAAATTATGAATATTCATATTCTTCGATGTTCTTAAACTCATCTTTCAATTAAGGAACATATTAAGAATGAATGTGATTAACGAAATGAACATCCGCATTCGATCTTTTTTACAATGAAGTCTATTTCCTGTGACATTCAACTCTCTGACTGTGCTATTTAATTCTCTTGTTTTCCGAGGGTAAACAGTTGTAGATTCAAAGTCACCACCGGAGGACGTAGGAAGCTGCGACATGAGCTAAACAACCGATGTTTGGCATTTGACGTAATTAGGTTGCTAAGGCATGTGGTTGCAAGTGATAACAAGGTAACTAATATTCCTATGCAAGTATACAACGAATATTTAACAGTTTGAAACTTGCAAATACACGATAATGGTTCAATAGTGGAAGTAGAAGTTCATAGAATAATAATGCGGGATATTTTATGATAAAGGTCAAGTATTAATTTAGAAATTGTAATGGCATGCGAAGCGAAGTGCTCTAATAAAACCGAGCGCTGTGCAAATACCTGAGGCACAAAGTACACATAATGTAGTATATTTTTTGGCCGACATAAATTTTATTACCTTTTTTTGGATAACGAAAAACAATAAAATGTATAATGATGTTAACCACAAAATTTATTAATTTTTGAATTACAAAAAGTAATTATAAATTTAACTTTTTAATAAATAATAATAAAATATTTTTTTTACGTCGTTGCGAATCAAGTCAAAGCTTTCTTTTAATTTCCAGAATGTAAAAAAGCTACGTTAATAATTTATTTACTAATAAATAAATTTCAGACTTCATCTGTACTGACGAGAATAGCGGATTCAGTATAAGTTAGACAGTTGTGTTTCCACAAAAATATTTCAATAAATAGTTTTTGTTCTTGATAATTCTGCTTCATATCATATAAATCTTTATGTCTGTGAATATGAAACGCCTTTGCGCTTCAAATTTTTTTATTCTTATTTTTGAAATTCCAAAACTGGCCTGTCTTAAAGGGGGGCGGTCGCCCCGTCGCCCTCCCTCAAATCCGCCACTGATTTCAAGACCCAACGACCATTTGATTTACCGTAAAATAAAAAAATACAGTTGGTAACAAATAATTCAGTCACCCTCCTGGAGAAGGCAGTACCATTGCTTCTCCAGTCCCTATTGTAGATAGATCACCTCAATCACAATTCTGGAGTGCACGTGCTCACCTGGCTTTATTTCCTTTTCCAATAAATACATGGCATTTATTATATTACTTATGAATATATACTATGATTTAAATGAAAATAATGCTAAAAAGAAGGAATTTATTTTATAATTATAATTGTAAGGACTGAAGATATGTTTAAATAAGAACCTATATATTTACTGTTTTATGTCTGTTTTATTTTTCATGTAATTTAATTTTTGAATGTTATATCCTTATATGTATAATTAAAATTTATTACATACAATTATTTTTACCCTCTTGATCTCGAGTATTCGCCATTGGTAGGTAGCTAAACGCTTTATTATAAATTTTGCTAAATTAATATTAAACATTTTCGGGTTTTATGTTTGACATAACTATAATTTATTTTTTTTATTTCGCAATTTAACCTTTGTAGATGAAGTTGATAAATATATGTTCTCCACCACTTTAATGAATTATGAAGACGTAAATTTTCACAATTTATGTTCTTAATTACAATATAGGCACATTATACTTAATTGCTTTATTTTAATATTACTTTGACATACATTTTGTAATTATAATGCTTTTATCTTCCAACCAGTATAAAGAGAATTACTTGATTAATATAAGGGAAAAACTCTAAACGTAGACATGAAACAGACCACGCATACTGCAAGCAATAAAAATATCACAGTTAACTGTCTCGGAGGAAATTAAACTAAGTAAGTACATGTAGTCACAAACAAAAAATACTGGTTTTTAAACATTTTTCATTTATACGGTCGCCCGCAGTGCAATTAAGTCGTGAATTTTTCAAAAAACTTTCTGCAAAACATGGATCTGAAAAAACTTATAATTTCCTATACAGCTACAATTTGTTTACTCCAATGCAGAACGGGTTACCAAACGTACAATATGACATTCTCCTGGGATATAATACACAATTTATTTTGTTACAGCAGTACTTTTGGAAGGTTATTTGAAAATTATTGCAAAGAGAAATAAGGGTTTATACTATTATATATACTGTATATCAGTATGCAGAACCACTAAAAATTTAAAATAAAAATTCCCATTTTTATTTAAAATATACCTAAGTATATTATTAAAATACATGTAAAAGTCAAATAACAAAATTACTTCTTTGTATTTTACATTTTATTGTGTGTTAATAAGCGCAAATGCGGTGAGTAAGGCTAGCAAAAAAGTCGATATATAGATTTAAGTAGACTTTTTAAAAAGACGTTCGATCGATTGTTGAAAAATATAGTATCGATTAATTAAATTTAGACTTTCGACGATTTTATCCACGATTTTTTCCATTAATTAGTCTTTACTGACTTTTGTTTTCAAATAACTATCTCGACTTTTAGACTTCGAATTTCGATTTTCGATTTCCTGAAACTTTAAAATCTTTTCTAATTTTTTTACCTTGTGCCCGTATTCATAAAACGTTCGTTATAGTTATAACATTTCTTTAATTTTTTTGATAAATTATGAAACAGTAGACAATCTAAAATTTTTATTTTACTTTAAAAACGAATTGTGTTATTGGACAATATATTTAACGAAGCGTTATAACTATAACGAACGTTTTATGAATAAGGGCATTAAATTTTTATAATACTAGAGTATTTTCAATAGGTTGTTAAATATTTGTTTATGTTTAAATTCAAACAAAATGTATTTTCAGCGTCATAATGGGAAAACACTATTTCAAAAATATATCTCTGATTGTACAGGGACTAAATAATTAAATCGTGACAGCAATTTCTTTGAAAAAATTGTCCTGTCAATATCCTTTTAACAAATTGCTAAGCAACCAAGTGTTCGTATAAATAAAAATTATATTCGGCCAAGTCTAATCTCTAGTGGTACCTATTGCTATTGTTAATAAGTTTTTTATTTGATAATTATCATTTTTTCTATATGAAAAAGGAATATTTGTTTAATTGTTCCGTTTTTTAGACTATATAGACTACCTACTGGATTTTTCAAAATTTTATGTTTTTTCATTGATTACCATATCATGTATATGTAATGGCTTCATTTAGTTTAAGATGAAAAATTTGAACCCGCGACCTTTTGTTTTAAACAAGTCCGTAAAAATATGGATACAAGTTTCGAGATGAATATTCATATCGTACTCATATTTTTGTTTTCCAAGTGAATAAGTAATTCAGAATTTTAAACATCCGTTTTGTTCACAAAACACACAAAAGCTCTTGTTTTGAAAATTTAAAAGTTTCCCACTACTCTTCATTAAAAAATTGTAGAACACTTTCAGTGCTCTCTTGCTGTCCTGTGATACATGATGTTAAATTGCTTAATAATGCAAGCAAGCATTCTCTAGTGGGTTCTTACATAAGTACATAATCGCGAATGAGCTTATGTTCACATGACACGAATGTTGCAAAACGCATGAAGTTTCAGTTTCACTTACTCGGAATACGTGTCTTAAGTGGGGTATTTTAGTGAAACTTGAGGCACAAAGCATACTGATAATAAATAACAGAATCTGTAACACATAAGCAGGTAGGGCTCACATTTTCGCACAAATAAGAGGCTGCAAGATTATCGGTTGATAAACTGCGCACTTAGCAAATGATATAAAGAAGTTTCCTAAATGTACATTCTGTTGAAGGTATTGAACTCAATATTGCAGTGGAAAAAATGCTGATGAATTATTTATTTAAGAAACTACCTTATTTACATCAACTTTAACTGCTAATGTGCAAATAAATAATTGCATAAAATTTCTAGTTTGTTTCTGAAATTTATAAGTCTTAAAAAATCTAATTTAACAATTTTTGTATATTTTTACCTCCTATTTAAGTAATAAAATGAATATTACAAATATTGATAAATATGAACTTTAAATTTTGATTCGGATAAATAATTGTAGAACAATATAAATTTTCATTATCAGATGACGTGTTTTTTTTTTACAGTAATAGTAGAAAACCTTTTACACTAATAGTAAATTTTAGTTCTTTCCGGAAAATTATTTTTTGCAAAATAAGGACACATCACAGTAGTTTTTTTTAATGTGTATAGGAAATACAACAAATAACTAAAAACATTTAATTCACAATGCACATCTTAAAATGTAAATCTTCGTGACGTCATAACGCCTAGTGACAGATAACTACGCCAACTGTTATTTCTGGTGCCAAATGCTGTGAAAACTACTTTGTTTTGACGCTTAAAGTTGTGCTTGCAGTGCAGAAACGGAAGATAAATTTAACTAGTTAGACATTAAACTTGTATTATACAGCAATTTTATATATTAGAATGGAACACTCCATATGTTTTTACAAAATTCACAGATTTTTAGTTTCTCTTTTTAAAAAATTTCTTATTCATTATAGTCCTAAAATGATCATTATAGATTCTATTCATGTTTTTATGAATAAATAATCATACAGCAAGTAAGCATGAAACAATAAACAATAAAAAATAAATTCGTAAAAGATGTTTTACGTAAAAAACTAAATGAATATAAAAAAGTTGATAAATTAAGTGTTAGAAGCAAATAATAATTAATGGAAATCTGATGCAACTAATCTTATTATTTGAACAAGTGAATCCATGCCTTACTTTCTTTCTTTGCAAATGCGAACAAGTGTAGCGTCAAATAACGTCAATGTGTGTTTCTATATCAGTTATGAATGTCAAACTGTGTTAAGATATCACTTGAAATAATATTGTTACTTGTTAAAACATTGAAGCTACAACAAAAAATAGAAATAGAAGCGCAATATATATTTTCACTTAACAGTTCTCCTAACTTCCTGAAAACTATAAATTTTTCTAAATTAAAGTTCCGGACTCCAGTAGTAAATTTCTAGAAAAAAGTTGGTGATGGATTGCCTAGTGTAATTTCAGATAGAGAAAAAAGGAAAGTTCCCGATTGACTAGGGTTTCTATAGGAAATATATTTTAAACTTTTTTCATCCATAAATATTCCATTCTTTAAAATTAAATTGCAAATGACCGGTTTTACTATTAATAAATAGGTATTTTATTCAATAGTTAAACAGTTAAACTATTCGTAGAATATAACTCCATTTGCCAAGTTAAATATTTATTCGATGAATTGTTTGACATTTGAAATATTTTTTGATTTTTATTATAACATTTCTTAAAATGATTTGAGAAAATATTAAGTTATATATTTAAATTTGCAAAAAAGAATACAAAATAGATATTTATGTAATAAGTTGCCAAATGATAGTTCTTTAGGCACGCGACGTGAGATTTGTTCCCACGAGCGCAGCGATTGGACCAACACATCAAGTGCTTAAAACACTCATTTCGCTATGTATTACCTACGTACAATATTTTTTATAATTTCATTTCATAATTGCAAATTACTAGCAATATAGATAAAAGTTTTAAAGTAATCGACATAATAAAACAAATGTTTCTTTGTCTAATTCACTATATTTATCGTTTCAAAATTTACCTGTAATGGCAAAATACAGTTCTCAAATAACTGTCAAAATTTGACACTTCAGTGGAAGACATGAAAGTAATGAAAATAATATATTGTGTTATTAAGAGTAAAAGTGATACTTTGTGTGGCGAGCATGGAAGTTTGCACGGCGAGCGAAGCGAGTCGGACAATTGCATACGAGGCACACAAAGGTACTTTTACTCTGAATAACACATGCTATTTTTTCTTCAAATGTAGAAATTTTAAAAATTAATTACTATTTGACGTATAATATGTAGGTTACCTGTCAGTTATTCATAATTTTTAGTAACTTTATTCTTAGGTTATCTAGTTTTTATAGTGACATTTAGGGCGATATTACAGATTTCTATTGTACAAGTTACTTCTTATTGGCTGATTCTACATACGGCGGCGAAGAAATTAAACGGCGGCTAGAATAAAAAATTATATTACGGCGGCATAGAAATTAAACTTCAACCTTGTCAATCACGTCACAGAAGATGTCACTTTTATGACGTTTGAAGAAAAAAATCATTTCCACTTAAAAATATAGAAAATATTGCACGAAAATTTAAAATTATTTAACATCGTGTACCTTAAATATTTAAAATAAATAAATAATTATTAATTTCCTTAATTATTCTAATTTCAAGCACGAAATTATTACTTTTGCGCACTAGTACTTAAATATATTCACTTTATTTCAATATTAAAATAAGAATCGAAAAGATGTCATTATAAAACGAAATTTTAAAAAATATATAAATGGATTAAAGATTATTGTAAAAATTTATATATTTTAAGGTTTTTTTTGATAATAATAAATAGGTCAATATAAGAATGTTATCGCTCTCTTCACAGTCATTGACATATTCTAAGGAAGAAATTGTGTAACGAGTCCAATAGGAAAGAACGACGAAAAGTAGGGACGATCCATTTTCAGTCATTTCCAAATATTCCACTATATTTAATAAAATTTTCCTTTTCTTCTTCGATGTAATTTTTGTTTCTTCCTCTTTGTTCTTTTCTTTTTATTTGTATCTTTAATTTGACTTACGTTTGTAATGCAGGGTGAATACTAGAAACTTTGACCTAGGAAATTAAGATGGGAAGACAGTTTTTTGCTATTATCATCTGTCCCGATAAATATGATGGAGTGTCTGTTGTATACCATTCGTTAGATTATTTAATTTTGCATCTATTGATATCAAGTATTACGGAATCAGACTTTTTTAATAGAAATATTGTATAAAATAAATTGAATTTTGACAGCTGTGATTGATATTTATGTAATAAGAAAATTTCAAACAAAATGTTTCATAGCCAAGTGACAATGATAGAGCGAGAAGTTACATGTAGTACTTATCCTTAAAATTTACACTAGCTCATATGAATTTTTAATAATCTTAATTCTACTGTTCAATATGACTACGAAAATATTTTTAGGAGCATGCATTACAGATTTGTGATTTATACCCATACAGGGGGGTTTTGAAGTTAATGTCATAAATTTAAGGGTAAGTGGTATGACATTTGTAAATTACGAAAAAGAAAGAATTTTTAAAAATTTTGTATATTTAATGGTAGTTTTCATAAAACTAACATTTTTGATAACACTGGACCACTGCCACTACTGGCAACGCATTTACATAATTTATCTATTTTCGCTAAAAATAATGTTTAATTTAATTATTAAGAATAAGATCTTTTACAACTAATTTTGAATGTATCTGTGATAACCATATTTCTAATGAAATATAAATTAAAACAGCAGTAAAAAAGTTTATTTTTTCGAATTTTTAAAAAAATGTCTTAATATTGACCCTTAAAGTTATGACATTAATTTCGAAACCACCCTTTAGCAGCTGTCTAAATCTACACATAATAAGTTTCTAAGATATTATAGCGCTACTTTTATGTGAATCGTATAACTGGATAATTTGAATAATTTCATTGTATAACCAATGAAATATAAGCTGCAATTATCATTGGGTGTATCACTGGCTGCTTTAGTTTTATAAAATATTCAACAAGCTGATAAAATTAATGCATCACAATTTTTAAATATTTTTTTAAATTATCTTTAATAAAATTAGATAAAATATAATCTGAATGGATTGTTGCAACATAATGTGACAATTTGGGAGTATAAGTTAAATGGAAAATTAAAGTACCTACAACAGCTTAGTTATAATAAAATAACAATTATTAAAAACTAGGAATAAAATTGTTGTTTGTTGTTTCCTCTTGTTCTAATTACTACTTCCCTATGTGCATAAGGAAACTTTTTTTAAAATTTTGTTTGAAATTCTTTTAAATATTTGTCATGTTCTCCTGTTCGTTGTGGAAAAAAACAAAACGGTTAATTAAAACACCACAGAAGGCAAAAAACTTACTAAGCAATTGGTAAAAAAAGCACAATCTGATTTTAAATTTTGTCCTGTTCGTTATTTTAAAATTGAGAAAGAAAACTTAATGGTTATTAGAAATAGCATAGAAGACATAAAGCCTATACTAAGCAATTGGTAAAAAAGTACAAAGAGGAAATAAATTATGTCAATGCAAATTATTTTAGTAATACGTAAATGATATGAATGAGGATTCACTGTTTTCATTTTAATATATAACTAATAACAAAATGTTATTTAATTATTGACATACATACCTACATTTTGCCACCAAGGAAAAGTCATAAATATTTATTATTCTCTCATTTTTCAAGCACTGATAGAATTTTTTACTTTGTTACTTTTCTATTTGAGATAATAAATCTAGTCTTTGAGAATATTAATTTGTATTCATGTCAACTTTTTAAAATGTGATACTGTACTGTCACAATTTGATAAAGCAGCGCAAGTTAAAAATATATTAAGAAACAAAATGTCTCAAAACAGTTAATTGAGGAATTGAAATCGATGTGACAGACTCCAAAATAAGAATGTTGTAATTAAACTTTAAGTTTTTATATTAAGTAAATAATTTTTGTTCATGTTATAATATAAATTTTGATTTTTCGAGATACATAGTCTGAAGTAATAATAGTAAAATAACTGATTTTACTTACATTTAATAGTTTTATTTTATAATAATAATTATAAAAATTCATTTTGGCACCCCCAAAAGAAAAGTTCTGCGCACGCCTATGCAGATAACATAATACCCCTCTGTAACATATACGACAATGGTATAGCGAAAAAATATCTCATCTATGAATTGATGACGTGAGAATCAATTCGTCGAAATCGACCATACATGTCTACAAGGTCAAGTAAGATTTGATTTTATACTAATGAAAATAAATCGTATGCTAATCTGTAAATGGGGCCTTTTGAGAATCCCTACTTAGGCGAAATTGAAGGTACTTTTCTCCTCTTTAATTCAATTTGTGGAGAGCTCAAATTTGAAGCAGAGTACAAGCAATTTGTAGAGTAAAGCGCCCCATTATCGTTAAAATTTCGCATATTTTCGCGCATCGTATAATTCACCCTCCAATTTCCACGAACTTTTACATATATTACTCTGCGTTTGGATTAAAATTGCATTGTAATTACTTAATCAAAATGTACGTCAGCTTCTATTTGCATAACATATTTTACAACCCAACAAATCAACAGCGTCTAGTACGAAACCTCTGAACTACACTCGCTGTTGTATATTTAGAGAAAACCAGACTTTCTGTATTTAGATCAAACTGAAGCACTTAATAATAATTAAGTTTGAAATTTACGTGCGGAACTTAACTATCCTTAAATTTAATTCGGTTCATGCCAACTTTAATTGCAATACAACAGCGAAACTTTTACTGCGGTTATTGTGCAGTACTGGGCATTCATTGTTGGAGAACAATAAATGAAAACAATACTGAACAAATAACATCCACTACGTAATTGAAAAGCGGACCTATTCTGTCTACTTGTTTGTTATTTTACTTATTTGTTATTGTTGTATACTAGGATCGGCTTAATTTATCGACCACGATTTAAATCAAGTATGATTTTTTAAATAATTGACTTAAATAAAATTTTCTATAATATTGCATTTTGATCAAAATTATTTTTTTTTATATATAAACAATATCAAATTAATTATTATAAGGCATCCGTTAATGCTGGAAGATTGTCGTTATATAAAAATAAGTTTTCCGAATGATTTTAAATTGCGTACAAAAATGTACATAGCAAAGTTAATATTATTTGTAATTATTTAAATGTGTGTTAATTTATATTAGAGAATTATATTTTATTTTTACAAACAATGATTGTTAAATAAACAATTTTCTTGAAGAAAAATGCTAAAAAAAATGTTATTTAACAATCATATCTTAATTTTAAAATTGTTTTTGTATAAATCACCACTCGCTCTTGTTTTATTAGTTACGACGTCTTACGGTGTTATCACACGAAAACAATATCGACGACTGAATGGTACTGACAACTTCAACATCGACAATTTTTTCTTTTACAGGATAAAATATTTAGTTCTTTTCAGTTACAGTATTGAATGCCAACATTTCAGATTTTGTTGTTCCTTTCGATGATGTGTTGGTTTTATTTGAATCTAGGGATATTTTCATATACGCTTCATGCGCATTCACTATTCAGTGAATCTATAATTCTCATGAAAGTTTTCGAACAATACCGAAAACTGGTTGCTCCAAATAAGTCACACTATCACGAGAAAAGTTGCTCGAGATGGGAAAAGTTGTCGGAAATCGACAACAAAGGTCCCGTATCATAATATCTTTACTTTACGACAATGCGTGGATTTTTTTACACATTTCGAACCAATTTCAGAGATGGGGCCTTCTACTTCCCTGCCGATCGCGATATTTTATTTATTATATTATTTTTTTTAATAATATTTATTGTTTCATGTATTTATTTCAAATGTAATTAATATTTGTTCAAGTACAAGTGAGCGTGCAATTCTTGATCTCATATAAAAGTTTAAAGCAACTGGTGCCTTTATTAATTTATTACAAACTAAAGGTTCAGTATCAACAGATACACCGTTCAAATGAAAATATTGTTTGCTCTTGGCAGGAAGGAATCATTAGGCTGTATTTTTGATGAAGACGAAAATGGTATCGCTGTTACTTTCAATAGTGTTCGCTATCGAGACACGCTATACGATTTTTTTTTCAATTAAATAAACAACTTGAACTTGAGTGATATGTGTTTTCAGCAAGACGAAGCCACATGGCACTCAGCACATGAAACAGTCACTTTACTTGAAACCATGTTTCCTGGTCGTGAAATCTCACAGAGGGGTGACATTACTTTGTCACGAGATCTTGCGATCTAACCATATTGGATTTTTTTCTTTGGGGGTATTTAAAGGAAATGGTTTATGTCAACAAACCAACTACGATACCAGAGCTAAAACGGAGCATCAGACATGCAATTGTTGAAATACAGCCGCATTTATGCGAAAGCGTTATGAAAAATTTTGCTAAAAGAATTATTTCATGTTAGTGAAGACATGGGATTTGGTTGACATTATATTTTATACTTAACTTCTAACTCTACACTTTATATTGATAGATAAAAATTTTTTTTTACAATATTTTGTTTGTTATTCAAAATACAAATCCGGAAGTCCAATATGGATCACCCTTTAAAATCCTTAAATATTTGGTTACAGCTCTCAAATAATTTCAAAGTAATTCAAACACGATCGGTGAGACTTAAATTTAAACATGGAAAATATATTAATATTAATATGATGTTTTATAAAAAATTTTACATGTTTCTGAAAATATTGTCCGTCATATTAAAAGTTTTATATATTTAAGTTCTACTATATTTTAAAGTTATATATTCTCAAATAATTTTTATTTCGGGGTTCTCCAGTTGACAATTTTCTTTCATATTCCATATTCTGTTCCTCATGTATTTATATCTAACACGTTAATTAAACATGCATTAAATATAGTTTATAAAGTTATCTAGAATGTAAATTTATGTTTACTAATTTATATGAAAACTAAACATAAATGTAGATTCTAAGCCGATTGGCATGAATAAATAAATATTATTACTATTACAAATAGAAAAACACTTTATTATGTGTTTTAGTATTATTCCATTACAATCCGATGTTTACAAATGAAAAACAAAACTTTCAGTGCTTGCGCTTGATAATTACAGAAAATAAATATCTTTAAATTCATTACTAGCAGCGCTCTCAATGTTTCCAAGAACCCATCGCACATATTTCAATGTGACAAATTAAATTTCAGGAGTTTAATTACTATCACTGAATTAATTTGGGAATTTTAATTAATATTTCAGCCAATATAATTCAAATATGTAAGGCTTTGTGCGAGAATAATCATGTGAGTTTAAAAGCCGCCCTTTGAACTCTTGATACCCGAAAAACGTATGTTACAAAACTGACGTTAACGAGTATATATAATAATTTGTATTATGTAAAATACCTATGTCACCTCTATAGTTTAATTTCTCATAAATACATACATACAAAGGATTTGTTAGAAAATAATTATTTTGGCAAAGTTTTGGTTTTATACTAATTAAGTACGTACAAATTAGAAACTTTTGTTAAACTCTCATAATTATTATTATTTATTCTAAAAATAGTAATAAAGGTAAGAATATTAATATCATCACAAAAATTACTTAAACAGGAAAAAAAAATTTTTTAAATTTAATGAAATCTGGAATGCTTAGTGTTGCCAACTATTAACTAAAATATTCGTGCATGTGGTTTGGAACTATAAAAACAGTAAATGAAATACCGTTGAGAGTTGCCTCAAAATTATTGCAAAAAATTAGGATATTATTTAATTTGATGTACTTCTTGCCTTCCTGCTTAAAAATGGACAAAAGAAAATTTACAAAATATAAACTTTATTCCCCGTAATTGGTACCAAAATTGAAAAAAAATTAAATAAACAAAGACAAATTAACTAACATAAGAAAAACACTAAACGCTGTTCTTTTAATAAAGTATTCTTGCAAATGAAATTTTAATCTATTTAAAGATAATATAGCAAGTTGAATATTTTATAAAATAATATTTGAAAAAATGAATGTGTTTTCTTATTTATTGTTTGTTTTAAAAATTTTCGTGTGGAATAGAGCCCCCTCAGATTTTTCCGTGTGGGGGCTCGGGCTCCAAAATTCCCACGTAGTCGGCGCTTATGCTTATTACCTTACAAGGTAAAATAATTTTTCAGAAATCATAAAATTAACTGTGGTTTTTTAAAATAATTGAAATTAATTACTAAACTCAGACATTTATCATATCAGGTATTTGCTAGTATTCATAATTAAATACAATACTTAAAACACTTATCAAACCAGTGGCACTAAGAATGTTTGTATCAAGTAAACCACTCTTAATTTTACAATCTTTTTGAAAACTTTTTTTTTTTCGATGTACCTAATCAATAGGTACAGCAAATAGTTATGTCATTAATTTATCGCAATAATTTTGAAGTACACTCTAGAAAAAAATGAAATTTAAAAATACTAATTCAAAAATTATGAAAATTTGCTCTGACATAAAAATAGGTATAGGTAACCAATAATTTTTAAAAGCAAGTCATTTGATGACTATTCCAATGTGAAACAAATTCATTCAATAATTCATCATATCTATTCACCAAAACTGTGTCAATAGTGAATAATTATTCCACTGAAGTTTTTAATTGTGAAAAAAAATGGACTCATTAATTCTCTTTCGTGAATAGTTTAAATTCCAGTTAATTACGCATTTTAATGACTTTTCAGTTTCCTTTTTGTTCTCAGTTTGAAATATGGTATCATAAAATCGGATTAGGCAAAAATAACTTCTATGCGGTGATGAAAAGAGCAGAAGTTTTTGACTTTTTAATTTTGCCGTATGAAGTCGAATTTCACTAACAAATAGAGCAAAAACTCTCTATTTGGCAACCACAATTGAAGCATCGGTCTGAAGTCAGCTTTAGAACTCATATCCCTTTATAAGCCCCGAGAGGCAATATAGCTTTAGTACGTGCCAGATTCGCACATTTTAAGCTTTGAAGGAACTCTTTCGGCTGAGGATTATACAGAAAAAACTTCGATGCTCTTTGTTCCTTACTTTGCGATATTTAAATTTTCTTGTTACAGGAAGCGTTCTAAAAGGATCGCGAAGATAATGAAATTATTCCGGATAAGAGGAAAATTGTATTAGAGATGTTGATATTGCTTGATGCTTTGAAATTCTATATTTTAAAACTATAGAATGACTTGTAAAGTAAAGATATAATGCGCATATAACGAAACATGTATTATGTATTTTACATCTGTATATTTTGATTCAATTACATTTTAGATGAAGCACTTTATTTTGCTCCGTATTCAAATATTAAAATAAGAAAATGAATCATGTAAACTTTGTACATCGCGTTTGTTTGAATCAATAAAGAAAACTACTCCAATGAACAAGACAGGTTGTTATTAACTTTTTTACCTAAAAATTTCTTAAAATATTTTTAATTTACAGATAGAAACATTGTCAAATATCCCAACCAAAGGCACACCTAGATTTTTTTTTCAGAGAGGGTTGTCAAATATGTATTGTCGATTTTAAATGGTACACTATTGTTATTTATAGTTTGTTAAATGAGTAATCAATTTCTATCAATAGACTATTTTAATCCCAGCCATGGGAACAAAAGAAAATATCTGTGGGACAGTTGTGACAGTTAATGATATTATAGATAATTTCATGTTTTTGTAATATTGGTAGGTATATTATTTAAGAAAAATAATCTAAATACAAGTTTAATACTATTAAAATACAGACAAAAAAATACTGATTGTTCACTAAACTAATATATAATTTAATTTTGAACCACCTTGAACAGTTCTAGTATTGCTCTAAATGTATCAGGAGAGAGAGTATCTGAAATTTTTTGAAATCCCATATTAAAGTCCTATGTTCCGCGTTTCGTTGCATACACTGTACATGAAAAAAAGGAATTTTATAATGTAACAGTATCTTTTTAATTCTTCAAATATAATTATTACTTGGTGTCAAGTTATCCACGCATAGATTTCAGATCCCAAACATTGTGGTTATAGGCGCGTTTGAAGTTTGTAAAGTAGACAGTCTGTGATTTAAAGCATTGTAAGGCATTTGTGTGCTACTATGTTTGCAGAAGATTAGTTTGGAAGTTACGAACATTATATATTACATTTAAAACAAAGTGAAGTTGGATAAGAACCTTGATACGTAACTGGACAAGAGGTGAAGTGGGGTAATTCAGCCGCGTTTTCAAGGATATCATTTATAAAAGCAGTTTTTTTAATTTTTAAAAATCAAATTGCGAAAAACAAAAAATACGGGTATAATATAGATTAAAGCTAAAAATGAAAAATCGTTCGAGACCTCATTTTGATTGTTTCCAATTAGCAAACATTTATCGATAATTTCATTTAAAAAGAATAATTCTCAACAAATAATAATTATGTATTTATTTTAAATCTATTTACATGGATAATGTTTATATTCTTACTTATAAATATAATAGGGTTACGATTTTAATATGAAAGAACAAAAAGCAAACAGAAAATGACTTTTAAATGCAAATTTCACGTATGTATTTAAATTCCGAGTTGACATGTTGGTTGATTTTTCCCGTAAGTCAAAAAGTAATTTTAACTTTACGACCCAATACAAAGTTCTTCACAATAGAACTGCATAACTATAAAACGAATTGTAATTCGCAAAAACATTCCAGTTTACTAGATAGTCGTAAAGAGTAAGGGTGATAGTGTGAATCGAATAATTCTACATTAATTCTTATGCACACTGCATCGCCAGTTTATTTCTTAACTTCCGTGCAATGTCGGTTGCTGAAAATTTCTCGGTTTGGTTTTATTCAGTTCGTACCGCGCTTTTAACTGCCCAAGAGAGTATTGGTTGCTAAATTATTGAAGCTATTTGCTGACACATTACTGTGAGTTACATTACAATGTTAATATTGCTATTTCCTCGCTATTATATGGAATAAACTCACACCTTGGAATATAAAATTTTATACGGAATAATAGTTATTTTGTATTTCTCTGTACAACCGAAATTATCAGTTATATGAATTTTTTTTTCAAAAAATAATTAACTACAAAAATCGATCAATTTGCGAACATAACCACCCTATTGCTCCACACGTTGTACATGAGTTTTTAATGGCTAAGCACGTTTTGAAGTCTATAGAACATGATATTAATATTTTTACGATGATGTCTGTCCGTGTGTGTGTGTGTGGATGGGTGGATGGGTGGATATTTTCCTAACGATTACTAAATACCAGTGAATAAAAAAGTTGAAATTTTGGATATAACATTGTAATATCCTGATCTGATTAGACTTTGGTGTTAATCGTGCAACCGGAAGTGATGTTTTCATGAAGATCTGAAGTGTTTTACTAAAATATCTTAAATAATTATGAATATATGAAAATTTTTGTAAATAATAATTTTATATTATCTCATTAGCTAAAATGTAATAGTTGAAATTGGTTTCTATCTAGCCCAACCTAATTATTGCAAGTAATTAATGATACGGCAAATTTGTTACAATTGCGGTTAATCTATTTACTTATAGTAATAAATGTCTTATATTTGACAGTGACAATAATTATTATAATAGACCGTGAAATTTTTATAAAAATTATACATTAAAAATAATTGTACTAATACTGTACCAATTATTTTAATAATTCATTTTATCGTGTCAGCAGTCACCGCACGGATACTCATAATATATAAAATATAAATATTAATAAAAAGTGTAAAGAGGACAGGCGAGAGATTATGTGCTCGTCACATCAGATATTTTCCTAATAAACTTATGTCTGCAAATTAGCCGTACTAGTATTAGGACAAGAAAAATTAATTTCTGAGGAATAATATTTGCGAACAAGTTGCAATAGGACAACAATTGCCAGAAAGCAGTTCAATTACTACAAACTGTCCAACAGTACTGTTTATTGTTAACTACGAAATTTTATATCTTTTGCTTCATTGCTAAAACAGTGACGGTTTCGATTTCCGCTCAACTTCTGGAAGCTTGTCTATATGTTTTTAAACAATTTTTCCATAGGTAGATATATTCCAGAAAATATAGTGTTAGTCACAATATTCTTCATTTTTAATTTAACCAAAACTGTTCTTATCAATACATTTTTATAGAAAAAGAGAACAGTTCCCAAAAGATTAAAAAAAAATCTTTTGGGAACTATATGAGAAAGAGATTTTCCCAAACGAGTTTGTTTTAAACCTTTTCCTATAATTCGTCTTCACTATTGGACATTTTCAATTTCTTCTTAATAAATTTTTAATATTTAATTTAACCTTTTTAATTAATAACAGGAATTAATTCGAGCCTAAAGTTGTATAGTCGATTACATTTTTTGATAAATTTGTTTAAAGTAAACCTCTTTCTTGATGCCCATCCATAAACTTCAATATTCGATGAAGATTATCAATCAACAGAGTACACAAGCTTAAGGAATTTATAGTACAGGAAGTTCCAAACTACTTGAATATAGATTATAGGTAATTTTGGATATTGAACGCCAGCTGAGAAACCAAATTGACGCAGTAATGCACTAAGTTTTAAGTAAGAGATGCAGTGCTAACCACCAAAGTTCATACAGCCCATTCTTAACTCAAATAATATACACTCCATTAGTAAACTCTGACACTAAGCGATTTCCATTTACATCACAACAGGTCCTTATAGATAATCAAAATTATAGCCCAATTCTGAACAAATCTGTAAGCTTTAGAGGAATGACGAAACCTGAAAATTTTGGTACCTGGGTACCCGATATGAGTACCCGGGTACCCGATATGAATACCCGGGTTGTACCGGATACTCGATAATTACCCGTTACCCGATAATTACCCGATACCCGATAATTATTACCTGATACCCTTAAAATATCCGTTATTCTTTCATATTCATCTTTTTAATACAAATTTTTGGTATTTATATATAAATTTATTAAATGAACAAAAAAATAATTTCTGGTATGGAAAAAAACCATTGTTATTTTATATAATATACAAGTATATCAGCAATATAAAATTACAAAATTAAAACTTATTACGGAAGTACACTTGATTTAATTACTTAGGAATATCTCATATTTCTATTCGCAAATATCAGCATGGATGATGTATCTGCACTCAGTCTTGATCTTCGTTTTGTTACAATGTTTCCGGCAGCTGGAAACTGTCTTTAACTGGCAACAACAGATTTTAGGTAATGGGTAAATTTCGGGTAACGGGTAATAAACGGGTAACGGGTACATTTCGGGTAATCGGGTACTATTTTTGATTCCCGGCTACATTATTATCGGGTAGGTTCTGGGTACCCGGGTACCCATCGTCATTTCAAAGCCTTACAGATCTGTCTGCAAAATTATGACAAAAACGCCTCAATGTTTGTTGATTAACATAAAATTATACATAAGACTGGCTGCTTTCGTTGTGATTTTAATCATTATTTACAGATTTACAGATCTGCAAGACTTACAGATTTGTACAGAGTGGGCCTATTAAATAGTTAGATGAAATTTTTGTGCTTCTTAAAATATAGGCATATTTTACTCCTTTTAAATTTAATATTCATTTTGACAATTTAGTTTGTTCAATTTGGATGCATTTTTTAAAAAATAAGTAGGTGTTAAGAAGATGAATTAACTAAGTAATTGATTTATTTGTTTATTACATTTTGACTTCTCAACAGAAAAATATCCCAATTACAGAAAAGCAACAGAAAACTGAACAAGCATCTGCATTTGCTGTTGTAAATACAAATATCTTAGAGTATACAGAATAGCCAATCAGACGCGTCAGTTCGGGTTAAAATTTTAATCATTTGTTCTAGTTCAAAAACGGGGTAGGTATAGCAGTTAATAGTAGATTATAGCTCAATCGAATTTAGAGAAATTAGTTTAAATAATAGAATGGATATGCATAATAATAAATATTAATAAAGAAATAAAGACTTTAAAAGACCGCGAATGTTTTCATTGGCCAGTGAAATAAAATTTTAAATATGCTTGAGGCCATATAAATAGATTCCATTATATATATTTTAAAAATAAAATGATGTACAATATTACCTGTTATTACATTTCTCTTCATATTATATTCAGTAAAATTGCCAATAAGCATTTAAATGGTGATAATATAATAACACAAAAATGTTTATTCCAGGTAGCAGACACTCAAGTTCAATGATTAATAATAAAAAGGCTTTTAGTGTTTTATGTTATCATACAGTAGCAGAAACTATAGTGATTAAATCCCTTTATCCTGCTCTTACGCTTAAAAGCATTTTGAGATAGCAATTGTTTGCCTACATTATATGTCATTTCCATTTACAGTGCTCAAGTTGGAAAACACTTCGTTAAAAATTGATAGTAAAGATACGCGACACTTCTCTTTACACTCAATAACGGAAAATTTATAATCAGGTAATGAGATTTTCTCGCTGTTGTTGCAATGAAATGTCACAAATGAATACAGGTTGCAACATTTCAACACATTTTCGGAAAAAGAAATCAATGAAGTTTTTGATCATAATAAAATTTAAATAATAAATACTTAAGGAAAATTATTTGAGTATAATAATAAATTGAAAACTGTGGCAACAAATCATTGTAATATTTATATATTTAAAATCACTTACCATAGGTTGAATTTGATATTTTCATACGTAGATATGGGCAGCGTGATCTGAAAGAAAGAGTATTTGAAAATATTGTTTATTATTTTTTAACTTTATGTACACTTTTTTAAATAAAAATTATAATGCAGAAAAATATAGTATATTATTATATAAGTTTTATAGGACGGTATATTGTTCCATGAGTTGTTTGGGGTTCGACGAGCGCAGCGAGGAGTGTTCCAAAAATACGAAGAGAACATTATGTCGTATAGAAAGAGTATAATATACTGTTTTTTTATACTTTGCTTTTCTTATTTAATAAAAATTTAAAAAGTTTCAATTAAAAAAATAATAGAGTGTAATCTAGGGATATATATGAAATATGGTAACTCTGTTGAATTGAAGTTGGGTACATTTATCTGTCAGAATGCATTTAAAATATTGTGAAAATATATTTACAAATCTGTACGTTATGACTTATTAATATCCTTTTAAATTAGTTTTGTTCATTTGATTTTCATACTCAGAAATAATAAAAATTGTATTAAAAATATTTAAAAATATTTGAGTTTATCAATTTTACATTTAAAATGGGGTGCACTTATTAAAAGTACCAATTTTACAACAAAATTACCAAAAACAATTTAACAATATCTTATATTATTAAACCGTTTACGATATAACAATAATTGTTAACGCAAAGTATAAAAAAGTATTTTATACATACTTATATATAGTTTTAAATATGTAAATAATTTAGTAAACAAATATAATTTGAAGTTAGTAAAATCAGGAATAAAATGTGTAAAGTTTAATAACTAATATAACGAATAAAAATATAATTTTAGAAGTCTTAATAAACCTGAATCCACAAATGTCCCTTTTATAACTTTATAAAATACCAGTTATTTTTGTTTTAATAAAAATAATATAAGATATACAGTGCTGGCCAGAGAAATAAGATTCCAATAGAAGTTTGAAAACTTTTTTGTGTAGTATGTTTTCTTTTAAATTTAAGTTAATTACGTGAATATTAAACAATTTGAAACTCAACAATATTTATATTTTGATAAATCTTTTTTTTTTCATGCTCTGGCATCTTAATTACATTAGAAAATCAACTTCATTTCAAAGTAGAGTACAAAATATTATCTTAATATTACCCCTACTATAAACTTGGGCAAAATATTTACCGCAGAGTTGAAAACTTGAAGCAAAACATTTAAACGTCAGCGTCTGCGTATGCTGCAAATAGAAAGTTGGAATCTGCGGGGAAATAATTTAAGTAACATTGTGCCCCGTTATTCATAATTTGTAAAGATTAATTTGGTAAGTTAGCTGCTATTACAGTAATTAATATCTTGCAGATTTAATTAACATGTAAAAGCTTAATTTTGTCTAAGGTGAACGATCATAGCATATAGCTTAAGTGAAACAGTTCACTAATTTAACTAAATTATATTGCTATTTGCTTTGAATAGAAACAAGAATACCTTTGTCACTTAAATAATACCGTCTGAACAACATACATATGTATATGAAATGCATTTCTTATAATTTTTATTTATGAAGTTATAAGGATTCGGGGCTACAATAAAAATTACATATCGAGTTTTTGTATGAGTACAAAAATAGTGTATTACAATCAGGGATGTGATAACGTTAATATAATGTTTAAAACGTGAACAATATAACGTTATATAACATTATAATATCGATATTATAAGGTTAAATAATAGTATATTACGTACCGTGAACGGTAAGTGACAGTTTTTAGGTCGAGAATGGGAAGTCGAGACCCGAAGGGTCGAGATTTCCTAAACATTCGAGACTTCAAAGATCACTTATAGTTCAAGGTTAGTAAGCTATTTTTTGCAATACCTACAAAAATAATAGAAAAAGAAAAATAGGTTTCAAAATTAACGTCTGTCAGATTGATGTCAAAAATAAAAGTTGAATTGCAATTGAGAGTAAGAGTGCCATGAATGTTTATGATGATGTGGAAACTAAATATTTACCATCCACCATGAATTGTAAGTAACACACTTATTGTCCACCATGCACGGGAAGTGTTTACTATAACCATGGAAACCAAATCTGCAATAAAAGTTCCACTTACTGTGTTTAAATTTTGTTATTAATGGGTAAATTACTGTGCAAGTATTGCAAAAATGCATTTTTCATAAAAAAAATTAAGCTGAACTAAATATACTTAAAATATTAATACCAGGCATTACTAATAACCTTAATAACGTAACACACAAACGCTATTACTAGTGATATTTATGTACACATAGTACTAATACCGAAAAATATTAAAATATCAATATATTACGACTTTATATTCCCTCAACGGTAAAAAACTTTATAGTGTATCGTAATTTGTTACGTTACGGTTACATAACGATATTTTCTTAAATAAAACGTTATTATAACGTTATAGGGTATCGTTACGTTCCGTTTTCCATCCCTGATTACAATAAATGGGAAGATACAAACAGCATAAAATAACCACTTAAAATTAGTAAACAAAATAACGATCAATAAAACAATAATTACAATAAAATTTTCAAAAAATCTCCTTATTTACTTTTAAGTAATTATCTAATTTGCTATAAAACTAAAGTGCCGGTTTTTCAAGTGTGTGGTAAGTCTCTTTTCGGTTTTTTCAATATCTTCTTAACGTTAGCAGTATACCATCGAAAATGTGTTAAGAAAACAGAACACGTTCTATTTTTCATACAATTTATCGCACTCAATTTGACTGCGAGCATGCGTATATAGGTATGAATTTTGTGATCTCACGCGTTTCTAACTTTTATTCGTTTTTATTGTATCTATTGTGTTTATAGAAAACTTAGTGTTACTACCGGTAAAGTTGTAAGTATTGCAAACTTTAAATGTAAAGAATTTATGGTTAATTTTGCTTGTCACATTAACATATTCAAGGAAAGTGCGCAGAATCGATATATTGTACAAGAAATTGCGTTAGTATCACACAAAACTTCGTCAAAATCTAGCAATTTTTAGTACAAGATATTGTATCATTTCTTGTACTATTTATTCCGTATATAGGCTATTTTAAAACAGCTTTTAGATGACAGGAGGATAAACTAACAGCTAGTTTATGCTACCGATAAAATTTTGCGAGTAAGATAAATTTACAAAGTTTTTGACAAATTTTTGCCACGTAATTAGTACAATGGCAGTATTTATTTGATACCCTGAACTGATCCAGCAGTAATTCGTTTTACTTCCAAACGAATGTTCCATGTTACATTAATAGTTATAAAAAATAGCGATAAATTGAAAATAATATCATATATTTGTCATGTCAAAATAAACGTCAAACTTTGTGTCGTTTATTTCATTCTGTATGTATGTATGTATACTTTTTGAATATAAAACTTACTTACAAAACAAACCGCCGTGCTGTCATGCCTGTCATGAGAAACAAGGAATACAAGTTGAAAGAAAAAGATGGCAAACGGGTTCAACTTGGGTTGAATCTACCAACCTCCAAAATAGCTGGTTCAGTTGGATCAGTTCGGGAACAGTTCCGGGTTACTTAAATAGTGCCAAGTAAACAAAACTAACCTACCAGGTTATACACTTTAAAAGTCCCATATAAATATGGCCAATACATTTTCTGAGACTGTCGACGATGAAAAAGTAGTAAATTTTATTAATGTGATATATATATATATATAAGATGTCAACCAGCTCATTTTAATTTCTGGAGTGACCATAATTTTTTCGAAAGATTTAGATTTAATAAAAATACAGCAATGTATTTATTACAAAATATAGCAAATATTATTCGGTTTTCTACTAACAGGTAAATCAAAGTACGACATTATGAGTAGCATATAACATTTCATATATATTTTTAAAATTAAATATCAAAATTTTATTTACAGAAATTTTGCAATTATCCCGTTGAAACATCAGCAATCCAAACTGTCAAATATTGATATTTTTATTTTTTTAGTCAAAATTTGTTTACATAAGAATACAGCAAATATAAGTCAAATTTATTACCAACTTGAGATTGACAATTAAATCTGGCTGTTACTTATCAGCAAGATAAAAAAAAATATTGGAAAACGCGTTTTCATTACCATGGAGTTTACCTATCAGATATATTTAATCTATTTGGTATTTAACAGAAAATTTGACAGCGGATTGAAAAACCGGCCCTTAATCTTTTAAAAAACCCCAATAATAAAAATGTACACTATATTTCCCGTAATTGTTCCTCACGTTATCAATTTTTGCTGCAAGAATTATTAAACTTTTATGACATTCATGTCATTTCTGTCATTTATGAAGCATCGATAATTTGTGTTTCATTGTGTGTTATTAGTTTCGTTAGTTTTCTCGGTTTACTCTACAATTATTTTCGTATATTTCATTAATTTTTATATTTCTAGATAATACTGTCTGTTTTGATATTTAATTACTTTGGAAATTACACGAGTTACACAAACAAATAAACAAACGATTGCAATCTACACGAGAAAGGTGGAGAGCAAAATGAGAATGCAATATATTTTAAATCTATCCTACGCTGATATCATATTTGCTATTGAAGAACACATATTTTTTTTAATTATTGATTACCTTTTTAAAGCAATTGATTTAAATAATCGAAACCTTATGATAAAAAATTAGAATTAAGGACACAACTAATGATATCTTTTTTATTTTCCAAATATTCTTATTTCTCATTAGAGTAACTAATAGCAACTAATACAATTACATAAATTTTATAATTGCCTGAAGAATAACTTCTTTCCAAATTTTTAAGACAAAAACTATATTTATATAAAAATCTGTTATTAGAAATCTCTCTCTAATCATTATGCGTAATTGTTCCCTATATTATTATTTATAAATTTGTATACACAAAAATATCTGCAAATATGTAGGTACATATTTTTCAGCAAAATTGATCATTAATAAATTTATTTATATCAAAATATAATCTGCAGGTTTGTTATCGTATTTTGTGGTTTAGGAAATACATCCTACATATTTTTTATTACGATATTTTAAAACAATGTGTAGGAAGCACAATATACTTTAATAACAAAGGATTTATTTAGAAACATGAAAAATTGTTTTGAATTGCCGTAATCCACAATATTGGTAATATTTGTTATTGTATCCCAAACTAAAATTTATCATTATCTGCGAATCAATTTCGTTGTTGTTTATAACTATGAATTGGATTCAATCCGGTGATTCCATAACCATTGGAATTACTAGCAATGAATTATTTCTTACGTTTTTCTGCGAATGACACCGCCAATGCAGTGTATCACGGTGGATTAGCCGACCAATGCATCATTAACGTCGCTTTTTGCCGGGAAAGCAAATACCTAGCCGGAAAAACTGTAATCCCATCTGAAAACCGGCGAGATTACCGGGACCAGAAGTTCTCAACAATGGCTGTGAATTTTAATAACTGGTGGTTAGGTGCTAATATATTCTAAACGAGGGCTGTGTTATTTTTATTGATTTAACATTAGGTGTAATGTAAAAAGTTCAGAACTTAAAAATATGCAATATGAATACAAACAGGGGCTTAAATGGCGATCATGAAAATTGTTGTAATAATCACACATGACTTTGGTTTTTAAATTTTTATGTTGTTATCCTTTATCAGTTTTTTAATTACTATTTTTTGGAAGATAAAAAATTGGAAAAATAATGTAATTATTACAAAGGGTTAAATACAATCCTGCAATATGATATTCATTGCAATTATTTAATTAAATAAAAAATTGTCTTTTGTTTTCCAGAACCTATCACAATTCCACGATACCATGAGTTTAGTTTAACGTGAAACATGGGATTTGTCATGTTCTTTGTAACGGCTTCAAATTTGATTGACAGCAATGTATCAACGAGTTCACTTTAAAATGAAACATATGTTGTCAAATTAACGACATTATTAACTGCAAAATTGAGATATTTTTTTAAAATAACATTTCCACGTCGTTGTAATCGTTGGAATGGACTTGGTGAGCAAATTGAGTATTCACTTTAAAATAAAACATACGTAGTCAAATTAACGTCATTATTAACTGCGAAATTAAGATATTATTTTAAATTACATTTCCACGTCGATGGAATCGTTGGAATGGACTTGGTAACAAACTGAGTGGCCCGCTAAGTCCCATGATCTCACAGTAGGTACTTGATAATAAATATTATAAATTAGTTTTATTATTGTTTAACCTCTGTTTCATTTGAAATTGAACGCTCAGATACATAGCTGTTAATCAAATGTCAAGTCGTAACCATATAACGATACGAAGTCACATATTTCACGTCAAAATAAACTCACGGTATAAATAATATTATAATATTTATTTAAAAATTATTTATTTGAAATGTATCCAAATTTTGTTACTGTTCTAGAAATTATATTAGTATTATCAATTACCCTCGCATCTGTACCTAGTAAGATCTTTTCAAGATTGAAAATAATAAAAACTTTTAAAATCACAAGAGGTGTTTATATTTTATCATTTTCATGTAATTTAACAGTCATATTTTTACATAAATAAAAACTTAATTGACTCTAGGATTTAATTTATTAATAATTTTTTGTGTGATTATATTAATTTTTAAAAAATAATTTATTTATTTAACCGGTTTCAGGGTATTAAGCTTTTGTTTACATAGACAAAAGTAAGCATGGTAACTAAGTTATAATTATATCCCGTGTAATTTTAACAAGTCAATATGATAATAATATTACCGTATAGATATGTCAAAATAATACAATTGGATAATATAGATGTAACCATGTCATCATATAAACCCATACAAACTTGATCACGAAAACGTTACTCACAAGAGAATTTTATAAAAATAATAATTATTAATAACGTGAGACCGGTAAAACTATTGTACAAACCAAGGAGGTTATGAATCCTATCAGTGGTGGAACCACGCTATATTGACATTGACAATTTCTCCTTACTTTATCAATCCCCTGCCCATAATAGTTCTGTCAGTGTCAAGATATCGGTACCAGGCAATATTGTCATTGTTTATTTTGCCATTAAAAAGTTCTTGATAAGATATTGGGGCCTATTATGTAACTCAGTGGTTCATTTTTAATCAGTTGCTAAATTTTTTGACAAATAAGAACAAACATTTTGAATGATGTTTTGATAATTTCTCCATTGCTATCTATTTTCATTGGAGAAAAATTTTGGCAACTGGTTAACAATTAACCATTGAGTTACAGAATAGAGAGTATTATCGTTTTGTACTTGTCAATGTCACCATGGCGTGGTCCCAACGGGTTGACAATTGTGCTTATTATTTAAAACATCGAATGTCACCATGGCGAAAATTCAAATTTGCAATGAATTTGAGACATTCTCAAATCAGTGTAGATTGTGAAGAGTATTTTTTATATGTGTTGGTACGTATAAACTATAAATAACGATTACTATTTTAGAATTTCAAGTACAATTTGTAGTTGATATTTGCAATTGATATCATAACAAGTTCATATTATAGCAACCGAAGTTATGAAATCCCACCCCAGACCTTAAATGTCATAAAATCCTCACTCTCCGAGCTCGGAATTCAATTGAGATAGCGGCAGTTATGATATTCATAACTATCCTAGGTATGTTAATACAATAGCTATTCATTTTCATGTACTCCTTAAATTCAATAAATTATTATTTTGTTGCACAAATTTTTTTTTAAGTCCTCGCATCTCAACTTTGCACCAGGCCCTTCTTTTGTTTCGGGCGGGCCTATTCTAAATAAAAATAAAACTCCTCAAACTGTAAAGTAGATATTCCTAATGCGCTCACGAACTGAATACCCCGAATGTTCTCGTTGGCTAAGTAGGTTGTGTGTGATATGTGGAGGTCTCGGCTTGGTTTCCGGCATTTGATTTGGTTTTTCGTTCGCAGATATATTACCGGGTGCGTGTTAAACCGGGGCTGGGCGGCCGGCAGACATCACTCGACCTGGACAACAGCGCCTGGGCGGGAAGCCGAGGAGTTGGGATCTGTGACTATTGCTAATTTATACACACTCAGACAAGTAGATAGGGAGGAGCTCGAGGGGCTGAAGTCCTCTCCGAAATTCTTATTAATTTATTAAAAATCACACATCTCATTGAATCTTGTAATTTTATTTAAATGTATTCGTATTTAGTTTTGTTTCAATTATTTAGAGCCTCTTCTTCAAGATAACGATAGAATCATGATAAAGGAAAATTATAATATACCCGCATCCCTTCATTTTCCAAAATTTCGAAGCCCCCCTTAAAATAATCCTGGTTACGGGCCTAACACAATGCAGGCTAATTACACGGTATATCCTTTTCAGAAAAGGTGTTATCATCACTACAGAAACTAGAAGCACATCTTTAATTCTTTTCTCCTGCTGTTAACTGTTCAATATACGTAACTAAGTTGATCCTCACGTCATCAATTTCTGCTGCAAGAATATAGACATGGCAAAGATGAAATTTTTATTCGCTATTTCATTATCGAACGTGGTACATAGAGATAGTGTCTAACCGAAGTTTCTATTTCGTTTTCGGTTTCGCCCAATTTCGGCAAAAAGTGTTTTTTCGCTCGGCCGAAACTATAGTGTTCTTGTCATGTCTGGCGCTTTCGGATTTGTTCGGAACGGTTTCACTCATCTATTTTTTTGTTTGTTATTTAACAGTTTTGTTTTGTACGTTATTTCATTTTTCTTCAATTCGAAGATATGGTTATTATTTTATTATCGTTATTCTGAGGCTGTTATTACAAAGGTGTCGATTCCAAGAAAAAATTAACGGTAAGAAAGCATACATTATAAAAGAACTTGTTAGTAACAAATACTTCTTGAAAAGACTACTTGTTTGATTGTGATTATTTCATTATTTGTGAGGTAGACTTTACATCTTTAGTAAAGATAATATCAATGCAAAAATAAAGTGATTTTCTAATAAATTAAACTCTTTTATATAATTTCATAATCGAATAATACCTTAAAAGGTAAGAAAAACACTAGATTTCCATATGTAATAATAATTTAACTAAGTTTTCTACATAAGTTTCGGTTTCTAGAAGAGGAGCCGACTATTCGGTTACAGTTTCGACTGAAAATCATGTTTCGGTCGGACACTACAGAGGGGTATTTTATTTATGCTATCTGCGTTCAACTAACGACAAAAATTAAATAAAAACTATAGTGTAACCCCGGTAACGGATATTTTCAAAAATTTAGATAATTTGAATGTGTCATTCATGTCATTTATTACGGTGATTTTGTCGTTGACAATTTGTGCTTCTTGGTTTGTTGGTAGTGTCATTAGTATAATATTACCTCTTTTTGTATATGACATTCATTATTATACTGTCAGTGTTGAACTTTTCTTAATTCGGATATCACACTATTTTACCCGACCAGATGATATCATCAATCTCTCTTTTCCCTATAGCGATTTGAATCACATTGTTACGATTGATGACGTGAAGATTAATTTCGGGAAATCGACTTTATACCGCCGTATCGATTCAGTTATAATGGTAGGTTGTCAATGACAAATGAACTTGTCGTCATGCTTTACCTATTTACAAATAAAGTAAAGTATAGTCGGGTCACGATAAGAACGATTGCACGTCATCAATGTATGTTTATATGCAGCGATTATAATTTTCTAAAAATGTAGAAAATCTACTATACATTTGTGCTAATATTTTTTATAATATTTTTTCTTGATTTAAATTTTAAATAATATATTTAAAAGAATATTGCCCAAAAAATAACACAGAATTAAATACAATAATCAATTTTATTAATAATAATATGGATATTATTAACATTCTATTTTACAAAATTCTATCTCAGTATATCTATGTCAGAATCACATAAATAAATGAATAAAATTAACTATTTATATACAAATATTTGGGTATATCCTATAACATACCTTCAAGTAAATGTATTGTATATGTTTTTAACCAATTTTCATACAATATTTCACTATATATTTTAGTAAAAATTATATTTTTCACGGAGCTAATACTCATGTCATCAAACCAGGAATGAACTGTTAGATATGTCATTCTTCAAAAATATTGTAATTAAAAGTCTACTAAGGAACATAAACACAACTTACATTATTTTGAAACATAAAACGATAAATATAACAATGAACAGAATACAAGAAAGTACTATTTAATTATTTATATTTGCTTGGTTATGTCAATATTATAATGTGTTTATTTTGACTGTCTTATTTATTTCTTGCATTGGAACGTCTCAACCAATTTAGATCAATAGGTGTATGTAAATGTAGATAACGTAAACAAACTGTCGGAACCAAGAGTAAAGCTTAAAAATTGATGATGTCATTAAGGACACGCAACCATTCTTATCGATGCCCGACTATATATAAAAAAATCAATACATTTAGAAATAGTTATTTATATGAAATGCAGGAACACCATTTTCCTGGATGAGTATTTTGTGGCGTGAACTTGCGAGCGTTGCAATAAACGAATCCTGGAAAAAATTCACGCATGAGGTTTGCACAATATTTTTTGTACGAAAATCATAGAATAAATAATTAGTTCTTATTAATCGCAAAACGGCGTTCCCACACTTGATATATAAATAACTATTAAAATACATTTTCCAAAACTACGCTGCTAATATCTAATTGATTTGACAAAAAGTTTTTGTAGATTATTTTCTTACATTGTAAACTATTTATCTTTTCTTCATTTCGAACAATTTTTAATCTTATTCTTTTTATGTGTTTTATACCTAAACATTCAGCTCTTTTATATTTTATAAATATTTTTGAAACTGTGGATGGATTTCAGAATATTAAATTGGTAAAAATATATCATAACCAGAATTGTACCAAGTAATCATTCGATTTTTTTCATTAGTAAACACAAGTTTAAACTATATGATGACAAGTTCATTTCACATTGACAACCTATGTTGTTTGGACAAATAGAAAAAAAGAAAAATAAGTTTCAAAATTAATAACTATGAGATTGTTATCGAACCAAACAAAAGAAATAAATTGACGTTTGAAAGCTATATTACTATCTATGGGCGGTAAGTGAATATATTATAGCTTTGATGAATTATGGAAACTAATTGTACAATAAAAGTTCCATTTACTATGTTTAAATTAATTAATAACTAATATTTCAGATATTACAAAAACGAATATAATTAGCCTGTATATTGCCATGCATGTTTGAAAAATAATGGAATATGCTTTCGATCTACTAAAATTGGATATAAAAACTAAAATTAGTAATCAAAACCAATCAGTTTAAAAACAAATAAACATACATTAATTCCGTCATTCAATATTTTAATATAACAACAAAATCACATTTTGTTAATTGATTTAGAGAAAAACAAAATTGACAGTTTAATGAATTTTAATTACAAACGTAAAAAGTAAACGGATATGTTTCATACAACGAGGTATTTATGTGTGACATAGATGTGTTTATATATTAGCAATAGAATTTTTAATAAAATGTCATGCCAACTTCGAGTGATGTCCATCGGACGTTGTTCATTCCAATCATGTCAATCCGTAAATCCCTACATGCATGTCAGTTTTAATAATGTTTTGTTTCGAATAAACTCATCACTTCATACATAATAGAGGTTATCTACATTAATATTTATAACAAAGCTTATATGCAAAAGAACAATAGATATTTTATCAATTTTTCATCTTTCAATATCCATACATAATGAAATAATATCGATATCTTTGATTTGTACATGTATATAAAATTATATTATGCAAATTTAATAAAAAAAAAAACAATACCTGATTGTTGATGATGACGGATGACGATGAAATATGTCACGAAATGGTCCACAAACACTTTCTTTACGACCTTACATATTTTGTACTTCACACGACGCACAAGACACTGAGACTGAGAACGCTACCGGCTGCCGGTTTAGACAAAATTAAACAAATAATTTAATTAATAAAATTCAATTAGATGGCACACCAGTCGATTTGTGTGATTATAAATAAAAGAATTTACTTGTTAATTTTGTTTGTGATGATTTTGCAATTGTATTATTTAAAATATAATTATATTATAATGATAGATAAAAAAATTGATATTATTTCATTGATTTAGTTTCTATTTCTACATAAATAATTTCAAAATAGATAATGTAAAAATTTTGCAGTTGTGTATTGTATTACATATGTATGTATTATTATTTAAATTTACTATTCCATTTACATGGAACATGTCATGTTTTCATTTTTCAATTAAACTTTGACCCTTACTAAGTTACCATTTATTAATCCATAAAAAATCACTTACCGATTTTTAATTCGTAATTTTACAATATTACCGAGGTAAAACGGTTTTTCGTGGTGCCTGCCATTATCTATATTGCTATAGCAATAAAAAGAAAAATTGTTACCTCAAGTACATATGTATATTGTACAACAGTTTATTTGTTATTCACTTGTAAATAAAATTAGAAATAAAACCAGATTCTGACAGCTACTAATGTGATGTCAAAAATTCATATGCCAGAGACAAACACAGTTTTCAATCATAAAATAATGCAACTATAACCTATTTAATAACTAGGAGGAGTGAGATGAAGTTGGCGCACTAAAATAAATACTTCTGATTGGCTGACGTGACTCCAATTTTACACTCAACAATATTTGTCACATCATCTAACGTGTAAAAAAGTGCTTCAAAGTCCGTTTCACGGTTATCAGTTTTTTTAGTTCATTGTTCTTATCAAGATATTATTGTATTTTATATTTATTTGTAATATTTTTAATATTGTATATTGTATATTTTGTTTTATGTGCTTTAAACTTTATTGTGAATTATCACAGTGTAAACGTGACTACAGCATTCACTCCTCGTAGTTTTTAAATAGAGTATAGTAACCGGTGAAATGATTTCTCACACTTTAACCCACTTTCAAGCTTTATATGGTGAAAAAAGTGTCACTTTCCATAGTGGTCGTAGAAAAATAACTTTTTGCACAAGTCTAAAAAGTGGTCATCTAGCAACGAGACCAAACATTAATGCTAATGTTTACTTTTCGTTCAAATATCTTAACCAAAAAACGTCAGTTTTTGACCCCTCATTATGTAATATGTACCTATTACATTTTGAAAATATGGTATGACTTATCTTTATGGTCAAATACATATACAAACCTTATAAAATTTGCATAAACTAAAGCGATACACCTAGAAATGGTCTTTAATCCATAACAATTTGCTTGTTAATGTTACCTTAAATTTTATGCAAAAATAATTGGAGTAGGTATCATTGTCTTTAATAAACCGCAATATGTTCTACAAAATGAGGTACAAGCTAATAAATAATACAGGTATTGTGGTCCAAAACGGCAGCTGGCCTACATTAAACGGGTTGTGGGAATGTTTTCGGGTTCTGGGATTACTCAAGTTAAATCCACGTAATTGTAACATTAATTAGAACTTGTACCTGTGTTTCAGCTCACGTCCATTTGTAATGCCCATTCCTCATTGTTTTAACAATTATACTATGTAATGATTTAATATTATTATCTAAATGATCTGATGAATTCACAACAGCAAAATACAAGTTTATATTTCATAAATTATTTTTAGAAAATATTATCGGTGTAGGTTCATTAAATGGAGAATAGCTGAACTAGGTATTAAGGCATTCATTATAAATGATAAAATAATCTTGGTATTTTACTATAATAGTAAATAATAAATAATGTACAAATAGGTATAATAATAATAATTTTTCATAGTTCAGTAATTATTACATCAAATTTGGTTAATTATTCTCCTATTTCATAAATCCCATCGTGATATTTAATCAGCATTATAACTTAGTCCAAATATTAATTGCTGGAATATTGTTTAATTATAATATTTAAGTATAATTACTCCAATTTTTTTTTTTGATATTTAAAAAATATTTAGATATACATACATTGGTGGTCTACTGATTTACTGACTAGCCGTGAACTAATTGAAATGGACTATAGGTATGCGTATATTTTTTATTTGTTTATATAAAATTACTATTTTTTTTCAAAATATTTTACATTATCGGGAAAAGCTTTGTTTCAATAAGGTAACAGAGGTTACAACAAAAAAATGAATTTTAAATATTCCTTGCAAAGTAATCCGATTATACAACGCATGTGTAGATAATTACAACTAGTGATGTAAAATACCCGTATATATATTTTTTGGGGTAAATAAATACTCGGGTATATAAAAAACACTTTTTTTTCTTAATACAGGCATTTATCATATTAAAGATTTATTAAAATAAATAATTAACATTACTTGTTGAATATTCTTTTTATTAAGAAATGAAATAAAAAAAAGGAAATAAACATTTATCCTGAGATGACAGTAGATTTTTAATTTTTGGATAGGTAAATAAGCCTCGGGTAAATATCAAAATTATATTTACCTACCTGTCGGGTATTTACCCACCTCACATCACTAATTACGACTAGAATAAATAGTGAATTAAGCAAATAATAGGCGTATGTAATTGATAGAAATTAGTACTATATAGGTACCAGTGGCGGCTACTCCATAGGGGCGCTAGGACGCGAGCCTCCCAAGACGTACAGAGTAAAATATAAAAAGTAAATATTTTATTTTAGGCTAAAAAATCTCTTAATGTAGATTTATATATATTATATATAAAAACAAAAAAAAAACATTAATTCAGCTCGTTTTGTTTCCTCAACATATGTAGTTTCTCTCATTGGGGCTCGAAAAATTAGCGTCCCAATATAACGAGAGAGTCTGCTGGGTATCACGTTTGCTTACTCTTAAGATCGGACCACTTGGGTTGTTTTCATACACTGTAGAGCATACAGTTAATAAACACAGTTTTAACGCGGCACTCGAACTGTGAGCCCAAGATCGCTACTGACGCTACTGTGTCATCATATTGTAGGTATAGATGACAAGTAGTACTGTTATGCTTTGCGGGCGGGTATTACATTATATATACAAATAAAATGTTACAAATTTTATTTTTATATGAAAATAATAAAATGTATATATAAATAAGAATACGCAAGCCAGAATCATTTAACTCTCCGAGAGTGCATAATTTCCAGTGCACGCTTGGGACAGAGAGCTGATGCTAGTTATTTATCTCTCTCTGCGTAATGTGACTGTGATGGTACCTTGCCGGTACAAATGAGCTGCGCTAAACGTGCACAAGTGATGAGTGCATTTGGCCTTCGCGCTCGCGTTTGGCGTAATCAACGCCCTAATATTTCTCCGGCAGTAAAATAATCATATTTTTATGACATAATTAAATTTAAAAAATGTAAGTAACATAATTTTTATTTTAATTACACGTCACTAGTCTAAACAGTTCCACAAGTAATATTAATAATTCAGTAACCAATGGTTACTGGTTAAAGTCACCGTTCCGAGTACCCTCCTGACCAGCTCAACTATTGGCCATTTGGTTTATCTCCTTGGAGCAATCTCCATCTTGTGCTCAATCGTCCGGCAAGTTGAATCCCGTGCGGTATCGACGTGGCGTCGCGACGCTTTATGCTAATACAGCGTCGCAACAACCACAACACATGAGCCGCCGCCAGTGTCATCGTACACGCTGCTGCTCGCGTCTCACTGTTTGATCTTGTCACACGTACAAGCTCACAAGTCACGGTCCACTTGCCAGCCAATATCGCAAGGGTATCTGTGCCAAGGAGGGACCGCTGTTGAGTTGAGTCAGCGCAAATATGTCTACATGGAAGTCGGTAATATACAAGGATGGTAGCTGAAATTACAATTGTAATCAAATCCTGTAGCTGGTTTACGAAGAATTTAATTTTCTGTAGGAAATAACTTCTTGACTCTTTCCTTGTTTATGATAAATGTAAACTACAATAAGCATATAAGAAGAAAGGAGATGTTTAAGTGTGAAGGATGAATAATGGAAGATGTTTGTAAAATAACTACAAAACGTCTTATTTACAATGTCAGTGAGTCTCAAAGTGGGGTTGCAAGAATATTTGAGAGATCTCAAAAAAAAATGATACAGATTTGCATAAAAAAAATAATAAAAACAATATAAATATTTTTATCTACAACTATGGGTACATTATACGTGTGATACTACATATAATATACTACTCATATTTCACAAGTGTAATATGAAATGTTATATTACACGCTTAATTTTTCTGTAATAAATAGAGCATATAATTTAACACATAACATTTAAATAAACTGTTAATTTATTAATAATATATTTTTTATTATAAATATCAATATAAATGATTATAAAAATATCATAAATACAATTTGAATAGTTCTTTTGACATTTAAGTGCTATCTATCTGTTAAGCTAGGTATATATGAATTACTCACACCTAACTGAATATTTAACAAATAATATCAGATTTTTTTATATGCCTGTTAGTTGCAGATAAAGTATAGTATTTGACTCGCATAATATGGCTACATTACACTCGGATGATTAAATATACTCGCTACCGCTCGTATTTTTTATTACATCCTCATGTAATATAGCCTACATATTATGCTTGTTAAATAATATACTATTTTCTACTCCTGTATAAATATATCCTCATTAGTTAAATTTTCTCGACTTATTATAGTAGCCATATTTCAGGACAGTGAAATGTGACGCATAATTCATTCTTATCGGCAATAACAACACTAGAAATCAATCAATATCAACTTCCTATAGCTGTTTGACAGCTGACGGTATAGTCATTTGTGATTTTGTATTTTTATGTTGTCATTTATTTATGCGTTTTCCGAATTTACAGGAGTAGAAAGTGTGTAATACAAATTCGGGATTATGGTCTTCATTTTCGTGAATAATGACTATCATAATCCCTTATGTAATAATATAATGCAATACGACCCTGAATATATATTGCAGCGCTTTTGTCTTAACAACATAGAAAAATCACTGAGACTTGCACTGACCGGTTTTAAACCCAGATTTAATTTATTGTGCCAAAATAAACTGGCTCATCCATCACATTAAATTTAATTTAAAATATATTTAGTGGACTCTATTAGTTAGTTAAGTTAATTTCGAAACATATAAATGGAATATTTTGTTAAAAGATATACCTACTAAAGATAAGATTTTTTATTGATACTAAAAATAAAGTAACTATTAATCAAAATTAGTCATTATTTAATACAATTAAGCAATAGTATATAGTGTGCCAAGTGCAGAAAAGCATTCATATCCATACGAGTATAATTTCAGACAAATAATCGGTTTTATATTAAACAGTCAATAGTGGTAACCATAGCAACAATAAAGAGAAGAGAGAACATAGGAATGGAAATAGTTTGACAGACGGTATATTACATGGAAGTGAATAATTTTTTATAGTGGTTGCTTAAAAAATAAATTAGCTAATTTCATATAATTGAATGTTTTTAGTTTTTACGTACCAATTTCTTTTATTCCATTGTATCTACCTTTCTTGCTTAAATTGTATTTCTTGTTTTTGGTTTTTCTCTTTCAATTACTTTCTTATTTCATTATGAACATCTATTTACTCACTTAAACTTTAAAAACAAATTATTGAAAATACATATACCGGGTGTCCCAGCTCGACCGACACATAGGAGTTTTACATGGGAAATCAGTTAATTATGAATAGTATCTCCCCAGTGCAAGATATTAACTTGAAATTTTGTATACTTATAGGAGAATATTAATTCTATGGATCACACTTATTTGAAATATGCAATTTCGTCTGCAGGACGAGATTTATTAAATTTAAAATCTAATATTTTTGTTGAAAATCAGACAGCCATGGAAATAAAAGAAAATATCTATGTGACAGTTCTGACAGTTAATGACGTGCCATTGTAGATATTTATATTTTTGTAATATTGGTACATTATTTAACAAAAAGAAACTAAATTCAACTTAAATAATATTTAAATACAGGGAATAAGAATTAAAATCAGTGGTAATTCACTAAACTGTCAGATAAATATTTTCTTTTATTTCCATGGCTGTCTGATTTTGAACGAAAATATTAGATTTTAAATTTAATAAATCTCGCCCTGCAGACGAAATTGCATATTTCAAATAAGTGAGATCCATAGAATTAATATTCTCCGATAAGTAAACAAAATTTCAAGTTAATGTCTTGCACTGGGGAGATACTATTCATAATTAACTGATTTCCCATATAAAACTCCCATGTGTCGGTCGAGCTGGGACACCCGGTATATATATTATAAAGAAATATTATTAATTTACAATATAAAGACAAAAAGAAGGAGACAGTATACGTAGTTAAGGGCAGTATAGAAATACTATTAGTTCAAGTAGTGTTTCCTACAATTGCTTTATTTAGTGTTTAGTGTATGTTAAGTAATTCTTGTTTACTATTTCCCGGATATGAGAACGGCTTTCATGTTTACCATTCCAAGTAGTTGTGACAAATTGGAGCTGAAAACAAACATTGCAAGTTTGAGAAATAGTGACTGGTGCCGAGATGCAACATACACACAAATGTCTTTCGCATTGTCGATTGCAACAATATAGATTCAAATTTGAAACGAAATAATGTTGCCGACATTTCAAAGGAACCACAAGAGATGTCGTCTTTTAGAAAACATAAGCCTGACTGAATTGAAATAACAAATAGTTTAAGTATGTTGACACAGCCCTTATGTAGTTTTCCAGAAACAATTCTAAATTTTTAATGAAATGCTAATTCGAAAAGTTAAGTTCTTAATCACATCTTCCTTAAACTTGGTTGAGTTTCTTAGCTGGGCATTCACACCATATCACGGACTCCGACTTGCTTGGGTTCAAAATTTCTTACAATGACCAAAATCAAAAGAAATACTAGAAACAAATGAACGGAAAGTAAACACCTTATTTTCAAAGAAAAATATTTAAAATTAGTATTATTTTCCTTACTTTTCTACAAAAGTATTTATATCCGTCTAATCTAGGTTAATAAATTTACAGTGAACTCCTAGCTCACGTCACATCGCTCAGTGATGATGTGAACTCGTTTTTAAAATTAATAATTCAGGGATTTATTACTGATGTAACTTTAATTGATTAATATCACATAGTAATATAAACATGAAACATAGCTTTAGAATTTGCTTTGGCTTCAGTAGGTCAAAAAACTTCTCTTATTTTAAAACTACAGAAATCACAGCAAAATTCTTAGCTTCAGTGCTCTAGAATGCGCTGCGGTTTAAACGGACCAAGAATCAGAACATTCTGAATACTTACTCTAATTTTAACTCACTAAACCCAGAGTACAATTTAAAGCTCCAGAATGTGCTTTGGTTTCGGCAGGCCTAGAATTAAAGCAAACACTTTAGAATGATCTGATTCTTAACCCACTGTAACCAGAGCAGCCAAATCTGCCCCAAAATGTGCTCTGGTTTTAGCAAGCCAAGAGCAAACACTTTAGACTCCACTATTCTTGACTTACTGAAACCAGAACACAATCCAAAGCAGCCTAAACTGCTCTAGAATGTGCTCTGGCTTCAGTAAGCCAAGAATTAGAATCAATACTTTAAAATGCTTTAATTCTTGATACACTGAATCCAGAGCAGCCAAATCTGCTTCAGAATATGCTCTGGTTTCAGAAGACCTGGAATTAGAGCAAACACTTTTGAGTGCGCTAGTTCCAGACCCACTGAAACCAAGGCACAATCTAGAGCAGCTAAATCTCATCTAGAATGCGCTCTGGTTTCCGGCCGGCTGAACTAGATCACCAAGGCAACAGATGCCCTGGAAGGCGATCTAGCCAGACCACCATGTGGGGACTAGGGCTGCGTGATATTTGATTTTCAATATCGATATTCGATATTAAAGTAATATCGATAATTTCCGATATATCGACCCATTTTTGGGTAGTAGTCAGTTACCTAAAAATGAAAGGATGTTCAATGATTCTGACATTACTATTCGATTCTTCGAACATTAAAACATAGTTGTACAAACAAAAATATTTGTTTACTCTTTTTCAGGCTATTTAAAAGTATCTTAGTAACATTAGGATAGGTTTACTACAGATCCTAATAAAGTTTTTAGTGTTTTGAGTAATATCTATTATGTTATTAATCAGCGCCAGAGGACAGAGGTTGTTTTCACGAAGCATGTATCTCAGCTTCACATAAAATGTGTTCCGATGATTCTTCGTCCTCTTTACAAAGTTGACAGATGTCATTTTCAGATTTACCATTTTTGTAAAAATTATTCTATGGTCCTTTTTGCTGAGAGTTCATAGCTCCTTGGTGTTTGTCGTATCTGAAGAAATGAATTTTTTGCTTGACTGGAGCCTAGAATGTTTTTGTAAAATAAGGCTATGACAGATTCCTCCCACTTTTTCATCGCTTTTTGTACAATAAGTGTATGATAAACCGCTCTCTACGGGTATGCGAAGCGAACGTTAGTAAATATAGTAATAATATACACTATCGGTCATAAGTAGAAAAACAAATAAAAAGTATTAAAATATGTCAATCTATTTTTTTAAGTCTTTACTGATATTGATCTTATTTCTTCTTCATAATAAATTGCAGAATAAATTTAAATTTGCCGGGTCATAAGTAGAGAAACATTAGTTTTATTTCATTTGTTTTCTCTGATAGATACATTTAACATAACTTTTTTGTACCCACTATGATATTTAACAATGCCTCGAAGTAACTATTTGTCAACAATATGAAAACATTAATCATACAAAAGTTTTAAAATTATGTGAAACAAATAGTCTTTACCAAGGATCTAAATCTTCATAGATCCGTTGTTTGCGAAACAATTACCAGTTTTCATAAAAGAAATAATATAATTACTTCCATAAAACCTGAAAGACACGAAAAACTAATAAAATATATGATAGAAATATTTTAAACTATATCTTCAATAATTTTTATTTCTTTATGTGTATATATGTATATAAGTTTGTTGTATAAGATTTTTACATTACAATATTATGTTTAACTCTCGATTTAATTTTCAATATAAATTTTTGAAAAGAATGCGAAATAATATTAGAAATTTAGATTAACCACAGATTTTTAATGACTTCATAATATTGTACAGTTGAAGTCTATGTTCAAATTTATAGAGAATAAAACTATGAATTTTTTCCTGTATGTATAACTATTGTTTCAAAATTGCGAAATGTTGTGCCTCACTTTAAATTTTCATAACAATGTCATGAATTATTATTAAGCATTAATAAATAGAATTATGAACATCTCTAGTTCTCATACAATATGCATACGCTGTATGTCATCTCTATTTCCATATTCAAATAGACAACCAATAAATGTTTAGTATGTAGATCTACATAACTCATGAATAGAATTGGTTTTGATAGCTATTGAATTTAGATCGACAACGACAAAACAATACCAATATGTAAGTAAAATTTAGAACAATAATGCTTATAAGCGACGACAATTCCAGTAATGCATTTGAAGTACGCTCCAGTTTCATAATTGCAGCAAAATTGCTAATGCTAATGCACTTCTCTCGAAGTGTTGAATAAGTCGATGTTATCACCAGCTATTTGTATTAGTGGACATTTACATTTAGCGTACAAGCAGATAAACTTGCTAGCAAAAAGGTACGATTTGAAAGTCAATGGATATCGGTTCGATTTCGACAAAAACGAAGACAAACAAACAAAACAAAAGTTATTGACATATAACACCTTCAAATGTTCAAATTATTTTAAACATAACAAATAAACATTTCTGTTTAATTAAAATGTAAATCATCACAGTTATTTACGTACAGAGGGCAGAAAGAGGAGGCGTATACATTTTATCCTCCACACTTGTTATATTGCTAGACATTATACCTTGCACACATTCAAACTTATACACCTTTTATCGTGTACACTTTTAATTTTTGAAAGGTACAATGTCGAGCAATATAACATGTCTGCTTACGAAATTTATTCGTCCATAGGTGTAAATCTATCTTGGCCCGAGGTAAGTTTAACGTTTTACGCACTACTGCTGCAAAAGAAATGTAATTTTTAATCATAAGATGACATTCCAAAACATTAAGGAGATACGTTGCACTGGTAATCCGATCTTTTTGTGTAAACAAAGTAAGCAAGTGCAAATAAATAAAAATGTCAAATGTCAGGCAAAATGTCAAGTAATTTTTCTAGAAGCTAATAAAACTTTAGTTATTAATGTGCTGGTATATTGGAAGATTTGTATGAAAAAAGAATACAAGATATTACAAATCTGGATAAATATTTTTGTCATTTCGTCCAAATGGAATATGAGCATTCCACTCGAGTTTTACAATATACTTTTTCCATGACTAACACGAAAATAAAATACAATGGCTTGTATTACGGGCACACTTTTATAATAAAATCACGATTTTAACACCCACTTTTACATCATAATCTTATGTAAAATTGAAAGTTAAAATCACGATTTTAACGTTCGTTTTTACAAAAGATTTTGATGTAAAAGTGAGCGTTAAAATCGCGATTTTATTATAAAAGTAAGCTCGTAATATGGGCCATTTACTTTAGATAATATTTTTAAACATTACGGTGTAGATTTGATTAGATACTTTAAATATTTTTCCATTTTATTATCAATATATTTTTTTGGTACGATTGGGATTTAAAAGCTAGTAATGAAAAAAATAATGTATACACCACAGTTGAGAAGACTATTATTGATCAAAGTCAGACAAAAGATTTTGATGTAAAAGTGAGCGTTAAAATCGCGATTTTATTATAAAAGTAAGCTCGTAATATGGGCCATTTACTTTAGATAATATTTTTAAACATTACGGTGTAGATTTGATTAGATACTTTAAATATTTTTCCATTTTATTATCAATATATTTTTTTGGTACGATTGGGATTTAAAAGCTAGTAATGAAAAAAATAATGTATACACCACAGTTGAGAAGACTATTATTGATCAAAGTCAGATAATGTTTTTCATATCCATTCTAGGATGGATGGAAGAAAGGCAGAACCTTACGTCTTAAATTTTATTATTGTTGCCGGTTTCGGTTACTGAGTAACCATCTTCAGACCCGCGAGAACTAAAATGATTACAGGTACCACATACTCGAAGCGTATAAAGCAAAATAAACGGAAGAAAACATGAAAACTTCGAAAAAGTTAAAAAAAAATAGAATTTTTTAAAAAAGTTTTTTATAAAGAAAATGAAAACGTTGCACAGCAACGCCCAAATATAAAATGTCTCGCCGGTTTGAGGATGGGTACTCAGTAACCGAAACCGGTGATAATAATAAATTTTTTTTGAGGGAACAGTTTGTTTAAGACGTAAGGTTCTACCTTTCATTCCCATCCATTCAACTATTTATGTAATAGGCGCCTAAAAACATTTTTAGAAAGTGTTTGGGATTTTATATTATCTGGAGATAAATCAATTCCTTCTGCTTCTACTTGTAATTCGCAATTTTTTTTGCATTACTGCTGATCCAATATCTTGTGTCAAGTTAAATTATAATTTATTTCTTATTTTCGTCTTTTGATTGACATCAAATCCAATTTAATTATCTTTTAAAATTTAAACCAAATTCATTCAAATGAAGCTCTATGGATACTCTATATTCATCTTACAGATATGTATCTGAAGTAAAATTTATTGGAGGAAGCGTCGATTCAGTTCCGTTGAACCCAATTTCATCTTTTGTGTCGTTACATAAAACTCAAAAGGCTTTTATCCTAGTTACATATAATATTGAATTCGATATCGTCGTCAACAAAGATAGAAAAGAGATAAAACTTTCAGCACTTTTTAAAATAGTTTGGGAAAGTTTCTCCTGATAATTTGGCATTAAACTCGCATTTTTTCTTTCCTCGGAAACTATTATGTTGATATGCGATCTGCACACACGAGAAACAAAAGTTTCCGGACCGCCGCAGAATATCTAGAAATAACTTCCTAAGAGAGATTTGATTTGTACTTTTTAGTTTCACGTTGTTGAAAGCCCCGCTGATGTGGAAGGCATGAATAGCAAGCCGAGCCGCGGATCAAACGTCAAGAAGTTAGTTTGTGATTACATGTTTAAAAGTTTCAGAGAGTAAAAGTTCTTTTCGATTTTATCAAGAATGGAATATGTTTTATTTGAATGAAGAAACGTTTACAAAATTCTAATAGCTCGTTTTTCATAAAGAGACGTATATTTGTGTCAGGAGTCATCTCAAACTGCTATCAAAATATTTATAGAAAAAAACTTTTTGTTATGAGATGATTACAATAATGACAAGAACAATGATGGTAATAAATTTTTTATAAAATTGATTTATCCGACATCTTACATTTCTATAAGTATATTCGTATACTAGCCATGAATATATAGGGAAAATTTACGAATAGAGTTGTTGCGTAGTAACAGTCAAAATAACATTTATTTATTATTATTTATTATTATGGATGATTAAGCTCAAGAGCTGGTTTTTAATCATCCTGAAATATAAACATACTAATATTAAAGAAGAATGTTTAAGGCATAGTAACAATGTTATACATAAGTACATAATTAATAATAAACTACAGCGAAGCTGGAGTGATTTTAGAGTCATTTTTGACCAGATTTGTCATTCTTTCGCAGAAATTATGAGTAAATTATACTTATCAAATTCATAGTTTAAATTATATTTGCTTGATTATTTTACAACTGACAACAGTTCAAACATAAAATTTTTGATATAAACAAGTGAAGCCATGACTATGATACTGTTGTTTTATTAAATTTCTTCACTGAAATATTCTCAGATTATAGGAGATAAATTTAAAATAAAAAGTATATTAAAAATACGTTTTGGCACATTTCCAACACTCGTTTCATTCATAAATCTTCCTATAAATGGTGTCTTTTTCTAATTGCACTACTCGACAGATTTTTTGGTCCACCTCGAATTCCAATAGATTTGCTCGAACGGTTCGTACAATGTTTTGTAAAAGCTCTTTTAGTTTTTGTTTAAAACAAATAAAATGAAAACTATTCTCGTTTCTCACAGAAACAATCCTTAAGTATGATTGGGATATTCGAACAAATTGAACTTCTCTGCAGTTTTCATTATACAAATCCTTTCAAGTATTTTTATACACTGGATTAAAACATTTTCCACATAACTACTCCAACTTCCAACTAGCTATCAAAAACTTTTTAGAGATTAAAGTTTTACAACACTAAAACAAGGAAAATGGTTTAAACTTTTTATTTTGAAAATAATGTAATATGGAAATAAACTTTTAATGTTATTTAAATGTAATACTGTATTATCTAATTTTATGTATGTAGGTACAGTAGATTTTCAGTACAATAATCGATTATTTTAAACTGCACTACTAGCCTAGACACCAACTACTGTTAACCTTTATTTGACATGAGATAATAAAAATTGTAATTTTTTAAAGAAACTCAAATCTTCAAATGCAAATATTGTTTATATCATTTAACTCAAGAAAAGTGTATATGGAATCACAGTTTAAATTTCCCATGTAATTTAAATGTAATTTAAATAAAACCAAATTAAAAATCAAAAGTGAGGTTGCCAAACTAAAAGGTCAAATTAAAAACAGCCTACATTATTATTATTGTAAATATTAAGAAACAATTGTATATAATCTCCCCAGCGCATTGATTCTTTCCGGAATTCGAGTGCAGTCCAACAACGTTATAATCTTCACGAATGGAACACGAGTGCAGATTACGTTGTTGGAATACACGATAAAAAATTTCGAGGGTATGAATCAATGCTCGAGAGTAGATTCGGTAAGAAAATCGTAACGACATCAACACAGAAGTAAAATTAATTTAGGTTTTATATTTTGCTTAAAATATTCAAGTTATGATAGAATAATAAAACGAATTACTTATTTCTAAAATATGTCCTTTTGTTGCAATGACAACTAAATATTTTTTTTTAAATGTCAAAGTAACATTTTCGACAGGAAAAAATTTGCACCTATTAATTTTACCTAGGTAGGTAAGGAAACTAACGAAAAATTTTCAAGAAATTTTGATATTACCATGGTAACCATGCTTAATACAATGTTTCTATTGACTGTTAATTAGTGTCGTACGATTTTCATATCAAGATCTTTGTTATTATATCGATATATTTTTTTTGGTGCGATTGGGATTTAAAAGCTAGTAATGAAAAAAATAATGTATATACCACAGTAGAGAAGAGACCATTATTGATCAACGCCACAACGTCAGGTCAATAATGACAATCTTCACAATCTTGGTGTATAATATATTATTCAACATAGTACCAGTATAGTTCACAAAACAGTAATAAGTTTATTTTTTTACTTAAGCATTGTAATCACGAATAATTTCTGTATTCAAATTTCAACGGAAATATTTATTTTGACCGTCACTGAATCCATTATGCCTACTTTCGGCGTGAGATCTGTTCGTACGTACTCATATACGTACGTATGTGTCTCGCATAACTTAAAAAACGTTTTCCGTAAAATAATGATATTTTGTGTATGGGACTCCTATAATATTTAGTTATGCATTTCTATTTTTATTGCAATCGGCAGTGCCAAAAAGGCACTTTGCCCTAAGGGTTTTTCGCATACCAAAAAAACGATTAATCATAGAATGTTGTAGTTTTGTATGTAGGATTGATTGAGGAATCGATATCTCACTTTCAAATGAAATTAGTTTAAAGGAAGTGCAGCAGAATATGTGTATAACTTCATAAAAGTACAAGGAAATCATGTGGTGTCCATAACAGATTCCTGAAATAATAATTTTTTTATTCTAATTTTCGATGTTGTTCCCTTCGTGATCCATGTTTTGTAATTATACACTGTTTTACTTTGACAACTTTCCTGTATGTATATCAACTTATCCACATGTGTTACCACATCTGTATTCAATGATTTCTAACTAGGGATGGGTAACGAGTAGTGATGTGCCGAGTCGCTGTTTTGATGGATCGAGTCGACTCGAGTCAGTTTATACGGTATTCGAATCATGACTCGATTCCCAGTACTCGAATTCTATGTTTGGTATTCGAATATTGACTCGAGTCCGGCTGGACTCGAGTCTAGAAATTCGAGTCTAGAATTCGAGTCTGAAAATTCTAGTCCAGAACTAAAGTCCGATTTGTCAATCTGAGTCAAGTAAATAATAGGATGAGATGTTTTTAGGTGCTTTAACAAATTAGTTGTGTTTTTGAAATCTTTAAATACGGAGTCACAGTTTTTGCACTTTATTTTACCGCCGTCCACTTTTTCAAAACTCTTCCATACACCTGAGGTTTTTTTCGGCGTCATTCTATAATAAAGTTAATTACAATCTAATCACTTCTCTTCCGGTATTAATAAACAATTAAATAAACTCACTCAGTAGAACTAGTCCACTCCAAAAAAAAAAATTCAATTTAGAGAGTCTACATTAGAAGTCGTAAACAAACCTGATATTTTTTCCCAGTCGACTGGACTAAACTCAGTACTCACAATAACTGCTAACTAGTGCTAACTGACACAAACAAAGAAATCAAAACAAAAAGATGCAGGTTTAAACTTGTTTGTATTATTAGGCCCGCGCCACTTCATTGCTTAAGTAAACAGTTTGCGAGTACGAGCGAGTTAACCAAACTCGAATACGAGACTCGAGTCAGTTGAACTCGCATAAATAGAATCGAGTTAGCGAGTACGAATCGATTCTTCCTGACTCGAGTACCGGAATCGAGTCCGGCGTACTCGAATCAAAATAAATTGGTATTCGAGTAGGCGAGTTCTAAAGCAGGAATCGAGTCTGACTCGAGTCAAACCGTACTCGGCACATCACTAGTAACGAGGGCCGAGTTCAAATATAGAATTTGATAAGGTTATATTTATAAATATAAATCTTATAAGTAAATTTTAAAAACAAATAATCAATAAGAAAAAAGAAGAGATATTACAATAAAATGTAACCCAAATCTACAGATTATAAAAAAAGTATTTTTTCCACAAATTAGCCACTGAGACTGATCTCAGTACGTTTCTTTACCAATACACCGTATCGGCATTCAGATATTTTATCATAATTTTCTCATCGGATTTGCAATAACTTTAACGAACAATTCAAATTGCGATATATCGGAATAAATATATCAAATCGATAACCGATATAAGAAAAACTAAAACATCGATATAAAATGTCGATATTTGAATCTAAAAATTACGATATTTTCGATATAACGCATATTGATATCCATCCCTATTTCTAACCCTGATGAAGACTATTGATTAGTCGAATCGTTGGTTTTTTAAATAACCATTTTATTCATAAGCCTGCTCTCCGATTTCTTATCTTCCTCAACATCAATTGATTTTAAAGAATTCCTTGATTGATTTTAAATATGTATTGTGCCTATATGAGCGGCAACCTAAGAAACGGCGCAGGGAATATTCCACAGACGTAGCGATCTACTAGGCGACTATCTGTATCATTGTGACTCATTCTGATGTTGGGTTGTTTTGTTTGTTGCAGGTTGTCTCAGTGGCCAGGAAACCAGCCATGCGAACCGCTCGCAACATTTTCATCGTTAATCTAGCCGTCTCTGATCTCTTGCTTTGCGTCGTCACCATGCCTCTCACGCTAGTCGAGATCCTTACCAAGTATTGGCCATTGGGCCAACAGAACGTTGTCTGCAAGATGATTGGGGCTCTACAAGCCACCAGTATTTACGTCTCTACTATTTCTATTACTGCTATTGCTTTGGATAGATATCAGGTAAGGATATTTTGCTTTTATGTTTAGAACGAGGGCGAAAATTTGTGGGCACAATAAAATTGAGATATTCGCGAAAATAAAAAGAATGTGTCTTCCAATTTTATCAATAAGATACATCAGGGTCTTTGCATTCAAATTTAATTAAAAATGTAAACCGTGATCGTAACATACAAGGTCGCGACTAGCAAGTGTGCAAGGCGTGCAAGGCAGGCGGGCTGCCGAATTTAGAGGCGGCCAATTAATTTATGTTTATTTTATTTACAGAGCGGTTTTTTTATTTTTGGTTAAAGGTTTGTTGTCACTGAGATTTAAAACCCAGAACTCACAGCCGCTTAGCGAATTGGAGCTCACTTACTAAGTGATCCACCGCTGCCCGTTATTAAATATTAAATGGCAATCCGCGATCATATTAAAATTTGCAATATGACTGGTAAAAATTTCCCCAGTATAGCTTTAGCACTTGTAATATAATGGACGTCTTGTGAAAACGGGAATATACGTATGTATATCAATTTCATTCTAAATTTAGTCTTTTGCACAATCATCTCATTCTGCTTTATTTGTTTTACGTTGATATTTTGATATCTAAACAACTCAAAGATTATAGTACTTTGGCATGTCGACTTATGATATGCTCGGGGATAAAATTAATCTAATCTAATTAATCGACAGGTATATTATATTAGGATAAATTTAAAAATTTGATTATTCCAGTTTATTTGTAAAAGCTCATTATTGTAAAGAGGATATGTTCTATTTCAAAAACTTAGCAAAAGTAACACTATTTACTGTGTATTTTCTGGAAGCACATTAAAACACAGAAGATACTACGAGTATTGTGAGTCGATAACATGGCGGATTTTGTTGTTTGATGACACGTACTTAATAAATCTTATATGGGATGGTATACCACTGTTTAGTTTCAGTCAGTGTCAATCAAAACAGAAGGTACTGTGTTGCGCACAGTTAGCCGCCGCGCACCATTATTTTTCTTTTCTAAACTTTTATGTTTTCTAGAACTGATTATATGTAGCAAGCATGAATTTAACTTTAGTTGGTCTATTACCTCAAACAAAGAATAAGTCGAATGTTGATGAAGAATAGAATTTAGGAAATTAATCGTACAGGCAGTCAGTTGTAATTCATTATTTCAACGCCGATGTTTCGACTTCGAATAACCGGGAGATATTTGCATGTCAGTTATTTACAAAAATATACAGGGTAGCCCAATGAAAATTATCAGTGCAATTTTTGGCCACTTATCATCAATTTTGCAAAAAACGCTCGAATACGCCATTTTTAGTATAAAGGGGGACACCTGAATGGATTAGTACCAATGGCACCTCAAAAATTTTAAATTAAATTTACTTTCTTTTGCTAGTTTTATTAATTCTACACGATAACATGCATTATCGGACTACATGTCCTACATTTAGTAGGTTTAAAGAGAAATAAAACAATAAAAATATTATAAATTTGATTTTGTTATAAATATTATTTATTTGTTAATGTATAAATGTAGTTATTTATTTTTGGAAAATAAAGTAAATAAAAAAAGTATTTAAAAGTTCCCATTGTAATTAACAAAAGTATTTAATAATTAAATAACTTTTTTTCTAGCACTAGGTATTTGTTTTTAAAGTATCTTTAATACTTTTTTCCAAAGTAATTAGTAATTATAATTAAATACTTTTTATATGTAACTTACCCAGCTCTGTTACACGTCAGTTTGTTTTGAAAAATAATTAAATGTCTACCTGTTAGCCCCGCAGCAAAATCTTTGGAAAAAGTTGGCCTACTTGTATACGAGTATACGAGATGAATAGCTTTAATATATTCACTATTGGGAAAACACTGAAATAAATCAATGCCCCTAACCCTTGCCAAGTTTCACTTTAGTTTATTTTTTGGAAGAAGCTCGTTTCCGCTCAGAAAAACACTGTCAGCTATCAATTATCCGCCAAATAATTACTCTTTTTCTTTTATCTTCTCATTATCATCTTGCGCTAATTTTATTTTTCAACACTCGTTAATAACTAATAAACAGGATAGTACAGGATGCAAATAATTACATCTTTTATGTTTATAATGGCCAATTTTCTTTTCGTTATAATTTGATAAAGGCTACTTATATATGTAAAATAGTGTTTTGAAAGTAGTAATTAGTAATTACATAGCTACATAATAACAAAAGTTATTATTGTTGTTACGTGTGTTAATAGCTATTTATGGTACAAGTGTGGGAAGAAGTACTTTTACGCATAAGTAACAGGGTTTAAGGTACGAGCCTATTAATTAATTTTCTTACCGATATGATAAAAAAAAAAACAACGCATACAGCATCACAGAAAAATGTACTGTGTGTTTAGTGTTCCACGAGAGTCTTGCATTTTTTTTTCGTCTTGCAGAAAATGCAATACAAGACAAGAGCTACAAATTTGAAAGCAAGACAAGGCAAGGTATTGTCTTGCAAGAAAAGTGCAAGAATAGTAAGATTATCTTCAATTCTTATACTCTTGCAGTTTTTTTTTGTTAATTTGAAAACTATATTTATTATAAGAACCTACTTTTAAATATATGTTACCGATTAGCAAAGTAAAGAAATTTATATTTTTTAAATGTAGTAACATTAAGAAATTGATTTTATTTACATAAAATTACAAAAATATGTACGTATTAAAAAAATGAAGACATTATATTTTTCAATATGCACATGTAAAATTCATTTAAAAAATTTTATGATAATAATAATTAGTGGCTCAATAATATAATTATTATTCGAAATTATAAAACTAAGAATTACGGCACAAAATGTTTTCTTATAACCAGGGAACTTTCGAAAAAACATTTTTGCTTGTACCGATGTCGCAGTATCGCAATTGTGCTAAAAATACTTAAAGTAGTCATTTATGCGGCTTTTTGTATTTATAGTATTCATGTAATAATATTAATTGTATTATAAGATATATATTTGATAATTGACATTGATATTATTAAAACAAAAATAAATGACATGTGCTACAAAGAAATAATGTTATTATATTAAGGGAATCCCTCACAACATTAAAACTTGCAAGACAAGAAATAAGCAATAAAATGACGATGAAGACAAGATTTTTATATACAAGAGTAATGAAAGACAAGAAATAACAAAACAATACAAGAAACATCAGTTGCGTTTAATATTCATCAGTACTGGAAACTACGCAATATTACCAATTTGAAAAATAAAATTATCGTATAAATTTCCTACATTTAAAAAATTTATTGTTTTACACACGATTTCATTAATGGCACTTCACATACAATAACTTGCATATTAATGTGTTCATTACGGGATGAGAGTAGATAAAATAAATTTCGGGAAAATATTGTTTTGTTTATTGCATTATCATGAATTATAAGTGATGTTGATTTCATTAGTTATTAATTGAAATGTATGTTATGGCAAATTATTTTCAACTACTAATATTTAATTGCTACATAGTTATACATACACACACACAGGTACAGGCATCGTAAAAATGTTAAATTCGGTTTGATTAAAGCTTATTCTTAATAATTGGTTTTTAGCACGGTCCCTTGGCCTCCATTGGCTTAAATGTGACAGGCAAAGAACATATTTTTTTATTTTTAAAATCTAGATAGATTGCCTTTTAAGGGTAGACGTATAAATTGGCCAAAATATTTTACAAGACTTCATCATAATGGAAATCAGAAACCTTCATGAAATTCGATGAAGTTAATAAAGTAATGAGATTGATAGCGAAAAGGATAAAGTGACAGATTGAAGATTGAAAAAAGTCTGGGTTTCCACTAACGTTCGGGATTCTTATAATCGATTACTAACAGCCGCGACTAAAATATCGGCTGGTGAACCTTGAGTCAGCAAAGCAAATCGAGCAAAAAAATGTAATATTCCGTTGCCTATCAAATGCTACCTTGGGTGTCAATATACAACACATTGTACAGAAATATATATTTCACAAATACTACACATAAAATAAGCGCAAGAAAAATCAATGGACTGTGGTTGATCTATCTATTCAAAATTTCAAAGTACATTTATAGACAAAAATTTAAAAGCAACTATGGAAAAGTTTCTGCAAAAAATCATAATGACATAAATACTAAAATAATAATAATTCCAACAAATTATAAAAAAACTAATTTCGTAAAATAAATGATCTTAATGTTGATTTTTCTAAGTATTGTTCAAAAACAGTGTGTTTTAAAAAACGAATATAATATAGTCTTGATACAAGGGCGTCGCCAAAGGAAAGTAAAGATGAGTAGTTGCACTCACCCCCCTTTAGAGACTTGAAAATTATAGATTTTGATAATAAAGTAGTCGAAAAATTAAAAAAAACAAGAAGATTTTGTTTCAATTAAGATTTTGTTTCTTTTATTAAACGATTAAAATTGTATTTATTTACCTCCAGTTCGTATCCTCTATCTATCTATCATCTTGTCCCTCTCTGCGAGACGAGAAATAATAAAACGAAAAATGTTTACATTACTATAAACAAATTTTCATTATTGCATTTCATTATTTTTAAATTAATATGGAATGCGATGAACATACATAAGTGACATGAAGAGATTTCAGCTGTCATTTCAATAGCATTTTATATGGAACACAAAAGCAATCAATTACAGAAAAATACTGGAACAACAACAGAATTTATAAAAATAAAACAAAATTTATTTCAAAATAGCTTCATTTAAAATGCAATATTGCATAAACCGTAATCACAAAAATTAATGCATCGTAGGAAGGTACAAAACAAAAAATGCAGACCAAAATAGCAAACATTAATGAACAAGAATATAGAGTGGCTTAACACCCGCACGGGGTTGCGCCGCTTCCTCTAAAGCTTTCTAGATCCTATTTTTATTGTAGTGGATCATTATTCTCCGTTGCTATTCCTTAGATGTTCTTTAAGGTCTTCTTCCACAACTTCCTATCGCTTGTTTTGCTCTTTCAATTCATAATTCCTGCTGCTTTTAGGTCTTCTTCCACTTCCTTTAGCCATATTGACCTGGGTCTGCCTCGTCTTCTTCTTTCACCTGGGCTCCACTCGTCTAATGATTTTATTAAATTCCTTTATTCTACTCTCCGTACATGTCCAAGCCATCTCATTCTTTGTTGTTTTATTTTTGTTAACTATATTTTCTCCTTATTCTTGTTCTGTTTCATGGTTCATTCATAATCTGAATTCATTTTCTGATATCTTGATTGGTCCTAATTTTCGTATTATTTTGCGTTCCATCGACAATAAACTTTTTGAATAACTTAAATATTCTGATCAGTTTTTTTAAAACTTAATTTATTTATTTTTACAAGTGTTTACAATTTACATATTATGAGAATTATGATTTTTAGTTTGCCATGTTAAGTTTTCTACATATTAACTATTGCAATAGAGTGACCATTTACTTTTTAATGAAATCAGTACAACACCTAGGTTCTTGATTTAGATTATTTTATTCACTACATTACATTGAAATGTAAGTCATTTAATATAATACTTAAAAAAAGTGATAAAAGTAAAATGGAATTTGATGTCATATACAATGATTAATATTTAAAAATTCTTCTATTGTGTAAAAGTAATATTTTAGCAAATACTGTCTATAATAAATAAATAATTATAAAAAATCGAAAATCAGTAGATTCAGTACAGTACGTAAAAAATCAGTACAAAATATGTTAGAAATTATTTATCACTACAAGGGTCTGAAAATCAATACTGCATTGACAAAATCAATACGAATGGTGTATGATAATATATAGGCAAGTAACAATTTTAACAAAAGTTTCCCAAATTTTGTATACTTCGTTTCTTTATTGACGCAAGGACTGTTAATCAATTTTAGTTTCTAATTAATAAATTGTACTGATGTATTTCACTAGATCTGATAGAACGATAATAAATTTATAATAATTTAATAAACTGGATCAGTTACGAAGAAAAATACACGATCACTCTTAGCATTCAAGCCAGCATCCCATATGTGTTTTATATCACTTTTTCAACTTTATTTCATTTTCTAAACACGGTAGAGACATTAACTATTCCGTAACACGAGAAGCAACTTTATATTATTCGACCAGCAGCTGATGCATAAACGCAGAGCCAATATTTACTCGCCTACGTCGTGCGCTAAGTTTCTATTAAAATAAATGAAGCTATCATGTTCTCTGGATCGAAAACTGACCGCCTGAGCAGAAATCTGCGGTTCGATTGCAAGAATTTTGTTTAGTGTAAACTCCGAACAATGTAAACGCAAAGAGCAAGACTTGTTTGACTAGGATCCGTCAGATTTCGGCGATGAACTTCAAACAGCCATTGTTCATTTCGTTTGGCGCAATTATGCTTTGTTGATTTTGACGTTTGATTTATTACTTCGTTTGTTTGATCATCTTTAATACACTTTTATATTACTTATTAACAATGAAACGTCAAAATCAGCAGGGCTGTAGCCAAGGGGGGCGTAGATGGGGTCAGCCCCCCTATAACTTTTAGAGCCTCCCTGATCAAAATAAAACATTATATATTATATTATACCTACTTATCGATCTTATCAGAACAAAGTTAAACAATTTCTAAATTGTGTACATATGCATTAGGTTCTTTTACCGACAGTCTTGGTGTACATTATTGGTGATTTTTTTTTAATAAATTTGTATCTATAAAATAAAATAAAAGAGCTCGTGATCATAACATACTGCAGCTGATTGAAAATTTGTAATGATACAAAATATGGTTTATGAATTTATTTTAGGTAACAAATAAATACTGTTAAGATATGTTCAGTTTTTTCAAAATTATAGTAGCTACATATTGTTTTTGATATGTGTATTCTAAAAAGTATATTTAATACGTATATCTTTATAATTCACAAGATAAATGCAAAAAAATCATAAGTCTGAAATTTATTTTTTTAAGATTATAGAATTTTTCTAATGTTCTTAATTAAATACAGATAACACATATAGCATTTTTTAAATTTATTTATTCTAGCCTTGAAAATCAATCAAAATAATAAAAAAAATGTTTTATATTGAACTATAAATTGTGGTAGGTAGCATTTTGTAAGCACTGCGATTCGTAAAATCAAAAGTACCATCACTGTCAACAAACATTTTCTACTACCGAAATAATAATAATAATAAGAAATACTGATAAGTACGCCATGAACTGTGGGTAAAACGAATACAATAGGGTATGCTAGAAATCATGTCAAACAAATTGTGAAAGTATCTCTTTCTAAAATCTAGAGAATGCCTAAAGTATATATTTTAGGCCCGATTGTAGGATAAATATATTTAATGAGTTTAATATTCAATTAAAATAATTTATTTGCTCCTATTTTTTTCGTAACAAATAATTAATTACCAATATTTGCGACCCTCTTATACCTTATGATTGTAGGAAGGTATTAATTTGTTTGTATACCTATATTTAGTTATATTCACTTATCATTTTAGAATAGGCGCTGAGGTAACGAAGAATAAAATCCAATATTCTGAAACAAAAAATAATATATAGAAATGTATTGTTCCTATATGAGAGATAAATTTTTATGAAAGTCGAATATATTTTTACAAGTTCGTTACTAAGTGCTGCTAGAGATTTCCAGATTTCCTCACATTTTCCAATAATACTTGACAATGCTTTCAAATCTGGATTATTTTCTCTGTAAACAAGTCTATTGTAAGGGAAAATACATCATACCATATAAAAATGAACATAAGTGGCGGAATACAGAAAAGGAAAAACCAAAGTTAAAAATAGATTATATCCGATAGAGGATTATTCACTTGAAATCGAATCAAGTACCACACTCGTGTATATCTAATCACTGTGCCTGTAAATTAAGTTATCAATTTAGTCAACATTCATTTAAATTGATTAATATTCTCAGTAAAGTACAGTACCGGAAATTAAACTAGATAATAAAACATTAACTTCCAACACATTTTTAACAACTATTACTATAGTTATTTACATTAAATATTGAAGCGAAGTTATGATAGTTGAGAATCTATAACAACTAATTATACTAATTTGGAGAAGAGACATTTAAGATTAAAAGGAAAGATTTAAACTAAAAGTGTTTGCGAAAATGTTGAAATGAAACATGATGATAAGTTACGATCAGACAGTTTACTTCAAGTCTATAAATCTAGATCGATTTCCTTTTAAAAGCTTTAAAATCTTCACGCTGAACTGGCTGAACTTTTAACATATGTGAGTACTATTAGATGTCGAGTGCTAGAGTGATAGCATCTCGTGGAAAAAACAGATTTCCATCTATCAAGAATAGATGAAGAAGAGTTCGTTCTTAAAAAAGATTTATAAGTTTGTTACTTAGTTTTCACGATTCTATTTTACTGTAATATTATCAATGGTAAAGTATATTCTTGTGATTACTATATGTCCCGGTTTTCCCGGCCATGTTCTCTTTTTTAATAGGTCGGTCTGATAAGGATTTTAATTAATGTCCGGGAATTTGAAATATTGTAAAAATGCATAACGCGATACATAAAGAAACAATTTAGGATATTAGGATCGACGATTTTCACCTAATATTTAATTGCATTCCAGGGAAAAATTATCAATTTTTTTTGGATTCTTCGAAAAAAGTATCATAAATTTCGCTCTGGATTTAATTTTCGAAAATTAGATTGTTCCCAATTTTGATTTTATTTTAAAATAACATATTGAAGATTGAAAACTGGCTAAGAAAGCATATATAAAATATAAAGAAATAAACATTATATAAAAAAATTATCATGTCTTTTTAGAAATTGTCGTCCTATAATTGTCCTACAATTTGAACATTATTATTCTAGTATAACATTTTCAAACATGGCAACCCTATAGATTAATGAGATAAATGAAATAAATGTCACTATTGACTAATTATTGTTTTTTAGATAACGGTTGGTACATGTATGACAATTCAAATATATTTTTCGCGCCTCTGTCCGATATAACTAATATTAAAAAGAACTTAAAATCCTCCGGAGTAGTATGGCAGTGAGAGAGCTAGCTCATTTGTTGGTATCTCAGGGGTTGGAGGAGTCAGAGAGGGGGGAATGAGTATTCCGGTGGCGGAGTGGGGGGTCTCAGGTGTCGGTAAGGTCACTGTTCATCAAATGAACACGTGCAGGGTCAGATTGAGGGGGTATGGTTCTGCACAGGTGTCTCTTGCCACACGTGTGAACACATGTGTACACCTGCTTGATGCTTGAAGATGGTGGTTGAACGCCTGAGTGTGTCAATAACCTAGTCCGTCTGCAGAACCATTGCCATAGGTCAGGGTATTACTTACAGCACACGTGCAAGTTGCACCTGTGCGTGATGTTGGAAGAGGGTGGTTGAATAACCTAGACCGTCTGCTATCCAACTGACCCACCAAGTCAGCCACAACTGCCTCTTGTAAAAATGTAATATTAATAATAAATTGATTGTAATAATTGTTTTGTAAATAAATAAGCAATATGATAATTTTATTACTATTCTTATTCCTTTTATAATTACTCCTATACAGTTCAAGTTCTTCCGATAAACTTTTAAACTTGTGCATCACACTTAATCATTCAAATCGTCAAGTCTCGCCACCATCATATTCCATATAGACTTAGTATGCATCTGCAATATTACAGGTGCAGTGTCAGTGTCTCCAGAAATACACCTGTAAGACACTTCTTATCTATCAATACGTGTAACATATCCTAAAGCGAGAGAGAATAATTTATTACAAGTACCAATTTTCTATTTTGAACATTCACCCCGTATGGCTCGCCGTGCAGGTGCAAATTGCAAGTGTGCTTTAATAAGACACTGACCTACAATTCAATGCCATGCTCCTGCAGACGCATTAGGTTATTGACACATTCAGGCGTTGAACCATCCTCGTCCAGCTTCATGCAGGTGTCTTAGTGATGTACAAGTCAATGTCATGCTTTTGCAGACGGTCTAGGTTATTCAACCACCCTCTTCCAGCATCAAGCACAGGTGCAACTTGCACGTAATACCCTGACCTATGGCAATGGTTCTGCAGACGGACTAGGTTATTGACACACTCAGGCGTTCAACCACCATCTTCAAGCATCAAGCAGATGTACACATGTGTCCACACGTGTGGCAAGAGACACCTGTGCAGAACCACACCCCCTCAATCTGACCTTGCACGTGTTCACTTGCAGAACAGTGACCCTACCGACACCTGAGATCCCCCACTCCGCCACCGGAATACTCACCCCCCCCCCCCCCCTCTGACTCCTCCAACCCCCTGAGATCCCACCAAATGAGCTAGCTCTCTCACTGCTATACTACTCTTCAGATACTCTCTGTATGTTTGGCAAAACGTAGGAAAAACCACTAATTTTGATTTATTATTCTTATTATACTCGTGTTGTATGATTATAATTACGTCAATTGTTAAACAATATCAATTCACATTTTTAGGTTAAAACAAATAATTTTTTTTCAATAAAACATGTAAATTGATTATATATCCATGTGAATTGAAAATGTTACCAACATAAATCCTATAATGTATAAGATTTTAAGTAGTAAAAATATTTATTTAACGAATTAAAATTTGCATTGTAAATATGTATTATGATAGATAAATAATAACACTTGGTAACTTTTCCTCTGATTTATTGAACACATAAAATGTACCTACATTTCAACTGCTAAACAGTCATCATCAGTTGATATCAGTTGGTTTCAAATGACGATGACTACTTTGCAGTTGAAATGTACATTTTGTGTGTTTAATAAATCAGTGTAGAAGTTACCAAGTGTTATTATATATCTATCATAATACATATTTACAATGCAAATTTTAAAGTTTGAAAAACTTATTTGTGAAATAAATGACAACTATTCTCTCAGTGGGTATATTTTAATATGTATTTGTACTTGTTTCAGGTTATAGTATACCCGACTAAAGAAAGCTTACAACTGATGGGCGCAGGGATCATCCTGAGCCTGATTTGGCTGATCGCTCTGATCCTGGCTTCTCCCATGTACCTATATCGCACGCTCAACTACCACAAACTCGACCTCAAGATGTTGGGAATAGATGGCATTAGTTTCTGTGTGGAAGATTGGCCCGTGGAACATGGCAGGGCGTACTACAGTATCTTCACACTTGTGGTGCAGCTTGTGTTGCCCATTATTACTGTCTCGGTAAGGAATAATTCAACTTTATAAATTTATATTTTTAATAATCCTTCACCCGAAACCTCGTCTCTCATTTTTTACCGCTACTTTTACTAATCTAATAGATAAATAATAATTATTTAATCTGCAAGGAATGCAAGTATAACCTTTGAGGAGTTATAAAAAGAGGCGGAGCTTACGGCCAGAATATTTATATTTGGTGCATAATTATATTCCGAATAAAAAATATATTTTTCTTCGCCTACTAATGTAAATAGCCATTACAGTACAACTTATAGGTTATCGAAGTTTCGCATTATGGAAGTCTGTGTGTAAAGTATGCCATCGCACAGTTAGGAAATTTTTGATTTATCGATATTATGTTAGCAGTATAAATAAGACAAAATTAATTATAATTAATTAAAGACTAATAAAGAAATAAATAAGAAATTGATCTATATAGTATTTTTATTGGATTGTAAATAGTTTTAATTTATTATTTGGAGGTTGACTGGTTTTTCAATGTATTCTGTGATCGTGGAGTGATCGAAAAACAGTCAAATAATCGTAGAAAAAGTATAGTACATAATTTGAGTTGTAAAGCAAGTACACACTTGGGGAATTACAAACTAGCTCTTGTGTAACTTTTCCACTTCGTGCGTAATATGCATCTTACAACTCCTAATATGTAATATACTATTTTCGCGCCAGAGTTGACGTAAGCATAACTTATTTCCAGAGCAACATAAGCCGTAAGTTTCTGATATCATTTATTGTTGGGTTACCATCATCAAAGGAGTGTTAAAGAAAATATCTATCCTACTACTAGGGTCATTATAGAAATCAGACTAATATCATACACATTTGGTTATTCAGCAACAGGCAGAATTAAGTATAAAAAGTTGCTAATAAATAAATATGAACTGTCAAGTAGTACACATTTTACAAATAAGTACTTTATCATTACTTGCAGTTAATTACTACTGGTGGCGTGAAATATAAAATAAACAACCTAATACAACTATTCTCGAACGAAAACAAGGGCGAATCCAGAAAACTTACAAAAGGGAAGGAAGACAAGACAGTTGGACACAGCGGTATTTTTATTTGGTTAATAGTTGGCGACACTGGAAACAGAACTTCAGATTTTCCACTCGGCTCAGTTTGAGTCGAAGCATGCTTACAAAGTCAGTTGCAACTGTATGCAAAAGATGAGTTATTAATTCAGGTTTAATAAAATTGATATGCACTTCATACTATTATAATACAGGTTATAATTACATTGTTTCGGTAGACAATCTTTTAATTCACATACTATGGAGAACTAAACTATTATAAAAAAACATTAAAGTGTTTCGACTTGAACCGTGAGTTCTAAGGTTCGATTCGTTTATTGTAAAGAAGAACAGAAATAACTGAAGAGCTGTTCAGGCTGTCATCTTGCTTATTTTGTACAATAGGTAATTTGTAATTCACTTATAAATAAAATTAAAATTATAACCACACCGAATCCTGTCACTTACTAATGATGTGTAAAATATTTGTATGATAATAACAAGACCAAAACACAACTTTCTATGATGTAAACAATGCAACTACAAACTAAAATTTTTATTTACTATTCTCTTATAATCCGTAATTTATTTGAACTGTTTATTCACAGGGAAACCAACATTTAAAAGCAACTAATTTGTAAAGGTATAGTTTGTATCAAGATATTTGCAAATGACTTCGTAACGACTCGGTGAACCGCATCAGAGCAGGATATTTCTAAAATTTGTAAAGCGATATAGTGGGACTCTCCCTAATTAGTACAGCTGGTTTTATTTTTAATTTGTAAATATTTAATGTAATATCATTCGAATGTAACTCGTTGACAAGTGCAATTGTGGTTGCAAGCAAATTCAATCTAAATTAAAGAAAAAGAAGCAGCGACCATGCGGCTGCAATTCGAATATTTCGTTACAACCCTGTTCGGTGACCCTTATAATCCGTTTAAGAAGCAACCCGCTGCGTAAGTCAAATCAGGTACGTTTGCAAACAGATTGATACGAAGTATATCTGTCAGATTTACAAGTTATAGTCAGGACGGAGATATATCGAAGGACCACTGATTTACTAATCGGAGGGATAAACCGTCACAGCCGAGAGTCTCACAGTAAGGGATGTACTTACAAAATTTCGCAATTACACATATTTAGCGTAAATGTCAACAATTTTAATAAGAATAAAATCGGACAATGCATTTCATTGCATTATACCTAAGTGTATTTAGCAAGGCTACTTTTGTTTTATAAATTTTCTATTACAACCCTGGTACTTCCATGAATTTTATAACTGCAAAATATTATTGTATTTTTTTGGTAAATTCATACTGTGAAGTCAATTCGAGTTATCTCCGTTAGTACTGTAAGAGTTATATTGTTTAGATACATTATTGAAAACTGTGTTATATCTCTGTCTTATAAATTTTTGACACAACATTAGTAACTGTTGGAATTTGGTTTTAAATTTATTTTTATTTGCAAGTGAATAACAAATAAACTATTTTACAATATTGCGAGGTAATTGTTTTTACAGCTTCTATGAGATGAGAGGTAACACTCTCCCCTAATCGACTTGCCAGTCTATTTCTCCTATCACCAGTAAAATCCGTTTTTCCCCGCTAATACTGTTACAGGTTCGTAGAATGTACAAGTTAAGGTTAATAAACAGTTCAAATAAATGACGATTTACAAGTGAGTAACGAATAAAATTAATTGAAATAGGTACCTAGATATTTCGGCCCTGTTTCTCCTAAATATGTTGTGCCAATGATAGTTACCTGAATTTTATGTACACTGTCAATAGTAAGCATGTTTATAATTACTGGTATATTTTCCCGCAATACTTATATGTATTGCTGGTTACATATTAATAAAACAAATATATTGAAAACAGGAATTACTAATTATTATTTATTATACGCAACCAATATATAAAGCAGTACTTAGAAATTTTATATATTACATGGAATTAATAACATCATCAATACCATACAAACAACAAACAAAATAAGCTTCTCCGAATTTTGAATGTTTCAGTTTCAGTGTATTGTGTTTCATGACATGGGAAGCATTGCATTAATTCGTTTCGTGTTTTCAAAATAAAACGAATGAACATGGAATGAAGTTAAAAGCGCAGATATTTTTGCAATTTCATTTACAAATTGTTCAAAAATTTAATACCCTATACATCATTTCAACAGTTTTAGAAATGTGTGTCAGAATAATAAAGGATTAAAATGAACTTTTTTTTGTCCAAATTGATATTAACAAACTGGAAAAACAAAATCAATCAGTTTAGGTTTTTAAACTGAATTTGTTTTACATAAAAACAACGATATTAAAATATATTTATATTTTTTATGAATACATTATTTTAATCAGAAAATTTACATAAGAATTATACAAATTACAGTATAATTTTTTAAATTGATTTTATCTCACGGAACAAAAGAAAAATAAATGAGAAACATATCAAGTAAGCGTGTAAGCTTAAACATATTATATTAAAAAATGGAATATATATTACATACCGAGCGGGAAAGTTCTTGATTTACAGCCGAGCGCTGTTTCAAATGACTGATTCACAATCAAGTTGTAATTATTTAATTCTATCAATAATTTTGTTCATATTTTTTGACAGTTTATTATTATGATTATAATATATTTATTATTATTTATTTGTTAATATAAAGCAAACAAAATGTTTATTTATTCTGTCAGTTCAGTTATCACAAGGTTTATTGCTTTTTCTGTAAGTATAAGTGTTATTTTCATTATTGTGTGATAGTGAGTTACAGTGTATTTTAAGAAAGTGATTGAATATTTTTTACTTATAAGTTTGACTTGTCAAAAAGTCAAAAGGGCAAAGACATTTAAGAGGTTAAAAAAACGAAAATATCTTTCCCTTTCTCTTAGTCGGACGTCAAAAAAGCGTGGAAAGCTGATACAGCTTCTTCACCTTTGGAGTATGTAATAATTTCTTTTTAGTAATTATTTTTCTCTGTTTCGGAATTAGAATATTATATTCCAGCACGCTTATTGATGTTAGAAGGAGCTTTATTCTTAAACGATTTTTGGTTATATTTTGTTATTTGAGATTGGCATGCCTGCATTAAATACACAAAATATCTAGGCAACTGACAAAGTAATTCTAATTTTTCACTGTCAACAACCTAACTATTCTGTCAAAAAAATCCCTTAATGGAAATTGTCAAATATTATTATAAAAAAGGTTGCCTTCTACAACTTATGTTTTAATATACTATTCTTAACTTTTATCGAAGTGATAGCATATTTTTTGCTTCTTTGAAATAGTTTTTTGTATTTTTTATTTTTATTATTGTCCCCTTATTAAAAATTTACCAGGCGCTAATAAACAGATAAACAGAGAAATTCGAGCCACGAAGATGTGACGAAACTTTCCGATTTTAAACGATGAGCTCTTTAAATTTGTTGGCACTCCTCATCTCTCTCTAATTTTCGTTTCTGTCTTACTGTCGCTTCTGTATATAACTATTCTGTGCATATTCTCTATTTCCCGCTGTTGATCCTCACGTCATCAATTGTATTCATGTGATTCAAATCGTTGCGGGAGACGGGGGATTGATGACATTATCTTGTCAGGTGAAATCATGTGATTTCCGAAGTAAATAAATGTCAAAAGTGATAGTATTATATACAAATATAATAATGGACGAAACATATGTAAAGAGTTACAGAATAAACTAACGAAACTACCAACACAGAATGAAGCATATATTTTCGACGCCAAAATCACCTTAATAAATGACAGGAATGACATTAATGATGTTACATTACAGTTTCTATTTCATTTTTGTAGATGGTTAGACGAAGATAGTATTTATATACCCCTCTGCGACAGATACGAAGATAGCGAACAAAAGTCTCATTTACGCCACATACTAGAAAGATGCAAGATAAAAATTTTGCAGCAGAAATGTATTAACTCCAGGAAATATACTGTAACAACGAAAAATATTTTCCAAATGAACTTTTGCAGGGTACGTTTTCTCTCCATTGGGATACTATTTATAGGAAACCTGAAATTCAAATGAAAATGAAAGAAATATTTCCACTGATTTTCATTGTCAAAATTATTACGTAAGGATAAATGTGTATTTGGTTGCTAAACAGATTTGCAATTTACGTATAACCCTTGGTATCACCTTTTTATTTTAAAATTTTGACAATCAAAATTAAAAAGAGCTGCCCATGGCACAGTTTCTTCGATCGTAAACAATGTTAGGAAACTTGTGCAGTAGTAGTTCATACTGAAGTCATTTGCGTTAAAAAAACGCATGCGAACATGTATTAGACAATGATGGATATAACCTTGCCTGAACTGTCTCTCTCGGCTCGCTTTTTATCTACAGGGAACATAATGGCAGTGCATCTTCCAGTATGATTATCTTAGATCATATATCACTAGATACTGACTTAATTTATTAAACGTCAAATTTAAAACCCATCATGACATATCTGACATTCTACACAATTGACAATAAGCTTTGAACATACTTTGGAAGAATTATGAATTACTTTATGAGTTAGGTGTAGAGCTTCAACCTAACGTGCTTTTCTGAAGGAATCTTTTGGCAAGCTAACAGGGAAAATTAATAACTTCAAAAACGTGCTACTTTAAACATTAAATAATAAAGGTATTTGTAATACTTACGCATAAAATGATAATTTTGAATCTTTTGTACATATAGGTACTCAAAAAAACATTTTATTAGAATAATTTCTGACATAAAAAATGTTTGACGTGCAGTTCACCAACACTTGCAATAATAGATGTTTATTTTAAGTTGGTAATGCAAGCAAGTTAGGCATGTGCTTTAAATACTTCCGCCCCATGTAAGAAAGAAGGAAATATGTTTTGTTCTTCTATGTTTCATCAAAATCAAGCCTGTCTTACATATCTAGTGATATATGATTTAAGATTATTGTATTTCAGTGTTTGCAACCAAATATACATATCTGTTATACAAATTATATATCAACGGAAATGGTATTGTGGCGGATTAAGTAGACCATAATATACCATATCAAATTACAAAACCTAACCCATATTGAGAATAAGATATACCTACACGTACCTACATATATAAATTAAATTTTGTTATATTTAATATTAGGCAAAAAATTGGAAAGTTTTGTCTTATAATAAATTTCAAACCATACCTATGTTTCAGAACAAAATGAGATGTTAATATAATATGTACATTATTTTTATTTTAATATTTTGTTTTAAATTGAAGAAAAATATATTTTTTAATGAAGTTTAATGAAATTGAATCCTATTAAATAACATGTAAACATAGCTGAAAGTAAAAGGATGGAATATTTAAGCTTATTCAACAAATATTTGACGTTCAAATTCATTTAGAATTCAACACGTGGCACTAATTTTAGACCTTAAAATGACCAAGAATATTTCATTAATATTTGTGAGAAACTGGGAATGATACTTCAAAGTAGGTAATTATTTCTTGTATTATTTGAAACTCTTTTTTGTTATTTGTTATTAAATATTTTAATAAAAAACAGTACAATGAAAGGAGCAACAAAGTAAATAAATCTGAAACAAGTACCTTTACGTCCGGTATAATTAATTCATGCTAAATATGTACAAAACTAAATACAAAGAAAATAAAATAAAAAACAACTTCTCAAACTTTGAAATGAATTTCTCCTCAAAGTTTCAAGGCGACTCATTTTTACTAGAAAACAAAGACACGAAAAGAATTGCTAATTACAAAAAGTATAATACAAAGAATCTTCGTTGTCTCCCGACCCAGATTTCTGGTCCAAGAATCAAGAATCAACAAGCATTTCAAACAATGCGAATTGCGAATACTTGTGAATTTAGATAGCGTATTTATTCAAATGAAATATATATGAGATATAAATTGAAACGGTGATATATGTGGGTTACTTGTGATACAAAATCAAAGCACATGCTTGTCTTTTGCATGCAGAAGTAAGTAGCTCAATTTTAACATTTCAATGCAACGAACAAATGCAACTAGCTAGAAAAGTTGTAACACGTAGTAAGCTGGGTATTTTATAGTGCTATAAGTCATTTTTGTTAAAATGTAGACAGATGTTTTATTTTGTCCGCACATCATAATACTCTTTGACATTTGTTGGTGTTCGTGCATCAGTTACAAATGTCAAAGAGAATTGTGATTCGTTGTGTTCACGATCCACTTAAATTATTATTTTACGCACTGCTGCATTTAAAATGTTTGTTTACGTCTTGGTTCCCGTCGGCAACTAATTGTAACATACGGGCGGTAAAGTAGAGAAAAAGCGCGCCGAGCGGTAAAGGAAATGTAATAGTTATTTGTGTATCAAGAGCGTAAAGTGAATCTTTATTGCTCGAGCTCGTAAATTGAAGCGCGAGCGTAGCGAGCGCTACAATCGAACTAGAGCAATAAAGATACTTTACGCTAGAGATGCATACATAATTTTTTCTACGACTTTACTAACGAAATAAAAATTCAATTCAATCTTAACCAATTTCCTGTTTTGTGTTGCTGTAACCATGACGATATGAGTAAATAAATAATCTAAGCGAGCAAATTAAGTACTTTACCGCTCGTTGCTCATGGAGACGCGCGGTAAAGTATTTATTTGCTCGTTCCTCAGTAATCATTGACATTACGATGACAAAAGAGAGCATAAATATCAACTTTTCATGGTGGTCGTAGAAAAAAATATTTATCCAAGTTTATAACATCTTGTATTCGTTTCCATACCTATCCATTGATTTGCCAGTACATTAATCTATCAAAGTTTTATTAGCTTCTAGCAAAATTTAGTAAACAATTTTCCGAATGAAGCTCCATGCTTGATATTTGACCTTCCATTTCGGCCCTTCATACATTAATACCGATTATTTATGTATGTAAATAAATAGCATTAGATTCAGTAGTGTATTGCAAAAAAATATATTAATAACAATTTCAACCAAAATTTCAAATATTAAAACAAGTAAAATAAGATCACAAAGCAAAAATAAGGGCCCGATTCGCAATTATCACTAATAAATAAATAAATGAATTTAGGTAGCGTTTCATTTTTGATAAATGTTTAGTTGATGCATATTTAATTATTCAATAAATGAAATGAAAAGTAAAATGAGAAAAACATGAGAATATCATCTGCTTCTCTACAATTTTACTTGCATTTTCAGGACCGCCGAGAGAAATTTCGGGCCCCGTTGCTTCAGATTTTAAAATACTTGGCAAATATTCCGGCGTTTATATGCTAATTGTATAAGGGAACTGTTTTTCGTGAAGTAAAATATCTAGTAAATCAAAAAAATATTGTTTAATACCTCAAAGCAGTAATTATATATATGCCTTGTTACGCCTATACCAAAATATTTTCAAAAATTTAGAAACGTTACTAAAATCAAATTGTTTAAGTTGTAGGATAAGGTTATATTCTTATAAAGGGGAGTGAATCATCTAAATGAATAATGACTACAATCCCGAATAAAATACTATACTTTTTCTACGTCTGTAAATTCGTAAAAACGCATAAATATTTTAGAAAATGACATTTTAAAACTACACAACGATATGAGCTGTCAGATGGCCGTAGGAACGATAATCCACAACACGGCAGATTTTAAATATACGTGAATAATTGATTTCTGGTTCTGTGATTGGCTGAGAAGAGTGAAATATGAGTTTGTCCTGAAATATAGCTACTATAATAATTTGAAAAAATTGAAATATAGGGTATAGGATATATTTGTACAAGCATAGAAAAAATATATAATTATAGTTTAGCTAGCAATCGTGATGTTTCCATAGTTTTATCTTTAATGCAGCTTCTCCTTGAATTAGTGGTCTTATTGCACCATTTAAATATGTGTATATCGCCTATAGAGTTAAATATTTTCTTTCTTTTAATCACTTTACACAAATAAACAAATTTAAAATACAAACGCAAGTTAACTGTTGTTACGTTAAATCATGCAAAGTAAACGTAACAGAGATAAAAGTTACTTAAAGTCACTAGATTTTGTAAGCAAGTTTATGATACTGCGAGATATACATAGTATAGTAATATGCATGGGACCGAAAATACTCACTTGCGTCCGAACCATGAACACCGACATATTTTATTTGTCTAATAAAGGTAACCTACGTTGGAATTTGATCCTCAGATCTCATACTCTCCTCAATTCGAATCGGACTATAATAATCAAATTATTTAGAACTTACCATAAAACAAATATTCTCCCTTATTCATTTTAATATTAGACCCATGTCCGATGAATGTTATTTCTCATTAAATTACTTCCAAATCAGTGGACAAATATGAAGTTATTTATTTGACATTTATAACCTATGTAAAATTCAACAACTCAAAAATTATTGTATAATAAATTTTCCCGTATAATGTCTGATCGTATGCATAAATTCATAAATTAATTTGTAACTACGGTTGAACTAACTTCAAGTTTTCAATCTATCCTCGTCAAATTAGACTGCCGAAAATTAATTCTTGGTAGAAGTTAATGGAATACAAAATATTTTATGATAGATTTTGACAAGACAAATTGTATATAAGTTAGTTTTTAACATTAATTGTAAAATGAGAATAATGTAAATTTATTTCTCTCTCAAATCGTATTAAAAATATTTTTTTATATTTAATTTCAGATAAAGTATACATTTCATTTATGTGTTCGGAAAAATTATGTATTGTCGTTTAAACGATCTAATTTGTATTTAAATGATTCATAATAAATTTTTTTTGGTTTAATTTTATTACATTAGATTCGGTGTTGATTGTTGACATAATATTATATTCTATAACTAATATGTAATACATAATTTCGGCACAAGCGAAAAGTTTGTATACGGTTTCGTAATTGGCGGAAATGTTAACAATTGCGTTTTCCCTTGTATTTTAAATGGATGAATTGAAATACTAGTGGGCTTTGTCTGCCTGTTACAGAACATTATTTTGCAAAAGAATGTGTTCATTGTGTAATAGTATTCAGTTACAGAATATATGGAAACAATGGTAGTGTTAGAGAAAATTCATAAAATATTTTTGTGTAGATTCCTGAAATACATTTATATGCAATTTTGTTTTTTCTTAAATTGAAAATAAAATACAATAATTCATTTTCTGCAGTGTGGTGACTATCCAAAATTAGTGTTGTCAAAATGGATTAATTTTTATATTATCATTGATTGACTATTTTATGTTCATTATTCTGTTTTTTTCCACATTTTCATTGCTTTAAATTTATAACATATTAAAATTTGTATTTAAAAGTCAAAATAGCAGTAGGTTTATTACTATAAGTTACTGTTACAATAATATATCAAAGTATACATTTTATTCATTGTTCTGTTATATTTAGTATGTTAATTTTGATTTTAAATATTTTAGTTAGGACGCAAATAAATATCATAATTTTAATTTTCTAGTGAGTGAATGTTAAAGTTAATTTAACATTCATTTTCACGGTGGTCGGATGGTCGTTCCGGGTTCTTGTTTAACTTTTAGAATCATTGGTGCAGATTTTATCCAGACGTATAAAGTAGCACTGGTTTCTCACGTGTTTAATTAATTCTGCTCAAATTTATGAATCCATTGTTGTGCAGTGTCACATTGTCGTAACTAAAATTAGTCTTCCGCTAGACTGTTTCTTTGTTGTCAAAATAATGTTTAATTTAAACAAAAAATATATACATAACTGTCGCTTGGATGTGTAGATTAGATTATATTTCTGTAGAGAGAATGTGTGAATGTCAGGAGAAATGTCGGGTTTCTTTGTTTTGTGCATAGCAAACAAAATGAGTTTCTTACTATGCACTGAGAAAAAGGAAATATTTGAATTTAAACGATATGTCCCGATGTCAACTCAACTCAGAAGTTTGATACTTGTCAAATATAAATTAATAATACTTTCTTGCAAATTATAAATGCAGGGTGTTTCTATACCTCTGCACGAAACATTAATAGCATATATAATTTTAAGAAACTGATTATAGAACAAAATTTAAAAAAAAATCACAAAAATGCTACTGGTTTGATAGTACATTTACCACCAACATAATAACTAATTAATAAACGATTTTTTGTAGGCTGTATTTATACTTTTATTTCATTAATAACATAATTATAAATAATTAAAAGTACCACTAAACCAGTGGCAGTAAAAATGTTTGCCAGAAATGAACTACCCTTATTTTTATGAATTTTTCAACAACCGAAATTAATTGCGAAATCAAGTTATTTGATTATTATTATCTCATAATTTATTTAAATAATGTGGACAACGAAATATTTACAGTTTAAAAGTAAAATATATGTAAGTATCTTATATTTCTCACCTTTAGTAAGAGAGGTATATTTTTCACGTGATCTTGTATACATTATACAGGGTGTTTGGCGAAAGGCCGGCACCCAGAATATTTCGTTTATTATGAGAGATACAGAAAAAATTTTAGGAACAAAATTAAACTAGTCAAAGGGACTCATAAAATGATCTTAGTAAGAATTTTGTGTCACTTCCGGTTTTACCGGTTTGATTCTATCGTAGGGAATCGGTATTATTATATTTTTTTTCGGAATGTACCTAAAATTAGCTCTACAATGATATCAAAATATCATAGTTTTACTTCAACCATTTCAAAATGGCGACAATTTATTTTCATATTTTTGTACTGACAACTACAGGTAATGAACGAAAAAAAAATAGTTTTAAAATACGTTATAACAATCAACACAATGCAAAAACTCTTCCTAAATATAACAACCAAAATTAAAATTAAAAATACTCCAAATGGCCGGCGTCATTTTCTGATCAATTTGTCATATGTAACAAATTCTGCCATTACATCGTTAGGAAAGGTAGATTTAATATTTTTGACATTATTTGTCTGGTTTCAGGTAAAAAAATCTCAAATAGCTGGCTATGCTGTATTTTTTTATGAATTTTTATTAGTAAATATTTTAAAAATAAAGTGTCGCCATTTTGAAATGGTTGAAGTAAAACAATAATATTTTGGTATCATTGTAAATCTAATTTTATGTACATTTCGAAAAAATATATAAAAATACCGATTCCCTATGCTAGAATTAAAGTTGTACACATTTCCGCTAAAACCGGAAGTGACACAATATTATTCCTACAATCATTTTATGAGCCCCTTGTCTAGATATATTTTTCTTTTTAACATTTTTTTGTATCTCTCAAAATAAACGAAATATTCTAAGTGCCGGCCTTTCGCCATACATCCTATATAGTGTTGCCGTCTAGATTTAGACATTCTAGATTCTAACTTGAAGTTAGTTCTCGTCTTGTCTAGATTACAAGACAAAACTGGCAAAAGTCTTGTCTTGAAATTTCAAAAGAAGACAAGACTTTCTTATGCAAGATAAAGACGAGAATATTGTATATAATTTTCAAGACTCTTAATTAATTAAAAATTTAAAATTTTCAAAATATAAATATATCATGCGAAGCTTGTTCCATCCGAACTGAAACAGTGATTGTAAAATAGAAAAAGAACGCTGCCAAAGAATATGTTCTTGTCTTGAAACAATCTAGTCTTGATATTTAGACATGTCTTTTTAATCCAGACCTAGATTTAATCAAGTCTTGTCTAGACAGCAACACTAATACATTATAATTAACAATCGATATTATATAGGTAGAGGTACGTTAATGAAATTATGTTGAAAGTTTGAATTCAGTTCAAAAGCATAAATGAATGGATAATTTGGTTAATTATTTAGTTGCTTCCATAATAAACAGTGTAGGTGAAAATTTATACTACATGCGAAAAGAAAACTTTTAATCTCCACTTATGTAAACTTAAAAAAATGTTGAGGTACGTTTTGAATAAAATATGTGAAACAACAAAGCAAGTCTGTGTTGTTTAGTTCTTTTTAAAGGTTGGCATTCAGAAAGATTGTGCATTCAGCAAAGAGGATGACAAAGTAGCTGCTATATTATGTTGCCACAAACTAGCATTTAATTTAAAGTTAAAAATATGCTGGCGTACAGTTTTTACAACTTTATTGCATTTTCTTGCATATCCCAGCAAACACTGCAAGTGCTGCTCGTAAATTCTCTCGTGATAAGTTAATCCAATATTTGTTCTATTTCGGAGCCGCTGTATATTGTGTTTATTTTGCGTTGATTATACAAAATGGGATGATCCTAGATTTTGTAAATATGTCTGGGAACACGGTTTGCTATCTTCGACACTGTTTTGAGTTATATTTAGTTAAGAATATTATCAAATCAACTGTAATTACTCAAGAACTTTTTATTTTGTCGGATAAATTTCTGATGATCACGAAACTTTGTTACTTACCAATTTGACGAGAAAACTATTTTAATAAATTACGACATCGTACGTAGAATTGTTTTATTTTTTAAACAGTTTTCGAGTCAAATTACTGTCAGGTTATCACATCGTGTTGTCAAACTGAAATAATGCAAATGACATTAATGTAGTTAGTGTTTTGATCTCGTTTCTAGAAGAAAGTTAAATAACGTTTGATCAGTTGCACAAATGTATTTTTTTACTCTTGTATAAGTATATCCCAATTATTGCAATTTATGATTAATTATAGTAGCTATATTTCAGGACATTGAAATGTTACTCATCATCAAGTTTATTTTAAATCAGCCGTGCTGTGGATCACCCTTCTTACGCGCCCTGCCCCCGCTCGTAGTTATTTAGGGTTGATAATCTTATTTAAAGCATATTTATCAAATAATATTATAAATTCTAAAACATCCAAACTACTATTAGTATTATTATTAGTAAATATTATTATAACCCTTAAAAATTAACTTTGCGGGATTTGGATGTGAAAGATACAAAAATCTAATTATGTCATTTTCTATGAAAAGATAGATAAAGATAATTAGCAATCCTGGCCCATAATGTTTCTTAAATATGTTTCAATTGTTTTTAGTTTCGAGAAGGACCGTTCTGTAGATGCAACTGTAATTGGGATAATAAATAGCAAAGGGATATAATTTCCGTGAAATTACTGCTAGATAAATTATTGTATACCGCAATAAATAGTAATAAATCCTTTACGGATTGTTCAATGTTCATCTGCGAAACACCGATGAAAACTTAACAGTTGTTTGGAAAGCATATCTGATATATCATCTTTATAAATTGTACACACATTTTCAATCATTTCGTGTAAATCGCAGTCATTCAGTAGAAGTTCACTATCTTTTTTTTATTTACTATTAATTGTAAACTGGCTATTCAATTTTTGAACTGATCTGGTTTATGATGGATTTAATTTAGATTTGAAAATGTAAACACAGTTAAAACTCATGTGGTGGTTTATAAGCGATTTACAAATTTAGAAATTTAGAATTTAGAATTGGAATATAATCAATTTTTATATTTTAAATTTCGAATCAAGCCAATCACAAAAAAGCATTGAACTGAGGTTTATAGGTTAGTTTAGTATCAAATTGCAAGTGACAGTTAATGAGTTCCTGAAATTGCTCAAACAGATCCCACAATATATTTTGATTTTTATGTTAAAATAAAAATGATCACACATCAAATTCATTTTGCAGCAAAACAAATTCACTTCACTTCAAGGAAATGTCAAATCAACTGTCAAACATCAAAATTAAAGGCAGCTACGTAATATCTTCTGATTGATAAATTTAGGAAACTGAAATCCATTATAAACCAGAGAAAAAAATCAAAAATTTAAATTAAAGTTTCTAAATTAAAATAAATTAATTAAATCCATCATAAACCAGCCTTTAAAGGGTTATAATTTTAAAATTAAATTTTTAACGTTACCTACTAAGTTACCATTTACTTGTCAATTCCCCGGTCGGCAGATAAAATTCGAAAACTTACCCATCAGTAATTTGAAAAATTTACTGTCTTGGAAACCCAATTGGTAAACATTAAAAAATATCTAACCGTGCCATGGATAAAAAAACAAGCGTATAACGTATGTGAATGAAATAATATCGTAATAATAATATTTTTTCTTCAAACGTCATAAAAGTGACATCTTCTGTGACGTGATTGACAAGGTTGAAGTTTAATTTCTATGCCAACGTAATATAATTTTTTATTCTAGCCGCCGTATAATATTGTCGCCGCCGTATAATATTGTCGCCGCCGTATAATATTGTCGCCGCCGTATAATATTGTCGCCGCCGTATAGCCAATAAGAAGCGCCGTATAATATTGTCGCCGCCGTATAGCCAATAAGAAGTAAATTGTACAATAGAAATCTGTAATATCGCCCTAAATGTCACTATAAAAACTAGATAACCTAAGAATAAAGTTACTAAAAATTATGAATAACTGACAGGTAACCTACATATTAAACGTCAAATAGTAATTTATTTTTTAAAATTTCTAAGTTTGAAGAAAAAATAGCATGTGTTATTCAGAGTAAAAGTGTCTTTGTGTGCCTCGCATGCAATTGTCCGACTCGCTTCGCTCGTCGTGCAAACTTCCATGCTCGCCACACAAAGTATCACTTTTACTCTTAATAACACAATATACTATTATTTTTAAAATAATTCTGTACATGAAGGACGATAGAAATATTGATTGTATATATAGAGATGGGCATTGGTCCTAATAAGCGTGATTTTTCTATTTCTAATTTACCTTCATCAAGTTCACACTTGCACAACAATTATAATCGGGACACGAATATGAGACGTGAACGTGATCATGAATTTTTCCAGTTCGGTCGTGCGTAGGCAAGCTTGATTCTAATCAGTTGTGATTGGACATGAGCGTGAATGAAAAGTCACTCATGTGCCCACCTCAAATTGTTTGTTTAGATGTATATGCATATATAATTAGCATAATAAATCGTAAAACGATCTTGTCCTGTCTCATACGAATACATAAATTAGGAATATTGATTTACTGGTAATACCGCGAATTAACAGTTTCTGTAGCATGAATTCGTCAATTTTACATTTTTGCGAATATCTAGTGACCTATATTGACACTGCATTCCACTTTTGTCACACAAATATCTTCTTAATATCATACAATTAAAGCTAATTTAGAATCTACCAAAAAACTACTGTAGTGAATTGTAATGATTAGAGTAAAAGTTGTAATCAGTAGAGCATAGATTTGGATGTTTTGCAGAGACCTGAATTTCTATTTCGTGTTTGTGATGATAACTGGTAATTGTTGATGTTGATACATTTGGAAAGCTAATATAGGTTTAACGATTTGATGTGTTTGCTTTACAAATAATTTTCTTGCGGTCAGACATTGATTTTGCCTTGGACAAATCATCACAAATATTTGAGATATCCACACCAATCTTCGATGTTTTTATAGGTCTATTAAGATACATTCTGTATTATAGGCGAATTAAGAATTGAGGTATCGAAAGATTGTAATATATAACAATTATGTTAAATCTAGACTTATACGAGTATGTTCATGAAAATTAAATTACAAATTTTGTTACTTTTTAGAATGGAATACGGAAAATTTATAAATAAATGTATGAATAAATAATATATATGATATTACAAATTGTTTAAATATTTTCCTGAGAAGCCTTTATATTTTACATGACAAAATATTTGATCTATCGAAAAAAAAATTATTGAGGTTTTCAAAAATCGATAAAAATAATCGTAGTATTATTAATATTTCTCATAACGAATTATATAGGTATAATTTCTTGAATATAAAATTTATAAGACATGAAAGCAGCTGTCTAATAAATTCATAGCAATATGTAGCTCAGAATAATTTATTAATTTCCTCGTAAAGTTTGTAATTTATTATAAATTTATATGAAAAGTTCACAGGCAAGACTAAATTAACCTATTAATCATAGAACACAGAACAGTAGACGTAAAGTTGACAGTTGTTTATTAAATAATAATAAGATTTGTCATATGTTCATTCACTTTTAATTAGTATACAGTTGTACATGAACAAATGATTGATTAATAATAAGTTTATTTTAAAAAAATAAATCTCAAGTAAAGTAAAATTAGAAACACCAATGTCTCATGTCTTGAAAAATTGAAGAACATTATCAGCTATGCTAATATTTATCCCCATAAAAATACCTGTGCCGTGTGGTTCGGTACCCACTACAAGCGCCCATTTAAACTAAAAAGCAAAAATTTATGAATCATTATTAAAGATTACAAATGACACATCTAAAAAATAAATTTGGGGTCAAATGGAACGTTAGTGCCTTTGTTCATGAAAATAATACGGAAATTTTTATTTTCGAGGTTTCATTTAGCAAAAAAAAACTACAGAAAATCGATATGAGACTTGTTGAAATTATTGATCTTTATGATGAGTTGCTCAAGTTTATTAAAATATGCGAAATAAATTTAATACTTCCCTAAGAAAAGGAAAGCATGCAAATATTACTCAAAAAAACTGTTGAAAAATCTAGACGGTAAGGTAGAATACAGTGGCCCTTCGTCCTGCATTTTTTTATTTATTATATTGTAATAAAGAACTACGATATTACGATATGGCCATAGTGTACAAATTAAAATTAGCAACCTGTATTTGAAAACCCTTTCTGAAAAAATTATCTGGATGCGCCTCTGATAACTTGTAACAAAACAAGTATCTAAAGATGTGCGATGAATATGGAATTGAATATGAAATCTTTATCCAAATAAAAATACCGTTGTGTCCAAGTAGTAGTAGTAGTCAATCTAAGTTTAGTGTCTAAGTAATGTAATGTTTCTATTATTTGCAATTACTTATCGTCAATCTCTGTACCCTAATGAAATTTTTAAATTCCGGTTTTTATTCCGCCTGTAATTGTTGTTTGTTGGTGTTGCAGATGGCATACTTGCGAATATACTACAAGCTGCAGTACCGCTACGCACACGGTTACGTCGGCAATGAAAACCAAAACAGCAGTCGCCGAGCCCTGCGTGGGCGTCGTCTCCAACGCACCAACACCCTCCTGGTTTCCATCGCTATCATCTTCGGTATCAGTTGGCTGCCGCTCAACCTGTTCAACCTCCTCTCCGACCTGTGGAAACCCCGCTTTACCGAGAACATGATCGTGGGGTACGCCATTTGCCACATGATCGGCATGTCCAGTGCTTGCTCCAACCCCTTACTTTACGGATGGTTGAACGACAATTTCCGAAAGGAATTCTACGACTTATTATGTAATAAGGAGGCTGTGGAAAGGAATGGTGAGACGCAAAGACTGTCCACTATGCATGGATCAACCAGAGAAGGATCCAAAAAGAAAATGGAAGCGGTTACCATGGCAACTGACTGTTTACACGGTAACACTGTTGATACAGAGATGACTGTGATCAGCAAATGATACTTGTTGAAGTCTAGCAAGACAATTGTATAAGAAACAAGGCTGTGTTGATTGTTACTCTGGGTGGAAGTAGTCTGCTTTTGTTTGTTTGGTCGAGCCCACCTGTCAAACATCCAAACGATCAAATCCACGGCTTTTGCCCAGAGTAACGTAGGCTGTGCCCCGACGGGCTTGCCGACATGGATTGTGATTCGGTGTTATTTTTCATGTGTTTGTGTCACTGTGAGATGTTAAGTGTACCTCTCTCGGACCCCAAACCTCGGTATATTTCAGCATATGTAAAGAGACTCCGTGTGATAATGTTGTATATTTACTATAAATGTATATTTAGACTTGTATATTACACGTTTAATAAATTACATAAACTTATTAAAAACGGACTAAAAAAATAATTCTTCAGTCCATATTTATTATTAAAATTATATGCTCGATGTTATTTTGTAGGTGGCAACTCATTAAATTATTTTATATTTTTTTCCTTTTTCAAAATATGATTAGCATACTTTTTTCATTGAAAGGTAAGTTTCTACGCGATACCTAAGATTCCAGTGGCACTCAGAGAAGATCTTTAATATTATGTAAGTATTAATTTTTTCATTTATACGAGTACAAATATACAAATATGTAACATCGAACTATCTGAAAATCAAGACTGGTACCTAGAATGTCCATACATTCCGGTATCCCAGGATTTGTCCTGGTTTTATCTTACTAGTCCCGGTGACCCGACAAATTAGGTTAATTGTCTCGGTTTTGAGGCTACATTCGTGTATACTCGGTACAAGGACATTGTTAGGATTTTAAAACAGGTGGGTGGGGAGAGCGCTGAGTTGCTTCCAAATATCCAATATTTTTTAATGACTGACGACATTTTATTTACTACGGCAGAATAATTTAAGATAATATTTATATTTAAAAATAATGTAATTATTACCATTTATTAAACTTCTTTGTTATAACATCAAAATGAATCATTGTCACCATAATGTACTATTATGGAATTCATACATTAGGTAAAAGTTTAAAAATAATTATTCATTTTTTCTATAATTAATTTAGTATCACAGATTGACATACCTAATACTGAAATTAAGCAGTACCTAATCATTTGTTTTAAATATTACATACAAATAAAATTGATATTAAAAATTCTCACCAGTTGTAACAGCTCTAGCTTCGCTCACTCCCAGATATAGTACAGGACAAGATATTTGGTTAATCCCTTAAGCTTGGTAATGGATGCGGCTAACCCTCACAACGGGTGATGAGTCGAAAATATGTAGGGGCGGTATTAATAAAAATTTCATATTCTTATAACTGTGATGAGGATCAAAAATGGAAAGAAAATTAACCATTCCCCATTAGGCTGGATTAGTTTTTACATAAATAAAATAAAAAAAAAATTGTTTTAGTACGTATAAACCAAACATTTTTACCTGTATTATATATACCTATTTAAAAATTTGAAATCAGTCTCTGCATTTCTGTACCATAAATTTGGGGATAATCCCCTGTTTACGGTATGCTAGTAGGGGGTGATGTAATCCAATTCTCAATTATGTTGTCCAGCACTATACCACATGTTCGAATTCCGTGGAAACATGGATGCCTAGGCGTTACCAAATATTTTTTTAAGGAGAAGGGGGGGTCTTTATAAATGTTGTTTAAAAAATGAAAATTAATAACAGAAAATAAAAATAATTAAATACAGACATTGAAAAATAATTTAGTATACTTAATATTATATACATATAAAATATACTTAGTTCTCGAGTTCTAGTTTCTCGTTGGCTATACGCTACGCCTTTGAATGAATATGTGTAGAGCTGCGTCTTTCAGTTTCAGTCTGTCTCATCTAATGTTGCCGTCTACAGCGCGTTCAAGATAACTTGGCGTGTCAAAAGAAATGTAGTGCAGTTCACTATTCCTAAGTTCCGTTCTGTCAAATATTTGTTTTTACTTCGATGCCAAACGGCATCAAAAGTGAAATATTGATTTTACAACATTTTATTGCCTTACACAATAAAAATGTATGTAATGCTCCCAAACTCAGAGTGTCAGGTATATTTCAACCCCAGAAGTTGTATAAGCGTATGTGCACATTTTTTAAATAGAAATACAAATTTTATATTTAATAATATAAAATTTATTTTATATAAACATATGCACTCATCACTCATTTAGTTTATAATCCATGTTTTCGAAAGTCTGAGCTCATCAAAATTCTAGATAAATATCGGCCAAAAAAAAAATACATATTATAGATAGATTTAATTGCCACCATATGTGTGAATTAAATCCAATTGTTTTAGCTTGGGAACAGATGAGAAAACAATCCTGGAAATTTAAACTCAGTAAATTTAAAAGCTATTGCCCTAAAATTTTGTAAAACATAAAACATCGTTAGAAAATCACTATTGGAAAATTGATGGGTAAATAGCGGATGTGATAGATTCTTTCGTAATAAATGTTGACGACGATTCTACTACCAATTCCCAATTCGGAGTCTTAGAAGTGAGAATGAGAATGTTTTTATAAATATAAATATTGTATTATGTTATATATAAATAAAAACATTTTTTAACAAATGTGTTGATGACGAATCTGATAAGGATTCATAAAATATAAATATTAATTTTGTAATGTTTATTTTTATAAAAATAAATATTTTTTTGTAACATTCCTAACTTTATTAAACTTCATTCTATTTTGGTACGCCTATGGATTTTATTACTTTCCCTTAACCGCAGTGATAATGAGTATTGTCCTGACACGCCCATTTATTTTGAACGCACAGTAGATCTATACTTTCTAAACTCTTGTCTTATCTTGACTATAACTAAGAAACTTGTCTTAAAATTTAAATACAAGAGAAGTGTCTTATTGTAGATCAAGGCGAAAAATTCTAGTCAATTTTCAAGACTCTATATTAATTAAAAAAATTAAATTTTCGGAATATAAATATATATCATGCGAAGATTGTTCTACCCGAAATGAGTTAGTGATTGTATGTACCTATTGTAAAATAAAAAAAAGAACGTTGTCGAAGAATTATCTGTCCTTGTCTAAAGCGTATGCGCAGATTATTGAAGAGTCTTGAGGCAATCTAGAGTCTTGATATCTAGAAGAGTTTTTAATCTAGACTTAGACTTAGTCAAGTCTTGTCTTGAAAATTCGAGACAAGATAAGATTTTACGAAGTCTAGTCTTGTCTATATGGCAACACTAATCACTTTATCCTCATATATTACATAATGTTGAATGGTCATCATATTTCAGAAAAAAAAACAGGCATAATTTCCTAAATATCAATTGCATAATAACTGACCGATATCACAATAAATACGCTAGGCAGTAAAAATATTCATCAAACAAAATATCGATTGTATATTTTTCTTCCTACACACACATGTATATACCCTGCTACGAAATGTTTTAAATAATCTGATGTGTCCAACATATTACCTCCCGCCACTGCAGTAATTTCTAAAATAAATACAAAAGTTTTTTAGTAAATTCAATTTGTAGTTTTAAAATTAGTTTGTTATTGCAGTTTAGATTATTTTTAATTCATTTCATACCTAATATTTTCTTTAGAAAATTTGTATGACCAATAAAACAGCTATTTTTGACATTACTAAAACCGGAACCGTACTTACCTTGATTCACGCATGCAAATATATTTCTTATATATTTCTTCCATCTTTTTTAATTTTACAATGAAACTACTTCATAGTTACTTATTTTATCTTTTAAACTTACTTACATCAAATTTGACATATATGTCAAATTTTATGAATATATAAATAACTCATCTGTTTTATAGAAAGTCCTCAGCCTAAGCGATATGTAAAATTATTATAATTTATATATTTTTTTTATCTAGCTAGTAATTCTATATAAACGTAATTATGCAGATGGGTAGGAAATTAAAAAATCTTTATATTTAATACTAACGAAATTTGGTATTTAAAGGTATTTTTAAGGAAAAACGGTTAAAACTTCAAGGAAATATTACTTCCGGTTAGCTCCTTGTAATCGTATTCTAGGGACGCTAATTCGTGCTCATATGTTGAAAACTACCACTCGAGAAATTTGACCAAAAATAATACCTCCCTTATCTATATATTGATAGGCGGGAGGTAAAAATGGAAAATGACAGGACAAAAATTCTTAGCCCAGTTGGCCAATTTTAAGGGTTTAACAAAATAATGTGTTTATACGGAAAAAACTAGAAATGTCAAAGACAGTATAATTACAAAAACTTTAGTATACTACAACGATGAGTAAAAAATATAATAAATGATAATAGCTTTCCTGAATTATGTTCTTTTTCGACAACTTTTAGAGTTCGGAATTAAATTTATTATACAATTTGTCTTATTTCCTCTATTTTCAAAGGGACATAAATCAGACATTTCTATACGCGTATGTATATTACCCACGGTTCCAACTTCATCTAGTTCCTGATTTTGATGAATTCTATTGAAAGCAGGAAATTTATTTCGCCGTACTAACTTCAATAACGTTCAATAATGCCATATATAGAAACATGTCGAAATGGAGATACATCATACAGATTACAAGTCTCATCTCTTCTTTATAACATGTTCAAAACATATTTTGTCAAAGAAAAAAAGTTTTTAATATGTCACAGAAGACGAAGGGATCGAGAAGTACATTTTTGTGGTTTCAAAACTATTTGAAAGTTTTAATATGTTATATAGTGAACTACGAAAATAGAAAACTTATGAACGTTATTATTAATTAATAAATTTTGAAGGAAGTTATTGTTTAGTTACACAAGTTGTAGGAAGGTATTCAGCCATATTATTAATAAAATGTATTCAATTTCATTCAACATTTACATTTACGCAGAGTTTACAAATTATTCAATTTAATTAAACCTAAAAGTAGTTCAAAAATTGAAAAATTGATTACAAATATTACAATTATTCAATAATTATTGTTGCTAGTTTAAAAAATGTCATATGTTTAATATTTATTATAAAATTAATAAAATCAAAGTTATAAGATAGCAAATATTTAGGAATATATAGATAAGTAGCAATACGAAATCGTCTACAATTAAATAATTTATTTACGAATGCTACGTATTAATATTACGAATTCATTGCGTTATAAATCATTATTGAAAATCTTAGATTGTAACTTATGCCTGGATTGGATTGGCGATTTAAAAGTAGAGTGACGCGCACTCGTTACTAGTAATTTTACAATTCTGTTCATTTTCTACTACGTGCAAGAAAAATAAAATAATGTAAGCTGAAAACACTAAATTCAGCCATTTATATCCATTAGGATTCTTCAATATTTATAAACTGCTCAAACAGAAAAAAGTTCAAGACTTGACGAGTAGTAGAAAAGGAGCGTGAAAAAGCTTTTTTCGTAAAAAAATTATCACCCTTCAATTAAATTTTATTGAGAATTTTGTTTGTCCATTACAAATGATTCAACACTTTTCACAAAACTTATTGAAAGCAATATCTGTCACATGTACATACAATTATTTGGTTTGGAGGTTCAAGGAATGCATAAAAATGTTTTTAAAAAAGTATTAGCCTGAAAACTGTTGAATACATCATATCATAATCGTGATGACACCCGCGACGATTTATTATTTTGTAATATAGAACTATTGTTTAATAAAAATATTTTATATGTGTAAATTAAACTAAATTAGTTCAGTTTTCAGAAAATAAAACAAATAGTCTCTTCATATAGAAATTGACTACTAATTTAACTAATTTAGTATTTTTTTTAGATCTCAAAATGACAATAATGTATCACTTAAAATGTACAATCTGTATTTGGAAACCCCCTCCGAAAAGAGTTACTCATTTAAGAATGGTGAAAAAATGTTTACCAGTTGCACTACATATCGCATATCGATAATGTTACGAAACTCTAATACAAAATTTTCAATATCCCCTAAATGCTTGCCTTTTCGCACGAAAGTCTATTGTGTCGACGAAATAAACTATTTTATATTTCATTCTTCGCGCGACGAAATGAGTTGTGCTTAAATCTGCCACTGCCCCCCACGAATAATTATGATTTTTATAAAGTATAAATATGTTGTTGTCTAATTCGAATTTTTTTTTGAAAAAACGTGTCACAAGCTTCACATTTGTGTTTTTTTAAACAATTATTTAACAAGTACAGCTTTGAATCAGCCAGTATCATCGTATACATGGACGTCGACAAAGCTGATACAGCTTCTTCCACTTTGGAGTATGTGAAATATAATAATTTCTTTTTGATAATTATTTTTCCTAATTTTTATTAAAGTGATAACATATTTATTGCTTGTTGGAATTCGATTTCTGTATTTCCATATTTTTATTATTGTCCTCTTATTGAAAATTTTGTAGGCGCGTTAATGATTGATAAATAGAGAAACCCGAGCCACGAATATGTGACGAAATTTTCCGATTTTAAACGATGGGCCCTTTAAATTTGTTGACTTTCGCCATCTCTCTCTAATTTTCGTTTCTCTGTCTTATTCTCGCTTCTGTATATAACTATTTTGTGGTCTAGGTATATAAAAATCCTGTATTATTTATTTTGCTAATTATAAAATGGTGGTAGCACGCAACAGAACGGTATATTACAATCCATAAAACCCATAATCTATAAAGTGTTCTGGTCCACATACGCGTATTTCGTGAATATAATTAATCGTTATGAATCCGGATGACCGTTAGCAGTTTGGCCTGCGAACCCAGGCAGAAACCAGTCCAGTTTCCTGGTTAGGCGAGCGCTCCCAGTGCGTGTCCCTCGCGCTACAGACCTGCAATCTGGCAGCAGTGGAGCGAAGCTGCGCGTGCTAGACACCCGGCGGAGACATGTGACAAGTGACCGCACGAGCTGATGGCCACTAACGGTGCTCTTCATTGAGGATAATACGGAATTCTTATGGATTTGTACGGCTAAGTCGGGGAAATGCCCGGTAAGCTATCGGTTGACCACTACACTTGTCCAAGTTTTAATTGTTGTCAGACAGACAAGAACTAATCTCTAACTGTGGTAATGTTTCTAGGAGGAAAAGTTGCTATAGTTTGTCTCAAACAGATACGGATTTGTCAATTATTCTCCTACGTATAATTCAACAAACAAGATAAAGGAAACGGCAAACTTATATATCGTTTTTTCACACACAGTAGGTACATACTACAACCATCATAGACCATTGTCTCGCCTACTAGTTGCCCTGTGCAGTACAGGGTTTAGCTATATCTACCCAAATCAACGAATATTCAATACTGCACTGATCCAATAAGCTGGTGGTATAAACAGAAACTAAACACTTGCTTAGGGCCTCCGCTAAATATGTGTTCTCGAGTCTGTACTTCCAAACTTTGAGATTGCCCTTCGTATTTTTTTTTACTTTAATGATTATGAATTACACCGGAGAACGATCGTTTTTGCAATTAAAACGGATAAAATAAAACAACTAAGGAGCAGCATGTAGCAAGACAAATTAGATTCACTTTCTAGGCAATTCATTCTTCTTCCTATTAGTACGTATTAAATACGCCACAACAACTCAACGGGCTACCTTCTCATATTGGTTTCTCAAAAAATGCGTCTTTCGCATAGATCTTTTTCTATATGAGTTGAACTATAATGGAATGTGGGCATGGTAGCCACCTCTCTAATTTCGACCTGGATACTCGAGTTTTGCAAATCTCCGGTTATATGAGATAAATCTTCGGGTTGAATAATAATTAATAATGTTAAATTAAATTGTGATTTTGTAAGATGTCTTTACCAACATGAAGTTACATACTTATCATACTTGGAATTCAATTAGTTTTATTTGTAGCAGTTACAGTTAAAAAGGTGCTTAACAATTGTGACAGCAAAATGTGATTGATTAAAGTAAAAAAGTAGCGTAGAACACACGAAGTCGAGGATATCAACAATTAAAGTTTATAATTGTTTTTGTACTGACTGATTAAATTATATACATATAATACTTTATTATTACTAACGGTTTTGGTTTTTTAATTTACCAACTATCCCCAGGACAACACTCTGTGGGAGGTGGCAACAGTGAATGTGAGTAACCCTAGCAAACATTAATCTGCTATATTTCTTTTAGAACTATATAATTCTACATTGTGGAGGATGCTTTTGGACCTCTGGTATGGTTTACATATTGAGTATACTAAAGAGACGTTTTCTACTGTAATTTTAATTACTGATGATAAGAACATAATTCTAGAAGTACATATTATACTCCAAAATTTAATAATTGCACTTAATTCCATTGTTACATTGGGATCCTAAACCATTTTCTTTTTCTTAAAGAATAGAGTAAAATAAGAATATTAGTGAAAACGCGACAGAAATATCTTTCGTAATAAGCGAGATATAAATTTTTAAAGAGAATATTTTGGCCAGTGACGTGGTATGTCTTCGCTAGTGATGAACAAACTGTTAGTTGTATTTTCTTATTCGTATAGCTAAAGCTGTACAGAGTGTGTAACAAAATGCATAACACAGGATTTTAATATTGGATTTCAAAAAAGTAAGATAAGTACATCACATGAAAAAAATTTTAACTATAATTACGGAGGAAATATCCATTTTTAAACTAATTTTAGACAATAATATAATTAATTAATTAATATCAAATTACATTATCTACAATATCATGTCATTAACTGTCACAAATATCACATAAATATATTTTTTTATTTCCATAGCTGTCTGATTTTAAACGAAAATGTTACATTTTATATTTAATAAATCTCGTACTGCAGACATGCTATTGCATCAATTATGATCTTATCTGACGTAGAATTTAATTTTGAATAACTTTGTAGGTACTCTTGTAGTTTTGTTACAAATCTAAACAGGAGAGATTATTCGCAATTTTTTGAATTGTCATGTTAAAGTCTTATGTTTCGTAATTCGTTGCACATACTGTATAAATCTGTATGTATACGAATGGAAAAATATTATTAGGCATAATAAAAATTTATTTTTCATAACAGAAACAATATAATATATTCATTTTGAAATTGTCAGGCCGTATCACGACACAGCTCGTCGGTCGTCGCAATAAAATTTAATCTCTTATAACTCGCAAACGAAATAATATTTATTCACAATCATTATAGTAATATGCCGATTCCTAACTTTTTGGAGGTTTGGAAGTTAGTCATTCCTAACTGTATTGACAAATCTCTTGGGTTGGAAGTAACAAATTGCACTTGCATCTCTTCGGTTGGAAGTATTTATGTAGAGGTTGCCTAGTAACATTGTCATAAATGTCACTAAATGACAAATAAAACACAATTTCTTTTCATATCCTACTACGCCAACTTAACTTTATTGAAACAAAAGCGATATTGAATCGCGCAATTTATTTTCATAATTATTTATTAAAAAATGGATGATTGTGAATAGAATCGTATACATACCTACCTCGGTGGGAGTTTCATTTCGCCTCGCGCTATATCTCACCTCGAGGCTTCGCCTCTAGGTAATGGGTATAAGCCCTCGGCTGAAATGAAACATTTCCCACCTCGCATGTGAATAACTATTAAATAAAATATTTCCACTAATATACTCATTAATGGATATATGGCTGGTTGGAGCCTTTACTTATGTAAAAATAATCCTTGAAACCAAAACAATGAAATTGTAGAAAAAATAATATAATATTTATTAAGTTAACACTGATTCAAAATATATGTTGACTGATTGAGTTGCATATTTTCATATATTATAGAAAAAAAGTTACATATACAGCAGTCAGGGTAAATTCTGACAAATACTATTTGATTTCTTTTTTTTTTAATGTATAATTAATATAAACCCAATAAATATAAAATTATTTTCTTTCGAGAACATCTCCACTTCACTATTGCGTCCGTCAAGGGACTTATAATTTTAATCAAAAGTAAGCGCTAAGCATGAATCCTTTTATATGAGACTATGTCGCTAAAACCGGCGAAACTAAATCCGAATTATTTTACTATGAATTCATACCGAGGACCTACATGCATTTCATCGTTAGAAGCGAATGTATTTTAAATGATGTTCACTGTACAAAGATATCTAGGTAGTAGGTAGGTATATATAGGTATTCGCCGCTAATATACATTTTCGCGCAACTATGGATCAATAGGTTAAGTTGTAGTTTAGTATGTAATACATTTGTTTTATGTATTTATGTATGTATGTACGTATTCTATTTCCCTGGCAATAAAACAAAATTTACTGACCAAACATGAACGGAATCAGTTGTTATTTTAACCTACAAACCTAATTTAAAATGTTCCTCGACTACAGAAATAACATAATTTATTACAAGCAATAATTTTAATTAACCGTCAGTTTTCATTAATTAATTTGCAACTTTGTATCAAAGAAATTTCATTTTCAATTATTTCGTAATTTTAAAAGTTAAATTATAAGTATAAAACTTCTATTTTCTCCTTTACTGACATTAATAAACAATGAGAAATTAAATTTTCTTTTCTACATAAATTTCCATTGTACATTACATATCACATTTATATTACATATATTATGCAATATACCAACAATAAAGAAGAAAATATTACTTTTTGTATTTCACATTATGGGACTAGTAATAGGATGAAACAATTGCAAATAATTTGGGTTACATATGTGGTAATAAGACCGATTCCTTGCATTTGGGTCATATATTAATAGGGGCAGCTGCTTTTTTAACAAATTCTCAAAGAACGGATATCAAATACATAATTTAAACGCTTAAATGCAACAGTAACGGTCACTGGGTGATTGTGACTTAATTGTTTTAAGGCAAGAATTATACTACTTTTCATTGTGTGAGCATTCCTTTCATTAGTTGTGATTTGGTTTTACGGAGAATGATTTTGATCTAATTACATTACCGTTTAGGATCTCTCGTCGAATGATTAGAGCACCTTTCCCTCAGGTAGTAAACATTACGGTGTCTAGTTTTTATGGAGAGTGATTTTGATCTAATTAAATGAGACCAAGAATTCACACGAATGAGCACCATTCTCACAGGTAGTAAACATTATATTGTTTATTTTACGGAAGGTGATTAAATTAGGGCAAGAATTTGAATTCTTCAACGTACCCTTTTCTCACGTAGTAAACATTACGGGGATTTGTATTTACGAAGGGTGATTTTGAACTAATTAAAGTAGGTCAAGAATTAGAGTATTTCATAGCCACCTTGACTTAAGTTGTAATCATTATGGTGATTAATTTCTAAACAAGCTGATTTTGACCTAATTAAATTAGGGAAAGAATTAGAGTACTAGTGGGTGAACACCCTTCTATCAGTTAGTAAATACCAGTGATTACTTTTAACGAGGAGTTTTTAGTTTAATTTCGGAATTCTATTATGTTCCAACGTGGACCAATTAAACGGAACCGACTTTATTATATCGTTATATAAAATAAAATAATTAAAAATAATAGTAACGGACATTATTATAAACATGAGCAGTAAAAAAATTAAACTATTTTAGCTAAAATTGAAAAAAGTAGACTTTGAAAAAAATTACCAACTATTTTCAATAACTTGTATATATAACATTTAATCACTTGTATATATAAGTGAGATTAACTTTCACCTGTGTTGCAATCTGAGTTCTAAAACGCATTACTGAAGGATAGATGAAATAATGTAAGATTACTTAGTTTTGTCAAAGTCCGTAAAAGCGATCGACAACAAAGTTCGAATAGCTGAGATGAGTTCTGTTACCTGTTAGGAAAAGTATTCTGATTTGAGATAATTTTATTTTGAAAGAAATGTTAATGTTAACAATGGCCCGTATTCCGAGCTCACTTTTATGAGTGTTTTTGTTAAAAGTGACTTTTGGCCACATATATTATAAAGTAAAATTAACCCTCTTAAAAGCGATTTTATTATAAAAGTGAACTCGGAATATGGACCAAAGAATTTCTTTTATTTTATGTTGATATGTGACATGATGTGAATTATTTGTATGTGAATATGATTCAAAACAGTTTGTATTTTATTTCAATAAGAAAATATTTTAAATAAATCGGGATTTTTTTCTTAATTTGAATCATAAGAAACCTAAAAAACAAAAAAAAATAAGATTTTTTTCCACTACTATTAGAAGAGGTCATAGATCTTAGTTACTTTGTTAAATAATTCTTTATTTATTTTCTTTGTATTTCATAAAAAATCATTTATACCGAACCTCTCTGCATACAAATTGATTATAATCACATGCATTAGTTTCTATTTAATTTGCATAACCATGAATTAGTTCTCGACTCATCAAATGCTTTTAAAAACAGTTATGTTTATAAAAACTTTTCGTAGAAAAACTAGTTCAAAATGTACAATCATTAAAAATTATAGCAGGATTCAGTACAGAAACTGAAAGGAATATAAATACATTTAATTATGTATAAATTATCTTATAATTCGGTACACATATCTTTGAAAGTATGTTTCAGATGTTTAACATCTCTTTGCTACTTACAAGTTTTGTGTAAACACAAGATTTTTGATGGTCAAATTTCCAGTTGAAAAGTAAATATAATTTTCTGGTCATAAATTATTAGTAACTGTTCAGTCGAACTTTGTAGCACGTGGTTATTAGATTACATGAGTAGGTATCAACTAGTCATCTTTAAATTGTAATTAAGATTTACCATTAATCAAAGTTTTTGTTATAGGTCATGTATGTATTTCAGATTTTTTTTAAAAACGGACCATAAAAATAAAGAATAACATATATTGCTAACCTATATAAATAATCATACATCTTAACAAAATATTAATATTGCACTGCATTTATTTTCAATAAATTTTTATATGTTAATTCTCAATGCTGTACATATTCTAATAAAGGGTAAAATATATACAATTAATAAAATAGTTAGCAAGCATTAGCATTAATAAATAGAAGTAAAAGTGTTAAAATAAGTATTTTAAAATGTTATTATTATATTATATAGTAATAAATTTAATTTTTCTTCAAACGTCATAAAAGTGACATCTTCTGTAACGTGATTGACAAGGTTGAAGCTTAATTTCTATGCTTCCGTAATATAATTTTTTATTCTAGCCGCCGTATAATTTTTTCGCCGCCGTATGTAGAATCAGCGAATAAGAAGTATTTTGTACAATAGAAATCTGTTATATCGCCCTAAATGTCACTATAAAAACTAGATAACCTAAGAATAAAGTTACTAAAAATTATGAATAACAGACAGGTAACCTACATATTAAACGTCAAATAGTAGTTTATTTTTTAAAATTTCTAAGTTTGAAGAAAAAATAGCATGTGTTATTCAGAGTAAAAGTGTCTTTGTGTGCCTCGCATGCAATTGTCCGACTCGCTTCGCTCGTCGTGCAAACTTCCATGCTCACCACACAAAGTATCACTTTTACTCTTAATAACACAATATACTATTTGTTGACAGATTTTTTTCTTTAATAAAGAATGCTTGAATGTTAGATCTATCAATTTTACATTTTACATTTAGTAACGTCATCAAAATATCAAAAATTCATAATTTTAGATACATTTTTGTACTTATTCAAACGGAAGTAGAAAAAATACTGTATGAAACACCTAAGAAAACTACTTCACTTCTGCTCTTACAAAACTCGCCTTCGTCTCGTTTTGCAATTTTCGCATACATTAAATAACTACATATGTTTTCTTACTTGTTACATAAATAGATATTATTTGCTAACAATGATATGATACTACGTTACATAATCAATCGTTACTTTTTAAGTTAATTTTAATTTTGTAATAAATAAATAAACTTAATTTTTTTTTCATTATAATTTATCATTTTAGTGTCAATATTTTATGACTAAAAACTAATTTATATATGAAGTAAATGGCGGTCGTCTACAAAATATCAGATGCAGTTGTGCGTATGTGTGCTATTAATTTACAATAAATCATTTTTGATTACAATTCTATAATAAAGTTAGTCAATCTTGTGACAGTGTTTGTAAACCTAGGGTGTATCGATAACAAAAATAAATTACGTAGCATTAAAAATAAGTTATTAATAGACAAATACGATTAATAATTGCCGCTGACCAAAAATTATTAAAAATTATTTAAAATTAAAATTCTAAGAAAAGAACCACTACCTTTCATTTAATTCACTTGACTTACCGTAATTAAAATTTCAGGTTAGAAATTGTAAATTATCAAAAATAAAATGAATTTAAATATCTTTAATTAAGACATATGTATATGTCAAAAATTTAAAAGTATCAAACAATTTAAATTTTATGAGGTTATCATTTAAATTTGTGTTAAATGTAGTGTAGAAAATTAATTTGTTTATAATCCTAGTTGAAATAAAAGTTTTAATATTTGGCGCCCTAATTATTTACAATTATTTTTAGCCTAATTGGATGACTTTTAACGTAAGAGCAAAATGTCCAAAATTAATTAGCTTAGCTTTTGCACCGGAAGATTTAACTGATCTAAGCAAAATGTTTTGTTTAGTCAAGCAATACGTTCTGCCTTAATTATCCCTGGGCCGGGTTATTAAAATTGCGCAAATGGAGTTAAAAACGAAAGCAAATTTAATAAAACGCTTTGTGGAACTTCAAAGTTAATGTGACATGATGTTACAAACCACAAAGCATATTACTGATCTTTCCGTTTTTAATTAAGTGTTTAATGAGCGCAAAACGCCGCTAAAGATGCACAAAGAGCGATTATTAACTCTTAAAAGTTAGGGAACATTTGGGGAATGGGGAAGTTTCTCTAGTAAAATTCACCAGATCGCTTTATTAATACAAATATTCAATAACATAACATTCTGGCAAGTTTTTTTTTTATTGTGAAGTTAATCAAATTTAATCAGTTTTTTGTTTTGTCCTGAAATTATGTTCATTGAACAAAAACTAGCATGATATTAAATAGATATATTATAAGTATCTCATAAATATTCCCAATTTTTAAATATGTTTAGCTTGTAATTATTTGCTAAATATGTAAGTGTTTTACCAAGTTAATAAATTAAATTTCAATGAATAATATTAATTTGCAATGTAGATTTTACAAGTATATATGTAACATAAACAACGTATAATAATATAAAATTCTGAAGTATTTTAATATTATATTTCCAAGAAGAAAAATTTTATATTTCGTAGAAGTGCCACTATATAGTGTATAATAATGAAATATATCAAAGTATTTTAGTAATTTTGCCGTTACAAATTATAAACGTTTGAAGGATATTTCATCCACATGCTAAAAATGGCAACAACTATTTTCAAATAATAGATGGTAAAACATAACTTAGGACCCTAACCTAACCTAAAATAACATAATCAAACCTAACTTAACTTAACCTAAACTAATTAAACCAAACCAAACCTAACCTAACCTAAGCAATATTAGAAAAATAAAAAGAAACAAAAACGTTTATTTCGCCACTTCCTCAATCCTCTCTTTAATCAATCTTGAGGTTTAATACAATATGTACATCGTAAAAGAATTCAATGTTCAAGAGTAATAGTTGTGCTCCTTATAATAAGTAATTTTATAATTGTAAATTTATTTGTTTTAAAATATTGCTACTCTTTTACGGTCTACTTTTAAATTGTAACATGTTTAATTTATAGATAGTTTATTTTTATTTTTTACTCCTGTATAAATAGATCCCCATTATTTCAATTTTTTCGTGTAATTATAGAAGGCATATTTCAGTACAGTAAAATATGTCACATAATTTATTCTTCTTGGTAGAATGAAACCAGAAACTCAGATTATTTGCTCACACGCCTACGGCTCGTGTGACACAAATTTCATCTTCACGAAGAAAGACTATCAAAATCCCTTATGTAATAATACACTATTCATCCAGTCGACAGGACTGAATTCCGGCTCTTTCTTTATTACAGAGCTGCTTCACCTACTAAAGATTTCGTAGGATATAAAGTTGAGTTTTAAATATATGATTATATAATCAACTTTAATAGATATTATTTACAAAAAAAAGAATCATTTGCGTTTTTTTTAAATATTTCATATTATGTTATTGTCCGGTTGAAAGAAGGCTGATTAAGAAATTAACTGATTAATTTGATGTTGTTATCATGGTCACACATATTAAAAATATATTCCCGTAAAAAAATATGAATACCTTTTGATAATTCTGCTTAATAACGTCAAAACAAGAATTAAAAAATATTGCCAATGGTTTTTAAAACACTTGTAATATCAGCCTTCGTGCATGTATGGTGTATGTAAATAATATTCCACTAACAATTGTGTTGTACATGCCGTGTAATATCTCATTAAGTAATATGATTATAAGGTTAGGTATCTTTTGACAGCTATACATTACACGTGAGAAAAAAATGTGATTAATAACCCATATAGATTCTCTAGTAGAATATCTCCAATACCATCGCACAATTATGTCATTAAAACTTTCTTCTAGCTTAGTTCATCGGTGTTTTATAATTTCTACTGAGTCAGCTGATGTAATCAGGACTTGTATAATAATGGTTAGAATGTTCTAAGTTCTTATCTATTCTTGTAATTAAAAATGTAAGCTAATACAAAAGGCACTAAAACATATCTGTACTTTTTTTCATCATTTTGTCAAAATTGGGTGAATGTTTTTTTTTTTAGTAATCAGGACCATAAAATATATAACAATATTAAACACAAAATTCAAAAAAAGAGAACAAGATTATTGATGTAGAAAAGATAATTGCAATAAATTATAAAATTACCTAACCGTCGGGTACCCGCTCTTTCTGAATTTCTGAATATTTCTTTTCGGGTATCATATTTCTGTGAATATTCATTAACGCAAGCTGTTATTTGGGAATTGTCGCTTATTTGAACGGTTTATTAAAAACTAGCCTTTAAATGCAACTAACCTATAAAAGTTTTACAAGTTAGTAGTTACATTATTTACATGATTGAAAAAAGGAACATAGGCGCCCATAAAATATTTTTCAAGACGGGGCAAAATAAAAAAAATGCTAATCGAAATTTTGATAGCAATGTTAAATATTTCATTTGACATTCTATTCCGATGTGATATTGTCCATTTAAGGAAAACTTAAATATTATAGAGACAAATTGCAAACATTTATTTACTAGTAAAAAAATTGAATTGTTCAAAAAAAAAAAATAAACAGACATAAAGTAAAGATTCTTACTTATTTTTTGATTGGCAATTTTCAAATTCCTTTCACCTTTTATAAATTCCTTTTCGATAAATTAAAGTTAATTGTACTTTTTACTAACAGTTAAAATAACCACAAATACTGACGGAATAATTTATCTCACACATAAAAAACCTACGCCCTAAAGTACAACAAACATTAATAAATTTCTTATATAACATAACGGTGCTGAAATAATTAAGTAATGTGCCGTCTTTTTAAAATTTGCAAAAGCCAGGGGAGGGCAAATGCCCCCTCTTGCCCCCCTTATGGGCGCCCATGAAAACGAACGAACTTCATTTGCACTGACGGGAATATCAGATTCAGTATCATTTTAATATCTCAGCGCCAGTGCGATCTGTCGTAGAACCATTACATGCTACATAATTTCAAGGACAGCTAATACATGTATTATGCTGTAGGGTTTGTTATAATGTGTTATTTTACAAATCTGTACCTTTAAACACAACTATACTTATTTATAAATATTTGTGGTAAGAATTAGAGATGGGTCCGAAGCGGAATAATTATTCGGTATTCAGCTTATTCGGCCTATTTTAATACCGAATATTCGGTTACAAGAAATAAGTTAAGTACAGCGCTGTTTTATTATATTAAAAATTAAAATATATAATTATTGAAAATATGAAAGAAAAAATCTCGTCCCGTGTCGTCTCACAGAATCACTAGGGGCACTCATAACAATAAACCTCATAATTCTGCTCATTTCGAATCACTATACATTTATTATAAAAAGTGTTTACCTTATCTTCTAAGCCTTCAAATGCATTTATTTCTTCTGTTGTGTACGTTATAAAATAACAAATTGTCATGAAATGTGAAAAATGTTTGCTGTTTTATTGAAATTTCAAGAATTTTACCCTTTTACTGCATTTCTAAAAATATGCAGCATTTACATATTTCAATTTTCTTTCAGAATTAAATTCCACATACATATTTTACTTTACAAGTACATTTTTCAAGTAAATTGTCATTTAATATATTTGAAAATAATATAAATAAAAATATAAACTTATAATAGTTTCTGAAAATAAGGAATTAATGTATGAATAAACAAAGAACAATAAACTAACCTTAATTTATATCTATTTGAAGCCTCGGAAATTTTGCGTGCAAATAACTAATTTACACTTTAGTTGCCTAAAACCTAACCTAATTAAATTTACTATTGTTTATTTGCAGTTATGACACAGAATATATTTATACAGAAGCGACAATAAGACAGAGAAACGAAAATTAGAGAGAGATGGGGAAAGTTAACAAATTTAAAGGGCTCATTGTTTAAAATCGGAAAGTTTCGACACATCTTAGGGAGAGATAGGGGAAGTCAACAAATTTAAAGGTCTACACAATGCTCCAAGGTAATAGAACTGAATAGGGTAACATGAAAGGCACCGACACGAAGTGTCGCTTCTGTATGTAACTATTCGGTGGTTATGATATAGTTTCTTTACAGATGTCTATTTTAGTAATCAACTACAGCCATACAAAGAATGAAATACTTTACTCACGTATATCACTCCCTCCCTTATTTAATTATACGTTGGTACACTATGATTTGTAACTGGGCAAACCCAGTGATTATCGCTACGTTCTACAGATTCGGTGTAAGAAGTTAATCTTCTGTAATTTCTTCGAAGTTTTTCAAATATTGCTGTCCAGTTATAGCAATAAAAAGTGTAGTATTCAATAGCGCAGTAAAAAGAAGTATTTAATATTGTAAAAAGTAGTAAATTTAATTTCCTAACCCAAATTGTTCAGTTATACTTTCAAATAAAAAAGATACTGATTTACTTTTTCTCATAATTAAAGTGTATTACGATAATACTTATAGTACTATCATTATGCAATAAATAGATTAAATTTCAGATGATCATTTTTATTATAAAGTGTAATCTAAATTAACCTTATAAAAAGATAAACCGAATTTAAGCCGGAGGTACAATAAATTAAATCAAACATTTATCTAATATTTATAAATATTACATTTCTTATTTTATTCATTTACATTGATTTAGGTTTTTCATTTTAAAAATGTTGTTTAACATTTTTTTTTGGTTTGCTGTATTTGCATAGGTATTCATTTACAAAAAATTACTTTGTTAATCTTTTGAAAATATTTTTTCCAATTTAGTTCAAAAATTATAAAAATTGATATACTTTCATAATTTTGCTCAAATTCGGGCCTCGGCCCAAAAATAGACATTTTGGTCCTAGAAAAAGGCATAGAAATATTTTAAATCGGCTTAAAAGTTTGGCTTCAAGAGATGGGGGACAGAAGCACAAGTTTTCGAAAATTTTGTCGATTCCAGCATTATCTGTCGGGAATAAAAAAAATCTCCAAGTAGACCCTGTATCTATCAGAATCAATAATATATAACATCGATACCAATTCATATCCATACATTTAATCCATTCTCGAAAAACTTTAATTTAATGAAATATAAAGTGTCTTTTTGATTAAAATTTTTTGAACATAAAGCTAATATTTCTCGTAATAACTACAAATAACCAAACCATTTATCTTGCTTTAAGTATTAATAATAAATCAAAGTCGATATTCTATACGGGAATAGCAACTGAATTTATGATATTTATACATCAGTGTAGAGTGTTCTATATTTGTCTTGATATATATATCAACCACAAATAACGATTACTGCTGCAGAATAATTGCAAAGTTCACAATGTAGTTGATATTTGTAATTGATATAACAAATGTGCGTTATGGGAACCCAAAAGATTTGCTATTTGTTCATATGCGGAACTTTCACTTAAAATGTTCCATTTTTTTTAAGAGGAGCAATTGTCAAAATAACAAGTAAAATGTGTCGTATTTTTTATGTACCTATGTATTCTGTCCTGTTTTTGATAAAATAAATTATGGTATTTTGTAGCTCCCTAAATATCCATCAAGTTTTCTTTTTGTTATATCACTTTCAGTTATTTACTAGACCGCGCTTGTAACCAAATTGACAAAACCACAATTAATCCATGTTTGTTAATCTAACCTAACAAGATAATTCATCACAGAGCATATTGGTTTTGTTCTAGAAAAATTTGCTCCACAAGCTGCTAGATCCAATATCTCATTTAAACATTTACATAATAAAATGCTTTGCAAAATTCAATGTTTATATATCTTTTCTTTACGATTTACTGTGGCATGAAATTTAATCTTGTAAGATAATAATTCTGCTGGAGATACCGAATAATATATTGTTAAGATTGAATCAACCGTGGTAAGATTAAATATTCAAATAAGGCTCAGCTTTTGAATAGACGATTCATCTAAGGTTTATGTTTATCGGGTTTTACTCTACATGAATCGTAAAGAAGAAAAGTGAGGATAAACTGGAATTTTATAGCTTGTATTATATTAAATCTTCTATAACATATCCCACTGGATAACTCGTTTTATATTGTTATATTTTTCCTTCTACATGAAGGAGTTTTATTTGTAGTTTTATTATAATGCAACCGTAGCTCACTGCTATATTATTTCATCTGTATAAGTAGGCAAAGAATAAATACATTGTAACGTTTATTTATTTAGGTGAAAAGTAAAAATAATAGAAACACGAATATTTATATAATTAGGTTTCATAAACGAATAATAAATTCTAAAACGATAATAAAAGTAAGTAACAATATGACAAATATTAACAATAATTTAGTAGTAATTATTATTAATAAAGAGTTAAATGCTACGAACATTTATTTATATTAGGCAATATTTATTTCCACAATATATTTATATCACCAACTATTTATTTATATCACCAATAATTCATTTATATCACCAACTATTTATTTATATCACCAACTATTCATTTATATCATGAACTATTTATTTATTTCTATTTTAGATGTCGCTGACATGCACTGACTGACATTGACTTTCTTCAGTGACTCCTTTCTTGAGTCGTCCGTCGCGACCCTTATATACATGCCGGCAATTAATCTCTAAAACATTGCAGAGTCTAAATTTTTCCAACAATAGCGGCATCGCTCCTATACCACTTGACCAGACAGGCCAACCTTGATGACTCATCTGCGGTGAGTCTCGCTCGTTACAATATTATTATAGTCATAAATCTATTTATTTTCTGCTAAGTGTATCGAATAGTATTATGCAAATATCATTAAGTATGTTAAAGAATGAATTTCGTTATTATAGGTTATTTTATTTAAATAATCGACAATTTTAAAGTGACTTCTTTATATTTAATATATTTCACCGTTTTTAAATAAATAAATCTAAATAAAAAAAACTGTTCGATGTTAAGGATTTTATTTTAAAATTTTTTTCTTTTGTTTTTCTAGTAACATTTTTTCTCTAAAATGTACCAAAGGCTATCCCCTTTATAAAGTTTTTACATTACATTACATTAATTTTTGTTTTCAAAATGATAGAAATATTTAGTGAAGGTAATTATATGTTGCTGACAATTGAGTGAGTGTTTGTGTCTGAGATTAGAGTTAAATGAACTGAACTAAAATAAATGGTGTTGTTTCAAATGGAACATAACTACAAAATAACATCTTATGTACAGAAACAAAGAACGAGGTAACAACTGTAGTTAAGGATCATTTTATCCTATACTCAAATGGAACAGCAAAATGAGCTAGGTGGAAGTAAGTTGGAACGATTGACAAACGGAAAACATCTGTACCAGTAACAGCATTAGTTCCTTTTTATCTTTTGTCTGAACTTGAAGAAAGTAACCACATCGGGATAGTGAAAATAATCAACTAAAGAACTCCGAAACTTGTGAATCATATTTGAAAATAAAATTATTATATATAATGTAACGAAATAAAGTACTTAAAAAATTTAGTCAAAATATTTTCTATCTCCCGGTCTTTTACTCGGGGATATTTTGTTTTTTTTATATTTTAAAATGATTTTTCGATAACTTTATTATATTTATTTCGAGAAGAATAAAACATTTATTCGATAAGAATGTCATTTAGCATTCAGCCGGTAACCAAGGCTTACCACGGTTAAATGGCCAGATTTTATTGTTAGCAGCTCGTCTTATAAACCTTCTGGAATCTAAAGACCCATTTGTTTTATGTTAAAATATTTATTCGTAAGTAATATAACGGGAGCCATGTATTTATTGGTAAATTTTTTGAATAGTTGCCTATTAGCAGACAAACGAGTCTCAAAAATGACATTTAGCTGTCGTGATATAACAATCATTTTTGACCCGATTTACTTCGCAGGAATTCTAAGTAAATTTTACCGATTAAATTTATAACTCTAATTATATTACCTTGATTATTTCACAAATGGCAACAGTTTAGACATAGAGAACTACATATTTCCTTCAAATTAAGCATTCTGATTGTGTGAGAACAATGTGTGTGGAATAATCATTTCAAAAATGTTGTTTACAATGTCTATTTGAATTTGCTAAATAATACTTTCAAATAGACAATTATATACGATTAGTGAAGTAATTTATAGTAAATGTCTTTGAATGTTGATCGTCCTTTATTCTTTCAGGCGACATTTTGGTAATCGATTTGCATTTGTTTGCACAGTTATCTATAAATAATTTAGCACAAGGTCTTTTATCTTGTAAGGTGATTCGTGATTATTTAGGTATACAACATCAGCAAATATTAATTTCATTTTCTGTAAAGGATTTGCTATCAATTCATCAAAATCCATCAATCCGTCACAAGACATATTTCCCAGCGAGGTTTTTGTGAAATGACACGTTTCACGAAGTAAAAATAGTCATAATCCTTCGTTATGGCCTTTCTGCACCGTCGATTTTTTGTTGGAGGAAGAAACAGCACACCTAGATCGTTGTCAGCGATGACAGGGGTCAGCGCCGACCGCGATATGAAGGATAAATCCTAATGTGCCTATTGTTATCGACGTCTAACAAACTTGTCAAAAGCTGAATCGGAAATTTGGCAGGGAATCTGATAAATTAATACAGAAACTATATTAATATTGCAGATTAAGACGAAGAAAGCCAACATAATAAATCTTTGTCTAATTTCTGAAATTAGTAATTGAAAGGTTCGACTACAATCTCCAAAGATTTACATGATTTTTATAACTTCTTATTGTACATAAAATTTTTTTGTTTAAGTATCATTCCCCGCTACTGTTTCAATTTTAATTTTATATTTTAGTCGGAAGAAAAATGTAGCATAAGCTTACATGAGTAATCATCCCTTGCGCATGTTTTAATTTCAATTTTAATTCTAGTTTTAGTTTTTAGTTGCAAGTGTATGCAAACTCCATTTTTCTAAAATAAAAATTAAAACTTTACTACGTTTTAACATAATATACAGGGCGTGCAACGAAATGCAGAACATAGGACTTTTACATGGGATTTCAAAAAATTGCGGATATTCTCTCTCCTGATAGATTTAGAGCAAAACTCCAAGAGTAAAAAGTTGTTTAAAATTAAATACTACGTCAGATAAGATCACAAATGTTGCAACAGCATGTCTGCAGTACGAGATATATTAAATATAAAATGTAATATTTTCGTTAAAAATTGGACAGCCATGGAAATAAAAGAAAATATCTATCTGTCAGTTTGGAGAAGTATCACTGATTATAATTCTTATTGTCTGTATTTTAAAATTATTTAAGTTGAATTTGGATCCTTTTTCTTAAATAATACACCAATATTATAAAAATATAGAATTATCTATAATGACATGTTATTAACTGTCACAACTGACACATAGATATTTTCTTTTATTTCCATGGCTGTCTAATTTTGAACAATAATGTGACATTTTATATTTAATAAATATCGTACTGTAGACTTGCTGTTGCATCAATTAATATCTTATCTGATGTAGAATTTAATTTTGAACAACTTTGTACTCCTGTAGTTTTGCTCTAAATCTATCAAGAGAGAGAATATCCGCAATTTTTTTAAATCACATGTTAAAGTCTTATGTTCCGCATTTCATTGCACACACTGTATACCCTAAAACCAATATCAAATTTCCGAAAATATAAAGCAAATAAATTTTATCAATAAATATTAATATCCAAAATCGAATTTAAAATGGATTATGCTGATTTGTACACAAAAAAAGGGTTTGTGATGTTGATGCAACTGTAATTAAAAAAAAAACGAACAAAATAAAATAAACCCAGATCACGAAAGTAGGTTCACCAAACCAACATTGTGTTCAAAAGGACTTTTATAATAACCTCAAATAAGAAATGAAATAAAATAACAAAAAAAAAACATACACACCAACAAAAACGTTTATTATACGTTCAAAAAAATTTTAATGTTCGATGTTCAAATGATATAAACAAAAACCATAAATTTCAAGATCAACCATACCAAATTAGTTATTTCTAGGGGGTATGGTAATTTAGATTGCATGAACGATATTGACTCATAATAATAAATGAAACACAAAGTTTTTATAGTAGTTACTACTTCGCTCTTCGCTGGCAAAACCTTGTATTTTGTATATATTTTCAAATAATTTTAACCTAAATATAGTTTCACTTGATATTAAATATAATATAATAATAAAAGGGGGTACTTTTATTTATTTATTTAGATATAAGGCTTCGACTGTAAGTCATTAGCCTTTAAGTACATAGTTACATGTGGTCACATATTATATTAGTATACTTATTTTACATTATATTTATATTGATATGTAGTTATGTATTTGTGTTTATATTTGATTTTTTAAGTTTATTTCAGTAAGAAATTTGAGTATATTTGTCATGTTTTCTACGTTATTGTTTAGTGCTTCTTTTGTCGTATTTGGGATGTTGTGTCTCTGTCTATGGTTGGTGTATTTAGTGCAGTCCTCTATGATGTGCTTTACTGTGATGGTGGTTGAACAGGTTAAGCAGACTTTTGGATTGCTTTTAGTTATTAGATGTTCATGGGTATATTTTGTGTGGCCCATTCGTAATCTGGATATTACTATTTGTGATTTTCGTTCTTTTGGAGATTGCCATATTTTCGTTTCATCTTTAATAGTTCTTAGTTTGTTCTCTGTTTTGCACTTCCAGTAGTTGGTCCACTCTTGGTTGATATTATTTTTTATTATAGCTTTGAGATCTTCTCGTGGTATGCTTATTTTCTCAATGTTTGTAATTTTAGTTGCGTCTTTCGCTGCTTCGTCTGCTTTTTCATTTCCTTTAATGCCTACGTGCGATGGTATCCATATGAAGTCTATATTGATGTTTTGTCTTTTATTATATTGTATGTTTTCTTGAATTCTTTGAATTAGAGTATTTTTTGTATTTCTGTTTGATAATGCCTGCATTAGACTTAGTGAATCTGAATTAATTAGGATGTTTTTGTTGGCATTTATGTTGTCTTTAATGTATTCTGTGGCTTTTAAAATGCTGTATGCTTCTGCGGTGAAGATGGATGTGTTTTTAGGAAGATGGAATTTGAAAATATTTTCGTTTATAATGAAAGCAGCGCCTGTTTCATTGTTGATTCGTGAGCCATCAGTGTAAATGTTCAGTGAGTCTTTGGTTTCTTCTTGTAGTTTTTTGTATAGGTTACGGTAGAGCATTTCTGGTGTGTTGTTTTTATTATATTGAGTTAGGAATAGGTTAGTTTTGGGTAACTGTATGGTCCAAGGTGGGATTTTATGTTGTGATATGTTTTCTATATTTTGGAGTGAATGGTGAATGTATTGTAGGTCGTTGTATATGAGTTGTTGGATGGGTGTTGTATTTTTTGGAGTTATATTTTCTTCTATTCTTTGGAAAAATTGTTTAAATGTTGGAATGCTCTGATTGCTGAGTAGATTGATTATATATCTTGATCTTAAGAGCTTGCGCCGTAAATAAAGTGGTTGTTCTCCTGCTTCGCATAGTAGACTGTCTACTGGAGTAGTTCGGTATGCTCCTGTTGCTATTCGAATGGCTTTGTTCTGTATTCGTTCCAGTATTCTTAATTTACCCTTTTTTGCAGTTGAAAAGGCGATACTTGCATACTCTAGTTTAGATCGTATAAGACTTTTGTATATATTTAAGATTGATGTTCTATTCGCTCCCCATTTACGGTGAGATAATATTTTTAGAATATTCATTTTGGGCAAACATACTTTTTTTAGGTAGTTAATGTGTTCAGACCAAGTAAGATTCTTATCAATTATCACACCTAGAAATTTTATTTTGTCTACAAAGGGAATTTCTGTATTTCCCAGTTTTATTTTTATGTTTGCGTAATTTCTTTGTTTGGTGAAATGTATGGCTTTTGTTTTCCGTTCTGAGAAATTGAATCCTGTATGTTTTGACCATTGTTCTATTTTCTTTATTGACTCTTGTATCTCTTTCTGTACAGTTTCTATTTTTTTACTTTTAAAATATATAACAAAATCATCTGCATATAATGAAGTTCTTATATGTGAAGGAATTGATTCACTGATTTTGTTGATCGAGATTAGGAAAAGCGTTACACTCAATATTTCTCCTTGAGGTAAACCATTTTGTAAAATTTTTTCATTAGAGATATTGTTATGTGATTTGACCTGAAACTTACGATTTGTTAAGAAATTTTTGATGTAGTAGAACATGTTACCATTTATTTCCATTTCGTCTAGCGTTTTAAGGATGTAGTGTCTCCAGGCGGTGTCGTACGCTTTTTGTAGATCGAAAAATATGGCGACGAGGTGTTGTTTATTTTTAAAATTATTTTGAATTTCCCCGGTTAGTGATAGTATATGATCTATTGTAGATCTATCTCTTCTGAAACCACTTTGAGTTTCCTTCAGTTTGTTGTTGGTTTCTAAAAACCATACAAGTCTTTTGTTGACCATTCTCTGAAATAGTTTGCTCATGGTGTTAGAAAGGGATATTGGTCTGTAGTTATTGGGATCTGTTCTGATTAGTCCAGGTTTGGGTATTGGGATTGTCAGCACCTTTCTCCACTTTTCGGGAAATTGTCTTGTTATCCACATGGTATTGTATATTTCTAATAAATATGTTTGAGCTGATTCTGGGAAATTTTTTATAAACAAGAATGGTATGCCATCGGGACCTGGACTTGTATTCCCTAAAAGGGGGTACCTTTATTTAAAAAATGCATAAAGTATACCCGATTGTTAAAAAAGGTATTTTTGGTAGAAAATAATAAGAATATGTAGTATGTAAAACGGATATATTTTATAAAAATGATTATGTAAAAATATGAATAAAAAAGTTTAAATTCTTTTATTGTCTAAACTATTTTTAATTTAGCTTCACAAAATCCCGAATGGAATAAACACCTATTTCTAGTTACGCGATCAAATAATATAATTCATTTACTGACTAGTCAGAAGAATGGACAGCGCAACATTAGGCTGAATAAAATCTGTAATATCAAAATCGGTATAGATATATTATTTTATTTTGTTCAAATAACATAAAATGTTGTATGGCAATAAAAAATTAAAAATATATTAGCCTACTTAACCAAGTTTTAAAATATGTTCAAGTAAATATAGGAACTAGATTACTGTTATTGACTGGAAGAATAAAAATCTTTAATCATTTAATGCTTATATCTTCGGAAAATGTTTGTTATAAATTAAAATGTAAATCTGAATTGAAAATACATCTTGGCTGCTCCACGGAATGTTAACATCTATGCTAATCCCCTTAAACTCGTAATCTAAAAAAAATAAGTTCGTTCTCGATTTCCAGTGTCACCTTGACACTGATTCACCGAGTTCACGGCAGTTCGTTCGGGTTCCGGATTCGCTGATTTCGTCACAGAATGCGCCGCCAAGTTCAGGCCGAACTGTGAAACTTGCAGCCAAGTTCACGCCGGCCACTTGCAGCGTGAAGTTGGAGCACAGCCAAAGTTATTACTCACTTGCGCGCACGGACTCCATTTGCTATATTGTTTTAACCACTAGGATTTATAAAGTTGTGAAGAAAATTGCTTGCAATTTACCATTGTTTTGTTTTGACACTCAGCGATTTAATAACACATGTTGTATTTGTGTGAAAAGTGTGCACAAAATAACATTTATTGATTTCATAATGTAAATTTAACCCAGTTTTAAAACATTTCGTGACTAATACATTATATTAAATAGAATGGTCACAAATTTTGAGTATACATGTGTGTGATTATTTTAAAGTTTGGGAAGTAAATTTTATACCTGTTGTTGCGTAAATACAAATCTTTGATTATGTCGAATGCATTCCTTTATTAGTTACGTAATTAGTTGTGATGTCAATAGCTTTTCAAAAGGGAACCTCACTACTTGCCAAATCGATATTAATTTGGAATAACTTTTATCCATATTTTTTTGGTACCAAAACCAAAAACCCTCGATGTTTTCTTTCCTGAGATATGTGATTTTTTTTATTTTCAATGTTTCTATTATTTTGCTTATTTTACCTTTTCAGCAATGCAAGTTAATGACTTGTACGAATTATCTGATAGTAGGTTCTTAAAAATTTTATGGGTCGCTGCTCTATTTTCAGATAATTCGTCCAAGCCATTAAAATGCGTTGCTCAAAGGGTGAAATACGCAGACTAACAGAAAAATTGTAAATTTCCAAATCACCTTTAAGAAAAGAAAGCAGCAGGTCCGATATAACTATGCAGCGACTCAGCGAGCAATACTATGTGTCATACAATCTGTACGATACTTATTTTCATTTATTTATATAAAATATTGAATAGTGAATTTATTAAAGAGAATTGTTTTCGTAATATATGAAAAATAATTATCCGACGATCGGCCCTATCAGTCCAAGTACATCGCGGCCCAGTGGAAAATATCCCACTATCCAACAGGCTGAGACCGCCCCTACTATTACTATTTCGAGAACTATAAAGGATACAGAATTGGAAAATTAGAAAAAAAAATTTAACTGGCAACATATATTTTATATTATGCTATCCAAGAGACAATTCTTTTTTTCTGATTTCAACATCAACAATATAACAGTATTTTTTAAAAGAAAAATGCAAAATTAATTATTTATTATTTTTATTTAAATATGTCTGCATACAGAATACCATGGACGTTTTTTCTATATAATTTCGTAGGTACATATTTGTCTTCTCTTTATGTAAAAATGTATTCATTCGATTTTATACTTACTTATTAATTGACGCTTTTTATAATTTCTGGTGTCGAGGTTTTTGTGAGTTTGAGTTTATTTGTAGCTATATTCTTCTGCCATTGTAGATCTTCGCTACATTTCTTTACACCGTTTTCTGTCCTGGGACTCGGTCTTACTTTTTACATCGTTCCATGCTATTCTTCTTCTCTCTCATTTTTTGATTTCTCTATCCCCCCTTTCTTATGTCTCCTTCTTCGTCTTCTTTTACTGGGATGTGTTTCAAAAATCTTCTTTGTTTCACTACTGTCCTCCAATTTTTGTATATGTTCAACCATCTTATTTGTCCTTCTTCTAACAGTTGCTCCCTAGTTTCGTTCCTAATTCTTCTCTGTACTCCACCTCTTTCATATAGTTTTGTTCTTCCGTTGATGTTTGACCTGTCTCAAAAATCGCATTTATGTGTTTCTTATTCTGCTTCGTGAGTTATCTAGTTTAGTCCAGGTTAGGCATCTGATTCGAGTGTCATTACTGAAATGCCTACATTAAAAATGGATATCGACTTTTGCCTCTATTGGTATTTCTTTTTTGTTTCATTTTATAACAAAGAAATAATAAATAATTTATCAGATTCTACTGTTGAAATCTGATTAAGAAATTAAACATACTAGCGGCCGTTAAAATCCGAACTCAAAAAATAATGGGAAGAAAGGTTCTTATTTTATTTCTCATTTCCTGTATAGCTCAATTTCATCGGTTTATTTCTATAATTTTTTGTATTTGGATTTCAACGACCGTTAGTGTATATGAATTAACATTTCATTTATGAGACCTTAATTAATTCAATATGTATTATTTCTTCCTTAACAATAGAAGATATATATTTTTTTATTTATTCTGAAATGGAATTAATGACAAACTTTCTTTAGAAATTTTCAAATATCAACAAATCGATTTTTGAATATTTTGGACATACACTTTTAATCTACATATTATTAAGTGAATACTAAATAAGTGTCTTAAAAATTACTTTTTTATAAGCATATTTGATCCTAATTGAAAATATCAAATTTGCATATTTTTTTAATAATGCTCATAAATTACAAATTTGATACGATATTCTGAATATGGAAAATTTTACTTCCATCGTAATTTAATTCACGTCAATCATGTTATAAAATATAAAATACGAGATATTCGTGATCTGATTCCGTTTAAGAACTGAGCATAAAAGTTATTTATATTCTTCAGAAATATACCGGCATATGATTATAAAAGATTTCAAATTTTTCATGTATGATTAACATTAATATTAATGGTGCGGTGTATTAAATACTTAACTTGAATTAGAAATGCTATGGTCATCCATTACGGATGTTCTAATTTTATAACAAAAGGAATTATGTTCCCAAAATTTTACATGGCAATTAGAAAGTGTCAAAACTAATACTGAATTAGTAACACTAGTATGAAGTTAGTTCATACTCATTGTGATTATTCTAATTAACTTATTATACATAATTACAACTTTATAACACGCACGTGTATTAAATTCAGTGTAATGAGAAAATAATACGAATTTTCATGAAAATACTTCTTCCTTACCTGGATTCTTAATTTGATGTTTTATTCCTTAGTCCATTTCTTTCAAGCTTTCCAAACCTTTGCTTACTTTATTATTCTTATTCCTATTTTTGTTATTTTATTCATGTCTAGGTTTATCTCTCATTCTTTTATTTTTCATGTTTTAATCATTTAAAGTCTATTTTATATAAAAACGAAATGTGGGGAAAATAGATGTAGCTTGACCTTATTTTTTGATTGGATAATATTTGGTTATTATCCAATCAGAAAACACCACTTCGTTCTTATAAAAATTAAACTATAGTTACGTTTCCATACCTCTTAACATAGTCACAATTTTGACCATTCCCATCTCTTAACATAAGCATTGTCATAATCATTTTACTGCTAAATGTTCATTCGTACATATTTAACATACAAAGTTATAGGTATGTTTGAAGTATGAAGTACACTAAAAATTATTTGATTATTAAATTATCTTAGTAATTAGTAAATGTAGAAGGTAATGACGTTATGTTGAAATATATAAAGGCTAAATATAGTTTTCATAAATTAGTTTTTTTTTGTGGTGAACTAACCAAAAAATCCTGAGAACTGAAAGTTTTTATTTTTATTTTATTTGCTATTTCGCTATTCTTTGTTTACCGTGATCCGAAGATATAATTATTATTTTTCTATTTTCGATGTCTAAATCAATAGTTATACACGTGAACACAAAATTTACAATACACTACAGTGTAACTATCTTTCCTCTACAATAAATTATGGCTATAATAAAAGTTTGAGGTTTGCTTAGTTTGTGTTTTAAACAATAGATGTGAACGATCAACCGAAATTTCACTAGCCTATCCAGGGTAGGGTTCATTTTGCTGATGAAAATTAAAATATAAAAAATATTTACGAGAAATAGTAAGTAATTTTTCAAACCAAAAATAGTTTTTATGATGTCCTTTCTTTTGCCTAATCCTTTTCTACTATCTTTGGTATTGATTCCATACGTATTTTTCAATTTTTTTTTATATCAATATCATGATATTAATATACGAGTATACTGTAAGAATATTGAATATTTTCCATTAACTCAAGGCCAGATTAAGCCTGCAGCGAGCCCTAGACAAAATAAAAATCAGGCCCCATTTATATATTTTATTTTGGTGTTAACAACATAGGATATCAATTGGAGGGGTATCTGTAGATCAATATTTGTTCTAATTCACCAACTTGATTCACAGTTTTATGTTTTTGACAGTTCATATAATTTAACGAATTAAACTTTTTCTCATTTTTTATTAACATTTGACTTATAATATTTTTCATGTCTGAAAAAAATTAAAATGACAAAGAAGAACGAAAAAGGGAGAAATTCCATCGATTCATATAAATTTGTGAAAATTAAACAGATAAAATCTTGTGTATCAGGATCAAATCAGATGATCAAAGTTTCATTAATGGAATACGACGGATAAGATGATCATTGATTTTTTTAATGGTGAATTGAATTGATTCGTGGACCAAAGTGGATCAATTCTTTATTAAGGAATGGTGAATTCGGCTGTTAGTGTTCATACACCAAAAGTAAAAAAAAAATCACTCATCGCTTTTGTTGCGAGTATTTGCTTACGTCAACTCATCTTCATGAATATATATTTTCCCCTATATTTCAGTTTATTTGATATAACAATTCAGATATATCAACGACACTCACAGCCTCCAATATAGTACATAAATAAAAAATTAAATAAAATAAAAAAGAGGTTTTCTTAAGCATAGACCACCAATCAATTTTACGAGCAACATTACTTATGAATGCTAATTTTCAGGTCAAAGATTCCATACATTTTTCAATTTTCGACGAATTTCGTTTTTTCGCCGAGGTAGTATTTCAACACCATAAGAGGGCTATTCTTGAAAAACCTCTTTTTTGTGTCTCACTTTAAACGGAATTATCACGAAAACGATAATTTTGGAATCAACGCATCAACATTAGTTAAGACCTGAAAATAAAAAAATCTGATATGGGCATCACATGACTTCCTTGTACGACTATTAAATTATACATTAATTTTTTGCTGCCTTCAATTAAACTTATTTCAGTTGACAGTGAAATACGATTTTTCTATTCTTGAAAAACAGGGGCAGTTACGCAATTGCTAAAGTATTAGTTTTTATTAACATTATTTCTACAATTATTAATTCAACTATCTTATTATAAACATTTAGAAAGATGAGAATAGAGTAAAAGTTTGTCTAAATACACTACGAGCAAACTGCTTTGGCACTGCCGATTGCAACACAAAAGGGAGGTGCATATCTAGATGTTATAGCAGCTCCATATACACCACATGACTTCCATGTACGCTAAATTATAAACATTTTTACTGCATTTCAATTAAACACATTCGCTTGAAAGTGAACTTCAACTTCCATTCGTTTCATATCTTCGAACTTCACTTCGAAATTGATCATTTTTTAAAAAGAATATATTAAAATGTTTATCACTATTCCTTATTGCACTGCACAAAATTACTATAATCGCTAGAAATCTCGCAAAGAAAGAGATGTTATTTTCGTTTACTTCGTACATAATTCTCACGAATATATTTTTCTCTGTTTCGGAATTAGAATATCATATTCCAGCACGCTTATTGATGTTAGAAAGAGCTTCATTCTTAAACGATTTTTGGTTATATTTTGTTATTTGAGATTGGCATGACTGCATTAAATACACAAAATATCTAGGCAACTGATAAAGTAATTCTAATTTACCTAGGCAACAGATGAAACAGAAATCACTGTCACCAATCTAACTATTCTATCAAAAAAATCCCTTAATGGAAACTGTCAAATATTATTATAAAAAATAATGTAAATAAACGCCGAAACAGAGAAAATAGTATAAAACATTCGTTATAGAAGGCAATTCAAGCACTCGTTCGTTCGGGCACTCGCTGCTTCGCGCTCGTTCCCGAAATTCAAACTCGTGCTTGAAAAGGTTGCCTTCTACAACTCATGTTTTAATATACTATTCCAGCTTGTCAATGTCAATTTAACAAATCAAATGTTTTCTAAAACAATTAAAAGCCAACTAAATTATTAATTTTATTAAGATTTTGCCAAAATTATACTGCCTTTTTGGAAAGGCCGATTGCAACCAAAAATGGAGGTTTATAACTAAATGTTATAGCAATTCCATAAACAAAATTTCCACATTCTACGACTAATAGTTTTTGAGATATGAGAAAAAAACAAAAAAAAACACTACGAGCAAAGTGCCCTTTTGGCACTGCCGATTGCAACACAAATGCGAGGTGCACATCTAGATGTAATAGCAGCCCCATATCCAAATTTTAAAAATTTCCGGCCAGTCATTTTTGAGTTATGCGTGATACATACATATGTACGTACATACAGATGTCACGCCGAAACTAGTCAATATGGATCCAGGCATAGTCAAAACGTGTATTTCCGTTGAAATCTGAAATTCGAAAATTTTCGCGATTACAATACTTCCTTTACTTCGTACAGGAAACTGAACTTCCGGTTTTTCACCGAATCGTTCCAAAACAAGTACAAGAAAGAAAAGAGAATTAGATTCTATTTGTAAATTTTAAATATACGAATCGACGTCTATTAATATGCACTATTTTCAAAAACTAAACTAAAAACTTTAACTTTTCTTATCTAAGTGTGACTGGAAATAACCTGGAGATGTACAAAGATGTTAATTTTGAATTAAAAAATGCCAATTTTAAATTTTTTACTATTTATAAACTCATTTTTAACTCAAGAAGTGAAAGATTTTGTAAAATTTTGTGTTCTTCTTTAATCTTATGGTAATAATATTTCCACAGTGGCTCGGGACGATTTGCCAGTGGCTTCAGCCACTGTAAAAAAAATCTGGCGCCGCCACTGGCGACACATCCATTATTTTGGCATTAAAGTAGATAATTCGTACAAAGAATTGAAAACATAAAAGATGCTTACTTATTTATTGTCGGAATAAAATGTTTGAAGACAATAATTTTGATGACATGACAGCTATTAGAAAACCGTTAAGAGACTAAAATATATTTAAGGTTTAAGTTCTTTGTTTAGACAAGGGTTTCTTTTTGATAAGAAATGTGTATTTTGGTGACATTTCAATTTACTTCCTTTTTATTTACCAATTAGCAAATAAAACACGACTGTCAGCTGGCGAATACAGCAACATTCAATTGTTTATTATACAAATCTCGTTCCCGATTAATGCTTTATAAATATTAATACGAAGTCAATATCTGCAGAAATAATATTTACGCAAAATGGATCTGAATCGAAGGGTTTGAATAATTTAAATTTATGTACATTTATCCAAATTTGCAGGAGGATGAAAATTATGTTGAATTAATTCTGTTTTCATTAAATTCTCCAATAATGGCATTCATATTAAATGACTATTTAAAAGAACAGCTTTTCTAAACTTAAACATCCTTTAGAATGTTTCTGTCATCTCAATACAAGTAGCGATTTGTGTGGGAAAGGATTTGAAGGAATTGAAGATTTAAATGTTTCAGTCTCAGACGTACATATATAACTTTGACATTTACAATACTTTTTTAATGGCGTTCGATAAAATTGTTAAAGATGTTCCTTGTTATATAATTCTTATTGTCTGTACTGGCACTATTAGAGCAATATAAGCTTCTTTATTGTCTTCCACTTCTGCAGTTATTAGTTTTAAATGTCAGTTGAGAATATTATTCTAAGAGTATATACTACTTTATACAGTTTCACTAAAACAATAGTTTTTGAATATATAAAAATATAATAATTAATTTTAATATTTTATTATTTTTTACCTCCCGTCTCCGCAGGTAAGATATTATTAAGTGCGCGAAGTTCGTGTGTTAAGTACGTGGATATTACTTTGCGGTCTTGCAAAATTTAAGTAAACCTTTTGTTTGCTTAAATCGAACCAATAAAATCTAATTTATCGCTCTATATGATGTAATTCTTCTTTATTTATATTTTGTCATACTATAAGACTATAACATAATTTTAAAGTATCATACTTTAATACCTTTTCAAAAGACGTAAAAACCAAGTCACATTATTTTCAAATCATCTTCAAATATAATTTTCTAGATCTTTCTTAAAGCCATTTATTTTCAAAAGTTTCTTCAATTCGTCAGTCTTCAATTCATCAAGTTAATAAAATTATATTAGAACTAAAACGAAATGATATTGACTAGAATTAGGAACCCTGACACGTCACTAAACAAGGGATGAAGTGTGCCCCATTCAGACGCATTTTCAGGAATATCATTTTTAATAGCAGTTTTTTCATAAGTAAAAGCCATGAATTTATAGAAAAAAATTACGTATAGTTGTTGCGTATTAACATACAACCGAGTGTCAAAAACGACATTTAAGTCACGACAGCAAAGCTGGAGTGATTTAAATTTTATTTTTGTCCCGATTTGTCGTCACTTCGCAGGAATTATGAATAAATTTTACCAATTAAATTCACAGCTCGAATTATATTGGCTTGTTTATTTCACGAATGACTACAGTATCAAAATATCATCAAAATATAACCATGGTCATGGTTCCGATGGTTTTTCATATTTTTTCACTAGACCTATGACCATCAAACAAAGAATTCTGATAGGGAGAAAATAATGTGTGTGAACTAATCACATATTATACAACAAGACGATTGAAATTTATCGATTATACGAGACGTGTTACCTGTAAACACCACGAGATCGTAGATCAAGAGGTATTTCCTAAAGGCAACTCGTCGAGCATGTCGAGAATTTTCAATTATCGAATTATATACAGGTAGACTATATCATGAATAAAAATTAAATGAAAAAGTAACACAAGAAACGAAACGTCAAACCGCGCAAATAATTATATGTTTACTAGTTAGTTTTTTTATTTCAATACCTACTGCCTTGCTGTTTGTGTGGTTTCAATTACCTACGTTCAATTATTCGATTTGGAGCTATCTATATAAAGTGCACGGATACAGAGACAAATTACAGATTCATTTATGTAGTTGAAACTATGTTTTAAGAACAAATGTCATATTCTACGCTCCGTAAATATGTAGAATTCAAAATGATATTGATAGTACTGAGTATATAGAACAAAATAGTCAAACACTCTTAAAATGATTATACGAATGTTGGTATATTTGTTCATCATGGTTACATAATAATAACCGCTGTAATACGTTGTAACTAAGGAAAAACAGGCATTCTTATTGGTTTAATACTTAAAGAATGATATAGGCTCGTATTACGAGCTCACTTTTATAATAGAATCGCGATTTTAACGCCCACTTTTACATCATAATCTTATGTAAAATTGAAAGTTAAAATCACGATATTATTACAAAAGTGAGTTAGTTCGCTTTTATAATAAAATCGCGATTTTAACGTTCGTTTTAACAAAAGATTTTGATGTAAAAGTGAGCGTTAAAATCGCGATTTTATTATAAAAGTGAGCTCGTAATACGGGCCATAGTCATTATTAAAAATTAGTTTGGGGAAAATTAAAAAAAATACGGGTCTTATATTCATTATTCTATCATTTAAAGTAAAAAATTAAAAATCGTGCAAGACTTTATTGAAGAAATGAGGATTATTGTTGGTGAGTTAGGCTGACCAGACGTACTCTTTTTTAGGTAATATCCTCTTTATTCTTATTTTTTATAAAAAAAACCTCTGAATATACTCTTTCATTTTTTGTTAAATATTACACTCGCTAGCTAACTAGAACTAAAATAAGAACTGCAGCTATAATGTTTGGGGTATGTGACCAAATTTTGATTTTTACATATACGACACTAGACAAAAAATAAAACACCTGTTTTATTTTTTAAATCGATTCATTGTACGTAGTTCACGAGGAAATAATTAGGAAAAATTTAAGGAAAGGGTAACGTCAGAGTGGTAGAATCGTGAAAGATGACAGGTGGACTGGGAGCGAAAGAGAGAAATAGATAGTCTTGTTTCATGATCTTGCCATGCTGACGTCACATATTTCTTTTTCAAAATATTTAATTGCAAATAATTATATTATTGCAAAGTAATGTTTAAGTTATACCTCATTGTTAGAAAAAGCAAAAAATTCTGAAAAATCTCAAACTTAATGAAATTTGATTGAAAAAAGTATTTTTTATACGACAACATCGAAAAATGTTCATATTAAAAGTGTAAATTGAATCATAAGAAGCTACATTTTGTACTGAATTTCATTTTGCATCGGTTGCCAGGCAAGTTGCTAGACAACAAATGCAATATGAAATACTTCGTGTTCGGTCTGCTGTTTTTGATGAAAAAACCTAAGGTGTCTTAAACAATATAACGCCAAACGTCAAATGTCATCAGTTGCATATTTATTTGTATCTATTTTTATAATTGTCGTTGTCGTATAAAAAGTATAGTATGCAACACACACAAAATAGCAATTTTGCACTTCATTTTGTGCTTGTTACATAATATACTAGTTTCTGTTATTTTTATTATCGTAAGTATCTATTCTCATTAATATAAAATATTGTTTGAATTATTATACCAACCTAAAATTCCATAAAATTCAATCAAAAAGTTAAAGTTCATCCATTTCACTTTTGAAAATATTTACTGTCTTCATGTATTACTAAAATTAAAAATTTGTTTCACGTTTCAAAAAAGCAATCAAGCAACTCTTTTTGTATCAAAAAAATCTGGTGTGTCCCTTGTCCGAATTTGACCTCAGTAAAAATCCAACAACAAACACACTGTTGGCATATACCGTCCAACCCTACATCCTACCTCCGCGCCATCGCCAACCTAGTGACCCGTTTCTGGCCTACCTGAGGCTCGTCGCTTGCCCACTCGTCTCAGTTCCGAGCAGACAGTGTTCGCGGGGTCTCTGTCAAGGTCTCCACAGTCAAGTGTACGCTCGAAGTCACCGTGTACGCGAACAAGTCTAGGTTAGGTGCGTCATCGTGAGTGTGTGAATGAGTGTGCTTAGTGGATAGACATTCCGGAAGGTATGCTTGTTTTTCCTTACTCATTTGTTTATTCAAAGTAACTAGGTTGATTATTCATCCTTTGGTTTACAAGTAGCAGGTAATTATATTATTGGTAGCACGAAATAACAAAACATATCCTGTTATTAGTGGTTTAGTAATTAGTATTTTCTTGATATACAAGTATCTGGTAATTATATTCATACTGCAAAAGAAAATACCAATAAATCTTTTTGTTTATCATAAAAATAAACATATAGGTACTTATTATTCATAAACTATGTATATTGTATTCAAATCACAAAAAGAAATATCAACAGATACATATTTTCTGGATAGTAGATAAAATCTTAATTGTAATTCTAAGAAAAATTTATTTTTTGTTATAACTTACCAAAATGTAGTTGAATGTCGTCTTTATAAAAATGATACCTGCAATAAAAATATATTACGTATTATTACAGAAAAATAAGCTAAAATGTTACAATTAATATATAAAATTTGAAATTCGGAATACTTAAGAAGTAATTTATTATTAAATGATATTTAAATAATCACATTCTTCTTCTTTCTTTAAATGAACGATATTAATGAAACTAAACGTAACCTAACCAAACTATACTTATTCTTAATATAATCTGACTGAAGAAGCTATATCAATGAAGTAAGTTAAAAAACAGGGTTAAAAATTTTGGGGGTATAATTTATAATAAAATCCGGGAGTTGTAAAAAAAAGAATTTTTTTAATTCGTTAAATTATGGGGTACTTTAATTAGGGAGAAAAGTTTTGTAACTTGATTTGAATATTTGATTATTTTAAAAGAATTAAAATTATTTGTTACCAAGTGATTCTTTCCTAAAATTTACTCCTGGGGGGCATTTCCAAAGATCGGGGGTGCAAAAATAAATTAATTTAAACCTCTGAAAACAGTACAACTTTTAATTATATTTGCATTATACAATAACCCAATAATGGAGATTGGTGAACCTACGACACTCATGTCAAAGGTAACACACCCAGACAATCTGGGTGACACTCATTCAAAATGACGGACAGCCTTCGTATTTTCTTCTTCTTTCTTTTTTTTGAGACCTTAATTTCTTCGTGAAATAATTTGAAACGAGGGTGACTGACAAAGTTAGTAGCGTTTGCTTGAGCTTAAATTTCACGAAATAACCAATCTTCAACTGAAGATTTAACAAATATTAACAGATAACAAAAAGGCCACTAACCTCAAAATTATTTGTTTTTCCTTTATTATTTAATAAATACATCAAATGTATAACCCTTTTTTTCTAAGGCTGCAAATTTCACTAAATTATAAATATTTATAGATGTGACACGGTAACGGAGTTCTTGGTAAGCTACGTTCTTTCCGAATTTTAATTTTAGACAAATCTAGCTGAAAGTTTTGGTATCTCTGCAATACACCGAGGAGGTAGAATATATATCATGTCTCTTTAATAGATCAAAATTATTTTTAATTATCTGTAATAATGGGGGGAGGTTGGGTTTGGTAAGTTTACTCCGAGGTTGCATCCACTTCCCCGGAATGAAACACTTTGTTATGCAATATTTAGTATTACCTGACTAATATCTAAAAACTTAAAAACATTATATTTCTTTTTGATACAAATTCAAAATATCGAAATATATTTTTTAATAACCTGTATAAGTTAAATTTTAATCAGTATCGGTTTATTAAAAATTCTATATACATACTTATTTTGAAACTATGTTTTCTTATTTTAAATAGAAAAAAATATGAAAAATTAATTTCATAATTGTCAATAAGTTTGTTAAAGTTTTTCCTTCTCTTAAAATAAAGTTACTATTGTGAAACTTGTTCCTTAATATACAATTATTATAAGGTAGCTTTTATATACAACAAAATATATTGTCATTATTTAAACATTTGTTTATTCCTATACCAAAGTAGGTATAGAGCGTGATGTTATTATATACAGTTTACAATGAACACACAAAAGGCTATAAATTTAATGGTAATTGTGATTCTAAAGATGAATTAAGTATGAGAAATAAGTAAGAATTGTAGGTTACATAAGAAATGAAGGCGCAAACTAGGTTTATAGGAAATACTTGCGAGTCGTAGCTTGTACATTTTCTATTACAGAAATGATGCAATCGTTTCAGTCTTCGAACATTTTCAATACCAAACTAAAAATTGGTAATTTTTTAAAAAATATTCACTTCATTCGTTGTGCTATTTTAAAAATTTAAATTATAAAAACATTTATTTGAATATGTGTATATATATATATATATATATATATATATATATATATATATATATATATATATATATATATACAGTGGCTCACAAAATTATTCGTACACCTAAGTTTTATATTTAAAAAGTGAAAAATGGAGTACTTTCAAAAATATATTGATGTATTATTGACGGGATCAGATTCTCTTATTTTCCAGAAACAAAATGCAATAGCCAATTGTGAAAAAAATATTATTTTTCTTATGTTAATTAAATAAAAACAAAATGTGTATAAGAACTAGGTACACAAAATTATTCGTACACTTATGAAATCTTGCATATAACGAGTCAATATTTATATTTATAAACATGAAACATCTGTGATTGCATAATTATCATTTGTCTGAGTATTTTGTATAAGATTTTTTTTAAAATAGTTCACAAAAATAAGAAATTATGGTAGTTGAAAGGCGAATCTGCTTGAAATTACTTTGCCAGTGTAAATCTTTAAGGGCAGTTGACAAAATTAAACGAATATCGCACTAAATGTTGAGAACCATATAAGTAAATATAAAAATGAGAACCAGTAGAAAAATATTCACAGTGGAGGCCTTAAATTATTTTTAAGTCATCGGAATAAACTATATATTGAGCGTTACGTGAAATCAAATCCTAAAAATCCCCTGAATAAATTAATATTAAGAATAACTAATGTTTTTTGAGGGTCTATTGGAACATAGACTATTCAAAGAACTTTAAGAAATTTTGGTTCTAATGGTCTTATAGTAAAAAGTGGCCCCTATAATTCCAAACAAAATAAAGTAAAGAGACTCGCATTTGGAAATAGTACATTAGCACGGATTGTGTTTTTGGAAATTGATAATTTTGCGGATTTGAGTGGAATGGCAAATCTTTTGATTGGAGAAATCCAAATTCTGAGCTTAATAACTGTAATTTATGTAGTACAGTGAAACACGGCGGCAGGATCATATTAGTTTGGGGATATGTAGGAGCTAGTTATGACTATATGGCCATTCAAATCAAAATGTCTTAGAGTTCTTCGAATAGTCTATGTTTCAATATATCCTCCAAATATTTCAGATATATTTTTTGTTAATTTATTCAGGAGTTTTTAGTATTTAATTTCATTTAATGCTAAATAACTCGTTCATTCTGCTGATTAAAAATTTTCTTACGGTCCCCACGGCAAATATTTTTCAACTACTCCTCATTTTTATATTTACTTCTAATGTTCTTAACAATTGAGAACAATATTCATACAATTTTGACAACCTCCCTTAAAGAGTTATAATGGCAAAGTCATTTCACATAGATTCGTCTTTCAACTACCATAATTTCTTGTTTTTGCGACCCATTTTTGAAAAAACCTTTTACAAAATACTCAAACAAATTATAATTATGTAATCACAGATGTATTATACTTATAACTATTATTATTGACTCGTTATATGTAAGATTTCATAAGTGTACGAATAATTTTGTGTACCTGTTTTTTGTATGCATTTTGTTTTTATTTAATTTACATAAGAAAAATAATATTTTTTTCATAATTGGCTATTGCATTTTATTACTGGAATATAAGAGAATATGATCCCGTCAGTAATATATCAATATTATTTTTAAAAGTACTCTATTTATCACTTTTTAAATAGAAAACTTAGGTGTACGAATAATTCTGTGAGCCACTGTATATATATATATATATATATATATATATATATATATATATATATATATATATATATATATATATATATATATATATATATATATATATATATATATTTTAAAATTCAAACAGTTCATTCATAATTTGAAAAATGTGATTTTTAAATTTGTATTAATTTTTTAAAGTACCGTTTTGTAGCAATTAAATCTTCAAATTCGTTAATTTTTAAGCATGCACTACTTTCAAAGTTTTGAAAATTACTGATTACATTCTTTAACAATTGCAGCAAATTACGAAAACAAATTTTTCACGTGTAATTAACAGTGGTTATTAATTAAACCTTCAATCATAGTACATGGTAGTGTTTTCAATTTGAAATTAGGGCGACACAAGAAATTAAATTGAATTATTTACATGTGTTTTCAATGAAATATACATATATACGCTACGTGGTAGCAATACTCGTTTTGAATTATAGAAACTGGAACAACCTAGGTTAGAACTGTTGAAGATCGTTACGCCCACAAATTTATTATCTCTACTTAGATATAAAAGAAACTAAGCGAAGAATGCATGATAGCTTAGTCCTACTTTAGAATGTATCTATTTTTAAACTGAATATAAAACACGGATTTATAGTTATTTTTTATACAAGACGATAAAATAATATTTTATCGACAAGCGGAAAGTGTTAATTCACGAGCGAAATAATCGCGAGTGAATTATTTTTCGCGAGTCGATAATTTAATTTTATCGTCGTGTATAAAATTCTATTTTTTTCTATAGCAGGTTTTGAAGAGAAAAGAATTAGAAAAATTAATAATATTTAAGAACAATTTTAAAATGTCAGTAGTGTGCGTTGTTATGGAAATGTACTTCTAATAAACAAAAGTTAAAGTACTTTATCTACCCTTGCTGTTAAAGTGTTACTTTATCTATCCTTGCGGTTAAAGTGCTACTTTATCCACTATTTTGAGTTGATAAAATTACACTTTAACATCTGCTATAGAAAAAAATATTTTATTCTTCACCATTTCTTAATATGAAGTTTCAGTATTATAAAAAATTACATAACAAATGATTTATTCCAATAAAATATCCCTTTAAATTAGCACAAATTATAATATAACGTTGACAATAATATAAATAAATAAATCGTTCGACAAATAAATTTAACAGGCAAGTAAATAAAAATGATAATAAAATTTGCTTATAATAGAGTTGTTTAATCTTTTATAACTTTTTATATGTTAATCTATATTAAAAAATATGAGGTACGTATTTAATTATTTCGTAAAAAATACTGCACATAACCATACAAAATTTACAAAGTTCGAAAAACAGTAGTATTTGGTGACGTCACGCTCACTGCTTAGAAAGAGAAGTCTGGAATAAGTGAAACAGGCCCAATTCTGAATTTAATAACGCTGTTTATTTAGTGCTTTGTTACATTTTCGTATTTTTAATTATAATTATAAGGACAAACTTTCAAATGATGTATATAAAGACAAATGTTCTTCACAACTACTTGTTTACAACAGTTGTGCGAATGCATTAGTCGTACGAGTAATGTCATCAAAATAGTGCTTGTTTTGAACATAGTGAATGTTTAATTGAGAATTAATAGTACTAAAATGTCATTAATGGAACATTTTTTATTTTATTATAATCTATTCGTATACTACTTCTTTTACAACAGCAGAATGTTTAAACAAGCTTATATCAGATCTACATTAAATATATGAATAATATAAAATAATAAATTGTATCATTAATAAATATATAGAATACTAAAAAATAATTCCTTTACATTTCCTTGTATGAAGTAAAGGAAGCATTATAATTGCGAAAAAATTAGATTTTCATATTTCAAGGGAAATATTAATTTTGACTATTCCTGAATCTATTTTGACTTGTTTCCCTCTGTATATACATACGTATCTTGCATAAATACAAATTTACTAGACATAGAATGTTAAAATTTTGTATATATGACTGCTAAACATCTAGTTTTACACCTCCCTTTTTTTATTACAATCGGCAGTGCCAAAAGGACACTTTCCTCATAGTGTTTCTTGAATAACTCAAAAAGATTAGCCGTCGAATGTTGAAATTTTGTTTATGGAATTGCTACAACATCTACAACATTTTTTGTTCCAATCGGCTTTTCAATCGGGTATTTTACTTTTAGCAGAAATTTAATAATTGACAACTCTCAGTATTTCGCGAGAAATATGTAGGAAATAAATAAAAACAGCATTTCTATATTTGCAAGTATTTGAGCGATTAAAAAAAATTTTGCATGCAATAAGCAATATTGATAAACATTTAATAAAATTTCGAAAATATGACACGAATGGAAGTTGAAGAACGATTACCCGTAGAATGATCTCATTTATAACTTTAAAGAGAAATAAGTATAAGTATAAGGAATTCATGTTGTGACTACATCAGATTTTTTAAAAAATAAATTGGTGTATTTCAAAAATTCTTCATTTACATTATACATTTTTTTATGTAAATTACATAAAAACATAGTTTATTGTAAAACTAGTAAATTTTCTTAAATACGTAGTCCTTCCAAATGAAGATAAATTTAAAATCACAAGATAGGTAACATCACAACATTTCTAATGTGACTGTCTATACTTGTTTCCTGACATTTTACTTGCAGAAACCAAACAAATTATATTAATTTTTACTGAAATATTTCAAACGTCATTATTCCATACCTACTATTAAAATAGTAACAGACGAAGACAATAAAGTGACAGATTTGATTAAAATGTGACTTTTTATTTTACAAAAAAATGCAGTGCTTACATCGAAATTCTAGTTCCAAGATGTTTTATTGGAACTCAGAGTTCAACATATCTTTATTTTTAAATATTGAAATTAAAAATTTAATTTTATATGAGTTGCCATCGCTTCCATCAAAAAAGAAATGACTAAAGCATTTGGCAAAAGACGCGGATTCCAATATTGCAAGTTATTAAAAACGTTTGATTCCGAGAAAAATAGAAATTTATGAGTAATTTACAGGTCGAATAACGGGGAATAAAAAGTGGAGGAACGACTTTTGCAAGCACATGCAATGGAGGAGAATTAAATTTCAGGTGGATTCCGAAACTTTCCACAGAATTCGGTTTATGCTACGAATGATGTTTATTACGACAACAGACGATAAAATATTTCAAGTCTGCGTGTGCGTCTAAAATCTCGCTTGTGTCTGGCAGTTCCGAGAATATTTTTATGAAATATTTCGAATTTATTTTTATTGAACTGTTTTATTTTTATCGGATTTTTCCCAAATAACTACCACGTGTTATTAGATATTTCGTATTCTACGTTCAAGGTCAAATAGGTATTAAAAATACAATTTTACATTAACATCATGGTTTTAATATGTAATTTAAAGTAATGATTGTTGAAATGAAAATATATTGAATATAAATGAAATATATTTATGCAATATTCAGTAAAAATGTTATATCATTTATTTTATTAGTATTTAAATCCTGTAACATCTAGGCTATTAGGACTTGTGGTGACATATGTCATTGCCTAATGACAAGAACAATGACATTCTTACTACAGCTTAGTCATTCGATTTAAGACGTACAGTGATGACAATTCTCATATTAATAGAATCAAGAGGCTAATATCCTTCCCTAGCAACAATTGTTATTCAAATATTATAGTTTTCTTATTTACTAAATGTATGAATTTTATTCCATGTTTAGATTTCGTTAGATAAACTTCTAAATTTGCATCATTGTATTATATATTTTTTCTACGATCACTGTAGAAAGTGGCTCTTTTCTCCCAATATGTAAAGCTAGATATTTGCGTATTTGAGGTACTATTTGTGAGGTTACCTGCACTATATTGTTTTTTATATCAAATAGCTTTCGTACATGTTTTTGTGTTCTGTAACGTCAGCCAGTACGGTTGTATGGTCGTGGCGTGTCTTGTCTGATCATGTAGATAAGCAACATAGCCCGTCCTGTCCAATTGGATGGGTTGCCGCACAACGGCTCGGTGTGTGCTGGCCTTGCAGAGACTGAAGGCTGACAACCTGCATCTCTAAAATGCAAGTAAAACATGTCACGAAACAAGTACCTCAGGTACTTGAGGCCTTGTTCCACTAGGAATGTTGTGCCATTGATGATGAACGTTTAGCAGTGTAGTCGTAGAAAAAGTATAGTATATCACTTGTGCAGAATCACGTATTTCCCATCTTGTTCGCCTATTTTTTACGAGGTGTGAAAAATAGGCGACTTTCTGCACTTGTTGCACAATATAATATTATTTGTTTACAATTTCATTTCTCACTTATTTTTACGATTTGTATAGATGGTCCGTGGCCTGCACAGAGGAGATCTTAAGCCCTGTTTTATCGACTATGTGTTGATGTGTGACTTTGGTAAAACCTGTTGAATTATATATAAACATAACAGAAAATGAAAATTGTCAACCGAATTTGTTGTTGTAATTTTGTATTGTATCTTCACGATTTTACAGAAAGAAATAATCTGATTATAGGAAGTACATAATATAATAGTATAATGTTTTGCTATGTTTATAGATCTTTCAGTCATTTTAGATAACAAAAAGTAAAACAATTTACTTAAAAGCCAGATTTCATAAAAGAGCTACTCATGCTAATTAGCCGCTTTTTGTACGTGCCTAATAATTCTTTTTATAAAAACTTTTTTCCATTAAAAACATCAGTTTTTAATGACCCCCTTAAAATCTGAAAAAAATCCTACAGACTTGTTTTGAGTCCTACAATAAGGAATGAATTCAAGAAGTTAATACAACCGACCCGAAATAAGCGAAAAAATGAAACGTTCACGTTATATATAAAATAAATACTTTTATACATAATTTACAACCATATGGAAAAATTTGATGTAATGAGCACTTAAACTTCATTTGATTTACATTTTTTAACGGATTATCACAATCCGAAAGTGAAGTCACTCTGGGGCAGCAACACCGTTCTTATTCTGCTACCCCCTTTAAAACTTTTAAATTTGAATTTGACGGTTCTTCAACCATTTGTTTAAAAAAAATTAAATCTGATAACTCACTCTTTTCAATATTATTGGCAATTTTTTTATTATTTCAAACAAAATAACAATATTTTAAGTTCAATAATGGAACAATAATTTTGTTGATTGACAGCAAAACCCAATAGTTCAGATTAATCTTCCGAGGTATTTAATGCCTGTATTAATAATCAATGCTTTCTCAAGCTACATTGCCAAGCATTATTCCGGTCGTACCCGTCTTTTAGTACGTGACATGTTTCATAGCTGAAACTTCGTGAATTATCGGTTAAGTAGAGATTTGAAGAAATTGTAGTTATTACGTGGGAATATTTGTAAATTTGACAATTTGACAGCATTTGACAGTACTAAAGTATAAGTCAAGGCGAAGTACAGACTTTGACTAGAGGCATAAGCATCAGTAAGAGGGGAAACAACTCTGCTCACTTTAGCTCAGACAAAAATAACAATAAAAATAAGAGAGCCAACTGAGGTGAGCTAAAATATAAAGATATTTGTAAAAAAGAATGCGACTATTCTAATGTACCAAGGAGGATAGCTTTAAGTTTATACCCTCGGGCAAACACATCTTCATAACGCCCTTAGTACATCTCTGAAATTTATGTATAATAAAAGGTTAATGGTTGTATTTATAGCATCTTTGTTTACGTGTTTTATAACTTTGCTATTGCTATAGTCATTAATAATTAGCGATATTATCCGTTAGTTGTTACCACAGAGAAAATCTGATTTCTTTGTTCTCGGAATGATGCTTTAATTATTCAGAACTTGTTCCTTTTCCACAGGGAAACTCAGACACTGATTACTTATGGCCGTTTGCACCACTGTTCCTTACAAGTGCTCCATACGTAGGGTACACCTTAAGTTAAGGTGAACCTTAAATACTCAGCATTTGCACGAATACTACTTACGTATAACTTAGCAAAGTGTAACTTATATATGGGAAGAAGAAGAAGTTCTAGTTACATTTCATTTTATAATGTTTATTTTTAAAGATTTTGATATTTAGATAACCTAAAATTGAATTCATAGTAATTTTAACAAAAGAAAATTGTCATAATTTATCAAGAAATTGTGTGAAGTACCATTGCAAGGTAATATGTGATGTTTTAAAATTGCCAATAAAATACAAAATATCGTCTTTGTTGTTTTAGCATGGCTGAAAAAAAAAGAGCAGCAAATTACAGTAATGAAGAAAAATTATTGTTGTTTAACATTATCAATGAATATAAACACATAGTAGAAAATAAAAAAACTGATTCGTCTACATGGAAGGAAAAAGAAATTGCATGGCAAAAAATCACTGACAAATTTAACGCTTCTTCTCCGAACATGATTGCAAGATCTTTGTCTTCTATTAAAAAGTTCTATGACAATAAAAAGAAAGATATCAGAAAAGTAGTAGCAAATGAAAAGATTGAATTACTAAAAACTGGTGGTGGACAAATTACCCTTAAAAATGATCCAGTGACTGATTTAGCTTTAAATATTATGAACCCTAAAACTGTTACTGGTTTAGAAAATTTTGATGGCGATAGTATGCTACCAACTGCGACTACAAGTTCTTTTTCAAATATAAATAATAACAACACCGTGGCAGATATTTCCACAGAAACATTTAGCGTGGTTTTAGATGAAGAAAATATTACAAATTATAACTTGGAAAATGAAACATTAGTAAGTAAAATCGAAATATTATGAAATATAACAAATATTAATATATATTTATAATTAACAGGACTGTGTAAATGTAGGAATAAACTGGGGAGATTATAAAGCGTCACACTTAAAAACACCTGTTAGCAAAAAACTAAAGGTGAAAACACAACAAAGAACTCCAGTCACTAGTAGCAGTCGTCGCAGACCGGATTTATCAGTGACTTCAAATTTAACAAAAAAATATTCGGATTTGGCAGATTTGAAAATAGAGTGGACAAATTTACAAATACAATTATGTAAGAAAGAACGGGAAGAAAAGGAAGAAAGAGAAAAAATTGAGCATGAATTAAAGAAAAAAAGTTTGGAGTTGGACATACAAATTAAAGAACTACAATTAAATAAACTACGTCATGCTTTCTAATTTGTAAAGATTTTTTTTATTATTTATAAACAATTAGAAAGAAGAGTCAAGTAACTGATTTATATTATAAATGTTTTTATTTTCCTTAAATTTGTTATTATTTAGTACAACATAAGTATAAAGTTATACAAATACAACACTGTTAATATTTAAGAATTAATGTTACTTTATGAAAATAAAATTACAATAGTTATAATCTTGCAAAATAATTCCTTATGAAATCAGCTCTAACTACTCCATCATTGATATTAGGATCATCATGGTTAGGTACGTGTGGTATTTGACCATCTAGAATTCTTTGATTTAAAATATGCATGTCAACTTCATCTAGATTGGGTGGTTCTGCCTCACCCAACTGCCTTGCAAGGTTGTGTAGTATGCATGTCGCTACTATAATTCTTAAAACTGTGTTTAATTTTAGTCTACAACCGTAGGCCAGTATGGGAAAACGTCTTTTTATAACACCAAAACATCTTTCAATCGCATTTCGAGTTCTAATGTGTGACTGGTTGTATAATTGGTCAGCTTGTGCCACAGGATTTAATAGTGGTGTTAGCAGATATCTTTTTAAAGGATATCCACTATCTCCCAGCAAAATAGAATTTGGAAATGATCCGATTTCAAACTCTGCTCGAATATTGCTGTTATTAAAAATAGTGGCGTCGTGCGTCGATCCGGGCCACCGTGCAACTACATTATTTATTGTTAATTGTGAATCGCATATTGCTTGTACGTTTACGGAAAAATATTGTTTTCGGTTTCTAAATATTTCCGCATCATTACCTCCTGAAATTACCAAATACACCCTGATTAAGAAATAATTAAATGCACCATAGAAAATTTAAAACAGTATTTTACGAAATATTCATGTATGACCATATGTATTTTATTTTTAAAATTAACAAAACATGATACCTGGTGATTGTATTTTCACGTGCGTACAGTCAAGCACACCAATAACCCTTGGAAATGAAGCTATTTCAAAGAATTTATTTTGGCAATCTCTAATTTCATTTCTTGATCTTGGCATTTTTATATATGTACCGTACAATGAAGCAATTGCTGTGGAAACACGAACAACAATTCTTGAGACTGTTGATGTGTGTACTCCCGCATAATCAGCTACACTAATTAAATGATTAGCAGTTGCATAAAATCTGAGACATATCAGCAACTGATTCATTGGTGACACACATTGATTTCTGAAATAAAATATTTATATACGTATTATATCATTGCTAATCATATATACTTACATATTATAAGGAAATTCTAAATGATCTTCGATAAATGGTAGTAATTGTAATACAGAGCATTTTGTAAGGCGAAATCTTTTAAAAAAATTAACCTCATCTAAGGAATGAAAATAATCTGATCGAATATATCTTTCTCGTGGAACACCGTGGATAATAACTTCTATTTCATCTAATTCGTCGTCTTCAAACCCGAAAATGTCATCCATAGTAAAAATAATAAAATTGTGACACTGTAGTAAGTATAACTTAAGTCCCAGATTTCGGAGGCTTAATGTAAGTTTAACTTAATGATATTTAAGTATCACTTAACGGTTGGTGCAAACGACTTAACTATTTAAGTTGTGCTTATTAGTTAAGGATACACGGTGCAAACGGCCATTAATGATAGCCAAGTGGTACCATATACTTTACATGTAATATATTACATAATGGACGCATATGTGATTGAATGAGATCACGTTTTATCGGGTTTTCTAGCCTATTGTTTTCTTTTAACAAGAATGTAATAACAAAATTGAATTTAAATTTTCAAGTAACTATTTTGACCTCTATAATTTCATAATGGAGGAACGTGTTTTGGAGGTTAAATTTGATATTTATAGGCCATAAATTTTACTGTTCTAAGTTAAATTACTTTTCAAATTTAATTTTAACAGTAAATGTTCAACATCTGTTCTTTTTGTATTCAAGTAGGTTAAAGTATTTATGGAGCAATTGATTTATCTTTTTAGCAATCGTTTTAAAATCGTATTTATTGAATTTAATAATAATATTAATAATATTAAAAGAATCATTCCGTTGAATAATATAGAGCAGATATATGAAAGTAATGCACTTCTAGATAATTTTTATTTCAATTTACAAAAATTAGAAGTAAAATTCTAGTGACGAATAGTACTCGTATTCGGCATAATTCGTCGAAATATGTAAATATTTTTTTTCCATAATTTTTTTTTAATTTGACGGGAGCTATATCTAAGCAACACCTACTTAGTTGTATACTTTCCGCGGCAATTATCACTAGTGATAATGTCAGTGTAATTGAATGTTATTGGTTCAAGGTTCAAGTCACCAAAATACCGTGATTGTCAAACAAATATAACACATAATTAAATTTTCTTTAACCCGTATCATTATTTATTACTCTTATATACCTTAAATTATTAATCATAGTATTTGCTTCTTATTAAAAAGAACTTGATATGACAATTATTTTCCGCGCTAATTACCACTAGTGATAATGTCAGTGTAATTGTATGTTATTGATTCAAGATTCAAGTCACCAAAATACCGTGATTGCCAAACAAATGTAACACTTAATTAAATTTTCTTTAACGTAACATTATTTATTACTTTTATATACCTTAAATTATTAGTTATAGTATTTGGTTCTTATTAAAAGGAACTTGATATGACAATTGTTGGAATATTGGAAATTTGCGTCGTATATGTGCAGAGTTGTGTAATCTGTGAATCAAATTGAGCATCAATCTGTTATACATTTTGGTATTCAAATTACCGCTTGTCCGTTGTTCTATTTATCCATTATGTAAATTTTGAAACAAGTTCACCATTGCATAAATTTAATTTTTACACTGTTTTAATTGTATGTAATTAGTAGTCAATTATAGTAATATGCTGCAACAATTAATGTAACGATTAAATAGTTAACAATTCTGTTTCTACTTTAACGCATTCCAGTCACTTAGCTAGCTGAAGCCAGTGTGAAAGTAAAGTCGCGTATCAGACAATAGAAAATTCATTACGGTAGTTTTTATAACCGAATTTAAAATTTATTTAGGTCGGAGTACGGTAAGTTTACGATACTTTCCTTTAATATGGCATTATTCTTTTTATACTTAACAACGCTTTGCACAAGATTTTAATATTGGCTTTATACAGGATATTTCTATACCTGTTCTGCACGAATCTTTAATGACATACGTAATTTGATATACTGATTATAAAACAATTTTTGTTTCGCAAATATAAGGTCAGTGTATTCCTTGCAATCATTTTTAATGCCACTGGTTTGATGTACATTTAATAAGGTACTAGATACCTTCATAATAACTAATTAATAAATGATTATTTGTAGGTAGTGTTTTTACTTTAATATAACTAATATAATTATATATAATTAAATGTACTATTAAACAAGTGGCACTAAAAATGTTCGCTAGGAATGAATTACCTTATTTTTGCGAATTTCAAATAAAATCTTTTTGTTCTATAACCAGTAAATCAGTGGTATAGAAACACTGTATAGCACTAATTTTAAAACCTTTAACGAGGATAGAACACTTTAATAAGTATGTAAAAAAAAATTCAGCCATTACCCCATGATTTAGTTCTGTCTCATTATTCATTTATTTATATTTTTATAAATAAAGAAAAATTGGAGGCGCCTCATTTTTACGTCAATCGCATGGAGTTGAGGTAAAAATATATTTTTCCGCGTTTTACAGATTATAATATAAGATTTGATATGACTTTGATACGTTATCCGATGATTTGTGAAAATTATCAATGTCGCCTAGACTAATCCTGTAATTGAGACATAGGCTTAGATCATATATCACTAGATACAGACTTGCCTATATTGTACACGCTAAATATAGAAGGATGGATATACTACTTCAACCTTTTTTGGAAGCGGTATAATTTGAATTAAACGTCAAATTTAAAATTCATCATGGCATCTGACATTGTACACAGTTGTCAATATAATTTGGACATACTTTGGAAGAATTATGGATTATTATATGTAAACTACAAAAACGTGCTACTTTAAACATTAAATAATAAAGATATTTGCACGAAATCATCATTTTGATTCTTTTTCTTTTCTTATATAATAAAGAGGGGAATATGTTTGATCAAAATCCGGGCCTTTCTTACATATCTAATAAAATCTAATTTAAGGTCTTATGTCTTATTGTATTGACTGTAAATAAAATTAAATAAATAGCAGCCATTTTATTATTAAAAATAACCGATGCAAAGTATTTACACTTCCAAATCAACAACGATAGTCTGTATTTTGAATTACCATGTAATACAAAATCGTAGTTTATTGCTTTGAATAAACAGAGTAATGTCATAAACCCCTTCCAATCGCAAACTTTACTCTCGGCGTCGGAAAAGTTTGAAGTTTCGATTTACGATCCATTTAGGATTTGGCTCGGATCCGGATTAGTGCGTTGTCTTGCATTAACAAGGTTTGTGGTTCATTAGTAGCCGCTCTGGACGCACTTCGGCAGATGTTACTTTCCACTTAGCCGTCGCGGCTTTTTACGATGATGACCAATAAAAAGGTTAAGGTTAATTCATTTCGGCGATGGCCTTAAAACTAACTTTACAAATTTAATCAATGCAAAGGTGTAACGGTATAAATATTTACCATAAGATAATTATTGTCTTTTTATGACCAATAGCATTTGTGAAACAAAGGCTAATGTTTTCCTTAAACAATTTCTCAAAAATGTTTCACCGCGTGCAAACATCCAACTCTATCAACTTTATTTCTTTCACAAAAAAAGAAGTAATTACATACCAAATATTAACAAAGAAATATCATAATAATCCAATGCTAAAATCATATAACAATTTTTTATGTTTGATCAATTTAGCACATTCTTATGATTATGAATTTATGATTTAATATTTGGTTATTTTAATGCCTCATAAAATATATAATTTAAAACCTATATTCTAATACTCATTACATTTGTAAAATGATGAAATAAAAAGAAATTGTATTATTCATTATTGTCTGTTTACCAAATCATCAAAATTAAACAGTTGTGAAAGAAGATATATTTTCTTACCGGTAAACTTCTTCGACGAGATAAAAAGGGAGGATTGCTGGTTGTTAAGAAGTACATTTCTTTTATATAGGTTATTATTATTCATAGTTATATATACCGGAGAGTACCAGCCTACTTTCACCACTGATTGCTACTAAATACACGAAAAATAATTCATAATATAAACTATAAAGTGTATTACTATTCCACCAGCGAATTTTATGAAAAATGATACAAGCATTTCTAGAAATTATTCCTTATATTTTCAGTTACATTATTCATACTAATGGAAATGAAGACCAGTGTAAAATATTTTAAATCGGAAATTGGATATTGCACACTAATAAAACAATGATTTAGCTTCAGTACTAGGACTGTACGGTAAGGGAAATTTGTGATCGACGATCTATCCTTATTTGATCAGACTGACCTGATCGATCTTGACTGATCTGATTGATCTTAACTTATCTGATAGATCTTAACTTATCTGATCGATCTTGACTCATCTGATCGATCCTCACTGATCTGATCGATCCTCACTGATCTGATCGATCTTGACTGATCTGATCGATCTTGACTGATCTGATCGACCCTTATTCTTGGTCAATCTTAATTAATAAAACTGCAATGACCAGAATCAAATACGAGAAATATGAAATGATAGTTGAAAGCATTCTACCCATGCCCAAATGCAGACTAGGCATACTAACTTTACTGTATCTTGCTCAGTAAGGATCGATCTGATTACTGAAGACCAATTTGATCAATGCAGATCGGTCAATCAGGATAAATGTGATCGATCAAACCACCTAATTAATACATCGGTCAGATCGATCGAGTAATTTGATCGATATTTTTTTTACTGATATCATTTCGATCGATCAATTGATATTTTAATCAAATAGATCTGATCTCAAATTTTTCGCAGCCCTACTCAGTACGTATTAAAGAGTAATCTTATTAAATTATTATCTTGAGTAAAATCACATATTGTTAAAATCTTCTGAACTTCTAAAAATATAAATTAGACTAAATAATAACTTTTACAGTTAAATTAATTTGGTGAAATGGAAATTTAATTAAAAATTAAATTAGTTTATAATACCGGATCTAAAATTAGAAACTATTAGATACGGATTTTAAAATATTAGATTTTTACTAAAAACATTAATACGGTTAACTTAAATATCTTTAAAATATATACAGAATAAATAAATATAAAATTCACGGCTTATTACCCATATTTGCGTTATAACAGATAACGGTCATGTTAATTATAATTATACCATATGAATGATATGAATGCCTATATTTAATTTTATAGTTCAAACAATAAATTTATTGTTATAAATTTTGATGCCTTCTTCGATAAGCCCACGTGACAGGCAAAAATATTGGATGAATAATGTAGTGTTCCAACTCTTATTGTGTAGCGCACTTTGATAAACTTACAACTAGAGCTCCCAAGTTGCATAGGATTAAAACATCATTTATCATGAAATAACAAAGTCTACTGCTTCTGACACTTCGTGCACGACTAAATAAAATAAAACTGCAATATTAGTGTCAGCCCAATGCTTCTAAGAAGTTAGTTTTTTAATCGACTAACAATAGACGTTTTAGAGAAAATGACGATTAATTCACTCCTTTAAAGAAAATGATGATTAATACATTAGAGTTTCATTTTAAATACTGGATAATACACTAACATTTTTAAAATTGAGATGTGTCATGACATTTTTTATATATCGTTTAGAAAAATAAGCATTACGAGTATATTATAAAAATTATAATAATACCAACAAAAATATTTTAAAAAATAATACAATATAACAAGAATACCTTAAAATCTTAAAATTCAGATTCAGTTTTATAAATATTTCAAAGGTATGTCACTTTCTTAATTTTATTACTTTATTTTCATATTTGTTGCACACTTATTCCTTAGACCTGTTCCTGTCCTTATGAAATATGCTAACACACTGTAAATGCGTCTTTCGATAAAATAATAAATTATTGTAAAAATAAAACATGAAAATATAATGTTTTGGCTTCGTTATTTCTTGACGTTGCATATCAGAGGTCATCATTGTCAATAATTCCAATAATGCTCTAAAATAAAAGCTATGAAATATTTTATGTCTTTAATTATAATCTCCAAATATTTAAAGATACGGAATAAAAATGATAAATATCATGAGCACGCTGCTGCACTAGTGATTTAGTAAGGGAAATTATTGATTTACAGTGCCGAATTACGCTTCTCACGCGCATCGATAGAAGCTATCTTGCTGTATCATATGAAACTATGATAAATACAGTGCTTTTAGCAGTGTTAGCATTCTTCGCCCTTCTTAGTGTAGCAAGATGTATTTTTATAAACATTTAAACAAAATAAGAGAACTACATACAATTGTTCATAATAAAATTAATTATTGTAAGCAATTATAAATATATTTATTAATTTATTTACTTCTTATTTCTTTCAAAACAAATTATAATTATTTTATTCCTCACTATATGACAGGTTGAAATTGATTTTATCTCTGATATTTTATATTTTACAAAATATATTTACTTTTTCATTTTAAGATTCAGAACTGATATAACAAGTTTTTTTAAAACTTTTGTACAATAATATCAATTTAAAAGTGTAAGATATTCCTGTATTACATCTCGGTTCTAAAGAAATACGATATTCAATATTTTCTTGTATTTCTAAACCTAGTTATTTTCTTCAACATTTATCCATCTCCTTTTTCACTCACTTTCATTCGAGTGATACGAATTGAGCGATCGTTAAATATTTAATTAATGACAACAATATAATAATAATAGTTTGATTGATTGATCTTTAATTAATTGGGTTCACTTTTTTGGGCATGGCATTGTAGGCCATCCATAAGTTGGAAATATTATAAAATATTCTTCAAATTTTGTACAAATTATTATTTAAATTTATACTAGACGTTTATCAGTAAAAATAATTCAAAGGATTTTTTATTACTTTGTAAGATTTTTGATGAATAGATAATAGAATATTTTAAAATATTTAAAAAATTAATATAAAATTTAATAAAGTAATGCCAAAGGAATTTTAATATAATGCTTATTACAAAAAATAAAGGCATTTTGTTTTAAATATCTTTGATAAAAAATATTTTGTTTTTAGGTGCAAGAACATCAAATTTTCTTATAATACCCAACTAATTAAAAATCAGTTTATTCGCAAATTAACTAAAAAAAGTAATTAACAACTATGACATGCAAAATTAGGTATTTACAAAAAAATCAACTAAAAACTGAGCAGCCATGGTAGACTTACAATAGGTTGCTGAAACGTTTTTTTATATCTTTGATTATAATTTGTAACAGAAATAATTATAGGTGATCTGTCAAATGTTCTATGTATAATAGTTATTTACATTATAAAGGCCGCAGGTTGTATTTTACAGCGCGACGTTCTATATTTTAATAAAACTGAACGTTGTACGAATACCAAACGCACACATAATTTATTACATTTTTTGGTCTTGTTAACATGAAAACGTAGATTCCAACAAGCGACTTGTATCAAAAACATTGTGGTAGGATCTGCAACAAAATACTTTGCAAAACAATGAAACGTCAAAATCAATCAATACAATAAAATGAAGAGCGGAAGTTGGCGTTTTTTCAACACCTTTTTTATTAGAATTATTTTTTTACACTTTGCGTTAACAATTGCCCTCTTATTATTTCGAAAAGAGTTTAATAATATAAATATTGTTAAACTGTGTTTGGTATTTTAGTTCTTGTAAAATTGGTACTTCTAACAACTGCACCCTAACTTTTTATTTATATAGAATTATAAATATTTTCATATATTTTATAATATAATATGCATTTTAACAGATAAATATGCCCAACTTCTTTCAATATAGTTACATATATTTCACATGTATATCCCTAGACTACACTTTGTTATTTTTTTAATTGAAAATGTTTCGGTTTTTATTTCTTAAGTGAAGCAAAGTATAAAAATTAGAATATTATACTCGTTTAATACGACGTATTCTTCCATTTATGTTTTTGGAGCAACTCATGGAACAATATACTTACTTACTTAATCCTTTTGCCTCTCTACCCTTTTGAGTGTGTGGCGAAAATTCGAGTTACTTTCCCGCACCGCAATGCGTAAAATCGCAATGTGTCAATGATGTATGATTGTGTTTTACACTAAAGGTGGCCAAAAAATAATTTTATTTCTGCAGCGAAAACTTCATATTTACCCGATTTAAGGTTTAACAGTTTGTTAAACATTGGTGAACGTTTCGGCAACTGAGCATTAGATGTTTTCTCATTGTTAAAAACTGTAGATGTTAGATGTAGACATTATATAAATAATTACAATGCTTTAGGTTATGAGAAAGTTTAAGTAATGACAAATAATGACAGGACGGGCGACCACAGTGAATCTTGCTGTATTAAGGTCACGTCGGCAACAGTAATTCCGGATGTGTTCTGTGTTCAACGTATCGAAATGCAGATACGCTACTTTACTTAGTTTGTATCAGTTGCTCTTTATCTTAATTTAAATAGCAAACAGTGGAATTAGAATTTTTAATTTGTTTTTTCTTTGCCAAGATACATAGTGGTTGCTAAGAGCAAAGTTAACCTAATGGCAAATGTACTAATTGGATAAAAGTATGCAAAACTTGGGAATAAAAGTTAATGGTTTTTGCAGCAAACCGTTCAACAAATCTTTCATTAATTATAATAGATATTCGTTAATAACGAATTCATATTACCAATAAAAGTTGCTAAATTAAAATTAATTCTTTTTCTGCTTTATATAGGAAACAAACGTCATCATTTGATAATGTTATGTTGCTATGTTACTGTTGTCAATAACAGTTATGTCAGTGTGCAAAGATGTAAACATACAATCAACAGTCTAATAACACAAACATAAAAATATTTGACATTTCCCTGAAGAAAGCAGCAGTTTATGCTGTCAAATAAACTATACTGATCTAAAACTAAAAGTTGTTTTATTCAATTATTATGAATTCTGAAATATATTTTATTAATTTATAAAACATTAATTCGTAAAATTAAGATAGAATAAAATTTTATTTACTATTTTTATTTTGCTACATACACAATATTTATTGTCGAATGTTACTTAATGTCGGATTTCATTGAGGTCTTCCACGATTTTTCAATTGCTATTAAAAATTATATCCTTCAAAACACGGCTGAATTACCCCAGCAGAATCTATCGACGTCACAATTTTTGCGACTTTTTTTAATATGGTACTTTAAAACGATATTACATAACATAAAATGTAAATAAAAAAAAGAATGATATCATAAAGAGCAACAAATTAGATATTGTAGGTTCGATATAAACAAAAACAAGGTTCACTTAATTTGTATTGCAAGATCTCATTACATAAAATATACGCTATCCGATTAAAAAGTAACTGATTTTTTTAATAAAGAGCTTGTAACTTCTAACTTTTTTTCAATAAAATTTGTTTAACTAAATTTGCTCTGTATAGAATGTTAAAATGAGATCATAAATTTTATGATATTTGTATTATGAAATTCAGAACCTATACCAAAAATATTTTTTTTGTAAGATAGATTTCTCAGGTTTCTCATTTTTATTTTTAACCCCTGGTGGAATAGGAGCTTTGAATATTCTATGTAATGGATTGTAACTTATTAGTAATAGTGATACACTTAATACAACATAACATATAATTAAATTCTTTTTAAATAAATTAAGAACTTCGTGCAGAGAAATACAGTGACAATAGAATAAAAAAAAAAAGATATTCCAATAACTTCCTTATAAGTAGTATATTACATTTTTAGCTACGTAAAACAAAAATTACTGCCGAGACCTTTAGGCAAACTTGTCACCACCCCGAAGCAGTAAAATTATTATCTTGAGTATTCACTTGCAAATAAAGCTACAATTAAACCAAATTCTGACTTTCAACAACGTAAACAATGCAATTACTAACTTGTAAACATTTTACAGGTTAGTAGCTTGTAAAGGTAGGTTTCCCTGGTGCATAAATTGTTCCAATAAATGACGGTGTACAAGTGAGTAATAAATAAAAGAATTAATTATTGCCGTACGATTTTGAAACTAATATTTTGAAATTGATAACAAACGCACTGTGCGTGTTAAATAATATCAAAACATATATTAATCAAATAATGAAACATGTGTAATCTTAATGGATTCTTGCGGGCTTTAGGCAAATTTTGATTAATGAAATTAGCTTGGCATAAATTAGCTAGCTTTGTAGCGTAATAAATTATACAATACAAGTTTTCTACACAATGAACAAGGAAACAACAAAATCGTATTCAAAATATAACAGTATTACGCAACAAAAAGTTTTTTATATTTCGTCACATTCAACATTATAATTTTAATGTTTCATTAATTTTATTGAAAAGAACTATACAATGAAATTCTGTTTCATGTATGGTGATAGGTACATTAATTTTATTTTTATAATCTACGTTAACAATTTCCCTATTGTTATATCGAAAACTGTTTAATAATATCGAATATTGTTAATATGTTTTTGGTAATTTTTTTGTTGTAAAATTGTTATTTCTAAATATGGATTCCACGGTAAATATCATATTGATAACCTCAAATATTTTAAAATGTTTTTAAATAGAATTCGGATTTATTATAAATATAAAAACCAAATAAACAAAGTAAATTTAAAAGAATATTAAAATTTCGTAAGTCTTAATGCATAGATTTGTTTTTTTTTTTCACAATATTATATATGAATTATGACAGTTGGTAACTATTATTTCAAAAAGAAAATATAATACTTTAAAACAATTTTCAGTACATTCATTTTTAAAACGACAACGTCATGAAATACTGTATGGTAGCTTCTAGTATTTTCTTGTATAAGTATCTACTTTTTTTATTTTTACAAATAACATTTTTTCTTTATTTTATGTAATTGCACTTGTTTTTTGTATAAAAATAAATCATTTAATTACTTTTTCTTTATTTGTCAATCGTAGTCACACATTACTAGAGTAGTAGATCATACAATTCTCGAGGAATAAAAGAACTAACCCATTGTTAAAAATTTCATAGCTCACCACTGATTATAAGTGTCCAACTTCATTCAACAGGATTACCATTTTTTACCTAAATTCCTAGATTGCACTTAATTAATTTTTGTAATTTAAATTTTTTCGTATTTGGTAAAGTATAAAAAATAATATACTATACTCGTTTTATACTACGTGTTGTCCCATTCCTCTTTTGGAAGCAATCCTCGCTGTGCTCATAGTGCATTCATGGAACAATGCACCGTTTTGTAAAGCACGTATAAATAATATACTATTTTCTAGTTTTGTTAAAGAAATTTTAAATTAATTTTTTACTGTAAACTATTTTATTATTTTATCCAACTAACAATTCCTTAGTTTTTTATTATTTAAAGTTATTTAGTTTTATCCTCGCTATAAATTTTGATTACATCACCTTGAGGGAAATTAATTTCTATTTTAAGTGTGGTGCAAATCCTATTTTTCTCAAGATCCTCAAGAGGTACGGAAGATTGCAAGCAATTTATTTCTTCCAACAATGTCCTTCAACTAATAAAATCTTATTCCCATACACCGAGCTGCTAACATCAAATAAGGAAGTCATAAGAACTCGCGGTGATAAATATGAGGAAATTATTTCAAAATAAATGGATTAATATCAAAGCAAGCCGAGATGTGAATTGTTACAATCCGGACAATTGGATTTTGCAGAAGTTTGTAGTCGGAATGCTGGTTCATACATATTCATTCATATTTAAATTTTATTTGGTTTTACTCAGAATTTTCCAAATATTTATTCTGCTGATTGTAGAAGACGAGCGATATTAGAATTGGTTTATTTTAGTCCAAATTCTCCATTGTTCAGATTTATACGAATAAACGTTCATTTAAATGAGGAAAACTCATTCATTCATTTTATTGTTAAAAGTATAATACTAATTGTTTTGAATATTTTAAACAATCAGTTACAAATGAACCTTAATTCATACTAGGATATTCTAATATTCTAACATACATATTTCATATATAAATATAAAGAGTATTGGTAAGTGCAGATTGGTTTATATAAAGTTGAATTTTAAACTTATGTATTTTCAGTCTAGTATGTAAATTCCTAACGCTGTCGATAGCAAACGCTTTGCACAGTTATTACTAGTGACTTAATATTACGCAGGATACTATTTTCTCTTGATACTTTATTATGCGAAGATTTTGATTAATATTTTTTCACCTATTACCCTACCGTAATACTCTGCCCCATGTAATAATATTTTGTACTCTTACAATAACATGTGTTGATCCGCGTCACTTAAGCAACGTCGGGAATATTAACTATCTACGTCTCCCTCATATTAGCGTGCGGGATACTTTGGAAAAAAGACTGCTATTTCTATAGAGTTATTCGCAATAAAATAGTATAGTGTCTCAAACATTTCTTTGCCTAATAATAATAACAAAATAGTGGATTATTGAATGAAATTTCATTTAGAAAAAATAAATTGAGTGCATATCATTTACAACGTTGGCAACAACTGCTGCCCTGTTGACAGTTTGACAGTACTTGTTAGTACTGAAACATATGACCACAAAACAGTGTTTGTAATACCTCCTAGTAAAATAAAAACTCATGATAACTCGAGTCGGTAATATGCGGAACATTTCGCATCCCGCACGAGTGCTAGAAAGAGAAAGCGATAGGTGGCTGACAAAGGAACACGAGAATGTTTGAATTACACATAAATTTATTACTTTTCATTCTCAAAACATTTAATGAAATAAATTTTTGTACTTACATAGTACATTAAATACTTTTTCGGTACACATTATATTTCAAAATGTAATTATTCCATTAGCAAACATTTAAACAATCATAAATTCACGTCACTTTACAAATTTATCTATGATGATATATCACGAAAAACGAATAACTTTACGAACAGCGTAAGTAACTTTATAATCGTATATGGAAAAGAAAGAAAAGGAGCACTACCTACAAAAACAAATGAGAAAACATTAAATGTACAAAAATGCAAAGTCTCGCAACGCAGTCCTTCCACAACAAATAATTGTGAGATCTCATGTAAAACCAAGCCAGTTATTTTAGTTAGTATCTATAAAACCACCTATTTAACAACTTTGTCATAAATTGTTTCCTTATTACCAACCTATCAACATTTATAATGATTGTGTCAATATTAGACATCATTATTTCTATAATAAATATAATGACTTGGCACTTTAGCAAAGTAAAAATCTTGCCATAAAAACTAAGAACTACGCCCAAATATATGCCGAACGCCAAAAACTTTCGCACCATAAAAATGAAAAAAATTAACATAAATTTCAATAAAACAATCCACTTGCATCATATAGCAATTATTTTTAGAAAACCTACCGGAATTACTCTATAAGACAAAGATAATTTCATACTGTTTTTGTTTTATTTTTGAATTTAAACGAAATCGTACTAGCCAAAATTTATTTCTTTGGCTATATTGTAAAACATTAAAAATAAATTAAGTTTAAAAATACTATTAGTTATTCGAAGTTTACGTCTTGTCGTGGAGCGATCATAACGAAGTTTAGTAGGTTATTGAAACTAGTAATATACCTACATGCTTATTTACACTCATTTAATATTATTATATTATTCTAGTTAATTTACTGTTTCGAAGTTCAGATTTTGTAATTACGAGAATATTTTCACAATAATAATTATAGACAACCATTGTTACAAGTAAAATAAAAATAAGTAAACAGATTTTAGAATTATAAAATATGTTACAACTCGTACTACAATTTATTTAATTTTAGTACGTCGGAATCTATTAATCTCTGAGACAACAGAAGACAAAAATCAAAAATGACAGTGATAAAAGACAAAAATGTTACTCGTCTTTTAAAGTCAAAATCTTTGTCAATATCTCATTGTAAAAAGTACAAAGAAGTGATGTTCAGCCATACATTGTCCGTTGCTGAACTTGTAGACAAAATCACCATCATTTGTTCGCGTCGTCCACCTTCTTTATTTATTTACGTTTTGTTTTCACAAGAAACATTCCAGTGACAAAGACAAGTTGCTTAAAAAGCTCTGACGTTTATGTAAAATATGCCTATATGTTTTTATTGCCTTGGAATCGCTCGACGGCAGAGTGATCCAGTTCGCGCGTGTCTCGATAAATTCACTTATCCGGTTTTTGGGTCAAATGAAAGGTTAATTGAGAGCAGGTGAACGAAATAACGGTCAGTCTTTCGGAGAATATGAAATCCGACACGTTTGCAAATTGACGGGAATCACAAGTCTTACAGTTTTTTTCCAGATCAGACATGATCATTAAATTGTAACATGAGGATTTTTACGGTCCTATAAGAAACATTTTTTTCTTTTTCTTTTTATCAATGCCTATAACCTTACTCTAGTATAAGCATAAATAATATAACGAGAGCCACGATTTCAGGGGCGGATCTAGGTGGAAAGATAAGGTGTGCAAGACCTCAAATTGCCGCCCTCCGCTTACAGAACCAACCCCCCTCCTCACCTAACAGTGAACTTGTCTGACCATAAAACTTTATTTTATTTTGTTTCTAATAAACTGGAAAAATATGTAAGTCTCATCGAACGGCAAAAACAAATACTGATAGATGTTACGAATAAGTATGATGAACAAAGAAAGAAGAAAACATACATACTCAAAAAGAAATAAAACTCTAAAAAAATACAATAACGTAGAAGTAGGTAACGCTATTCACAGTCCATGTAAGTTGCCTACTATAAAGGTACTTTTCTTGCCTTTGCTTGAGCAAAACGCTTTACTATAACGTTATGATTTATTTTTCGGCAATTTTATGTTCTATGGAAAGTATAGAAACCGCTACAACTTTTTCTTGAGATAGTGTAGTCTTAAATAATTTTTGATCAATTTTAACTTTGAAAATGATCTTTCGGTAGTCGCAACACTAATAGATAATGTTAGTAATAAATAAATAAATTAACTATTATAACATTTGGAAAAAGACTAGTAAAGTTCTGTTTATAAATATAATTTAATATTTCTTTAAGAGTTATATCGTCTTTTACAATTGTATTTAAAGATTCCCGTTCTTTGGTATCTTTATCAGTAAACAATAACTCTAAATTTTTACATTTGTTTATTAATAATTTTGTATCCATAGGATCAATATTTTTAATGTTAAATAAAAAGGAAAATTAATCTGTGTGTTGTTTTAGCGGGATAAATCGTTCTTTTAATGAATTAATTGCTGCATCTAACTACGTAAAAAGACTGATATTTTAAATTTATCCTTTTCACTAGAAATTGGTTCGTCTGACTGCTCGTAATTGAACATTTTCTTTCTTCTTCGAACATGTATTTCAACAGAAAACTTTGCCTCAACTTCCATTTCTTCAGCAATGACATTTGCCTCTTGTAAAACACTGTCAAACCCCTCTAGTCTATAGTTTTCTAGAAATTCTGTGATACTTTCTATGTTGTTCACAGCATCTGGCAAGTCAATATTTTTCAGCTGGTGTTGAGTACTAACAATATTAATTCTGTTTAAAATATTATGCCATAAAATTAAAGAGCAGATAAATTTATATAATTTTTGTTTGGAAGCTAAAATGATTAGTAAATTGTAAGATGTGGTAGATATGTTATGACAATTGAGCACACTTTCAAATTGAATTTCACAGTCAGAAAATCAGAAAATAAATGTACGCGTTCCGAACATGTTAGGTCCACCTTCCTTTAGAGTTATTTACTAATTGAACAAAAATGGTGTTTTGATAACAACCCGCCGCTAATTGCTATTGCTGCTTGCTGCATGTAATATAAAATTGTGGAAACAAGTCAATATGTGTGGTCCTACATACGACAAACAATTGTAATAAAAAATAATTATGCTAGATATGATCTCATAAATGCTTCAAAAAGTTTGTAAATAAGTGTAAACAAAGATGAATAATTAATTAAAATTTAAATTTTTAACAAATTGTTTTTCTAAAATGCCGCCCCTGAAAAATTCCAGGTGTGCTATTGCACACCCAGCACACCCCTAGATCCGCCCCTGCACGATTTTATCGGTAAATTTTACGAATAGTTGTTTGATTTAATAATCATTTTCGACCAGAGTTGTTGTTACTTCGCAGGAATTATGAGTAAATTTTACCGATCAAATTCATAGCTCGCATTATGTACGCTTGATTATTTCACGAATGGCAACAGTTCAAACATAAAATTTTTCCTATCAACAAAATGTAACCATGACTATGTTATTGTAGTTTTATTATTTATTTATTGTTTTCACTTGAAAACTGCCTATTTTCATCCTATGTAGCATTCTGATTGGATGAAAATGACATGTGTGGAATAATCGAAAATATAAAAATGAAATCACGTCATAACCATATGAAAAATTTAATATAAAATTTATATTTATTCCTTGATAAAGACTTGAAAAATATAAATATACAATAAATATGTCAGTCATACGTCTATCAAAGAAACTTTGTAAAAATGAAATAAAATGTTTGCTATACTAAAATTTTATTGACAAATAATGTTAAAATAAAATACATTTAAATATAATTAAATGAAAAAGATTAAACAAAAAATTAATAACTTTATAAAATTTGTTTTTGTAATTCGTTTTTCCATTTGTCAATAAAATTTGCAAATAATAAATAAAATAATAACCTGCGGAAATATTAATCTATTAATTATAACTGTACAGGTACAGTTCATGGGTCATGCCACGAGAGTAAAATTATGTCATCAAAAAAGTCTATAGCTTTTTATCCAGAATAAAAACAATTATTTTTTTTTATATTAGATTTATTAATAAATAATATGTAAATTGTAAAGAAATTAAAACCAACAACTATAATATGATCAATTTAAATATTAGAGTATCATATTCAAAATATATCATTAAGAGTTGAAAATGATTTATAATCTCCAAAAACAGTCACAGTTATTTTAAGTTTATCAAATTTTATACAGAGTATTATAATAATACTGCGTTACATAGAAGAAATAAAACAAGAAAATAAAAAAATACAAATACTTAACACAGAGAAAATTTAAACAAAGTGTACTAGTATTAAAACTAAAACACAAAGAAACAAACTAAGAAAAACTACAATTGTGTTACATACGCCAAATAATGGATGATCAGTAGTGCAAGTCAAGTTGAGGATCGCGTTTTATGGAGTGCTGAAAACCAATCTTACGATTGAACTTCAAGGAGAATAACATAAAATTCGCTTTTATTCTTTTCTGCCTGGTATAAATTAGAAAAAAGTCGTTAGAGTAGTGACTTTTTATTGATGTCGTGAATTCTATGTTACCATGGAACGACTATACATTGTCCAGTACGTAATTCAGTTAAGCTTATTTAGATTTAAAAGAAAATCAGTTACGGAAAGTTTCGGAGTAATGAGAAAATGAAATACTTTGGATTTAGATCCGCTGTTCGATTCGTAGCTTCTAGTTTAGAGTGACCATTCGTACTGATTTTGTCAGTACAGTTCTGATTTTTAGACCCTTGTACTGATAAACAATGTGAAATACATTTTGTACTGATTTTTTTACATACCGTACTGAATGTACTGATTTTTCATATTTTGTAAATATTTAATGATTGGCATTTATACATTTTTATACAATTTAAATATTAACTTAAATTTCTGCCACTGCTACTAATGACTTAAAAACATTTGAAAAGAACTGTTAATTGAAGCAATAGCAATAGCAATAAATTAGAGCAATAGTATTGACAAAATTTTACCATTATTTGCCCAATAATAATATACAGAACAAAGGCCTTGTACTGATTTCATATAAGATATAAATGGTCACTCTATTCTAGTTTACTATGCAATTAATTTCTCTCATATGTTTATCAGTGTTTTTTACACTTATGCATGCGATAACACAAAACTATATTTCATTTTTTAATTATTTAACAATTGACATTTCAAACAACAAAGAGAATGAAAAATGTTTAACGTCGAGACATCCTAGAAGTTAAAAGAAAGATGGAGAATTCAATTATCTGATATTTGTTTACAATACATCTTTGTCTGGGTTGTATTTTATTTTCATTATATGGATTTTACTTCAAGTACAGAAGTATTTGTTCTAAGAATAATTTGTCTTCTTAAACTTAATCCACTTGACAGACGTAGCCAAAAAAATCCACCAAGTAGAATTACTTGCTTTAATAGATTTGATAGTAATAAATTATTATTGAAATTTATTAAAACAGAAATCCTAACCTATGTTTTATAATCTTCCATTAAAAGTAACAAATATTTTTAAGTTTTCAGAAAAAATGTTTTTTCATCGAAAAATGAATTGAATCCTAATTTTTAAACCAATTTTAAATATCTTATTTCATTCTTAGATAATAGTTACCAGTTTTTATTTTCAATAGGTACCACAATTTATAAAACAGAGAGTCTGAAAATGGACAAAAATTGTAAAAAAATCTAAGGAAGGCACCGCGCCATATTATAATCGTTGAGTCTGTATCTGTTACTCATTTGTTGTTAAATTTTTAATTAAAATCAGGATTTAAGTATTATTTTTAAATAAATGTTTATTTACTTTAAAAATCAACCATCACATTTAATTCCTCCCCAGTTTGCAGTGGAAATACAGATTTGCATTTCATACCACCAGCTTTTTCACAGGCTTGTAGGATTTTGGACAGTACCATGGTTTTAACCACCTGATCTTAACCGTCCAGGACAAAATCAACTTTGGTCAAAATGAAAAAGAAAGGAAATGAATCCATTATTTATATTAAAGAAAAAAATTACATATAAAATATTTCTACTATTCATTCATATCAAACGAAAAAAACCAAATAAATAAATTGGATAACAATGAAATAATATTGATTACACAAAATTCATAAACTATATTATGTAATGGAAAAATATTCAAATAATATTCAGTTAAAGAAGAGTTATTAAATTATTTTGAATGGAACTATAATTTGAAAAAAAATCCGCTCAATCAATTTATTTTCCAGTGATAACCACCATGTTCTTCGATGGTATGGTCTGCTAATGATTGAAATCAGAACTATTTTCCTTTCACAAACAAACAATTTGTGAAAAAATGTTGCTTTATAGTCTTTTGTTGTACGGGATGACAGAAGTTTGAGCCTTATGGTTGACTTTTTGGGTTATTTTCACGACACAAAAAAGCGATTTTTAAAGTTTTTAGAAATTTCCCCCCTAACTCCACCTCCAAAACCCTTTACAGTACGAAAAAAAATAATAGTTTTCTATTTTGTAGAGAATTTAGTCTAATTTAATTTTGTAAATGTTTAGTTTTTCGCTAAACTTAATTTAATTAAGCTGTGCTGAATTTAAAAATTTTGGGATTTTGTTCTCCTATTTTGGCTAATTTGACTAGACTAAACTTTGCGTATGTGCGTGTTAATGTATTTATAATTTTGACTTTCTTTGTCTTTAACTATTCTAGTTTATGTCATATAAAATTAAAGATTCAAATAATTTAAAAATTGTAAACTGTTAATAGAAGGTTACAAGAAAATACAACATATCACATAAATATATGTTGTTATGAGTGCAATGAATGTGTAAGTAATGGATACGAAATTACTACAAACACTAAAATTTGCTGCATAGTGGAATAGATAAGCTTGTAGGTATTGTAACATGAATATGGATGAGTTAAAATTGTATGTTTGTTGAGCAGAGTTCAACCTACATTGATAGTTCAGTGGAAATAATTCCTAGTTATACTGTCTGAAAAGTAGTATCTCGATTAATATCTTTCGTTTTTCTGTTTATTCATACAAAATATTTTCCTATTATTAAAGCAATTATTGCCTTGAGAAAATTACTCACAATAACTAACAATATTCATTTTCTTCCTTTCATGTTTAATCATCATCTATTAAGATTTTAAGCAAACAAATGAAAGACGATATATTTTATGGAGTATGTTTGTTTTGCATTTAATAGAAATAAAGATTGTCTGTGACAAATACTAAGAATATTGGAGTGTCAGTTTCACTTATTTAATAAAGTAAAATTCTTAGGAAACAATTGCGAACGATCCCTTGTTAGTGACAGTTGTTACGTTCTTATTACTACTAGGAAATTAACAAACCTTATAGATCTAGAATAATATGAAATCTATTTACGCAACAATAACTGCATTTAAATAGAATTAATTTCAAATATATTGTACTGCATATAAAACAATCTGTGTAACTATTACAAATAAAAAATTCTCTTCAAGATTTGAAACCATTTCTTTACAATTTTCAAGGCTATTCATAGGCCCCATCAATTTAATGTTCACGTTTGTTGCTATTATATTAACACAGTATTGTATAGTATATGAAATATACGTGCATGTATTTCAAATACATTAAGTACTTTTATAAATATTTGAAATACGTTTTTTTTAATATTTTTAAATTCACAGTGCCACTTGTACACATTAGTACGATTCATGAAACCATTCTTATAAACAATTTTTATTTCGTTAAAAACCTCGAAGCTGCCGGGATTCAAAATCGAGACGTTCATTTTAAAAAAACATTACAACAATTTTTAACTGAATGAGAAAATCCAGCGCGCATTCTACTCCTAAGAATTTGCCCTAAAAAGCAGCGCTGCCAAGTTTGTTAAAACAATCCCTATAAGCGCCAGAGGCTTAGCATTCTTATTTTCTGGAAGTGCTTGGTACTTTTATTAATACAAAATATTAATTTTCAATACACCATAATTTCTACTTAAAATTTCATTTTTTAAACTTAAGTTCATAGACCCAAGCCACAGAGCACTGTGGGCACAGTGCTGAAAGGATATAAATATTTTTATTATTAAGTCATAAAATAGTAACATATATTTACTAAAGTAAAAGTTTTGAAATTTTGAAATATTTTTGGTTGATATTATTGTAAGTACGGGAAAATTGTGTTTTCCATGTTTTTTTTTTTATTGTATTGCATATATTTGTAAATATAGTATATTAAGTAATAAGAACGGTATGGACATTTTTACGATCGAAGACAATTGTTTGAAAGAGGTGCGAAGCGACAACTCGAATTATTGTCTGAGATCGCTATTCCTTACCGTTCATAATGCCTACACAAATTTCTGCCTGATTAAAACTAAATTTCCCTTAATATCTGTAATAAAGGTGTCCAAAATTAGGTTTATTAAAATATCATTCATGGAAATGGAAATGGGAAAAAAGCATTTGTTTCATCTTGCAAAATGTAAAAGTCCTGTCATTTGTGGTTGTGTTTTTGTATAAGATATAACTACGAAAATAATTTGCAAGGTATCATTATTTAGCAGTAATTTGTAGTAGTAGTTACTGCACTTTTAATTTTAATAGCAATAAATGAATTTACTAAATTTGTACTAACCAAATATACCCAATATTCTATTTAACCCTATTGTTAATTTTTAATGTAATTTCTCAGCAATCTTATTGCGACAAAAAAAATTTATATATACGTATTCTATTTTTAAAAATAGTAATGTATTTATTTCTACCTTTCTCAGTTCTAAATATAAAGTTAGCGAAGTTGTAAACTGCAGTCTGTGACTATTATATCTATCATGAATCTGCTAGGAAAATTGTTAAATGAAATATATTGTGAAAGTCAATGAAAGCTTTGAATTTTTCAGAAAAATACTTCTCTTTGATTTTTTTTTTACTCTATTATTGAAAAACGTTTGCATTGTGGAAATATTGCAGAATATTTTAAATTAAACATCATTTTCAGAAAGGCTTATTTCAAAGACCACATATGCGAATATAATTATGAGTATTCTTTGATATGTGATGTGAAAATGTTTGCTTTTTAATTTGTTTTGTTTCCTGCTCACTTGTTGATAAGATTAGAGGTCTGCATGTGCACAGCAGCCTTTGTATCGATAATGAAGTTAGGTACAAGCCGAGATACAATTCCCCAAGTAATAATCTGAATTTCAGCAGACAGCTCAAGTTTCAGAATAACTATTTGACAAGTTTCATTAAAAGCAGGCAAAGTCCGAGCTGCATAATTTAACGTTTTCTCCCGCTATGTATATAGATATATAACCATGTCAAAGGAATGTGCTCTTTGTATTTTCTTGTAACATGGTATCAATTTTCTAGTTTTAACAGCAAGCGAGTCAGTGTTACATTTTATATTAATAAGCATGTTCGTGTGCAATATTATAATACCGGTATGTTATAGATATTTTAATAGTTGCCTGTGATCTTTGAAATTAGTGTGGAAGAAGTACTGTGGTAGTAAAACAAAAAATACAAGGTGGGGCACAGTATAGTACAAGACAAGATATTTGGTTAATCCCTTAAGCTTGGTAATAGACGCGGCTAACCCTCACAACGGGTGATGAGTCTTAAATATGTAGGGGCGGTATTAATAAAAATTTCACATTCTTATAACTGTGATGAGGATCAAAAATGGAAAGAAAATTAACTATTCCACATTAGGCTGGATTAGTTTTTACATAAATAAAATAAAAATTTGTTTGTTTTAGTACGTATGAACCAAACATTTTTACCTGGATTATATATACCTATTTAAAAATTTGAAATCAGTCTCTGCATTTCTGTACCATAAATTTGGGGATAATCCCATGTTTACGGTATGCTAGTAGGGGGTGATGTAATCCAATTCTCAATTATGTTGTCCAGCACTATAACTACCTTACTTTCAAAAGGTAATTGTGAAGGGAGAGTATGACGTAGAAGGGTAAGGATAGTTGCAAAAGGAGCAGATAATCGGTTATGTAATCGTAATTATGGTGTGGTCCAAAAAGCAGAGCACTTTTGTCGTCGAAACTTACTTTTCGAAAAACTACTGCAGCGTGTTTCGTACTCGATATCAAATCTCCTCTCGGAATGTAGTTACCGACCAAAAATCTGTTCTGTTAGGGGTTGACAACTTCAAAGAAACAAAAGTGTGTCAATGAAAAGGAATAATTTATATTTTAATAAAAAAAATGGAAGAAGAATTTTACCTTTGTGTCTGATTAAAAAAAAAACTGTTATTTTAAAATATATTTTTTATTAATGTAACCCATCATTCGGGTTACACCAAGCGTAAATTAGAGTGATTGGAATTATTAAATTACTATTAAAAATATTTTAAATTGCTAAATATCTATGCTAAAGTTTAGTCATCGTTTGAGATAAACTTACTGACATTTGAAATTTGTTGTTAGGTATTAACCAACCCGTATTACAGAGGATTAAATTAATTAACTTAAGATATAACAAAATGGAAATAGTTGTTGGATGTAGTTTAAGGTTATTTACATTTAATTAATTCATGCAAAACTTTAATCCCGTTGGGAGAAAGTGATGTAAACTTTGATTTTAGTTCTGTTTTCCAGATAAAGTACAGTGTTTACAATTATAACATAGGTCAATACCTTCAAGGAATACAAATATAAAAATATTTTCGGATTTTATATATAGGCTAAAAATAGTTAATAACGAATATTGTAAAAAATTAATAAAATTTTGAAATTTACTGAAATTTATAATAAATATCTTCAGTAGAAACTACGGGATCATGTAATATCAAATAGTATTTATTTACAGCTTTTAATTTCATTACCGCACCTACATGTTCCGATATTTATTTCTTTTGTCTTTAGGCTTAATGGAAGACTATTTATGTCTCAATTTTGAGAACGTTATATATTTTTGCATATTTAACATTGATAATGGAATTTTAATAGTTGTTACAATCTAGTAGCCAAATAAAAAGATCAATAATAATTGTGTTTCGTAGTCATTATAAACTCTAGGTCTCTTGTAATCTTTTATAATTGTTGGATAACAACCTACATCATTAAAATGCAAATAAAATACTTCAACTAGAGAACAGAGATTTTAAGTCTACAGCTTTTCATTGTATTACAATGTTTATTTATTTAATTATATTTCGTTCTCTTCTCATTATTTACTAAGAAGCTTACATTAAGTTGTCAAATGTTTTAAAACCTTTTCATTGAAATAGTTTTCAAAATAATTTAGCAGAAATACGTCCATTCGTAATTTGTACATTTGAAATGTCGGTTCATAAATTGAAAAATATTTCATTTTTATGTCATATAATATTTCTTCATTAAAGATACAAGAAAAAATGTTCATAAATCAAATTTGTCCTCATCTGATATGAAATACGCTGACTGGAAAAAAGATTTCGAGATTTCAATTTAGATTCAAATTCGGAACAGTAAATAATTGTTTACTAGATAACAACTCTATAAAATCATTGTTTATACATGCATAAATAGATACACGTTGTTTTGATAACAAAAATCAAAACATTTACCTATTGCGATTTTAAAACAATATTGTTTATTTGTTATTAGTTTGAGGATTTCTCCAGTAAACAAGTATAGGTAATAACAAGATTTCTTGGCTTTAAGGACAAACTTCTCAGCGATATTATTGCTGCCTCCATATTTGTAATTAATTTACGAGTATATTCACAGTTGACGGCGGAGCAAGTTCGAGATTTTAGTGGATAACAAGTTTGAAACTTCTTTGGAGAGCCCAGATTACATTTAGATTTTCACAACGCAATTTACAAGATTAGCCAGACATAATAAAAAGATTAGCCATGTTGCCCGACTCGGAATGTTATTGTATAGTCACAATAAACGAATCATATTGTAATAATGAAAACAAAATCAGATGTGGATAGCACAGAACCAACCGCCACTAACGTAAATTTGTACACTAAAACGATAAGATAAAAAGGGCACTATTTTGATGACAGCAGTAAACTCTTTCTGCGCTCTTGCTGATTATCTAACAAAACGGTATACATTTACGTATCGTTCACTGAACTAAGTACATTCTTAGAGCTTCGATTTTTCGTAAATATTTTATAAATAATAATAAGCATTTAATACTAGATCCTATTAATTTTTATAAACTTCAGTTTTTGACAATATGATTAAATTATAAATAGATATATCATTAGATTATTATAAAATTCGTATTTCATTTTACCTTCTTCCAATAAACAAATGTACTAAAACAAGTATTTATCAAGTTACTATATATTTTTTTTCACTACTTGCACTATAACTACTTATTTCATCCAGAGCTAAGAAATATGTGAGTGTTTCAGCAAACAACCAACGGACTAGGAATAACATTTGTTTATAATTTTTCCTTGACGTGAAACTTATTTATTTAACTAAATAAAACAATAGGTAACTTGGATTGAAAAAATGTAATAAAAGTAGAATAATGTTGATGGCAGATGTCAAACGGGCTATATTTTTAAATATTTGAATATTTTTTTAAAAATAAACATACATAGGTACATATATATATATACGTACCAGGACCTGGACATATGCCTCCACCTATTATCATTTCCTCGGAAATAATAACGTTCTCATACCTAATAATTTAAATAACTATTATTGAAATGTGGATAATAATAGTATATTGTGCATCAAGTAAGAAAAGTGACATATTCCCGGACGATGGAGAAAATTACAGGACGACATACTATTTCTTTTTTCAATCGGTTTATATTCAATAATTATGAAATAAATATGATTGTATTATTTATGGAAAACAATGAACTGCGTACTGTTATTTTTCCTATCGTAGCAACTTTACTAAAATATCCAAAAAGGTGTCAGTTTTCCTCCGACCGAAAAAACTAGTATATTGTGTTATTAAGACCAAAAGTGATACTTTGTGTAGTGAGCGTGGAAGGTAGACAAAGACACTTTTACTCTGCATGACACATACTACTTTTTCTTCAAATGTAGATTTTTTAAAAATATTGAAATAAATTATTTTTGGATGTCAGTCAATTATGAAATCATTTATTTCAACATTACCTTTCTAGTCAAGTAGCTCCTTCAATCCTTCAATCAATTTTAAAAAATAATTTACTACTGGATGTTCAATTTGTAGATTATCAATTTAAATCTGTCAATTGAAGATGATTTTCAGTAACTTTATTATAGTGACATTTAGGGCGATATTACATGTGTCTATTGCACAAGTTATTATTCGCTGATTCTACATAGTTTCTAAGCAAAAATTTCCACATCGCAAAAGATATCACTTTTATGACGTTTGCAGAAAAAATAAATTGTATATACAATACCACAAAAATATTATAAATTTCTATAAAACGATGAAGTATTTTGGGAACATTGAAATCGCACTTGATAATTGGTATATTTTAGGACATGTTTCAGTCGATAAGATATTCTGACGAGTAGTTAATATTATCGTTTGTGTTATAATATTACAGTTCCTTTTCACTAAGTAATAGTTTCAATTTAACTTCATCCTTTCTAACTATAACAGCATTACCACTACTGGAGACAGTGAATAAATAATAAGATTCTAATCTGTGCGATAGTTTTGAAAGTTGCTGAGTAAGATCAGTTAAAACACCGGTTAATTTAATACAAACATCTTCTAAACTCATACTTAATGAAATTAGGAGCTCGTCCTTTAAAGCCGAGATCAGTAACATATAACGTTGTTGGGAAACTAATAAAATCATTTATTACAGACTCCATGATCTTTAATAATTAATCCACTGCCGAAGTTGTTAAAATTCCTACCCAGACCCGGAGACTCTAATTATAACAGCATCTCAAGAAGTTCAATGGATAAACCAACAATTTAATTGAAAACTTTGTCTCGACGTAATTGAAAACGGATTTTGGATTTTAAATTAAAGGTTGCAGTTGGAAACTGACTGCTTATGAATACAAACAACTTATTAAGAAGTGAAGATTTTCTATCACTTAGAAGGGTTTAGATTTACAGGGAAACTTTTTCTCAATTGTTATCTTAATTGAAATTGGAATGAGAAGTTGCAACAACAGGAGATAATATCTTTCTTAGTCTATTAAGTTTCAGACATCTTACAGGGTTAAAAAATGCAGAAAAATTTTTTTTTCAGCATTGCAATTTTTCTGAATATTATTACTCTTTTAATAACAAATACAATATTCTTATACATTTTACATTTACTTATAGTAGGAAAAAAAAATCTCGTACAATACAAGGGTTTCTATAAGCATGCTCACTATTACTATCTCGAGAACTGTAAGAGATACGAAGTTAGATACAAGCATATATTTGCCATATTACAAGACTATTAAAATGTTCCGAACATTTTTTTTAAATCAGTGTTTCACAAGATATGGGCCTAATGCCTAATTTTATTATGTTAAATGGAACACCCTATATAGTTTTACATAGTTGGAATCTATATAACATTACAAATCCTCTGATATGTTTGAAGTTAATTTTTAGTTAAAAAATAAAATTCCTATGTTGGTCTTAATTTTGTATACTTTTACCTGAACATTTGACGTTTGTTTTCTATTTATTCACGACAACTGTTATTTTCAGGGAAAAGTATAAAAACTTAATGCCAACATAGGGATTTTATTTTTCACTAAAAATTAATTTCAAACATATTGTAGCGAACCCAGGGTCGCGGCGCGGGCGGCGGCCGCTAGCGAGCGGGTCAGAACACGTTCGTTCGTTCCTCATTGTTCTGATTTCAAGGAATCAAAGAATCTTCTAGAATGATGTATTTTAATATAAATACCCCGACCAAAAGATCGCGAGGACAGTCTTGTGTTAATACGTGTAGTGTTCAGATGGTGATATAAATAAATAGACGGTGATATAAATAGTGTTGAAATAAATATTGCGTAGAGTTAATTGTTTAAATAAATTATCTTAGTGTTTAAGTCTTTAGTAATAATAATTAGTTCTTAAATTAGTGTTTATATTTGTTAATTCTTAGTGTTAGTTATTTTTATTTATTCTTTATAATTCATATTTCTTTAATTAAACTTAGTTATATAAATATTAGTGTTTTAATCAATTTTACACTTCACCTAAATAAATAAAACGTTACAATTGGTGTCAGGTGTGAGGGTTATTAAAAACTGTGAAGTGTAAAATAAAAATAAATAAAATGGCGAGTAAACAAGTAAAATTAAGTGAATTAAAAGTAACCGATCTCAAGAGGGAGCTGGAAGACCGAGAGTTAGAGACATCGGGATCCAAGGCTGTTCTGCAACTTCGTCTACGGCAAGCTTTAGTAGAAGCTGGTGAAAATCCAGATGAGTTTGTATTCGAAATTGCGGGTGGTTTCACCGATTTTGTTAAAATTCTAGAAGAAAATTCTCGAACAATGAAAGAAGAGTTGCTAGAAAATTCTAGAACTTTAGAACAAAAATTAGAGGAAAATTCTAGAAAACTAGATGAAACTTCAATTACTTTAGAACAAAAATTGGAAGAAAAATTAACAGAAAATTCTAGAACTTTAGAAGAGAAATTAACAGAAAATTCTAGAATATGGGAAGAGAAACTAATGGAAAATTCTAGAAGTTTGGAAGAAAAATTGAACGAACAATTGAAAGAAAGTTCTAGAAATTTAGAAGATAAATTGGAAAATTTGAAAGATGAATACGATATCAGGATTGCAGAATTACAGAAAAATGTCTCCAAAATTACGTTACCATCGGTTTCGAATTTTAATACAGCTCAGACTGATGAAAGTCAGGAAAAGAAACCAAAAAGTAGTTCTAGACTGCATATAAAAACACCAGAATTTGACGGCAAGACTTCGTGGCCGAATTATGTAAAACAGTTTGAAGCTGCTGCCAAAGCGAATGGCTGGACTTCCAAAGAAAAAGCTACAGCGTTGACAGTTTCGCTGCGTGGAGAAGCCATCGATATCCTACAAACGCTAAAAGAAGATGAACTAGAAGATTACGAACAACTTGTTAAACGATTGGATATGCGATATGGCAATGCGCATCTGGAGCAAGTGTACCAGACGCAACTGAGGAACCGATATCAGAGTTCAAAAGAGAACCTTCAAGAATTTGAAGCGGATATAGCTCGTTTGGTTCGTCTTGCACATCCTACAGCTCCTGACAGCGTTTTGGAATGCCTAGCCACACAAGCATTTATTTATGGAGTCCAAGATAATGAAACTCAGCAAGCACTACTATTAACTCGACCGAAAACTGTAGTTGATGCACTGTCATACGCCTTAGAGTATGAAGCAGCTAAACAAGCTTCACGTAACCTATCACAAGTGCAAGATATTGATGCTGAGGGAATTGAAGACAAGATAAAGCGAGTTGTATCTGAAATTCATGCTGAAAGAAAGATACTTCATTGCTGGAAATGTGGAGAGCTAGGCCACCCGCAAAGACTGTGCGGGAAACTGCAAAAACAGAATACTGCAGCGAACACTGAAAAGAAGTTTAAAAATAAAACAGGTGAAAAAGTAGCAACAGCTCCTCTTGCTGTTAAAGAAGTAGGACTGAAGAAAGTAGTTCACGGTGTAAGCCTGGCGAGAGAGAAGACCCGTGAAGAAGAGTGCAAGCACTCTTGTCATTTGGAAGCGAAACTTGCCACCGTCAAAAGGACAACGGTAGTGGACGGGAGATGGCAACCTGAAGACTTACGGAGGGACCAAGAGAATGATCCGGACTTAAAGATCATACTTGATTGGAAGCATGGCGATGGCAGGCCAGTTTGGGAAGACGTTGCACGACACTCACAAAGTGTAAAATCGTACTGGGCGCAGTGGGATTCTATTGTGGTTGAAGAGGGCCTCCTGAAACGTGTCGTAGAAAATACAGATGGTACTGAGAGTAGAACCCAGTTGATAATTCCTAGGAACAGAGTACCGGAAGTATTGGAAGAGATCCATGACGGATCTGGTGGAGGACATTTTGGAGTGAATAGAACCCTCGAAAGGCTACGCCTACGATTTTACTGGGTAAATTTCAAGGAGGATGTTAAAGAGTGGTGCAAGAAATGTGTGATCTGCGCGGGAAGTAACGGGCCACATAGAAAAAGAAGAGCTCCTATGCGCCAATATAACGTTGGAAGTCCCTTTGAACGCATTGCGATTGACGTGGCCGGACCATTCCCCGAAACTGATGATGGAAATAAATACATAGTAGTAGTAATGGACTACTTTACTAAGTGGGTCGAAGCCTATCCATTACCCAACCAGGAAGCCGTAACGGTCGCTGAAGTTTTGGTGAAAGAATGCATCTGCCGATTTGGAGTACCGCGAGAGATACATTCCGACCAAGGAAGGAATTTTGAGTCTGCTCTGTTCCAAAATATCTGCAAGATATTAGGAATAAAGAAAACCAGAACTACTGCATTACACCCGCAGTCTGATGGCATGGTTGAACGGATGAATAGAACAATAAATCGGTATTTGTCAAAGGTAGTCTCTAACCATCAACGAGACTGGGACCGACATCTTCATCTGTTCTTGTTGGCTTACCGTTCATCCGTGCATGAGACAACAGGGCAGACGCCAGCAAACATCTTATTCGGGCGGGAGTTGCGCTTACCATGTGACCTGGTATTTGGCAGTAAACCCGGTGAAGATCTAGCCGGGGAGGACTATGTAACGGACTTACGGAGAAGAATGAATGACATCCACGAACAAGTCCGTACAAATATTCAAAGTGCCAGCGATCGGATGAAAGACCAGTACGATGTAAAGGCTGAAAAAGGTGGTTATCAACCTGGGAATTTGGTGTGGCTTTACAATCCACAAAGACGTCGTGGCTTATCACCGAAGCTGCAAAAGAATTGGGAAGGTCCCTACGTGATCGTAAAAAGAATAAATGATGTGGTCTACAGAATTAGAAAAACACCTAATGGAAAGCCGAGAGTAGTCCACTTCAATCGGTTAGCCCCTTTCGCTGGTGACAATTTTGACGATCATCGTGAAGTGACGGTACGCCGGGTTGTAGCTGAGGAACCTACATTTGAAGACTTCATGGAAAGTCATTCTACTGGTCATAAGGCTCGGTATGGCGTGACACGAGAAGAACAACGAGATCTGTTCACCGTGTCCCCAGAATATTCCCTCGCTCACTGTGTAGCAAAAGACATTAAAATGTCCCGCGGCATCGCTTCAGTCTTTAAAAGAAAATTTGGACGAGTACAAGAACTGGCCAACCAACGTCCAACTGTTGGAAAAACGCTACAACTGAAGGATGATAACGTAGAAAACAAGCGATACCTTTACTACCTGGTTACGAAACAATACTCACATCAGAAGCCGTCATACCGCAATTTATGGGACTCGCTGTGCGACATGAAGGACCATCTGTTGGAAAACGACATCATGAAACTGGCGGTACCGAAGATAGGCTGTGGACTAGATGGTTTGGATTGGAGGATTGTTAGAAGCATGTTAGAAACAATCTTCCGCTTTACCGGAGTGGAAATTCTAGTCTGCAGTTTCAACTCTACCGGTCAAGAAGAGCTCAAACGGACCGTCGACTGTTACTTCTTCAAGACTTCCAGATGCACCAAGGGTGATGCATGCAGATTTCGTCATAACGAACTGTTTCGGGACGAAACAGTCTTAAGGAGGGGGCAATGTAGCGAACCCAGGGTCGCGGCGCGGGCGGCGGCCGCTAGCGAGCGGGTCAGAACACGTTCGTTCGTTCCTCATTGTTCTGATTTCAAGGAATCAAAGAATCTTCTAGAATGATGTATTTTAATATAAATACCCCGACCAAAAGATCGCGAGGACAGTCTTGTGTTAATACGTGTAGTGTTCAGATGGTGATATAAATAAATAGACGGTGATATAAATAGTGTTGAAATAAATATTGCGTAGAGTTAATTGTTTAAATAAATTATCTTAGTGTTTAAGTCTTTAGTAATAATAATTAGTTCTTAAATTAGTGTTTATATTTGTTAATTCTTAGTGTTAGTTATTTTTATTTATTCTTTATAATTCATATTTCTTTAATTAAACTTAGTTATATAAATATTAGTGTTTTAATCAATTTTACACTTCACCTAAATAAATAAAACGTTACAATATAATTGGATTTGTAATTTTATGTAGATTCCAAATATTTAAAAATGTAGATATAGGGGTTCCATTTAAAATAAGAAAGTTGGGCCCCATATTTTGAAAACTACTGGTTTAAAAAATTTTTTGGCATATTTTATTACTCTTGTAATATAGCAAATATTTAATATTTAACCAACTTCGTATATCTTATATGTAGTTCTCGAGATAGCAATAGTGAGCAAGTTTATATTATTATGAATTCCGAGAATATTTACCAAAAAGTTAAGTTTATCAATAGTATATTATTATACAAGTTTTATAAGACGCTCGTCGAGCCCCAAACGTCTCATTGAACAATACGTCGTATAAAACGAATATAATATACTATATTTTTATACTTTGCTTCACTTATTTAAATTAAAAATCTTAAAATTTTCAGATTTTAATCTACGGATATATAAATGTGAAATATGATAACTCTGTTGAATGAAGATAGGTACATTTATCTGTCAATATGCATTTAAAATATTACGAAAATATTTATGAATCTATACATGAGTTATGAAATTTTAATATCCTTTTAAATAGTTTTGTTTATTCGATTTTCCTACTCAGAAATAATATAAATTGTATTAAAAACATTTAACAATATTTGAGGTTATCAATTTGACATTTAAAGTGGGGTGCAGTTGTTAGAAGTACCAATTTTACAACAACAATAATAAACAGTTTAATAATATTTTATATTATTAAACTGTTTTCGATATAATATTTGTTAACGCAAAGTATAAAAAGAATATTGAGCTCTTTATTTATCCTGTTTTTGAGATAATTTATACTCAACTACATAAATTAATAATTTAATATGAAATGCAAACTCTTTGATAAATATGTTTACTTGCCTAAATAATGAGATAATATTTTACGAACGAAATGAAACGAATGAAGGAAAGTTTGGATATAAATAAATGAGAAAAAACAGCAATTCCTGTTTGGAATTTTAAAAAGTGTTTTTTTTTATAGTTTGTTTGATTTTTAGAGAAAACAATAGCGCATACATAAAATAAGAAGAACGGAATATAAAAACATAAATGCTTTGAGGAAAGAATAACAATGGAACACGTACTGGTCATTTTTCTCTCACATTGCTATATATTTCAGCACATGAAACAAATTCTTTCTTGGGAGAGGATATGTATATTTTATTTGATTGTTCGAAAGATTCGATGTCGACAGCAGATCACTTGCTGTTGTTAGATAAGGTCAGATAGATTTCATTAATTTGAAAGCAAAAAAAACCGTTACGTAGTCAGGACGAGAGGTATAAATTTAAATTTAAAAGTAATTGAAACATGAAGAGTGCAGCAGAACAAGAAGGATATACAGAGGGAAAACGTGTTATAGATTAAATTTTAAAACTATATTTTTACAAAAAATAATATTAAGACCACATTTTATGATTTTGTTAAAATAGATTTTCTTTTTCCTTTAACTTGCCAGGTAACAACTAACAATGTTTTATTATATACAAGATTGGAAAATAAGATATTTAAATATCAAAGTCAGTTTTTGATAAATAAAATCTGTCCGATAATAACTAAGTTATGATATTGTACGGAAAAGACGAGATGTATGCGTACATTTTATTTAATACAGATTAATTCATACTAAAAGCATAATTGAACGAAATGAACAAATTAAAACTATTTTTTTTCGCTTTATAACTTCCTTGTACAAAGTAAAGGAAGTATTGTAATTTCGGTTTTCAGGTTTCAATAAAATATCCATTTCAACCATCCCTGAATCAATTTTGATTAGTTTCTGAGTGACATTATGTACGTACGTAGGTATCTCGCATAACTCAAAAATGATTAGCCGTAGAATGTTGAAATTTTGTATATGGGAATACTATAACATCTAGTTGTTCACTTTTCTTTTTTATTGCAATCGGCAGTACCAAAAGGGCACTTTGCTCGTAGTGTTTTTTTTATTTTTTTTTTAATTTAAATTTTCGCTAAATCAAAAACGATGAGTAAAAAATGTTGAAATTTTATTTGTGGAATTGCTTTACCATCTAGTTATACTCCTTCAGTTTTGGTTCCAATTGGACTTTTCAAAATAGCACTTTACTTTGGGCAGAAATTTAATAAACATCATAATTTAGTTGGCTTTTAATTCTTGTAGGAAACATTTGATTTAAAATTGAGTTTATGATTGACAACATTGGATAACATTAACAACTGTCAGAATATATTTCACGAGAAATATATAGGAAATAAATTACACTTTATATAATCTCGTTCTTTGCAAGTTCTGAGCGATTAAAATAATTTTGTGTAAAGCAATAAAGAATAGCAATAAACATTTTAATAAAATTTTACAAAAGGTGATCCATTTCGTAGAGAAGTTCGAAGATATGAAATGGATGGAAGTTGAAGAACGTTTAGCGGTAGAATGATCTCACTTTCATGTGAAATAAATTTAAATAAGGTGCAGCAAAAAATGTGTATAATTTAACAGACAAGGAAGTCTTGTGATGGTCACATCAGGACGGGATAAAGACAACGACCTATGAAATCGAAGATCTTTGGAATGGTGTAATGCAAACGTAAGGTCCGCTTCACCTTCTATAGGAATCTGCTAGACTCAAAAGACCCGCAAGGTCTGGTACCCACTTATGGTGTAACGACGCATTGAAAATGAAATAAACTAGTAAAAGTTCTTATCGCTGTAGTAGTTTCATTCAAAATATTTGCCAATTCAACACTGTGATCCTCACACTTCAAAAGTACAAACACAACTGCCAAAAGAATGTTAATTCTCGATTACAGGGTTGTATAATTATCCAACAAAACTAACAAATGATTAAATCATATTTTATTATGTTGAAATAACTTGTGCATGAGTATTTAATTGATTACGTTATGTGTATATATGGACTTACTGTTTTTTTGTAATACCGTTAATATAGTACATCAAATTTCAACATAGAAACATAGTAATAATTGTTGTGATATATATTTTGATATGTTAATATATCCATTATACAGTGTGTGCAAAGAAATGCAGAACAGAGGACTTTAACATGAGATTTAAATAAATTGCGGATACTCTCTCTCCTGACAGAGAAAAACTACAAGAATACAAAGCTGTTCCAAATTAAATTTTACATCCGATAAAATCATAACTGATGCAACAGCACGACTGCAGTACGAGATTTATTAAATATAAAATGTTACACTTTCTTTAAATATCAGACAGCTGTGGAAATAAAAGAAAATATGTGTGACAGTTTAGTGAAATAGTACTGATTATAATTCTTATTGTCTGTATTTTATTATTATTTAAGTTAAATTTAGAATCTTTTTCTTCAAGTAATTATCAGTATTATAAAAATATTAAATTATTTATAACGACACTTCATTAACTGTCACAACTTTCACATTCATATACCTATATTTTCTTTTATTTCCATGGCTATCTGATTTTTAACAAGAATGTTACATTTTATATTTAATAAATCTCGGAATGTAGACATGCTGTTGCATCAATGATCTTTTCTGATATAGAATTTAATTTTGGACATCAACAATATTTTGAAATCCCGTGTTTTAAAGTCCTACGTTCCGCGTTTCGTTGCACACTCTATATCATCATTATCCTTATTGTATGCAAATTTGTTTAAAACTGTAATTATAGAGTAGAAAAATTTTTGCGAACTGTATTTGAAAAGTGGTTAATTTTCAAATAATATAAAAAAAAACTGAAGTATTTAATTGAATTAATAATTCGCGTCGCATATTCATATAAATGAAATAAAGATTCACAGATTCACACAAAATCAATAATCATAATCCGGAATATGCTATAATGAATATTCACCAATTTCAAATTGTTGATGTTTTGTGTATGAGCAAAACCCACGGGATTTGCGTACAAATGTGGAAGAGAATTTTCTAATTATGGTTCTCGTGCTTTTTTACAATAAATCACACTTTTTGCGACTAGTGATCTGTTTTCATTTGAATCAACAGCCAAAAAATACTTGCGTGTTAACATGAACTTACCGGGTTTCTTGTAATGAATTTTTAATTCTATTACGGTTATGATAATTGTTAAATTAGAAGTAAGTTATTGGGACAGGGCAGGTGTTATATGAAATTATTATTGAATTGCTGTACTTTTGTTTGGAAAAATAAGTTTTGTTTATAATTGATTGTTATACTGTTACAGCTTATTTTTTCTACTTTCGTTGTTAAAGTCGCTAATATTTATTTAAGCTGCAAAGAATTTACATACATTTTGTTAGAGTACGAGAATAGTTGTATTAGGTACTTTAGGTACCTTCCGAATCGATAAGTACAAATTAAGTCGTGAAATGAAATTGTAAAATAAATTAATATCAAACTATTCCACTTTATTTTTGATACAAGTATAATCGTAAATATAATGTTATAATAAGTGTTCTATTTTTATAACAGTCAATAGCAGGCAAGTAGGTACTTAATAAAATATTTATGAATAATTTGTATAATAGGTACAATTTTATATTAAATTATTACTTCGAGCAGTAAAAACATAATATGGGCTAGAACAAAGAGGAAAAAAGGTTCAAACTAATTTAGATTTACGATAAAAGCTATAATAAAGAGAGGAATATATGTGACTTAGATTAAAGGTGACCGCTTACGAACACTCTGACCTATATTGTACGATCACTGCGAGAGCTCAAATAAGAATTGAGTCTATATTTCCAAATTATAATACTCGCCAAATTGAACTGGTCCTGAAGGTGATATAACCTGCAGAAAAATGGCTCTAACATTTTTTAAATAAATTTCTTGAAGTAATAGAAGAACCAACCGTAGTCCGTACAATAGTAATAAAGGTGAAAAATCATAGGCGCGCGCACGGTGGTTGCCATGTGTGCCAAGTAATAAATAGTTTATAGATTTTAAAATGAAATTCTTATTTACAATATTTACGTAGATAAATTTTCCATAAAAATTGATTACAATGCAGTTGTTGAGGAATTTAAATCGATGAGAAACGCTAAAAGAAGAATGTTGTAATTAAATTTTAGGTTTCTATACCTAATATACATATATAGTATATGCGCGATGAAACTCGGAACATAGGATTTAAAAAAAATTTGCATTCTCTCTCCTGAAAGATTTAGAGCAAGCTACAAGAGTACCTACAAGTTGTTGAAAATTAAATTATACATTAGATAAGATCATAATTGATACAACAAGACGTCTGTAGTACGAGATTTATTAAATATATAATGTAAGATATATTTCTTTGATTATCTGATTCTCGTACTACAGACTATAATTGCGTCAATTATAATCTAATCTGATGAAGAAATTAATTTTGAACAACTTTGTACTCTTGTAGCTTTGCTCTAAATCTATCAGGAGAGAGAATCCACAATTTTTTAAATCCCATGTTAAAGTCTTTATGTTCCGCGTTTCGTTGCACATACTGTATATTTTCTTTTATTAATTTTTCAAGATACATAGTGTGAAGTAATAATAGTAAAATAAATTATTCCACTTCCATTTAATGCTTTCATCTAAAAATACTTAATTATTCTAAAAATTGGCACTCCCAAAAGAAAAGTTCTGTGCACGCATATGGTGAAAATAAATGGATTAAATGAGCCAAGTGTACTTTTATATTTTATTAAATTTAATCAAAAATATTTAAATTCATAAATATATAGTTCTTGATTGGTATGCCTTAGGCCGCAAAAGTCCTTCATCATAATAAAATATAAAAGCACACGTGAACTATTTTAAGCCATTTGTTTCACCTTATAAATTTTTAAATAAGCGTAACATATTTCAAGTTAAATTTAAAACACATTTGTTTAACAGCACATCGCATTAAACATTAATATCTATTAATTTTTATGAAACCTGCAACCCTCTTAACATTTTTTTTTTAAATAATGGAATGAATTAATTCTTGCAAAAAAAACATTAATTTTATTAAATAAATTTAATTTCCAAAATTTCTGTTTTCTTTTAATTTACATTTCCTTTCTGAAAATGGAATTAATAGTTTCAGTACAAAACTAACATTACAATATGTATTGAAAGCTTAAATTTTAGAAAGAATCATTCAAATCTTTTAAAAATAATTTATTTTCAAATATATAGAAAATAAGTTAGGTGCAATTTTTTTCAATAAAGTAAATTAAAACAAAAAGAGCCACCAATTTTTTATTTTTCATATGTTTCTTGTTTCTTGAAGCTCTTTCGTCCTGTATTTTTTTAATACATAATACGTTTATTTGTTTATATGTATAATTCTAATAAAAAGGTTTGTAAAAAAATGCGTACATATAGGTACATTGTATTCCAAATACCTTTATTTCCAAAAGACAGTGTGTTCCGTTATACAACAATAAGCAGATGTGTATTTACAATGCTTTTAAGGTATTTACACTCCATATGTTTCTAATTAGTGAGTACGTGATAATTATATGTCGGATAAAGATGGAAAGTTTGACATTGTATCACCAGAGTGCCCTACTGACACTGAACTCATCTTTTGTCTCAATTACTTCAAATAATAATAAACTAAACTTCCGGTTTAACAACCATTAAAAGATTTTCTTCTTTTTTAAAACAAAATATTAAATACATTATTACAAGAATTGAAGTGATAATATGTTATTTGGAACTTTACTTCGTGGGAAAGATATTTGATAGATAATCATTTACGAATATGCCTAAAGCACTACCTGTTATAATATATTTACAGATACTATTACAAAATTATAATAATTTTCGTAGAAATATATAAACTGTGATTTCATATTTATTTATATAAACATTACGTACTATATTCAATATTTGAATTTAGATTTGTTTATTGCAAATAATAATAATTTTTGTTATAGACGTATCTCGCGTGTATTATATTTGCATTGTGTATTAAACTATCAATCAATAGTTTTATTAAATAATTTTGATAACATATACTAAATATTTATTTAATTTGATATACGATAAATATTTATTTACAATTCTCCGAGTTATTAATTAAAAAAAAAATATTGTATTTGTAAGGAACATCATATTCTGTTCAAAAAGTTTATATAAGTATAAGTACATACTAAATTTAAGTAAATAAGTATTTTGAATAAAAATTTGTTTCAAATTTATTATTTTATTAATATATTTCAAGCGTAGTTCATTTTAATAAAACAAAACATTATTATTCATTAATTATTAATTTTAGTACAAGTCTTAAACATTATATTATTATTAAATAGCTACAACTACTAACTAAATAATTAGATATGGACGGAAAATTACTTCATCCCTATAATAACCATCCAAAATTGTAATAATGAATTGCGTTAATATACAATAATAATTATTTCTGTATCAAGGTATTAAATGTGATATTTTTTGGTCGAATTTGGAGTTTGCAGCCGAGGCAAAGCTAATGCTAGAAAACCCGATGAGTCCAAAAAAGAAGTTTTAGCAGAGGTGCACACATTTTTAGGCTGTTGTAATAAAAAATTATAAATTTTCATTCAAAATTCAGCTATCGCCTCGTAGAATAATTACCATATGGGTAATAAAAAAATTACATCTGTCAAAGTGTACTTTACGGCCGCTATTGTCACTCGCAAATTCATTTTTCGAATAATAGGTATGTATATAAAGAAATAGTTAAAATTTAACTTACACTTGTAATTCTATTAAACAATAATTAATCACATTAACATGAACATCTAAGTCAAGAATATACAAACAAGAGGTCGAAAATTTAGACTTTGACAAACGTCAAATAAATATTGATACTTTATGGTTGCCAACAAATACATAAAATAACTATATATGTGATAGCCACCTAAAAAGATAATTATTATTTATTATTTTATCTGTATACTACAAGTAGGATGTTAAAACTACAGGAAATGTACTTTACGGAACATTTTGGTGAGATATAATCTGTACTCTAATCCAGGTTACCATAGAAATAATAAATGATATCTTGTTTAACCATCATGCTATTTTCTCATAAGAAGAAATATTTATCTTATCTTGCATGCATGTTTATTTATTTTTATTCATAAATGTACACTTGTACAGTAAATTCAGTAAAATATATAAACTACTTTTTAATATAATTTACATATATTAATTTGGTTTTTGTTTCAAATTCTACAATAGTAGCGTCTGTTATAAAATGTTTATGTACTACCAAAATAAGATTATTTTAGAGTCCATTGAAGTGCTGTTATAGCTTAACACAATTTGTTCGTTTACGATTGGTATCACAATGTCAAAAAATATCAAAAGTCTCGTTAAATAGACAAATATAAACATTTGTTAAAAAATTTGTTTAATGTTAAATTTAAACGTAATAAGCAGAAAATGAAAGAATTGCAATACTCCCAATAGAGATAAATAATAATCATACCGATTAGTGAAAAACCTTTAGAAGAAATAGGAACATTTTATTGTACGCTTGAAGACGTTATCGAGAACATAAAAGGAAATACCCGCTTGCTTATCATAGGAGACTTCAATACAAAAATAATAAAAAAACAAAAAGGAGAAGAAGTAATCTTAGAAAACTTCAACTACGGCGAAAGAAATACAAGATTAATTGATTTTGCAGCACAGTTTCCAGTTAAAAATTGGTATCTCATTCTTCACCAAACCTCCAGATCTGAAGTGGACCTGGTGTCACACAAAAACATATTAATCACAAATTTAGACAACATTCAAAATATAAAAGTAATCAGAAAATTACATTTTATAAGCGACTAGAGAGTTAAACAGTATATTACAGACCAAGGTTGAGAAGACTATCATTATTGACCTAGCGCCAAGTTGTGTTCCGAGTTTCGAAAATTATTACTTTTTAGTTCCTCGTACGTAAAGGAAGTAAAATTCGGTTTTCAGATTTGAAAGAAACTACGCATTTAGACTAATTTCAGCGTACGTACTATATATCTCGCATAACTCAAAAATGATTAGCCGTAGATTATTAAAATTTTGTATCCGGGACTGCTATAATATCTAATTATGCACTTCCCTTTTTTATTTGTTCGTAAAGTTTTTTTTAATTATTTTTCATAACTCAAAAACAATTAGCCGAAGAATGTTGAAATTTTGTTTAAAGAATTGCTGTAACATCTAGTTAACCTTAATTTTTGGTTCCAATCGGACTTTTCGAATGGCACTTTACTTTTGGCAGAAATTTCATAAAAAATAATAATTTCGTTGGCTTGTAATTCTTGTGAGAACATTACTTGTTAATATATATTGAGTATATGATTGACAATATTGACAACTAAAAGAATTTATTTCATGAAAAACATATTGGAAATAAACGAAGTAGTATATTGTGTATAGTAGGAAAAGTGATATATTTCTGATCGGTGGTGGAAATTGCGGGACGAGCCGAAGGCGAGGCCAGTAACACCAGAAGTCCGGGAAGTCACTCTTCCTATACGTGGTACACATACTATTTTTTTATCGGTTTATATTCAATAATAATCAAATAAATATGATTGTATTTTTATTTATGAAAAACAATGGACTGCGTCCTGAAAGGGAATGCTTTGTCATCGGCCAGAATAGTATATTAAAACATAAGTTGTAGAAGGCAACCTTTTCAAGCACGAGTTTGAATTTCGGGAACGAGCGCGAAGCAGCGAGTGCCCGAACGAACGAGTGCTTGAATTGCCTTCTACAACGAATGTTTTATACAATTTTCTCTGTTTCGGCTTTTATTTACATTATATTTTATAATAATATTTGACAATTTCCATTAAGGGATTTTTTTGATAGAATAGTTAGGTTGGTGACAGTGATTTCCGTGTCGTCTGTTGCCTAGGTGCTAGGACAGTTGCCTAGATATTTTGTGTATTTAATGCAGTCATGCCAATCTCAAATAAAAAAATATAACCAAAAATCGTTTAAGAATGAAGCTCTTTCTAACATCAATAAGCGTGCTAGAATATGATATTCTAATTCCGAAACAGAGAAAAAACTTTCCCAAACTGTTATTTTTCGTAGCCTAGCAAATGCACTAAAATACCGGTATAATGCATTTATTTCCACCTTCTATATAATTGTCACTTTACAGTCTTCTTGATAGCTAAGTAAGTAAACAATTACAGTAACTTACCTGTAAAACTTTACAAGGCTAGCCTTGTAAAAATTTACAATGCTCATAAAAAAATAATAGAAAATAATGAAAGTTTTTTATGCATTTTATTATAAATATTACAAACTTAATTTAATTAGGTTTATGTGAATAATTATACACATTTATAGTACATTTGACAACGTCTAGCTAAAAAATGGTTCTACCACCGCCAACTACATTTGATTCCAAAATAAAGTAAATATTTTTTTAAAGAATAAAGTAAATTAATAAAAACATCGTTATGAAGGTGGAAATAAAATTTTGTACGCGGCACGCGTGCAATTAATCTTTACTGGGCTCACTGGATTATGAGAGTTCGATCCTTCGTCGCTCGGCTCACAAATTTCCATCTCGTCCTGTAAAGATTAACTTACACCGCTGGCCACGTAAATAACTATTTCCGGTTGGAAAACAAATCGAAATGGTGTCAGTTGTCGTCCGATCGAAAAAAAAATCTTTCTTTCTCATATTAATAAAATTTAAGAAAATATGATCCATTTCGAAGGGAAGTTGGAAGGTATGAAACGAATGAAAGTTGAAGAACGATTATCTGTAGAATGATCTCAATTTCAAGTAAAATAAGTTTAAATGAAATGCAGCAAAAAAATTAGTATAATTTAGCATACAAGAAAGTCATGTAGTGTCCACATCCAATTTTTTTAATTGATTATTGAAGACCTGTTCCTACAAAAGTGTTTATTTTTCAGCTGAGAGGCATCCAGATGAGCAGGTGAACAGTCATGGTGGCCCCCATCCTGTCCGGGCTACTCCTCTTCCTCATTTCCTCGTGCTGGGCTTGCGACGTCGACGACGCGTCCCACTTCACCGCGTTGGAGAAGCAGCTGAAGCACTTCGTGGACGCCACGCTCAGCAAGGACACCTACAGCATCGCCGAGGGTGTAAGTATACGAAGAGTGAACGCTAGTGCGGAACCCAAGTGCAACGAGAAGCGAAGTGTGGTGTCGTTCGACGAATACGTCACTAGGCAAATCCAGGAGTATACGAGGACTCATACAGTGCAAGTTCAGGTTGCTCAACCCCGCTGGTTTCAATGTAAGTGCTTTTCGATTTGGATTTCTCATGAGATTATGCTTTTGTTCGGAAACAGTTGAATCCACAGATGTGATTTGTTCCATTATTAAATATTAATCAAAACGAAAAATGTTCAAGAGTTAATTAATTTTTTCATAAATCTTTTATTGTATTTTTAATTATTTTTTCTTTTATACTCATAAAATATTGTTTCAATGACAAATTTCAGAGAGTGAAATCAAAATCCATTTTTTTAATAAATCAAATCACTGATACTAATTAATTAATGAAATATATAATCCTGTTGAAATTTTGATGGTTATTAACTACGATACGCAGAAGCGCACTCAAAGGGGGTATGATATCGCTCTTGAGTCACCCCTAGAACACTAAAGTTTTTTTAAATTTTATAATAACCATATTTGACAAAACTCCAATCCTCATTGTCATTATTTTTTTATAATTCTTTAAACAATGGGTCAGAAAAGAAATATATCTAGCTAAAATTTCGTCAACTTATGATATTGTAACGTTTTTTTATATGTGTGAAGTGTAAACAAGATACGAATATTTATATAACAAGTTCAGTAAATAACGACAAAAACAACAAACAGTCTTATATAATTAAACGAAAATAACACAAATTATACTTAACGATTAGTAATTCACACTTAACAAACTAATTATTCAGTAATATTCACTTTTTTACACTACAATATTTATTTCTACTCTATTTATTTTCAGAAGTTATCAATATTTATTTCCACAAAATATTTATTTCTATTTTACATGTCGCTGCCTCCACTAGACTCACTTCACTTTACTAACTCTCAATTCAATTCTTCAGGCTACGAACAAATGCGGCGAAACTCATATCTCACTTGCCCTTTAGTGGTTTAGTGAGACTACCTAACCAGACAGGACAGCCCCGATGACTCATCGGCAGTGTGTTACGCTCGTTACAATATTTAAACATATCCTTGTTTAAAATGAGTTTAAAAACAAATTTAAAAATTTAAATAAGTATAAATGGTTGACTTATTCATAAATAGAATGAATATTACTATAGGTATTGTATTCTCAAAAACAAAATTAAAAATCTGGTGTGTCCAACACAATACCTCCCGCCACTGTAGTAATATATTCTATATGTTTTTCAATACATTTAATTTGTAGTTTTAAAATTAGTTTGTTATTGCAGTTCAGAATATTATATGCAGTTCAGAATATTATTAATTCATTTCATACCTAAAATTTCCTTCATAAATTTTGTATGACCAATAAGACAACTATTTTTGTCGTTACTAAAACCGGAATTGAACTTACTTTGATTCACGCATGCAAATACATACCTAATATATTTCTTCCATCTTTTTAAATTTCACAATAAAATTACTTCATTTTTACTTATTTTATCGTTTACACTTACTTACATCAAATTTGACATCATATGTCAAATTTTATGAACATATGAATAATTCATCTGTTTTATCGAAATTTCTCAGCCTAAACGATATGTAAAATTATTATAATTTATATATTTTTTTTCTATCTAGCTAAAAGTCGTATATAAACGTAATTATGCAGATCGGTAGAAAATTAAAAAAATCTTTGTATTTATAATATCGAAATTTGCGAAAATATGGTATTTAGAGGTATTTTTTAGGAAAAACGGTTTAAAGCTTCAAGTAAAGTACTACTTCCGGTTAACCAATTGTAGTCAAAATCTAATCAGTTCATCATATTAGAATAGAACTCTTAAATACCAAATATTATATTTTTTACATGTATCGTACTTGAGTTATCGTGGACGAAAAATCGTCACAGACACACACACACACAGACACACACACATACAGACATCACGGTAAAAATAGTAAAATCGTATTCTAGGGACCCTAATTCGTGCTCATATGTTGAAAACTCACACTCGAGAAATCTGACCAAAAACAATACCTCCCTTATCTATATATTGATAGGCGGGAGGTAATAAACTCCCAACTGAAAAAATATATTGCGCTATATATAATTCTATATAAGCATATGATCTCCGTTCCGAGTTGTTCTTATGGAATATTATCAGGAGAGTTGCCAAAAAAACAACAATGAAAATTTTAATTTAGAACTGTTTTGACATTTTAGAAAAATACTATAAAAACAGTAAATTTATCCTATATGTACCTTATGAATAAATTAACAATTTTTTGTCACTCTCTCAATTTTTTTCTGTGTGCTTTGTTCAGATGGATTCAACTGTTTTTGATGTTAATAGTTATAAGTATTTTACATACATACAATATACGAATATGAGACACGGATAACACCCATACGATACAACTTACGAGCACAAACCCATTTTATACGAACTTCACTCCACCACATTACCCAGACACAAATTTTAGCACGAAGAAATTGGGAAACTAAAAATTATTCTATTGGCATTGGAAAAAACATTCCACTTGATTCGGTAAGAAAATATTTTAAATTAATTATAATTGGCAATGGTAAGAAAAGTATTTTAATTGGCTATATTTAAAATAGTTGGGATTTAGTGGTTAGAAAAGGTGGCTATGATTATAATTATAAAAGAATTTAATATAAAAAAATAATTCGATCGAGTGGTCCGTTAGGTTAGGTATGAATATATTTTAATTTATAAGCACTTTTTAGTATATGTTAACTAAAATTAATTAAATTTTTGAAAATGTTCTTTTATTTAAGAACATATAATATTTATATAGAAAGGTCATATTTCGAAACGAAAACAGCCTACTTTGTTATTGTCAATATAAATTTTAAAAAGTACTGTATAGATAGCCTAAAATAAAATATTTCCTAAATGTAACTAAAATTTGAAACAATGGTCTCGAATTTTTGGATAAATTTACATTACAAAACAAAATTTTAAAAATTCTACTTTGAGTGTCTAAAGTTACCTTAACAGTAATAATTATATTAATTTGAATAGTTTTAACATCCTGTTTATTATTTTAATTATAATATTCTTTCTTCTCTAATTTCCTCATTTTTGATAATTTCAATCTTTTCTTTTAATTTTTTATTTCTCTTCCCCAAATAAAAATATAATAGCAAATTTATGAAATATTTATTTGTTAGAATTTGTAAGTTAATTACATTTTCTGTGTCTTATTGACTCCAGGAAGTAACTTGTGAAATTCTCTTAAGGAATTTCGTACGTTAGATATCACATATCCACATATCTTGTTTCATCATATTCGACATAGTTGTCTTGTCCTATTTTGAAATTAGCAGAAGTTCCATTGACGGTTAAGGAATTTAATATCACCGGCCTAATATGGATTCCCTCCACACATTTACATGTAAAATCATACTGAGATAAGCTGAGACAATGTAATCCACTGGGCTATGAATTCATTCATTGGAACGGGACACTAAACTTGTCGAATATTATTCTGAGAACTGAATTGTTAACTGACATATATAGATATGAAAATTTTAGTGTAGAAATTAGATTATAGCAGACAATCATTTGCAAAGTGAGATATTATGCACGAAGAAAGAAAATAAAAATTTTAGAATAATTACGCTTAGGTTTGTTAGTATATAGCAGTAAATTACTACCAAAAATATACTAATATACATATACAAACATATTTATAATAAATCTTCAAAAAATTTACATTAATAAGTCAATCCGGGCAATCAGGGCCGAATTTAGACTTAAAAGGGACCCCAATTTTTACTTTCTCTTGAAGATTTTTTTAACTAATTAAGTTATAAAAATAAAATTGATACACAATTACAAAAGCAAATACAAGAAACATAATATTGGCGAAATATTTTAAAGAAAATAGAAGCCACAATGATATTATTAGACGGGTTAGGATTACCATTTTGCGGGATTGACGAAAGTTTAGCATCAAATTCAAAAAGGAAATACTTACGTGTTTATTAATTCTTTATTTTACATTCTACTCCAGACATTAGTCAGTTTAACCACTTATGCTTTATATTAATAAGGTATATTTATAAGGGTAAAATAAAGATTCTCTGGTTTAGATACGGCTTACGTACATATATAACAAAAAAATAAAATATTTGGCCCAAATTTTATAACCGCTTGAGGCCCCAACAAACATAAATCCGGCTCTGTTGGCAATAAGCAAGATAACAGTTTTTACAACTTCAGAAGTAGTATCTACAAATTTCAAGACAAGACTTGACTAAATCTAATCCAAGATTAAAAAACTATTGTCTAGATATCAAGACTCTGTCAACATGTCTACATTAACCTGCGCATATGCTTTAGCAAAGGACAGATAATTCTTCCGTAGCGTCGCAAGATTGATTTATATTTCTAAAATTTTAAATTTATTATTAATCTAGAATCTTGAAAATTGTCTAGAATTTCCTCGTATCGATCTAGAATAAGAAAGTCTTATCTTGATTATCTAGACAAGGCAAGAGTCTAGAAAATCTGGATCTAGACGGCAATACTATCAAGAAGACTAACCGGCTCTTCTGTCAGTTCTTCCTATCAGCGGTAAAAACTGTTTTACTTCGCCATTTCTGTCAAATACTATTTTTGGCTTTTTGAATTGTACATATAACAATCACACATCATTGACGACTCCGGTAGTAGCATTGCAATGCGGTAAAGAACCCGAAATTTTTTAGTTGAAATTATGAAAAAATAATAATAATTGTAATAATAAAGGTGCTTACAAAAACACAAGTTTTTGCTCAATTAAGTCTTGGACAAATAAAATTTTTGATTATTTTCATTGATTTTGACATTTCCTTAAATGTCTTGTTGCCGAATCTATCATATTTTTTTAATCCGCTCGGTTGTTGGAATCTATGACTTTAGCTAAACAAGATTTTTTTTTAGAAAATGCATATGTCAGTCCCGATTTATAATACATTATGTGTGCGTTAGGTATTTGTACATCGTTTAGTTTCATTAAAACACTCCTATTCCAGTCGTGATTCCAATATAAAACTTCGCACTGTAAAATATAAACCACCGCACTTAAAATGTTAATAATTACACCTGAGAATAACCATTTAGCTCAATTACTAATTCAAAAAGGTTAGAGGTTATATCAGGTATTTCATATTTTAAATCGCGTGTTTGTAATCGACTGATAAAAAAATAAAGTCGCACTTTGCTATTGTGTTAGTGAGGACGTAACGTGAGCTCATAACTCTGCTGCTCATTTTTACGGGGCTTAATAGCGAGTATTTATGTGCTCGCTACACACAAAGACTGTGTGCCTTGTTCGCCTCTGTATACTGCACTTAATAATATGTAAGCCGGGTATAAATTGCGAGAGTAAACTGGGGTTACGCTATCATTTACCAGTGCATGCATGACGACTGCACCCAGTAAGATAAGTACAACTATTTACTCTAAAGGCTTTTGATCTTGTATTATTTTAATAAAAAATACTACTAACACATAACTTATTTTTATAATTAGTGCTCATCTGTTTCAATATTTTTCTCATTTATAATATTGAAATAAAATTATATGTATTTTGAAAAACCCATTAAAAATATATTTTAATTTCATATTTACAAGCAAACAAACGAGTTAATCACACAAAAATAATAATTTTAATATTTATTTTTAATTTTCTTTCAATCAAAAAAGTATGTTTTTTTAATAAGAATCTTTATCTAATTTTTAATAAATGGTTCTGTTCTACGTTCTACGTGTAGAGACCTGGGCATGATTTAATTCACAAAGAATTGTAAATTGTTTTAAATATATTTTTTTAGTTAATTTAGTTGCTTACGATTTAAGTTCTTTCAAGCAAATTTATTTGGGCTTGTGAATTGTGTTACTGATTATACTATAGTTTTATTATTATTCCTTGATTTATTTGCTTTTATAGGTCGTCCAGAATTCATTTTCAATGGCTTTTAAATCCTCCGTATTAATATTAAATTTTTACGTTTTACACAAATATAATTTTTTTTCAGTATACATGTCTATGAAAATTGAAAATTGCTTGAAATTATTTAAATAAACAAAAGTTTCCTTGGGGTTCCGAAAGGACCGTAGTGACAGTTACAGGATTGTTTCAAGTAATTTTCAACTTTCATAGACATGTAAATGTATACTGAAAAGAAAATTAGTATTTATATAGAGGATTGAAAAGTCAAATGAATTTTGGACGGCCTATACTTGGGCTTAAATTTTTTTCATAAGATAAATTTCTTTTTCCTCAACTTAAGCCACATATGTGACATAAAGAATTTCATCTTAGTAACATCTCAAAAACATCTCAGTGACAGCTAATGTCCGATCTTTGTCACAAACGTCTTGGCGATGTGTGATTTAAAACCTCCTACTTAGAAACGTTTTAAGAATAATAAGTGTGAAACGTACCTTATTGTACCATCTAAACATGGTTGTTGATTGTACTATTTTGACAGACATTTGTAACGCATAAAGGTGCCGTGTATAAATAAATAAAATGTTAAAAAATATTTCTTTAATTATTGGTATTTCAGATATTTCGTATTATGATTTGAATTCATTAACTAATAAAGGAATATATTTTAATTTTTTTTCATAAGAGGAAGAGGTGTTATAATAAATAATATGGTCCGTTTACAAAAAGGATTGATTTGTATTTTACATACCAAAATCACAATTCAATTTAAATTGTAAATTAATTCACTTAGAAAATGAATTGAAATTGTGAATTGTCCGAAATTTTGAATTATAAATTAATTCCTTTCATGAATGAATTTGCCCAACTCTGTATATGTACAAATTATATGAAATATGTTAATTAATAATTTTATTCATGATAGTTTAATTTTTTTGGACAAAATTTCTGATGTTAAATGTACATTATGAATTTGATTTATTTAAATAATATGTACTGTAAAAAATGTTTTTCTCGCAGTTTTATAAATGTACAAGTATCTTTTCATTCCTATTTTTAATCCAATTTAGAATATTTACTCACAACATAATAAAAATAAAGACAAACAATCAATTCGACAGTTGGAAGCCCACTACAATTGGTTCTTAATAAAATATGACTGATGATTTTTTTTATATGAAATTAATTAATAATAATTTTATTATTATTAACAACATTAGAAAAGAACTACAAGAGAAAAAGTCAAAATGTTATTCGAATTTTCAAAATTTATGAAAATTATATTGGGTATTCATAAAATCCAATTGAGCTAAATATCACAAGAGTAAAGCACCATAAATATTAGAAATATGAAGAAATTTTATAAGAAATAGTGAATCAGAATTAAATTTGAAACATGAATGCAAAAAATTATTAAAATTTACGAAAGAAAAAGTGAAAAACACTCAAACAAGCTTCATATTATTCATAGTATGTCTCTATTTTAAATAAAAGAGTATGGCAGTAAATATGCAGTTAACATTGCAAGAATTTTTTTCATATTCCGTCTCTAATTACGATTTAAATATTTCACAATATAAAATAAAATTCCTACTATCCTAAGATCTGAAATTTTTAATAATAAACTATACGTCTATTTTTAAAATAACTGACATTTTTGTGTAACGAAAAATACTGAAAAAGAAAATTAATTGAGTATTATATGACAATTAAAATTTTTATATCGCCCTAAATATTTTCCAAGAGAAACCGTTTGATCTCGCTTTTAATTTGGTAGTCTATGTCCAAAGGTTATTTAACTTTGTACATATAATAAAACTTGTAATATGCACCCTCGCATTTAGCTCCACTCGATCGAACATCCAATCCGTAAATAAGATTTATTCTTGTCTCGTATTTCCCAAACACCGTACACAGAAACAAAACAAACTAATGAATTCTTTTCAGTCGGAACAGGAAAGAGTTCATTTCTAACCGGCTTCGGGCTGGGCTTTCTAGCTTTCGGGTTGAAGAAGCTCCTGCTGCCGATGTTCATCGTGGGGCAGATCATGAAGAGCGTGCTCATCGCCATGTTCCTGCCCAGCATCCTGGGCAGTCTGGGCAAGCTGGTGGGGAAGGGCATCTCCCACGCGTCGTCCTTCTCCGGCTCGTCCAACCACCAGCCCGCACCCATCGAGGACTTCGACTTCAAGGATACAGGCACGCCGTACAATGCCGAAGGCACGCAGGATGAGTACGCCGCAGTTGCAGTTCCTGATTTCAATTTCCAACCTGGGACTACTACGCAGAGCACGGTGCAACAAGCTATGAGCAGGTGAGGGTTTAATTAGTGTTTTACGTGTCAAATGCAAATTAGTTTGTAGTAGTTTCAGAGATATCGGTGTTTACTTTCCTTTTGCTATAGTAAGATTCAATTAACCACGCATTGATTAACTGACATTAGCACGATCACAAACAGACAGTAATAGTAATTAAGTTTCTATTAGATACCTGCCTTTGACATTAATTTATATTATATAATTGTAATATCAGAGCTTATAACTTTCAGAATTAATATTAAAAATTTAATGAAGAATGTAGCCTATTAAAATTTGTTGCTTAACATTGAACCGTTTTCAAATTTAGATTATTGAATAAATTTAGGATTTAATAAGCAAATATCGTTGTTTTCTAATAGCGCTTTTATGTAAAGGATTTTCATTAAAAAAAAATCACACATATTCTTACATGTTATCTTACCATCGGACTGTTAATTTACTTTTCGAAAGTATCGAAATTTAAAAAATAATAATTTAAATTATATTTTATTGAAAAATCAAAATTTGAAAAATGTTCGAGGTTAAGAATATTATTTTAAAAACTTTTTTCTAATAACATTTTCCTCCAAATTATACCAAAAATGAGTTATTAGAAAAGCACAAATGGCACTTTTGCTGTAGGTAGACCAGGGATGTAACTCCACAAATTTCTATGAGGAGGCTAAAGTCTTTTTAAGGGGGGCTTTAAATAAAAATTGTAATAATTCTAAGTATATTTAATTTAGAACATGCATTAATAAAAAAATCATCTTAAACCGCTAAATAAAAATTATTATAATCTATTCTAAAGGGAAGCATTGATGGGTTTCAGTCAATAAAACAATTACATCGACGTTTCGATCCTACCCGGGATCATCCTCAGGATGTGAAATTATTGTATTTAACTCTTAATTTGATATACATTATTCTATGTTCACTATTTGTCATACAATTATACAATGAATTACAAAATTTATGTTCGTTATGATATAAAAATTTTGTTTCAAAAATATTTATATTATATTTATATGTAGGCACACCTCGAGAACAATACAGATAATAGCTGTTAAGCTGTTCTTTTTTTTAAAGTTAGGGAATAAATATTCATCTAGAATACGCATTTCGGAAACAATGTAGCTGCTATACAACCAAAAAAAAATAATTAATCTTAAACTTAGAAAAAATCATAGAGAATTTATTTATCAACTGTATAGTTTATCTATTCCATTGAGGAATCGTCTTCGTCATAAAACGTCTAAACTCCGTTCACTTAAGTTCACAATGCATCTCAAAATTATATCCGTCATAAATAAGGTAAGACACATTGTCACTGTTACGAACAGAATTGAACTGTTTCCTAACAAAAGTATTATGAAGTAAAATAGCGAAGATCTAAGCGAGACTAAGAGCGACAATTGCCCGAAAACGAGAACGTGAACGGCAACGAAAAGATACCCATTGCCCGGGAACATTAGTAGTAGAAGTTCTTGACAGTTTAACCTTATTTTTATTTGATTTGTTCTGCTGTATCTTATTTTAATATTATTTTATTCATGCTGTTGTCATTTTTGCACTTTTTTGCTATACCTATAGATGATATTTTCTTCTAACAGAGATATCAACTTTTCGTCAAAAATATCTTGTTTGGAATTCTTCATAATATCGACGAAAGCCACCTGTTTTTCATATCGAATAAAAATATAAAATGACAACATGCTAACTAGAAATTAATAAGTATATTAATTTTTCCATTTCTGTAACTGCTGTAATGACATGTAATTATATTTTTTGGACAGTAAGAATACACTTTTTAGGTTTTGAACACCCGACAGAAATAAAAAAGTCGGCGCCACTGGTTGCATCCGTTTCTTCGCAACGGAAACGGGAACTTTTAAACTTGGCCAACTTTGCTGTCTCGTTATCGTTTTCGGGCAATTGTAGAGTCTCTAAATTTACTTAATTTAAATCATAGTAAAAAATTATAAAATAATAATTAGATAGTTTCTTGAATCTTAATCCAACTCGTAATTCGAGTACTTATCAATAATATTTTTATACGATCGTCAAATGTACTTGTAATAATCTTTGCATAAATTTTAATATGCATATTTATAGGAAAGTAAATTTCGTTTTTAGTGATAACAGTACCGGTATTTTACATGTTTTCACTTAGAACTCCGCTAATTAAGTTTTTTAACAACTTACGGTAATATTATTTTTCTGTGGAAAAGATAAGTTACGAAGCTTATAACTACATACATATGTTACTAATATCTACTTTTTGAGTGCGTTTTAATGATGCAAGTGATTAATGGTTATTTTCTTCTTATAAAAGTAACAGTACGACGAAGTTTAGAACATTCTAATAAAAGCATATTTATCTATAAAAATAATAACTGAATTTTGTTGTGGTAGGGGGTGTGAGTTATATTTGGATAGAATATAAAAATATATTTCTCTTGACTGACGTTTCGAAATACTGAATTTTTCATAACATTTAGGAAAATAGTTATTTGTCAATCTAGACAGGAAAGTGCATCTTTATAACGAATTAGAGTTCGAGGTTGACTAGAGTGGTGCATTCGAGTAAAAGTGGAAAAAGTGCTTTCCTTTCGTGTTAAAAACAACAATAAATACATTTCAATAAACTCAATTTTTATATCATATTTTGTTTTTAGATTAAAAATTTTAAAAATTCGGTATTGAAACACGATTTTTATCAATATATATAGTAATGGGGATAAAAATATTGAAAATAATAACTCTGACCTAGCATATTGTGGGAAATGTGATAACTGTGCATGATTCTATTACGTATTGGTAATGCATTTCGAATTGACTGACATTTGTGACAATCGCGAATAATTTTTCACGTTTTAATTAGCAACGGCCATCATATTTGTCACAAGGAGACAAATTGCAGCTTTCATATTGATTAATTTTCTTTAAATAGGACGCAATTACAATGAACAATTAAATGTCTCTGGCTGTACAGAGCAATCAGAACCATTCACGTGTAATCGTGGTTTAGTGGTCAGCAAACAAACCCGTGCAGCGGACTTGGGCAGAGTTTTCCCAGTGTTCAAAATAAAATACATGTACTGCAAATGCATTTCCCGCCAACACAAAAGCCTCTAAAGGGAATAGTCGGTTCTGTATTCAATGGAGAAGTTTAACGTCATTATATATGTAATATTTTTTAATCGTAAGTATATGAATAAATATAACTTAAAATGTAATTTAAAGGTAAAATTATGTTCCCATTTATTTATAATTAATGATTTATCATCGAACTTTTGTGACGTCACAAGTGAGTTATACGCTTGCTTAGAAAGAATGGTGAGACCGGACTTTTTGAACGTAGGTCATAGGTTGAGGCAAAACTCCTTGTTGCCATGAGAACACAGCTCACACTGATTAAAGTAAAAAATACGTCGTATAAAATTTCAGTTTTTTGAGAAATCTAGGCATCTTCGAGTGAAATTAAATGTAGAATATTACTTTTGAAGACAATAATAATAAAATAATAAAAAAAAATCCTAAACTTCCCATTGTGGATCAATCAACCAGGATCTTGTTAATTCTGAAATCATGAGTATGATTTGCTGTTTGTATGAATTACTCGACTTGACTTTAAAATTATTATTTTTTTAATTCTCTACTTGATGGCTTCATTTTCTATCGTAATCGTAGCTACGGGTTATCTCAAATAGAAATGGACCAGTCAATCATTGTCGCCTATGTAATGCAATAAACAAGTGAAAAGTGAAGGCAACGTACATATATATCGTTTTTTCCAATGATGTGTAATGTGCCATACAGTTCATATTGCAACCGGCGTAGACTTTTGTTTCGTCTACCAGTGGCCCTATACAATACAGGGTTATAGCAGTTATACTCAAATCAACGAAATTCAAAACTGCATCACTGATCCAAAAAGCTAGGGAACAAAAAATGGGAAAGCACTCTACCAGTGGCGTGGGATTATTTCAATAACAAATGGAATTTTTATAAATATTTATATTTTAATATATTTTACTTAGTGGAATTGATATGCTATTAGTCGCTTCATATTTCATAAATTAAAACACATTAAAAACTAATTATCTGTTTTTACTGTTTCAAAACAGTAGTTTCTAAATAAATAGGTATTAATAAAATAAACACTTTTTTTATTATCACGATCGTTTTGTCCTCTGGGATATCATGTATATTGATGAACAAATTAACAGTGTATATATTATTTTTCAAATTAACTAGAAAGAAATAGCTTACATCGGTTTACTCATTGACAGTATTTTTTTATAAAATAGCGACTTCCTTAATCTTTAGTTTTTCCAGTCAATTCGTTGTTAATCTTTTTTCTGTTACATTTTGAATCACTGCTGCAATGAATGATTTTTACCTGGTAATATAATAATTGGCAAATGTATATTGAATTTTCATGTTTCTTAAAATATAATTTCGTACTAATATAGTTTCCCGTATGACCTAGGAACTAAGTACACCACTGGTATCAAACTCAACGAAGGATACCTTCTCTTATTGGTTGCTCAAAATATGCACGGCAATGTGTCTTTCGCTCCGGTTCATTTCTATATGAGATGAACTATACTTGATTTAATATCAAAAAATTTCAGGCTGCTTGATAAACAGATCGTATTTTATACATTTCAAATTTACCACTAGAACTAGAAGTTAAGGGGAAATGGAAAATAACTGGTGTGAAGTGAGCAAGACACTAAGACACAGGTGTACGAGTTACCTAAAGGTATTTTATCTTGTAGTTATTATCAATTTTGTACTCCATTTACAAGAACACGAATAAGACGCGAGGACCGTCATTTTATATGTAAAATTGCTACGCACACTTAAAATTGCGAACTATGATTTTGCTTAGAAATAGGCTGTTACAAAAAAAGACATGATATTATCAGCTCCTGTTAGAAGATTTTTTTCAGGACTGGTCCAATTAAAACTAAAACCCATAAATATATTAGGCACCATCTCTATTAAAAGCTTCATGATCCAAATTAAAAACGATGTCATTAAAGAATATCTTTAAACTGTGTTAGGACATGCATTGCAATAAGAAACAGTTTTTATTATTTTTAATTATATGTAGGTATATCAGCAGGGGCGGACTGGCCATGTGGAAAATGTGGAAAATTCCACATGGGCCGTATACAAATTGGGTTGTTTTTTAAATGTACACTTGTCCAGTTTTACTTAAAAAATATTCTCATTTGTTTCTCTTACGTTCAATAAGATAAATTTCAATTAAATAATAGGTGTAATGTTGATAGACAGGCCGGCCGACTTGAGTCCATCATTACATTGGGCCGAACACGAAGCTGATTTATCGGAATGTCGGTAACGTAGGTACAATATTTAATTAATGAATACTAACTTTATTCCGTGAAAGATAATTTTGATTGTAATACGAACTTTCGCAAGACGTGTCTGTCAAATCATTTTTAGTCACTTTTTCTTAACTCAGTAGATAACATTTTGTCTTGTGGAAGTGAACACTTCTTTTTTTTATATATGTACGTACGTGGTGCAGTTTGAAATTTGTGGTAGTGAATACATTTGTTAAATTTCGAAAAACAAGTGGTTAAAATGGAAGCCCTCCTAAAATATAATTTTAAATAAAAAAATATAATGCGTTTATTAGATATCAAGGTTATAACATCACAACATAATGCCCATCGTATGGTTATGAATGCAATCAAATCATTAAAAGATATTTCGCGAAAATTTAACGATGTAAAGAACTCTGCTGATGTGTTTGTTACTTATATAAATAATAAACTCGATGAAATGCAATGTGATGTCGAAGTTGAAAATACGTTACCGGATATTAGAATACGTAAACAAAAGCAAATGGACGGTGAAGAAACTACGGATGAACCGGTAAAAGAATTATTAAAAAAATATGAAATAAATCATTACAATTGCATATTAGATACAGCAATACAAAGTACGGAAAATCGTTTTTCAAAAAACCAGTTACTTTATTACGACTTCGCATGTTTAGATCCTAAAAAAATTTCTGTAAATATTTCAGAAAATGCATTTAAAAAATTAAGCACTATTTTAATAAAATTTAATCCAGAAGCAACTCAACAAAATCTTATTTCAGAATTACAACATTTTAAATCGTCATGGAATATTTTGAAAGTGTCAGTGAAACTTTCGGAAAATTAAAAGATAATGAACATTCTTCTGATGAAGAAGTTGAAAATGATAAAGGTTCGATTTCATTTCAAAATTGTCCTATTTGCTTTTATAATATACTATTTCGATATAATATGTTAAGTGGCGCTTATTCTGTACTTGGTCAAGCCTACAAATATTTATTATCTATGTGTCCTGTGAACGGAGTTTTTCAACCTTAAAATTTATCAAAAACAGACTAAGAGCAAGTATTTCACAAGAAAATCTAGAAGCCTTCATGTTAATGTCAGTGGAAAAGGATATTTTAAATGAAATAGGTCCAGATGCAATTATTAATATTGTTACTCAACAGCGTAAACTTCTAAATGAAAAATTAATGTTGTAAAATTGTTGTCATTATGATTTTTTTTGTTATTATTGAATTTTGAATATATTTAAATATATGTAGAAAGAAATACACTTTTTTTATTTATGGGCTGGGCCGGTAACAATTTTTTCCACACAAAGTTTTTTGGGCCAGTCCGCCCCTGTATATCAGTATACATACCTATATCAGAGAATCCAGTATATAATATCCTAAACCTATATTAATTATTGTGTTTTAGTTTCTACTGAAATTTGAATAATTGTACGTTTTGTTTTTCCAACGTTTCCTTAACATAGCCTCACTTGATCGTTTATTGCGGTTTTCGTTTTCACATTCGTTTCAACGTTTAAAATCGGAAATTCATGTATCCACCCTACTTATCGAAGGTGAAGAGTCCCTAAGAGATCAATCCAACTTGGCTTTGATAGGCGTAGGCGTTTTCCCTTTCAAAACAAAGAATTTAATAATATCACGAACCTCACTTTTCTCAAAGGTTTCCAAAAAGTTGAATTATTATCATTTCTCTCATCTGACATCAAGATAAAGGCAAAAATAATAAATCTTCATAATATATTTTCTCAAATAATAAAATTGGTAAAGTAAGTTACAATAGAAAATAAAAAATACCCAGAAAATAGTTTAACAATTACTTCATTATTTTATAATTTTATTCAATGGCGTTTGGAAAAGTTGTTATATTTTAAATTATAAAATATTTGAGTGTTTGAAAATTGTTATTGCATTGGAAACTTAAAAACAAAAGAAAAAATAATTATAATATAAACTACTCAAAAGTGAATAGGGATATTAAAAAAAGAAGTGTACAAAATATAAAAATACTATTTATTTTTTGATTATATAACTAATCCTATATAAAGAAACATTTTTTCTAACAAAAACAAAAAATTCAATACGGTAAATCCAATTTAAATGAAAATAAAATAATTCAAATTCTCACGCGCCTGCACTACCGTATCTTCGTCACCGCATATCTTTTTTTTAATATCGGGTAGTATTACCCCGCGCATTTACAACAGCTTGACACCTCTCTGGCATGCTTAAAATGCAGTTGTTAATGTTTTGTTAGGGTATCTCATCCCATAGTGTCGGTAATAATTCCGCAAGTTGTCTTAGGGTTGTAGGGTGTGGAATATGTATGTTAAGTTGCCTTTGAAGCATATCCCAAACATGTTCAATGGGGTTCAGGTCTGGTGACAATGGTGGAAGGGGAAGGTGATGGATTTGGAGTTCTTCGATGGAATCCAACACTATTTGCGCTCGGTGTGGACGAGCATTATCATCCAAAAATATAAAATTTTCAGACCCAAAGAAATCTCGACTGTGTGCAACGTATTCATAGACAATTTCGTCTCTATAACGTTGCCCAGTAACCCTACCATTGAAAACGTGGTGGTCGGTACGCCAGCCTAGAGATATACCAGCCCACACCATTAAACCTCCTCCTCCAAATGGGACTACTGGTTGAACGTACTGTGATAATGTCCTGTTTCCTGCACTCCTGTACACTCTCTGACGTCGACTGTCATTATGAATGCAGTATCTGGACTCATCCGTGAAAAGTACGTGTTCCCAAGAAGTAGCTTCAGCGAGTCTTTCATTAGCCCAATATAATCTTTGTCGCCGGTGAGCAGGAGATCTCGCTGGTGATCGTAACGGTCGGTAGGATGTTAAACCTACCTCAAACAACCGATTTCGGACGGTTTGGTCACTGATCAAGACTCCTGTGGCGTTATGTAGGTCTTGTTGCAGCTGTCGCGCAGTATCAAAAGGCTGTCTTCTCGCCTGTATCACGAGATGACGGTCTTGCCGCGGTGTTGTGATACGGCTAGATCCACTTCCAGGCCTCCTGGATGTTGTGCCTGTTTCTCTATTTCGACAAATTAGCCGAGAAATAACACTTTGGGAGGTATTGAAGTACGCGGCTATGTCCACTTGCCGATCACCTCGCTGATGCATATGCAACACCAAAGTACAGTTTTCTTGTGAAAGATGGTTCCTCTGCATTTTTCTTTTACTTAAGAGCGAAATTTTTAAGCAACTCGTCGGCAAAAAAAAATTTATATCTGATGTAAACTGGCAGCGCTTTGATGATATTGAAACATTGGATTCTAAACTGTATATGCGAAACAAAACTGGCAGGTTTTGGTTTTAAAGACATTAAATTTGAAGTATTCATTCATATATATAAGTACAAATAGTGTAATTTTAATAAAATAGTCTTTTTTTTGAATATCCCTATTCATTTTTGAGTAGTTTATATCCTTTTTTATGGCAGATTGAAGTTTGTTTAACGACATGTGAATTTACGAGCGATGAAATCGCGACTGAATTAACACTTTTCGTCGAATCAAAGTCGGATAATATTTTTTGGTGGAATCCCTGTGCAATAATATTGTTACCGTCGCGGAGCTCTGAGCATTTTTCATAATGCCCTTGGGTTAATCTGGCTCTATCGTGTTTAAAAGAATTTGAATATTTCATCATTACTTTTGTATTTTTGTAAATAGGTAAGAATCTTCGTTTTATGTCTCAATATTCGTAAAAGGAAGTGGATCTCAAGAACTATTTGTTTTATGTCAAAATTAGGTACTTAAATTTTAATAGTGTAGGTTATCGTTTACAACCACTACCGATTCAACAAATACCGAACCGTTATGTGGTAAACCATTCAATTGTATAGCAACTTTTCTTACCAATGATAATGCTTGTCTTCACCAAACATCATCCATATCAGTTAAAACTGTATTCTCTAGCCATGTATTTTAATTGCAAATTATTTTACTCATAATGAGAATATTAGTTTTTGTTTTGTTATTTTTTTTAACGTGAAATTGTTTTTGAAACTGTATATTACAGTTCTATTTCCTCAAATATTATCATTTTACTGTTATTTATAAAATAAATAATTTCCATATTGTTATTTTTAATATTTCTAGGAATATAAATTTCAAGGAAAAATATATCATTGCTGTTGTGCTTACAAATTACCAACCTTTTAGTCATGTTTACATTTTTGTGGTGTTTGATGATAATAATTGGTTTTGTTTAATTTAAGCAAATTTTAATAAATTTACCTATATTTGTAGTCTTCCAATACAAAAATACTTAAAAAAGTATAATATTTTCTTTTTTATATGCAGGTTTCTCATATCATTAGAAAGAGAAAAAAAACCCTATTAGACGGTCTCACATCCTTTTATAAGGCCCATATGAAAATTGAAAGTTAGTATAAATTTCTCGTAAACGGTAGGAGAAATAAAAATTGGTGTACTGCAGTTAAATGGTCTTTAAAATGTGCCTGAAAAATGTACAAGTTAAAATATTTTTGTATTGAAATAAAAACGTCATAAGCAAAGAACAAAAATTGAAAATTTTACGTTTATAAAATCACCCTCACAAGAGGCAATTTTTGTCTTCTAATTTAACCTACTTCGTATCTCTTATAGTTCTCGAAATCCCAATGCTTAAACAGTTTCATTGTTCACCCTGAACATAATTTTTAAAATTATATACTAATTTTAGGTAATAACTTTTTTATTTTGTAAATTTTCTGTTTTTCCTTTTTACCCTCCATACGAATTTCCAAAAGTCGGCGCCTATGATCCTTGCATAATGTAATTCAAACTTTATGACATTACGGTACTCTGTTTTGCAGTTGGGAAGCCTTTATTAATATATATTAAATCCTTTGACTATGTAACAAAGCCTGTCGTAAGTAGAGCCGACAAAATGAAGTTGAAGATTATGAGAAACACTGTCTTGAATCCTGAAATGGATCATCAGAGTTAATGCTGATATTTTCACGTAGACGTTGTTTAAACTTGAATGTAAGGAGATTATTTCAAATGAGACGTAGCTTTACTATTTGTCACGTAAGGTTCACACAAGGAAATAAACTGAGATTTAAAATAATTTAAAATAACTAATAAGTACTGAAGTGTATATTTTCTACCAATTTTAATATTCTCTTTGTAGATATTCTAATATCTGTCAAAAATGGTAAAAATTAATATATTTGTTGGTACTGTGCTAATAATTCTTGGATTGATTCATTTTTTATATATCTCACTATAATAATAATGTCTAAATTTAGTCATTATTACAAAAGTTATACAAATATTTATTTTTTAATACATTACAATTAAGAAGAAATGTGTATTGTTACAAATATTGTCGTCTTTGAAATTAATTTATTAAATCTTTTTATTGAAACATACTATTCAATTTTTCCATGGAAAGCTAACCAAATCGGTTAAAATAGAAAATGAATGAAACGAAAAATATTATCATTAGCGTATAATGAAATGCAAACTATACAAATGTATATTTCCGCTATTGTACGCCAAGCTTAAAATGTCAATTCCACCTTACAGTGGCCTTATATAATCGCGTTATTACACTGAATACACATATTGAATGAAGCAGGTCAAACAGTATTGGATTTTTCCTTTATTAAACGTTGAAGCAGACATTGAAATCACAATGCCATGTGGTATGCCAGACATTGCTGTGTTATTTGCATTGACTTAACAGGTTTGCACAAGAAGTAGGTAATTTGCTATGGATTACATTTTTTAACATGATTTACATAATGCAACGCACGACTAGTAACATTTGTAGAACTAAATGAAACAAGTTAATAACAACAATCATGCAATAAGTACCACTTATAATTTATTTTTAAAGAAAATCTGGAATATGAGCCACTGTGAATCTAATAAATGTAACAACTATTTTATTAATATTTGTAAAGAGAATAAGAACTAATGTTTTTTATAGCTATTAATGTTTCAACTAGGGACTTGAACGGTAAACTTCACCCATATTTGACTTTTTATGAAACCGTAACCGAAAACAGGAACCTGTATTTTATTTTCTCAAATATGGAAACCGAAAATCGGTACGAAAAATAAATTTATTCTGTAACCGAAAACATAACCTAACCGAAAAAATATCGGCACTAAAACGAGTATAAATATAAATATTGTATTAAACTGAAAATGTTAACCATAAATATTACATATTTTTGTAAAAGTCTATTATTAATTAGTTATATTTTAAAGCGCAATTTTCATTTTTCGATCACAACTTAAAAAGAATGTAAGTATACTTTTACTTTTTTTTATATTTATTTTAACCGAAATGAAAACAAATATAATATTTTCAAAAAAAAACGTTACCAATAAACGAAACCGATTTTTTTTTTAATATAAAAAACGTTAACCGTATAATCCAACTCCAAAATTTTTCGGTTCGGGTCCCTGATTTCAACATATGTCTTTATTCATAAAATGGAATTAATAAATAAATAAGAGTCTGTTATTAAACGGAAGTAGATAAATAAAATTTATGCAGGTGTAATAAAAAATCATTTAAAATTTGAGTATAATTCACTTAGTAAATTAATCTTATTGAATGATGATGAGCAAGACTATCTGCTTTCCTACCTGAAAACAAAACAAAATAATTATTTATGTACAAATATAAATGTACTTCTACAATTGATTAAAAATTATTGGAGAATACTCGGTACTTATTGAAACCCGAAAGTTAATTTTGTAAATGTAACTAGTAATCCTAGCACCAACGAAAAGTTCCCCTGCAGCTTACAATCACAAACACAATACGTTCAATTTAATTAACTGTATAGGAATTATAACCTCAATCTGAGTAAGTGGCCCCGTAATGATAAGATTAATTTATTACTATGATGAAGCCGGCAGAGATCAATAGCTATTGTTGCTAAAAATAAAGTTAATTACGTTGTTCTCCCTTGAGGAGGTTGCCAACTGCCGAATATACACGTGCCGATCAACTGTCGATCCTGTCACCGGATCTGCCCAAGCGAATTACATCATGGGAACCAGAGATGGAATATCAGTTTATGTTGGCAATAAAAATCCGAGATATTCGATTATAACTCCTGATTAATACAGCACACATCGGATTGGAATTACTGCCCTACTTTGATATTTTCTATATTTCAAAATAAATTAATATGGCGACAGAAAAAAACCACAGAAAAAACAGGTTTTAATTTTTTGTAATAAGATGGTTAAACTATGCTTTATAATACGGCCCAAGCTACAATAAAATTTTGAAATATATACTATGTATATCTCGGTAATTTGAACCCGGTTGAAATTCGACCCGATTGCATTTCAAGGTTAACCCTTTTACGTTTATTCGCTCTACTAGTATTTTCGGGGGTTTAACTGACTCTATTTGGCCCTGATCGAAAGCATCAGCGAAACAACTTCATATGTATTTATCAAATGATAATTTGGTTGGTTTTGTTTATCTAATTTCGTGGTGAATGTAAACATAATATATATTAAAAGTATGACTTGACAAAACAATGTTTATAATCTCCTAACAGAAACCAACCAAACACGAAACACGAATGAAATTAGCTAGAAAACTTCGAGCGGGTCGAGCGTTTATCCTGTATAGTCCATCCGCTCGAAAAAGCTCAGCCCATTTATATTTTAGGGTTGAGCTCAACATTTAAATCCGGTTGAAAATTCGTTTATTTCGATCATTTCAACCCACTAGTTTCAATTGGGTCAGATCAACGCATTTTGAAGCGGGTTAAACAATCGGATATTTGATATTGCCCACATCGTTGAACTATAACACATTTTCAATAACAGATGGAGCTTGATTTTTTACGCAATCAATAAGATAATAAAGATCATCTTCAGAAACAACATTTGGACGTGGACCATCTACAATATATTCCATTTACGAACCACATTGATCACATTTACGAAACTGCCTTAATAATAAATTATTTTATGAACCTTTAATAATTAAGATTATTTCTACAGGGAATCAATGGCAAGTAATAGTCACATGACAGGTAATTTTCTTAAATGACATTAAAACTATACTTTTAGGAAAAAAAAACTTTGATACCTAATTTGCGTGCGAGTTTTATTTTTATTAAATTCAACAACTAATATCACTTTTGTTATTAATGTAGTAATTAGGAAACGCAAGTAATAAAGGCGGTAAAAAGAAATAAATAACTTATGGGATATTTGAAAGCACATTAAAAAAACAATAAATAATAACAATATACGCCTATGAACGCAAACGCTAATATTTATTTCCACGTAATAAAATTTGAAAACACAGGTCACGTGCCTATCACTTGTCACTGATCAGTGAACACGATAACGCCACGCTGCATTGTTATATTGTTAAACCGAATAGAGAGTATAACATATTTTAGCACAGGAGGCAGCTGCCATCTGAGTAAGGGATCCCGTAATGAAAAGATTAACAAGTAACCTGTAATAATATTTAAACAATAACTGGACTACTTTAATCCCATATAATTTGAACCTTTGGTCTTATAAAACTTGCCTGCGTCTCGTTTTGTAATTTTTGCACGCGTTAAATAATCACCTTTGTTTCCTTATTTATTATATAAACAGCCATTATCACACATGTAACATAATATTAAATCTATTTTCTTTTTTAAATAACAAAAAATTTCGTAGTAACATGCAAAAAAATTAAAAATACTGTAGGTATTTTTGTATCTTGAAACCCTGGCCTTAGCCAGAATGGAATAATGGACAGAATTGAGATTTTTTAACTAGGGCTTTTATAAAATATCTACCTATATAAATACATAGGCACATATATTAGGGCGGCCGATTTTTTTTTCTACTAACCCCAAAAACTGGTTGGAAAAATTGCAAAAAACCTTGTCGCTTCTGGAAAACCTGCTATAAACGTGAAGACAATGTAATTCATTATTGGCATCAGTGCCGTTCCTGACGGGCGTGCAAGCCGTGCCTGCACGGAGGCGCCAGACGGAGAGGGCGCCGAGAGGCGCCTCATTATGATTAAAAAAAAATTGCTTTTGAATTACTAAATGTACCTAAATTTCTGAAGGTTAAAGTTGTTATTTTGTGAGTGAAACTAACTAAACACAATAAACATAAATAATCTCTTCATAACATTTATTTAATAAGAAAGAAGACTATTAAACACAAGTACCTACTTCGTAACACCTCTACTTTGATAAATTTAACTCATCCGGACGAATATTGCCTTCTGCGCAGCGCAATTCTCCAGACGAATGGCGTGTGCGTACCGGCGTACGAATTCTACTTTCTACGCAGTGTTGCCAAATATGGTGATTTTCCGTCATTTGGGCGATTTTTTTCTACGACGTTCTGGGGCAAAAAAAATATTTGGCGATTAAAGCCACTATTTAGAAATGTTTGGCGTAAAATATTGTAGCAATAGACAAAAGAAAATTGTACCTGTTTATTTAGGTATTAATATTGTAAAAGAAACAACATCAGATGCTTTAAGATAGAGATAGTATAGAAAAAAAACCCATGCTTTCAAATATCTTTAGTTTATTAGGAAAATGGGGTTTTATAAAAAATTGATTTTTTTGTTATTAAAGTTTTGTTTACAAGATAAATATTTTTCAATAGTATTTTTATTTAAAGTATAAATTCTATTTAAAAGACAATTTTAGCATATAGATCTTGGCGATTTTTGGCGATAATTTAAGTTTGATATGTCGATTTTTTATCGCGGCCATCTGACTAAACTATCTACGGTCAACCATGAGTCAAGAAAGACTAACTAATTTGGCCGTATTAAGCATTGAACATGAGTTAACTAATAAAATTAACACTTCTGATATTGTTGACAAATTTGCGGAAGTAAAGGCTAGAAGGGCACATATTTAATTCATGCATAAAATTTTATTTCAAGAATAAATAAATTATGTTGCTGATAAATTGCTTTTATTTTCCTGTTTTATTAAGAGTATAATTGCCTGAATAGAAGAGAGACGTATAAGATGCACCTAGTAAAAAATAATAATATTAGCACAATATAGAGCGACATGCAAAATTTTATTAACAGAATGAAAATAAATCAAGTGTTGAAGTATCAAGCAAATGAAGTTTATCATTCCTGTTAATAAAATTTAAACGATGAAAAAAACGGGCGCCAAAAAATAAATGGCACGGAGGTGATAACATAGCCAGGAACGGCACTGATTGGCATTATTTTAAAATAGAAACGCAAATACTCCAAAGTAACCCGTTTTAGCAAATTTTTCAAAGGTGGTACCTTAGTCATATTTAAACGCTGTTAATTTTTTACTTCCTTGTACGAAGTAAAGAAAGTATTGTAATTGCAATAAAAAAATTGGTTTTAAGAATTCAACGGAAATATCCATATTGTTCAGATACCTATGTATGATCTTGCATAGCTCAAAAATGCATGTCTTTTATTGCAATCACCAATGCCAAACGATACTTTGCTCCAAAAGTTTTTTGTTTTTCTCATAAATCAAAAACGATTATCCTTAAATGCCAAAGAATGTATCTCACTTTCAAATAAAGCAAGTTTGAATGAAGTGTAGCAAAAAATGTGTATAAGTTAAACGACGTGCAAACAGTTTTTTGTAAACGTAGGATTAATTAGTTTTACCAGGGCATAGCAGCGGTGACCCCCTCCCCCTCTCCCGGCTAAGATCCTGCTTCAAACACTCTCTGAATGTTCGTAGTCTTATTATCTACTCTTTGAAGCTAATACGTGCAGAGTATCAATACATTTCTATTTAGAAAAGATTTTACTATTTTTTGTGACATGAGTGCTCTCAAACTGCATTTCAAATTCGCTGTCTGAGTATCTCATTACAAAAGCTTCGGGAAAACAAACAAAATAGACATGTATTTAATGAACGAGGTAGTAAGGGAATCCAGTATCCAGCGTAGAACGTGGTAATTTGGGAAACCCTTTCACGACAAGGCGAATTGGACAGCTTCCTGGGATTAGGAAGGCTGTTCGCGTTCGTTTGTTCTAGTCGATTTTATCGGCTCCAACAAGCATTTAAATATCCGAAAGTAATGCGACAGGATTTCCGCATTCCATTCAATATTTAAATCTCGTTTTATCCGACGGATTCAGTTTTAATATCTTTTTTAATTTCACAGCCAAAGATTTTAATTTTTATTGAGAGATAAATATACAAACAACAATGAATGTGAAAAGTTAGCGAGCTCCGACTTGTTAAATAAAATGTGAGATCTGGGGTTAAATGCAGCGACACCAAACTAAACAATTTGTCCAAGTGTTTCGGAACCCATTATAAGCTGTAGATCTCTTTCACTCACCACTCCGGTCAATGCAAGTAAAATATCATGAAAATCTTTGATACTTACGGCTATATTACAAAAAGGAAATTTGTGTCGAGAAAGAAAAGGAAATAAAAAAGCGATTAACAGTTTAATTCTCGTCACTTGATTTTAAAATTTATAAAATTCAATATTACATCTAAAACTAATTTATATTTAATAATCTCTTTTATTTAATATTTTCATCTAATTTATCGGAAGAAAAATAATATGATTTTTATTTTTTGTTGGATTTTAATAATCACTGTTGCACCTGTTTGTCAACAACAATTTTAATGACCTGTTTTTGGTTTGTTATCAATATATAAATGTAGAATTGAATTCAATGACCTTTCACAACGCCCACTTTCTTGTTAACTACCACCACTTGAATTTCGTGGGAGGTACTGCAAAATATAAACTGCACTTGTTACTTGGCAACGTTTGTAAAACTTCAATTATTTGTTAACAATAATATTTTGTTTCAATACAAACAAATATACATAACGATGTATTCATAGTATGGCTATACATCAGGGCTGGACTTATGTATAAGCATACTAAGCACGTGCTTAGGGCCCCCTAGAATTTTCATCAAATATTTTAATAGAAATCGTTGGTTGATTCAAATTTCCCGCACAATAGACCAATATAGTAGTAGAACATTTCGCCTCCGAATAAGTTCAAAAGAATATTCATATATGACATTTCCGTACAACATTATTAATTGATTGTAATCAATACATATACTGCTTGTTTTGTACAGGATGATTTATTTGATAGTGGGGGGGGGGGGGTCCCGAACGAGTACTGCGTAGGGCCCCCAACGGTATTAGTCCGACCCTGGTATACATGCATATTTTAGTTATTGTGTTAAAAGATTCTTTAAATTATTTTATATAATGACTACTTTAACTACTATTATTTATTTATTTATTGTTTTATATCTTGACAATGTTCGTTTATATAAATTTTTACTGTATGAATGCTGCATATTTTACCTTCAGCATCAATGTTATTTGTCGACCATTTCTCGCCCTGAAGAAGATTTTTGTGAAATCGAAACGTCGGCTTCGAAATAAACTGTATCAACTGACTGCCTGTCTGATTATTCTCCATATTCTATTCCACAACAGTCGATCATGAAATTCCTTCCATTAGTTAATTTGACTGTTAGTAACATATTTATGATGTGGACAAAAAAAAAATTAACATATGTACACAGACACATCGTCGTAAAAATAATAAAAATGGGTCTTACATAAAGTGTTCATTTTCAAAAAAAAATTGAATTGATATAATACCTCTTTTACCTACACATCAAAAGGCAAAAATAAAGTAAATAATGAATTGAATATAGAATATTAATTGGTACGTGAATTCTCTGTGGATTCTAAATGCACTACAGCGTAAATAAATTTACCGGTAATGTTTTAAATAAAAATAAACTTCATATGACTAATTGTAAACATTTTAAAAGGAATGCAGCCATTAACAAGCAAAAAATATATATCATTCTTGTTCTGAATTCACGCTACGCACGAATTAAAATTCGGTTGCCATCCAGTCTCCATATGGCCTCACGGATGTGAGCTCAGAACACCTTACTTATCACAACCCGTTGAACTGGTAACCTGGATACCTACACTCCCAATAAACAATATAAATATTCACTTGTTTGGAAACCCACCGCCTTCCTCGATACGGGAAAGGACACTATTTGTTCTAAGGTGTTAAGTGAATGCTAAGTGTTGATATTGGCAATTTGGTTCTGTTCTAGCAAATAACAGTTAAATGACGTGACGTGACCGAGTGTCACAGTCGCGGTTTCTCCGCTTGGTTAATCAAGGTAATGTGTGATTCTACGTTTGATTCCGGTTGTTTTGCCGAAAATTATTACGTAGAATTCATATCCTGATTATTGTAGGTCGGCAGTCTAATTCGAATAAAATATAACTTTGTGATTGTGACACACTTTGTAATGCTCGTTAGTTATCTAGCTTCATATGCAAATTAATTACAAAAAATACAAAACTTAAAAAAAAATCTTTAGAATATTTTTATAGGAAAAACATTTTTAGAGAAGGTAATAATTCTTTACACATACGTAGAAAATAAAGTTATGTTTACGATCACTTAGTTATACATTTTCTTTAGAAATTATCAGAATAAATAATTTAAAATAATAGTAGAGAATGTTGGAATCCACACTAAAAATTCTTGTTTTTATTCGTATGTAGTTTATCGTGTATCTAGTAGGAAAAGGGAATTAAAGGGATGTATTAACGGACGGTGGTGAAAATTGTAGGCGAGGCCAGCAACACCAGTCCGGGAAGTTACTTTTTATACGTGGTACACATACATTTTTTTTAATCAGTTTATATTAAATAATAATGAAATAAATATGTTTGTATTTTTATTTACGGAGAACAATGGACTGCGTACGATATTCCCAGATTCAGTGGCAGACCCAGAAACATTCCTAGGGAGGGGCGAATTACCGTTTTTTTTAGGCAATCATAAACAATAAAATTTATAATAATAACCACAAAATTTATTAATTGACATAAAGTCATTGAATTAGAAAAAATATTAAAAATTAGAATTATACATACAAAAGAATAACTAAACTTATAATAGATTTTTTTCATCGATGCGAATCGGATCCAAACTTACTTCGAATCCAAATTCTTTCAACAGTTTTCCATAATATGGAAAAGCTACGTTCAGCCGTAGTCATACTTGCAAAGAGCGTTATTAATATTTTTAATAATTTATTTACTTATAAATAAATATTAGCACCAAATTTTTCAGAACTTCGTTTGCACTGACGGAAATATCATTGTAAGTTAGGCATTTGTATTTCCACAACAATATTTCGACAAATAGTTTTTTTTCTTAACAATTCTACTCCAAATCTTTATAATATACCGGGTGGCTGATTTTTCATTGTCCAGGCCATATCTCCTGAAATATTAAATATACAAGAAAAAGCTAAGTAGGAAACTTGTGTAACAAGACCTGGTCTTTAAAATAGCGTTAACAGATGTTTTCCATGGCCTACTGATTTGGCGGAAATATATTTAACTTTGTTTTTTTAAATAGAACTCTTTACAATTATGTATAACAAGTGGGGGTTTGCCTTTAATTTATGCTTAATAATGCAAAAAATAAAATGATATAAGTCGGCTGTGTTTTCTCATTGTTAATCACTATTTTTTTTTATAAATCTGATACAAGTGTTTATTAGAAGTGTTTTACGATTTTTATTTTATTATTACTTGATTTGTGAAAACAGCAGAGCATATCAACCTTTTCACTATTTGTAAAATTCATTTTTCTTTTGCAATTACGAAGTACAACACCTTTTCAACTAATAAATACTTCTGTCTGTTTCCTGGCAGTTGTCTACAGGTATAAATAATAAAATAATTGCAAATAACAGCTGTCTCATATAATTTTATTTTTTACATTATTAAGCATAAATTAAAGGCAAACCTTCAGTTGTTTTACATAATTGTAAAGAGAAATTAATGTAGAATCTTATTCCGTAAAAACATACAGGGTGTTCCATTTAAAAAACCAAAGATAAATATATTTCCGCCAAATCAGTAGGCCATGGAAAACATCTGTTAACGCTATTTTATAGACCAGGTCTTGTTACATAAGTTTCCTATTTAGCTTTGTCTTGTATATTTAATATTTCAGGAGATATGGCCCGGACAATGAAAAATCAGCCACCCTGTATGTATATATGAGATGCGTATGCACTGCAGATTTATTTACTATTATTTTCGAAATTCAAAACCTGGCATGTCTGGAGGGGTGGAGGGCGATCGTTGCCCCTCAAATCCGCCACTGCCCGGATTCTCATTTTTCGCAGCTTAGCAACTACATTAAATTACCGATATAAGGCACTTCCCGGTTCGAAAACACCGGAAAGGTGTCAGTTTTCGTCCGATCGAAAAAAAATATTATTGTATCAAGATACACTATACTGTCCAATAAGTACAGTTGTCTATTTCTATATAAAATATAAAAGTATGACTTAAGAAATAACTCATTCTACACGAGTAATACTTTTCTGCTACAGTAGTGTAACATTTTATTTATTTAGGTGAAATGTAAAAATGATTAAAACACTAATATTTATATAACTAAGTTTAATAAACGAAATATGAATGATAAAAGATAATAAAAATAAGTAACACTATGAATAAACAACTTTAAACACTAATTTAAGAAAAACAATTATTAATAAAAAATTAAACACTAAGATTATTTATTTAAACATTTAACACTACTCACTAGTTATTTATATCACCAACTATTTATTTTTACTACGCGTATTAATATCAGGCTGTCCTCGCGATCTCCCCTGCTCAGGCTAAATAGTAGACCAATTAAGTTCGAGAATGTTCTCGTACCCTCAAGACGATTGAACAATAGAAGCGTTACGAGCGGGTCACGATAGTAGTAAAGCAGTGAGAGAGCTGGACCATTTGGTTGGTTCTCGGAGGTTGTAGGTAAGGAGGAGATGTTGGTAAAATCACTATCCTAAAAGTGAACACGAGGAAGATGCACCCGGAACTTAGGTCAATTTTTATATATCGAGGGGTAAGGATGCTGCTCGGCACAGGTGTCTCTTAGGCTTGTAGGTCAATGTCTTACATTGGCACAAGTTCAAATTGCATCTATGTGATGCTGAAAGAATTAAGGTACACATGTAAATTGCACCTGTGTAATACTGGAAGAGGGTGGTTGAACACTAAAATGTGTCAATAACCTAGTCCGTCTTCAGGAGCTTGACATTGATTTGTAGGTCAGTGACTTACTAAGGACATATCCAAATTGCACCTTCTTAACTGACGAGACACATCGGTTAAATGGTCACAGCAGATACATGCTATCTATTCATCAAAATTGTAAAGTGAGAAACAGGACAATACTTTAAAAAATATAAACGATTCTTTCTACTTCTTGAATAATGTAGTTAATATTTCATAAATGTGTTCCTTTGAATATATTCTATCGTACCAAGACTTTCATTAAATCAAATAAGCTTGATGTTTTTGAATTACTTGACTTGAAAGTCAAGGTTTGTTAAATTCACTACTTGACTTGATTTTCTATCGTAGCTACTTTACTTGATATCAAGCAATTTCAAGCTACTTGATATTACTTGATAATCAGATCACATTTCGCACATTTCAAATTTACCCTAACAAGTCTGGGAATATAAGGGGGAAATGAAAAATAACGGATGTGAAGTGAGCAAAACACGTATCAACTAATTCCGTTTTATTATTTTCTTTAATATTTAAGAACATTAAGTTCTTATTTTTTGGACAAGTTTTTAAATAGTATATTTGTATATTTTTACATTGTATTATTTCTTGTGAACAAGTTACAGGTTAGTATTATTTTTGAATTTCGATACAGTTTAAAAATAAAAGTCTTCAATGAATATCTCATTGTAATTTCTTAAATCTACATAATTGATGAAAAATCAAGTAGTATTGAAGAACTAATTGATTTTTCACGTACTTGAAATATTACTACTTGATTTCAAGTCATGTCAAGTAGCGTGAATATCAAGTCAACTTATGAAACCCTAATGATTTCCTTGACTTGGAAATTTTATTTGTTATATCATTCAGAATGAAACATTTTTTCCGGGCACTCTGGTTTCCTTCTGTCGTAGATATGTTACAGAAAAAGTGCCCAGGAAAAATGGCAAGTTTTATTGTAAATTCATCGGCCAATGCCCGATCTATTCTTGAATTTCCCTTACCTTACGTTGACAGTAAAGATAATTTTTGTAAAGAAGCACTGTGAGAAAATATTTCTCATTATGATAATGCGCAATGTTGGCAAATATTTCACAAGCTGAACTTAAAATTGTGGAAAATATGCAAGTTTCAAGCTTTAAATTATTATTATTAAATTATCTAAACTTGATTTATTAACATAGAAAACTTGATTTAAAATATTTAATTATTAGGTATAAAAAATGTCATAAATAAGGATAATAAATGTTTGCTACGCACATTATGCATAATACTGCACTCATAAATTATAAAAATAAAAGTGCAAGAGATTGTTTTGCATGTGAAATATCATATTTATTTTTTAGTAAAACTTACTCTCATATACCTGCATGAGTACATAAATTTTATTATACTAGTTTGAAATTTTTATATCCGCAAAATAAATTCAGGGCGATATCTAATTTATGAAAATAATAAAAATATTATGTTGTGTATTGCACGTATATGAACATTAACACAATACGAACATTGTTATGTTTCTAGTTATTTATTAAATAGAAATATTCACACATTTAAAAGCTCTGTGCTAGGGTATATAATATTTATAACCTTTTACAAAAAGGTTATAAAATATTTACGACAATATTTTCATTACTAAAAATATAATAAACTGAAATTATCAGAAAACAATTTTAATATTATAGCAAGATCCTATATGAGGTTTAATACAGTGACCTGGAAATTAAGTTCGTAATATTAATAATAAAAATTTCACACAATGCTCTTTTATAGAATAATATCAGAAATCTATTTCTTAGTAATACCCATGATCACATATAAAGCTTGTTAATGTCCGTGTTATAAAACGTGTAACGACTTTGGTTCCAAATTTTCAACCATTCCATTCCATTTAGTCTGCCATTGCCATTTCAATATATTTATTGTTTATTTGGTTTCGCATCGTATTTCAACGTGATTTTATGAACATGTTATTGCGAACTTGATATGCCATTTATATTTCATTTTCCACAATATAACACTGACTTTCAATGCTGATATGGAAATTTATTTTTCGTACTTATCGACTGATTCGTTTTGAAAAAAATTAAGATTTTTCTGTAATATATGAGACGTATAATTCTAATATGTGTATAGGTACCAAGGATTCAGAATACTTTATAAATATTCATTTCAATATAACTGCAGTAATACTTCAAGTTATTGGAACCAGTGACGCACTCAGAATTGTATTTAGAGGGGGGCTAAACATTTTTTTGTGTGTACGTTCCAACATTTTTTACGCACAACTGCATCGTAATTGTTTATTTATAATTTGGTTACGAAGGCGGAAACTTTTACTTTACGGCCCCGGGCGATAAAGTAGAGAAAAATGCCAGCCGGGCGATAAATAAAATATCAGAAATCTGAGTAGTAATACCTTGTATTCGTTTTCATACTTTTAAATTTACCAGGACATTCTACTAAAGTTTTATTAGCTTCCAGTAAAATTTAGTAAAGAATTTTTGCAATTTGCTGACCTACATTGTTTACACAAAATTACCAGGTTACCAATGCAACGCATCTCCTTAATGTTTTTTAGTATATCATAAAACATTACAGAATCATTAACGACCCAAATGAATGTGCTCGTACGGATAAGAAGATAATTTTTCATACTGTAGCGATCCCAAGGTCACGTCGACGGTGACGGTTGTTAACAGACATGTCAAGACTGGTTCGCAACGCTTCTATTGTTCAGTCGTCTCGAGAGTGTGAGAACATTCCGAACTTAATTGGTCTATTATTTAAGCCTGAGCAGGGGAGAACGCGAGGACAGTTTGATATTAATACGCGTAGTGAACATAAATAGTGGTGGAAATAAATATCGTATAAATAAGTAATGCGTAGTGTTAAATGTTTAAATAAGTAATCTTAGTGGTTAAGTTTTTATTAATAACTGTTACTCTTAAATTAGTGTTTATGTTTTTTTTATTCATAGTGTTAGTTATTTTTATTATATTTTATTATTCATATTTCGTATATTAAACTTATATAAATATTGGTGATTTAAATATTTTTACACTTCACCTATATAAATAAACGTTACAATACTTTACTTTTGAATGTCGAACATTATTATTTCTATGAATCATGTAATAAAAATTGTACAAACAAAATTGAAAGAAAATTGATTTGTAATAATAATAGTAGGGAAAGCATACGGCAAATAATTTTCACGGTGACGTAAAAATCAACCCGCGTAAAAAATACAGAATGGAGATAACAAGTGAGGATAAGAAAAAGAATCCGTTGGAATGACCTGCGGCAGAATCACGATTTTATTGGCTGATTCTATATACTCGCAATGTCGAATGTTTTTTCCTACCGATAAGACATTGCACCTTTGGGAGTTCATGCCGATTTTATAGTTTATTGATTCCTTCATAGTCAGGGTTTGTGTATTTCACACATACGACTTTCTTTTTTGTTCTTGTTAAACCGGGTAACCCATTTTAAAAAATTCAAAGAATATCTCGAGAAATATGCTTCGTACAATAAAATGTTCCGAACAAAAATATTTTGTCGGTTCTAGAGACATCTGTCAGGAATAAAAAAATCTTCAAATAAACCCTACATATTTCATCTATCATACGTTGGTTTGTTCAATAGATTATCGATTTCACGTTATGTATTAATAAATATTATTTTATAATATTCTCTAGTGAGTAACGTTTTCGTGATCAAGTCTGTATGGTTTGATAAAATAAGAAAGTTGTGTCCCGTATTTTGAGAACCACTGGTTGAATAAAAAATTTCTTTTACTCATTGTATTAGTCTTGTAAAATGGTGGTTCTTTGCTAATTTAACCAACCTCGTAGCTCTTATAGTTCTCGAGATAGCAATGGTGGCACGCTTAAATGGAACACCCTGTATATTGTGTTATGATTTTGATTATTATAAAAAAAAATACCTTCATGGAAAATTTGAAAAGTCGGCACCATAATAGTAAATAGTAGAAAAAATAAATTAATAAATTTTCGTGGCGTCCCTTTCACAAGAGGTATGAGATAGAGACAGAAGTAGTGACAGGAGCTTCTAATGAATAAACGTATAGAAACCACTTTCTAGTAGAGGATTCGACGTCATAGGAACACATCCACAGTTTAACTTAAAAAAATTGTTTATAAATATGAATACTTCATAATAATACTTTTATTTCATCCCAAAATTATTTTTCAATATGCTTTTCGTTTAAATTGATATATTTATCATTTCCTATGTATAACAATGGCGGTCTAATGCTGAAATATGTGCAGATTTATAAAAATATTTCTAAATTATTTAAAAAACCTACAAAATAAAGTAAAAAATCTGTAGTTTCAATTTTATAAGAGTTTCTATAAAATATTCATGAATAACACACACATCGAGCCTTCTAGGTATTAATAATTCAGGTGAATTTTTTTGCGTCACAGTTGACTATTTTATTTTATATTTCTGATGTTCCAGTTTTGTAAGAGATATGTAAGTGTTGCCCTTATAAAAGAAATATCGGATTCGATTCTGGTCTATTTGATTTTCTTTTGTGCTGAATTCTCCATGAAATGCGCTGTCCACTTTCAACAGAATTGAGAGAACTAAAACTATGTCATGTATTATTGCTTTATTTTTCAGCAATTGTTTGTTTTCGCTTTATGTAGCGAAACAAAATATTGCGACACTAAAAAAAGTTCAACAATGATTAAATTCACTTCAAATCAACATCAATTCGTTTTCTATCAACACTACATTCCTGAAAGGAACAGATTCAAAATAACAAATGCGCACGGTTGATGTACTGCCTCTTTATATAAATGGGATAAAATAACATCAGGCTGTGGTACTATCACAAAATCAGTACAACACGAAGTACAAGAGTACCCTTAAATGAGGTATAACAGAGAGATATGCCACACTCCTAAAGCTACGTACTACTGAATAAGCAAAAGATGTATGGTCGAGAATCGCCTAACAGTCAGCTGCGTCAGAACAATTCGCCAGCTGAGTAGTGCACACTTACAGTTAGACGAACGAAATATTGATATAAGTTTTGTCACCTATCCTCATTATTTGTTTGGTTGAGTTTTCTATATAACTACTCCACTAGTCCACTGTTCTCAAACAGCTGGCTGCAAGCGATTTTAAACCTTGGATCTTTCGACAATATATTTGGGCAATGCCATATCTCTATGTTATACCTCATCTAAGAGAGTACCATATAAGCACTTACTGATCAGAAGTCTTAATTTCAAATGCGATGATGAAAATACAATCAACTAAATTACTAACTTTAAATTTTTTAAATGGATAATGTACTATTTAATATTGCTGTCAAAATATCGATAAGATATTTTTATTTAAGTTTTACTTAAAATTTAAGTCTTGTTGGTGCAAATGGCCATTGATACCATTCGTTATATAAACCTATTTGGTTAATACTATTTGGTTCTAATTATCACATACAGACGTGAATTTGTAATGCAACAATGACACGAAATCAATATCATAGAAAGTTATATCATTAACGAAACGTGAATTGTACTCGTGGTATCTATATGTTTACAAAGTTGATTAGGATGAGTGAAACGTTGTGAAGTTTATACGTTACAGGGGCTTATATGAATAGCTTTATGAATGCTAATGATGGAGAAGAGATGAACTTGGACAGAATGTATGTGTGCAATATAACCATTATGCTACGTATGCTTGTCGGAAGGGATTTCCTTCCTACACAAATTACAATGAATTCCGTCTATTTGCGCAGTAAATAAACCAACATCAAATACTGATTGAAGATAATGGAATGTGAAATATAATATCGAATATATAATCTTATAGTGTAACAAAGTTTCCTTGTCCTGTCAACAACATACAAAAATATTAGCTGTGGCCAACATAGAACCAATCAGCAATACTGAATATGTAGGTACTCTACATCGATAATATATATTAAAATACTAATGTATGAAATTTTATTAAAATTTTTTTGTTAATAATTTTTGTTTTGCGATATATTTATTAATTACAAAATATTTGCAAGAAACCTAAAAATGACAAAAGTAAACTATGACTTCATGTTCTTTTAACAAAAGTGCCATTAATGCCAGAAATTATGATCAGAATATCATCATTCAAAAGAATGTGGACATCATTATATAGCAACACTGAGTCTAATTTCTAAATTTCTTGCCACACTCTCAAAGAAATATATTTTAAATATTTAGTTCATTTTATTAAAAATACACGGGTAACAAGTACTTATTTACTACTACACGCTATGTCATATATTTTAGTGTCTACATATAAACAGTGATATAGAATATTACTCTTTACACTGCTGATCAAACAATAACTGTTAGTACCGTACAGAGGACTACAAATTAGGATGCTACTGTGACAGGCGCGTCCATATGTCCAGTTTGACGGAAATGCAGGAACAAAATATTCGCGTTGTATCAATTTGATCGACTGCGCCCGACGGAAGGTTAAACAGTTCAATATTCAATAGGGAATATTTATTTACTTTTCCTACTTCTTTTTTTTTTCAATTTCGCAAATCAACATCTCAATAAGTAAAACACTACTAATACTCGCGATTTATATCTGTAAACTGCAATTAAATAAATCCTATTGGCTTATATTAGAGATTTTTTTACGTTTAAAAAAAAAACGAGTCAGAACATCCCTTCCCCTCTTCGAAAAGAAAGTCTGGATTCATCTTTGTGTCAAATGTGAACAAAATGTTATTCCGTGCTATAAAAAGTCATATTTAGGGCCAGTTTTTTCACCTACGGTTACCTTAATCGTCGGTTAAATGTTAAAAGAAAAGTATCACATCGAAATAGTAAATAATATATATTTTTGACAACTTATATCAGGATTTCGATGCGATATTTTTTTTTAACACTTTGAAAGTGAAAAACAGGCCCTCAGGTATAAATAAAGTAAAAAATCTTTATTTCAAACTTGTATTTTTTTATGATTATCTATTATTATAAACGTTGTTATATATTGTAGTATATTGGTATGATACAGATACAGGGAACACACCAACTCTGTATTCAACTTCACCCAATCGATCAGCAATTTCATACTAAATCATATTAAAGAAGTATTCAATATTGGCCGAGATATCGGTCTGATTTAAATATAATGCGTCACAAGGTGTTTAAATGAAGTGGTATTCTAACCCCACATCTAACATGTGACTAGTAAAGTCCTAAAAAGACTTCATAGCAGTAATGCCGTGAGAGAATATGTCAACCCACGTGATAAAAACAGTTAAGTGAGCCGTAGCTCAGTTGGTAGAGCAACATCCCGACAAGATGTAGATCTCTGGTTCAAATCCCTGCGATTGACATATTCTCACAATTGATTTCAGTTTATATCATATTAAAATCAAATTATCCCCAGATTCGGCAACGAAGGCTACTACAACAAACTGAAACTCCCGGCCCCGGACAGCAACTACTACTTCCGGCGGCCGGTAAAGCAGACGGACTACAAGGTGTTCCACAAGATCCCCAGCTCGTCGATGCTGCTCACCACGTACGACCCGTTCTACAGCCCGCTGCTGTCGCGGCTGGACGCCGTGTTCATGCAGCTGGGGCTGGGAGAGGGCAAGGGCTCGCAGGTGGAGCGCTGCCGAGAGCGGCTGGTGTGTCTCATGTACGCTAGTCCGGCCAAGTACGCGCCGTATAGTAATTTGGTCTCGGCGCAGCTTTCCAGGTAAAGTTTGTTCGAGAATTAACCAAGTTCACGGTCAGAAATTAGTGGTTAGTGGTTAATGGTTATGTTTAGTAGTTAATGGTTAAGTTAAAACTTGAAGAATGTTGTTCACAATACATCAAATTAACACTGTCGAATTATGAGTTTTGTTTAGAGTTAAAAAAGAGTTTTAATAAATAATCAAACTAAATTACTGACGTGTTCTTGAATTAAGTTTTTCTATTTTTTGAATTGGGTGTAATCTCCATCTTCTCCGAACTCTACTTTTTTTCCTGAGACAAAAAGGTAGATTCAGATATTTGCTTATTAAACATTGCATAAGAATATACAACACAGGAAAACATAAGCAATTCAAGAGATTGAGTAGAAAACACAACAAATCGAACGACATAACTTCAAGTCGGTATTTACAACTAATTTCATACATTACCATATTAATTAATTTTATATGGTGCTCGATTGTGCTCTAATGAATTTTCCTTTTTCCAAAATATAAATATATTGCACTACATGACCAAAGACCTTGAATGACATATAATTATAATATTGACAGCAAAGTGACAGTCATTACAGCACACAACGAATATTCACGTAGCATGGTCGAACATGGAAAACAGCTCCGAAATAAAATATAATCAATTCCCTGTGATGTTGCTATGTTTACTACGCAATCTCTGGATTAATAATAATTGTTTTTTTAAAAGCATACAATTTAGATTTTTTTACTACTCTCAAAATGGCGTTACTTCTACCTTTTTATATAAAATTCCTATATAATTTTACTCTATTTATGTTAACGACTAACGATAAAGTTCCAAATGCAAACCCCTTGCGCTAACCTTAGTTAGAGTAGCCTACACTTCGCTAATTTTTCTGATGTGACCGCAGTAGTATAAACGCACATGTCAAACTTCTGTGTTAACGAAAACAACTAACCATTAACTACTAATTTCTGATTGTAAATAAGGCTTAAGACCCCACTGCTCTACTAACTTCTTGATATTTTCGAATTCTAAATATATATAAAATACGAAAACAAAAAGACAAACGACCATAAATGATTTCTTCACAAAAATAAGAGGTCAAATGAAGATGAAGTTTCTCATCCTAATAATATTATATTTAATACTTAGTTTTACAAAAAAAAACTGATAAATTTCGTTATTCTCTTTTCTGTTTCACATATCCTCTTTATTAACCTGTTCCTCGCACTTTAAAGACAATTTCTTGATTTAAGATAATAATGTAACAAAATAATTTATAAATTTAATGCTGGCTGCCTTATACTTAACGACAATATGCGATTCGAGCAACACTCTCCTCGTACAGAAATCAGTTGGCTCTAAATAGCAATAAAATAAAATATCGAGCTGTTTTCTGCATTTTCTGCATTGCATTCTTCAAGAGCTGAGATGATGTAAGAATTTTTGGATCATGGTGACATACCGAACAGAATTCGGTCGGTAGTAGTTTTTCGAAAAATAAATTTCAACGGCAAAAGTGCGCTGCTTTTTGGACTACGCCATATTTACGATTGAGACTTTCTTTGTTTCTGGTAGTCGTATACCTATATTAAAATGTGTTTTTTTTTAATTTAATTTGAACGAGATACAAGTGTATATACATGTTTTTAATATTTTGGAATTTACGGCAACAAACAAAACAAAAAATTAAATCCAGGGAGGTCGCAGGATTTTCGCGCTGAATTATATTATTTATAAAAATATAAAGGATATTTTTGAATATTTTTTTTATATTACACAGGACACAGGCCCAGTGTTAGCACCTACTTAAATACTTTCATAGTGGTTGCATTTTACATGAAAATAAAAAAAATACGTATTAACAATAAACTTGTAGATAAAATTCGAAGAAATTAATATTTTTTTTGTATACATTTCTTATTAATGCAACTGTAAAATTATAAAGCAGTAAAACAACGAATTTAGAATTTACATAATGAATATCGTACACCAAACATAATTAAATCATTTTTATTTTTAAAAATCGTCATGCAAAATAGGAACTCTACATTTTGATATTTCAATTAGTACTCCAGAATAATTAATAAAATGGAAATTTAATTATGAATAAATGGCACCAAATTGCAATATAATGTTTGTTAATATTCTATTTTCTGCAATTATTTTTATAATTGGACTTCTCCCTGGAAGTCAATTATTTTTTTTTAATTCAATGATATACATGAAAATATAATAAATGTGAATATAATTTCAAATATGCAAACAAAATAAACAAAAGTTTTACACATATTTCATTGTGTAAATATTTTCTTTCACACAAAATAAATCTCAAGTATATTTATGCAAATCAGAGGGGCTTTTAAGAATTTATATGAAAAACTTTTTCTGGATTCATAAATTATATTTTACTGAGTTTGCCAGTGTTTGCCGAGATACGAGTTTAAATAGTAGTTTGAGTTTGAAACTTCTGCTTTATTCTGTAGTTTTTCTGCACAAACACAGAACTGTAAATAACGTAAAATACTTTATTGCGAATTACGGTTAAAAAGCCTTAAAAATAACCAGAACCGGTTACTTGCTTTAAGTATTTTATTTGTATGTCGGGATAAATGTATTTAAACGTTTTGGTACAGTGATCATGAAGAATGCTTTGTAAAGCAAAATTTTCGTATTTCATTATAAATTAACTTCAAAAGAATGATATTCATGATGATTCATAATGAGTTAAACAAAATGAAACCATACATTTGAGGACTCATTTTCATTACAAAGTTACAGCCCTTTGGAGGTATGTTTCTTCAAACAAATTTAAAAGCATGTTTTACTTTTGTTTCTCTATCTTAACTAATTCCGTCTCATATGGGGAACTCAGAGACGGATTTATGAATTTTGAGGCCTGAAGCGGTTAAAAAATTTAGGCCCTGTAGATACTTCATTTTTTTGTTATGTATGTATTTAACACGTACCTAAACCTAAAAATCTTTCTATTATTTTTTCCCCATAAACATACCCTAATAAAAAACATAATTGATGGTCAAAATTACTGAGCCTATGTTACTACCCATTAAATCAATAAAGTCGGAACAAATAACGTGTGATAAATAGCAATCATTACTGTTTCCTTTCTGTCCTAATTTTGTGGTAAACATAAACAATTATGTAATTCCCTTTTGAATTTAATGTTAAATTTTCGTCAGTCAGATTTTTTTATCTCTGGTTAAAGGCTAGTTGTCGTAATAGAAAAATATCGCATCGAAATCCTGCAATTGCAATCCCAAAATATGCATTATTTACTATTTCGATGCGATACTTATCTACTGGTGGTTAGGGTAACCGGCACTTTAGCTAGATGTAAAAAATCGGCCTATATCTTGTTTCTAATAAGCACACGTACTTTACATGATCTGATCTTTATGCGACATATTTTTGTAAACAATTCCAAGTAATTCAGCTATTATTTCGAGGGGTAAAAGCACAGAATAGGTTTATACAGAAGCGACAGTAAGAGAGAGAAAAGAAAATTAGAGAGAGACGGAAAGCCAACAAATTTAAAGGGCTCATTGTTTAAAATCGGAAAGTTTGGTCACATCTTAGGGAGAGATAGGGGAAGCCAACAAATTTAAAGGTCTATACAGTGCTCCAAGGTCATAGAACTGAATAGGGTAACATGAAAGGTACCGACGGAGTGTTGTTTCTGTATGTAACTATTCTGTGGTAAAAGCGTGAAAGTTTTATTAATTTCAAAGAAAAATTACACGACCCAACTTTTATTTTGTTACTAGTTGAAAGAAATCTTTAATAGAAAATAAAAATGTAGGCCCCATAAATTTGGGGGCCTGAAGCGACCGCTTAATGCTAAATCCGGCCCTGGGGAACTCATAAAATATTTCGTCACTAATACAATTGTCTATTATAATTTTTATTTATTACTTACTTGTAAACCGTTATTTATTTAAATTGTAACTGTTTATTTACCAGGGAAACTAACATTTACAAGCTACTATCTTGTAAAAGTATCTATCAGTTTTATTGGTTACTAATTGCATTGTTTCATTATTAAAAACTGTATTTTGTCCATGTCCTACAAATTTTTGACATGACATTAGTAACTGTCAGAACTTGGTTTTAATTTTAATTTTATTTACAAGTGAATAACAAATAAACTATTGTCCAATATAAGTAAGGTGACAGTTTTACTGTTTTATTTACTACTATCAAATCAGCAGTAAAAACTGTTTTACCTTGCTAATAAAGTAAAATACTATTTCATTTTTACTTCACAAATATTATATACAATATAAAAATCAATGTGACACTTATTTTTTTATAAATATACATAAATATAATTTTTTAACACGTGCATGCAAAACAGTATCGGACAGGGGAGTAAACAGCAAAGCATTCCTTGCGAGCAAAATAACACAAGAGAACAAAAACGTTTTTGCTTCATCGAAACAGGAACTTTTCGGCTCGTTTTGCGTGTACATGGTATAAAAATTATATTTATATTTATAAACTTAAATATTGTATAAATAATTGAATAATTTAGTCCTCGAAGAAGCAATAATGTTACGTAATGTCATGTAATGCGTTTATATTTTTTATTTATACAAATGTTTCCCTCTTATAGACTACATTAGACAATCCGCTAAAGGTATAAGATACGTCTTGTAATCCTGTGTGGAAAAGAAAATACCATATATTTAAATTAATAATCATATTTCATAAAAGGAATGTAGAAAGGTAGGACCTTGAGCTAATTCCTATTCAATATGAATCATATTTCAAATTCCTGGAAGCCTGAAATAATGGAATTATTTATAAATTTAGTTTTGTTTAATGTAGTTTGCTACATATTGATTTTGTACATAGAGACTTCAGTGAAAATACATTTTTATATCTGTTTGGATAAGGGGATAACGACTAATACCATCCGACGCTTTTAAAACGTATTCGAAAACTAACCAAATTACATTAGCTGTAATTTGATACAGAGTGATATATTTGTCCATGTAGAATTAAATTATTAATTGCGCTCTTTAATTATATTACATGTCCCCCATTTCTGTTGCCATTTATCATAACCCCATTTTTCCTCATTATTCTAATTTAAAACATAACCATGAACCATTAGCTACTTCATAAACCAATAAAGCCCCCTTTTTATCAATCATTTGTGATCAACTTTTTCTAAATAAAATTTTCGATTTACGATCGGTAAAGAATATCAATCTCAGTCAATACGATTTCATAATACACCTCACACGCGGAGTCTGGCAGTATGAGTGCGAATATTTGAGTTTCTATTTATAAAGCTAGGTCCATATACAAATGAGGGATTTGGGAGATGCAAGAAGTGGCAGTTGCCTCCACTCCTAAAGCACAGAATAGTTAATAAACCTATTCTGTGCCTAAAGTTTGGACAACCAAGAAAAAATTATTGTGAATAATGATACTAACTCTTTTAAACATTTTTTTCCCGTGGCTTAATTTTTTTGTTTATGTATGGCATCTGTATGACTCAATAATGTATTTATTACAAATTGACTAACAGTCCAGATAAAGGCGACTAACAGTCGATACAAAGACGACTAACATTTTAGATAAATCCGACTAACAATCGAGATGAATTCGACAAATAGTCGAGATAAATTCGACGAACAGTCGAGATAAACACGATAATAGTCAAAACAAACTCGACTAACAGCCGCTATATGTAAGCTCGACTAACAGTCTCATTTATCTCGGCTAACAATCGCGTTTATTAGTCGAGATAAAAAAAAAACTAGATATAGTGGCCCCTCAGCGCTTTCATACTTATCCGCTCTATTATGAGACATTTTGTTCTTCCACTTCTCGTATTCGCTCTGTATATACATAGAATAACAAGCAGTAACTAGAATGTCAAACTAGAAAAGTAACAAACACGAAGAAGCAAAATGACCTTAGCGTAACAAAGTACGAATAGAATGATTTTTTTTTATATATTTTACATTAAAACTGATGTATGACAATCAGGCACGACCTGTGGGCTTTTCCAGTGGGCGTAGACGAAGAGACGATATGGAGATTAATCCCTTCTCCCCATTGAGAACAAATCTCCCCATACTTGAAATTTCTAACTACATCATTGTCCTATTCACATTATCAGATTTGATAGGAGTCGATGTATGTAACTGACTGAACAGAACGAACTACACAAACAATTTTTAAATATAACATTTGTTTGGAAATAGTAATTGTTAATAACTGACATCTGCTATTTTATACTCTACAACAGATCGAACTCTAGTTTTCAAACCTAACCTCCTTTTCATTACAGGGAACTAAACGAACTGCGCAAGCCATCCTCCGACAACCCAGAAATCCTCCGGTTCTTCCGCTACATGAAAGCAGCGAAGGACGGACAAGACGGTGAAGCTTGTCTCGCCCACAACAGCTGCCCAGGGCTTCAACCCGAGAGGCCGTCTCCTGCTATGCTCACCACATATAACGACATCAACAAACTCGTACAGGCCAGGAAGTTACGATAGGGGAAGGGGTAGGGTATAGGACTAAAGAAAAGAGAGGGAAGTGGAAAAAACGGTACTTGTTCTTAAACGCAAAAATATAGCAGCAACAAAATGAAATAAAAATTTAGAACGGTAGTAAGAAATAATAATATCTAACAATGGTTACAAATGTTGTAGAATAGATAAATAAGCTAACAATAATATTGTCACAATATTTTTTACTTTGAAATGAAATAACAATTATGCAGTATGATAGGAAGATAAATTCTCTGAAACGTTATACCTCATACAGACCAGCAATAGATATGAGAAGTTCCTTTTTATATTTTATCTGAATTTCAATATCAACTGCAAAAATTAAAATTTTAATAAAAAGGTAGTTCCTATTTGAAATTACCTATTAAAGTAAGTGAAATTCTAAAAATTTTAAAATTGCATGGATGAATTGTAGCCACTATAAAGTTTTATTATTTTAAATATATTTTATGGATACTAAACCATAATATAAAATTGTACAAGCTATAATAGTTAATTTGAATATTTTAGAACAACTACCGTACACTTCCACTGAAATCCCATCTCTTTGTTTATGACACTATTCGGCAAAGTGCTGATACTCAAAGCCAAGATATCTGTAACATACAGCGACTATTTATTCGTAATACCAAGCAATAACTGATACCAATCTTTAGAGTAGCGCTATGCAATGAACAGTCATGTTTGTAATACGAATTGAAGCGTTATACCTGTAATATGATCTGATCGAACATTTGCCAATGTATATATCGCCTAGCATATTAAATAGATTATATGGTGAAATAAAATAAACAGCAGAATTTGAATTGATTTGCGACGTCAATGATACTGACTGAACTTTGATGAGGAAAAATATTTAGATAAATAAGTATATACGAGATACAATTAAAAACATATTTCAATTGTTACAAGTACTTCCATAAAAAAAAACAATAAATACCAATAAAATTTTGAGGTTAATTTTACTGTTATTAATTATATGCATTTGTTTTGATTTTTTTTCAAATAAGGAAAATATTTTTGAAATTATTTTTCTAAATTAAAAAAAATCTAATCTTATAATAATAAATAAAAGTAAAATATTTTTTAATAGAAATATACGTGTAGAGCGACCTTTTCTTATATTGATAAAATTTGATTAGGGTTACATGTTAGTATTACCAAGTTCCTAGTCAACCGTTAAATCAATTGTTTTATTATTATATTTAAATTATATAAAAATTTATAAATACCTGACGTTAAATAATTATAAAAAGCATATACTTATAATATAAAATTTACTAATTATATGTTTAATATTTTATTGAAACTTTTTGTTGACAACTGCAATATTAAATCAATGTTAATCCAATAGGTAGAATTTGGTCTTTATATTTACTACATATTTGAAACTGGAAAAATTTTGACCAAACTACTTTATTCTATTTTCAAAAAGAACTAGTAGATTTTCATTTATATTTCACATAAAAATATAACACATGTATTTTTATATCGTACAAAACGTCATATTACCATCACAATACTTTATTTAAAGTGGGCTGTAAATTCTGAAAAGTGTAGGAGGATGTTTATATTTACCTTTCTTAAGAATTAGGTAAGCTTACGTAAATAATTCGCGGAAATTATATTTATAACATGAAGGAGAGTTTATGATATTAAATTGTTGATCAATAATTGTGCAATCATTAAATGCGGTCTACATTTGAGCAAAATCATAACCTTAATTTTAGTAGCGAAGACAACCACTATTATTACTCTTTATTTAACATGAGATTTTTTTTTCTCTACCGCTTCCGTGGTAACCATACTTACCTAAGTTAATGATAAATTATTATTGACATAGATCGATACTGAAAATTGTCACGTTTTAGAGAAACTAAAGCCTCTAAATATTGTTTGACTCAATCAAAGGTGAAGGTTATGGATTTAAAAATAAATTTTCCATCTAATTTAAATAAGTAAATGAAATAGAAACAAATCAAGAATAAAAAATAAGGTTAGCAAAAAGAAATGTTACATATAAAAATAAATACGACCTACTTCCTGTTTGTGAATATTGATAAATAAGTAAATATTCCTCTCAAAATCTTTGTTATTATCAATATATATATTTTATGTAGTATTGGGATTTAAATGCTAGTAGTGAAAAAACAATATACATATCACGGTTGAGAAGACTATTATTGACCAGCGCTTTATGTCCCTCGGTTGCTTCGCGTCTCGGGACACAAATTGGCACTAGGTCAATAATGATAGTCTTCTCAACCTTGATTCTATTACCTATACTTATTTTATGGAATACAAATTATATTTTTTAAAGTCTATTTGCAATAAATTTTAGTGAAACTGATAAAGCCAATCTCTTTGAAATATCCGAACTCATCGTTGCAAAAGTTCTTTTGAAGTAGAGCAATTCGGTTTTTCATGGTTTGCGTTTACCGTTCGGAGCAATAACGGACGAGAATGGCCAATATAAATACCTACTTTCTCCTATTAACACCTTGCATTCTCATTGTCTAGTGCATGTCAATGTTCCGCTGACTTTTTCATTTACAACTCTTGCAGATCAAATATTTGAACAGCGATGGAGAAAACTGATAATGTATGTCACGAAGGATTACTTTGCAAACTGCGAATCTAATTTAAATTTTTAATTTATTTGAAATGTGCAATTCAGTAATGTAATATAATTGAATTAAAATTATCGAATCATATATCAGTATATATTTTATTCGTAGGTGTATATAATTTTAGAAATGTTTAATGCAATAAATGTTAATAACGAGGCAAAAAATAACAGTTCACATGCCAATTACAATTTCTGTTGTATAATATAAAATACGTACATACGTAGTACGTACCTTATCATTTATAATTAAAAATTGTTACCTGTCAGAAATAATACAAACTAATTAATAATTAAAATTGGATCTCATTATATCGTTAACAGTTTTATATTAAATCATTTTTCGAAATATAATAGTTAATTTGCAATTATCGGATATTTTTATTTATATGTCCATAAAATATTTATTTTGAAACGACAGAATACAAATCCTGCTAAAAGCCAATAACAAAATAATTAAATTGTTTTTTATATTTCAATTTTAAAATTTTAAGGAATATAATTAATTTTATTATTACAGTAAATATGGAATAGTAAATTTTTATACAAGTGTTGCATCGAATCAAAAAATTCTCACATAAAAAGTTTAACCATATGAACTAGTGCTGTCGATTTTCCAAAAAAAATAGTTCGAAATTTCATTGGAAAAATAAAATAATAATACAAATAAACAAAGAAACTATGTGCTTATCATATTTTATTATACTAGTAATTATTTTAGTAATTTATGATTTTTTGTTAAGCATGTTACCCAAAGAGACGCTTTTTTTTTCGAGATTACAATATTTATACAAAAAAGCAAAAGCAAATAAAATAGAAAACAAAATTCGAACTTCAAAATTCGAAAATTTGCTAAGTAATTTATTCGAATTTCGATCAAGGACATCCGACTCTGTCAAAACTTTTATTTACCGACCCTCAGGAGGGCGGAGAAGGGGGACATCTTTGAAATCCTAATGGGGAATCCATATTTTTATTAGATCCTGAATTTATATCAATTTTATTTACAAATTTGTAAAATTAAGGCTAGTTTAGATACGTAGTAAGAGTTTTCTATATTTATTTATTATAAAAGAATTAAGTTTACCTGTAGAATCATTAAATATTTTAATTTTTAACAGCAAAGTAAAAAATTTCATTTTGATAAATATGCATTTTTTAAATTCAACTTATCCTTCAACTCACTATTATTTGATTAGCAAATAACATAAATTTATTAAGGAAGTTACTTAACTAATCATTAAATTTTTGTAATACCGATCATAATTGTTATTTCTTTCTACATATGGTTTTATTTAATTAAGTCATTTTAGTTTGTTTAGAGAGAAACTATTTGTTAGTGTAGCAAAAATATTATCAATTTTATATATACATATTCAATTATATATTGGGATTAACAAATGGAAATTGCGCTTAAAATTATTCTAATTCTATTCTGCTTTAATAATTCCATGATCCAATGAGTTTCAATGCAGGTATTTAACACATTACCACGTTATCTGTATGTAATATTATTCAGTTTATGATGCTTGCAACTATGATATGACGATATATTCGTGCTAATTTCTAATTACACACAATTTGAATTTAGTAGTAATACGCGCAAATTTGTAGTAATTATTATATTGATTACAATTCGTGGTAAAATGCCAAATATTTTAATTCCAAGTGCGAAGGTGATTTGCCGAACATATTTAATTAAAAGAATACAACGGGTAGTTGTAGTTTCGTAAATTGAAAAGAGTTTTACAAAATGGACTCATCAATTTAATGGGTAAACTCAATAGTAGACTAACACATAAAGGCGTAACAATGTGAAAAATACACTCCCACATTAAACGAAAAAAAGAATGTTTAAAAAAGAATTTATTGGTTTTATTTAGAGTGACATTATTTTTTACGTATGTACCTACACAAATATTGTTTTAATAATGTGTTTTCATTAAAATATTTAAATTTAATTCCATTTTACTTATCACAAATTTAAATGAACCGTACTGAAATAAAATGATTATAGAAATCACATTTTTTATTTAATTATTATTAATAATTTTTACAATTAATTAATTCTAATAATAAGTACTTCCAAAAAGTTATATTTAAATTGAAACATAAAATAGAAACTCAAAAGATGTTTGTTAATTGTATATTTTTATTTTCATAAAAAATAAACATCTAAAATATAAAAATTGTAAGATATTTTTTAGTTAGAATAAGTTATTTAACTTTTACACAATTACTTGGAGAACTCGTGGCTTTACTTAAGATATTTTTAGAGCAGCATTCCAGTAAATACATTTTTGAAATAAACTTTTCTTGTAAATGGTATTTCTTGACAATAACTCGAAATATTTTTCATTATGAAACGTCGAACGTCTATGTCCAATTAAATGTACTTTTCAATATTTCTGGGGAAAATTCCAGAAAACATCTTACATTTCTATTTCCGATATAGGTTTTCTTTTTCCTTATAACTTGGAAAACATAACAGAAGGCATTTTATATCTTCTGTCATCCATATTGTTGAGACCTTATGAAGAATGTCATAAAATATATAAATAAAACATTAAACTTTTATTAGATACTAATAAAAACAAATATTTAATATAGTACATTATTTCGTACACCCTCAGAGAGTAATAATATATAAACCAAAGAAATATACTGTCTGTCTGTTATTTCATTTTCATTTGTACGAGAATATTCGCAGCATGTGTGGAATTTCATATATGAATATATTGTATTTCGCTAATTCTCTATTGAGTGGATGATTGAAGTGGAGAACCAGACCTAGACGTATCTTATTCCACTAGGAGGCGATTCACCCAATGTTAGGGTTAATTCAAGAGGAAAACGTATGCAAACCTTGCTCGTTCAATTTCAACTAATGCTATTAACAAACATTCCATTGGCAACTACAAGATAACTAAAGTATTATGAACTCTGCCTTAATTATACTGACTTGTAACCGTTCGTGAAATATTGTTAACTGTTTTTTCACAAGTAAAATTTATTTCTTATTTTTAAAATTAAATTTCAAATTGTATTTCAAAAAGCTATAATTATTTTCAAAAATCAAATACAATACAAATTAGTTCATTATACTTTAGAATAGTATATTATTATACAAGTTTTTATATTGTTCTGTGAGTTGTTTGGGGTTCGACGAGCGCAGGGAGGAGTGCTCCAAAAACACGAATGGAACAATACGTCGTATAAAACCAGTATACTATACTATTTTTTATACTTTGCTTTACTTTTTTAATAAAAAATCTTAAAATTCTCAATTGAAAAAATAACAGATTGTAATCTAGGGACATATAAATGTGAAATATGGTAACCCTGTTGAATAAAGTTGGGAACATTTATCTGTCAATATGCATTTAAAATATTATGAAAATATTTAAAAATCTACACATTATGAGTTATGCAATTCGACTCTTAATTAATTATTTTGTCTGAATAATTTAAAAAAATTAAATAAAAAAATTAAAGCAGGATTAAATTCAAATATTACAGAAAAAAATAGACCGGCGTGTATTTTCTATTGCATTTCATTTTTATGGTTCATATTCTTTGAGTTTAAAATTAAATCATCTGATAATACAAATTCGTTAATAGACAATAAGAAAAAATATGATCCAAATATATTTCTCAACTGATTATGAATATATTTATTAAATTAATTAATTAGATGATTAAATTTTAATAACCTGTTATTTACTCATCTTGCTAAGGTAATTTTTTAAATAACTTTCCTCGATAAAATATTTTCCTTTAGAGAAACAAGAAGAAAAAAATAATAGTATGTATTTTGTTTAATATAAGCTCATAACGAGCATAATATATTCAAGGCTCGCGTGTTTCAGAGAGAATATTTTACAAAAAAACTCTGTTTTATTAAATTAAACCAACCCCAAGGGCGAACGTAATTTCGTAAAGGTAATAGTTTTGATAATATAATGACATATTAGCACATAATATCGTGGCTATTACTAAATTAACAGATTGGACTTGGTTACATTACAGGATCATTTTTCATGATAATAACTAAATTTTTAAAGTGCTAGGAAAATTTATGACGTAATATGAATACATAATTTAAATACTCCACCCACCTTATTCTACAAAAAAAAATTATATTCATTTTCTAAGAATTCTATTTTTAAAACGAGATTACTTACTTTTATAAATATTGCACGTAATGGAGAGTCTATTGTAATAAAATTTAAGGTTAAAATGTTAAAATATTGTGGATTATGCTATAAGATGACCGAATAATGTAAAAAATATTTTTTCCCAACATGAGTTTTCTTGTATTTTATTTTGGCGCTGAATAGTTATCACTTGAGTTGTGACGTACGTGGGACTCATGACATATTTAAAAAAAATTGTACGTGACTGTAGCATATACAGGGAAATCACGAAAAACAGACTGCCGGGCCAAGAACTGTGTTTGTAAGCATGCCTCCACCATTTAAAAGTATGTTCTGAAAATTAATGAAATTAACCGTGACCATGCAACCGGTTAATAATGAAATTTCTGATAACTTTCGGAACACTCAGGTTAATTTTACGCGAACGTCAGGTATCTGTCACTTGTCAATTAATTGGTTTATTATTTGGCGGTAAATCGTTAATGTATTAAATTTAAAATATGGAAAAAGGTAATGAATTAATACAATATATGTTGTTTCAAGGATTATATTATCCATTAATTTTTTTAATTCATATAGAACATTCAAACAAAGTAAATGTGAAAATTATTTCCAATTTTCAAAAAAATTTTAGAATTCGTATCTCGCTCAAATTAATTAATAAAGAACTTAGAATTCTTGATTTGAATTTGATATACGTGAGTTTCAGTAAATAATAGTTATTTTTTATACAAGTCGATAAAATATTATAGCAGAAAGTGTTAATTCACGAGCGATATAATCGCGAGTGAATTATTTTTCGCGAGTCGATAATTTAATTTTATCGTCGTGTATAAAATTCTATTTTTTTCTATAGCAGGTTTTGAAGAGAAAAGAATTAGAAAAATTAAATTATTATTTAAGAACAATTTTAAAATGTCAGTACTGTGCGTTGTTATGGAAATGTACTTCTAATAAACAAAAGTACTTTATCTACCCTTGCTGTTAAAGTGTTACTTTATCTACCCTTGCGGTTAAAGTGCTACTTTATACACTATTTTGAGTTGATAAAATTGCACTTTAACATCTGCTATAGAAAAAAAAAATATTAATAAAAATACCGCATTGAAGATTATGAAAATATTATTTTCGTACTAAAAAACTGAAAAAAAGCATATTAATAATACATTCATTTTCATATTTTTGTTTTCTTTTATTTCAAGAACAAAAATAATTATAAAAATATATTACTAATTATTAAATCATGATTAATATGTTCTTAGTTTTATAAAAAAGCCATCACAGTTTTAATTTTGTTCTTTTTTCGAAAATAATAAAATTTGCATTTCAATTTCGTTTCACTAATCCAACAGATAAAAAATACAAAAATAAAAATAATTGAATTAATTGGTGAAAGTAATTAGACAGATTTTATTTATAGCCTTTCAAGATTTACTTAGTCCTTATATAGAACTTTCAAAAGATGCAGAAGAGAAAGAATGCTAAAAATAGAAATCATTTTATACACATTGCAAGTCAAATCTTACATTTTTCAATATCAACATTGACAATCTTTATATTTGTATACATCTTGTTCTTTTCTATGTATGTCTAATATCCGATTCTTTCTATCAAAATAAAAAATTCTGTATGATATATACTGAAACTACTGTTATAATACGAATACTGCATCTGTTATTGAAAAATGCATGTATTCATATACATATAAAAATATAAGCAGACGTCGTTATTTCAAGGAAAATCTTTTGTATTTTCACAATGTTGATATTGACGACAAATACAAGAATATATTTCCTGCAAATCCCCGATAAAAGTATACAACTATTTTCTTATGTTTTTTTTTCTTAGATTATGTTAGATATTTTGAAAATTGTTAGTTTACAACTATGCACGATGGCGTGATTTGGGGGGGAAAGGGTATGCAGTTACCCCCAATAGATAGGCAGCTAGGAATAAATTATTAGGGAAAATTACTGGTCTCCTAAGATTTGACTTAGCTTAGAAAATAAATTAGGCGTGGGAAATTTTAAATATACCTCTGCAAGTAACTTTTATGACACATAATTTGATATCCTGATTATAAAACAAAAATATATTTTTTAAATTAGCAAAAATAAAGGTAGTGTATTCGTTTCGAACATTTTTAGTGCCAGTGTTTTAAATTAAACACCTACATAGTAACTAATTAATAAATGATTATTTGAGGCTGTGTTTATTTCATTAATAACATAATTAAAAAAAATTAAATATACTATTAAACCAGTGACACTAAAAATTTTCGCTAGTAGCGAACCTAATGAACAAGCCTTATTTTTGTAAATTAAAAAAAAATCATTTTGTTATACAAACATCATGTATACAACCGTTATTATGTACATATAAATTTTATTTACAATTTAATGCAGAATGACAAACGATGGTTTGTGTCATTTTATAGTTAAATCCAAAAATACGAAATGTATTTAATTAATATTAAGTACTGAACTACGTATTCATATTTTCAGTCGCAATTCCTAATTATTGCATGTTCTAAGCAAATATCAAATCACCCTTTTCTTTTTACACTATCATATATTAATTAGTGTAATCGAATTACAAAAAAAGGACACTCCATGTACTTCGCATTTAATTAAAAAATATGTACGTATCTTATTAGAGGTATACGTATATAAACTCATATTTTCTGATTAAAACAAAACAAATGTACATCAGATTCACTCAGTATCTATGAATCCTAGTCAAAACATGGCTACTGCTATATTGATCCAAGGCTAATATTTGAACATCGGCTAGCTGATGTTTTAATTAAATCATTGGCAGGTCGTTCGATCAATCATCTAGAAATTTAATATTGTTTGTTCGCACATGGTAATCGCGTGAAATGAATTTAATTTTAATCATATTATTCGAAAACTGGGAATTTATTGCTCTTTCTAATTTCTTTTGAGATTTATAACACTTTATGAAGAAAACATTCAAAGATGCAAAAGTGCATTTTCTTTCATATTCTTATTATTTACAACCAATATGTTTCGTTAGAAATAATTGCAATATATAAAATTTTACAAGGTTTGATATCAAAACATTTTTATGACTTACAACTAACATTATGCAAGTCCAACAAAGACGAAACAAATATATCACCGTGTCAAAATATTTAGCTAACTGATTTTTTTAATATTTTATCTTGAATTGTAATCGTAAAAAAAATAGTGTCTTTGTGGTTCTTTTAGAAACTTTTATCACACAAATTGAAATAAAATATCGAAATTTTTTTAAATAAGTAACGACATACATTTTAACGGTACTCATATTTTTGTTTCCAATGAAATATTTTAAATAGAACATCTAAATGTTTTCATATTTTAAAAGACCCCTTTTTTATTTCAAGCGTATAAATAATTGAAAATGTATATACCATGACATTAAAGTCATATTTAATAAATAAATTGTTACCCTAGGTTTAAAAAACTCATTTTAGTCCCTTTGTATTTGCAGACACTGACATTTCTCAGTTCTGTCATTTTCAAAGCATGATGTGTTTTAGATATAATTTTACACTTTTCCAGTTTAATAATACTTCTAAAACTTATTAAATATTTAATATTAATTTTATGTTACAAAAAAAATCAATTTTCAAATGGGCTGTAAATTGCCATAAACATATTTTGATGTGTTCTGCCTTTTTATTTTTTTATTGACGTAATTATTTCTGCGAAGAAATTTGGTTAAATTTCCGTTCCAAGTTCACATATGTTGTATATAATTACATTCCAGAAAAAATTGACTACTTAACCTACATTCCTTCGTAACATGTTATAAAATATGTATAGCAATAATAATCTGCCCGATGCTGTGTGTTCAATTAGGGAATTTCTAGTTTTCGAATGATACTAGCTTATGAATGAAACTATTTAATACTGAAGTTTAAGTTTTAATGAGTTGTTAATGTACACGTGGATACGTATGTAATTCCTAATTATTGAAAGTTAGTTCTGTTGGGAGATACTAACGATTTTCTGCTGACGAATTGGTCGTTTTTCAAAGTGATGTGCAGTTTATAATTTAAGTAATTAAGACTCAGTTCATCAACTAGACTTGAATTTAAACTATCCTTTAACTTTGAAACACTGCGACACGATATTGTCTTTCCAGGATAATTTAAACTTCAAGTTCATGATGTAATAATTATTGTTCCAAATTTAATCCTAAATATTAGTTTTATTGTGATCTAAATGTATAAATCGTTAGTATTTTAAGATCTTCAGGGTTAAGAATAAGATTTTATAATTGACTGGATGTATATGCTCAAGTGATTATCGCTTAAGTTTATTTATTTATTTATTTATTTCACTAATGTAGTAATTTATTGTATAGGTTAATATTAAAATTTGTAGAAAATGTACTTTGTTTTAAAATTTAGTGTTTGGTTGAGTGTACCTCAGGAGTATGCATGTATAACTAATTTATTTATTCTTTAATAAATTGATGTATTTTCTCTTTTGGTGATTCATTCTGTCATAAACCGGATCTGGAAGTTGGAACGCCTACTCAAAAAACAAAATAATATCTATGTATAGTGGCCAAGAGCATAACAATGCAACATGAGCACTTATTTCGGACTGTCTCAAATAGACCAAAGGCAATAAATTTTATTTTTACTAGATATTTCCGCATTTTAAATCTGTTACTAACGTTTTTTATAGAAATTTAATATTTGTAATTTTTTCAAAACATACTTTTAAATTATTTAAAAAATATTTTATCCTAGACTAGGTTATTTACTTTTGAGGAAGGTATAAAAGAATAATATATAAAAAAAAACAAATAAAACTTGAAACATTTTATTAAAATTTATAAAATATGCAGAAATGAAATTGAAAACAAAACTCTCTTATTGCTCTACATACTTTTACTTTTAGAAAAATTCATTGTTTTTTCACTTAACTAACTTAATTAATAATTATACTTTAAGTATTTTGATTAAACATTTTATAAATTAGAAACTTTGTCAAAAAAATTTTACACCTTTTTTTTAAATAAATGTTTTTACTTGAATATTCTACAGTAAATTTCATGATGTTACGTTAGAAAGAGTCAGAACATGTACTTATTTTGGCCTCCTGAAAAGAGTAGCTATTTGAGGCATTGCGGTACGGTAAAGTAGCCGATGTTTTTTAAATTTTAGAGGTTATTAAAATAATAATGATAACTGCTTATAAAAACGCTACCTACCTTAATTTATCCTTCAATTAAGAAATACAAATTTTTCATTAATTTCAGTGGTTATGTTTCGTTGTTTTTCAAAGCGTCTTGATACAGAATGTACCATATATTTTTTCTGCTTCCGTTTATTAGGAGACTCTTTATTTCACTAAATTCAGTTAGGTTATTGATTCTATTATTTTACTACTAAAATAATAAGATCATTATTTCACGCAAAATCAAATTAGAAAGTAGGCATATATAGAAACGTTATTAACAGCTACAAAAATATAATATTTAAGTCCTATTATTTTTGCAAATAATAAAAATATAATTATTACATTTACTATTATTTTCTAGTAACTTAGTAACGCACAAAATTAAGGAGTCCTCAGTGCTGTCTTTTTTTATTTATTTTGAAATGCTATCAAAAAGTCAAAATTTTTGTACTTATTAAAACGGAAGTAGAAAAAATATTATATGAAACAAGTAAAGAATGTAGGTGGTTATTTAATTTCTGCTCTTACAAAACTCGCCTGCGTCTGTTTTTGTAATTTTCGCATGCGTTAAATAACCACCTTTGTTTCCTTACTTATTACATAAATATTAAAGAATCATCGTACATTACTTGGTTTTCTTAAAGCACTCCACATCGCGTCGTGTTGTAATAAAGAACCTCGCACTGTAAAATACAACACAGCACAGTGTAAATATCTATAAATCGTGGACGTGGACATCTATTAAAATCTCAAAATACCAATACCGGTAAATTGGAATGTATGGTAAAATCTTAAATTAATGTGTACAATTGTTTTTTAATGAATGCAGCCTTATGTATAAATAAAATAACTTCTTTGAAATAAATAGAACTTAATAGAAAAAATGACGATCTAGATCTAAAAACAGATGATTTATTTGCTATTTACTGTACCATGTACTACTTTCAATCTATACTTATAGATGCAGATTTCACCTTCGGAAGGCATTGAATTAAGTAGGTGTTCAAAACGAGTAGAGTCGAATTATGCATCGTAAACAAAGTTAGTACAAACTACATAATACTTTCTTCGGGTCAACAAAACCAACCAGGATCTGCCACTTTCACTTTCGTTAAGATTACCACACGTTACTCAATTTGGGAATATCCCGGTGGATATTATAAAAGCGCTCCTGTCCTTATCCTCTGCCACAATCGTCGGCGGCGCGAACAGTTACGTTACCGTTAAGTTTACGTTACCGAGTCAGACCTCAGTCGAGGCTTTTGAAGTCGAGGCGCAATTACCCATCCCGGCTAAATTTGATTTAAAATCAATTTCTTACGGTAACGGGTTGTGTGTCAATAGGTTTTCGTTTCGCAGAGATGCTGGGCTGTGCTAAGTGGTTGCTGCTCGCCGCCGCTGCTTCGCTGGTGGCGCTGCAATCGAACGGACAGTTCGAAGGAGGGGAGGAAAACAGGGAAGGTAAGTGAACTTCACCTTTGATGTTCATGGGAAATGCGAGAAAGTAAGGTTACGGCAAGAAATAACCGCAGAATCATTCGTTTTATTAGTAAGATCTTGTTGATCTTTGTGAAATCTTTTAAATTTGGATCATATAACGTGTCAAAATTTAAAATGATTCATATAATTTCCGAATAGCAAACCAACTCATATATCATCAATTTTATTAAAATGTAACCTCAAAATTGCGTGGTATTTCAAGAATGTTACACTAACCTAAATTCAATACATATATATGTACATAGATACAAATTGAATTATTCTCAAATATTACTCAAAATTGAAGACAAATTATATATATATATATATATATATATATATATATATATATATATATATATACAGGGTGGCCCAGTGAAAATTATCAGCGCAATTTTTGGCCACTTAACATTAATTTTGCAAAAATCGCTTGAACACGTCAATTTTAATATAAAGGGGGACAACTAAATGGATTAGTACCAATGGCGTAACTTCAACCCTAAAATGGGTGTGGACTGCACCTCAAAAATTTTAAATGGAAAAGGGTGTCAAACATGATACAGTTCGGAAGACCTTTCAATTCTCTTTTCAACAGTTTTTTTATTTTTCAAATCCGATCATTATTTCCAGAGAAATATCGTTTAAAACAAATTTTATCAGGTGTGCAAAACTGCAATCAAGTAGGCTTAAACAAATGACAGAAACTCAAATATCAGTTTATTAGGTGTTCAAAATGACTATTTCCAACTTCCATACAATAATAAAGATTTTTCTCAAAATTTTGGAGATACGGTACGTTGCCGTAAATCTTCTAAAAATTCGGGTAGCGTGGCATAAACTTTAGACTTCAAATAACCCCACAAAAAAAATCCAACTTACAACTTACTTGTTTATTACAATCAACTTGTCGAAAGAATTGTTTATTTAGTTTCTGTCATTTGTTTTAGCCTACTTGATGGTAAGTTTGAACACCTGATAAAATTTATTTAAACGATATTTCTCTGGAACTAATGATCGGATTTGAAAAATAAAAAAACTGTTAAAAAGAGAATTGAAAGACCTTTCGAACTGTAACATGTTTGACACCCTTTTCCATTTAAAAATTTTGAGATGCAGTCCACACCCATTTTAGGGTTGAAGTTACGCCATTGGTACTAATCCATTTAGGTGTCCCCCTTTATATTAAAATTGACGTGTTGGCCAAAAATTGCGCTGATAATTTTCACTGGGCCACCCTGTATATCTAAATATCTTTTATATTTTCTTTGATTTAATGAGAAATACAATGAAGTAAAGATATGACAACGGATTAAACGTAAAAAACATAAATTTTATAACTATGATTTTATTTCACACAGATGTGTTCGAATCATATATAAACTGTCAAAATGTAACACGCCTCTATTCTTTACTTAGAATATAAACTCAAAAATTTAACAATTATTTATATGCAGACACAAATATTCGAATGTTTTATAAAATTTGTGATTTTGTAACAATACAAATAATAAAATTTGATTTCAATAACAGTTCAAATTCATCTGAACTCAATAATTGTATCAAGTCAAGCAAAATATACTATTAAGTACTACATTTTTCTCTATTATAAAAATTTAGACCGACTTCTAAAACTAATAAAAATGACATGTTAAATAAGACATATTTTTAATAAATAATAACAAATAGCACAAATTCGTAACCTAGATATTGCAGTTTTGATTCCTGTGGAAATATAAATATGTAGGTGTGTGTTTTTAATTCGTATTAGGTATCACCATCATCCAATTGCCCTCAATAGACCACGTTAGTGAGGTTAAGATTTACATTTAGCGCGAAACCCTAATTCAAATCTGAGTATATGCATTTCTTATGGGAGTATATTTTCAATTCACGATATTAAAGCGTTTTGGCGATTCTTAACTATAACATAGTATTTTTTTATATCCTAAAATATTACTCTTTGCTTTCCGTACAGAAAAAGTACAAATAAAAGAATAAATTATGAAAAATTTGATTTTAAAGAAAGTAGTATTCCAAATAGTAACATATGTCGTTACTTGGTGCAGCAAGTTAAAAACGCCGCGTTGAAGTGACAGATTCAACTGAATACTAAGACAGCTACGACATATGTTTTCAGAAATTAGCACCTACTGTTTAAATTGAAGTTTATTAAATAATACTGTGTTTTTTGGGTGTGTATATTACATTAGAAGATAGATAAAACATTAGAGATTAGTATTTATAAGGTTTAATAGTTAAGATTTGCATTTTATAATACTTTCTAGAAGTTTAAAGATAGCACATTTTTATTCCCATAAGAATAACATGGGCGTATAAATCGGCAGAGGCGAGTTAGGGTTTCAGTTTGAATTTGGCGCCACAAAATGACCGTTACACTAATGCAGTCTATAGTTGATCGGTCGTTAAACAATAAAAAAAAACTTTTGAAGGCATCGTGGAAAATTGCTAGATGGCAGCACCTTGCCTATTTTTTCCCAACACTAATTTGTCAAATAACGTCTCTAATACCGAACTGCCGAATATTTTTATTACAAATTGAATATTAAAAAAATACAAAACTGTTCTTTTTTTATAAAATCATTCTCTTTAAATTACTTTCTGGTCACAGACCTTATTGTGAAATGCAGCATGTCACACCCATCAATAGACGTGACAAATTTACGAATAAACTTATATACAGTGGGTCAGTATTATAGAAACCCTGTTTTACTTATGTCTATCATTTTAATTTATTGTTTCCTATAATATTGAAGAAAGTACATAATAATACATTTTGCTAGTTTACAAATAGATTAAATATTATAATCAATATAAAAAATAAAGTTTTATATGTGAAATATCTAATATTAAAATATAACAAATGACATCACTTTGTAAATAATGTATTCATAAGTACATGGATAGGATATATTTGAGAAAATAATATTATGAACTAACAACAAGGCTTGTATATGATTTTGAATTAATTATTCCAATTTTGATTTCATTTATAATGAATATAATAATCACAAAACCAATTTCGGAATTTGAAACATAATACTGTTAAATTAAATTTAATGTCAACAAACTTTATGAAATAAACTGAATAAATTCTTAATGTGCTCCCGAATTTAATTTTTTCGAGATACAACGAAAAATAAATTTTAATCTTGTTTGGCAAAAGAAAAATAATATCTTTTAAAAAGTATTCCGTTAAATATTAATAACCTCATTTTGAAGAAAAATACTTTGTAAGAAAATTTCAACTGCTATTGTTAGGATTACATACATATCGTTTTAAAAATAAGAAGTTTTGAACTTCGAAGGACTCTTTACAAACTTTTAAAATATACTTATGATTTTAAGAAAGTATTAAAGATTAAGGTCATGTGTTTGAAGTTTATTACTGGCAAGTTTAAGGTTGGATTACCGGATGTTACAAACCGGAAGTTTATGGAACAGGAAGTGAATCATAGAATGAACAATGTTGTTAGTTTTACGATGTAGGTTTGTCTTCAGTACAAGTATTTTGACAGTTGTACATAACAAATGAAGTGGTACTTAAACCGCATTTTATCAGTGCACTATTACTAGAAAACGTCTTAATTAAAGAAGAAAATATTGGCTAAAAAAAGGAATAAGTCTATATAACAAAACAGTGCAACAAAATTTATTATTAAAGTTATTTGTCAAAACTTTTTTTTTGTGAATTTATGATTCTAGTAAATATAAAAGAATACATTAAAATGAAACATTATAATGAAGCAAACAAAATCCTAGATATAATATTCTATTATGTTCTTAAAAAACATGAAAATAACCATAATAGTTTTATTAATTAATTATTAAATTCATGTACTTTTCTTTAAATTTATATTATAACATAAATACTGCATAGAAATGCACAGCGGTCGAATGGAGACAACAACAAAAAAAGTTAGGATTTTTTTTATATCTGGATGAAATCTGCGATTCTTACCATGCTTTCTTTTATTTACCCTTTCCAACAAGCCGTCCAGTAAGAGCACAGTGGACCTATAGCTTATAGTGGATTCTGAACCACTCGGACACAGCAGTATTTCTCATACTACGCTCAGCGAGTAACACAGCGCTAACCAACTAAGTCACCTCTGCCCGTATTGCAATATAAAATAACTCAAAATATAATATTTTTCATTCATAATTTTCTTATGATATTCTCACTCTCAAAGTTACACGTCAAACCTAAAATTACATAGTATCATATTCCTGGAGTATTCTAATAGTTTTTGTTTTGTGTAAATAGTTTATTAGTGTGTAACTACAGATTTGTATGTCTGAAATATAATTAAAATTACTTGTAAACAAGAAAATATAAACTACATTTGTTTACATTTCATCCGCAACAGTGAGCCAATGCGTTAAAAAGAGATAGCTATATTGCCAAAAAATGGCGGTAATACAAATAGTCGTTCATATAAAAAGACAGTATTTGACAAATGAGAAAAGTAATGTAACTTGCGTTTTCAATTGCATGTTTTATAAAGTTTAAAAGATTTAAAAACAAAATGTGAAAATGCTTGATTGTTGTATTTTGAACCGCAAAAATAGTAATAACATAGGATAAAAATGATAAAAAGATTACTAATTTAATTTTCTCGGGTTGTTTTCAATTTGCTAAAAGAACTTTCGTCAAGGGTATAGTTACTGATAAAACTGTCGCAGTTATTTGTAGATAATTATTTTCAAAATTTAAAACACGGGTTCTAGAAATATTTGTCTTAAAAGCATATAAATGATTAAAATTTTGCGTCCCTAAGAATCTTGCGCCTGTGGCGTGCGCCTCCTTTGCCACACCCTAGTTACGGCACTGGTTGATTTGTCAAAAAAAATGACGGATGATTGCGATACTTTGTATTTCTACGGACTTTAGTGATTTGTAAGATCCCTAGAGATGAGCCCATGTGTTAAAGAGATGACAAAGATTTTTGCCCAAAAATGGTGGAAATGTAACTATTTGACAAAAGTAACCTAACATGTATTTTCAATTGCACATTTGATAATGTTTAAAAGATTACAAACAATATGTGAAAATGCTTGATTGTTATATTTTGAACTGTAAAAATAGTCATGAAATAAGAGAAAAATGATAATAAAGTAAATATTTTAATTCTCTCGGGTTGTTTTGCCCAAAAATGTCGGATGACTGCAATATTTTGTACATCTAGGGATTTTAATGATATGTGACTTTTGGGCAAATATCATTTTATTGAAATTTGAAATCGTAGTATATTTAAAAAAAAAAATATATCTACAATGAACCCAAATGACATGAAAATATAATTTACATATATTGTAGCCGATTGATTTTCAACAAAAAAATAAAACAAAAAATCGGATTCAAATTCCTTGATCATTAATCTTTATTTAAATAAAAATGCTCAAGAGTTTCAGGACCATATAAGCTACCAACCTATACTAATAAAATGCAAGAGAAACAGTACCTTAAATAATTGAGGCTTTTTTCCACTTAGGAATATTGTAGACGCAGATATTATGATCATATTGTTTAGAAATTTTTTTGTAAATTCACGTCAGACAAAAAGTATTACTCAACAAAATGTATTGATTGCAGTGCATTTTCTTCCGGTTCACGGAAACATTTTCGGAACTGCTGCTTAGAGGTGTGAGAAATAGTAGGTGTGTGACCTATATAGGAGGGGAAATGGGCAATTCTAGACAATTTTTGAGGACAATGAATAAAAATAAATGGGACAGAAACTACAAGGTTTCAGGGTTGTTTAAGATGATTTAGAATAGAATATAGATATCGTATACGTATCGTTTGCCAAAATACAATTTCTTTCCTTCATAGTTTATCTTTTTCGATACATTCTGTACGAATATGTTCCTTAAATGCCTCTTGATACATTTGCTACAAATACCATCCATAAAATATTTTCTATTTTCATAATTCTGTCTCTTCTTTTACGAAACATTTATTTTATCTTTCTTTATACAAATATTTTTAGCTCTCGCCATCTAGATAAGGGAGTTTTTGATAAAAACACTTTTTTACGATGATGTGTAGATGTATGTGAATGAATTATGTTCACACGATTATTATATTTCTATCAAGCAAAAAAATATTAAATTAGGTACATATAGATGTTTTGTTATATTGATGAGATTTCGGTTTATTTATTTGTATAAATAAAATATTAACAGAGTGTTAAAAAATACGAATCCCATAGGTATTTGGATTATTTAGATACAAAAAAATTAACGTCGCAAATAGATGAAAATAGACTAATTGGCTTAGCACTTCTGCATATAGATTGCGATACAGATATTAATGTAAAATATATAACCCACAGATATGCTAAAAATAATGCTAGAAAGAAGGAATTTTTTTGGCAATTAAACACCGTTGAGGTTTCCTGTAGTTTAAATTTTACGCACCGCGGTAGGGTAAAGTAGCTCAATATTGTTTAGCTTTTAGAGGTTATTAAAATAATAATAATTGTTACCTACCCAAATTTCCGTTCAATAAAGTCTTGAAAAAATACAATTTTTTGATTATTTTGACGTTTTATTGTTTTTTAAAATGTATTTCTTTTGGAAGCAGGCCGCTTGTTGAGTTCTATGATTTCATGTTAACAAGCATTTTTTTAGAAAATATATGTGTCGACCAACAAATTTAATACATTATTTGTACAGGTATTTGTATATCGCTTGGTTTTATACAAGCACTTCTCTCTGCATCGTGCTTCAATATAGAACCCTGCGATGTAAAATATAATCTACTGCACTTCTAATGTAAATAACTATTACTTGACTGATAACATGACATTGAAAATACACTTACACACTTTTATCCGAATAAAAGAAACATTATAAAATTAAAGACTACTATAAGAGTATACAAGAAATATATGTTGAAATAAATGTAAATTATTTAGTTCGCATACATTTAAATAAAATCTGTTTCAATGTATACATACATAATAATAATGGGTTAACTAAATTATTTATTCAGTGTTATCTTCCGTATTCATATGTTTCCCCATTATAAATAAAACAATTAATTTAAATTCTTAATATTTTTCTATTTTTATTTAACTCTACTACTCTAACTCTTCAATTCCTTCTATTACTTTTAATTTCGAAATTTTATATAAATAAAATTCTTAATAAATTGTTTGAATTCATTTTCGGTGCTGCAACGGCAAAAGATATTGTCTCGTTTAATGAAAGATACAAGCGGAATAGTTCCTTAAATAAATTTCCTTCAGCCTAAGTAACGTCAGAAAGAAAGTATTCGCAGGGAATATTAAAGAGATGAAACAATGCGGAGTGACATTTGACTAAAGCTAAAAATTGAGATACAGTTGTCAGTGGATAATATATCATACACGCACTACGTGTATTGTTCGCGGCAGTACATTTTTCACCAATACCCACATAAATTTATCATCACAGTTTTTGCATGCTCGTGTTCGAGAGGGGCAGATGTATATGGAGCAGAATCGGGAGAATGTAGATGATATATTTAACTGCAATAAATTAAAAATAAATGAACATTTTTCATTTTTATAGGATTATCTCAAACGCATATCACACTTTTTACTGGTCGGTGAGCTGATAATTGATAACGGTTTTAAAATTGATATTTATTTTAAAACTTGTCAATTGAAAAAAAATGTAAAATATAAATGATTTTTATCTACTTTTCATATTTGAAATTTTAATCAATTAAAAAACATTATTTTTTATTGAATTTATTTTTGCTTCAAGGATAAATTATTGGAAAAGAATAATTTTTTATTGGAAATTAAATTAATTAATTTTATTTTTCACTTGCAGAAATTTTTCTCTTACGTGATATTATAGTTATTTTTCGAATAAACTCAAAAACACACTTTTTGATCATTTATGTTATTTTATTTTTAACAGTTTATTTCTAAGCAAAGTTTGCAATTTTAAGGTTGCCTTGTCTAACATTTTTTGGAGTCACCATGACACAGTTTGCAGTACTATAGATTAAGTAACCCTGCGTCTTGTTCGTTTTTCTAGAAATGAAGTACGTCACTATAATGTAATAAAATATTCCTAGGTAACTGGAGCTCTTGCTTATTTCACTTCAATTATTATCCATTTCTCCCTCACAGTATCGTAACAATGCAGCCATAGTCAATCCAAGCCCCAATACACAGATTAAAAAAGTTTTGAATAACAGGACAACTAGCCCTCCATCATTTCCGCAACTTCAAAACTGAAGCTTTATGGTTGGTGACAGGCGGTCATTTAGCCTTGGTCTTAAGACAGGCATATACGAGGCGATCGACATCGATTCGTCCTGTAGTCACATACTTTATAATTGGAACATATACCTACATCATTCAAAAGGCAGCGCATCGAGTCGGTCATCGCTTGAAATTGGAAAATTCTCCAAATTTACAAGCGTAACTCACTCTAGGGTGCCGACAGTCCATAATTTACAATAAAACTGCACAATTCGGCATTTTTTTTAATCAAGAAAAATTGATTGCCATGGCCAGCGGTAAATATAAGGGATGTGACGAATAGCAGTTCAGCCGAATAGCCGAATAACAAATATTCGGTATTGTCCAATGTCCAATAATATATTTCTCTATAATCTGACAGCGTGATTGCTGGCGCTTGTTGCAGAGAGTATGTTTTAAGATAAAATTAAAATATTTTTGTAAAATAATTTTCGACGTATATCCGGATGAGTCGGGCCCCTTGGGAAGTGTTATGCCACTGCTCCCTTACTTTCTTCATTTTGGTAGAATGTAATGCATTCTGTTTATCAAGTTAAAAAAAAATAGATAGAAAATCAAGTCAAGTAGTATATTTAAGAAAAACTTGATTTTCAAGTAGGTAGTCAAATAATTTATAAAATCATAAAGCTTTTTTGACTTGATGAAACCCTCACTGATGTAATTGGATTTATTTGGGTACCAATTTCACTCGGATATCCGTTTCATTTGGATACCGGTAATATTGGGGTACCGTTATTACCCGGATAGAGGGTTTGCTTCGAATACTGGTTTTATCCGGATACTTGTTTTCCCCGAATAGCCGGATAGCGGTTTCATTCGGATTCCGGTTCCATCCGGTTAATAACAGATATCCAGAATCCGTTGACACTAGTCTTGATTGCAATGAGGTCTTGCACAGTTTTTTTGTTTTAGCTTTAATCGATAGAATAATGGAAAATATTAGACATGATGTGCGTGAAAACGCGGCTGAATTACCTCACTTCCCCTCTTGTCTAGTGACGTATCAGGGTTCTTGCCTAACTTCACTTCGTTTCAAACGTCAAATATAATGTTTTAACTTCCAAACTGACAAATTGATTAATCTTGTGCAAATATAGTGGCACACAAAAGCCTTACAATACTTTCAATCACGCACTGTCCACTTTAGCAACTTTCAAACAAGCCCCCTTCCATGCGTGGATAACTTCACCACAAATAAAAATTATATTTCAAGAAATTAAATTGTGTTGTATTATTACATTTAATCTATATTTTTCATATATAGGTATATAAACATTTGATATGAAATTTTAATTTACATATTTTTTCTTTTCTAATTTTTATGTTTTATTAAAAAACAAATATGTCTTCCAATAGAACCTACACACGTGACAACATGGCTGACTTTTTGCAACTTTTTAAAAGTATGATACTTTAAATCGATTTTATGTAACATAAATGTAAATAAAAATGAATTAAATCATATAGAGCGATAAATTAGACTTTGTAGGTTCGATTTAAACAATAAAAAGCTTCACTTAATAATTTTTACAAAACCTCATTGCGGCCCAAACCCTTCTACAGTTACAGCACCAAAACTTAAACAATAAACCACCCAGCACACAGCTGAATAATACTATTTTTGACTTCATTGTATTCCTATTTTGTTTGCAGGCAGAGACCTGCTGGACTGGCTAGGCCTGGGCACCGGCCCGGACACTGACCCGTACCTGGCGCGCACCAACGCCGCGTGCCTCAACGGCGACCTGGCCGAGTGCTTCAAGTCCCGCGCGCTCGCCTCGCTCGACGAGTTCTTCAACAAGGTGAGTGCGTTCACTCTGACTGACTCTGACTCAGCGGTCTAGTGAGGTGTAGTGATAGTGATGGAGAAAGGTATATGGAGGGAACTCGTGGGAGTGCTGCTGGGTGAGTATCAAATAGTGGATAAAATGGAAAAGAGGAATAAGCGACTGATGTTGGTGATGGAATAAATAAATAAACAGGACTGCAGTCGGAAATAAGTTATTTGGCTAGTCTAGGCCAATGTTTCGCTGACTATAGCAGCTTCTTCAGTTCAGACTACATATACTTTTAGTCTTTGTCCGGAAGAAGCTGCAATAGGCAGCGAAACGTTGGCCTAGACTAGCCAAATAAATTATTTCCGACTGCAGTCCTGTTTATTTATTTATTCCAGTGTTTAATTGTTTCAACATTATTCAGGGATGGGACAAGCTAGTGTCTCTCGAAGGGAAATGGGGAGCCCATCTTATCTTTCCCCGAATGTCTATATAAACCAGTGTATTGTAAAAGATTCTGACATTATAGTCGCCACTCAGATTCATTCAATTAAATTCAATTATAAGTTATATTCACATGTATTTACAACTCATCAAGTGTTTTAATATTCCTCTGTTGATTCCAAAGTGTCGCATATCATTTAAATTAAAATACAAATAATCTCTTGTCTCAGTATGATACAATGAATTATTATAAATAAAAAGCTCCATCAAGTACCGACTTTAAACATTCTTAGTGTCATTATGAGTAAATTACTTATTCTGTCAACTTTTAATTACCCCAACAAGTAAATTCACGTCATAAATGAAAAGTAAATGAATTAGTAACATAACATTCAACAAAATTTAAAACTATAAATACAGGTGGTTTTATATTTATGACTCAAATGTTAAGAGTATATATAGGATGTATCAACGAAACAAATTACCTCAAACAATTTCTATACTACTATAGATACAATAAAATGTTATCTATAAGAAAACTATGGGAGATAACCAACTAAGGAATATATTATATTACTATATAAGAGATTATCATAGTTATTAGTCGCGAAGATGAAGTTCGTGTCACGAGCCGGCATCCTCAATTAATAATGACCACAATCCCTTATGTAATACTATACTCTACTCCCGTAAATTCGGAAAAACGCACAAATATTTTCAAAAATGTCAACATGTTAATACACAATGACAAATGACTACCGTCAGCTGTCAGATGGCCGGAATGGTGATCCACATATAAAGTTTGTATTACTATTTATTAATGAAGCTACTTCTACATCAGTATTGAAAAGGTACGAATTGTGTTTCAAAAAGAATGTGCATCACATAGAACACTATTTATAAAGTAACTAATAATTCTTTATTTTGTTTCATGATTTCAAATTAATTTTTTCTCAATCATTTTATTATTTTATTTTGTACAATTTTTTAGGTTTTGGAAACACTTCAAAAATAAATTATCAAATATTATTGACTAATTTATTTTATTACTTACACTCGAATTTATACCATACGCCTATTTTATTGTAAAAAGTGAAAAATTAATTATTTTTCCTAAAAAGATATATAATTTCTTTAATTTTTGAAATTTCTAAATGAAGGATATACAAAAAAGATTTATTTTATATAACAAAAAATTTAATTACTATTTTATCATATTCATTGTCTTTTCACTAATATTGTTCTTAATTTAATTTTTTAATAAAGCTTTGGGTATTTAAATATCTTTTAGTCAGATCTATCTTACATAGTATAAAGTACAACCAAGAAAAGGAACTTGCAAGTATTATATTAATAGATATATAAATTTTATAAGTTCGTAGTTATTATTTATGAAAATTTTCAATAAACAACCGAATTTTTTGTATTTTTGTCGCACTATTTAATATAAATAAAATGACAGAAAAACTAAAGATTTCATTAAAATAAAATATTGTAAAAGCACGTTAGCAAAGGTAGGAATTTAATTAGTTACTGATTACAAATTTCATGTTCATTTCCTAACTCCTAGTTTTATGAATATTGACAACTAAATTTAATTTTGTGGAAATTTAAATATAACAAATTATATTTCATGTTATCTAAAGCTAAAATTTTTGAAAAACTATTTCATCCATATATTTTTTATAAATTATCGATGTATTTCAATTTTTTTATATATTTAATGGGGTTTTAACAGTACCCACTACAGTGTTATATTCAAAACAATAAGTAGTCTACAAACAGATTTCGTTTTACAGTTATATCATGTTACAAAGACCTTTCAATTTAAAACAAATGAACTTAACTAAATATTTGATATTTCAAATTATTTGTTATTCTTTACAAATGAAATGTTTGCATGACTGATTGTTTTAGTTAAATTATTTATCAAATTAATGAAGGATTCACAGCTGTGAGCTGTGTTCAAATTGTGTTAAATTGTAAATAATACTGTTACAGTTTTTATATGTATACAAGACTTGTAATTTTAATTAGTAAATTGCTGGTTAATTATTAATTAACATAATTGTGATATATGCAGATAACGAATTATTAATTATACCTGGTCAATTCAAATTACATTAGTATAATGTTTCACAAAAATAAATAATACTTAAACATGTAAATTAAAACATTTTCTTGAATGTTTTGTGACCAACTACCACAGTGAAATATGAACTCATAAATCATTCTTCTCAGCCAATCACAGAAACAGAATACAGTTGTGTTACATTGCAAATACCTAAGTCATGTGATAAATCTTTAGCTTATGAGGCCTTTATGCCGAGTAGGGTATTTTTCTCAACTTAGGTAATTAACACACGTGTGCCATACAACATTTTATTCAACACCTTTAATCATTGATGTAAAGTGTATAAAAGTTTTTTTGAGATTTAAAAAATAGTGAAGAGAAGTTTTTATAACGGAGTTACTATGAAACGAACCTACAAACTGAGTTATTATTTCTAACCCAATATTGATTTATAACCTACTTTATTTATCTAAAAACATCATAGTTATAGCGTTATAATTATAAGGTGTTGGATAAAACAATTATTCCTGTTTATTTTAAATTTGCCGTGCTTTAGATCATCATTCTTACGGTCTTCTGACAGTTGATGGTTAGTCATTTGTCATTGTGCATTTTCTTGATGCCATTTTCTAAAATATTTTGTGTGATGTCTGAATTTACAAGAGCAGAAAATAGTCAAATATTATATTATTATTATTGTCATTATACATTCCAACGATTTCATCTTTCATCTTAGTGAATAATGACTATCATATGCCTTATATAATAATATACCTTTATTTAAAATACACATATTTAGTTAGTTCGTTCAATTTCTTTCGCAAAAATAAAATAATTGAAACTTAAACCAGGCATTTACCGGATTACATAAAATAATTTACATATATTTTCAATATCTGAATACAATATTAAAAACATTAAAACAGTGGCACTAAAAATACATAAATTATCAATTTTTTCTTCCTTTTAATAGCCAGGGGGAAGCAAGTGCACCCCTTGCACACTTCTATCGGTGCCCATGAATCAGTTTCTGTTTTTACAATTTGTTATATATTCACTTAAATTTGATGCATAAGTATAGCAACACCTTTTATAAGCTTTTGAGTTGAATTTAGTTTTTATTTTCGATATTTTTTTATTTAAAATGAAATGTATATTGAAATATAAATCTTCTTCTACAAAATGCAGGTGCTAATATTGAATGTATACTTTTAAGTTCAATGTTAGGTCAAGTGCAACAAATACTCGTAAATCATAAACGATTGATATAACTACAGTCGTACTGAAGACTAGGACGAAGAATAAAGAATGGCATGAAATATATTTGGATTTGTGCAAAATTTATTACTCCGAACTTTTTATTTTAAGAAGAGATTTGTAAAAGTGCAACCTGTGAATAGAACGGAAAAGTTATATATAAATGTCAAAAACAAATATGGCTTTTAAAAGAAATTATAGCTATTTCAATTATTTAAATCTTATAAGACCTGTTGCATTTATTTTATATTTTTTATAACTCAGAGTAAAATACCTGGTTCTCTTGCAAATAACATATATCTTATTTTGCTACAGGGACTTACTACAGTTGGGTTTAGATGGCCCATGATCAATGTTCCCTCTAATTTTTTCGCTGACTGCGCGGTAGAAAAGTACCTATATGGGTATATGCAAAACTGACTTCTGAATTTTGTAGGTTTCATACGTTTATCTTATTTGAAATTAAGATTATAAAGAGTATTTATTAAAATGCTTCACGTATTAACTTCATTTAAAATATAAATAGAATTATTTCACATTTCTTAATTTGTAACGCGCAAAATTGACATCTGCACTGAAGTGCGCACTTTAGGCCCTGTAATTTAATTAGTGCATCTGTTCGGCGTCCCAAGGATAGTAGAATATATATCTAGAGAAACTTTTCACGTTAAATATTTATAAAGTATTGTTACAAATATTTAATATTTATTTTAAATCGTCGTATAAACGTCATTTAAGACTTTAAAATACTTGATAAACGTGAAATTTTATATATATGTGCAATATACTCACTGATACTGAATTTTAATTCGTCGAAATTCAATAAATCTGTTTGGATAATATTTTTCGAGGGAAATATTCTAAGACATACTGGCGTAAGAACTCTGTCCATACTCTAAGCAGTTGGACTGATAACACTCACTTACCCCAGTCACATTTCCCTACAATGTTCACTAAGATCTCTATGAAGAGACTAACCCTAAATACAGAATAGGTTTATGCAGAAGCGACAGTAAGACAGAGAAATGACAATTAGAGAGAAATGGGGAATGTGCACAAATTTAAAGGACTCATTGTTTAAAATCGGAAAATTTCCTCACATCTTAGAGAGAGATAGGGGAAGGGTACAAATTTAAAGGTCTACACAATGCTTCAAGGTCATAGAATCGAATAGGGGAACATGAAAGGTACCGACACGGAGTGTCGCTTCTGTATATAACTATTCTGTGCCATAAGACTAATGCCGGGTTGCAGAAACGTTCATCAAAATTGATTAATGATTAATTTTTTGACAGCAATGTATTTTTAATACGTGGCCATGGTAACAACGTCAAATTAATCAGTGATTTTTTTGATTAGAGCCTGATTAACCTTTCTGCAACCGGGCATAACTGTTTTATCTATTTACACCACTGACGCAAATTAACTATCCTCTCTCACATGTTACCTCATCATAATAACTATGAAGCTTATTAATGAAATGGAAGATTTCTTGACTGGACGTTGATTTAAAAGGAGGAATTGCTGGGTTTATTAATCGATTAATCGTTTTTACTGACTGAAACCCAGCAATTCCTTCTTTTAACGCTTATTAATATCAGTTAATAACCAGTATACAATTCCCTGAACTTATATTCCCACCACTTCATCATTCCTCTAACATTGACGCCATCTGATATTCATATGTCCTCTTTGCAGAATGTAAATGTGCGTGTTGCAGGCGGCGTACCACCTGACGGAGAACGCCCGGATCATCCGCATGCCTGTGGGGCAGCTGCGGACGCTGGCGCGCGAGCCCTATGAATATTCGCAGGCGCCGCGGGCCGACGAGCCCGAATGGGATCAGCTCGTCAAGTTCGTCATGCGGAAAGTACGTATGCTCAGGGGGATACTGCGGTACACAACGAGAATAGTTAACACAAATTAATACACGCAAAAAATGGTTATTTTGTGCATATTGCACTAAATTGCATTTTTCGCACAATAGGAGACAGGGAAATTTTGTTCTTAAATGTTTGATGCTTATGATAAATATAAACAGACAAAGGGCCTATTTTGTAACTCAGTAGTTAATTTTTAACCAGTTGCTAAAATTTTTGACAAATAAAAACAAACATTACACGTAATTAAAGTGTTGAAAATTCTTGAAATTTAACTCCAACTTCCTACGCAGTATATAGTAAAGAGAAATATTTCTCAGTTAAAAACATATTTCCCTTTATTACACGTAATGTTTTGATATTTTCTCCAGTGCTATATATTTTCATTGGAGAAAAAAATTAGCAACTGCTTAAAAATTAACCACTGAGTTATAGAATACATGTTCTGTTAAAAGTTATAATAGTGAAAATAAACATTGTTTTAAAATTTTCACTGGAACGTAAAGATTTGTGGAAATCATTTTGACAGAAATAATATTTACATTAAAAAAATCTTCATTTAAACTTATTTTCCTTGAAAGTGAGCTATCAACTTCCACTCGTTTTATACTTTCTAACTTCCCTTCGAAATGGATCATGATTTGAAAATTTTATTAAATGTTTTTGTCACTATTAGAGATTGCACTACACAAAATTATTTTAATAGGTCAAAAACTTCCAAAGAAAGAGATTGTTTTCATGTATTTCGTACATATTTGTCAGGAATATATTCTGACAGTTGTCAATGTCAAATTATTAACAAGAAATCCAATGTTTCCCACAAAAATCATTAAAAGCCAACTAAATAATGGGTTTTATTAAATTTCTGCAAAAATAAAAAAGGAAGGTGCGCAAGTAGACGTTTTAAAATTTTACGGCAAATCATTTTTGAGTTCTTCAAGATACCTACGTACATACGTATGTACATAAATATGTACGTACGTACAAACGTCAAGCCAAAACTTTAGTCTGTACCACAAGGGTATTCATTAAAAAGACAAAAAACTACGTCGTTTCATGAATTGTGATTAGTTCTTTCACTTCTGTTTAGGCTATCAGTCTTTTTCTAGTTCTTCTCAAAATAGATTCAGGAATAGTCAATACGGATGTCTTCGTTGAAATCTGAAAACCGATTTTTTTCGCGTTAAAATATTTCCTGTAATTCGTACAATGAAGTAAATGAGAAAATTTTGACAACAATAATAAGAAAAGATTAGGAATAATATACTCTGCAAAACTATTGAATTGATAATGTTTTTCTGTTTTTATTATTATATTTCCTTTATCATTTTCATATACATTTATACTAGGAGGATTACGCACCAGAATTAAAAAAGTTTTGTATTTTATTATTTTCAAATGTTTTGCCTAAAAAAACAATTATTTCTACTGGTAACACTTATGAAGAAATTGTGTAACAATTTCAAAAAAAATCAGTTAAAATAAATCAATGAACTTTTACTATTAATAGAATCACCTGCGTAATATTCCAATAAAGGAGATTGTACCCTTCTGGTTGATTTTAAGAGAATTTAATTTGACATTTGATCCTCGGTTAACTGTAATTCAATCTGTGGAATTTACAATTAGCTCCGATAATTAGGTACCAAATTAAGACGTAAAATATCGACAAAACGTTAGACGCAACCGAGTATCTAGTTACTTCGCTTTACGCAGCTTTCATACACTGAAAATTAAATTACAGTCGATCACCTTCAAATAAAATTTTTAATTAACTTCCATAAAATAATCCAATTTTAATAAATTTAATGTTTAAGTGAATATCAGTTAATAATTCAACCAATTATTGCACATGGCTGCTCTTCAACAAAAACTCTCTGAAGTACGTTCACGGTAATGAATCTCTTCTGATAAGGAATTCACAAAAACATCCGTATCCACGAATATACATACACTCAAACCAACTACTCTCCGTACATACATCTTTACGCTTCGTTTTTTTAAATATATATATACCAATCTAAAACCTTCTGGAACTCAGTAATGGTTTCAGGTGAACCAAAATAAACATTTTTGGATCAGATGGGCAAATTATAGTATGGAAAAGGAATAATGAACAAATTAATACAAAAAAAAATATGCCCAACAGTGAAATATGGAGGAAGATCTTTACTTGTATGGGGCTGTATGAGTGCAGAAAAGATGGAAAACTTAATTTATACTGATGGGTTATTTGAATATTTTAAAAGAGAATTTGGAAAAATGTGCTGAAAAATTGGGGTTACGGAATTCATAAATCTTTCAACAAGATAATACCCCAAACATACTACACGAAAACTGCTAAAATAGTTATTGTACAATTGCAGACAACAATTAAAAACGCCTCCACAGTCTCCAGATATGAATTCTATTGAACATCTCTGATTTATTTAAAAAAAATGTGTAAACAAGAACCTCAAAGCCTATGAAAAACTATTACATTTATGGTAGAAGAAAGGGATAAACTTCACTCCTAAACTCTAACAAAACTAGTGGAAAGTATGATAAACCCTTTAAGGAAAGTTCTTCTAACGAATGGCGGTTCAAACGATCATTGATTCTATATAATTTACAGATATACGGAAACTAAATTGGAGTACTTAATTATTGTAATAAAAAATTTTTTCCTTCAAAAGTCATAAAAGTGACATCTTCTGTGACGTGTTTGACAAGGTTGAAGTTTAATTTCTATGCCTCCGTAATATAATTTTTTATTCTATCCGCCGTTTGATTTCTTCGCCGCCGTATGTAGAATCAACCAATAAGAAGGAACTTGTACAATAGAAATCTGTAATATCGCCCTAAATGTCACTATAGAACCTAGATAACCTAAGAATAAAGTTACTAAAAATTATGAATAACTGACAGGTAACCTACATATTAAACGTCAAATAGTAGTTTATTTTTTAAAATTTCTAAGATTGAAGAAAAAATAGCATGTGTTATTCAGAGTAAAAGTGTCTTTGTGTGCCTCGCATGCAATTGTCCGACTCGCTTCGCTCGTCGTGCAAACAAAAAGTATCACTTTTACTCTTAATAACACAATATACTATTTTCTCGACTTCATTACGAAAACTTTTGAAACTCAATACATTTTTTTATTTATTAATATAGTAAGTTATAATATAAAAATTATTTCGTGTACATATGTACCTATATTCAATAAAAAACTGTAAAAACAATAGAAAAATATATTCCTTCACAAGTGTACGGAGACTAATTGGTTGAATGTATTTACCTAGATGTAAATGTTCCTAGGTTTCTACTGAAATATGTACATTTCAGTTTAATTAGTATTAATTAATTTAATTAATATCAATTTAATAAGATTAAAATTTCAAATTACTTCATTTCATAGCTAAATTAATATTAATACTGTAAGTAGGGGATTCCCCTTATATGTATATCGCTATATAGGATATTACTAAATTTTTACGCGTATTTTGCATCATAAATATTTCGAAAATAAATTCAAAGAAAGTTACTAAAAAGTGTGCAAATAACAAGCTTTATTTGAAAAAACAAATTACATTTGTAATTTAAGGTTAAAGTTAAGACTTAATTTCGGTATTCGAAAATTATATTTTTGTAAGAAATTGTAACATATTGCAGAATTTAATTTAAGATTAGCTGTCATTTTTGTTTTATAATTTGTTACACATTCACATCGGGAAAAGAGTTCCAAAATTAATTTTTACTGGGATAATGACCTGATTTAACCCTTAAATTCCTTTAATTAAATATCTCTGACAGTCCTTTGTAATGTGGCCATATTTCAGGCGGAGAAGTTCCTGAAATCAACCGCAATCGAAGTGCAGTTCAACAACGAGGTGACTGAAGAGGGCCGCTACTCACCTCGCTTTGTCGATGAAATCGCCGACGAGATTGATATCATCGAGGATAAGAAGGATTCCATCTTTAGTAAGTGTTCAAACGGCCAGCGCTTATTACAAGTCAACATCACTTCATTATCTATGATTCTCCAACCGGAAAAACTTCATAAGGAACTTTTATCGTCGATGGAAGAAAAGATTTGCTTAGGAAAGAAGCTTTCCATGCAAATTTATCACATTTTTATTACGTTTATTTTCTTTTACTTTGCTTTATTTTGTGCCAAATTTCATAATTTCTTAAAAAAATGCGATAGCAATTCAAATTACCATAAGAGTTCTATTTTTTACAGTTTAATTCTAACTACTAAGTTACATTTCATATATAAAAAAATATATATATTATAAACAACTTAAGGAAAGGATATTTCAATTCAAAATATTTAAATTGTTGTTTCGTTTCTGTTATCTAATATCTACAAATGTACAAATGGAATGCAATGTTTTATTATCCTACACAAGTAGGTTTCATTTGTTTTATGTTAATTTTTAATTTGTCATGGTAATATAATGAATACCATGAATTAACCGACTTCGCAGAAATTATGAGTAAATTTTAGCGATTAAATTTATAGCTCGAATTATACAAGCAGTGGCGGACTGGGCCGCCGGGAGTCCGGGAATTTTCCCGGTAGGCCGGAGGAACCGAGGTTGGTCAATATTATCAGGTTTTTTTTTATTATGATAATAAATGAATTTTTTTATGCGTAAATTTTAACAAATAGATTTATGCATGAGTGAAAAAAATACGAAATATTATCGTCGTAGTAAGACGAATATGATGTAAATTACGAAAGCGCATAGTTCATATTTCGGAATAGGAAGTAGTTTGTCGTTGCGAAATTTGTGAATTTTATTTTTTGGTAAGTGTTTATTCGTATTCATTATTATTAGAAATATAATATTTATATACCTACATACATTATACAAAAATGGTTTTATTACTGAAAAATATTTATTCTTTCTTTATTTTACTTTAAAGCTAATTATTAAAACCAAAACTACAAATATGGAAAAAATCTGATGTGTCCAACACGTAACCTTCCGTCACTGTAGTAATATATTCTATATGTTTTTCAGTGCATTGAATTTTTAGTTTTAAAATTAGTTTGTTATTGCAGTTCACAATATTTTTAATTTATTTCATACCTAAAATTTCATTCATAAAATTTGTATGACCACAAAAACAGCTATTTTTGGCGTACTAAAACCGGAATCGAACTTACCTTGATGCAAGCAAATATATTCCTTATATATTTCTACCTTTTAATTTTACAGTAAAACTACTTCACATTTACTCATTTTATTTTTTAAATTTACTTACATCAAATATGACATTATACCTATGTCAAATTTTGTGAACATATAAATATATACAAACGTAATTTTTTACATCGTTAGAAAATCTTTATATTTAATAATAACTTAATTTGTGAAAAAATGCTATTTAAAGGTATTTTTTTAAAAAAACTGTTTAAAGCTTCAAGTAAAGTACTACTTCCGGTTAACAAATTGTAGTGAAAATCTAATCAGTTCATCATATTTGAATATAAGTCTTAAATACCAAATATTATATTTTTTACATGTATCGTGTTGGAGTTATCGTGGATGAAAAATCGTCACAGACACACAGACTCACACAAGGACATACAGACATCATGGTAAAAATAGTAAAATCGTATTCTAGGGACCTTAATTCGTGCTCATATGTTGAAAACTCACACTCGAGAAATCTGACCAAAAACAATACCTCCCTTATCTATATATTGATAGGCGGGAGGTGAAAAGAAAATTTAAAGGAGGTGCTCAAAAGGAGCGAGAAAACCCAAAAAAATATGCAACAAGCTGCAAAAACAAGTTTGAAAATAAACAGTATGTTTGCGTCAACTGTGGCTAGAGCTGCTTCTGAATTAGTGGCCTCATCATCTTCGACTTCATCATCAAATAATCCAAATTTAATTGAAAAAGAACTTCCCGAGAAGAACACAAGCGCCCTTAATTTTCAATACCTACCTGTTAGTTATTTCATTAAGCCTATACTTTTTTTATAAAAGTAATTAATATGTTAAATTGTTTATTTATTTCAAATTTCTAATAATCCTCCTTATTCTGTAACTCAGTGGTTAATTTTTAACCAATTGCTAAATGTTTTCTCCAATGAAAATAGATTGCACTGGAGAAAATATCAAAACATCACTTGTAATGTTTGTTTTTATTTCTCAAAAACTTGTTAAAAATTAACTACTGAGTTATAAAATAGGCCCCGTTTACTTTTTCATATTAATGTGTTACAAGTTATTTGTTTTCTAAATAATATAAAAAAATATATAGATATACGATCAGTAAAATATTTACACTGTAATATTATTCCATCATTTGATTTATTTTGTAATATTTTGCTATAATAACTCAAAGTGATATTAGCTTTTAAGAGGCCGGTCACTATCAAATTTCCCGGGCTGACTAAATTTCCCAGTCCGCCACTGTATACAGCGTGGCCCAGTGAAAATTATCAGTGCAATTTTTGGCCACTTAACATTAATTTTGCAAAAAACGCTCGAACACGTCAATTTTAATATAAAGGGGGACACCTAAATGGATTATTATCAATGGCATAACTTCATCCCTAAAATGGGTGTGGACTGCACCTCAAAAATTTTAAATGGAAAAGGGTGTCAAACATGACACAGTTCGAAAGGTCTTTCAATTCTCTTTTCAACAGTTTTTTTATTTTTCAAATCCGATCATTAGTTCCAGAGAAATATCGTTTAAAACAAATTTTATCAGGTGTGCCAAATTGCAATCAAGTAGGCTTAAACAAACAAACAAAAGAGTCCAAAATCTAGGTCTCATTAATGAAATACCATTATATTTTGTAAAAATGTAAAATATTCAAATTGACGAATCTAAATGATTAGGTAATTTTGATCACATATACAACCTTATTTATTTTCATTTTTTATAAACTTTAATTTATGTCTTAAAAGTTATTTATCCATTTATAATAAAAGAAAAGAAAATTCTCATATGCCCTACAAAAAATTTATTATATAATTTACTTCATCAAATTTAAAAACTACAAACATTAATATAGATCGTTCTAAGCATAAAAACGAAAAACTTTTAAAGTCAAAAGATAATGTCACAAATTAAAAAGTAAATTTGGCAAATAAAACCATTTATTTTTTATTTTTAATTGCATGAAATTAATCAAAAGTCACGAAGGTAATCAAAAGTTCCACGAAAAAATTGTTTACGGAAATTTGAGTATAGAACGCAATCAAAAGTAAAATTAATATTTATTTCCAAAGGTTTATTGTTGTGAAAAGTATTTGATTTTTATTTATAGAATTTAATAATTTCTCGGAAGAATCAGAAATGTTTTTATGAAAAAATGTAATAATATAAATAGCTTACTAATATATAAATATTGATATTCTTGGAAGCGTGTTGTTCCATATTTAATTCATTGAAGCTCTATATTATAACATTCTTTACCTTTTAAGTCTTGCATTTTTACTACATTTTAAAAAGTTAATAATAACAGTGAGATGCAACAACATTGCATTACGTATGATAAAAGCTGCTTTTAATTAGGATAATTTCACAAACTTTTCTCGCAAATAAGTAAAAACAAAAAGGGAATAAATTATTTAAGAAGTTTTGTTTGAAACTTGCAGGTCTGTATTTTATCTCAGACCTCATACATATTTAAGAGAATAGTGATAGAGCTAAATTAACCTGTTCTGAGCAAAGGACAATCTGCAGAAACGCGGGAAATATCATTTGAATAATGAAAACATAATTTACCCTCGAAAACAGCTACTTGTTTACAAAACAATGACTACCAAGTTCAAACTAAACATACTGTTGTTTACTTCATAAGAATAATATTATTACAGAAATACTAAAAATAGTAATTTACTGTACAATCGACTCTAACTATATCTGTAACAAAAAGAATACTTTGTTCTTTTTTAATTTTTAAAACAAATGCCTCCATACAGATAATATATTTTTTTTTGTTTTAAATGAAATTTTTATTTTTATTTTGTTAAATTTCCGTTACTATATTTAGAAACGAAATACAAATTCAACAATCTATTTGAAAATCAGATCTATTCGGGTACAATTCTAACAAAATTATGGCTAATAGACGTTTGTCATGAGCAAAGGATATGTAATTAAGCAAAAAATAATTAATATTGCAAAATAAACAATGGTTATAATTTTCCACAAACGTATTTAAAATTTTACTATATTTCGTCTCAAATAGAAATGGACTTGGCAATCATTCTCGCACATCTAATGCAGATGTATATATACATATATATATATATATATATATATATATATATATATATATATATATATATATATATATATTACAATGGCGTGGTACTATTTCCATAACAAATGGAATTTTTGTAAATATTTACATTCTTATATAAAATTATTTACATAGTGGAATTAATACGGCATTAATGGCTTCATCTTTCATAAATTTAAACAAATTAAAGCTAATTGTCTACTTTTACTATTTAAATAAATATATACATATAGATATTAATAAAATAAACACTATTTATTGTCATGATCGTTTTGTCCTCTCTAATATCATATTTCTGTACATTAACAGTATATATACTATTTTCCAAATTAACTAGAAAGGAAAGACATACAGCGATTTATTGTTAATCATTTTTTTGCTACATATAATTACCACTTCTTTAATGATTATTACCTGTTATTATAATGGTCGGCAAATTCTATATTGTCTTTTGTTTATTGCATTTTCATGTTTTTTAAATCTTAATTTAAAATAATAGAGTTTCCCTGTAAGAACAAGGAACTAAGTACACTACTGGTGAAAAACTCAACGCAGGATACCGTCTCTTGTTAGTTGCTTAAAATATTTATGAAAATACGTCTTTCGTGCTAATTCAGTTCTATATGAGATGAACTATAATTATATCTCTACTAGCATCGCAGAATTTACTGCGAATTCAATACACGTATTTCAAAAATATTCGGGAAGTGGTGGATCAATTCATTAATGCTTTTTAATTAAAACTTACCTGTGATCTGGAGATCTGGATTCGTTTCTAAAGTTCGTTCATTACAGACTAAATAAAAATGTCTTTGTGTCCGAATAGTTTAGAACCCACTATAAACTATAGGTACGTTTTAGATAAAAAAAATATCAAGAAACAATAACGATAACAGATGTTTAACGCCATGCTAATTGTTTCAATAAAAATCATGGAAGTCCAAAAATAAATGTTTTTTAAATAAAGTATAACAGTATGGTAAACCTTTTAACAAAATTAGAGATCCTGTTCCATCTAGTTATGTTATGCCTCAAACAATGAGATAAAGAATGTAATAAAATTGTTGAGTAAATCTAGAAAGTTAAAATGTAAAAATAGGTACTTTTATGCCACTTCTATAAGTTTCAAGTTAATATACATTTCGTCGATTCTAAAGCACTTTTAAGAAACAATACATTTTCAATAACTTCCAAACTTGCGATTATATTTACCAAACTTTATATCATATTGTATGCAAACTATAATACGAGTAAACTCTAACTTTATATCATTTCAGATCGTAAACAATTGAAAAAACTTTTCATCCCAATGCTGATCATCTTGAAGCTCTTCAAACTGAAGCTCCTCCTATTCCTGCCCTTGATCCTCGGCCTGGCCTCCTTCAAGAAGCTCCTCGGTTTCTTGGCCATCGTCATACCAGGCCTCATCGGCTTCTTCAAGCTGTGCAAGCCGGACCTGGGATCGAGTCTAGGAGCAGCAGGTCTGTACGGGGGCGGGTCCGCAGTGCCCCACTACTCCCCGGCTGGGATAGGCTACCCGCAAAGTCAAGGAGGGTACTTCTCAGGAGCGGGACACTCGGGCGGAGGGCTGACGTTCAGGGATGAAGTTCCTTACAAGCAGTATGAGTATGGGCATAATGAGCCGTATAGAGGGTACGGGGAGTACAGATCAGCGGGGAAAGAGGAAGAGAAGGACAAACCAAAGAAGAGTATTTTGCCGGATTCGTAAATATATTGAAGAACAACTAACATAATTATTGTCAATAGACAATTTTAAAATGAGTTGTATAGGAGAACACCATTTTTTCTGTAATCGTTCAATAATTTAACATTGAAATTTCGTTTTTTCACGACATGCAGAGAAATATCTAATTTCTTCTCACGAAATAGTGAGGAAAATTACTGTTTACTCTCTAGAGAGGAAAATGTACGGTAGTAACTATATTATTATATTAATGACATTACAGAAAATTCTTATTTATTAATGATATAATTAAAAAAAATATATAGAAATGATGTCTTGTTCTTTTCGTTTTTCACATTATTTTACAATTTAACAACTTGAATGTGAATTGGTATTGTGATAATACTGTAACAATTGCACTGCTAAACGTCAAAGTTTACATAACTTAATTTTCTAACTTATCTTGTTGTTGCGCGAAAAAAATGTTTTTCTTCAAACGTCATAAAAGTGACATGTTCTGTGACGTGATTGACAAGGTTGAAGTTTAATTTTTATGCCTCCGTAATATAATTTTTTATTCTAGCCGCCGTATGTAGAATCAGCCAATAAGAAGTAACTTGTACAATAGAAATCTGTAAATGTCACAATAAAAACTAGATAACCTAAGAATAAAGTTACTAAAAATTATGATTAACTGACAGGTAACCTACATATTAAACGTCAAATAGTAGTTTATTTTTTTAAATTTCTAAGTTTGAAGAAAAAATAGCATGTGTTATTCAGAGTAAAAGTGTCTTTGTGTGCCTCGTATGGAATTGTCCGACTCGCTTCGCTCGTCGTGCAAACTTCCATACTCGCCACACAAAGTATCACTTTTGCTCTTAATAACACAATATACTATTCTAACACGATAGAAAACTACTTTTTCCACTCTCGAATCACTGAAGCTCGAATGGTAAAATATATGTTTTCCTCTCTAGTTTGACAAATAACTATTTCCCGCGTAGACATTGTTGAAATGCAAGCTTGTAATTTTTTTTTTTCTGACATATAATTATTTATATGATCTATAAGCAAATTCAAACTTGATTAACATGCAGTACATATTTGTTAGATAAACTTAAGATCAAAATGGTTAATATTTAATAATAATAATTTTTAATCTCTTAATTTGTGATCTGGCAAATATCAGTTTGCCCATGCACAAATCAACCAACAATGTGGTAAAAACAACCTAGTACAAGTATTATTAATCACTATTTTAAGTTCTTGTACGATTTCAGAAAAAATTAATACTTATCTCGTCAGGGAGGTTCCTTTTCACGAGTCATTCGTGTTTATTTGTATCGACCTACAATCTCCATAGCGCCATGAAAAGAGTAGTCTCCCTACCATGTTAAGTAAATAACTATTTTCTATTTTGCGCCTTTTTACCTATCGTTGCTTTTAATGGAACAAGCCAATGCTCTAATTATTTTGCATGTTAATAGAAGTAGAGGTGGGAATATCGTGAATTTTGCGGGTCAGGAAATGAACCGCAGAAGCGTGATTGTTTTTCAATTTTTGAGTCGTGATTGGGTGTAAACGTGAATGAAAATTTACATTAGTTACGTTTACGCTTTCATATCTATGTATTTCTGGTTAAGACTAGATTTTTCAAAATTATTCATTTTTAAATAAATGATTTATTTTTAATTTAATAGTACCGAATTATGGTCGTTATAATACCTTTTGAGTATTTCGTTTGTTTGTGCACGTATAGAACAAATTTGGTAAGAGATAAATATTTAAAAACATTTATTTGAAGAAAAATGTACAGGTAACATACTATATTTTAGAAATACAATCATTTTAGAAGTTTTTGTCTAGTGCTCGTTTATTTTTAAAATTACAAGAGTACCATCAACCATACAAAAATTCGATTTGCTATTAACATACTAAATTGATTTATTAACGCACTGGTTTCGTTACTTCAACAACTTAGACGCAAAATAGAAAAAAAATAATTTACTATAAATAGTTAAATGATTGGTGATTTAAAAAAATGAAGACATTTTCATATTTGTTGCACAATAAGATCGATGATAAATAGGTACATTATTTATCAGCAAAACTGCCAAAGTTTCAAGTTTCGAAAATCCATTGCAATTGTTCACAAGAGGGTAATTTGTTAATAGTGATTTAACTTACAACAAATACAAGCATGATTTAATATTCTAGGAAGTTGTAATATACAGAGACTGGTAACTTTATAGTTATTATATTACATTTTTTTACGATATTGGTGATTTAAGAACAAATACTTGTAAAATATAAAGATAGGTATAATGTTACAAAGGAAAATGTTACATTTTTTAATCACCTAATTAAATCTTACATTTTTGTCATATCACATGCCATAATAGCATATTAAAGATACCTATTTTATTACATATTTTTATTCTTACAAAGACGTTATTTTTTTTAATGTTTTTTGTTACGTGCTTCAGAAAAGGCAAAACATGATATTCTTAGTGACTACACATTAATTTTTCATGTTATTTATTTTTAGATGTACATGTACATATCATTTAAGAATAATTATTTGTTGTAGTATTAAGAACTCTTATTAGCTTTACTTGTATTTTTTACCTTTTTTAATAAATATGTTTTAGTAAAAATTAAATGTAATTGTTTAATAGTTCTATTTATTTATTATTTTTTATTACCAATACAATCACGTAAAATGTCAACTTAACGAGACATAAACAAATGAAACAATCACAATTCAATTTTATTTTAAAATGGAAACAATGTTATACGAGTACATAGTTTTTTTTTGTTATTCGAATAATATAAATTAAAATATATAGGAAAATTTCATTCAATAAAATGTATTAAATTAGAACAATTAAACTTAAAATTGAAAACATTAAAATGATTTTAATATACGTAATATGAAGTTTTTAAAATTAATTTTAATATATTTTTCAATTTCACATTTAATACAAATTATAATTTAAAAGCATGTCAACACGACATATTTAAAATAAATGTATGTTTTTATATTAAAAAATAATATATAAATAAATAATCGTGTAATTAAAACTGAAAAATAATTTTACAAAGTTACAATTAATATGTGTTTAATTAATACATTTTCATTTCACAGAACTGGGGTTTACAAATTTAACAAAATATTTTAATTATGATTAATTATTTACACAACTTGTTATGCTGTTGTTTGAAAATTCATTAAATTGGAAAAACTTTATCATAGCCAATTCTTATTATTGTGAATAGAGAAAAATATTGACAGCTATCTTCAAAGTGCATGTTTTATCATAATAATTATTTCTTCGAATCAAAACATTTGTTTTCAAAACGAAAAGTGTATATGCTTCTTTTCTTTTAAACATGTTACAGATTACAGCGTCAAGAATTAACACGGAAAAAATTGTACTTAAAATATAAATTACATAACTAGAATTTAATTATAATAAAATCAGCATTAAAATCCTTATGAATCTGCCCATTACAGAATTTATTTAGTAGTATAGTAAAATAGAATAGTGCTTGTTTTTATTACATTCCATAACTAAAGTTATTTAAATTTTTCTATTCTACTATGTAGTATATCACTAACAATATTTGTTTATGATATAGTTAATTAACAAATTATTAACTATTTTAAATATACATATTTTTACATGGATAGAATGTATGATTGTTACCATACATATTGCAATAAAAATATCCTGAAATTCAGGGCGTCATCGAAATGCTCGTCTTCGATACAGCATAAATTTATTAACAGTATTTATTCGTTCACTCAAGGAGTATAACGTAAAATTATTTTCACATATGCCTTTTTTTTAATGGAACACCATATATATTTTTATATTTTTTCAATTGTATTTTATTCGCCTACACGGATACATAAATTTTGTTTTAGTTAAAACAGACCCAAACACACGCATTGCTTTATAAAGAAGTACTAAAATTAGGTTAAGAGTAAAATACAGATTTTTTTTCTATACAACTGTAACTATACTCTACATTCTCACATATTTTTAAAAAATGTAGTTGTACAGGATGTTCAATAAAGCGAATCCAATTTACTAAAGACTCATTAGACGAATTTGAATTAATTTGGAATACAGAAGTATATATAAACAAAATGCCATGCAAAATGCAGAGTTCTCAATCACCTGTTTCATCTAGTCTACTGTGTTAGTAGTAACACCTCACGATTGAAGCGAATTGCTTTATCATGAAAGTTTGAAAGAGTGAAGTTCGAGTAGCAATCGTCCTGGAATCGTATTTTTCTCAAACTAACGCCTAGTAGCGATAACTCGGTTTCCAAGGGATAAGATATATTGATCTGACAATATGATTCACTATTTGTTTCCACGGCCAACTTTGGCAAGAATTTTAACTAATTTTGAATTCTTTCTGCGACATATATCGGCAAAAAATTATATGATATATCCTCGAATATAGAGGAATATTTTGGGGGAAAGGTAAACAGTGTCCGGTTTTTTTAAGTACATATATTCTATATTTACACTCCAATTAACTAGTCTTCCTATACACATCTTTACGCTTTGTTTTTGAAAGATATAAACCACCCTGAAACCTCTATAATTTTTTGAAATGAACCAAAATAAACCTTTTTGATCAGATGATCGAATTATTGTTTGGAAAAGGAAGAATGAACAAATAAAAACAAAAACCGTTTAAGGGAAGTAGTTCTAATAAATGGCGTTTCAAAAGATCATTGATTCTATATAATTTACAGATGTACAGACAGGTGTAATTGAAGTACTTATTGTTGTAATAAATATATTTTTTTATCGATTTCATTACGAAAGCAATACATTACTTTATTTGTTAATATAATATAAAATTTATTTCGTGAATATAAATACAAAGAAATACTTTAAACCAAACCTCATTGTCATTATTGCAGTGGCGTAGCTAGCATTTTTAGCGCCCACCCCTCCAAATAAAAAAATGTTAATGAAAAAGTGACTATTTTAAATATATGTGGGTTTCAAATATAAACTCTTAATTTTCAATCGATAAATTCAACAGGCAATACAGAAAATTCTGTTATATGTGGCTAAATAAGTATAAGTGACTGCTTATTCAAAAATTGAAAATGATGCTTAATGTTGGTATTGCATTCTGAAAAAATATATTGCGCCACATTCACAGTTATTTAGAGTTTTCTTTTACTATACTCGTAATAGTTACATATGAGGGATGGGATTTTTTCGACTGTGGTGTAGTGTAGATAAAAAACAAATAATCGAAATTTCAGTCATACAGCGTTTATTCCTACAAAACCGACGTTTCGGTATACACTTATACCTTCATCAGGTTAAGTAGAATCTATAGATTATAATCATGTAAACAGCATACATTCGTAGATTCATTCAGTATTACATACATCGTACAAAACCGAATCGGTTGTCGTCCGTGAGACAATTTAGATGCGTATGTGCTTTTTTGAATTTTGTACGATGTATGTAATACTGAATGAATCTACGAATGTATGCTGTTTACATGATTATAATCTATAGATTCTACTTACCCTGATGAAGGTATAAGTGTATACCGAAACGTCGGTTTTGTAGGAATAAACGCTGTATGACTGAAATTTCGATTATTTGTTTTTTATAGTTACATATTATTATATTCTCTCTTGATGTAAATAAGAATTTAAACTGAGTTTAAAATTTTATTTAATCCGACTCTTTTCTTTCGATGCTTGGACCGCCAACTATTTTGTAGTTCTCCTGGATTATTGAGTCAAAGTGGTTCTACTACATTTTTTAGACAAGTTATACCTATTAGGTTTGCCGTATTGAAAGATATATGAAAAAAGTAATGCAATGTAAATTGAAATATACAAAGGTACATATTTACAGCATGAAAGAAAAATAATATCAAAAGCGGCATAAATATTTATTCGTATGTACATTTATTAATATCGTCATTAAAATATTACGAGTGCAACATATATTCAATTTTTTTTTGTTTTCGAGAAATGATTCAATTTTTAATAACATGTTATAATTCGCGTCCAGTAAAAATTTCTAATTTTTTTTTAATTGTTGACCTACTTTATCGTTTTATTAAAAGATTCAAGTTAATAATGTAACAATTTATTACTTTAATTTCATATTAAAATTCCTGTGGATTTGAAATTCAAATACTAAAGCCAACAACAAATAAATTACAAAGAGAAAAATTCAACATAACCGTTAAACAAGAAAGTCATAGTTTTATATTTCCCACAAAAATATGTCAGTGTGATAGTAATCGAGAATTACCGATAAGTCTGACGACATTGAAACAAGTATTCCTCGCGTATTGTCCATCTTGATAGAGAAAGAATTTCTAGGAAGTTGGAAAGTTAACTACTTGCTGTGCGAAATAGATTTCTAGCGTGGATCGCATAAAAATAGCCAGTTTAACGCAAAAATGCGACCAAGCGTGATTTTATCGGGAAATAGGCAGTAATCAATTTTACTTTGAAATAACATCACACCAATTTTAAACTTCTACGTTTTTTCGACAATATTTCCGATGTTACGTTTACATTAATGATTCTTTTTAATTTTTTCTCTATATTTTTAAAAGCTCTTCATATATGTTTTCTAATAAAGAAACAAAAACAAATATTTTTATTTTTAATAAATGGTAAATATATGTAATTTATAATGAGCTACTCGTTCGTTTGATCATCCTGGTATAGTAAGTATGTTAAACCATTTATTAAATTTAAATTGCCATAACTCTATATGTGAATTGCTAAAATACCTATTGATAAAGTGAAAAATTATTATATAAAAAATTGACGTTAATTAAATGTAATATATTTTAAATTTATGTAAAAATTATTAATTTGTACCATTGGGCGATTTAATTCTCAGTTTTTTATTTTTTGTACGAATCACTTTTTTGATTTTAAAATAAATAATAACCTTATTACATTAATAAAAAATGTACTCTTTATTATAATGTAATTTATAATTAATTGTAGGTATATTTTAGACACAAAAAAATCATCCCCACGGGAAAATTTAAAAGTCGGCGCCTTTGCAGGTAGCCTTAGCCTTCTTGGCAGTAACAGTAGTAGTTTATTAATAAAAATCAGTTTTCAATTTCAATTCCCATTTCATAGAAAAATATTCGTCAATATCTATTTGCTTATATATCTTGTATCTATTTCTGGCTACGCCGCTGATTTGAAATCAAATAACTAAATTCTTATTGACCGTAACTTAGGTAAAAGTACTTTATGTTATACAGGAATGTAATAAAAATTAGTTTTCAATTTCAGTTCTCATTTTATTGAAAAAATATTTGTCAATATCTATTTGCTTATATTTTGTTCCTATTTCTGGCTACGCCACTGATTTAGGATCAAATAACGAAAGTCCTTGTTGACCGTAACCTTTGAATAAGTACTTTATACTATATTACAATGTTTAGTAATAAAAATCAGTTTTCCATTTCATTAACTATTTCTTTGAAAAAATATCTATCTAGATTCATTTGCGTACATATTGCTTTACATTTTTAAATGTTTATTGCATGTTGAGGCAGTTTATATTCATTTTCTATTTGATTTGTTCCAGTTTCTCCCTCCTAACCTCAACCACCTCATTGAGAACCTATAAGTGAAACCATATCAATACTTTCCCTTGTTAAAAAACTATAACAATTACACCCGAACAACTTAGCATCTCCATCATGCATCCCAACTCTCCAAAGAAAGTTGTATCGAAAGGAGCTCTGCAAAAACCCGCGGCGTACTCTTGTATCTAGATGACCCACATCGGACAGGATACGGAACAGAAGCGGATGTGTAACGAGAACGCTGTCAAAAGTGAACCCGAGGTATGGGAAGCAAGTATTGATCATCTAGGGATTTCGGTGATCGTGAGAACCGCCGATGATAACGGTATGATGACGGAAAGATACTCGGTGATGTGAGATGTTAATGTCATGTGTAGGAAGTAGGATGCATTTGCATGTAGCTTATGAAAGGATATTGTAAGGAATTATTGTTTCACGCGGGCTGTGGGAAAGGTAGGTATTTGTTTTTTTATATATTAATAGAAAGTATAAAGCAAAGAAATTACAGTACATAGAGATTTATGAGTAGTTTTGAAAGGATATTGTTGAAAACTATAAATACCCTGCTTATAAATATTATTATATTAATTTATTTAAAAGTGATATGAAATATAAACTTAAGTCGGTACACGTATTTTATTTACAATACATTTTTCATTTTTCTATGTCATAAAAGTTTAATGAGTATTATGACAAATGTGATGTTCACAGCAGTGGTAAAAAAACATATCTTACTATTTCTTTAAACCACAAAAAAATCACAAAATAAGAAAATATCCTAACCAAACGTAACTTAATGTTGATGAATGTTTATTATCTTGACTCTTGACATGTTTTGTGGTGTACAGTGGCGTACGCAGGGGGCTGTTATGGGGAACCTTTCCCCTCAGAAATCTTTTTTAAAATCAATATTTAAATTATTCTCAACAAAACTATTAAATTATGCAAATTTTGAAGCAAATAAATAGATCAATTATTAGAAACTATAGAATAAATATTGAAACAATAATATGTAATAATAGATGGAGGACTTAAAAAATTGGAGTATATTCTGAGAACTGGCGTAGATTAAAAAATTGCCTGCAAAAATTTGGAAACAAAAAATAGAACATTGTGTAATCAAAATTAAAAGCGCCTGTAAGAAAAATAATAATATTTTATTCTCTTTCGTCATGTCAGAGTAAGATACATATTTTATCAATAGGGAACTAAAGCGAATTAATCACATCATTTTTCGCGGATTGTGCAATTAATAGTTTTGTTACAAAATCGAATAGATGAGTTCAATGCGGTGTGGGACTATAAACGAATTTCAGTACCTATATAAATCATAAAATGTAAAAACTAACTACTCTAGCTTCTTTTATATTGTAATTTATATTTATATTTATTAATTTATATATTTTACAGACCGAAGTCCAATTACAGGACAGGGAACCTACAGCTTATAATGGGTTCCTAACCACTCGGACACAGCGGTATTTATTTTTAGTTACAGGTTTGTCGTTACCGGAATTTGATCCCCAGATCTTACACTCCGCTCAGCGAGTCGATACGCTCAAACCAACTAAGCAACCACTGCTCGTTATAATAAAAACTAAAAATTAGTTTGAAATAATATAGTTATTAGTAATTAAATATTTTGAAAAAGGAATATGAGATATCAGCAAAGTAGAATAATGGAAGAAGACAGGTAGAGTGCCTCTTTAACTCCCAGTTTTCCCCAAATTTTTAGTATTTATTATCTTGTAAACTACGAATAATATATGTAAAAAATAAAAATACTCTATAAGCAAAGTGCCATTTTGTAAAAAAGGAATGTGCACAACTAGATGTTATACCAGTACTATATACAAAATTTCAACATTCTACCGCTAATCATTTTTGAGTTATGCGAGATACGTACAGACGTACAGACTTCACACTTAAATTAGTCAAAATAGATTCAGAGATGGTCAAAATGGATATTTACTATGTACAAGGAATTAAAACAACAGAAATAGCATATTCTTAAATCAAACTTAAGGTCAAGAGGTAATCAGCATTTGTTCTTGCAATGAAGGCGTGTCCCTGTCCTTGGTGACCCAGATGAGATGCAATTTGATATTGTCATAATAAATAAGTAATAAAGTAGAGTAATCTGGAATGAAGGGTAGCTGGGGTTGACAACTATTTATTACTGGTGAATTGTGTCCCTGTGGCCATCGTTTCAGCTAAATGTACGCAATATTTTTTATTGTCACCGCGGGCCCTTGGAGAATTGTGTGATAAAACAGTTGATGCTCGCGAAAAGTTCCACGTTAAAATGACAAGAATTTAACATTATCCATTTTACAGATAACTCGGAGATTAGTATCATTACTCAGGAATAAAACTATATATTTCTCATATTTTTCTGATTTTTTTGTGTAAATCTCGAAATTTGTTAATCAAAATAAAATATTGTACATGAAAGTCATTTATAACACCGACGACGACGAAGCAAGGTAGTGCTAGGTCTTCGGTATGAACTAACTGTTAAATAACTCAGATTTAGTGGAGGCGGTTTTAGCGATGATATCCCACATAACGTCTATAATGCGTCTATTAGTCTAAGGGCAGAGAGAGCGTCGGGCTTCGGTTCACAGAACCGCTGTACCCTTAATTTTTAATATGCATAATGTATGTTAATTAATTTTTCTACAAATAAATATTTTTTTTAAGTTTTGTCTATTTTACCCTTAATTCATATATGTATAACGCACTAATACAGGGTTACATAAAAATCAGATATTTATTCCGATTTAAATTGGAGTTTTTTTTTATTTAAATAAGATTATTTTGACTTTTTCAAAAAGGTATACCTCCAGTATTATCAACAGACATTTAATGAAAAAAAGCATATCGAAATTTTGACAGCAATGTTGGAAATCCTTTATATTAATTTATTTCTACAGACTTTTGTTCATTAAATTAAATTTCTGTTGGTAATATCGGAGGATAGTATATTTTCAAAAACATGTTACACAAAAAAACATTTATTATGGAAAAAAAATCGTATTGTAAAGAATAAGAAAAAATTGCGATAATAAAAAACTACATTAAAAACCGTTTATAACGATATCTCTCATATCCACAAACTGGTTATAAAGTTGGTTGGAACCACTTGTTTGAAAGCGCGTACCTATAGGCTAACGTTATTTTCCTTTCATCGGTTGTAGCGACTTTCGGCTATAGCGACGAAATATTTGGAATCCCTTCGATGTCGTTATATCAATTGGATTTTACTGTATCACATTTCAAAGTAACAAAAAATCACACATTATTTATAAATTAAAAATAATATACTATTAAAGACGTTTTACCTATGAAGTTAAACAAATTTATTAGTTCTTGAAAGTATTGGTAATAGTACCCATTTCCTTTTTTCCCAGTTTTCGTAAACCTGGAATATTAAATAACAATTGCAGAACAAGTGATTAAAATCACACTGATTTTTGAAAAAACTTATGATCGAAATCATTGCAACCCTGCTCCTATGTAATTTTTCTGATTTAATTATGTATTAAGTTTGTTACAACCTTATATACCTACGTTCTTGTTATTAAGTCTCTTGAGAGTATTATATATGCTGTTAAAAATAAGTGTTCAAGATTTCTAGGATATGGAGAAGAAGTCAAAATAAATAGAAAAATATTATACAACGTGCCCAAAAATGATCCGTTTCAGGATTTTTAAATCAGATTTAATCCTGTGTAAATACCGACAACCATGGTTTTTTTGTAAATAATTATTTAAATTTACATTTATGAGCAGGTTTAATCTTTACAAAACCATAATTACAAGCAAAAAGAGATGTTTGAAATGTATTCCTTTCATTTCAAAACAGCCAGTACAAGACCGAAACTATGACAAACTCTTTCTAAAATTTCCGACACTTGTCGAATAGTTTGGCCACATTATTCGGCTCATTCACAGTCATCAACACTGGCTGTTCGTTTCTATGCAACTAATGAAAATTTAAAAAAAAAATCCTGGCTATCAGTATTTAGGTACTTAGGATTACGCGTAAATTAAAACTCTCATATCTCTGAAACGGTTCATTTTTGGACAAATTTTTTTTTATTTCAATTTATTTTGACTTGTTCTCAATGTCCTATATATCATGAACCCATATTTTTTAACACCCTGTGTGTGACTTTCACTGAATTATTAAATTGTCTTAAAGTTATTTATAACAATTTGAAATTTTGATCTCTACCAAAATATATAAAATTAATAAAGGATAAACTGTTTCGTACTATTTCTATTTAATTTGATTTATTTCATGGAACTAATTATATAAAAATGATATAACTACAAAAATCAGTTCTATATTTTAAGACTTGATATTATATTTTATCAATATCTTTCTTTATATCAACGCTATAACTATAAAACATTTTCAATTTTGTTTTAGAGCTATTTTATCGATAAACTTTTATTTAAATTTTATATGAATATAAAACCAAAACTTTATAAGACAAATATCTTATTGCAAATAATATTTTTAGGTTAAATATTCTTGAAATTACAGTATAAATTTTTAATAACCCACAATTCAGTTTCTGTTTGTCTTATGTTTCAGATTTGATAAAGTTAAATTACAAAATAACATTGAAGTTTTTCATAAACCTGCTGTTTCCAAATTATATATTCTTGTATATTGATATTAAGGTCTTTGTTTTTCCGTTCTTAAATTTCAGAACAGAATTGTTGACAATAATAAAATATTATTTCTCAAAGCTTGTAAACAACATTCTGAAAAACATAAATTTAATTTTGTTTCTTTTATCTATTTTACGTACAGAGAACTAAATTTACTAATTAAATATGGATGCTATGAGATGATATTAAAATGCAGATTTTAATAAATGCAAAATACAATGTCAGTTTAATATCACGATTCTTTTAAAAGAATAAACTTTTATACTTTTGAATTACTAAAATTTGCATAACGTACCATCATTAATTTTATGACCATCTTGTTATCTACAATTTCCATTCAAATTGACGAAATAAAAATAAAATAAATACTTTTCACAGGAGGTACTTCGACTTTTTAATACTTTTTAAACCATTTGCCAAAATGTAATTTTGTTGCAAACTTTTACACACTTCTAAAAAAATGATTTAATAAGCAGAAATGATTTATTGTACAGAGGCCTGGTATTAAAAAAAATAATTAAGTGAGATATAACGTAAGTATATAAAATGAATATTTACCAAATTTAGAACAAATTTATTTATAAAACTGACAGTGAGGTATAAATATTTTTAACTATGATTTATGTTAAACAATATCAGGTACCTTTAAAAATAAATTAATACTTTTATATTTGAATAAAAAAATAAACCGATAAATTAATCAATAAATTCACACAAGCAAAAAAGAAATTTGCCGATAAAAAAGAATTTCTTAATCTGACGAGAAGTTTAACTGAAAATATGTTTATAAAACCGTCAGTTGTGTTGTGTGATATAAAGAAGGTCTTATTTAATCCCCAATTCAAACTCACAAAAGAAAACCACAAATCAAATTCTTTAGACAAATATGAGAAAGATAAAAAGGCGAGAACAAGAAATAAGACGACGTGGAGGGCCGAAATTTCCAAATAGCCCTGTCAAATAATCTTGGATAAGTCAATCCGTCTCAAAACAACCAGACAATATTCCATATTTCTTCTGCTAGTTTTCTTTTGTGATTTTTGTTAATATTGTGATAAAAAAGTATATAGACACAAAGACACTTTTACTTTAAATGATATATGCTATTTTTTCTTCAAATGTAGGCATTTTAAAAAATAATTTACTACTTGACGTTCAATTTGTAGGTTACCTGTCAGTTTTTGGTAATTTATAGTAGGAATGACGAAACCTGAAAATTTTGGTACCCGGGTACCCGACATGAATACCCGGGTAGAACCGGATACTCGATAATTACCCGTTACCCGATAATTACCCGTTACCCGATAATTACCCGATACCCGATAATAACCTGATACCCGATAATAACCTGATACCCGATAATTACCTGATACCCGATAATTACCTGATACCCTTAAAATATCCATTATTTTTCCACATTCATCTTTTTAATATACATTTTTGTTATTTGCATATAAATTTATTAAATGAAGAAAAAAATATTATTTTTTGGTATGGAAATAAAAAAAACATGGTTATTTTACATATCATACGAGTATATCAGCATTATAAAACTTATTAAGGAAGTATATTTGATTTAATTATTTAGGAATTATCTCATATTTCTCGCAAATATCAGCATGGATAATGTATCTGCACTCAGTCTTGATCTTCGTGTGGTTACAATGTTTCCGGCAGCTGAAAACTGTCTTTAACTGGCAACAACAGATTTTAGGTAGATTTCGGGTAACGGGTAATAAACGGGTAACGGGTAATAAACGGGTAACGGGTACATTTCGGGTAATCGGGTACTATTTTTGATACCCGGGTACATTATTATCGGGTAGGTTCCGGGTACCCGGGTACCCATCGTCATTCCTAATTTATAGTAACTTTATTCTTAGGTGTTCTAGTGTTATAGTGACATTTAGGCTGGTATTACAGGTTTCTATTGCACAAGTTATTTCTTATTGGCTAATACTACATAATTTCTATGGATACTTCTTATTTTACTTTTACTCCGGTGGAATAAAAATAAACATTTCTATTCCGGCGGCGTAGAAATTAAACTTCAACCTTATCAATCATGTTACAAAAGATGTGACTTTTAGGACGTTTTAATTTTTTTTTTGTAATTTTTTAATTAAAATGTATGTATAACGTGATTATAATAGAATATACAACGGAGTATAAAACTACATGTATATTATATTATTTACAATATATTCATTTATAATATTTGTATTATTTTTTTAATCAACACAGTATATATATTTCAAAATACAAGTTTCAAAATTCTTGTTACTTTTTATATACTTCTTTTATTAAATTATAAATTTAAAAATAATACGGAACATTTTCTCTAAATATACATATATAGCAGATATGCAGATACCAGGTTTACGTTTTATACAGTAAGAAATTACTAATAATTATAATATATAGGTACCTATGTATTATACGATGGTTTTAATACCATACATTTTATACGAACGCTTTACATTTTATTTATATAGGTCTTTTATAAATGTAATGTATAAGTAACTTTATTTTTATTACATATATTTTGTCCATTCTTTGTAAAATGGGGCAAAAGAGAAACAAACACATGCCTTCGGTATCGATTCCCACAACAGATATCTGATAGCACATCCGATCTCCTATTTTAATAATACAAATATATTCGTGCAATAATTAAAATAATAGAAGAATTTCAAAATTACCATAACTTTAATTTACTTTGAATGCAATAGCAAACTTGAATGGTAAATAAATAAATAATTACTTGACCTATACAACAAAGTATAGATAATTCTTAAATAATTAAAATTAAATACTTGTGACATAACTTTGGTTTTTATAAAAAAACAAAACCATCTTGATATGATGTTAAATGAGTCAACAAGAAATTCAAAATACTATTTGAAAAATAACTTAACTATTCAAACTATTCAATCAAATTAATTAATAGCACAATCCTTGAATGAAGACTTAGCTTCTTCATACCCTATTTTAAATATCGCTTTAGTCATCTATTGATAATGTGTACCTATGATATGAGGGAAATGAATAAAATATATTTTTATTTTTCTTACAAGATTTTTTTAGTTTTAGTTCTACTTTTTTTAGTTTCCAATTTTTTACAGGCGCTTAACTGAATTTTGGGCACCCGAGCGTCTCCAAAAAGAGTTCTAATTGGAAATAGTTACAAAGAACCTAAAAAGAAAAGGATATCATTTCTGGTCGGTGAATAAACCAAAAGTTCATCAATTCGAGCCATTGATATCAGAAGTATCAAAATAATATAAGACTTTATTTTAGTATCGAAAATGAGATGTATTAAAATTCATTCATGAAGAACAAAAATCCGTTTCCATGGTATTTTTCAAACATTCGTTCCTTTTTACAATTTTTCAAAGTCATTTGTGGTTGTATTTTTTGCAATAAATAACTGCAAAACTAATTCGTTAGGCACCTTTATATATTATTAGTAACTGCAATTTTAATTTGATTTATATTTACATGGATCTACTATTTTTTTTTGTACATTTGTACTAAAAATGTATTTACTTACGTACTTTCAGTAAACGGTTAGTGAATATTTACTTAACAGTATAAGCAATTTACTGTCTAGGAAACAATCACAGTAAATAGACAAAAAAGGATTGATCGAGCAAAAATTAGTTGTAAGTTATTAATAAGTGTTTAGTAGGGGCATTTTTGTGCGTGGTTATTTTAAAGAATCGCTTCGGATCGATTTTACGTCATCGTAACTTAAGACCTCGTTAAATAAACATAAAACTACTGAGCAAAATCATCCACGATTGTTATATAAGGCAGGATTTTATGGGCAATAAAATCTGCAATTCATGAAATCAAAGGAATTTTTTCTTCCTGCGGGAAGCGATATTGGTTTTTAAGTTGGTTTTCGGCGGAATCTCCATCTGTTGAACTGCGCAAGTTATCAACGACTTGGCTATTTGTGAGACATCGACCTTTATACGGCCTCCGCGACAACCTAACGCAAACAAGAATCTTTTCGCGGAGTTATGACTCAGTTTATGTGCATTCTGCTATCGCACAACTATAAACGACACTAGACATTCATCGATTAATCACGTACCACAGGAGTGGATGTTTGGTACGTGTTGGAACATGATAAGGAATTCCTTACCTACGAAGACCTAGCCCACTGCACTACATCAAAACATTCCTGCGTTTTAAATTTTCAATTATATATGTATATTTATTAGTTTCAGAGTTAGCTGATTGACAAAGCAGATTGTTCTTCAATGACTTTGTGAAGACTTCTCTACCGACAATACCTTTTTAACAATCTTTTCTTAGTGGCATTAGGGGCAGTTTTCAGGCCCTTTTAACGTTAACGGGCTCTCAAAAAAGACAAAAATTACGTTTTTAAATATTAACTTAGTTAAATTTGCGTACGAAAGTCGATGACAAATTCAATAGACGTCGTTACTCGGATAGGTACCGGGTTTGTATTTCGATCGGAGATGCCTATATATTAAAGCATACATATAGTCGATTCCGTTTAATTGGGCCACCGACTAATTGGGGCAGTCGCTTTTTTTGGTTTAATTTCAAATAACTGAAACTCATTACTACACTAATACATAATTTTACTAGTTTCAGGATATTAAGCCTTTATTTACATAGACAAAAATAAGCTGGCTAAGTCATAATCTCATAATTGTACACCATATAATTTTGACAAGTCAATATGATAGTAATATTACCATACAGATATGTCAATGGGACCAAAGAACTTTATAAAATAATATTTATTAATAACGTTAAACCGGTAAACTATTGAACAAACCAGGGATGTTATGAATCATACTAGGCCTTAGATCTCTTGAAATCCTCGCTTTCAGATGTCGGAATTCAATTGACATCTGCGGCGGTTATGATACTCATAACTATCGTAGGTATGTTAATAGCTATAAAAGTTTAATTAGGACAACTTGTAACAGTAACGGTGATTTAGACCTAATTGTGACATTTTTGTATTTTAAAATAGAACTATTATGTAAGTCATATCTGATTAATGTATATTTGTTTTTTGTTAGTGTGCTCCTTTGCATATTTGACTTTGTACCCTGAAGAAGAAGTAATTGAAACCGAACCATTGGTGTGTAAATAATTTTATTAAGTTGACTGAATCCTACAACAACTTCTTTATTTATTATAATAATATTTATTTATAATAAAAGCAAATTCAACATATACATACAAATATGAGAAAAATATTGTGAAGTGTCTCTTATATTAACAACATATATAAACTGATAATTCCTCATTCCTCGTATCTTAGTGAAATTTATTCTGGCAAGATTTTTTTCTAGGTAACGCAAAGGAGGATAAGAAAAATCATTTCCTGTGTAGAAGGAAGAGCGATCATTTCCGGTTGCTAATAAAAATGCCTTTTGTGAGTATATTTTCATCATAACCTCATTTCTACCTCCGGAATGCGTACAGCGAACGCCACACAAAAATATCTGTAATTAAAATAAAATTTAAAACTGTTCAAACAAAACCGCTCTTATGCATATTCATAAATTTATTTTTTATAAATTTTTATTATTAAAAGCTTTTTGTCGAATTTACAAGAACAAATATTTTAGGATTTAAATGGAAAATCATTCATTTGTTATTTGTCCCAAGTAAACTGATCAAAAAAAGAAACGGGAAATTTTTACAGACACTCATTTTTACTTTGTAGATTAAAACGCAGACAATATTAATCCTTATATAAACAGATGTTTTGTAGATTATTTTAAAATAGAACAGAAGAAGGATTCAGAATACTTATATTTTAAATATAACAACTCTTATTTGGCGAGTACACCAAGGATTTATTTTCTTCGAGAAAGAGCTCTGAATAAATGAAACACGGATTATTACAAAAAACTTACTTGATTCAATAAAATATCTGATTTTTAATATACTTTCAGACATTTTATTACATGTGGATAAACTTAAACTAAATGCGTTCGAATTTCGAAGAGGATTTCAGCCCCTCAAACTTCTCGCCTGGCTACGTGTCTGTTATTTGGGTTTGTTTCAATAAATAATAAATGATTCAGATAAATCCTTCATAATAAATAATATAAAAATGTATTTCAAGCTCTTTGAAAAGGTGAAGAAAGTAGAGTGTTAAACAAGACAAAAAGGAAAAAACATAGTTAATATTATAAGCTCTTGTTTGAAAATTAAAATATCCGACATAGATAATTATAATTTAAAAAAGAAAATGTGAATTTTATAAAATATGTAAAATTAAAGATGAAATATGTAGATAAATGTAAAAAATAATTTCAACAAAAATTGTTAGTTTCATTTTATTCATTTCATATATAAAAATATTTAATGTATCTTTTTAAACACAAAATGTAATAAATAATTCTAAAAAAAATAATTAACAAAAAGAAAATAAAAAAATAAATAGGTATCTTTATTTTATTTGTTACTACGTTTAATAGTTTTTTTCTTCAAACATTATACAAGTGAAATCTTTAGTGACGTGTTTAATTTCTACATCGCCGGAGTATGTTTTTTTTATTTTAACGACGCCGGAGTAAAAGAAAAATAAAGAAGTATCCATACAAACTACGTAGAATCACACAGTTCAAAAAAGGGGTACTTCAGTATGGAACTTCTAAAGGGTACATGCTTTTTTACTATAATAAAGGCAAAAATATTGCACTTTACAAAGCAATTCGTAGTACTCTTTTCAATAGTAAAGAAAGTCAGGAGCAAAATGTGCTCTATTATAATTAAAGACAAATTTTTGTACTTTTAGTTTCAGTAATTACCCTTTTTATATTAAAAAATGCAGTAAATGTAGCAAATCTGTAAAATTATTTCCAAAGAAGCATTAAATGCTCTACAAAGTAGTAAATATTTAGCCCTTCTTAGAGTACATATTACAATAGTGCCCAAATAATATTAATTTTGTTACATATTGCTACAAAAAGGATAATTTTTGTGACGTGACGTGAATTGTTTATGCGAGTATTTATTGTGAAAATGTCGATATTACCTGTAATATATCAGAACAAAAAATATTATATACAAATTATACAATATACGGATACATTTTGTTCAATCAGGTAAGTAATTAAGTAAATAAATATAAACATCGAAGTGGGTTATTCTACAAGTATTTTGCAGGGTTTAACTACGGAAACTTGAAATGTATATGCTACTAAAGTATTTATTAATATATTATTGTAACCTCGTGGTTACTTTATTGTAGAAACAGTTGTATTATTTCCATAGACCATCCAAGCAGTGACCTTGTAGACCGCAAAGTTAGAGTAGTTTTCAACTGGAGAGACTTCGCGAAGTACGAATTTTGGTCTTAAAATAAGAGGCAGATATGATAAACAAGATATGATGAATAAGGAAAACTACGGTACCACGTTTAATATATTACAAGTAAGTGTATTGTTATATAAGCTTTTGAAAGTAATGGAAATAAATCATTAAATTGTGACGATTTGTATATTGTTCCTAAATATAAATTTACAGATGCATAATTAACAAAAATATTTTGCTTTTTCATTATAACTCATTTACTATGTACCTACTTATATTATAATTTGTTATTTAGTTTACATTTTTATGTTATATAATTTCTAATAAAAGAATAATATGATTTTGAATTGTTAATCTCTTTTATTACCTTTTCCTTACTCTATTTGAAGTACATTATACCTTTTAAAAAGTAATTATGACTACCCAAATAATAGTATATTTTAAAAGTAATTTTTTAAGGGTAGAATATAATTGCTACTAAATAATTAAGATTTTGCTCTTATATTGTAGCACATATCTGCTATATAAAAAGCAACAAATTATATGCACAAAAAAGAGTAAATTTGAAATATACTTATTTAATAGCATTTTTAAAAATACTCTTTTTCATTGCTCTTTTCGTGGAGCACTTGAAAACGATGGACTTATATAAACCGTTTTTAGAGCAAAAATAGTGCTCTTTTTTATCATTATAAAACAAAATAACCTAAGAACAAAATTAAGAAAAACCGTCTACAATAGACAGATTTAAATTAATAACCTACAAAGTGAACCTCAAGTAGTAAATTATTTTTTAAAATATCTACATTTGAAGAAGAAATATATAGTATGTGTCATTCGGAGTAAAAATCTCTTTGTGTGCCTCGCATGCAATTGTCCGACTCGCTTCGCTCGTCTTGTAAATTTCCAAACTCGCCACACAAAATATCACTTTTACTCTTATGGCTGGTTGCACTGTTGTTACTTACATTTTAAGTTTTCCTTAAACGGACAATATCACATCGGAACAAAGTGTTAAATGTATTATTTAACATTGTTATCAAAATTTCGATTAGTTTTTTTTAAGTGTTGCTTCAAATTTAAGCTAAGATGGTGAAACTGGGTATCAAGTTTTATTATTAATTGTAGAGTTTAAAGTAAATAAATTTTGAGACTTATTACTATATAATAAGATTTTAAAGTCTCATTTGTTGAATGGGGTCTCAAATAATTCAGATACACATATTAAATTTTACTTGCATTTTAATATCGGTTGTTGACAGTCTTCATCCTCTGCAAGGCATCAACAGTTTATAGTGTGGTCGGAGCCACTCAGACAAAGCGGATTTTTTTAAAATTTGAACTCTATATCTTACACTCCGCTAAGTTCTAGCAAGATGTTTTCTGTGGTGTAATGAATACGCTATTATAAATAAGAAGAAGCTAACAGAACAAATAAGGAATAAGTGACACTATAAATAAGATACCACTACAAGAAATAAGAATAATAACATTTAGTTTTTCAAACATGGTTGTTTATATATTATGATAATAAGAACGATTTAACATATTATAAAATAATATCTTCTAGTAATCTGAGATTGTATCCTCTATTTCGAAGAGACAAATTTATATCTAAATATATCTTTAAATATATGTTGCTGACACAAAAACCTATTGACAGTAAGCTAAAATTTATTCTTTTTTATACTGAAATAAAAAAAAAATTTATTCAAAAAACGGAAAAGCAACTTTTAAGTATGTTATAAATAACATTTCTAATTTTTACACACTTTCATATAAAAACTATTCTCTTGTATCCTACTTAAATATTTATAAATCCTAATATTAACATTAATATAAATATTTATTTAAAAATCAAAGCCATCTCATATTCCAAGCATGTCACCTGTCCAGCAAGAAACAAGCTTTAGAAACTAACATCACCTGGAGAAAAAAGACGATCTCATGACCTGGATTTCTCATTGAAAGTCTCGGCCGCATCTGAGTAGTCCATCGCTGTGCGCGGGACTCGAACCCGGCACCTGGAGGGGGATAATGAATGAACACAGATATAAACGCACTGAGCCCACTTGGGGAATGGTTATTCTCTCGGATGACCATGCACAACACCTCGTAAGAGGCGTATTCAGGGAAATTATACTCTACAATGGTACCATTAGCTAGCTTAGGTTAAAATAACTGCATTTGTACACTCATAGATAGATTAGGTTAAAAAATATTTATACTCTTACTATTCATCTTTACAATGGTGTCATTCATAAATAAGTTAGGTTATAATAATAATTATAGTTCATCACAGATAAAATCAAATATAAACAATATGCTATTATACGTGTTTTATAGGTGAGGTTAGGATAGGTTACGAATTTTTTAATGAGGATAAACAATGATTACTTTTATAGATAAATATTGTACTAGGCATAAATACAAACAATGCTTTATTGTATTCCATTAGAATTTTATTTGCATACTAAGAGAATATTTAGTGCCAGTACATTAATTTAATTTATACTGTATTGAATTATTTATACAGTAAATATAAATTTAGAAAGTTAACGTCAGTTACTATTAATATATTTTTTTGAATCAATCTAAATTAACGAGACAGAACATGAATTAAATTAGAATTTAAATATTAATTGTCAATATATTTTTCAAATTTACAATTGAACATAAAGAATTTGAACAAATTATAATTAAATTAATGTCTGTAAAGACAATTTCATGCCATAAAAATATATTGTGTGAAGTAAAATGCTTTATTTATTATAATATTAAAATTTAAAAAATTAATTAGATTCAATTTAAATTGATTATAAATAATTGTTCATTTTAAAAGAAATTTGTATACATGTGCTATAAAATGGCAATTAGAATACATATATACCTACCTAATTTATAAATTGGTATTAAACTACATTGTTGATAAAGAAATTATTATTATTTTTAATAGACACTTATAAATAATGTCGTAAGACAATTTTTTTTTTAAACTATATTTGAATTTATTATTTTTACTTGTTTTGAGACAATATAATACAAAACATACACATAACGATATTTGTTACAAAATTACATATTTAGTCATAGAAATATAAGTTTAATAGTAAATTTTTCATAAAAAATAATTTCTTAATTAATCCATAATGAAATTTTTCAATTCTCTTTTATTGTTAGATTTGTTTAGTTATAAATAAAACAAAATATTTTATTCAAGTAAATATAAACCCTTTTCTGGTTCTTGATTTATATTAAATATAATTTCCTGCTTAAACGAAATTCAACTAAAATAAAACATATTATGTAAATTTTTCTATATTTGGTTGTTAAATTTGTCTTATAATGAATTTATTATAATTTTTCTATTGTTAAACTTGTTAATTATGAATGAAACAATAACATCTCTTAACAATAAATAGGAAAACCATTTTGTGGTTATTCATGTTACTACATTTCATTTCAATAATGAAATCCTGCTCCAACGAGAGTTAATCAAAACAAAAACATGTCATAAGTAAAATACAGCCTTGTTTTTGTTTGTGAAAATTTCTCCTGGTGCGCCACTGGATTTCTCTTTGAGTATCATCCAAACCGGAATGCGGCCTACTCAAAGATACCTACATTACAGTTCGGATAAAAAATATTCCGATAAAAAATGATATTTTAAAATAAGCTTACGGCAACGGAATCCGTTAATAATGCTTGTGTATATGTTATTTATATGAAAGTTTTTAGGTCATGCTGGGTCACTAAACGAGCGACCTTGACCATCGGGTGCATTAGTCCCACGATGGTCAACTGCAGTGACCTACTTCCGACCTGCACAGACATGCACGGTACATGCTTCAACATCAACTTGCTTTCGTGCTTCGTGTTTGTCATTTTATCAACAATAACATTTTAATAATGATATTTTACAAAGAAAATACTATGTAAAGTTCCTAGTTATGCTTCTGAAAACAAGGCTTACGTAGCGAAAACGTATTAGTACTAAAAGAAAACAAATAGAACTATTAATATGGTGCTGCAATTCTGTAGTTAGCAGAAGTAGTGTAAATTCCACTAACCGGCGAATCTGTATTTTGTCATTACACCAGAGTGCTGCCAACAGAAACTATACTAGTTAATTGGTAGAAAATCAAAATTAAGTATTAATAACATCCCTATCAGGACATATAGTATCCAACTAAGGAGATTTGCCAAATAGGGCGGTAAAATTTAGATTTTTTTCAAAATGACCTTAAACTGAGCCAGTAAGAAAAAATAAAGCAACAAAAAATTAATATTTATTCAAAATTTAAAAAATAGGAAATGTTTTGCTAAATTTTACTGAGCCAGAGCACACTGAACAGTATCCATAGTCGATTTAAAGGGGGTGGCGGCATCTAGTGAGTTATACGCCATATACGCTCAAGTGACAATTGAATCGACCAATCAACACTGACATTTTCTCAAAATAATTATCAATTATCAAATATCTAATCATGAAAACAAATCATTTGAATCGGTACAGTGCAAATTTGAGTGATGGCGCTGAATATAAGCGCTTGGTGAAAGTCAAAATGATTTACATTTATTTATTATAAACAAACAAACATTTATCCGGCGTTGTCTTCTAACGTGAATATCATCCAGTCAGCGTGCACAAAATAAGTGCCTCCGAATTTTAGCTAAGGCTCCTTGGTACGTTTCGAATGACATCCTACACAAAGACCTAAAAATAAAATTAGTGAAGAAACAAATAAAATTATTCGCAATAAATTAAAAAGCTAGACTCCAAAATCACCCAACCAACCTGGCACTTAACTTATTAAACAATGAAAATGAAAAAAGGAGACTGAGGAGAACTAAATCTCTTGCATTAGTAAACTAAGAAACCAGCTAAAAAGATCTAATTTCTAGCATGCTATATTTTTAATATTATTACAATTACCAACATTGTTCAGATTATAATTAATAATAAAAAAAAAACAATAAATCTTTTATTATGATTATTGCACCCACGTCATTTTCATCCAATTAGAATGCTTCAGTTGATGCTTCAATCATTTTTTTTAGTTAAAAAAATTAATATAACAACTGTAGCATCGCCACGGTTAAATTTTGTTGATAATGAAAATGTTGTGTTTGAATTGTTGTTATTCGTAAAATAATCAAGTACATATAATTCGAGTTATCAATTTAATGGCTAAAATTTATTCATAATTCCTTCAAAAGTAACGACAAGGCGGGTCAAATCACTTCAGCTTCGCTCTTGTGGTGTAATTGTCATATTTGATACTCGTTTGTGTGTTACTATGCAACAACTATTTGTAATGTTTACTAATAAATTCATGGCTCTCTTTATATTACTTATGATAAAGAATAGTTATTTATGATATAAGTGTTAAAAGTGACATTTTATGAGTGAGTGGGGAAGTTTGAAACGAGGCGAAGCCGAGTTTAACAAACCCCACGAACGAAATAAAATCACTTTTAACACAAATATTATACACTATTTTTCCTACGACCACAGTTATGTACCTATTAGTAAATAAAAACTAAGCATTAGAATGACATTTATGACAGGTCATGATGTATTTGTTATGAACAACTGAACATAAGACGTGTTAAAAGTAAATTTGTTTTTTACTTTTAACACGTTGTCAATGACAACGTTTTAAAAATATTTACTGTGTTATAAACTGTTATTTTTAACTTGCTAAGCAACCGTTAAAAATACTATTTTTAACAGTGGTCGTAGGAAAAACATTTTAAAACATAAGTAATAGAATATCGTCACTTATTTCCCACGAGTTGTGAATTACACAAGGTGGGAAGTATAGATGATTCTACACGAGTGGCACTTGGCACACTATACGTTCACGAGCACACTACTAAACGTTACAGAACGAAAATATATGCACGAAAGCTATTTGACATAAAGAACAGTATGGCCCTGGTAAACTCACCAAGAACACTTTCACGCATGCGCAGTGTTGGCAAATATTGTGAGAAATGATTTCTCACACCTTAACTCATAAGTGTGGGATATATGCAACTTTAAAGCTTTATATAGTGTGAGAAAAGAGTCACTTTCCATAGTAGTCGTTGAAAAATTTTATTTGTTACTCACTTATAAACCTGATTTTATTTGATCTGTTTTGCACCAGTAGTAGTTGTATTGTTTCATTATTGAAAACTGTATTTGTCCTTGTCATACAAATTTTTGACGTGACATTAATAATTGTCAAAATTTGGTTTTAATTTTAGTTTTATTTACAAATGAATAGTGAAAAACAAATAAACTATTGTACAATATATGCGGGGTAACAGTTTTTATTGCTTCTAGGAGGTAACAGGCTCGCCTAAAGGACTCGTCAGTCATTTTCTCGTATCACCAGTAAAAACTGTTTTACCTCGCTGATACTGTAAAATTCTATAATGAAACAATAAAAAATACAGTAACATCCGTTTATAACGATACAGTTTATAGCGATAAACGTAGTAATTGTGAATTCCATATACGCTACCGTTATTTTACTTTCGTCGGTTATAGCGACGAAATTTTTGGGGTCAATTTGATGTCGTTATCACCGAAGATTACTGTCAAGTGTCAAAGTAAATTAAACAAAATCATATTATTTCTAGGGTTATAAATTCAAATTATTACATTAGTAAAGTCGTTTTAGCGAAGAATTAAACAGATTTACTAGTTCTTGAAACTGTTGCCACTTTAAACTATCCACACGCATTTATCTCCAATTTTCATTTACCTATGTCGTTAAATAACAATTGTAGAAAAAGCGATTTAAACCAATCAATTCTTTAAATAAATCAATATAATTTTGCATCACATTTAAATCACTAATATTCATCAAGTGGTTTAAATCATGCAACCCTGCCAAATATCCAAATGAAATTAAAAATAAAATATGCAATGTTTTAAACATCAGTTGAAATACTAGTCAAAATCTGATTAGTTATTTGAACGGAAAATTAATTAAATCTCATAAATCAAAAATATTTGTGTTGTAGAAAAATTCTTCCCTTCGTAATTTAAACTTGAAAACTAAATAAAATTGTAAAAACTAATTATTTAATGTATTCATATATGCGTGGGAACTTTATTTTCTTAGCTAACAAGATGTAAATTAGAATTTTGTCATTTAAGTAGTTTCGAGATATAAATATATTTATAAAACCAATATAAACTTTGAAGTATCAAAGAAATAAAAATATTAGTCTTATTTCGTCTGGGAGCAAATAAATTCCAAGTATTCATTCCAATAAAATAATGAATGAAAGAAATTCTTGGCAGTTTTTCTAAAAACATCTTTTTGCTATAAATACTTCATATTTTAATTTATTTTGAAAAAAAAAATAGGAATTATTATCACAACAATATATTTAACTTTTTTTTAAATACAGTAACTGATTAACATCGTAATTAGAAACTACAATATTTTCTTGCGGTTAAATTTAGTAATTTTTATTAGCATTATTAGTTAGGTATCTATTTCAAGATTAATTTTTTTTCTACAGTAAAAACAATTTGTATTCATATGTCAGTCAAAGGCGTCATTATAAACAGCACTGACAGTTTTAAAATATTGTAGCAAAATTATTTATTAACAATTCATTTTTTAAATATCATTTCATTGCAACCGAGTATTGACGTTCTTTCAGTAATTTAGATTATATTTCTTAAAACATAATGTTTTCACAATCGGATATTTTTTAATGTTTGGATTTCGTAGGCAGTAAGTTATTTCTAAAAATCACTGATCGGTAAGTAATTTTTTTCCGAATGGGGAATTGGTAAGTAAAAAATGACTTGTATCGGCAAAAGTTTATTAGAAAATCTAAAATGTTCTAACAATGTCGGATTATCCTTACACGAAAGAGAGCACTTATTACTTACTGATTTATTCTATATATTTGAATTAATTTCATAAGCACGCCGCTACTGTAAGATAAAACGTAGAATATCAAATCAAATGTATTTATATATTCGTGTTACTAAACCCGTGCTTATGCGCTCGTAAGTGAAGCATCTAACTCATTGATACATACTATCGCCACAGAATAGGTTTACACAGAAGCGACAGTAAGACAGAGAAAAGAAAGTTAGAGAGAGATGGAGAATAAGCACAAATTTAAAGGGCTCATTGTTTAAAATCGGAAAGTTTCCTCACATCTTAGAGAGATACAAGGGAAGTGCACAAATTTAAAGGTCTACACAATGCTTCAAGGTCATAGAATTAAAAAGGGGAACATGAAAGGTACCGATACGGTGTCGCTCTTAGATGAGGTATAACATAGAGATATGGTATTGCCCAAATATATTGTCGAAAGATCTAAGGTTTAAAATCGCTTGCAGCCAGCAGTGTGAGAACAGTGGACCAGTGGAGTAGTTATATGGAAAACTCAACTTAACAAATAATAAGGATAGGTGACTAATACTATGACCAATATTTCGTTCGTCTAACTGTTAGTGTGCACTACTCAGCTGGCGTTAGGCGATTCTCGACCATACATGTTTTGCTTGCTCTGTAGTACGTAACTGAGTGTGCCATACCTCATCTAAGGTTACGCTTCTGTATGTAACTATTCTGTGCTTATCGCACTGTTTTCGAAACTGACCGGCACAGATCGGCAGCGCACAGGTCGGCTGGTCGGCAGCGCGCAGATCGGCAGAAATAAGTTTCCTCCTCATGAAGGTGTGGAAACTAGGCGGCTCGTCGCGACAACGCAGCGATGCAACCGGAAACCTCTGCATTCTCTGCTGAGAATATTTTTTCGGGCTATACCAATCGCGCCACAATCGACAAATGTGCGATAGGAAACGACCGGATCGGCAGTATATCTTTGGTCGAGTTAGCCCAAATCATTTTTTTAGATAGGGACTCAGTCTATTTTTATATGTATTAAGTTTTAAATAAGTTATATTTTTGAACCATGACTGCCGAGGAAGAAAAAATTTGATTTAATTCTAATTATTCAAATCATAAAGAGAAAAAAGATAGCATCAGATTCTGCCGATCGGCGCGCCGCCGATCAGTATCGGTCGCTTCCGGATATTCTGCGATAGCCTAACTTATTTCCTTCGCTTATGATATAATAAACTATTATCCACAACACTGTGTAATTTTAATGCTGTAACTATGAATATTTTAAATAATAAATTATCCACTAATGAGGCAACAACATATATTGACTGTTTTTTTTCGTCTACAATTCTTTATTTTTCAAATATCAGTTGAAATGTCAAATTGAAAAATAGAGGTTGTGAATAAAATTTGGTTTTGCCCCTTTGTTTTAATTACAGAAGTCAATTGTACCATAAAAAGCTATATTTATTATTTTTAGTCTTTTTGACCTACGTGTATCTATTTTCAGTACAAATGAGGATAGTAAGTAAAGGAAAACTAACAGAAAATTTAATAACTAGATATTGCAAATGATAAAATGGCAATGAAATATATGTAAATATATTTCCATTCAATATATATAAATTCTGGTGTATTACCAGCATTCATATCAATTTACAATTACGTGGAAATCTGCATCAGACACAATATTCACACATAATTACTATTAATGAATATGTAATTATTGTTTACTATGCTAAATGCATTGAGGGCAATTAAATTAATATGTTGCGCTAATAATACCAAATAATTCGATATTTAGGTTGTGATATACACAGCATCAACAGATAATAAATTTTGACATCTAAAATTATAGGGTGTTAAAAAGGATAATAAATTTTGAAGCTATATTTTAATAGCCGGGAGTTGTAAAAAGTATACTTTCTCAATTAAAACTTTTCGCAGTATAGTATGAAATAAACATAACAAATACTTGAAATTTTAAATAAAATAGTTTGTCTTCAATCGTCATAATAGTAACATCTTTTGCGTTATGATTGACAAGGTTAGAATTATTATTGTTAAAAAAGTTCATTTTAAATAGCACACTATTACTATTTCGAGAACTATAAGTGGTACGAAGTTGGTTAAATTAGCAAATAATTTTTATATGAATAGACTATTTTAATGAACTAAACAATTTCGATCAGTGGTTCTCAAAATATGAAACCCAACTATTTTTATTTTTAATTGCAACCTTTTTATTAGGTCATTCGAGTGATTTTCTGATTTCAATGTTGTATTTAATATGTTCAAATTGTCATATAACAATTTTTTAAAATAAAAAACAATAAAAAAGGAAAGATAACTATCAAAATTGTAATACTTATTAGAATGTACTTACCTACCTAACTACTTGAAAAACCACACTGTATTTATGTTTCTTTAATATATACATTAGATTGCACTTTCCTGTTTACTGCAGAAAATTATTAAACGCAAATAAATAAGTAAAATATACAATTATATAGGTAGATTAAATGTTGATGGTATACTTGCAAGTGTTTATAGATAATTTCTACACTCTCTACACTACATTTAAATAGAAAATAATTACAATAATTGCACATGAAGTCCCTACAGATAATTATTGAAATAAATAAATTTTTACTGTTTTTAATTCACTACTATGTATTTAAACATTTTTACATCAAAGTGTTTATATACAGAGTGCTAAAAAAGAATATAAAATTAAGGACACATGCCAATGATATTTATAAATAATATAATTTTGTGATAGTTAACAAATGATTGTAATGTGCAATAATTTAAAAAAAATACATCATTATTATTCTTATTATACGAAAAATGCGTAGCTGTGACTTATTTACCTAATCAACACAATTCGATTTTAATTTGTTTGCGATAATGTATAAACAGTTACTCATTTTTTACCAAACAAAAATTTACGAAAACTTGAAAGGATTGATTAGATTTTTTAAAAATCCTTGTTAAATCACTTATTCTGCAAATATTATTTTACATTCTAGATTTACGAAAATTGGGGCAAGAAGCATGTGGGCTGGGTAATATAACCATGTTGCAATATACTTTCAAGAACTACTAAATCTGTTTAACTTCGTCGGTAAAACTACATTACTGGTATATTATTTTGAATTTATAACTCAATTTTTTTTGCATTAAGGTGTGATTTTTTGTTAAATTTACCTTGAAATGTGTTACAGTAAAATCCGGTTATAACGACAATGAAGAAATCCCAGAAATTTAGTCGCTGCAGTCGGAAGTCGCTTTAACCGATAAAAGTAAAATAACGTTAGCTTATGTGGGCTTTCAAACTTTCGACGATATAACCAGCTTGTCGCTATAAGCGTTATCGTTATAAACGGATTTTATTGTAGTTTTTTTTTATTGTTTTTTTTTTAAATTTTTACTTATTCTTTACAATATGTTTTTTTTTTCATAATAAATATAATAATAAATAATATTTTGTGGAACATGTTTGTGAAATTATAATTTACCTTTTAAAAAATAAATATTTTTTTGATTTTTATTTAAATTGGATTTTTATATAACCCTGATAAAATATATTACATTACAAAAACGAAAACTTCTAATTATCGCAATATATCTGTGAGAAATTAATGTTTAAAAAATACAAATCCAAATACAATTCTTTTTAAGTTTAACTTTTGGTTTCAAAGATAAAAATTGTATGCATTTTATTGGTTTTAACCACTATCCAGGCTATGTAATTGTAATAAAACAGATAAATTATTTATACGTTTAAAATATAAAATATAAAAATGTTGTCAAACGAAGTAAGTCATTTAAAATTTGGAAATATAAAGAATTTTTGAGTGTTGTACAAACCATATTTTTTTTATTTGTTTATAAGTTTTTAAAAAATACTGTAGGTACCTGTGATAGTAATTGGCAATTGCTTTCATTTGTTTCTTTCTCACATAATGATATTAAACTTTTAATATCATAAATATTTACATGTCGGAAACTATTTTTTTTTACGAGTATATCAGGCATGTGCAACTTCGTCAAGATGGCGGACGGGAAAGTGAAAAAAGAAGACCGTTATTGACCAGCGCCTTATGCTTCTCGGTTGCTTCGCACCTCGGGATACTACTTGGCGCTAGGTCAATAATGATAGCCTTCTCAAATTTGGTATATAATATACTATTATTAGGTTTCCAGGGATAATAATAAAATAGAATGTTGCAAAAGTATATGGAAGAGTCTTCAAGAGGAAATTTCTGATTTAAAATAAACTTTAACCGGGTTTAAATTCAAATTAGTTGTCAATTATTGTTGAACTAATTTTTATGTCAATATCTCATTCCGCATTCAAATTATCTCGACTGATTCCGAATGTAATGATATGCAATTATCCACTTCCCTTTCCTCTGTTTTTTAACTCGAAGAGAAAAAAACCTTGTCGAATTCTTTGACAATTATTTATCACCAATTTGCTGTATCGTATTTCGTATCCATCTCCAATTAAAATTACGGTACGATGTCTTTCGCGTTGGAAAACATGTCAAGCTGTTATTTTATTTCTAGAATAAACAAAAGTCCTGTTGTTATTAGGAAATTACCATAAATTTGAATTTCATGTAAACGGAAGTTTTCGTAAGGCGCGGTAAAAGTTATATGAGAATGTAATTTACTTACAAGCTGCAGTTATTGCATATTTTCACCCTCAAAGTGCGAAAGACTATTCAAGTTTTTACTTCTTTTTCCAAGAATTTTTATCAGACATAATTTCAAGAATATTAAACTTGTTTTGTACACAAGGCTTTAATAATTTGAAATGAAAATCTGTTTTCGTATCATTTCTGATTTTTGCTTTATTTACTTAATTAATTACATTACCAATTTTTATTTATATAAATTAAACAACACCAAAAGCAAATTTATTAAATAAATATGGGAATGTTATTTTTCATTTAGATTTGTGTACATTTATTTTGTAAAGATATTTATTGTTTTTTATTTACAAATTACGTAATAAAATTTTTAAATTTAAATCATTTGTATGTAGCATTTTAGTTTTTTAATTTTCTGTATTCCTGATAACATTTCTTGGGGGAAGATGTTTTTATATATCACAAGTTCTCTCAAGAATAATTTGTTTTCTTAGTGATTTATAAAAAATTGTCCTAATTTTAAATAATGTGTGTAATTGTGTAAATAAAATAGCCATTGTACTTTTAATAATTTGCCATTAATGTATTTATTTCTTATTACTACAGAAAGTACAAATAAATATATTTGTCTTTCCAACAATTGTATCTACTACAAAATTTTTAATTTGTATTATTATATTACACTTCTTATAAATTGAAGAAATATAATTGATTAAACGTTAAATCTGATGTAAAATGATATTATATCCTAACATTTATTGCATTTCTCAAAAGACATGCACTATAATTAATAATAGTATGATTTACAAATGTTATATTATGTACAGATTAATTATTTAAAGCTTCAAATAAAATACTACTTCATAGTAATTGTTCCCAAGTACTAAAAATAATAATATAATTCAAAATATGTGTTTGGCAATAAAAATATAAAAATAAAAAATTATTCAATGAAATTTACTAAACAAGTAATTCTAATTTACGATTAAATTCGTTTTTGATATTGGCCGTAAATTTATATGTTATGATTGAAATTTTAATAAAGTAATAGTAATTTATATATTTATTATTTTTATTCTGAAATTTTCTTGTTCGTTAATTCAACATACTTCCTTTAATTTTATTTGCAACCTAACCTTTATGATTTCCTTTGTCGTTTTAATATACAGTTTAATCATTTATTATCCTTTTTGCCTGTCAAAGAAGCAATTCTCAGCAGGAAATATCTTGTATGATGTATATTTATTCACAGGTAGTTTTCAATTTGCTTTAAGTATCTAAATATTAGTCACGAATAATTCATTATGAAGATATCTTGTAAAGTAGTACTACAAAGTAGAGCAGTAAGAGAAAATAAATTTATTTCAAAAATTAGAAATCGTAATTGAATATTGAATGTCGAAAGATTGAGAATTTAGATATAATTTTAGCTTTCCATTTAGCATGGCTTCCTACATATTTTGCAACTGTTTACCATAAGAAACCCATATATGACCTTGAAAGTGGTAAAAATGAATAATATCCGTGTCATCAAGATTTATATTAGGTATTGGATATATATAATATAATATATAAAATTAATAATAATATACACTTTCTTCGTTTCTTCTGAATCGACATTTTGTTTTTAAATTTGTATTTGTATTTCTAGTTGCATCGTAGTTTTTTATTGCAAAGATTTCATTTCATTTGTTTAGCTGTGTTCCCTCAGTTGTTTTAGTCTATTTTATAAGGAGTATACAAACAAATGATTCGATACTAATATGTTTATTAGAAAGTATTGAGCACTTGTTGGTATATATACACTAAAAATGTTTATATCAAATAAACTATCTTTAATTATGCCAATTGTAATAATTTTATTTATTTATTGTTAGTACATTATGTAGTATCATTTTTTATCCTGAAATTATAAAACACTTGGTATATAAATTATGTTATTTTCTTAAGTCATTGTCCTGCAGAAAATATGATGAATTTACAATTATTTCATTCTTATTTTCTCTGAAATATCCACTTCTTTGTTAGGTACTATTGACAATTTGATCATAAAATCGACAAAACAAAAATAGTAAATTCACAAATATATCCCATAAAAACAAAAGTACCGCAAGGGAGCGTAACTGGTCCTATTTTATACATTCTCTTTAATGCTGATCTGTAATCTACAACTAAAAAGGTAACCTCACTAGATATCAATTCGGTATTAATCTGGAATAACTTGAATCTGCATCCAGATAATTTGTCTAAGCCATTAAATTACATCACTCACAGGGTAAACTAAGCAAAATAATAAAAAAAAATCAATCATATACTCGCTTAAGAAAAAAAAATTGAAGATTTTTGACTTTAGTACTTTCTATTTGTTACTAAAAGAAGGTGGAAAAAAACTTTAAACAAACTAATATCGATTTGTGAGGTCTCCCTTTTAAGTGAAAAAGCAATAGCTTCAATCAATAAAATTCACTAAACAAAATCCAAGAATGGGCAGAGAAGTGGCGCATTATGATTAGTGAATATAAACTAAATAATAAAGATCTTCTTCAAAATACTCGCGTAAATACCTAGCTACTTTTGCATTTAGGTAGAACTGTAATACCTATATATAGCAAACAAAAAGAAACAAGCTATTATTAAAAAAATAAATTCATTAATTGGCCGAAATTGCAAACTATTCGCTCAGCAACAAAATACTAATTTATAAAACAATAATAGTACCTATCTGTTCCCACATAATATAGCTCTGAAACTGTGCAAAAAACAAACGTAAACAAAATACCTAGACAAAATAAATCTTTACAAATATCGCTATGGCACGTTGGTTCATCTGAAACGATAAATTACGTAAATACTTAAACATAAAATCTATAGAAAAACAAATAAAGCAATTTCAAGGCGAGATACCTTAGCTATAAATCTGTGAAATAATTCCGAAGAAGTATATTGCAAAAAAAAAATCTTGGATATAATTTTACATTAATTGCAAAACTTAAATAGAGGAACCGTCACTCGACAGTGGCATCATGTATGTCATGTAATAGCATTTTACATTATTAGTAATGTAAACAGTTTTTACTGTTGATAGGAGAAAAACTTATATTGTACAATTTTCTTATTCACTTATAAATAAAATGTCAAATAATAATGTGTCAAAACAAATTTTCAACAAAACTGCCAACTAACTTGTAAAAGTTTTATACATTAGTAGCTTGTAAAGATTAGTTTCCCTGGTGAATAAATAGTAATGTTAGATAAACAGTGAGCCCCAAATAATTATTCTTATATTGTTTGTAACTATTACATTACTATATTATAATTGCAATTATAAAGTAAAGGTATTTGTAAATAGGGTTGGAAAAATTCCGATTTTTTTATTTAAATCGAATTTTTTTGCTAAGTGAGATTACGTTATGCATTTTCATGAGTGCTACAAATCTGCATATGAAGAACACAGATCTAAAACCCATTACTGAAGGATAGATGCAATAAGGTTAGGTTAGTTTGTTTCGTTAATGTCTCTATAAACGATTCAATACAAAGTTCGAATCTGGTAGGAAAAGGAATCCGATTTGGAATCATTTTACTCGCATGTGTAAAAAATGTTAATAAACACAAAAAGCTTATTTTATTTCATGTTAATATGTTATTTGATCTGAATTGTTTGTATGTGAATGTGACTGGAAAACTGTTTGTATTTAATTTCAATAAATACATTTATTTGATTTAAATCATGACAATCATAGCTTGCAAATAAAACTACCAATAAAATAATCTAACAAATTATTTTATTTTACATGCTTTTATTATTGGTAGACATTGTCGATTTTATGATCAAATATAAAATAATGCCAACCAACTAATTTGGTGACGATTATGTCATTAATTAAGAGGTTTTTCACAGAAGACGTGAATTCCTTTCCACTGTTTCTACTGCAGTTACTTCAACTTTTAACAGTTTATTTTTGGATGACTAGATTCTCGTGTGAATTTTACTGGCATACGCAGTTAGGAGTACATCTATCCAACTACTCGTAAGTTCCTGTGTTCTAGAATTGCTGAAATGGCGAGAAAACTAGAGACCATCTTCCTCCGCAGTCCAACTATTTCTACAGCATCTGCAGATGGTAAACTTTAAAGAGACGGTCCATCCGACCTTGACCTGCGGTATTTGTGTCACGAGCATGAAGCATTTCATTTTGAGAACGAGGTACAGGTTATAATTGTTGGAAAATATTTGTTAATTATATTTTAATTACTATAATAACTAAAACAAATGTAGTTTTACATTAATAATAATGGAATACGTAGTATGCATATTGCAACGTCAGATTAATTTATTGTTTATGATTATTAGCTAAACGTATATTTGTATTACATTATTGTGTATTTGTCTATGAATGAATACAATATGTTTACAATTTTCATTATTATTACATACAAATATATGCTAATTTTAAAAATTTATTCACAATATTATTTCTATTTATAGATTCCAGTCTGCTAATTCGAATGTATCCTGTTAAATAAAATTGTAAATGTGTAAATATTTCATTAAACAATAGAGAAAATATACACATACTTATTTTTATTTATTTAAAGATAAAAATTGTTAATTTCTAATAAAAATAAATACCTATTTATTGTTGTTCTCCTTCTACGTGTTCTCTAAAATTTCGAGAAGCATCAGGTATTTATAATTTATACAAACTAAAATGTGTAGAATATATATATATATATATATATATATATATATATATATATATATATATATATATAATAAGAAATAAGACACAATAAGTACAAAGTTTTATTTCATTTATGATTTTACTTTGATAACCTGTCCAAAAACTATAAAACATTTTTGCATGTACCTTTAAAGAAAATTTTGGATAATTGTTTGTATTTGTCTATACCTGTAATATTTTAGTTAAGTTACATATTAAATTACATTAAAAATGTACTATTATTAGAATTTAGAATACTTTAATGTCGATTTAAATGTTAAAAAACTATAGTTGTAGTTGTTTTAATGTCACACATGTAATATTGTAAGGTGAATGGTAGTAGCAACTAGGAATGACGATGGATATCCGGGTACCCGGAACCTACCCGATAATAATGTACCCGGGTATCAAAAATAGTACCTGATTACCCGAAATGTACCCGTTACCCGTTTATTACCTGTTACCCGAAATCTACCCATTACCTAAAATCTGTTGTTGCCAGTTAAAGACAGTTTTCCACTGCCGGAAACATTGTAACAAAACGAAGATCAAATCTGAATGCAGATACATCATCCATGCTGATATGTGCGAATAGAAATATGAGATATTCCTAAGTAGTTAAATCAAATGTACTTCCGTAATAAGTTTTAATTTTGTAATTTTTACTGCTCATATACTCGTATATTATAAAAAATAACAATGTTTTTTTTAATTTCTATAACAGAAAATAATATTTTTTTGTTCATTAATTAAATTTATACTCAAATAACAAAAATTTGAATTAAAAAAATGAATACGAAAGCATAACGGATATTTTAAGGGTATTACGTAATTATTGGGTATCAGGTTATTATCGGGTATCGGGTAATTATCGGGTAACGGGTAATTATCGAGTATCCGGTATTACCCGGGTATTCATATCGGGTACCCGGGTACCAAAATTTTCAGGTTTCGTCATTCCTAGTAGCAACCAACAATAAGTAGGTAATATAATCCCCACTCGTATCTGACATCAAAAGAGCAAGAAAACAGAAACGGAGTGCAACTGGAGCACTCATATGTGGTGGGAACAAAGAAAAATGTCACGATGTTACTGCGTTACAAAGATTGTCAAATAAATAATAGTTATGTGTTGCTCTATACGTATTCGCTACATTGCTACGTTGTAACTCTATGAAAGTAAATAAATTGATTTATTTTACTCTTTATAAACAGATATTTTCTAGCAGTGAACCAATATTTAATCAACCAGTGAAGTTTATTTACAATCAAATAAAATATTGTAATAATAAAAAACACATTGTTTTTTAAATAGATAGCGTGGGATTTTGTATTTTTAAAAGATAAATAGATTTATTTCATTTTGTGTAAATAAACTTCTTTATTTAAACCATAAATAAGAAATAAATTCAACATTGTATTTACTTATTACTTTTGACCCATATACAGAGTTGCAAAAAATCATGACTATTTTCCAAAAATATTTTTTTTAAATAATGAGAATTATTCATGTCAATAATTTTAAATTGTTTCACACTTATTTAAAGAGGTCTTATCATAATGTAGATACAGACAGGCCCGGATTTAAAGATGGGCAAACTAAATTGCAACCCAGATCCCCCCAACCCAAAAAAGAGCCCCCACTAGGTCAAAAAATTTGTCAAAATATAGCTACTGGAAAATAAAAAAAGAAAGCAATAAATACTTGCAACAACTAAATTATAACGTAATGAAAAATAATGAAAACAACAAATTTTTAATAGAAAAAAATAATAATTTCTTAAGTAGAAAACACATATGTATAATTTGATTTATGCAATAAAAAAAATGCAGAATGCTTTCCAATCATGGATGTTGTCTTGCAATTCGACCTTGTTTTCATGGTATCAAATTGCACTGTAGAAAGATTAAAATTATTAAAAAAAAAATAAGCTGAGAACAACCAAGACTGAACAAAGCCTAAATTATTAATTTAGTACTTCTGCCCTGAGCATTAGCAAAGATATTTTAAGAGCTTTATCATTTAAAAATAAAAATGATTTTACACAGAAAAAAAGAAACGAAGTACCAAAGTGAAATTTTATAGAATAATAAATCTAAAAATGCTAGATAATACATTTATTACAAAATCTATATGTATAAAATAAATAAATAATAGTATATAATATATACAGCATGGTAATTCGAACACCCGAATATAGTGATTTAACATGTAAAATCATATTTTTGTAATCTCCTGCTTCCCTAACTAAAAAAGCTTCAAATAACAGTTGTAGAACATAATATTCTACATTTTAATCAATAAGCAAAATTAATTTTTCGTACTTTAGAACCTCAGAAATAGATATGAAAATGAAGTAAATTACCCCAAAAATAGTAGTAGCTATGATATTGAGACAAAAATAAACAAATATTTAACAGTTTATGTTTCAAGCTAGCTGTGTTAGTTTACTTTTATTATTACTTGACCGTTGTTGAAGTGAACAATATTATATAAATGAATTTTAGTTTTAAAAATTAAAAACAAAATAAAATTGCTATATTATTTATCATCTTGACAAAATATTAATTACAAATAATAATAAAAACAAACTTACGCAGCTAACTCGATAGATAAACCGTTAAACATTTCTATGTCTCAATTACATAGCTATCTTTATTTTTGGGTTGATTTACGTCATATTTTCATACCTAATTTTTGAGCTTCCACGCCAAGTAAAATTATGTTTGCTCATTGTTTCAGATGCAAAATTTTATGCTCTACAACTGTTATTTGAAGCTTTTTTACTTAGAATAATTAGGAAACCAGGAAATATTGAAACTATGATTTTACATGTTAAATTCCTTTGTTCGGGTGTATGTATATATTTTGAAACTAAATTTTATGATTTAAAAAAAGCCTATAGGTACTACACATGGATTTCCAGTTTTTGAAAAAAGGGCCCCCATCAAACTTTTTCCCAGAGGCCCCCACCAACGTAATTCCGGCCCTGGATGCAGGAAAGTATTCAGTGTTCAAATATATGTATTAGCGGATGTGCTCTTAATAATATTTAATAAAAAAAATACCATTAATAAATTTTGTTACAAACTGTTCCCTCGGAATATTCCATTGTTTGTCGTTCTATTTTCTTCTAAGTAATAAATCTGTTACATTTTTTAGATATATCTAATACGTGGGCACTGTGAAACAAATTTGATTAGAAATTTTTATTAACTTCATATTTAAGATTCTGATATCTATCGAACAATTTTATCAATTTATGGTAAATTAAATGTAAAAATTTACTTGCATCATTTTAAATCTTTAGCCAACAATTTGAATAGTAATTTAGTTAGTGGGAGATCTATGATTATTATAGTAATTAAAATAATTATCTAAAACCTTTTGATATCTACATGAAGTATTCATATATGCATGCATATATATCAGTATCAGTACCAATATAATAGATACTTTATTTTTCAGATTAATTATTTACTGAAAATTTCAATACGCATTTACCATTTTGAACCAATTTATTTATGTAAAACATATTGTTAATTTTGTGAATAATGGAACTAATAAATAAAAACCAATTTGAAACATCCAATTTGTTGTAAATTGGTAAACAAATTCAAGTTGATTATGTTTGAATACAGGTTTTTATTGACAATTTAATTCATTAGTTGCCTGATGTTTTGTTAAGTTGAGCAGTCATCCATTAAAGTGTAGCGCACGAACGGTAAAAACAAAGTCACGGTTGCTGGCTTCAGTTTTTACTAACATGATGCCAGGAACTTTATTTTGAATAATTATTTTTTACATTACACTTACGCGGTTATTATGCGATATTTACGCTACAAAGAATACGTTTATTGTTCATGTAAATTATAACATCATATTTAATTACATGCACTTAAAATACCTCTTTACCTAAGTTACAATTTAAATGTTTTAAACTTTGTTCTTTTGCGTACATACGAGTAAAATATAAATCTTATTCTTAAAATTAACAATTGCTCCACTGTTACGTCAAACTGCTTTTGGTAATTTTATTTTAATTGGTACTTCTATGTACTGTGCTCAACGGTAAACCTTAACCTCAAATATATTAAAATATTTTTAAGATAATTTGGTAATTAAGTATTCCTAATTATGATGTTATAATGTGTAACTTGTAAATGTAAATCTTATGTGGAGACATTTTTTGCTGCACTTTATTTAACTTATTTCATTTAAAAGTAAATTACGATCATACAATCTATCCCATATACAAAATTTTAACTTTTTGCGGCTAAATTAAACAAATATTCTTTTGTATTATGCATTGATAATTTATGTTTATTTTACGAAGAACACGAATTATAATATGTAAGAAAAATAGCATCGCCCTCTTGTGGAATAATTATTGCATGAAGAACTTATTGTGCATTCATCTGTTTTATTTATTCTACTATTTATCTACATCAATTTGCATATAGTTATCCATAAACTAACTTCATGTTTAGTAATATTACCATAATTGATACCAATTTCTTGTAAATACTAATTAAATTATAGCCACATAAATTAATGAAGCTAGAATTTTTCAACGATATGCAAATTGTATTAGTTAACTAACCATCATACGCATAAAAATAACTGCAATAATAACCTCTTTCTGTCAAATTATTGAAACCTACTAATTATAGTTAAAACAAAACTTAAAAAATTTGTTCATTTACTTATAATATAATAATCAATAGACTGTAAAATTTAATGCCAATCTTGTAATATTCTAGACCAGGCATGTGCAACTTTGAAGACCGCGGGCCAAAAATGTAATATTACATTATGTATGTACATACAGATCAGACATATAATTCAGGTTTGTAAGGGACAGTGTAAAGAGAAACATCGTTTTATTTGAATGAAATGGTATTTGAAAAAGTTTAAACAGAAAAAGGATTATTGAAATAACAATAACTCTAAATAAGTATGCAGTATTATGTATTATTATTAGAATTCAAAAAAATATGTATAAAGAATAAAATTTATAATTAAGAAACTAATAGTTATTTATGGTACAAGTGTGTTACATTACAGATAGTTACGTGGGAAAAGTTTAGCTCACGAGGCCGTTAGGCCGAGTGTGGTATATTTTCAAGTGACTTAGGTAATTAACACATGTGTGCCATATACAACATTTTATCCAACACATTTTAAACATTGATATAAAATACATATAAGATTTTTGACAGATGGAATTTCGAAATGACATTTAGGAACAAAATAGTATAGAGAAGGTTTTATAACGTAGTTACTATGATACGAACCAAAAAACAGTGAGCTAATATATTTAGCTCACTAGTGACTTATGACCTACTTTATTTATCTAAAAACAGCATACTTATATCGTTATAATTACACGGTGTTGGATAAAAATTATAAAATGCTTTTCCAAAAATAGGCAGTAAGTAATACAATACCAATACTCATAAAAATAGTTCATCCAAAACCGAGTAATTGTAATTTCATAACTACGGTGTAGTAGGTCATAAAACACATGTGGGTTAGAAATTATATCTCACACTCACTGTTTGTTGGTTCGTTTCATAGTATCTACGTTATAAAACCTTCTCAAATCTATTTTTTATTAAATGTTATTTTAATATGTCAACTGTCAAAAAAAACATATATTTTATATCAATGATTTAAAGGTGTTGGATAAAGTGTTGTATGGCACACGTGTGTTAATTACCTAATTCACTTGAGGAAAATACCTAACTCGGCTTAAAGGCCTCGTGAGCCAAACACTTCTCACGTGCCTTATTTGTAATGTAACACACATGAACCATAAATAACTATAATGCGAAGAAGGTGCCTTCATAGTACACATAAGATAAGCAATATTTTAGCTAGTCAAAAACGTCTACTGATAGAAAATTTGATTCTTATTAAATAAAAACATTGAATAATTCCCGTTCTAAATTGATAACATACAATATAAATCTTTACATATATTTTGGACGAAAAGAATACTGATGACATATTTTTTTACGGACAACTGCATTATAATTATTTGATTATAATTGATTAAAAATTACATTCCATTTGATAGCAGTAATGCGTAAAACATACATCGGGCTGAAACAAATTAACAATTTACGCCCATTGACGTATAAAAAGCCTCCGCTACGCATCGGGCTTCAAATTTCGTCCGCGGAATAAACCCTTCTCTTTCTACCCTCTATATGTAAATAACTATTATGATTAGCAAAAAAATATAAAATACTATTGAATGCAAAATATAACTATAATATTCAGAATTTGACATTATTATATTTCAATTAGAAAAATAATAGTTTACTTAATTATTTTTTCGACCAAACAAAATTTGTAATATCTAATTTTTATAGAACATATAATAAGCAAAAATAAGTATTCATTGTGATTTTTATTAAAAGATTGAGGACTACAAAAAATAAATATTATCTCCCACTATTATAGAAATTTAATTTACTATTCGTTGTGAATATGAATATCAAACAATAAATGTTATTAGAAACTTTTGCCTTATATTACTATGTTATGCTTACATCAACGATGGCGCGGAAAGAGTATTAACGCAATCCCTCAGAAAAATGAAAAAATATTTATGTTTGGTAATAATAGTATTTGCAAAACAATAAGATGTATTTTTCAGAAAATACACCACAGGCTTTCGTTTGTATATAAAGTCGCAATAAATCTTGTCTAAAAAATATTATATTATAACAACTGTTTCCACGGAATTTTTTCAAAAAGCTTGTAGTACTCGTAAATAAATGTTTTAACAAGAACATAATCAGTTTAAAAAGCTATCAATATTAAATCTGCGATTAGGGCCTGTGAATCCCTTTTACCGAATTAAAGGCTATAGAAAGTTGGAGCAAATTCTGCATAAGTGATTCGGCATTACTTTAAATTCCAAAGAAAACTCTTTAACTTATAAAACTCAATTTCGTCGAGTTCCGCGGTGGGTTAGCTTAGGTTGCAATCCGCAATGTACGAGGTTAAGTTCAAGTAGTAAATCCTGCAAATTTGCATGGCAACTGACAGCTGAAGTTTGCTACATATTTTTATTGTTTCGCATTGTTTTTCTGCCGCAGGTAATGTATTCTTGTATTTCAATTTTAAATTACTGCTTTATTTCCATTGCTAGGACCGGAATAAGAATTGTTTTAGAAGGAAACATTAGCAATAAACAGCTGAAATTATTTTTCTAAAGAAACTGTAATTATTTGTTAGTAAATTCTGTCAACAGTAAAAATCGTGGTGTATATACAAATATGAACATGTATGAATATAATTAACATTAAAACAAAATTCAATTATTGAATCTGAACAATGGAGTTTTTCGAGAGAACAATTTTTAATAATATGTACATTGAAAATTAATTTTAGAACTAGAGAATATTAAAGTAAAAATTATTATAAAATGTTTAATATTTATAAATAAATAATTTAGAAAACTGAACGTGGCCCTGTCTTGTTATGTACATCACTACTTTTGTTTCTCTTTCACCTATTAGGCTTATTGTTACTTTATGAAAATACTATTATAACTATTCGTTTACTATTGTATTTTTAACAAAAAAAAAAAAAAAAACTAGTGAAATACTTTCATTTGGAAATCAAAAATGTTACATTTGCTAGATACGGTTTCAAGAATTGTTAAATAGATACTCATTTATAACTTTGTTTTATAATTCAATTTGTACCTCAAACTACACCTGTACAGTAAACACTGTACATGTAAATTGTTATTTTATGGCTACGTATACATACATATCTTTGTTTATATGAAACGTACGCAACACAGATTTATGAAACAATAAATTGTATAAACATTTTATATTTTTCTTGAATTTGAATACAGAATCATTCGGTCACAATGCTATTTTTACTTAATGTCTTAATAATTTTATTACGAGATCAGATATTTTTGCAATTGCTTACTTTCTTCACTTTACATTAATAATCACGCGGGTATTATACTTACTCCAAAATTTTGCTCTTAAGGGGTAGATACATGGGCGCATACAGTATGGTGGCATCGGGGCTCATTTCCCTTAACGTACCATTTTTTTACATCAATAATAAAACCTTAATTGTTATTGTTTTAATGAAATATTGTACCTCCTTCCAGTTTTTAGTAATTGACTACTACCCTAAATTGGGTGAGAGTTACACTCTTTAAAATATTACCACTGAAATCCTCACAAAAAAGTACAAATGTATACAAATTTTCATTTTAAAATTCTTACTAGTACATGACCGATAATGATGCATCTCAGGATGTACCGGGGATACTAAGACGCTAGCCTACAGTATCGCTCGACGGGGCGCCGGGGAGGAAATGGGCCTTCGAGCTTTCTCCTCCCTGATAGTCTGGCTAGACCGCCTTCCAAGGCATCTCATACCCTGAAGATGATCTAGGTCAGTCTGCCGGTAATTGGAGCACGCTTCGGTGTGTACTCTAATTTAATTGCAAGGGTTTGTACTCTGGTTTCAGTGGGTTAGGAATTATAGCATTTAGAAGTGTTTGCTCTAATTCTAGATCTGTTGAAACCAGAGCACATTCTGGAGCAGATTTAACTCCTCTGAATTGTACTCTGATTTCAGTGGGTCAGGAATTAGAGTACTCAGAAGTGTTTGCTTTAATTCTAGATCTGTTGAAACCAGAGCAGATTCTGGAGCAGATTTAGCTGCTCTGGTTTGTTCTTTGGTTTAAGTGGGTCAAGAATTAGAGCACTTAGAAATGTTTGCTCTAATTCTAGGTCTGCTAAAACGAGAGCACATTCTAGAGCAGATTTAGCTGCTCTGAATTGTGCTCTGGTTTCAGTGGGTCAGGAATTAGAGCACTCAAAAATATTTGCTTTAATTCTAGGTCTGCTGAAACCACAGCACATTCTGTAGCAGATTTGGCTGTTCTGGATTGTGCTCTGGTTTTAGTGGGTCAGGAATTACACCACTCAGAAGTATTTGCTTTAATTCTAGGTCTGCTGAAACCACAGCACATTCTGGAGCAGATTAGCTGCTCTGGATTGTGTTCTAGTTGCAATGGGTCAGGAATTTGAGCATTTTTAAGAGTTTACTTTAATCCCTGACCCACTGAGAACAGAGGATATCCTGGAGTAGATTTGGCTGCTCTAAAAATATAATTTAAATTTTGGTTTTCCTCCGCATTTAAGCTTAAGGTTAAGTTTAACTCTTTCTTTAACTCGCATCAAATCGGACAATAATGCATTTATGTGAGATATTTATTTACAAAATAATTTTTTAACAAAATTCTAAGGAAAACAAATATATCCCATGAATCTAAAATCTAATGGAAACTCCGTTAATCAATTTTACTAAAATTTGATTTGAAGTCCAAACAATACTCCCGCAAACATTTTAAATTCTATAACAAAACTTTTAGCGACAAAAAAACTATAGCACTTCCTGACAGAGCATGTTAGTGCGCACTAATTTACTCGAAATAATTTAATTTGCAGAGTACAGTGTAACAAAAAACATTGAAATTACATAAAAGGATAAAAAACTTCATTAGTGTTTTGTAGCTGAAAGGCTTGGATTGGAGTTCAGTGGCATGACGGCATTCAACTGCAGACAACAACGCGCAGAAGAACTCAGCGTGGAATAAATATGCCACACCGAATACGGATATATCACACGGAATTGTAAAATTGCGCGCGAAAATAATAGCGTCATTTGCGAGCATTCATTACGGTCATTTTTACCTGTCGCTTTGTACTTTTAATTAAGGGCTTCATACCTACGGTTTTTCAAATTCCACACAACAAAATTATCTTACGCAAAAGCAAAAAAAAATACGTGAATGTGACCATAACTTTGTCCCTTGTAAAAATAAACCTGGATTGAATAGAACAGAAAATTTTAAAGAAATTATATTGTTAATTTAAAGCAGGTTTTAAAAATCATGATTTTTTTGATAAAAATATAAAAATATTTATTAAAAAAAAATATATTTTTTCCAATAATGAAGTAGTAAGGTAGGTGACCACAATAGAATTTTATTGAAAAAACTATACAGAAAGTACATATATTTATGAATTTTGATTCTCATTAAATAGAAACAGCGTCTGTTTCTGTGACGAATATTAAGTATAAATGCTGATTGGTTAAATTTGTAGGTGTGGCAATAATACCACATGATCTTGTTGCTATTCCACTCTCACCCGTTATTCTGTCTCTGTCCACTTTGATCCGCCACTAATGCACTTAATAAAAATGTTTAGCTTGTAAAATATTGGTTTAAAAATTTTTTTTAGATCTAGCTTTTTTTCAGCAGATTAATAATTAAATTAAAAAAACTTTTCTTTCTCTATTAATAATTATTAAATCTCGGAGATTAGTAAATAATTCCGCGACCAAAAGCTTTCATTTCAAAGCGGTAGATCGAGTAAATTAAGTACTGTTTAGAAATCTGAATCGGCAACGCTGCATTCACTTCGAATATGTATGTAGATAGGGATGTTCCGATACTACTGATATGATACCGGTATCGATACTTCTCGTTCGATATCGGTTTATGTACTTCTTCTCATTCTTTCTACATTTTTCTTTCAAAAATTGAAAGTATCGATACTTTTCTTTCAATCCGAAAGTAATATCGATAATTTTCATTCAATATTTTTGATATCCACCTATCGATACATTCTCAGAATCACATATCCCCATAAGTAGGTACATATCTCATGTGGATAGTGTGTATTTACTTTTTATGAGTTTGTGAAATGTTCTCCTCATCTATGGAGAGGTGAATATCCAAAAGACCTATGTTTAATCATAATTAATAACAATCATTGAATGAAATATTATATCAATTGAGAAATAATCATTAGTTTACTTATTTAAAACACATTCTTTTTCGATATAAGCATAGAAATTAAATGGAATGTACCTATAACTTCATTCAACCAAATATTTTTTTTTTTGTTATAACAATGGCAATTAAATATTAGCAATAAGAATAATATGTAGCTTAATATGTGTACAGTTTTAACACATATTTTTAGTTATTAAATTGAAGTAACTCCAAATAATGAATTTGAATTTTTAATATTCCTGATCCTGTTTCCCAAATGTAGAAATAGTATCCGAATTTCCTTGTCTAATGAATACTAACTGCAGCAGAGAACGTTCGTTTTCGACGTTAAAGCGTGAGTTAAGGGACACAATGGGACAAGATCGTCCAAATAAACTCACCTTAATGAACATTGAATGTTATTTACTCAGAGAAATTGATTTGTCTAGTGTTATCTTTAAATTAACAAATTAAATCGAGATAAGTTTGTTTTATTTTATTATCATACAAAATCTAGGGACCTCTTGGTAATAATTGCTATAGGATCCGCTTTGGCTTAATTGATTCTCTCCAAAGAATTTTATTATTTATTTACTTCAAAACTACACGTAAAGTCGTAATTTACAACAACAAAATACTACTGATGATGAAAAATAAAAATATCATACATTAATTTTTAATTTCTTAACCAATGGTTAAAAATAACACAGCATATTACGTACACAGATGATACAAAGGTCAAATGTAAAGTTAAATGTCAAAGTATAGTTAATCTAGATGTAAAACAGCATGTATAAACTAAAAATGTAATGTACTGTATTTGTATATTATAATTTAAAACTCTAATGTATACGGGTATTAGTGAGAAAAGATGTCAAAGTGCCTGTCGTTTTCGTTTGGTGCAAATATTTTATTAATGTATAACTGTTAAAAAGATTTTAGGCACAAATAAAAGTAAATATATTGTAGCGCAAAACACTGGAAATACATATAGTATTATGGATTTATATGCACTAAGAACAGACAAAGCAAAAATGACATCGCACTAACATTTACTTCACCAACAAAAACGTATTTTTGCATAGCACGCTTGCAATAAAAAAAGTCATCTACTTGATTTTACTATAGTTCGTAATGTTTTCAGACAGTGTTTGAGTTGTTCACTTGTTTCGCACCAAATACAAATAAACCTCAACAATAACTACAGATTTGTAAGCATGAAATGTGACTGAAATGGAAGCTTTCATACAAAACTATTGTAGATGGTGGTATTGTTCCAGCCCTAAAATCTTTTAACATTTTACAATTCACAGTGCAACACTATTACGAGAAAAATATTGTTTTTTGTGTTGTGTTTATTGCTAGTCAAATTTCATATGTTTTTATGTTCATTTGTTTCCGAGTTTGTTTCATATGTTTAAAATTTTATATAGGTTAATTTGAACTGTCAATTTGTTTCTGAAATTTAAACATCAAATACAGGGAGGGGGTAACAAATATTGTTTTGGATCTGAAACACTAGCGCTCACGGAAAGCTCTCATTACAGATGAACCATAAAATATAAACAATCTTAGTTTACATTTCATCCGCAAGAGTGAGGTGAACATTTTGATTCATAATGTTTAGGCAAATGGGGTTCAATTGAGATTTGAAATCGAGACCTATTTTCAAAAAATTATATCTACAAAACAATGTATACAAATTACTTGGTAATATTATTTACATATATTGTATCCGCTAGAATTCTAGGAAGAATAAAAAAAAAGAAGTAAGATGACCCCATTGTCAACAATATGAATAAATAACGAACATTCTTGGAAAGTTCTAAATCGGGTCTGAATCTTATTTTATAATTTTAAAAAATTTATAAAATATTTTTGTTTATCTAATTAGTAAATTACATACTAATCAGGGCCGGATTTATATTGGTGGAGGCCTCTGGCCAAAAGTTTTGTGGGGCACCTTTTTCAACATGGAATAGAAATATAATTTTTTTAAATAACTTGTTAATTTAACAAATACATGAATAAATTTTAATACCATTTATCACCAAGATGAATACTGATTTACAGTCGAATCGTTGGTGTATTAGAGGATTTTATTTAATAGATGTAACTCCAAAAATTTTTTCCTAATTATTAACTATCCAGTCGATTAAAACCAATCCGGTATTGAAAACATAAAATTTAATATAGGCACTTTTCTTGCTTTCTGCTAAAGTACCTATTCTATAATATCATCATATGATAATACTTTTAAAATATCATGGTTAATGTCTAAGATATTTTAGACGTTCGATCATAATCGTCTTCAGCTTATTTTTCAATATTGTTTATATTAAAAATGATCTTTCTGCGGTGCAATTTGTTATCATGAAAACAAACTAAATTCTTAGGACACGTTTGGAAAAGGACTCTGCCCTTTTTTCTATTCTTAAATTATACAGTTCTCGACTAGACACTACTATAAAAAATTAAGTCATTCCGTTGTACATTAGTAAAGTTACAAGTTACAAATACATAAATTTTAGTGTTTTCCAGGCTGGCTATTTCTTATTTTCCAATAATGTAAATTGTTGACAATTTTTTTTTACTTGGTGGGGCCCACTCTTAAATCTGGGCCTGATACTAATAACATATTGTTACTTAGATTTTACATATTTACATGTCATTTCCCTTGCCACTTTGATCACTATAATAATTAATCTTCAATCGAATACTGCACTATATAAACAGTTTCAAAGGGTACATTTAAAGAATTAATAACTAAGGAAATACAGCATAGGTACAATTCAGAACCTAGGTACATATAATTTAATATGCGTATGATATATGTACAATGCATTTAATGATTAATGCAAGTTGTAAATAAAAGATAATTACATGACAAGCATTGTTATTTCAAGCTAGAATTGTTTTAATAGACAGCTCCATACAAATGCCAACATTAACCTCATTATTTATTACGAAAAAGTTAGACTAAATATATTATGCTTACATTGTTAACAATAGCAATAAAAATAACTTACCGTATCAATTTCTCTTCTGTTATTTCTCCTTCGATCGGTATTCAATTGATTGAGTTGATTCATTCATTCACCACCTGTGTAAAAAGTTAGTCAGTTCACGGTTGACATGGTAACGAAAATGACACAACAAAACACAAACACTGAACATTAACACTGTATTAGGTAGTCATTTTATTTCCACTGCAAAATAGAAATCCACGCGTTCTATACACTTAATTTGCAGCAATGGACACAAACGTAAACAAGTTCGAACTCAATTATCAATCACCGAATTGTGGTGAATTGTGGATTGGGCAGAGTTGCCAACTATGCAATTATAAAACAGATGATTGAAAAGAAATAAATTAAAATTGTTTTTAAAGACAAATAATGCATTTCTCATTCATTCTGTATCGCTATAATGTTAAATTGAAAATAATATTATTTGTAAATAAATATGTATTTGTTTAACATATGTTTTTTACTCCAGTGGCGTAGGTACATACAATTGTAAACAGGAATAAGTTATAAATGAATAATAACATGTATTTAGTTTATCATGTTAATATTATGCACATTTGGTCCATTAGAGCCAAATTTACTCAAAACATTAACATATAACAGCCGTGTTTTGTTTGTTAATATGTTGACATAATTTCATGGATAATATCACTTATCAGGGATTGTATCAAATCAAAATGTTATTTCCGAACATAATTTACATTTGTACTATCTCATCGAATGTCAATAATTAATAATTTGATTAATATCTGTAATACCACATACGAATAACAGTATGACGTGTAATTCTTTATATGGTATGCCAATTTACGAACAATAAATTAGTATTTTAAAATGAATGGTTATTTGATTTTTTTTTTAGATATTCTGCCAAGTATTGGACAGGATACTTTATGACAATATATATTTTTATTGGAATAATTAAGTTTTTTATGTTTTACGTAAATGATATATCAATACAGAATAAAACTAGGTAGAAAAAGATTAATTATTGCGTGGATATTCATGTATTATTAATGAACTAGTATTCAATTATAAATACAATATAATACAAATTACTAACTAATATCCATTCCGGATACTAAGGAACGTACTAATAGGAAGTGCATAGGATTAAGTTATAACTTGTAATAGGATTGAATTAACCGAGAGTTTAGGGGGTTAAATATAGTATAAGTATAAGTACGTGGTGCGCCCCTAAACTAAAGAGAATGATTTAGAAAAAAATACTTTTATTTATTTATTGTATAATTACTTGTTATCTACATCGACAGAACAGCCTTAAGTATCAATACAGCGGTTTCAACGATTGTACCATTCCTCATAGCAGCTGTACCTAAGTCTCTGGAAGGTTATTAAGAGTACTTGTCACGGCTTTTTTGTTCCAAAAATGAGTTCCTTTGAGATGAGAGTTAAGTTTGAGGAATAAAAATAATCATTGTTATTCTTTTTGTTGATGAAAAGACGATTTATCTTCTGTTCTTGGATGTCAATTTCCTTTATACGAATTTTACACAATCTTCCACTTGTTTAGATCTACAGTAGTACAGTAAGATTTCAACATTTTCATCGGTTCTTGACAACGAAGGGCGCCCAGTTTGTTGTTCAACGTCAAAACTTCCTTCATTTTTAAATTTTTTGTACTATCTGAAATTTATGACTGCGACAGAGTATTATGTTTATAAACTGCATTAATCATTTCAACTAATTGCGGTCAAAATTTATCAAGTTAACGAATAATTTTTAAATTCTGTTTTTCACCTCGTGACGAGCAAACATTAAAAGACCGCGGTTCTTCAAACAATTGCTACATCTAAGGATTCGCATAAACTTGGTAAGGGTTGGAACCGTTACCCGAGATCATATTCTACTTAAACCCCCCCCCCCCCCCCCTCCATTTAATCGACCCGAGAAAGCCTCTAGCGCAGAAAAAAATATCACTTCTATTATATACCTTGTATACCAATTATCAATTTGTCTCGTTTAAATAAGTATATTCATCAACTTATCTATTTTTCTTATTGAATAGATAAACTTTTTCCCTGTCTCCACCCTGGAAAGGAATATACAGAAATCGTATTAAAAATCACAAATCAAATTATAGATCAATAGGCATGTTACATGATTGTATATTATAAACCGATTTTAACGTCTTAATGATGATCGACCTTATTTGTTGTGGTGACTATTACATACAGCAACTAATTTAAGGAATGGGCCCGGCCTCCTCGAATTAAATTAAATTATTATTTTTTTGCTATTTCATATGGTAAATTTTACGGCAATCAACCACCAACGAAACTTTCCATATATATTTATTTTTAAATATTAGGATTGTCCTTATTTGGGCAAAGTATGTAATTTGTTGTTAACAGCATGGTTATTACCAAAAAAAAAGACTTAAAATTATTATTTCATACATATCTCCCACGAAATATACTTTGTCAGTTAGCAATGTTGTCAATGTCAATAAAAAAATATGGGGATGTTTTGAATTAAATATTTTACCTATACAAAAATATTTTTTTTCTTTTATTATAACTAACTGATAAAATAAATTTCGTAGCCTTAAAAATTAATATTAATAAACACACACGACACGATTCATTTCTATCGCCCGCCAAAAATCGAAAATCGCCCACTTTGGTAATGACGTCACTACAAATGTTTATTAATTTATATTTCGTGAATTATTAAGTATTTTTAAAAATAAAGAAAATACTAACATTTTTATTTGAATATTAATTTATAAAAAAATCAAGAAACAATTGGAAAACCCATTACAATTTCGAAATGTCATTATCCATCCGATTATAATACCAAACCAAAGATCTTACACATAGTTTTGTTTTGTTGCACGGCAACAATTTTCTGTTACTGCCCTTGATTTATTATATATTAACGTATAAGTAAGAGTTATAGTTCATAAATCCTCTGCTGAACTGTGTGTGATACTGCGCCGGCAATATCGCGACAAACATCCCGGTACTTGAAGCACGAATTTTACTAGAAGCTGTCGTCGAACAAAGCGGCTGCAAGTGGCGCGTCGGTCACGTTTACACCGACGCGGTGAACGGAAAGCAAAGACGAAAAATAAAGCGCGGACGTGGTGGTGGTACTCGGCCAGATAACATCAAGATTGCCAGATAAACTCCTGTAATGGAATTGTGGGATCGGAGGATTTAATTCAATGAATTTTAAAATTATGCTTTCTAGGGCGTGAAATTTATTTTTTCGGCTGAGCTGTATCCTTTACCACAATTCCATGCACATTTTCAGATTTGTATTTTTCGTGAAAGAATAGGTCAAATGGAATATGAAGGTGTATATTTTACAACTTACAAATCTTTAGAATAAGAGAAATGATGTTTTAAATTAAATTGTCTTAAATTTTTTATAATTTTCAGTGCTGACGTCATGATTTCCCGGATATAGCCAGACCCGTACCACAAAAATATACTATTTTTTTTTCTTAATTTTAAATACATCAAAATAAAAAAAAATTTCAACGCTTGACGCAGTTATTTTATATGGGCTAATTCGATCACAATTCGGTTGAACTCTTCAGTGGATAGGAAAGCTGATAGCTGATTTTAAAGAAATAGATTAAGAAATAGACGTTCTGACCATCCCTGGATTCATTTTGACTAGTTTCGGCATGACGTCTGAACGTACATTTGTACGTATATCTAATTGCTATAACATCTAGTTGTTCACGTCTCTTTTTTATTGCAATCAGCATTGCCAAAAGGGCACTTCACTCGAAGAAATGTTTGAATTTTTAGCTTAACTCAAAAACTATTAACCGTATAATGTTGAAAATTGCTATAACATTTAATTGTGTACCTCTCTTTTTTATTGCAATCGGCATTGTCAAAAGGGCACTGTACTCAACTCAAAAACAATTAGCCGTTGGAACGTTAAAATTTTGATTCTGGAACTGTTATAATACCTAGTTGTGCACCCCTCTTTTTTATTGCAATCGGCAGTGCTAAAGGCCACTACGTTAGAAGAATTTTTTTTAATTTTTCGCTTAATTTGAAAATGATTTGCCGTAGAATAGACCATTCTTCCACTTTCAAAAGAAGTAAGTTTTAAAAAAAAGTACAGCAAAAATTGTGTTATAATTTAATAGGTATACAAGAAAGTCATGTGGTGTCCACTTCAGATTTTTTTATCTTGCATTTTCCTAACACTTAAAATTATAAAATAGATCAAGATCGATCTGATCAAACAGGATATTTTTTTCTGATCGATTAAAATCGATCGTAAATAAGGATCAAACGATTAAAGATAAGGATCGATCATCGTTCACAAATTTCCCTGATTGCACAGTCCTAACCTTAGATGAGGTATAACATAGAGATATGGCATTGCCCAAATATGTTGTCGAAAGATCTAAGGTTTAAAATCGCTTGCAGTCAGCAGTGTGAGAACAGTGGACCAGTGGAGTAGTTATATGGAAAACTCAACCAAACAAATAATGAGGATAGGTGACTATGACCAATATTTCGTTCGTCTAACTGTAAGTGTGCACTACTCAGCTGGCGTTAGGTGGTTCTCAACCATACATGTTTTGCTTGCTCAGTAGTATGTAGCTATAGGAGTGTGCCATATCTCTATGTTATACCTCATCTAAGGTCCTAACCATCACTATATCAGTTTAGTTTGGAATTTTTCGTTAGTGGTAGATGAGGAAGATGATCAATTTCTAAATTTTATAAGTAAATAAATTTGCCTCTTGCACGCCGCAGTACTTTACAAACATATAATTATCAAAAAATATATTTAATGAATTTTTTGTTATTTATATAAATATTATAACTACAAACCTACTATAGTATTAGGCATATATACAAATAATATTCTCTCTTGTTTACTCAGCTGTCACAATTTATGATAGGGTAGGGCGGACATCATGTGCAGCGTAAATATGTGTGTGATAGAGAAATGTCTTTGTGTAAGTACGAAATCGTGACGCCATGAATTTAGTCCGTGTGTACGACCGCGAAAGTTTATTAGCAAATTTATGAATGAAAAGTTGCGTATTTCTTATTATTTTTTATTACTACTCGTATAATTATTAAATGATTCGGATTTTACGATTTTATAAAAAAAAACATGGATTTTTTTTCAATGACCTCATTGTTTTTTCAGAAGGTTACTAATTTTAAAGATACAAGAGTAACATCGTGTCAAATTTTATTAGTATCAAGTTTTCAGAACGGCTCAAAAATTTTAAGAGTAGGTATTTTTTGATCTGGAATTTTATAAAAAAAAAAATTAGATGGTCAGATGAGAAATTTTAATATTTCGTATAATTTTAATACTCAGACAACGGTGACACATTTTTAGCGCGCTCTGACTCGAATTGAGCGGAATATGAGATTTGGGGTTTCAATATCAACTTTGCTATTCTTTATCTAGGTAAATAAAAATACTAATTTGTTCGAGTACTTCGGAAACCACTAAAAGCCGTAGATCCCTTGCAGAGGTTGTAGGCTACTACTAAAATGCAAGTAAAACTCATCATGAATCATAGTAGTACATTAAGCCCTGTTACATAGAAGGTCACAGTTGGCGCAGAAGAAGATGAATAATATTAATACCTATAATACTTATTATTGTTTTTTTAAAAGTAAAAAAGTATTCTAATCCCATGTACGAATCATTTATATCCTCATAATTAGTATCCTATTTTAACATTTTGTAAAACATATTTTCATTTTCATTTTTTTATAAAGACAATGACCCATATTACAAACTCACTTTCCATTATTCAAACGCTTTTACGAAGCGTGCTTTTACATTATAATCTTATGAGGCCAGACGTCACTTTTAACAAAATTGATCTAATTAAATTTATTGGTACACCTGGAAAAATGGCAATATAAAAATTGTATTACTTACTTTTATTTATAGGTATTTTATAAATTTAAGTTTGTCATAAAAATATGATTATTTTATTGCGCGAGAAATATTAGCTCCTTGAAGACGAGAAGCGCGTAGGCCAAGGGCAATCCTACCTTGTGCATTGTTAAGCGCAATACATTCAAGGTACCATCAGAAAAACATTACTCAGAGACAGATAGAATGCCTACTGAATACTACAGAAACTTAAGAAATTTTATAGCCGCGTCTCTGTCCCTCACGTGCACTGGAAGTTATGCACTTTGGCTTGCAAATTCTAATTTATATCTACATTTTGTTATCAGTTTTTGGTAAACAGACACGTCTTTATACTAAGATAAAGATTATAATACTTTTACTTTGTATTTCAGACAATTATATTACCAGTGAGTATTTAATGCTTTAATGATTAATTGAAATTTGTAGACGCGTTATTTCTTCAAAACAAAATTACAAAACAAAACACCTAAGATTAATTTATTACAAAAATATAAGAAAAAAAAATATATGCATCATTTTCAAAGTTCTATATATAAAACAAATTAAATGGTGTTGTTTTATTGGCAATGTTTATCTTCTGTTACAACTGACAAAGATTAGTATATTTGAGTTCTACATGGTTGTGATAATAAACTTACAAATAATTTGTTTTTTTTCTTAATTTTATGAAAGTATTTTTTTTCAAAAAAATATAATAAATTTGCGAGAGAGAATTTTTTTAATGCTTAATACATTACAGACGCCCATCCTAGAACGAGTACATACCCATTACAAAATACCACCGCACGCCACTGGATAAAGGAAAAGTTCTGATTATAGTGATCTTCGAACCACATAGCAAAATATTATTTGTATAATAGGTGGAAACACTCAGAATCGTACCTTAATTTTAATTCTGCTCATTCGATTCGAAGCACACTAACTAATAAGTAATTCTTGATTTTTATTTTTTTTTCTACCTATATGATATTTTTGTTTTTGTTGAAATACTTTCTTACTCTTGTTTGCTAAAAACAGAGGTAATATTTCCAATTTTCCTTTACCAAAAAAATAAACAATCCATGGTCCTTTACTCTATTTATTATAACCTGTAAAATGATTGTGCCGCATATTTAATCCTCTATAGTCTATAAAACAAAAGTCTGTCACAAACGTACATATGTTTTATTTTTCAGCAAACTGTACTGTTTTGTAAGTAATGCCGGTTTCGATAAAAATTTTACAGCGTCAATGTTTTAGTTGTTTTGCGGTTTTTCTGCCGCAAAGATACAGTGAGTTTAATGTCACTATAAATCTTCTATGAATATTGAATCTACACTATGTTTCCAAGGCCTGCTAGGCGTAAGTGTGATGCATTCTACTTTACATGCTACATGAGAATCCTGTGTAATAATTTCTCATTTTTATTGAAATAATATGCGATCATATTGCACGAAGTAAACAAAATTTTATGTGATTATATAATAATATATTTTTGTTATGAAAGGCATACTAAATAAATTTTATTGAATTTAATTTTAATTTAAAATTGTTAAAGTACACCATTTAGATAAAGATAAAAAAATCAATTTTAAGGTTATAGTTTTTCAGTACGGTGACATTTCAGATATTTTTATATGAATATTTTTTTTTAATATCATAAATGTGACATCTTTTGTGATGTGATGTTAAAGCCGGAGTAGAAATTTTAACTTTTGCTCTACTGGAGTAAAAGTAAAATAAATAAGTATCTATAGAAACTAGCTGGAATCAGCGAATAATAAACAACTTTTACAATAAAAAGCTGTAATATCGCCCTAAATGTCCCTAAAATAGATAACCTAAGAATAAAGTTACTAAAAACCTTCAACAATTGACAGATTTAAATTTTAAAATATCTACGTTTGAAGAAAAAATTATGTAATTCGGAGTAAAAGTGTCTGTGATTTGGTCACATACCCCATTAACAAGATATACGAGATTGACATGATTTTTTCTAATACATCTTTTTGAAATAATTATGCTGTCATCTTGCTGATATTTTTTGGCGAAAGGTAGGTACATGCTTTTTGTGGTATTGTGAAAATGTTTTTTTTTTGTGATATTTTGAAACTTTGCCCTTAGTGTACTTAAAGCGACTAAGTGGCGAACGTATAACTGTAACCAGTATATTACACAAATATTAAAAAGTTACAGAACCCGGAATATTAAAAAGAATATTTTGTAACTGTATTTTTTTTACTCAAAAAGTAGATGATATTATATTATAGTTTTATTAGGTATGGAAAATAATTAAATTTAAATACATGCAATAATTAATTAAAATTACAATTTAAAAAAATCACGTAAAGGTCACGAGCCGCTATTGGCATAGATCTATTTATTTGACTATAAATTTTGTTTATTATTACAATACATAGTAAATAGTTTGTTAAACAATAAATAAAGCTCAACTACCTACATATGTCGCGCATATGTACCGTCAATAAATTATAGGAAAGCATACTTCTCTTTAATTACCATCACTTTTTACCAAGATTAATTAATTGCAAAATAACTTACACTAATAGTTGTCATCACAGGATGTTTTTTAAGTTAATTATTTAAATGATGCGTGTACCCTTTCACAACTACAAAGAAATTTGTACGCGACGCGTTAATTGCGTCTCCACAATTAAATAAATTATTTTAATGAATCATTCGTGTGGAAAAGGGACACACTTTACCTGCAAACACCTTTCTACTGCTGGGTAGGAATTACACGTGGTTCAGCACAGCTTGATAACAGTTCTCGCAAAAATAAAACCGGGAAGTAGAACGTAGAACGCACAGTTGTTGGCTTTTCTTCTACTGACACCTGTAGATTGATTAGTCTTAATTCCGATGCTTGGCTCTTATTAAATAATAAATATGAGATGTAAACGCGTGTTTGCTATCACAAGCGTTTAGATAGCAGTTAGCAAGTACATGTTAAACAAACCATTATGTTGTTAATGGGAGTTTAAGGTTTTCTATTTGGATATAACAATAAGCTTGCCTCGCAGACAGATGTTATTTTGATAATTAATTTCTAAATAAATGAGGAAGCTTCTGCAGGAGCTAACACATCACGACTCGATTCTTGCGGCAAAGGAATGAGGAGAGATGTCAAAGTGATTGTTTTGTTTTGCTAAATAAAACAAAACCTTATTGACAATGTAATATTGTATGACAAAATCCGCAAATAACATAAAACATAAGTATTAAGTACACTATATTTTCCGCTGTTGATCCTCACGTCATCAATTATAATCATGTGAATTAAATTGTTGGGGAAGGGGTATTGATGACAATATCTGTTTGGGTGAAATCGTGTGATTTCCAAAGTAAATAAATGTTAAAATTGACAGTATAATACAAAAATATAAAAATAGGCGAAACATACAAAATGAGTTGTATAATAAACTAACGAAACTGGGGGTGCCCAGGTACAGACGGGAAATTAAATTCGTACTATATTCTTCAGTTTTATTAAGCGAGAGAGCCTAAGTAATGAAATTCATAATATTACTTTATAAATACTATATTTTATCAACATAAATACAATTTTACGAAAAAAAAAATACTACTCGAGACTTATAATCTGTTTTCACAGCAACATAATACGCTCGTATGGTACGAGTTTTTAAAATTCATCTATTACCAAGCACCCCCCTGTGCACGCCTATGTGAATGACATATTCAAGTTTTTCAAATATTTGAAGATATCCGTTACGGCAGTTACATTACTGTTTTTATTTCATTTTTGTCGTTGGCTAGACGCAGACAGCATATATGTATGTTCCTTTATAACACGTATGATAATGAGAGCGAATAAAAGATTCATCTATGACATGCGTATATGACAAAGGATGCAAATTAAAAGTTTAATAATTCTTGCAGCAGAAATTGATGAGGTAAAGATCAACTACGGGAAATAGAGCGTAAATACCTGTGTATTGCTGTCATGCTCATTGTAAAGGTATGCAAAATTCAAAGCTTTGAAAGCTTATGTACTTATAAAAAGTATTAATTTTGTAATTATATTTTACACCAAAACACTCAGTAGGTGATCAAAATTAAAAAAAAAACGATATCCAAACGATGGGAATTTTATATTACAATAACTACATCCACATAAAAATCTAACGCTATTGAACATAAATAGGTATTTTTATGTGATTCTAAAATTTGGTACACTTAAAATACTTAAAACGCAATTAATTATTGAAATATGATATTTAAACTATTTTTTTATTCATGTAAACAATTATAATGAAAATAAACCTAACTAAACCCAAAACTTAAATTGCTATAAATAGGAAGTGTTCTTAATCTAAACCAAAATTCATGTTTTTGTAAACACGACAATCAGCAAATTTAATATTGCAAAAATAACAACAAAAGAGAATATATAAGTCTAAAAGAACACGAATTAAATAATAAATTTAATAAATAACACTTATTTGACTTCGATTGACACAATCAGTAAAATTCAAACAGGTACACAAAAAACTGCTTCAAAAATTAAGTAATGTTTTTTATAAACTATGCAGATATAAATGTATGTACTGCAGAATATCTTCATCTTTATTATTCCTACAAAATTTTGTTAAATAAACATTACTATGTATAATTTGTTAATTTATAAAATATTCATTGTACTCTAATTAAATTCTTAATACTCTCATATTTTATATGGTATTACCCGTTGCAAAGCTAAAAGTTATATTTGTATGCTGTATGCACATGCATAATACGTCATGTACATATTTGAAGAGAGCATGAAAATAAACCAAAAGAATTTTAAAAGGTTTACCCTGTTTACATTACAAGGAACACTTCGGTACACTCTGCTACAAAACTGCAGGAAGAATGCACTATTCGCTTTCATACCGATACCGACTCCTAACGGAATGGAATGAAAAAATGTATTAGAGGAAAATTGCTACTTAACCTAAATGTACTTGTAGTGAACAACAATTAACATTATTCATCTCGTTCTCACATTGTTGTTTACTTTAACCAGTAAATTTTATTACCCACTTTTACTAATGATTTGTTTTGATATTTGATGTATTACTTATTACTTGTATAAACATTTATTATGATTGAATACCTATAATAAATTAAATTCTGTTATTTACTTAAAGTAATAGAAATTCTCTTGTAGCAATCATAAATCTTTAAATAAAAAAGCTAAGTTTTAGCTCTCGCCGCACAGTAAGAGAATTGAAATATTGCTAAAAATCAGATTGTGAATTTACAATGGGAAAGCACGTTTTGAAGACCCTAAAACACGCTTTTAATATGTTTACAAATTACGATTATGTCTGTTTGTGCGTATATGTGTGATATGTGGATACGTGTGCCCGTAACGATTACTCAAATACTAGTAATTAAAAAAAATAAAATTTTGGATATAACATTCTGACACCCTAGATTAGATCTGATTAGATTTTGGAAAGTGAAACAAGAAGTGGTGTATTCATGAAGATCTGAAATGTTTTTCTAAAATATCATTAATTAGTGAATATATTATAAAAATAAAAAATCGAATACTCTAAAAGGAATTACATTAATACCATGTGTACTAATTATTTTAATATTTCATTTTATCATGTCAGCAGTCAAAGCACGTATACTCCTATATATAAAATATAAATAATAATAAAAAGTGTAAAGAGGACAGGCGAGAGGTTATATGTTGGCTTTATTAGATTTGTAAAAGTAGTAGAGTTAAAAGATGTTTCATTTATATCCTACAAATGTTTTGATACTTATGGATCAAATTTTAAGGGCATATAATATGCTCTACAGATAATAAACATTTTTTTTTAATTCAAAAAGAGGTGATTCTCTTTAATAAGTACTTTTAGTACCAGTGGTTTTATTATTTTATTTAGGTTACTATCTAAAAATATGTATTTTAAGTAAGCTATATTTAATTTTGCGAATTTTAAAAAATAATTTTGATCCGTTTTATGTACCCTTAAAGTTTTATCCATAAAAATACAAATTTTTATTTTTTTCAAACTGTAAAAAAAGTATTTACTACTACTGATTTTTCAACTTCGAAAAATTCATTTAGTAAGATTAACAAAAAAATAAAAATTTGTAATACTTATGTTATACTTCATAAATACATGTATTTTTTATTTATTTACAATCTGTAAAATACGCACAATAAGTATATTTTATAATTTATTGTGTTAGTAGTACTTGTTATTAATGCCTATGACATGTGTCCCATTGTTTATTAAAATGAAGTTTAAATTAAAACCTGTTAGGAATGTCTAGTAGTGTGTGTCTTGTTAAACCGTAAATGTGTTGGCTACGTTTCAAAAGGTTCTTGGCATTTGTTAATGGGGTGAATCTCTATTCTCTTTTGGTATTTTTCTGTGGCATATTTTGCTTCTTTCTTCACTGTATGGATGTTTAAATCTATGTGTACTGCTTGATTAATTATGTACTACGGAGCATTTATTATTTTTCTCAGTATCTTTCACTGGAATATTTGTACATAATTATTTTTTAAATGCAGATTGTTTCCCAAAATTTTATAAAAAATGAAATAGAAAATGAGCTAAAGAACGAAATTTTAATCTGTAATAAACTTTACTCTATTTTATTTGCGGAATCTTAACTTTATGCTGCGATAGCCGGCTGACTAATTTCTATGTTTATGCAAACAATTCTTCTATTTACAAGTCTTGCGTGCATCAAGTTTATCTTTTTACAATGCAGCAAATTCGAAAGTAATTTTCTCATATTCAGTACAAAATGTGCAAAATGTACATCTTCCCCATTGTTGCATCCTGGGAAAATGCATTTAATGTCTAGCAAATGAACAACTAATTAACCGCCACATACCAGTGCATTATTCTAGCGCACGGGAGCGTTCAAATCATTCTCGTCATAATTAAACGCACAAACTGGTTTATGCAGGCGAGCCATTCCCTGCATTTCTTCATTTTCCCTCGTTCAGACCCTAGTTCACACAAACCTTTTTTCTCTATTGTTCTATCGTAGAATTAATCACGTTTGATGCGTAGTTATATTTTATTCGAGTCACGTAGCAGTGATGTATTTTCTGATCTAGTTTCTGTAACAAATTCACTAGAAATTTTGTTTTTCTTACATAGTGGGGTAAATATGTGAGAAGTTAGCGGCACAATCTGATTGAAAAGTTGGAAGTTTTGTTGATACATACGCGACGCGTCAGTGATAGGTTCTTGGACTTTCTTTCAAATTTTTTGGTGGCAGCGTACGGCGAAAACTGTTTCAGAAAGATTTAAAATAAAACTTTTTGTGTATCTTAAGAAATCCGTACAAATAACTTATACACAATTTAACAGTAATTTATTGTAATTAATACTTAATTGAGTCATGCAAATATCACAGACTAATAAAAAAATTAGCCGTACATGTGATTAAAAGAAATAAAATTAGTATAATCTCTCCCAATAATTTTCTTTTGGTTGTCCGACTATCACTTGTCAAATTTAATTTAAATATTTAAAATTGGCAAAGGAATATAATTTTCGATTGTATAAAATTACAGTTCTTCGAAGTATTAGACTCATGAAACATCACTGTTTTACTACCACTGAACGATACTCCAGGTGTCACGAAGTGATCCCAAAGTTTTAAAAATTCATGTCTTCTTGTCTCACGGAATTTTCATTTCGGATTTTCAATAACTTTTATTGAAGTAACGTAAAAAGGAATAAAATAAAATTAATTTATAGCCCATAAGCTCCATTTTTGTCTACTTTTAAACCAAAATAATCAATGTGCCCTCAAAATGTTAGTAAAGTTATTTTAATTTTAAAATACGCGAAAGAAGTTTAATAACAATAAAATATAATTTTAGTTTCCAAATGGTTTTCATGTTTAATGTGATTTACTTATAACAGAAATGTATAAGCGGATGCATTTATTGAAATAGTTTTGCGTTCACAATTTGATAGTTATAAAGCAACGAAAATGTAATAGTTAGGTGTTTAATTAATTTTATCCATTTATTTCTGTCTACATCTGCAACGAATATTGTAATAAGTATAAAATGAATACTGTATATGTAGGTATATATGGTATTTTCCAGTCTACTGCGCATTTAATATGCAAATATTAAATTTCATTCATTTCACCGTTAAATGCATAAGTGTAATTAAAAATAAGTTCTTTTTTGAATCAGAAATGTTTACAACTGTGTATTATAATTTGCATGTACTGTTATTAAAACACAAAGCAAATAAAGCATTTTTGCGTCTAATTCTATTATTGATGTGCTTATTAATTGGTGACACGAAATAGAGCGAAGAGTATTGTTAATAAAACGTTTAGTCGTTAATTTCATGCCGTTAGCCATCTGTTTATGCAAGGAAAAAAGAAAATGAGAAAACAGCTGCCAGGTGTAATTTCCTAAGCAAACTAGGATAATACCGGATGACATATCAGGCAGTGGATCACAGTGCAAGGAAACAAGTCTAGTTGTTCGCAGCTAGGTCGTTGGTGGGGGAAGCCAGGATTCGCGATTCGCGACTTCTGGAGCCTAGGAACTATAGTTCATATCTAGTAACCCTGATTCGCAATCGGCGCCATTGCAACTGGTCCAGAGGCGACACACATTGCGATAAGGCGTTTACCTGCTTCATATAAATGCATGTGCACTTCGTCAAGCGCATCATTCCTTTTGCGTATCCACCTAGGGACATGCTATAGAGCCTACGTTGGCTCCGTGCGCTCGACAAGCAGTGTGTGTGAAGTGTCACTATGAACGTTTTCGCGCTGTGTTGTGCCCTTATCTGCATCGGGACTTCTTCTTTTCTTCCGACTCACGCCGGACCAGTTGCCGAGGATGAGGTTGCTCACGACAACTCCGTAAGATACCCTTATATCAAAGCACATCCCTTCAAATTATTCTATTATTGCTTTATACCTTATATTCAAGTTTAACATTTAAGGCAAACAATCAAAAATATTTTTATAATTTTAGGCTGAAAGAGAGTTGTCGGAATTTGGACAAGGTGTCAGAAGAAATCAATCTTCTATTGTCTAACGTTTCAACTATATTATAGCCATCTTTAGAGAGTCTTAAGATCCGTTGAAATGGAATATGTTAAATTGAAAAACATAGGAGACATCAATGTAAAATTGTTGTACCTGCAAAAAAAAAATACATTGATGTCTCCAATGTTTTTCAATGTAACAAATTCCATTTCAACGGATCTTAAGACTCTCTAAGGATGGTTATAATATAGTTCCAACGTTAGACAACTCCCATTCGGCCTAAAATCAACTTGATTGAACACAAAATTACACCATATATTTTTATAATCTTTTTTGTTTGTTTTCTAATCTGACTTTTGTGTGTGTCAGGTGCACACAAATGAAAGAGCCCACGTAGAAGAAGCCCTATTGGACAAGCTAAACGGAAAATGTTCCCACAACGATGTCAGCTCCTGTATAATGCTAAAACTAATCACATCCTTGAACAGGATGTTGAAAAAAGCCTCCATAGAAATAGGAGGAGATATAGAAGTTACCCAAACAGCATCAGAAGAAGAAGTAGAAGAATCCAGAAGTTTTGAATCTGGAGATGAGACAGAGGAAGGACAAGTCAGTGAGCTGATTGCTGATAAGTTGTGGACATTTGTCAGAACGCGAAGTCTGAAATGGAGAGTAAGTAGACAATAAATAAATAAATTACATTGAATTGCAAATATTTTTGGGAATAATTGAAAATAAATATAACTACAATAAAATTTAATATAAAATGAACTTAAAATAAAATTAATAATTACAATATATTATAAGAATTATAAATCACTCTATATATTTTCAAGTGAAACAGTCAAGCATGCTATTAATAATAGATTTATTCACCGCTCTATTAGTGGGCCAGTACGGACTTGGCAAATATGTAACTATACTCCGGTATTTTCATATAAACAGAATTCTTATTGTATGATCATTATTTTTATAGAAAACACATTTTTATGTAGGTATTCCTAATTTTTTTGTAATAACACTAAATTTTATCTATATTTGGATAATTGAGATAAACAAAAGAAACAATTGAAAAATAAAAACAAATTTATTTTGTTTATTCATAATTCACAATTTTACGTGATACACAAAATTTAAAGTTTGTAACATTATTATTATAAATAAGTAATATGCAAAATATATTTATGAATTCATTATAATACATACTTATAATATTCAAACAATTCAATTTTAAATTTTTTTATAAGATATAAATTATTGGTATATGAAACAGTTTGAAGACATAAACCAATAAATACCTTAAGGATATTTTAATAAAGATAAGAAACAATTGAGGAAGTTTATAAAATAAATTTAATTGTAATTTCTGATTAAAATTTTATGCGGAAGAAGGAAATTAAAATTTTCAAAAAAATAATAAAAAGAAAAAAAATAATTAATTTAAAAGCAGATAAGATCAATATAGGTAACTGAATTCATTATATTTGCACCAATAATAATTAAAGCTCTAGCTCTAAGTTTAATTACCTATATTAGTACAATGCCTGTTACGATTATTTAAATATAGAAAATAATTGATAAATCGTGTGTTAATTTCTGTTACACATTTAAAAAATAATATTAAATTATCAAGTTTTATTTATATTTCTAGTCTTAAATCTGATGTTGTATTAAATCTGTATTTGTATTTTTTACGAATTGTCCTTTTGGTGAATTTTTAGTTTCTAAATACTTGTTCAAAATCTACTGAAAAACTTTAAATTACACTCGTTATTAGACATTAACTTTTATGTTTCGTTGTCTCAAAAATAAACCTAAAAACAAAATCCAATTTTGCCTGCAAGAGGAAACCTAACCTAACAGTTGTTCTCCATAAGGAGTATATTTTTTGAATCTGCAGACGACGTGCAATTTTATGTAAGGTTGTAACGGATAAGAACATGCAGTTTAATAGAGATTGCAGCGGCTGCATTAGATACAAACTGCAACAACAAGCGCGAAGTAAGCCAGCTCGTACCGTTAGAGAAGGAATATCATATTTATATCGCACAAGAACAGTGTCTGCCAAACTGTGTGCTGTTGCACAATATTGCGCCGCAAGAGATTCTAGGTTTTCCCCGAAAGATTTCAAATATAGGTAATGTTCCTTCTTTTGTACGAGTATATATGCTATAATCATTAACAGAAGATTAATAGATTTGAAAAACGATCATGTTCACGAAGCCTTATTTTTTGTGCCAAAATTATCAGAATTTTAAATTTTGCTAATTCACCTTATGTATACCCGTTAAATATAGAACAGCTTGATTATTTATCGTATAAACAATTTTTCATTACCACATATGGCATACGGCATTACTCGTAGACGCTCATATTCACTATTTTTGGACATAGTACTAGTAAAGTGACTATTGTCACTAGGGCCGGATTTATGTTGGAAGGATAGAAAAGTTTGATGGGAGCCTTTTCTCAATCTGGAATATTTTATGATTTTTAATACCGTTTATCACCCTGATGAAGACTGATTTAGAGTCGAAATGTTGGTGGTTAATGTATGAATTTTTTTTCAAATGACTGTTGCTTCAAAAGTTTTTTCCTAAATACTAATTATCCAGTGCATAAAACTAATTCTTTATTGATAAACATAAAATTTAATTTTGGCACTTTTCTTACTTTCTTCTTTGTAATATATTCTACATCATCATATAATAATAATAATAATAATAATCTTAAAAAAACATTATTGATGATCAAAAGTATAAGACAATGTTTTAAGCGTTGTTCGATTATAACAGTTCTCATCCTATTTTTTAATATTGTTAATTTTGAGAATGATCTTTCTGTAGTGCAATTGGTTATCACGAAAATGAGATAAATTCTCAAGAATAATTCCACATTTGGAAAATGATCCTGTACTTTTTTCCGTTCTTAAATTATACATAAATTTTGGAGCTTTCCAGGTTGACCCTTTCTTATTTTCCAGTAATTAAAATTCTTCACAAAACTTTTAGATTGATGGGGCCCCCTTTTGGTGGGGACAGGCCAGTTTAGAAATTTCGAAAATAATAATAAATATATCTGGAGCGCAATTGCGTCTCATATACACAAATATAACGATTTATATGATTTGAAGCAGAATTGTCAAGAACAATTTGTCAAAATTTTTGCCTAACTTATAGTGAATCTGCTATTGCCGGCAATGCAAATGAAGTTCTGAAACAATTTGGATTTTACATTAGTATATTAGTAAATAAATTTCGAATGCAGCTTTTTATATTAAGGAAATTAAAACTCAATAAAGGAGTTGGATCCGAAGAAAGTTTTGACCCGATTCCCAACGATAAAAAAAAAATTATTCGAAGTTTAGTTATTCTTTTGTATGTGTAATTTTAATTTTTAATATTTTTTTCTAATTCCGTAATTATTTTTTGTGGTTATCATTATTATATTTTATTGTTTATGGTTACCCAATTTCAACACTCAAAAGTTAAGGGTGTTCGGATATGGATATCGACTTATATCCATTTACACTTCATAATTTTAAACCAACTTTACCCGAAAAAGAAGGGTTACGTCTCAGAATGTAATTATTACCTATATAGTAATAATATTGTTTACGTTATCATTTTTTTCTAATTTAATAAATAAAATTTAGTGACCATGCAAAGATAAAAGTTTTTTTTTAAAAAAAAAAAGGGTACAAGTCCAATTATTTGTAAAATTTGAATACAAGTCATGTAAATAAAAGTTCGAAAATCGTAATAATCTAAGAAAACGCTATTTAAAATTTAATCATTTATGCCCTTTTGCAGGCGCACCGACGAATTATGGATAACTTTCCAGTTTTGCTTCTCGGGGAACGTTACAGGCTTACCGTTCCCGTTTACTTTTTATGATTTTAACCAACCATATAGGTACATACGCGTATTTGTTTTTTTTTGCCATTACCATCCCCGTTGTCATTATCGTTCTCGAATAATTGTGAAGCGCCTATTACCCTTTGGACTTTCTCGGCAGTTGTGGAAATGAAATAAAAAAAAAAACGGGACGATTATAAGTGGTAGATGAGGAACTACATACGTGTGTGTTTATCTAATTTAGAATTTCGGTTTGGTAAAAATATATTCTCAAAATCAATTTCATCATTATTAACATTATTATGCTACTATAATGTCTTTTTTTTTCATACTAATGAAGTTTATTTAATTTTGTCGCAAATTAAATTATCTTCACCTAATATGCTGCAAGGTTAAAAAGATTGGCAGACACTGTACTAGAGTGCAGCGTGCAGCACTGGTCACAATCTACGATTTGCTTCTCTTATGGAGATGTCAGACCTTCACAGTTCATGAATAACGTAAACTTGATTACGCACATTGATGGCTCGATGGTAAACATACTTACTTAACGACCATGTATTCATGAATTAAAACCGACAGTTGATAACAAACCAAAACATATGTTGTTTGTAAATATTTCGCACTCTGTTATAATTGATTTACTCTGCACATAGAAGTACTTGCAGAATTACTATATGTCGAAAGAGGATTGAATCATAAATTCACTATAAACACCATGTATGTACATGACATCTAGATGTGTATTTAAAAAAAATATGTTATTTCAATGAGTTTTTTTTTTCAATATAAAAATGTCATATTTGGATTTCCTCTTCTAAAAATTTGTTAAATAAATATAAATTCTTTAAGGAAAATAATCAAGCAGTTAATAATATTAAAAATGCTATTTATTATATTTCAATTTGACATTTTTTATAACCAATGAACAGTTTCACCAATCCTGTTATTATTATAGTGTGAATAAAGCTCTAGCTCTCTGTAGCTTTGGTTTTTGCTGACGTATGTCAGAAGTTGTATATACGTAAATGAGTAAAAATGTCGATTCCGTTGTATGAAATAATTAAAGTCAGTACTTTTTCTACTCCTGTACATTCCGAAATAACACAAATATTTTATAAAACGGTATAAAGATATAAAATGACAAATGCCTACAACGTCAACTGTCTGACGGCCATAGGAAGAGTGATACACGTCATGACAGATTTAAAATAAACGGGAATAATTGGTTTCTGTTTTTGTGATTGGCCAAGAAGAGTAATGTATGAGTCCATAATACACTGTCGTGAAATTGGCTACTACAATTAATAAAAAAATTAAAATAACGGAAATATACTTATACAGGAGTAAAAAAAATATTTATTTATACAGGCTGGAAATGAACTTAATGTCATAAATATAAGGGTGAGTAGTATGTCATGTGTAGATTACTAAAGTAAAAGATTTTTTTAAAAATTCGAAAAACGAAAATTCGACTTTTCTTAAGGAAACTTATTTTACTGCTGTTTTAATTTATATTTCATTAAAAATATGTTTATCAAAAATACATTCAAAATTAGTTGTATAAGATGTTATTCTTAATAATTAAATTAAATAGTATTTTTAACGAAAATTATGTTTTTATTTACAGAAGAATGCATTGCCAGTAGCTCAATAGTACAAAAAATGTTAGCTTAACGAAAACTACCCTTAAATATGCGAATTTTTAAAAGTCTTTCACTTTCGTAATCTACACATGTCGTACTACTCACTCACATTTTGTGATATTAAGTTCATTTCCATTCTGTATACAGAAAATAGGTATGCCTTAATAGTATAGTCGGTACCATAACAGTGAATTCAATGCATCAATAAAAAGTCACTAAAGCATTACATACTCTTTTTCTATTTTAAGAGCAGAATATAATCATTTTAAATATTTTCTTAGCCATTATATAAAATGTAAAAATAAAATCAACAAAACGATTATAGCTCTACTACTAATAGAAAATTATTTAAAAAATCGTGTTAATGTACAATAAAATAGCAACTGTTATTTTATGGAATAAAATAAAATTTTATTTTGGAAATTGTCACCAATAAAAATTAAAAAAAAATCATATTAATTAATGTCCGACCGAAACACGATTTTCAGCCGAAACATAACCGAAACCGAAACTTATGTAATTAAGTTAAAGTTTAGTTAAATTTTTATTATACGGGAATCTTGTATTTTTCTTACCTTTTAAGGTATTATTTCATTATCAAATTAAATAATAGATTTCATTTTATAAAAAATCACTTAATTCTTCTAAAGATACTGTCACAATCAAATATCAAATAAGTAGTCCTTTCAAGAAATATTTGTTAGTAACTAACAGATTCTTTTATACTGCATGCTATTCTCTTAAAATAGCGTTTATTTTAAATGTTAAATTAATGAGATCTTGATCAGCATTTTAAAAATTAATAAAATTGCATTCATCATTTTATAAAATGTGTCGGTCAAATATAAATGTATTTCTTGCCATCCTCATCTAGATAATGGATAACATCGATCTCCTAGTATCAAGCAAACCAGACAAAGAAGGGAACATCAACTTAGGGTTGTCCTTCAGAGACAACAATGCGGTAGAAAAAGGCCGAGGCAAGAAAAACAACATGGGCGCACTGATCGCTGCAGCTGTGCTTAAAATCGGTATTCTGAAAGCTTTGGCATTCAAAGCTTTAGTCATGTTAGTTGGCAAGGCTTTGATTGTGAGCAAGGTATGATCTATTATGACTTTTGAAGGTTAGGTTACTGATTTGTGTTTTGTTTGACAGATGGCGTTAGTCCTTGCAGCAATCATAGGACTGAAGAAGCTATTCTCACAAGAGAAGCACGTCACTTATGAAGTAGTCGCCCATCCTCACCACTCCCATGAGCACAGCTTCTCCGGAGGCGGCGGCGGCGGCGGCGGAGGTGGTGGCCATGACAGCTACTCCTCCGGGTGGGGACGAAATCTGGCTTATAAAGCCCATGCACCCACCGAAAAATAATTTTGTTTTTCATATTTATTATATTTATTTGTTCTGTTGCTGTTATTGTATTTATTAATATTTATTGTAAAGTTTATGTACAAATTCTTTAATAACAAAAATAACATTTGCAAGAAAATTATTTATTTTCTCAGGGAATATTTTCTTGCTAGTTTGTTCAATAAAGTATTGGTTGTTTAGTTGCTTATTATTTCTGTTATGAGCAAAACAATGAAATTGCTATGTCATGTGTGTGTTATTATTTCGCTTACCGTTACTTCAAATAAACTACTGAACTACATTGTGGTTTATTTAATAAACTGAAAAATTTTCTTTAATATCAATTTATATGTCACTTAATTATGTACGAAGGAGGATAAATATTTAAAGTAAATTATATGATAAACTTGTAAAGACATGCAAAATTGAAAGATGAAAGGAAATATTTAAAGTCTGGAAAATGAGGTTGTATTGAGCAAATAAGCTGCACGTTTGCCCTTTGGAACAGAAAAATGGGTTTTGAAAATCATCGTTAACTGAAAAGCTTTATAATATATTCAAGAAAACGAAATGAGAAAAGGAAAAGGATAAAACGAAAGGAGGAAAATTTAAACGCATTTTCCCAACTTTTCTTTCCAATTTTGGTAGCAGTTATCAATTACGTCGAAACAATCAAGTATATCGAAATACAAATTTGTTTAATTTTTAATTGTAATGCAGTCAAAATTTAAACCTATTGTTCAACTATGTACTAAAATTAATTAAAATAAAAAGAATTATAAAATTATATCGATTATTAATACTTTATACACTCGTATGAATGTCAGTGATTTTGTAAATAATAATTAAAAAAAAAAAATTAAGGAGTGTGCAGTTCGAGATACAACCGTGGTATATAGCGGTTGTTTTTTATTCAACGTGCACATATGTCATATTTTAATTATATTTAAATTCTTAATAATAGCGGTAGCCACGGCTTGGCAGTGGCGGTTTTACGGGGGGGGGGGGGGCGACAGGGGCGATCGCCCCCCCAGGATTAAGTATGTTACTTAATACACATAAAATTTTATAAATTTATTAACAAAATGTACAGAAAGATTTTTTTTTATATACATTCAAAAGGAAATCGCCCCCCCTAGAACATTATCCTGAATCCGCCACTGCGGCTTGGTCATGGCATGTGAACAGTGATATAAGAATATTTGATGTTTTATCTGTCAGAATTCGGTAGCTTGAAATTCCTCGGCTTCAATATTAATTTGTACTAATGCAGTTCTTCATTTTTGTTACTTTTTGTAACCAGAACAGCACGATATGTTTATTATGCAATCAGCTTTACATTTTAGGTAGACAATTGGTTGGAGGACTGCTGCATAAGTGCACTTGACACTATCTAAACCTGTAATAATAAATTTAGTCATAATAGATTAATTGATTACAAATCAATAATTTTATTTCCATGTATGTTGCACCGTTACATTTATATGTGAACAAATAAAAAACTAAAAGTAATTTAAATATTCTTTTGTTTCTTTTTATAATTCTTATCTGCTACATTTTTTTGCATCTCAGATTTTTTTCGTGGTTCTCAATTTTAAAATATCTATCTATCTCCGAAACATTTGATTGCTAATAACTAAATTACTGCAAAGCAATGCTCAGTTCTTATTATTATAATGAAAAGCTATAGTGGTAACTTTTTATGTTTTAAGACTTTTATATTAAAATTCGATTATGGCCACATACCCCATTGTAACAAATCATAAATTACATATAATAGTTAAACGGGCCTAGGTAGAAATAAATTTGAACTACAAAATGTTAGCTAATGACAAAATATTAAATGATTTTTTACAATAATTGTCACACATTCATAATTAATTAAGATATTTGAGAATAACACTTCAGATCTTTAGAAAACACCAATTCCTGTTGTACGATTAACATCAAAATCTAATCAAATTTAATCTAGAATATCACAATGTTATATCCAAAAATTCAACATGTTTTATTCTCTAGTATTTGAGTAATTGTTACGATAACATCCATCCACGCATCCATCCATTCCGGTTTCCATCCATTCATCCACAAAAACGGACAGACATTATCGTAAAAATATTAAAATCGTGTTCTAAGTACTTTTAAACGTGTTTACCCATTGAAAACTCACTATCCGATTATTAGCACGATTTCAATATCTTTCTTACAGAGTGGCGAGAGGTAAAAAGTATTCTCGTTTTAAAGGTGCATTTAAAAACTAAAAATACAAAATCCTTTAAAAGTTATCGAGAATTCCAAGAATTGTTGAACTCTGATGAATTGCAAAGTGAATTGCAGCGATTGTCTTGCACCTATTCATTGGCAGATTCATTTTGCATCGATGTGGAGTGGGTTGTCAGCTAATACATGTATTAGCAGGCTGCAGATCTCAGAGTTAATTACATGCGCGGCTTAGATGCACTCAAGCTAAGTGTCACGGCAACTGCATTATTGCTCAACTCAGATCTAAGCCGTGGTTCAATTATTAATCTCTACTAGCAATAAATACATTATTACTTACCCATAAATACATTTCGGAGACCAAGATTGATTGTTGTTTGCAAAAATGAAAACTTGGAAGTATTTTCGTAACCTACCAAATTCCCAGTGCCGGATTTATATATAAGCGTTAAGCGTTTATTGAGAAATATTTTTAATCAACGATATAAGCTAAACAGGCTATTGCTTGGAACACCACTTTCTTGGAAATTTTAAAGAGAAAAAAAACGATGTACATTTTTAAAATATAAGATTAATAACAAATCAAATAAAACCTACATATAAAGCAACAGTGTTTTGTGTTGTGTAGGCTCTTATGATCTAGTTCTACAAAATCTGCTTCATTGACTGAAGCAAAAATATTCAGATTTACCAACCAAAGAGTATGAATACATAAGAATCAACATCAAAATGATATTGGTCTATGGGGTGATTTAACAAAGATGATATTGAATATTGGATAAAAAAGATCCGTATTAGCACTCAGATCAAGGGCTTCGCCAAGGGGGAGCAGGGAGGTGCAGCTGCCCTCTCCTAGAGACCCGAAAAATTGAGAATCTAGAATTTAATAATAAAGTAGAAAAAAAAATCACAAAAACCCAAGAAGATTCTGTTTTAATAAAGTTTTTTTTTCTTTTAGGAAACGATTAAAACTTTATAAATTGTTTTTATTTTACCTATAATTCATTTCTTCTATCTATCATCCTGTTCCCCCTGGCCCGTAGGCTGGCGACGCCTTTAACTCAGATGGTTCAATTGAAAACTCAAAGAAACCAATACAGGTCAAAGAGTTTGTTCTAAAATGTGTTTGTGCATTATTAAGTGTGTTATAAATAAAAATGCATTTTAAGTTAGTTTAATAATTATTTTACTAGTAATTATACTTCCTTTTAATTGTATTTCAGTTCAACAAAATTTTGATAAAGTACATATTTTGTCATGTGCAAATGGCTTTAGATACATAAATTATCATACAACATATATTCAACACAAAAAAGAGCAACAACAAAGGCCAGTTAGATGTTGGATATATAAAGGGCCTATTACAATTACCACAGTGGCGTGCAGTCCGTCCTTTTGTACAAAGTGTGCAGTGTACAGCTTAGAAAAATGGCAAAATAAAAATTATATTACTTACACTTATTTATAATTTTTTTATTTAATTTTGTCATAAAAATATAATTATTTTATTGCGAGAGAAACATTAGCACGTTGAATACGCCGAACGCGAACACGTTCACTAATCCCTTGTAAATGGTTAGCGCAGCTCATTCGTATTTAATTAATTTGGACAAAAAATAAGAAATAAAAAAAAGAATGTGTGGGTCAATTTCAATGTTCTATATATGAAAAATTTAAATAGGTTTGTGGATGTTCCCACAAAATAAATTATTTTATTGATCATGTTTATATTTTGTTACAATTGCACAGAATAGTTACATACAGAAGCGACACTCCATGTTACCCTACTCAGTTCTATGACCTTGAAGAATTGTGTAGACCTTTAAATTTATTCCCTTCCCCTATCTCTCTCTAAGATGTGAGGAAACTTTCCGATTTTACACAATGAGCCCTTTAAATTTGTTCACATTCCCCATCTCTCTCTAATTTTCATTTCTCTGTCTTACTGTCGCTTCTGTAAACCTATTCTGTGACAATTGATCACAAAATACCACCGTACGCCACTGGATTGCCGCCATTAGCTTAGGGCCTCAACAAACCTAAATTCGGCTCTGAAGACGCCTAAAAAGGAAATTTATGGAACGAGTCAATATTTAAAATATATCCCATGAGATGACTAACTATTTTTTACAAAAATACAATTTTGATTCATGAAATAAAAATATTATATAATAAATACATAACACATGCTCCTTTATGCAATATGAACGGCAAAAAAATACACATAATTTTAAAATAAAATGAATAAAAAAATCTAATTTGTTCCCCGTCAGTATAAAATCCCATACAAAGTGTATAATTTTAGAAGTTATGTATAAAAGTTGAACAGATATATAGCAGTGGAATTTAATAATAAAAAATTATAGCAAAGTTTTACATTTTACTTGTATAAAATAAATCTAACAAAATTTAATCTAAGTATTTTTTACTTTTATCGTCAAGCAGCACATAAAATATTAGAATAATAAAGAATGAAACTGTTATTTGATCTCTTCTGTTACAAAATTAAATAGATAGACAAAATATTAGCTTAATTATAAAAATAGAAAAAAAATATTTGTTTAAAATAAATCAAACGAATTATAACCGAACTTAAATAAAAAAAAACGTTTATTTGATTTAATGTGTAATTAATTATATCATACATTATTAAATCATTACGCATATTTTAAACTTATTTTAAGGTATTTTGTTTATTATTTATGTATTTCTAATAAAAATACCTACTTATTGAGATAACAATTACGTGTATAGATTGTTTGTTTTGATAATTTGTTAACTGACATTTCACTTAGGAAATAAGACAAAACAATCATATGATCGTAGACATTGTTTATCTTTGTGGTTACGATGCGTTTAAGCAAATATGAAAATGAAATTTCTGCACGTCAAGAAATAAGAACTGTTAAAGTGTCATATTAAACCGTGAACTGTAGCAAAACGAAAATCATGTAATGTGCATTCTGTGCATAGCAGAACTGAATGAACTGAGCATGAAATCATGTGAATACTATAAACGAAGATTGATTGCAATTATTTAAATTATGCAGAATAATTAATGAAATACACATGATAAATGAAGTAAGTTACACTGTTGATAAACGCAAAGGAAATAATATTGTCCAAAATTCTCAGGAAGGAAGGATCTGGACGAATATGATTGATTACGATAATGCCACCACTTATTCAAAACATAAGCCGATCCATCTCATTCTGTCGTTCTCATTTTCTTCTTTTATCGTTTACTATCACATTACAAGATAAAGGGTCTAATTCTAGATTAACAAATTTATAACTAAAACTTACACAGAAGAATTAAATATATTGATAAATAAATAAACTTATTTTTATTACAAATTATTGCAAGAATATTACTTATATGTACACAAATAAATAAATAAATAAATATCTCCTGAGTATTTTTAAATTACATTACTTTTTAGAAATAATAATCTTAAAATTTGATTACAGTCACAATCACTATACCGTAGGTAATGCATTGTTTTATATACAGTGTGTGTGTAACGAAACGCAGAACATAGGGCTTTAAAATGGGATTTCAAAAAATTGCGACTACTCTTCTGATAGATTTACAGCAAAAAAGAGTACAAAGTTGTTCAAAATTAAATTCTACATCAAAACCAGATGTTGCATCTATTATAATCTGATCTGATGTAGAATGTAATTGTGATAGTTTTGCTCTGAATCTATCTAGAGAAAGAATATCCGCAATTTTTTGAAATCCCATGTTAAATTTCTGCATTTCGTTGCACACTTGTTTGTTTCCCTATTTCCCTGATCACCCCTATACAGTGCAGATCAAAAAGTTCAACAGTTGTTAAAATTTATGATGTGAGGAAATTTATAAATTACATTCAATGTTGTATTGTTACAGGTTAAGTTGCTTAAATTAATAGTCAATAGCACATGGCGGCGCTGCGATCGTTTTGCTTGGTAATGAATAGCGTTATTTTTCAACTAACATTTTGACAACTTACGCATCTTCTTGACATATAATTTACTGTTTCCCTTTTTTCACTGTTGCATGTAAACGTTCGTAGTACCGTCGTGTCCTATAAAGCAGTATTTCTTAACCAATAAAATATTTAATTTTTATGCTACAGATTAGTAAATTTATTATTTTATATCAAGGACCATTAAATAATATTATAACTACATTTTTCTGTAAAAACGATTTTTGAAAGAATTAATAAAGATCACAAGCAAATGAACAATAAATCATAGAAAAATGAAATAATTTTTAAGCGTTTTGTGAATCACTAAAATCACCGGTTGAGAAACACTGCTATAAAGTTTACAAATCAAATACTAAAAGTATATTGTATTACAAATTTAAAGATTATTATGTCAAAAAAAATATACAAGGAATGAAGGAATGTAATTGAAGTTAAAATTATTTTAGCGAAAACAATTTTGGGAAAAATAAATAAATAAATAAATAAATATTAACTTAGTGTTATTCTCCTATAATGGTAGGTTCTCACTCAACTAAACTCTGTTCATTAATACTTTGCAGTGATGAGAGGTAGAAAACTTTGCAATCTCGATTTCCAATATAATAGAAAAATCGACATATCATCATAAAACAATTAAACTCCCTTTAATTAAGTTCGAAAAGAAAATTAAATTTATATCTGTCATCGGACTAGACACAATGTCACTGTTTTGCACAGAATTGAACTTTTTGGTAAGAGTTAATTAAATAAAAATAAAAAAATCTATTAATTCGAATGATAGTAATTCAATAATAATTAGATAATTTCTTATTTTTGTTAAAATATTCTTGGGACTAGTTTTTTTAAATCTGGATTACACTGAAGCCATTGTCCCATTAGATGTATAAATTTTATTTTTAATTCAACCCTGGAAACTGCAAATATTCTGATAAACCCAAAACAATTTGTGGCGTACCACGCTTAACTATTCTTTTGTAGTTTTGTGATATGTATGTCGTTTCCTATTTGGCGCTGCAATATATCATTGAAGAGAGTGTAGTTTCTTAAGGCTACAGAAAATATCAACAAATTTCGATGAATTAGAATTTGATTTTTAAAATCACTGACAATAAATAATCTCAATATCCTAAGAATTCTCTTTCCTTACAAATTTGCTGACTGTAAGAACAGGAATAATTTGATTCTTCCTTCTGTATACCCTGCGTTTGACGCCATTGTACTGCCCAGTGTTGGTTGTGTTGTTAGGGGCAGCGTATTGCGCTGATGTGTTGCTGTCTGAAGCCGAGGGCCCCACGTGGTCACCGTCTTCATGGCCTGGGGCACTTGGACCACTTGGAGGATGAGCTTGGTATCCTGGAGATTTAATTGTAATTATGGAATACTACATTAATTTATTAAAGGGAGAAACTCTACTTCTCCCAGGAGTAAAGTACGATATTTTTTCTTACAAAAACATGAGTGATTAAACAAATAACTTAAAATTGTCATAGATTCTATTAGGAATGACGATGGGTACAAGGGTACCCGGATCCTACCCGATAATAATGTACTCAGATATCGAAAATAGTACCCGATTACCCGAAATGCACCCGTTACCCGAAATCTACCCGTTATTCGTTCATTACCCGTATGATCTATATTTTCTACAGTAGATCCTCACATCATCAATTCCTGCCAAAAGAATTATTAAACTTTTATCTTGCATCTTTGTCGTATACACATAGCATGCATGACACTTTTATCTCATTATCATACGTATTACAGAGGGGTATATAGGCTATCTGCGTCTACCCAACGACAAAAATAGGAACATTAGTGTAATGGATATTTTCAAATATTTAAAAAACTTGAATACATCATTCATGTCATTCCTGTTATTGATGACGGTAATTTTGGCGTGAATAGTTTTTGCTTCATTGTGTGTTGGTAGTTTCATTAGTGTGCTCTACAACTCTTTGCGTATGTTTCATCCATTTTTATATTTGTATATTATACTACCAGTTTTAGCATTTATTTATTTCGGAAATCACACGATTTTACCCGACAACATGAATCACTCTTCTACCTCAACGATTTGAATCACATGGTTACAATTGATGACGTGAGAATCAACTGCGGGAAATAAAATGTATTCGTATATTATACAAAATAACAATCTTTTTTTTATTCCTATACTAGAACAAAAAATGAGATATGTTATTTTAGAGATTACTTGTTCATTTCATAAATTTATATACGAAGAACAAAAATTTGAATTAAAAAATAAACTACTTATATATATAGCAGAATAAAGGCCGGATCAAACCTATTCTATGCAATTAAAAGTAGTTTTCTGGACAAAAAAGAAGTCACACAGAATACCAAAATGGCAGTGTACCGATCAATTTGGGTGCCAACGGTGATACACAGCAGCGAGTCATGGGCTCTAATGCAAGGACACGCAAGTAAGCTTCAAACACTGGAGATGAAGTACGTCAGGAAAGTTCTACAGAAATCTAGATTAGACAGGATAAGAAACCAGACAATAAGGGACAGTCTACAAACTGCATCTCTGAACCACTATGTAACTCTATCACAAATGAGATGGTTTGGTCACCTTACCCGTATGGAGGAAAATAAAATCCCCAAGACGGTGTACGAAAAAGACAGGAAAGAGGAATGTGGGAAGACCTAGGCGAAGCTGGCAAAATGACATTAGAGGAAAACTGGAAAAAAATGGTATAAGTTGGAAAGAAGCGGAAAAACAAGCACTAGACAGAACAGCATGGAAATCTCTTTGGCAAAATCTCGACGCCTAACAGCATAAGAGAGTATAGACGAAGAAGAAGATATATGTAACAGGTAATTTAAGGGTATTAGGTCATTACGGGTATCGGGCAATAATCGAGTATCGGGTAGTTATCGGGTATCCGGTACTATCCGGGTATTCATGTCGGGTACCCGAGTACCAATTTTTTCAGGTTTCGTCATTCCTAGATTCTATATAAAGTCAACGCATTGCAGTATTAACTTCAGACCTTTCCCACTCATTTTACATCTACTACAGTTGGAGAAGAAAACACTTCTCCAACCAAAAACAGTGGGAGAAGTAGGCAATTCTACAGTAAGCGTAAGCATAAGATAATTATCTTATTTTTGGTGTGTTCGAATTAAATCTTCCAGATTAGCGTTCTAGCTTCAAGATTCAGATAAAAAAACATCAGCTGTGGTACACTAAAACGATAATAATAAATGAAAATAGAATATTGTTTCTCGTCTCCTGAAGTGTAAACATAACAATCACACATCGTTGAAGTCTACGGTATTCAATATATTTTTAGCATTTAGAAATTATTAAAATATAAAGTTGCTCTGTAATGATAAAAAGAGTCTGCAAGAATGCTACTTACCGATATTTATCGATCAATAAAGTCTTAAAAGTTTGTGACAATTTTGACTGATTTTGATGTTTTAATCTTTTTCAAAACTTATTATAATTATGTCCGACAAAAAATATAATATGAGCGTCAAATATTTGTACATCAATCGGTTCTATTAAAGTACTGAGCTTCGCGTCGCGCTTTAATATACTTTTGCGCTGTAAAATACAACCAACCGGACTTTAATGTAAATAACTATTTTTCAAATAAAGTTTGCTACTAGCATATTTTAAAATTTTTTAAATAATTTTTAAATATTATATGTCGCGGTCAATTAAAAAAAAATACATAATATTTTGCACAAGGGAGAAGATGCAAATTTACTATTACAACTACTACATTGGCACATACATATACAACGAAACGAGGAACATCGACTTTAACATGGAATTTCAAAAAATTGCACATACTTTCTTTCCTGACAAATTTAGAGCAAAACTACAACATTACAAAGTTGTTCAAAATTAAATTCTACATCAGGTAAGATCATAATTGATGCAACTGCACGTCTCCAGTGCGAGATTTATTAAATGTATTCGTTCAAAATCAGACAGCCATGGAAATAAAAGAAAATATCTGTGTATCATTTGCCAGTTATTAACATGTCATTGTAGATAATTTCATATGTTTATACTGTTGATATATTATTTAAGAAAAATATTCTAAATTCAACTTAAATAATACTAAAATACAGACAATAAAATTATAATAGTGATACTTAGATACTTTACTAAACTGTCACATAGATATCAGACAGCTGTGGAAATAAAAAAAAATGACAGTTTATAATTCTTATTGTTTATATTTTAATATTATTTCAGTTTAATATAGATTATTTTTCTTAAATAATATGCAAATATTACAAAAATATAATAATTTCCATAAAGACATTTTCTTTTATTTTCATGGCTGTCTGATTTTTAACGAAAATGTTACATTTTATTTTTAATAAACCTCGTACAGCAGATGTGCTGTTACATCAATTATAATCTTATCTAATGTAGAATTTAAATTTGAGCACCTTTTTACTCTCGTAGTTTTACTCTTCTACAACCATCAGGAGAGAGAGAATCCGCAATTTTTTGAAATCTCATGTTAAAATCCTATGTTCCGCGTTTCGTTGCACACTCTGTATATTGTGTTTCAAGAATTTTGCGATCGTACCTGCTTTGACGTCCGTAGATATACTTTATACAAAGCCGTGAAAAATTATAAAATTATGAACATCAAATACTTATTATAAAAATTTAGGGCAGGAAAGAATTCAATTCTGGTTGCAAATATTTTTTTTTATTTTAGTTCAGGATTCAGGATAGTTTTTTATCTGTTGTACAATATTATAAATGGAACAAATAAATTTAGGTTATGTTTAATAAAATGTTCAATTATCTTGTCTAATAATTGTAAAACTATGAAAATATTATCAATATTCACCTTCACAAAGTTTTTAGTAAGAATACTGAAAACGAGTATGTAAATATTTGCAACAAAGCAATGGAAAAAGGAAACAATATTATCTAAGAGATGCTACAAGTAATCCCTTCTTGTTCCGTATTTACTCCAGTACTTAAAACAAACTTTGTTAACTCTACTAAGTTGAAGAGTAAATATTATCTTAGGCTACTGTATAAAGGCATACATTTCTACATACACATTGCATTAAGTGTTTATTTACACCGTACTTGCTCTCATTCAAAATGAATCATTTCAGTATGTTACACTATCACGCTATTAAAGTCATCTCCAGTTACAATAAATTGCACATAATAGCACGTTTAAAATTACAGCTAAACATGTGATATTTAATCATGGTCATAATTATCAGATTATTTTTTACGAAAAGAATTTAAAAATAGTTTATTTTTCACAATGTAGGAAATTTTATGTTAGATGGTATTATTCACTTGAAAATTTGAAAATCTTATGACCTATTCTAACCTTACTTTTTCTAAATCATAGATGCGAAATGGAAAAAATTATTTGTGGCTAAATAAATAATTCAAAATGCACTACAAACTGCAAAAATAAAGCGGAAGTATTTTTTTTCTTAATAACACAATAGTTATTTACATATACATATATTAAAGGCAAAATCTTGATTATGTCCGTGGTACGTACAATTTTTTATTTCATTTTGGTACTTGAAATTAAAAAAAATAATAAATAAATCTTATAAACAGACATTATAAAGATTAGTTTGATTTGGAGCAGAATTATCAAGAAATATTGTTGTGGAAACATAAATGACTAATTTGTAATGAATCTGATATTCCCGGCAAATGAAGTTCTGAAACAATTTGATGCTGACATTTATGTAAATAAATTGCTAACAATATTAATAACCTTACCTGCAGATATGAATATGACTACGGCTGAACGTAGCTTTTCTATATTAAGGAAATTAAAATACCTTAAAGCAGTTAGATGCGAAGAGACCTATGACCCGATTTGCTGATTTGCATTAACGAAAATTTTGATCTTGATTATTAAATTTTGTGGTTAATATTATATATATATATATATATATATTTTTAAAAAGAGGATTATTTGAAAATCAAAGAATCTTTAACAAAGAACAAATGGGCCTTTAGGTTCTTGAATTTAACAAAAGGAACAGCTAACAGCAGCCGGCTGTTATTGTTAGCTGCTCATTTTGTTAAATTCAGGAACCTTAAGGACCATTTGTACTTTGTTATACATTTTTTTTTTGTTTATGATTACCTAAAAAAAACTGCCATTCCTTAGGAATGTTTCTGGATTCACAACTAAGTGTTGTTCTTAATAAGATATCCTAGAAATTTTCTACTAAGGGGTATGAAGTGTTAAAAAATATTTGAAAGGTATACACGTGAGTCGAAAGTTTGAAAAATATTAGTCTAGCCTAAATACATTTTACCTTCACGCGTTACTAATTTATTGAGTATCCAAGTAGATCTATAATTGTATTTGTACAAATAAGTACTATTTCAGCAAACACTCTATACATCTGAATTCTTTTTTCAAACAGTATATCCTTATATTTATGATTAAATAAAGTCACGTGACAGAATATTAGTCCCATTAGCAATACGCCATAACTAGTAGCTGAACAAATTTGTACTCATTCTTGTGTCAATGTTGACAATAATTGGTTATCTGTAATTCTGCTCTAGCAAGCTTGGCGGAATGTTCTGGAACAGGAAATCAGAGAAAACGGCGACATATTAGCTTTCGACTCCAGCCACGTGCAACATGGTCATTCTAATGCAAACTCTCGACTGCGCTTTAATTTTCTTAATTAGTTGCAGTAATTGAGTAACACTAGCAAGATGCAAGCCTTGATGAACACGTTTCAAGTAACAATGCAGTTGTAATGCACTTTAAACGCTATTTGACAACGTTAAATGACATACGTAGCGTAAAATAGCGTAATTAAAATATTATATGCTTCACAGCTATTGTTCGTTATACTGACAGAGTAGTAATTTCATCTGTTTTAACACGATGCTTATCTGGATTAATTATAAAATTAAACCACGATAACTTGTAGAAAATTTATAACCTATAAATATTTCCTATTATATGAATTATACAAATATTTTAATTGTTTATAATTAATCCTTTTCTATTATAATGTTATGGAAAAATTATTAAAATATAAATTCATAAGAAAGAAATCTATACTTTACGAGTTACGTTATACTCCATTTATTATATTACAATAACGTTAATATCCTCCATTAGAGTACTACTTTGTTTAGACGAGCGAAACTACATAAATAATTTAATATTTTTGACAATTCTTATTTATAGGATATGCCCTTTTTGTATTTATATGAACTTATACATTACATTATTAGTTATTCATTAGTATATGCATATGAAAATTATATATTTCTGTTACATTACATTTATCTAGCCTCATTTATTATATCCACAAATTGTATATTTTGTTTTAGATGAAATATGAAACTGAAATAAATAGTCAATATAAATCCACCTAGCAACAATAAAATATTTGAATTAATTGTCGTATGTAATTCCACTAGTAATTAGAATTTTACTAGAAATTTTTGTCATGATCATGATGAAATCGAACAAGCCCGCAGGAATATATATACTAGGCTGCATTGATTTAAGTCACATTGTTTTTTTCTAATTATTTATTTAAATCACTTATTCTGGAATTGTTATTCAACATTACAGATTTATAAAAATTGGGGCAAAATGCGTGTGGATAATGTTATGTTACCATGTGGCAATACTTTTAAGAACTACTAAATCTGTGACTCCGTCGGTAAAACGATTATACTGGTATATTATTTTTAATTTACAACACAGACGTTTTTTGCACTAATGTGATTTTTTATTAAATTAAAATGTGATACAGTAAAATCTGGTTATGACGACATTGTTTTTAATTGTTTCTTTAAATTTTTACTTATTCTTTACAATATGTTTGTTTTTATAATAAATACTATTTTGTGCAATACGGTTTAGAAATTATAATTTAACTTTAAAAAAAGGGATTTTTATGCAACCCTATATATTTTTAATTAATTACTTCTCACAATTTAGACGAAAGATGTATCTAAACCACATCTATTTAGTGAAAATTCCCCGGCAATTGCCAGTAACTGACAATTGTCAGTGAGATTTGAATCTGATTGGTTCAATTTACCAATATATTGTGATTTAATTGGATGATAAATTATGAGTAGAATTGTCACTGAAATATTTATAATCATACTTGAAAAGAAAAATAGATATTGCTATATCTGAAATAATAATGTTTTAACACAGGATAAAAATATTTTTTCATAATGAATACGAAAAAAATGTCCATCCTTTTATTTACCGTCGTGTAATATAGTTTTTAATACCGGAAAAGAGTTTTAAGCTTGGAAACAAAAAAGCATCCTGTTAATTTAAATGTCCATCCGCTGTAGGTGAAATAAATCCTGTTTTCTTTCATACTTAATGAGCTTTTTAATTAAAACCGGAAATCCTCAGCATTTCGTTTTGGCAACAAGTCGCAGAGGTGGCCATTTCTTGCTGTTTATATTTGCGAAAATATTAAACAGATATGAATACGCACTGCAGTAATATAAAAACGAGAAATATGCGCATACAAATGCACAAATGTTGCCAATGGCGGTAACCTAAGCTTTCCTGCTTTCGTACATGCTATAAAAACTCCCATTTCGCTTAAAGAACAAACATATTTTTTGCAAACGCCTTTTATGAAGGGCTATATAGCCTTGTTGAACAATATGGTTAGCACATATTACTTTTGTGCCTCTATTAAATAATACATTTATTTGTTCTGCGGGAAACAAGAAATATTTATACTTCACAAATAAAACGGTGTTTACGTTTTTAATCTAACAATGTCAACGATAATATTTGATATTCAATTTTGCTTATAATATATAAAGTAATAAAATAATTAATTTAAAAAATAATTTACTGTTCGTTGTTGACTACGTTGTTGTTGGTGATAATATTCAATAAATTATATATTAGAACTTTTAAATTTCCATTTCGTTTACATCAAAATTTTGTTATTTGTAGGGAATATTTTATTTTAGGTTGCAAGTATGGTACTTTTACTTCCTTGGACAAAGAAAAGGAAGTAAGTATTGTAATCCCGAAAAATTTCGGTTTTCAGATTTTAACGGAAATATCCATTATGACCATCCCTAAATCCATTTTGTCTAGTTTCGGCGTGTCGTCTGTAAACACGTATACTAATCTCATAAATTCAAAAATGATTAGCCGTAAAGTTTTGAAATTTCTGTAACATCTACTTGTGCACTTCCCTTTTATATTATAATGGGTAGTGTTTTTGAATTTTTCAAAAACGATTAGCTGTAGAATTTTGAAATTTTGTAATTGCTATAATAATTAGTTACGCACCTTCATTTTTTGTTCCAATTCGTCTTTTCAAAATGGCATTTTAGTTTTGGCAGAAACATAATAAAAATAATAATTTAGTTGGTTTTTATTTTCCTGCAGGAACATTTAATAAAAATTTTAAAACATGATTAGCCGTAATATGATCTCACTTTCAAGTGAAATAAGCTTAAATTAATTATAACCAAAAATGAGTATAATTTAGCGCACAAGGAAGTCATGTGATGTCCACATCAGATTTTTTTTTAATTGGTTATAAAGGCGTTAACAAATGTTATATTTGGTTACATTTTATCAAGAGCAAACAAAAATAAATGGAAAATTATAAGAAACTATATTTCAATAAATTTATGCCACCACCAAAAATTTTTGTTCTATACATATTGTATTTTGTATAAGAAAATATGTATAAAACAATAATTTGAAAACCTTGTTGGCATGATAAAAAATATTAGAAAGGGTCGAAAAAAATTACTTTAAGGTAAAAAGCATTTTTTTAATAAATACTTAAATTTATTACGTACGGCTCATTCGAATATCCAATCTTAAATAAAAAATTATGAAATAATAACTTGCCTAATAAAAAATTTAAACTCTTTGATGGTGTCATCCTAATCTAAAGAAAACTTTTTATGATGTGCGAAAATTACTCATGAATATTTAAAATATTAACTTACATTAAAATTTAAAATTCATGTGAATTTGTTATATAAGAAAATGAAATTTTACCTTGTATTCCTAAAGGAGATACGAAGTGTCATACATATCTCGTATAATGTAATGAAACATAAAATTTTTAACTCGTACAATATCCAGTAGGTACTTCTACTATTACACTACTTTTGTTTGAGTAATAATAAAACACAGGATTTCCGAGATATAAAACTACAAATTTTATTATTTTTAAAGGTTACTGAAGAAAAAAGAAAAATAATTGTTTATATACGGCGCTTGAATATATTTTTGAAGTATATGCCATTTCTCAATGCAAATAAAATATGTATAAAGTATGAAATGTATCCCGTACTGAACAGCGATGTATTTTTATTATAAAATATATCTGTAGGAAGAGAATTTAAAATTTATCTCCATATACTGAAAAATTGCATTAAATTGTATATTTTCTGCACATGAAAATATAAATATGTAAAGTGCAATAAATGTATTTCTATGATATAATAATATAAAGAAGAAGCAGTTTTGATGGATTACAGTTCTATTCACAGATTTGTCTAATCAAATAAAATACCGCATATATAAATAAGAATCTCACAATAAGTGTAGTTGGTTATATTAATCACATCAACAATAAAAATGCAATAAACTAAAAATATATTACGCCTAATGCTAGTTACTTATACAATTGTTTGAAAAACTCTAAAAAATCTCTTGCTATTTTTTATTTTTGAATAAGGGAAGCACAAAGAATTGTGCAACTATTAAAAATATATCTTACAGGAATACCGACAATAATTACAAATGTTAATATTATTTTATAGTTCTCTCCAATAAAACAAAGGAATGAAATTAATAAATTTAGAATGGGAACAGGATCAAGATAGCAAAACGACAGTAAAAAAAAATATAGTTATTTATATAATAAATCGAAAACAGAACAATTAAGTTTTTAAATTGTTTCAATATTAGAAACACAAAAATAATATAATATAAATAATATTGGAGCAACAAGAAATGAAGATGAAATTTAAAATCGAATGAAATATCTTGTTTTGCTAACAATATTGTAGTAGCAAATCCAATTTATTTTTTGGACGACTATTTCATTGCATATGTATCCTTATTGTACTAAATTCTTTAAATATTATCTTTTTATTAAACAATAAACAACCCCAACAAAATATCTTATTGTATAATTTAATATTAAAATTTTCTGTTGTCAATGGCGGCTTGTGCTACATATTTGTGGGTATACTGCATCAAAAAAAAAAAGAAATAAAATATTAATCAAAGGAATTCAATATTAATTAATTTAAATTTTAAACAAATACGCCTTTCCTTGTTTTTGGTAAACATATCTGTAAATTGTTCATTGTAGTTTTGTGGCAATAAATTTTCGAATTTCTTTATTTTCACAATCAAGTGCAGCAAATCTCTCACTCTAGTTTCAGTTCATATTTTTTACAATGTTCGTCCGCAAACAGCAAAGACGGAAAACAAACCAAAGCATTCTTCTCGTTACAACCATAAATCCAGTTGTCTCTTAAATGTCTTTATCCAACACCGTGTAATTATAACGATATAAGTATGCTGTTTTTAGAGAAATAAAGTAGCTCATAAGTCACTACTGAGCTAAATATATTAGCTCACTGTTTTTTGGTTCGTATCATAGTAACTACGTTATAAATCCTTCTCTACACTATTTTGTTCCTAAATGTCATTTCGAAATTTCATCTGTTAAAAATCTTATATGTATTTTATATCAATGATTAAAATGTGTTGGATAAAATGTTGTATGGCACATGTGTGTTAATTACCTAAGTCACTTGAAAAAATACCACACTCGGCCTAACGGCCTTGTGAGCTAAACTTTTCCCACGTGACTTATCTTTAATGTAACACACTTGTACCATAAATAACTATTAAATAGTCTTTTATATGGTTTATCACGACTTTTATGTAATTTGGATGTATGTTCATTTCGAAACATGTACTTATACTTTAAAGTCAAAACTAATTTAAGGTAAATTTTAATTTGTAAATATACGTATTCTTATCGTCGTATGATAATCAATTTAACAAATAATTTTTTTAATCGTCACTCGGTTATAATGCCCAATTGCAGCAACAAGACAATTTTAAGAAACACGCTAAATTGTATACATTTTATGCTGCACTTCATTTAAAATTATTTCACATAACAGTGAGATCATACTACGGCTAACCGTTCTTTAACTTCCATTCGTTTAGTATATTTTTGAACTTCTTTTTGAAATGTATTATCTTTTGTAAAATTTTATTAAAATGTTTATCAAAATTCCTTATTGCATTACACAATAGCTATTTATGTAACCAGTTAGAAAATGCCTTATTTTGTGTAACGGTGGGATATTTGCGGGGCGAGCGAAGCGAGACCCCGCAAAATCGCGCAAGTTACACAAAATTGCATTTTCTAACGTGTTACATACAAGATTTTTTCTAATTTTGATAATATTATTGCAATTTTACTCTTTTGAAATTATTTATTTTTATGAATTAATAAAAAATCAAATACGTGGGTGCGCTTTATTTCGATTGTTAATGTTGTTTTTCTAATTTTGACATATAAAGTGTCACTTTTCAAAACTGAAATTCTTGGTGAAAGAAGGTGCGTATCCCAAATTACTGCAAGAAGTACTACTAATCAAACTTCCGTAACATCTGGAATTAACATAACAGAATGTAAAAACTGTGTTATTAATATTTATCAATAAATTTAAAATATAGTATTTGTTGCATTTTTTTTGTAACTGGTGATGAAATTTACTTTTTGCAATACCTGCACAGTAAGTTACCCATTAATAACAAAATTTAAACACAGTAAGTGGAACTTTTATTGCAGATTTGGTTTCCATAGTTATAGTAAACACTTCCCGTGCACTGTGGACAGTAAGTGTGTTACTTACAATTCATGGTGGATGGTAAGTATTTAGTTTCCACATCATCATAAACATTCATGGCACTCTTACTCTCAATTGCAATTCAACTTTTATTTTTGACATCAATCTGACAAACGTTAATTTTGAAACCTATTTTTCTTTTTCTATTATTTTTGTAGGTATTGCAAAAAATAGCTTACTAATCTTGAACTGTAAGTGATATTTGAAGTCTCGAATGTTTAGGAAATCTCGACCCTTCGGGTCTCGACTTCCCAAACAACATTCTCGACCTAAAAACTGTCACTTACAGTTCACGGTACGTAATATACTATTTCGTCACCCAGTTATGAAAGATTTTTCTTTCGTAACTGGTTACGAAAAGTTTGACGTTTCAAAACGTCAGTCAGTTTTGAAAAGTGACACTTTATATGTCAAAATTAGAAAAAATTATTTTAATGGCTCAAAAACTTGCAAAGAAAGATATATTGTTTTCATTTATTTCCTACATGTTTTTTAAGAAATACATTCTGACAGTTTTCAATGTTATAATCATATATATTTATTAACAAGAAATTAAATGTTTTCTACAAAAATTTAAAAAAAAACTAAATTATTTTTATTCAGTTTCTGCTATAAGTTAAGTGCCTTTTTACGGTTATTCGATTTGGAGTTAGGCAGAACATTAAAAAAAACTATAGGAGCAAAGTGCCCTTTTGCCACTGCCGATTAGAATAAAAAGGGAGGTGCACAACTAGATGTTATAGCAGTCCCATATACATAATTTCAACTAATCATATTTTAGTTATGCGAGATACGTACATGTGTACTACTATCTAATCAAAATGGATATTTCTGCTGAAATCTGAAAACCGATTTTTTTCACGATTACAATACTTCTTTTACTTAGGACAAGAAAGTAAAAATGCTAATCGACATTCTCACAGCAATGTTGACATTTTATTCTGATGTCCAACTTAAAATTTAAGTAATATTATTGCAACCAGCCATAAATCTTACAAATGTTTTAAAAACATTACTTATTCCACCCTTCACCATTTTCCTGTACATACCTGCAGCACTAGGATAAGGATAGTCATAGCCCGTCGGAGGATGATAATACTCCATGGGAGGGTAGTGTACTTCAGCGTGGTCATGACTCATCATCTTCTTCAGGGCACCAGCTCCGGTCAGCAGCAGAGACAACTTGGAAGCTAGGAACGCCTTCACAGACACCACCAACACTGCTATCAACGTGGTGAGGATCGAACCTGCGATCTTGAAACCGATGAGCAGCGGGAGTACCACGCTGAACACGTTGGCTTCGCCTCTAGCTAGGAAAAGTTAGCAAAATATGTATCAGATTCTGAGACGAATTAATGGGTTTTGGGGTCCTGGACAGTAATGATTTTGGAGCTCCCTCTCTCTAGTTTACAATATTATAATGTGTTAATATTATTGTACATATGGCAACAACTATATATTTAAATAAAAATTATCTCCACCGTTCACGTTTTAACTTAATTTAATAGCCACGTAAATTGTAAGTTCCAGATAACTTCTATTATTTGGTTACCATTTTCAAAGGGAAGTTAAAGCGTTAGCTAGTTTTCAGACATTGAAGATCGCAAATAACTCTTTATTCACTTAAGCGCAGAAAATTAAACTTCTGCTGAACAATTACTCGATGGGTATACCTAAGAAGATTGGAAGAGATATATTCAAATTGGGATATATTTTTGTCAGTTTCGAGCCCTAAACAATGGCTATGCTGGTCGAGGTGGTAATAGGGCACTGAAGAAACAAGAAACAACTTCACAAAAAATGACATTTTAAAACATTTCCTAATCTTCAATTGGGCAAATTGTTTCAAAGATTCATCATATTGTAATGCCTTAATCAAATCCTTTTCAGTTGCTAATATTGATAAACATTTTAAACGATCATGCAGAATAATAGTTCTATATTTATATTTAATCAATGACAGTCTTCAAAAAGCCCTATCTGCTTTACTACTTACCGTCGGAAGTAGTCCTATCATAGACCTCCGTTCAGTTCAAAATAAATTAATATGTAAAGGCGACGCCAGCCAATGGGCCAGGGAGGGGCAATATGTTAGATAAAGGAAATTTGTTGTAGGTGGAATAAATACAATTTGTAAAGGTTTAGTGGTTTATCAAAAGAAAAAAATTAAAACATAATCATCTTGGCTGATTTGTGATTGTTTCTACTATTCTATAAATAAAATCGTCTAATATCTTCTATATACCTACTCTAGGGGGGGGGGGGGGAGCAAGTGTCCATCCATGCTCCCCTTTGGCGAGGCCTTTTTAGTGTTTACTATAGTCAGTGATGATGTCCAATGCAATTTGACATAGATTTTAGTATAGGTATTTTACCTAAGTTCATATTTTAAATACAATTTTCGTTCTTTTTTTGAGAGCCTCTTAACGTCACGGGGCTCTAGGCAATTTCCCATAATGCCATCCGGCTCTGTTTTTATTAATTATGTTTTTTAAAAAATGCATAAAAAATTGTAAGTCATATAGTTCAAGCAAATATTGTCGCAAACAGTTAATAAATGTAGGCCAACAAACTGCACCGAAATCCAATTACAGAACAGGGGACCTACAGCATATAGTGGGTTCCGAACCACTCGAACACAGCGGTATTTATTTTTGGTGACAGATTTGTCGTCACTGAGATTTGAACACCAGATCTCCCACTCCGCTCAGCGAGTTGAAGTGAGTTAATTCCGAGAAAAATGTTTGACCTAAATATTCAATTTCATTTATTTACTATAAAATTTCAATTAATATGCAACATATTAAAAATATAAGATCAAATTCAATTTTAATTTATGGGAAAATAAAAATTAATTAAAATTTGTTTTAAATAAAATAGCAAAGTTGTTTTTTCACCAACGGAAGTAAAAACAGGCAGTATTCCATCGAAATGTAATAAACAATCAAAACTCCCGAGGGAGTTTTCAGAAAGCATTTATTAAAAATAGATAATTTTACATTTTAATTTAAAGTTATTATTTTGATTTTTAATTAAAGGCATGCATTATAGATATTAATAAATAGTATTACGGAACATAAAACATCGTAAAAAAATATTATTTATAGGTACTTCAGGAGAGAATACTGCGTTTCTCTTACTGCTTTGTAATCCTTGGCTTTGTCCTATGGGTACAAATTGTATATATAATAATGCATTTCTGTACTTCTAGGGTGCGTGATAGAATGCAATAAAAGAATAAAATGAAACTTTTAATAAACAAATTACTGTTACATTATTTCCAAAGTAATTTAAACAATTAACAATTTAAAAAAAATATTTAATAATCTTTATATTTAACAATTAAAAATTACAAGTAGATTCAGATTTAGTTATATAGTGATAAAACTTTATTTGTGACTAATCTTTAATATGTAAGTACCGAAGTACATTAGGTTTAATTTAATTTTGAAATGTATGTCAAGATGTTTGAAAAATTGACCCAATGCGATTTGTTTAATCTACAGAGGAATTGCGGGTTCGTTCGGTAATTACATCTAAACTTGTTAACTGCTTTTTGTGAGTTAAACCAAATCAAGCATAAAAATACGACTGATTTCACAAATTGTTTCGGGAAAATATGATTCAGTTCAAAGGAAACCACTAAAACATCATTTCATGAACGAGTTCTGATTCGCTTGTCAAAAAGATGATAAAATCATGTGATTGAAAGTAATTTTTCAAAAATGGATTTCAGCTTTGGTAACGAGGAACAAAGGTGGACGAAAGGAAATTGTTTTATTATCAGGACGTTTTAGACTCTTTTCAATTGAGCTCTAGACGGGCAAGAGATTAATGTTGTCATTTCCGTGATAAGCCGACTTCGATTTCAGATCAGATTAATTTCTCTTTAATAATTTAGCGACTCATTTTGCCAATATCCGTTTAGCACAATTTAATAAAGCTTTGTGCCGACAATTTTATTTATTTTAACAAAAACGTTTCTATTCAATTTCAATTAAAAATCAAAATAGAAAAATTCAATTTTCATAAAAATACTAAACCAACACAACACTGTATATGTATATAGTGACTACATTTTGTATATATTGTATTATTATAGTATTTAAGAAATATAAAATGTACTATTACTATACTTGTACTATTCTGCAATGTTGTTCTATTATTTTTTGTTTTTATTATAAAGAAGAAGATTCATATAAATACCTATTTCAAAATATGGGATACTTTTATAAAATATAATATATAATAATATTATTTAAACTATAGTACGCTGAACTTTTAATTAAAAGAATTAAATAAACTTTCCATATTGCTCTGAGAATTCAATTAGCCTCTTGTTTTCGTTTAAAAATAATCCTTTTTATTTAATAAAGCTTGTTTTATTATCCTTTATTAAACATTTTAATTTTAAGATTTGTCGTACCAATTGATAAGTATTTGAAATCGTAAAATATATGCGTTGTGTATAAATTAAAATAGTTTTCAAATTACAAGGAATATAAGAACGTCTTTATTTCCGAGAAAGTATTAGAACGAGGCGTAAGCCACGGTGCAAGTAATTTTCAAAGATGTTAAGATGAATGTACATTCCGTGTTGCTTATTATATTTTTTTTGTTACTGAAATATTGAGCTTAAATATTTCAAAATATAGCCCGTTTGACATCTGTCAACATTATTAATTCCATACTACATTTTTACGAGTTAAGTTACGTATGTTTGTTGCTATGTTACTATATGTATTATTATGATATTATTTTTCTAGGAATGTAAGTGAAATTATTAAGTTCCGTCATCAAGAAGAATTTATTATAAAAAAGTATTATAAGTCATTTCTATGGCCATTTATATATATCGTAGCTACAAATGAATACATAGTTTCAATGCAAGTAGCATGAAATATAATTTTACATTATTAGCATGGTAAAACAGTTTTTACTACTGGTAGGCAGAAATGACTGGACTGTTAGGTATATCCTTGAAGCAGTAAATTATTTTTATTTACTTGTAAATAAAATTTAAATTAAAGTTAGTTCTCATGGGCATCGGGAGGGGGGTGCAAGGGATGCGCTTGTATCCCCCTGGCTTTTAAAATTAGAAAAATTTATGTTTATTACTGATTTTTTTTCTTTTAACGTAAGTAGACAGGTAATTGAATTATATATTAAACTTCTTTATCATATTATCGATATATTCATCTTTTACTCCGTTCAATATGTTGTCAAACCTCATCCGATTTGTATGTCGCTCATATTTGGTTAATCTGCCGATATTGTTTAAAAATAAAACAATTAAAAAAAATATAATGTCGTATGATACAAATTAACATAGATGCCAGATTAATATAATATAGTTACCTAAGTGACACGATTGTACTTTAACTTTTCATTATTCATATCATTCTGACGGAAATCATAGGAGAACATCATCAGATCTTATTTTCGACTACAATTAATTATTTTTTTTTCAATTTATTGATATATGTTATTATTAAAATCTACAAGGTTTTCATGACATTTATATATAAAAAAAAACATAGTCAAAAAATTTATGACAGTAACAAAACACAACTTTCAATAATGTCAACAATACATCCAACTATTAACTTTTTTTACAAGTTATCTGTCAGTGTTTATGGTATGTAGCTTGTAAAGATTAGTTTCCCTGGTGAATAAACAGTACAACTTGTTATTGCAGATTTCTGTACTATACTTGAAGTTTTTTTTTTAAATAGAATCCTATTAAAATAGTGACAAATATATGTGTCTGTTAGTATGATTGAATAGCTCTTGATTACGAGCACACTCTTGTCATCAATTGATAGTCATTCGTTGTTTGGTTGTTTGTTTGTGTACCCTAATTTAATTAACCTTAAATGCTTGAATACATAGCAACTGTAAAGTTTCAATTAACTTTTGAGTGTAAACAGTCAAATTTGGCATTTGAACCCATTAATTTTTCCAGTAGATAATTAGTCTTAATTTTAAGCCTGATTTGCTCTCCAAAAAGGGAACTTTAATTTTGCAAGTTACCACAATTTCAAGCTCTATAATTTTAATAATGAGCCAATCAAACAATTAACTTCACCCCGTGAGGTATAATTACAGTGGAAATCGATTTACCTTCATTGCCGTCCGCAGCGGGAGTAAACAACCCGATTTGTAATCCTTCCTTTCCTTTAGCCTTTGACAGGGCAAGCCCAACGTCCCCTAGAAACAGCTTGAGAACGTGCGAGGAGAAATAGGAGGTTTGGTTGGCATCCGGCAGTTTGTCCACTTTGAGTCTCACTCCCTGGGCGACCTGCAGAGTGCGCCCTTGCTGCAGATCCTGGAGCCAGTCGGCGTGCGCGATCACCACCCACGAACAGAACACCACCAGCGAGGCTGCCGCCAAGTTCGTCATTGTGCGGAATGATCTCATGTGTGATATGTTGCAGGTTTTTATCGCCTGTCACAGCAGCCAACCAACCCTAACGTTCGTGTAGCTGTAGCACACATAGCCAAGCCATGGAGAAGTAGATGCAGATGCACTGATGCATCCACTATATGACTACGTATGAGAACTCATTAACAATGTTTTGCTCATTAATTATTGATAGAAATGGAGAAAATTTCTGGAAAATAATTTTCTTTAATAAGATGAATCTCAAGTGAACTAGATAAATATATGAATAACTTTTACGGGAACATAGTCAAGTATGAAAAAACTGCATCCATTAGATTTCTAAATTTCAGTTCTTTCAATTAATTTAATCTTATAATTACGTTATATTAATAACTAATTTATTATCATAAGAGAAAATTATTCACGACTGAAATTTCATTATCCTTTATTTAAAAAAATATATTTTTTAGGCGGCTGGTACATAAATTGTTGTTTTTCGTATGTGCTGGCAACCTTAAAGTATCAATTTTTATTTGACATCTGTCAAAGTCAGAATTTTCGGCCGCTTGTTTGTTCATTATTGATTTTGATAGTTCATATTAATGGGATTATTAATATTTTAGAATATAATAACAAGTGTAAGTCAAATTTTAACTATTTCTTTACAAATATTAATGAGAAAGTAATGAATTTGCGAGTAACAATAGCGGCCGTAAAGTAAATGCGGTCGTAAAGTAAATGCGGCCGTAAAGTAAATGCGGCCGTAAAGTAAATTTTGACAGATGTCAAACATAGATTTTGAATGAAAATTAATAATTTTTTGTTATAATCGCCTAAAAAATGTTGTGTGCACCTCGGCTAAAAGTTCTTTTTTGGCCTCATCTGATTTGTAGCCTCGGCTTTGCCTCGGCCTCAAACTTCGGATTCGGCCAAAAAAGATCACTTTTAGAACCTTGATACACAAATAACTATTTTAGGCGGCTGGTACATAAATTGTTGTTTTTCGTATCTGCTGGCAACATTAAAGTATCAATTTTTATTTGACATCTGTCAAAGTCAAAATTTTTGGTCACTAGTTTGTTTATTATTGATTTACATAGTTCATATTAATGTGATTAATTATTTTAGAATATAATAACAAATGTAAGTAAAATTTTAACTACTCCTTTACAAATATTAATGAAAAAGTAATGAATTTGCGAGTAAAAATAGCGGCCGTAAAGTAAATGCGGCCGTAAGGTAAATGCGGCCGTAAAGTAAATGCGGCCGTAAAGTAAATTTTGACAGAAGTCAAAAATTGATTTTGAATGAAAATTCATAATTTCTTGTTGTAATCGCCTAAAAAATGTTGTGTGCACCTCGGCTAAAAGTTCTTTTTGGGCCTCATCTGATTTGTAGCCTCGGCTTTGCCTCGGCTGCAAACTTCGGTTTCGGCCCGAAAAGATTACTTTTAGATCCTTGATACACAAATAACTATTTTGATCTGCACTTAAATCTAACCTTAAAATAAAATAAAAATATATAAACGGCTTTTTATTTTGAACTTGTGGATGGTTAATTTTAAATACGAATATTTGAAATTATTATGTGAAATTAGGTTTACTGATCCTTTTTGGGTTCTGTACCTATAAGAAATTATTACTGAAAAATAAATGATATAATTTTATATTATGATACAAAGGTGAAAGTCAGCCATTAAAGGCACGAGTGCTTTAATGGCTCTTACATTTGCACGTGTATTTTACTCACAGACTTAGCTAGGGTTTCCACTTTCCAGCACCTGGGGACAAAATCAGTTTTTCAAGAGGGGGCTCTTGGCCAAAATATAAGTTTGTCAATCGCTAATTATCAGGTCCCATTTATATGCATGACAAAATAGTCACCTTTAAGATGATGGCGACTGTAACACGTTGTTTAAATTTAGTTGTTCGTTGCTTATTTTCTTTCGATGACTTTAATAATTTTTCCCAAAAACTTTGAAACTTGTGTTGTTGAAAATTACAAATACGTTATATAACTTAATTAAGTAATATAAAATTAAAACATCTATACATTTTTTTCCAATATTATATTTATTCAAATAATATTGTAAGATGAGGTTAGGTATTGGATTATTTTAATCATTAAAATTTATTAATAAAAATGTAAGGCAGAGAGTAACAGAAAAACGGATAATACTATTTTAACAATAACGATAAGAGATATTTTCTATCACATTTATCTTATAATTGTAATCATAATTTTCTGGAATTTTTTAAGTTTTAGAACATAAAAATTTGCATTTCGCAACATATTGTTAGTGTATGAAGAAGATGAAAAAAGTAAAATAATCAACCCAACAATGCTTCTTTAGAGAATTAATGAAATAACAAAGATTTACAATTACATTAACCGACAAATATATGAACACTATATTTCAAAATGAAACCGAAAATAACACCGAAAGTGAGTTCAAGACGAGAAAACATTTCATTTTGAAATTCATTTGTGATTACGTGGCATCTACTTAGCGCCCTTAGATGCTGCGCCCGGAGACGTATGTCTCCCTTTGTCCAAACAACCCCCCTCTTCCCTCAAGCTACGCCACTGATTTTACACACTTCACGCTATTTTTTGTTATACTTTCACAATAAGCTGAGAAAAAGGAACTGAAATTTTAATTTTGACGTTTCATAATTTTTACATTAGTTACATTGGATTTTGGGTTATGGTATTGTTTAGTAACTTAAAAGTACAGTTTGTTTAAATCTTGAGTTTTCGCAAACTTTTTAGCTTGTTAAACCAGGATTATGATGCAGGTTTAATAAAAAACAATTTAAGGTTCAGAAAAATTTTTGAAATTTTATTTTAGTTGTTATTATAACCGGAGTTTTAATTAAATAAAAAGATTAATCGAACTTAAAACCTTTATTATAATTTAGAACATTTAAGAAGATCGAAATCCAAAAAAAATACTTTATGTTTTATAAATTTGTCGTAGTTCTGTTTTTATTCTTTTGGATAGTGATAAATTAGATTAAGTTTGGCCCATAGGTATTCTTAAGTTTATTTTATTTAGATTCAAACCTTTTTGAAATTTTTAGAAATTGAAACTGAAATTTAATCCTTTAATTTAATTAGCTACAAATACTGCATACCTATAACAATATTGAAATAAGATTTCTTAACATGCTTTAATTGTAAATAAATAATTACTAAATACAAACTATCATAGTCGCCCTGAATAAGCAACGATGTTGTGTCATGTCAAACGTCATCAATTTTAAGGAGGTTTCACGTACTGGGTTTTTAGTTTTTACTTAACAATGTGTCTGCCTGTTATAGATTAGGGTAGACTAGCGGTTTCAAACTAGTAGGCGCGATACATTTGAAAGGAGACTACGCAGTTAATACCAAAATATCATTTTGAAAATAAACTAACACAATATATATCAGATCGGTGTACAAAAAAAATTGTCAGCAGAACGGAATTGCACAATTTTTTTTATGAAAAAAGGGTCGAAGGAGGAAAAAGTTTGGAAACCACTGCGTTCGGCAATCCCTTGTACAAAAAATAGAATACACTACAAACGCAGTACAAACATGAAAATTATAAAACTTTACTAAACAGATGACATTTGAAATGACGTAACGTCGTTGTTTATTGGGGGCGACTAAAATTGAAAAAACAATAGATAATAATAAAAAAAATTTATAGTAACTTCATTTTAAATTTGTATTTGTTTTTATTTGAAATTCAATTGTACTATTCATGTTTTGTTATTCTGAAAGTAACATTATGAAGTTGTTTTTAATTTTAAATTCAAAACAATAAATTCTCAACAAAGAGTAACAGACCGGAAAAATTTATTTATTTTGCTTGTATTTCATAGTTGTTTATCAAAAAGGAATACGATTTGTTGTTTGCTGTTGTAAGAAATAATATTGAAAATAAAAAAAAGGCTTTCAATCATGTTTTCATGTTGTTTACCACGGTTTTAAATTGTAATTCAAAATCCAATATAACCTGCAAATCCGTTACATTGTTGACATTTTATTTAATTAACTAGTGAACTCTACCCTGGGAATAGAAATTCCTGGCATTTGCTCCGGACAGAAATAGCGCTATCTATTATTATGTTATCATTTGAACTGGAATTAAACAAGGGTTGTTTAATCTTCAAAGCATCACCTTTAACCTCTCCTTGTTCACAGGCGAGAAAATTCTTTTCGATTGATTTTTTATCCTTAATTATATTTCTAAACACATTATCCGCATCAGGAAGTATCTAAAATCATTCAAAAATATAAGCTTTTCTTTTTGTTATCACTGAAGTGTGAAATCGTCAGGGTATTTTGGTACGACAGAAGAAATATGTGTAGTCGTAAAACAAAAGTTATCGTGATATAAATATTGTATTTTCATTATTAGCAGACTGTAACAAGATAATAAAATTTATTAGCGAGGCAATACATCAATAGTTGCATGTACGAACGTGCATAAAATTAATGCATTTTCATACCGATGCATCTACGCGTATCAACTGAATAAATATATTCATTATCATTAATAAAGAATATTATAGCTCTATTAACACATACTGAACCTGAACACATCTGCACTATTGCCTCATTAGATTTAATAATGAACAAACAATTTAAAATTAATTTTCTAGTCAGTTTTGCAAATCATATTTTCTAAAATAAATTCGTTTTATTTATATCAAAGGTAACAGAGTTTTTTTCTGTTTCTTATAGGTATAGTTATTTTATCCATATGCATTTTATAATAAAAACTTCATGTTTTATTGTAAAATAAAAAAAAAACAATAATAATAATAATAACAACAGAGTTTAGATGTGCATTAATTCTGTCCACTATTTCTTGTCCTTCATGATTCTCCGTGCTTGAATTAATATTTTATCCCGTGCGTTCTTTATGGTCATTCAGGTCCTCTTTTTGCTATAACGTTGGTTATACAAAGTTGACGTACCTGTCTCCTTTCTTTCATTGAAGTTCTTCCCTTTTCATTCTATTTGACAAAATCCACGATTCACACCCGTATGTCTGTATTGATATACAGAGTGTATCAGCGAATATAAAACCCCCTTCTCCTTCTTAACCTTTTTATTGTAATGAATAGAAAAAAATTCCTCATTTATATTTAATGTTATAAAATCAGGCTTTAAATAAATAATATTTAATGTTATAAAACGTTTATTTTATTTAAAGTCTGATTTACCCGCAATGACTATCAATTTTCATTTTTTTAAATTATCATAAGTGAGTGTAAAAAAATCGAGAAAAATAAGATAATTAAGAAATAAAAGACATAATTCTTAGGCTGCTGTGTAAAATTGGCTTTGTGAAATTAACTAAATGTAACGGTATAAACAGGGCTGGATTTAGCATTAAGCGGGTGAAGCGGCCGATTCAGGCCCCCAAATTGACGGGGCCCTCATTTTTATTTTACATTAAAGATTTTTTAACTAATAAAAAAATAATGGTGGGTTCCCATTAAAAAAATAAAAATTGATAGTCGTTGCTTGTAAATCAGATTTTTTTTCTCCATGTCATGAAACAGTATATTTAATATAATAAAACTTTTATATAAAGAAAATGTTTCTATACCTTCTAATAAAAAAGTTAAGGGAGGGTTCATTCTCGCTTTATATTGAGTTCAATACTGTCATTTTTGTTTTATTATTTTTTTGCACTATAAAATTATGTTTCATTGCATCTTGTAATTATTATTAATAATATTTACCCGTCTGTTATGTACATATATATGTAATGATGTGTTCCTTAAATTATAGGCCAATAATAATAAAATCTACATTTCAAAACTAATTTCGGGATGTTATTTTGCTGCTTGTTCCTGCTTGTATGAAATCAGCAAAAAATTAAATAAATCGTTACATTTCCTCGCTATAAATCTGTCAGGATTGTGTGTTGCAGAGTTGCAGAGGCACCCTGGCTGTTTGGAAAGTGACCAAGCCACCGAGCTCATAACTCAGTGCTTCTGACAATTACACGAGCGGAGAGGTCAAACATTCGCGTTCTCCTGCTCCTGCTCTCTTACATAATGGAAACTGCAGCATGAGAATTCCTGAAAGGGGGCATATTTTACCTCCACCAACCTTTAATTTCGTCTGCTCCATAACAAGCCGGAAGTTTATGTACAGTTCATAAAAAGTACTTTAGACAATGCTTCCTTGATTTAGGATGAGTACCAGTGCCGCATGTGATCAAGTTTTGATTTTTACGTATATGATACTAGACGAAAGATAAAATAATCGTGTTTTTTTAAATAGGTACAGTATTCGTAGTTTAGGAATAAATAAATATTAACAATTTGGAAAGGGACATAACATAAGTGGTAGATTCGTGAAAGAAGAGAGATAGACTGGGACCGAAAAAAACAATCTATCTGTCTTTTCTATGATTCTACCATGCTGATGTCATGTATCCCTTCTCCAAAAAATTTTATGGTACACTAATGTTTAGTTTTATTATTATAATGAGAAGCTATAGCGTTATTTTTTCATGATTTATAAAATGTGTGCAACGAAACGTGGAACATAGGATGAAAAAGTTGAGAATACTCTCTCTCCTGATAGATTTAGAGCAAAACTTCAAGTGTACAAAATTGTTCGAATTTTCACATCATTATATTAAATATAAAATGAAACACTTTCCTTAAAAATCAAACTGCCATGGAAAAAGAGGAAATTATCTATGTGACAGTTTAGTGAAATATCACTGATTATAATTCTTATTGTCTATATTTTAATATTATTAAAGTATATTTTTTTTCTTGAATAATATATCAATATTATAAAATATAAAATTATCTATAATGACATGTTATTAACTGGTACAACTGACACAAATTTTATTTTATTTCTAAGGCTGTCTGATTTTAAATGAAAATGTTACACTTTATATTTAATAAATCTCTTACAGTAGACGTGCTGTTGCATCAATTATGATTATATACGATGTAGAATTTAATTTTGAATAACTTTGTACACCTGTAGTTTTGCTCTAAATTTATAAGGACAAAGAATATTCGCCATTTTTTATATCCTATGTTAAAGTCCTATGTTCCGCGTTTCGTTGCACAGACACTGTATACTGAAATTTGATTATGGTCTCCTAACGCATTGTGTAATTAGTGCGTAAAGATGCCAATTTTACGACAAATATTATTTTTCCATGTATTCCTTTTTAAAATAATATATTAACTACTGAGTTTCATTAACATTTCGAACAATAATCTACAAATAAGAAATTAGTTCTATTTCTTTTTTCCTATTTTACGTCTTTTATAGCTCTTTTAAAGATATATGAAATTTTGTTTTTGTTAATAATAGTAATGAGACTATTAAAAATTCAATTGTTAACTCAATATCGCACATTTAAATTTATTTATCTGTCATCAATTATCTATAACATATATTTCTTATTCTGTTTCTCACTACATTTCTCTTATCTATTTTCATTTTATTTTTATTATTTTATATTTTTTGACATATTAACGCACTGAAATGACCTAAAACGTGCTGCTTTAAAAGTGCTGCAGTAGTAATAAATTATTTGGTTGAATTTGAGAAACAAGTTTTAATACATGTAAAGCATTTTATTATTATTTTCTATTTTCGAGTTGAATGTAGTAATCTTTTAAGTATTAAATTAAATTTAATTTATTTCATTTTGATTTAATCCTACACGACGAAGCCATGTACGAGAAAATGGAAAAAGGTAAAACGTACAAGCTACAAGGAAAATTTGGTATAAACTGGAAAATTGGATTAGTTTAAAACTGTGAAAAGAAAGAAAATCAATAAAATTTTAACAAGTTAGTGACAAAATTGTTTTCTCCATTCACACATTGCTATTTCATTTAAGAGTATTTCTACGAAATTTTACATTGAATGTTGGGTGGTACGATGCTCGTCGGAATATGGTGTGACTAAAACCGTAACTCAATCGAATCAAACCTGCATATGCATAGTAAATGAGAATTCATTACTTCAACTTGAATCTGTTGAAATAAACGTTGAATGCTGAAAATAAAGGAGGTATACACAAAAAAGAGGTATGCCCCGGAATTTAATTAAAATTCTTAATTTTCACATTGAATTGTTGTAATACGTGAAATAATTAAGAAAATATAATTCGAGTTATGAATTTAATCGGTAAAATTAACTCGGGTCAAAAATAATTCTTAAATTTTATAATTCTTTGTGTTCTTTTATTTCCACTATTTATTCTCAAATTGTTGTTTGACAATGTCTTTGACTTTTTAGTTTTCTTGTTCATATTCATTGCCTTCGTCGTTTTCGGTGTACGCGGTTTCTTGTTTCTTAGTTTTTTACCCTTTGTTCCCATTTACGACGTCTGTTTCGTTTTCGTACCATTCATGAATTTCTCCATTTATTGTTATTTTTTTGTAACCTATTTCAACCTTTTTTTCTTTATCCTTTTCGTTCCTAGCGATTTTACATCTCTGCTTGTAGTGAATTAAATTAAATCTATAGATTTTTTTTTTATTTACAAAGAGTTTTAAGAATTTTTATTTTAATAATTTATGTTAAAAAGGTTTATATGGAAACATGATTTAATAAATAAATTAAAACTGTTGCTGTAGTTCCTCAGTTCCTATAGAAGCTACAGTAAAAGCGTAAATACTAATTTAATACTTTTTGAACAAACATTTTAAAAAGAAAAATACTGTTTTGGAATTTTTAACTTGATTGTTTAAATATTAAAGAAGTAATATAAATAAAAACTAACTGTTTGTGTATGTCGATGATTTTATCTCAACAAATAACTTCAGCTTATAGTAAAATGTTATTTTATTTTGTATCGTATGAATATTTCTGCAATAAAAACCGAGATATTGTGATATATTCATGAAAAAGTAATGTAGAAATTAAGTTTTAACGTTTCTGTGTGGAACATTCATCAGGCTTAGTCTAACAGAGAGCGAAATAAGCCTAATAAATGTAAATTTATTGCACGGACAATTATTGTGAAGCACTGGCATTTAATACGTATGTTATCTGAACGAAACACGCTGTGTGTGCTTTACTAGTATATAAAAGCCTTTAATTACGTTCAATATAATTAAGTCTGCGAAAGACATCCCTGACAACGTCACTCAACCAACAAACACTACATGTCATTTCGCCCAAATTTACTGTAACTTTTCGTCTACAACCTATAAACTTCATTTTGTTAATACACTGGACTTTATTACATACTTTATCTAAATTAGTTTGTACTTGTACAATGTAAAAAATAAGTTAATACATTTTAACAAATATGTAAGAAATAGAAAGACACTTTTTAGGGAGAGTTAAAAATCAAGACACTTTAGATAAATTAATATAAAATTTGTCAAGTAAGTTTCGTAAAATAGAAAAAAAATTGTAAACATACAGTCTACACTATTATCAACAAAATAATAAATTTTCGGAAACAAATAAATAATGGTATATAATTCAATGAGCATGTAATGTGTACGTTACTCATGAGAATGAAGTTTGCTAACACGAGCGAAAGTGAGTGTTGTAATTGTAAATCAATTTAATGAGTAATATCCATTACATGCGAGCTGAATACTATATTATCTCCACAACTGTAACATGAAAAATATATGTTTACTATAACCAAATATAAAATAACAATAGCTCTCATCATAGCATACTTAACGCAAGGCAATTATTCTAGTGTTATTTATCTTAGTTTAAGCTTAAAAAGAATAGAAAAGTATAAAAAATTACAAAACTAGTGTAACTTTGGCTTTCTAGTAGAAAAACTTCCTTAAAAGTAATTTGGTTTTTACTCTTTCGACAGGTAAGATTTAAATTTGACATAACGATTGAATTATATTATTCCATCGAACTATCAATATTATTCAATTAGCAACAGTAATGAAGGTCATTCATTGAAAAAAACGATTGAATTATAGATATATTATTTGACATTTGTAGACTTCTTTGTTCAACAAATGTTTACTTTATTTTGAAGATTAACTATTTTTTAATTTTGATTGCTAGAGTACATATTAAGAAAGTAAAATGATAAATGTATTAAATAGTTGCTTTTTAAATTATTGATCACACAGTTCAGTTTATACGTATTTATATTTCCTGTGTGTTGTATAAAATTTTATTGTATATCGAATAAGCAAGTATGACATTTATAAAGTAACTATATTCCACAGGACAATACTGCATTTATTCCTGCATGTTATTTAATACATATTATTTCATTTAAATACTATAATTCAACTAAATTTACAAAATAGAATTATTTCTTTTTGTCTGTTGTTTTTATTTCGCAAAATGACTATTATCAATTCGTTGTTATGACGTTAAGACAACGGCCTATGGAATCAAAAGTCTTTAGTTCAATTCTAATAGTGCATTTATTTTTGTAATAATTTCTGTATTTTTTATTACAAAATTATTAATGTTCTGTAAAATTGAATGAAGAATTAAAGTGAATCAAATTATGATGATATAAAAAAAACATGCAATAAACAAATTTATTACCAAATAGCTTGTCAACAACATTAATTTACAAATATATTTATTGCATGCATAATTACGAAAAAATATAAAAAAGAAATTGCTTTAGTTGGAATCCAACTAAAGACCTTTGTTTTTATAGGCCGTTTTCATAACCCTATATCCATTAATTGATAGCTGTCATTTGGCGTATGGAGTGAATAAAAACTTCAGGTGAAAAAAAAATAATTAATTTTTAATGTGAAACATAAAATTATTTTAAACAATTTTTACTGATGAGAGGATCTTTCGATGTATACCGGCATCATCATCAGCTCAAATAAAATGTAATTTTATAAAAAAGAAACGAATTTAAAAATAACATAAAAAAGCTGAATTATAATCATTTTTTGTCTGTTAACGACGTGTTAAAAACATGTACTGACTTACTTCCTATATACATATAATTTTAGTAAGAAATGAATTAATAAAATATAACTTAAATAATTGTAAAAACATCACATTGTATTTTACAACAAAATTTTAAAATAATATACGTAATAAAAATGTAGGGTTATAAATTCATAAGGTATTAAATAAACTGGAGCACCTTCTGGAGAAAATAACTAGAGCAATTACTAGAGAAAGTAGAACATTTTCCAGCGCAAATAAAGGGAATAATTACTACAAGTAATAGTAGAGTAAAACTGTAAAGATTGAAATATTATTGCTCGTATTACATGTTAAGTATATATTTAGATAACAAATTTCTGTGTCAAAATACACATTTTAAATTTCACTCATATTAAAATAAATGGCACGGAAAACGTTTTTAAGAGTTCGATCATAATTTATTTCTGAACCAGAAGTGAGAAAATAAAGATAAACTGCCGAAATAAATGTCAAATATAACAGGGAAAACCTTTCAAAATAAATGAAATAATATACAGATTATAATTATTACATCTCGAATTACAGATCGATGACGACTTTTCAGGTTGGATCGCAAATGGGACTTTAATTGCTCCGACGTAATTACCTCGCTGAAAGAGATATCAGTCCCGATGTCGTAATGAGCCCTATTGCAAACTGAAATTAAATGTGCAGGAAGAAAAAAAATATCCCTTGAGAAATTGAAGTAAACGTTCTTTTTCATTTTGAGGTTGTGATGTGTTCACGTTGGATTTATTGTAACAAATTATCTAAAATAATTTCATAAAATAGTTATTTATATCACTAGTCCAGAAACTAAACTTTTGCGAGAACGAGTTTATTTTGACAAATAATGCGAGATTTCACCAGAGTTTCTGGGTATGAGATACACAAGATTTTTTGCGCCGATGACACTTTTAATTTATTAAAGAAGTATTAGTACTACCTACTTAAAATTTTATACAAAGTAGCTTTTCATGCCAGTAACACTTTCGGTTCCCATGGATACATAAACAATTTACTTGTTTTATTCAAATAAAAATAATAAAGCAAAAATTGTTGTTTTAATTAACGTTTTACATTTCTATTAAAATAAAATTAAAAATTTTGACAGAATGTAATGCTAAAATATTTATATTGGTGGGCCTACATTTGGCCGGCTTAGGTCGGCAAACAGAGGGTTTCTGGACGATTTTGAGTTCAGTAATACTAGTCATAATGAGACAGAGGCACGTAAACTATACTTTGTATTATTTCAAATTTTCAATCAGCTGCAGTATTATGAGTACAAGCTCTTTTATTTTATTTTATAGACACAAATTTACTAAAAAATTTCACCAATAATTTCTAATGTACACCAAGACTGTCGGTAAAAGTACCTACATGTATGTAAACAATTGAGAAATTTCATAATTTTCATTAATTTCATAAATTTTAAAAACAAGAATTATTTAACTTTATGTTACATAATAAAAAACAGGAAAAAAAACTGCGAAATTTTTAACATAAAAATTGTTTATAGTTGTCATATACAATGCTGTAGGTTGTATTAGGGAAACGGTACATGATTGACGAAAAGAATTATAATATTATAATATCGTATATCTTAAAATGGTCGCAAAAATAAAAATCTAAAGGATTAAGATCCGGTGATCTTTATTCAACGACCGTATGTTGTGTTTAAATGGTCCCTCATATTTCTCCTGTAATGCGGAGGTGTACCGTCATGAAAGAATTTAGTGGAATATCCTTTAACAGTCCCTGTAGTGTGTTTTATAAAAACTGTAAATAATCGTTACCATTCATACGAGCGGGTAAAATGTGTGGACCAATTAACGTTTCATTCAGTATCCCACCTCAAACATTAACAGAATTTATGTTGGAAATTATTTCTTCTAACTACATGCAGGTTTTGTAGATTCCATTTGCATAAAAAATATGATAGCATTGAATCCTTCACTTGTGATATTTTACATTTCAAACATCTCTAATTATTATAATGAATCAATTCAGTCAAAACAAGCTTTAAAACTAAGAAAAGCATTAACAAAACAGCTAGGTTAGGTTGAAATAAGCGGGAACTGTCATTAACTTGAGTGATAAGACATATGATTTGCTTCATGCTAACTGGTTAGCTAATATACATATTATAGAAATGTAGAAGGTGAGTATGCAGAGGAACTATTTAAATATATAGAGTTGCAGTTGCACTTATGTCAGCGATCGATTTCGAGTCTTGATAGACTCATCCTCAGGCTTGACGCTAAAAAATTTATTTTGTGAATTAGTACAATTTTAGTTTTACAAAATCTATAGATACAATGAAATTATTTATTTTGTATTTATATATAATAAATATGATTAAATATCTGTACAACTTAAGTGAAAGGAAATTCGACTTTAAGTTGTACATATATATAATGTGTATATAAAAGGTTTTCAAATGTTTAAATTTTAATGAAAGATGTAAAATTTTTTATAAATTTAGAGGTTAAAAATTGTCGATAATATGATTAATGAAATAAGAGGAACAACAAGTTAAATTTAAGTATAAAAATGTTGAAATGGAATATTTTTATAAACATTTACAAGATGGTGGGTGAGCACGAGTATCAATAGAAATAATAATATATTTGATGTACTTACTGTCAGCGAAGTAGCCAAAAATATTGTCATATTTAAAAGTTTAAAGTTGAAAAGTAGATTTAGGAGATTCTTACAAAAATAGAGTTGTAAATTGAAATGTAATAAATAAATCTTGACAAGAAATGTCACACATGTTGATCAGAAGAAGGAGTTGATGAGATTACGGAAATGAAACTAAATAAATAAACTAATATACATACCTACTATAGAACGACATAGCGCAAAAAAGTATGTGTTTCACATATTGATTGGAAATAGTACGTTATATGTACAGGACGCATATTGCCTATTAGTATTTATACTCTAGTAAAGTCTAGTAAAGGGACTACGATTCCGGCTCTGTAATTGATTAAAATACAAATTAACAAATTTACACACGGAAAATTTTAACTACAAAAGGTAACGTAAAAAAACAATAGGCGATTTTTCGCGTCTAATCAAAATAATTTATTTAATTGATTTTATGAACGTCCTCTCGTCGAATTAATGACCTCATCCATGACAATGGTTTATCGAATTTCTCTGTCTCAATCCAGCTCTATTTTTGGCTTGTTTACAAACGTGACATTTCACAGATTTTAAAATAGATTACAAAATAATAATAATAATAATAAAACTTTTGAATGGTACAAACAGACCTGAAGTGGAAGATGACAGCAATACTGCTGAAATACTGCATCATGGTAAATATTCGATTAAGTTAACATTTCCATCATTTCAAATTGACCGCTGAATAATTTAACAGTTTTGACAGGTTTAACCAAAGCAAATTTTCGCGATATGCTGTATGACGTCACTACAATAACGTTTTGATGAATATAGTTTACGTTTATTCATTTGCAGTAAATTTCGACATTTACTTCAATGACTATTTGAATTATCCTGCCCTGAAAAAGTACTGAAAAAGCTGGTATATTTGATAGTAAATTTTTAATTAACCACACTTTCTGAAATTGTCATTCTGTACATTTAGGAGTATTCCCTTTGCTTTCAATTTTTTGCGTCCTTAAGATATAATTTTTCTTTCATACGTTAGTGGAATAAAAAGTGAAATAATATATGGTTTCAAGCATCGGCTACAATTTTTTCTACCAGAAAGTGATTTTTTGCGAGTGGGAAAAATATGAAACATCATGGTTGACAGGTTGTGAATAAAACAAACTGCGGTCGAGTACGGATTCTTGAGTATAATAGCTCGGGAACCAAGTGTAAACTCTTCATATCACATACAGAGAGACAGCTTTCATGAATGGGTTCATATGAGACCTATTTATACACTAGTATAAACAAAAAGAGACTTGTATTAATACTCAAATCTCTATTCATATAGCTTTTAATACTTCTTGAAATAGTTTCGTAAAATGAAAATGATTGAAAATAATTGCTGTTACTTAAACTATTCATTTTGATGTAATATCAATTCTAAATGAATTCAATGAACGCCCCAACAATAATATAACGATTCTATTCCATGATACAAGATTAAAAGTAAAAGACACGTTTGCTTCAATACATCCTAGAGAGATATTCTAAATTGAATGTAATTTGAAGTTTTGTTCCGGATACCTTAACCATCGGTTAATAGAAAAATATCGCATCGAAATATTAAATATGTTGGATTTGATTTAGATTCAAGAAAGCTATTATAAACCTTCAAACAGTTTATCATACATATACAAAAGTATTCATAATAAACAAAACATGACATAAAACACTTTACTATTTTATATATTGTTTCTCGTCGTATCTATCTATGACGATCAATACACGCTCTGATGATGTCTGAAAAATAACTGAAAACATACTATAACAAAATAACGTATATATTTGACAACTTACGTCAGTTTTTCGATGAGATATTTTTCTATTAATCGATGGTTAAGGTAACCGACACTTTAACCTAACTTCAAAAAACAGTCCTCGGAGTTGTTTATAATGTATTTTTTGTTAAATAACACTTATTTATTACAAAAAAATGGTTTTTAATACTTTAGGTGAGCACCCTAAAAAATGTCGGACCGGCATGTGTTCACCCAAATAAAATTGGCTGGTGACGTCACTGTTTGGTTTGGTTCATTGTACGAAGTTTTGTACGTAATTAGAAATGGAATGGAATTTGGGTGAACTTAAGATGAGTTCTTACTTTAAGGTGCCCCTGTTCTTCGTCCTGGGGTGGTACTCCCGCTCTAGATCGAAGCTAATTTCTGGATGTGGTTCACTATACGAAGTTCTGTACTTGATTGGAATTGGAATGGAATTTGGGTGAACTTAAGTTGAATTCTTACTCTAAGGTGCCCCCTTTGTTCGTTTGACTTTCTATCCAGCAGGGGAGTGGGGGAGGGGGGCTTGGTATGACGCTCTTCAATGATAATGAGGGCTTTCTGACCTTGGTTACTATTCAACGGTACTATTACTTCCCCTTATTATGTTGAATAGTCTAAATGGATATTCCTGTTTTTTAATTATGCTTGTAATAGCGAAGTTTATTTTAATCTACAGCCAATAGGACAATTCAGCATACCAGTAGCATTTATTTCCTTACATAGTTCCCTAGTGTAGATTCCATTATTTTTATTGAAATGAATATGATATAGTAAAGTTATAAATTTCCACGACATTTTGGCCTATGTCGAAAACACTAATATTTATTCCTTAATTATGTATAATATTATGTAGATGGCTATTTTTAAATTTCAATTAAATGGAATGTGATATAGTTAAAAATACACGATTCCCCTAAATATGTTTGAAAGACGTTATGGCCCTTTTAAAAACTATTGTTTGTACGGCAACTCAACTTACCACTAAATATATATTCGCTTATTTTGTTCAATAGTCTAATATCAACGATATTATTACTATTTAACTCTAGTATTTATTCCCTGATTACAATATTCCAAATGGCTATTCTTTTTAATATTTATATCGCTAAGTTTATGTACAGCCCATAAGGCTATTCATTTTGTAATTCCTCCGATATGAAATGAAACATACTCCAATAATCTTTGTTGTTTTATTGTATTTAATAATCCTTTTCTCTCAAATGTTCCAAGTTCCAAGTCAACGTCCGCCCTGGCTGCAATGGTTGTAAATTGTCTTTTATATTAATAAAATTAAATATGACATGACATATTAGAAATAAGGTGTAATTAATGGATAAACGAGATCTCTTTTGCAAAATTTCTCGGGAAGTTTTGTAGATGGGACTAGCTTTAGATATACGTTAGTTTAGGTAAAGTAGTAGTTTTAAGTTTTTGCTCCTCCTCGCGAATATATTGAACAAAAACAAAATCTAGAACTTTTCAGTATATTTTTTTAATAACTATAGTTTTCAACTCGCTTCAAACAAATTAAATTTTGTCATTTCATATCCATTCAACCTTTGCAAGCCAGCATACTAATTTTAAAATTTCAGGTTAGGTCACAGGAACCTACATCGAACTATACCAACGTTCTATACTTAGATTTTAATTCGCCTTTAAAACTGTATAACATATTAATCCACCTTTAGTTTTTAAGTTTTCCTCATAGTTTTTGAAGTGTTGCTATACCCTCCATTACTTTTAAGTAACAATAAAAAATGTTGCCATAGCTCTTCAATGTTATCGAAAAAAATACAACTTAGAACAATACCGAAACACGCTAATTGAAAATAGTATATGTGTAACAAAAGTAGATACAATGCTTATATCCCGCGAGGACGAAGTTTGGGGCACGACGCTGCAAGCGAGTTGTACAATATACTTTTTCTGCGACTAACACCAGAGCCAAATTTACGTTTTGCCGCCCTAACCTATGAATTTTTTGCCACCCCATAAATAAAAATGCCTAACTATAATAAATTATTTGAAATAATATATTTTTAATTATAGATAGGTATCAGATATATAACATAAAAAAATTCAATAGGTACTAAAATAAACACAATAATTTTTATTGAACAAACTAAATAACTATACTCGTACTTTGCTTTCTTTTCTAATCTAATAAATATCGTTGACGATAGTTTTGTCAATAACTTCAGTACTATCATTTTGTTTTTGTTGTATTGCATTTTTTAGTAAAAAACTGATCAATTTTAACTATTTTCTTTATTACTTCCTGTGCTTTTGCATTCTTTTCTTGGGCATTTTTTCTATATTGGGACTCACTCAAACGTTTTCGTCCATCACTCATTTCTAAATAAAGACATAAATTATTTAATTTATATTTTAAAATATTATCAAATTGAACTTACTTTTTACAAAATATGAATTTTATCTTTTTCTAATTATAACCACTGTGAAATATTCGAACACTCTGAAATAATCAAAGAGCACGTAACATGTAAATATGCATATACACTTTGTTACAGGACTTAGGTACATGTTTACTGCACAGCTTCTATAAATGTTAAATCCTCCCCACACATTTCAAAACATTTCTAAATTCGCGGAATTATAATAATACGCTTGCATCGAACGGTGCTTTGGATTTTCGGGGAATCACAGATGCGCATCGAAGCTACAGAATAGGTTTATAGCGACAGTGAGATAGAGAAACGAAAATTAGAGAGAGATGGGGAAAGGCAACAAATTTAAAGAGCTCATTGTTTAAAATCGGAAAATTTCGTCACATCTTAGAGAGAGATAGGGGAAGTCAACAAATTTAAAGGTCTACACAATGCTCCAAATTCATAGAACTGAATAGGGTAACATGAAAGGTCCCGACACGGAGTTTTGCTTCTGTATGTAATTATTCTATGCCGAAGCAACACGGACCCTTTCGATTCCAAGACAAGTCAAATAGAATGTTGTACGTACTTTAAAGAATTAAATTCGTCTGAAATCTGCCGCCCCAAAAATTCTGCCGCCCTAAATTAAAGTTTACTTAGCTTATAGTTAAATCCGGCTCTAACTAACACGAAGAGAAAGCAATATGTTTAGGTTATAATCAGGTAAAGAAACATTTGGAACATTTGCGTATCGCGTAGAGAATTGTGGGAAATTCAGTGACTGTCAAGTGTCAAAGAGTTTAACAGTTTATGAAATAATTATTTCAATTAAATATTGTGACATGTGATACGAGTTTCGATAATATTTTTATATATTAAGATGTAGATTTGATTAGGTATTTTCGATTTTTTTCCATTTTCGAAAGAATGAAATATATTGTGACATTGACAACAAGTCAGATGTTTATTATATCCACTCTAGGATGGTTATAAGCTTTGTATCCATTCTGTAAAGCATACAAAAAAATATAACATATACAATATGGAGTAGAATAAAATATTTTTTAGGATCGTTCCAGTTTAAAATTGCAAAGTGTTATGGAAATAGAACCGTGGTCAGGGGTAGCAGTTCTACAAAGAGTATATAACTGCGTTTACGTTTAAGTTGCTTTGGTTCTGCAGTGTTATAATAGAATCTGCGTTCAAATGTTTTTGGTTCCGCATCGTTATAAGAACCTATGTTTAGTTTTTTTCTTAAAGATTCTTGAGTCCAGTAGATCTATTGTTAATTTTAAATTTCCATTTACGAATACTCGTACCACTGCCCTCTTAGTTTTAAGTTGTGTCCGAAAGTTTACGATTTTATCTTTCTTTGTTTTCAGATGATAATTATGTTTCCTTTGTTTTAGGTACGCCTGAACAACACATAATAATAGCTTCTTTTATTTCTATCCTCTCATCTCAGGGGTAATTGAATACCGGAGTAAATCTATCCTTCTTTCTTTGCGAGAGTAGGCAAGCAGGATCAAGCACCTATCAAGTAGAGAAAGAGACCTTGCCGTGGTTGCAGAAGTTCTCATTATTCAAAATAAAAAAAAATATTTTGCCTTACCAATAACTAATTACTTCATTTTCATATTATAAATTTTTATTTTAATAAAAAAAATCAATAGAGGATGGAACTAACGTCTTCACATTAAAGAAATTATTATGTAAAATATTTTTCAAGTATTCAATTTTACAAAGACAAAAATCTGATATGGCCAGCAACATAATTTTTCTTTGAAGTATATATTACAAGACATGCAAATTCAAAAAGAACTGAGGTTTATAATTATAAATTATAAAATACAAGTAAATTAAGAGGATTCCCTGGAAAAAAAATAGCTTTTTAATTCATAATGTTCCCAAATAAGAATAGAGGAAGGTTGAAACCAGTTTAGAAGTAAAGTAGCGAAATAGTTTTAGTTTTACAACAGTATAAACTAAAGTCGTTAAAATTTCATCATAAATTCTAAACTTTACATTCTGAAGACAAATAATATTTGTTTTTGTCCACAATTCTTTATGTTCCGTCTCTTGTTGACATAATCATTAACTTTTAAATTACAACCTGGACGGAATCCGGAAAAAATCCGTTTCCGAGATGGTGTTCATCATATTACGTCTTCTTCCGTTCTGCAGTGGAAAATGACAGAGATAATTTCATATTTCACAAAGAAGCGAGCCGAACAAAAAACGGAAAACTCAGGCGGTAGGAAACGAGACGTAAGTGAATACGGCAGCGCTGAAAACCCAAACCGCGCGGGAATACGTGAACTATAAACTCAATAATATGATCAAAAATAGGTACCTAACAAATTTGAAACCTCATATATTTAACATATTACCTCCTTTTATAATATAGTCAATTTTCTGTTTCGAATATACTTTTTTTCTACGATAGTTTGTGAAATTGATATTTATTCGTCAGTATTCGTAACAACGAATAGTTCAAATTTTAAAAAATGCAAAATTTGATAAACATATCTGTAAAAAATCAGCAGCACAACAATCAATAGCTAATATGAACATTTTAATTTAGTAATCCTATTGGGTGCTTATGGTGAGCACTAGTGTTCCAGACTCAAAGGATTTTTTTACTCTGTGCAATTCAACGCAAAAATATCAGAAACGTATTGGCATTTCAAATTAACCTATATAAAAAAAATTCAATGCCGTTTTGCTATATTAAAAACTAAAAATAAATCACAAATGGGACATAAATTAAATAAAAATGAACATATATAGGAAACTTGACTAGTAATAAACAATTTAAAAATGTAATGGCTCTCACGTTTGAAATGATACAATATGCATGTTTACAACAGAAAAAACAAAACTTTTCTCATAATAGCGTTACACTGGAAACTTCAAAATACAAAAATATTTTGGGACTAGTTTAGCGTGAAAGCTCCTATTGAAAATTAAAAAGATTTTTTTATATTTTCCGACTTTACCAGATTCTCTCTTAAAACACGGGATGAAATATTTTTAAAAATAAACTAAAAACATCAACAGTATATACTGTCACTTCCAGCTGACAAATTTTACCGAGAGTTGATGAATTCCTATCAATAATTTCAGAAGCTTATATACATTTCATTATAATCTGTTCAGCCAAATTTGCTCTATACGTGAATACAACGGGACGGCAGACATCATGCTCAAAATAGTGAAAACATTATAAATACATCTGTGAAAATCTTAAAAAATAAAATCGGTATGATTATATATATATATATATATATATATATATATATATATATATATATATATTTATTATATTATACAACTAAACGTTTGTAAATTCTCGATTATACGAGATGTGTTGCCATGGGTGCCCATGGGAGCATCGGAGCTCAAGCCCCCAAGGAAAATATTCCTAGGGAGGGACAATGCCCCAATGAAGACATGTCGATTAGTGCAGCATTTTTTCATCATCAATAAAGCCCTGAGTTGTTAATATTTTATAAAATTATTTTACCTTCTTTCATTTTTAAGTAACTGACTCCCTAAAATAAGTGAGTTACACCCTTAAAAATATTACCAGTGAATCATTTGCATCAAAGATCTTATGTATAAAAATTTTCATTTTGAAATTACCACTAGAACTGTCACAATTACAAACTGAATATCAGCCAACAGGAATCCATATGACCGGCAATAATGCGCGTCTCAGAATATATCAGAGATCCTGGGACGCTAGAACAGATCCGCTCTGCGGGGCGCCTAAGCGGTTGTGGGCCTTCGGAGTCTGGCTAGACCGCCTTCCAGAGCATCTGCTGCCCTGAAGGTGATCTAGTTCAGCCGGCCGGGAATTGGGGCACTAACTCTTGGTCTCCTGAAAATAGAGCACAATCTGGAGCAGTTTCGATTGCTCTGGATTTAGTGTGTCTAGAATAAGAGCATTTAAAAGTGTTTGCATTAGTTCTTGGCCTGCTGAAACCAGAGCACATTTTGGAGCAGTTTTGACTGTTCTCGATTGAGCTCTGGTTTCGGTGGGTCCCGAATTGGACTACTCAGAAGTGTTTGCTTTGATTTTTGGCCTGCTGTTTCGGTTGCTCTGGATTGTGCTCTGGTTTCGGTGGGTTAAGTATTGGAGCATTTTAAAATTTTTAATTTAAACTGTCATATAAACGTAATTTATGATATTAAAATACTCGATAAACGTCCAATGTATTCAGGTTATGCACAAGTGCAGTATATTCACTGATATTCGATTTTCATTACACGAAATTTAAAAAAAATACTGTAACCTAATTGATTAAAATTATTCGAGGGAAATATTCGTATGTATTAAGATTCGTATATTCGTTCACCATGGTTATATAATAATAACCGATGTGATACGTGGTAACTAAGAAAAATCAAGCATTGTTAATGGTTAATTAATTATTAATAAATTATATAGTCCATATTATATGACGTCAGTAAAAAAGAAAAAAATGTTACAAATTATTAAAGTGTAGTTTTCATTTCTTATAAAATTACTCGAAATGTAATTTGTGGAGATTTAATGCTTTAAGAAGGACATAATATTTTTACTACTGTAACATTGTTGTATAGAAGAAGACAAGTTATAAAATTTAAGAAATTGTCGTTTGTAGTAAGAGATTAAGTATTGTATGAGGTATAACTCAAGGATATTGCTTCACCGACAAATTAGAAAATCTTGGGGCCAAATTTTACGAAATTGATTAAATGACATAATACATTAAAAAAGTTAAAATATATGCATATCAAAAGGTGCTCTCTAAATTTTATCAGATTTATTGCAGATTTTTTAATTACTAAAGTTCTATATTTTTTTAAGTACTTGAAATAGATCAAGTACTATGATAAATTTTTTGTAATATATATTTTTTAAAAATACATTGTGCCTGTATTTCAATTTCATCTCAAAAGTATTTTTTTATTGTAATACATTAAAATATTTTTATTAATACAAAATTTAAAAGATGTATTATTAGTATTTAATGTTTATAACTAAAATACAAGCCGACTTATGTAGTCTAGCATTAGATCTCATAGGTATACTGGTACAATCAGAAAAATTTAAATCTTTTTTAAAATACAAAGACCTTATTGTCATTGAATTTTGATTATGCAATAAACTACATGAAAATATTTATTTCAGTTTAGTTTTTTAATCTTTATATTATTTCAAATATAATTCATTTTATGTAAAAATTATTATGCAATAATTAAAAATATTTGAAATATTAAAAAAAAATTGAAATACTAAAAGTATTTCATATGCTTAATTATTATTTATTTATTTGAAAACAATTACAAAATACTAAAAATCTAATGCATTTTACCAAAGACTTGTAATAGTTTTGATTGGTATTTTTTATCTCAAATACATAGGATATCCAAAACAATTGAAAATAATATTAGTCAAGGAACATGGTAAGCGATAAATACTTTATTGTTATCATTATGTCACTATGTACCGTCAATTTCTATATTAATTCACCTTACGCACATATATTCATGTCATAGTGCGTCTAAAAATATATTTGTAATTTCTGACCTCAAACAACATTATTAGTATTCATATAAAACTTGTTATTTAAATTATACAATTTCTAATATTATTGTGCAGCAGCTCATAATCATGTTCAGTGCGAAAACAAATATAAATTACAAACTTTGTAATTATTCTATTCATAATTTATATGCTCTGTGAGAATAATTAATCTGGCCATAAAATAACATATTACTCTGTATCATATATGAATTAGTGAGCATGTTCACTGGCTTGTAGAATAAAGATTACACAATGTAATTAATGTTTGAGATTGGTATTACATTTTTAAAATTATGAATTCCAAACGGTCTTTAAACAATCTAATTGATTGATGTTCTAATTATATTTATGCTGTAAAAAATATTTAAGATATTTTAAACTGTAGTAAATATTTAAACTTATAATAAACTGTTCTTTTAATTTGTTGAAAAAGTCATATATTATCTTATATGAAGTCATATATCATATATGAAAACATGAAAAGCGTTCAGAGATTATGTTGTGCGTCATTAATATTTTACTTTATAATACCGCACTACATTAATTTTCAACTAAATTATAGGTTATAAAAATTAGCTGTAATTTTCATAGTCTTTCTTAATTATTTTTAATGCTTTTGAAAGTTTATTAATGTAGAATTAGAGCAGTACTAGAAGAGATTATAGATAAATTACTGGTTTGTATGTACAATGTTAATCAAATATGAAAATTCGCTTATACCTACTTTTTAACGACAAAAACTATTTACAGACATTTACTTCCAGAAACCGTACTAAATGTTTATGTAGCTAATTGTAATCATATATTTGATTGATGAAGGTTACGAATTGATAACAGCATGTATTTGTGGACTATGACACAAAAATTAGAATTTTAGATTCATTACTTTGAAGCAAAATATATTGCGATATTTAAATTTGGTTTGACAATGTAAATTCGGTACATTGAAAAGTATTTATATATTTTCAATTTGACCTATTTTTGAGGATAATACCCAAAACATAAAAATCTGTGTTATTATTAAATTTCAACATTCTACAGAAAAAATCAATGAGAAGATATTTGTTTTTATAAAATGAATATTTCGTAATATTATTTCCAAAAAAAACTTATATTTTAAGTTTCCCTTTACTAGACAATGGACAAATAAAAACAAACACCACAAGTGATGTTTTGATATTTTCCCCAGTGCTATTTATTTTCATTGGAGAAAAAAATTAGCAACTAGTTAAAAATTAACCACTGATTTACAAAATAGAGGAGAATATCGTGTCGAAGTAAAATGTTTAATAAATTTCACTTAAAATTATGATCAGATTTAGTTATTGATATTAGTAATGTCAGAGATTTTTTTTGGTGTGAAGCTAACTTTTAAGAATAGCATTTATTATTAAAACAAATTGTTATTTTCTTTAATAATAATTTTTTCTTGATACTCCTATATGTATATATATAATTTATTACATGTAGCGTAATATTGCATTCTTGTACGGGCAGTGGTGTGAGATGTGAGATTCAAATCTCAGCTTCGCCAAATCTCGTAACAAGTACTTTAAAAAACTCTGTTCCATCTAAAAAGTGTTGTCATAGGTATTTAACATGGGAAAACAGTTTAGTAAATAAAAACTGTCCTTCTAATAATAAAGTCAACATATTGCACAACACAGGATAATACTATATATATTTTTACGTTTTATTTAATACAGATTACTTGATGTTAATAGCATAAGTCAACGAAATTTACAAAAAAGACTTAGGAAAAATCCGGTAGAAGTTCTACGATGGGAGAGATGACAGAGCAAGTTATCCTAAAAATAATTATTAGATGGTGTTGTGATCGTAGTATATAACAATGTGTACGTAAATATGGATTATTGTATTGAAATTTTGACGACAAATTGTTTCTTAGGTAAGTTATGTTAATTTGTTTCATTTTTATGGTGTGAAGGTTTTTGGGGTACAGCATGTATTTGGATGTAACATAGTTTTTCTTAGTTTTTAAACCAAATCTTTGATTTATTATATAAGTTAAGGTTAGATCTGTGGATTAACAACTGTTTATGAATTTTACTTGAACGACCGCGGAAATATGAAACTGTATTATCTCATCCAGAAAATCGAGAGAAACAACAGTTTTATTTTAACATCTTTATCATTGTTTAAGCTGGTTTGTAAACATGCCGACTAATTATAGAGCTAAAAGTAATTCCGATGTTCTTATGAAAAGTAAATCACACTTCAGAAGAAAAAGTAGTACAAATATTTTATTATGTTGCTACATAATGTTATTATTATTGAAAGAATTAGTTTATTTTTTTAATTTCTATATTATTAATAATACAAAATAAAGTGATCTAAAATTTATTAATATCTCAATACCTTCTCACCCTTCTACATCGAGTCATCTAACCTTGCGTTATAGGGATAGATGGCATTTTGCACATTTTCATACATGTTTCGTTTTTGTTAAGGCTTTTTAAAACTGACTAGTTTGCAATACTCAGTAATAAACTACAAACACTCCAACATCCATATAATATTACAATAAGTTTTTACTGTAGTTGAGGTAAGAGTTATTATACTTTAAAAAATTTGTGACATCTCTTCCGGACTTACCCTAATGTTGATGTTTTTATTGCTCTACATGCAAATGTTAGGTGTAAATTTATGGTTATGGAGTTAGAACAATGATCTTTGGAATGAAAGGTAATATTTTTTTTTTTTTTGTAAATAATAAAAATAATTGCAATAAACTACAACAAAACAAAACATGATCAATAAGAATGATACTATATATTGAAAGAGTCAGCCAGTACGGTTGTGTGGTCGTGGCGTGTCTTGTCTGATCGTGTAGATAAGCAACATAGCCCGCCCTGTCCAATTGGATGGGTTGCCGCACAACGGCTCGGTGTGTGCTGGCCTTGCAGAGACTGTAGGCTGACAACCTGCATCACTAAAATGCAAGTAAAACATGTCACGAAACAAGTACTTCAGGTACTTGAGGCCTAATCGGCTTCACCAAAAATCTGGATCTACTTCCGGAAAACTAAGTAAGGGCTGTCACAATAGATCTTCTAGGTCGCGTTGACAAAAATCGACAAAACGCTTAAACCCTCATATACATACAATACAATACAATACAATATATTGAAATAAGTCAACCTTAAAACAATGACGCATAGAATGGAAGGTAATAGTTTTTTCTAAATAATAACAACAATTGTAATAAACTACAATAAGACAAACACCATCAATAAGAATGATACTATATATTGAAAGAAGTCAACCTTAAAACAATGATGCATGGAATGGAAGGTAATAGTTTTATGTAAATAATACCAATAATTGCAATAAACTACAACAAAACAAACACGATCAATAAGAATGATACTATATATTGAAAGAAGTCAAACTTAAAACAATGATGCATGGAATGGAAGGTAATAGTTTTATGTAAATAATAACGAAAATTGTAATAAACTTCAACAAAACAAAACACGATCAATAAGAATGACATTGTAGATTGAATGAAGTCAACCCATATTCCAATTACTAAATCAAATTTTCTCTCGGAGCACTTGCGGAATCCTGGGCGAGATCGAGAAATTTCAGGGCATATCCGTTTAGGAGAAAACGTGTGACACATGCGAAGCCGGTGCGTGTTTGGCGCTCGCCTCTGCTCTGAGCAGATCAGCCGCGAAGCGACGAATCTGCAGCGATAGAGGTACGTTCATTGCCTCGCGTGCTTTAATTGGACTAATTTCAGCGCAAATTGAACCGAACTAACGGTATGACATGATACGACTATTACACAAAGAGCAAATGTAGAATTTCATTTCATATTTCCAGGTGAGAGCGGCAAATTGCCTCCCACTAGGGGGAAAACATCAGTGATAATTGTAGATGAAGCGGGGAATTATTGATTTTGAATATTGCTTAATTGTTCATTCTAATTGCAATAAAATACTAGAGGTGGGACCAAAGCCGAATATTTTTCGGAATTTGCCCTACTCTATTTTTTCTTGTTTAACTACTCGAATATTTTGTTTTAATACCAAATATTCGGTTATAAGGAATAAGTAAAATACAACGCTGTTTTATTACATTAAACTATAAAATTTTAATTAATAAATTTTAAACAAAAGATACAAGAAGAACGCTTATGGTGAATGTGAGGCAATAAATGAGAAGTTGGAAAAGTTGTCGACTTGGACTACTAATACCAAACTCAAGATAAAGGTTCGCTCTTAGTAAATAGAAACTATGATACAGATGCTATAAAATTGTTAGTAAAAATCTTAAATCGTAGTCTGGTTATTAAGAATTTGGCTATAATTGACAAAGACCTTAACTTCCGTGACCATTTGACAAAAAAACTAATAGCAGCTACAAATAGACTTCGACATTTATATCAGTATAGCAAGTTACTATCAGCTAAAATAAAATTAAGACTAATTAATACTTTTATACTACTTATACTTGATTACTGCGCGTGTGTACATGTTCCACACTTGACACAAAACGATGAAAATAAATAACGCTATTTCAAAACTCATGCTTACGATTCGTTTATAATGCGCGTAAATATGTTCATATTTCTCCTTTTCGTATTTCATCTAGCTATCATTATATTGACGAATGTGTGCAGATATTCTATCTTTCTCAAGTTTGTAAGTTTACACTAACATGTTTTCCTTTTTGTCTACATGAAAAACTTAAGCTAGGTTCAAAATTGAAAGAACAACATTATCATTTATAAAATAAATCTGATGTGGACACCACATGACTTTCTTATACGCTAAATGTTTTTGCTGCACTTCATTTAAGCTTATTTCATTTGAAAGTAAGATCTTTCCACGGCTAATCATTCTTCAACTTCCATTCGTTTCATATCTTCGAACTGGATAATTATTTGAAAATTTTATTAAAATGTTTACCATTATTACTATTAATTTTTGCACTAAACTCAACTGTTTTCAATCGTTCAAAAACTCGCAAATAATAGTTATTTACATGCGAGGCGGGAAATGTTTCATTTTAGCCGAGCGCTTATATATATATATATATATATTACCGAGAGGCGAAACCTCGAGGTGAGATATAGCGCGAGGCGAAATAAAACTCCCACCGAGGTATGTATACTATTTTATTCACAATCATACGTACAGTTAATTGTTACATAAAGTACAGTATTTTTTGACAACTATTATAATTTGTTTTAACCTATTTTATTGTAGAGATTTATGACAATGTTACTAGGCAACTTCTACATAAATACTTCCAACCCAAGAGATGGAAGTGCAATTTGTTACTTCCAACCCAAGAGATTTGTCAATACAGTTAGGAATGACTAACTTCCAACCCTCCAAAAAGTTAGGAATCGGCATATTACTATAATGATTGTGAATAAAATAATTTACCTAGTTCTATTATTTGGCAGTAAATTATTTAATTTTCCTTGAAATTGACATATTTATTTTTTATAAGAATCAAACAACAAAGTATCTTAACAAAAAATAAACGAGTTTCGACACGTAGAGTGATCATGTTTGCATAAATAAATCTTTCTCCGCAACGAGGACCACCAATCACGCTTTCAGATTGTATAAAAATATACTATTCTGTAAAGCCGAATATTCGGTTACATTTTAAACAAATATTCGTTATTCGGCTATTCGGCTAGACTATTATTTGTTATTATTATATCAGACGGACGAGTTATTGTTTGGAAACAACAACAGTGAAATATAGAAGAGGTTCTGTGCTTGTATGGCACTGTATGAGTGCAGAAGGGGTGTGAAACTTCATTTTTATTGATGGAAAATTTGGTTGTTTGAATTGTTTCTTATATCTTTACACAAGATAATGACCACAAACATACTACACGCAAACTGTTAGAATAGTTATTCTACAATTGTAGACAACAATTAAAAACGCCTTCTCCAGATATGAATCCCATTGTACATCTCTTTGATTTATTTTAAAAAATGTGTAAAGCAAGATGCCCAAAGACTATTAAAAGTACTACATTTATGGTAGAAGCATGGGGTAAAATTTACTCCCAAACTCCAAGAAAATTAGTGGAAAATATGATAAACCGTTTAAGTGAAGTAATTCTAATGAATGGCGGTTCAAAAAAATCATTGATTCTATATAATTTACTAGTGTACAGGATTAAATTGGCTTACTTAGTTGTTATAAGAAATATAATATTTTTTTCTCAATTTCATTATAAAAAATTTAGGAATTCAATACATCATTTTATTTATTAACCCTCCGTTAGTGTGGTGGAAAAAAGTCACACGGTTAGTGTTGTGGGGTATGTCATACCCCAAACAAAAATTCACTAAAACAATCGAAAATTTTGAAATTTTATTAAATAAGCCATTAAATATGTTTCTAAGCATCATTTCAGGTTAAATAAAATCAACAAATGGTACTTAGTAACAATTATTTTAAAAATAGAAATAATTATTTAAAACAATAGCAATTCTGCTTTGGAAAAAACATTGTTTAATATTATTGCATACAAATTATTTATGTATTTAATTTAACAAATAACTTAAACACACTTTAAAGATATATCTTTAGTAAACTAAATAAAAAAAGATTTATAATAATGAAAACAACAGAAAAAAAGTTACGACGTCTCCAATGTGGCACATTCTTCGCAACTCAAAAATGCATGTTCCATGCAAAGTGGAGTATCGCATTGCATACAACCATAAAATGTTTTTCTGTCTTTATTTCTTGGACAAACAGAGCATCTAATGCTAGTCCTACGGCGCTTAGATGCAGGTTTGTGACGTTCTGCTGGCTGGTTTTCACGTAGGCAATATCATCTAGTACATTTTCGGGGAAAAATAGTAGCCAGCACTCAAGCGCGGTATTCTTTTGTTTTGCAATTCCCTTCACGCCAGGTAAGTGAGTAATTATATTCTCAGATCTAGTTCTTACGTTTCTAGTGCTTAGAAGCTTTGACCATTTTGATTTGTCTTTATCTAAATAATAACTTCCTCTAGCGTCCGAATTTGCATCATCATCAGATTGTATCATGTGTTCTTCTTCCGATTCCACATTTAATTCGTTTCCTGTTAAATCCGTTATTACTCTTATTTTATCTATTTCTACTATTTCTTCTGTTTCTTCTCCTTCGGACAGGCTATCTATAAAAGATTCCTCTTCAGAAAGCCCACCATACTCATCCCAAAGCTTTTGTAGCCTGCGCTGCTCCTCTTCGTATGACATTGCACTAGTTTTGTTAAAAAATACTAAAATATTTAATATATATTGTGAAATATAATAAAAAAACAGTGTAATTTACCTTGAAAGTAGAAGCACACAAAAAGTTACGTTAGTAGTGTACTGGGGTATGACATACCCCGTCCGACTTCAACAAGTTCTGACACCGTACTGAAAGTTCATAGACATCTACTAGTGAGCTCATTATGTGAAAATATGTTTAATTTGAAGGTACTGAGCGTCAGATGTCACTAGTTTGTTTAATTGTGATTTTAGAAACGTAAATAGAGGTGCTGGGGTATGGTATACCCCACCACACTAACGAAGGGTTAATATAGTAAGTATAATATAAAATTTATTTCGTGTATGTACCCGTATATTCAATAAAAAACTAAAAGAATAGAGTACTTTTTCCCTTACTGATGTACGGAGACTAATTGGTTAGAGTGTAAATGATATATACATTATTTTTTCTACTCCTGCTTTGAAAATACAATTTTCTGGTTTGTTTTTCAAGTTGAAAGTGACTCTTTGCAGCACTAATAAATGTTTGTTGCATTGTTGCTGCCATGGATAGGCATCACTTGCGCATCACAAATACCAAATTTGCAATAAATGTCAAATTATGTTTAAAAATATTTTTTTTTTCCTTATTTTTTATCTTGCAGGAGTAGAAAAAATAGTGTGTATAACACGTGTTGAAAGTCCTTTGTCGAACACAAACGATTGCAACCTTCGCTTCGCTCAGGCTGCAACTTTCGTTTTGGTTCGACAAAGATAGACTTTCAGCACTTGATATACAAATAACTATTATGCACTACTGCATTTAAAATGTTTGTTTTTCTTCAAACGTCATAAAAGTGACATCTTCTGTGACGTGATTGACTACGTTGAAGTTTAATTTCTATGCCTCCGTAATATAATTTTTTATTCTAGCCGCCGTTTAATTTCTTCGCAGCCGTATGTAGAATCAGCCAATAAGAAGTAATTTGTACAATAGAAATCTGTGATATCGCCCTAAATATCACTATAAAAACTAGATAACCTAAGAATAAAGTTACTAAAAATTATGAATAACTGACAGGTAACCTATATTAAACGTCAAATAGTAGTAGCAATTGTCCGACTCGCTTCGCTCGTCATGCAAACTTCCATGTTCGCCACACAAAGTATCTTTCACTCTTAATAACACAATATACTATTACTTCTTGGTTACCAAGGCAATAACTAAAAGATTGCAGCCCACGGACGGTAAAGTAGAGCAGAAGTTGGCCGGGTGGTAAAGAAAATATCCAAAACTAATCTAAGTTTATAATATCTTGAATTCGTTTTCATACCTAGCCTTTGATTTACGATGACATTAATCTATTAAAGTTTTATTAGCTTCTAGCAAAATATATTAAATAATTTTCTGAAAGAAGCTCCGTGCTTGACATTGGATAGTGTGCTTGACATTTGACATTTTTATTTATTTGCAACTTACTTACGTTGTTTACACAAAAACACCAGGTTATCAAAGCAACGTACTTGCTTAATGTTTTCGGCATGTTATCGTAAAATTAAAAATTACATTCCATTGGATAGGACCAGTGCGTAAAACGTTGCACGTAAACCTTCTCTTTCGGTCCTCTGTACGTAAATTTCAGACATACATAGTTCTGATTCTGAAGCTGACTACAATAAATTGTCGTTCTTTTTACTACTCAATAATCTCACCTCAGCACATTTTACTTTTCCTCCGAAGTGAGTTGAGGCGGATGACAAAAAGAATGCTAGTTTCATACTAATAGTCAGGAATTTGAAAAAATATGTAATAAACTGTGAACGCTATGTATTTATATTTATTTTATTTACCAATTCCAGAGTGATTAACAAACCGTGAGTGATACATGTTTCGCTAAAAATAAATAGCTGGTTGGGTGATAAAAGTCAAAGCCTGTTTCGACAATCAATCCATTTGCAGATTAATGTTTTTGTTCATTGTTTGTATGGGAAATTGAATCATGCTACGATTCATGAGTTTAACGATTTTTTATTGAAACATATATGAAATTTTTGAGCAATCTACAAAGACAAAAGTTTTGATATTAAAATTCAAAATTCTAGGAATGTTCAATATTAAATTTTTAAAATTTAGTATGACAAATATTATGTTTATTATTGATTTTTTTGCGGAATATACGCAGGTAACAAGATCTGTATTTACCAATATCGTAACCAAATCTTGACTCAGTCTCGTGTTTGATACCTAATATCAACGGTAAACAAATTCCAAGCAGATTTGTTTCTGATTGGTAGAAGATCCATTATAAGCTGCAGGTATATTGTGGCTATATTGACAATCAACATTATTTATTTCAAAATAATATTTCAGAAAGTAAAATCCTTCGAAACATTATATTCAGAAAAAAATATAAAATATTATAGTTCAAAATATTTTAAGGTAAAAAAATAAAATTCAATTAAAATTTAGGTATGCGCTTATTGAAATAAGATTATCAAAATCAATTCAATTAGATTTGATTATATTTATGTCACAATTTCTTTTATTCTGTAACGAAAAATTTTCAGCAGTATCTTTTTATCTTGGACCGTATATTTTTGTGATATAAATGTTGAATGAAAGAAAGTAAAATTGAAATATTAACTACACGTGAATATTTTACAAATGTGTATTTTCATTTAATTTTACCCAAGTACAGAATATAAAAAACTTCACAAAAACTGTGTGTTTTGGTTATAGGTAAATTAAAAAATTTTCCCTCTCTCTACCAAATATATATAAATTTAGGTTACTTAATATTGATTAAAATGATATCTTTTATTATTTTTATTTTTGTGCAGGATAAAAATGTTACCAATTTAAATTACAATTTTATAAACAAAATTTGAGTATTTTTTTAATATTTTACAGAAATTATGTTTTTTGAAATATTTATCTCTGAATTATTCTCAAAAAATTTGAAAATAAAAAGAGTACCATACGTTCAAAAATTATTGTAACCTTACTGCACTACCATTAAAATTTAAAAAACGCACTATTTTTGCTAATTTGGAAGTAGATTGTTAAAGGTAGTTGAAATTATTTCCTTTTTTAGTTTCATACAAGAATTGTTTCAAGTAACAGATTAATACATTAATGAAGTATGTTCCTAACAACTTTATTATTTTCTGTATTGAAAAGCAATAAAAATTTCGCTACTTGTGTTGACTATGTCTATTCTGTGTTGTGCTATACTTCATAAAACTAGGTTGTAAACAATCATCTCTGTTTATTTTATTGATGAAAATGTTTACCGTATGAATTCAATTCACGCAACGGTAACTTGCTTTACACAATAGAAACATTAGAAACATGTTGTCATCTGGCAATAATATTTGTTATAATTTTCAATAGTTAACAGCTTTGAATATTAATGTTAGAATAACTGTTAGATTGTCATACTGCGTAACAGTTTTATTTTTATTTTTACTATTTTTTAGCCTCGATTTTAGTAAATACGTAAGATTAATACCATTTCAATAATAATACGTTATTATTATATCTATTCTTAATAAAAAAATTGTTCAGATAACCGATAAGACCGCATAGTTTTCTATGGAACGTAATTTGGTTCTTGCATGTTCCATCATTTTTTGGACGGCAAGAACATCCACTTTTTACCTCTCGCCACTCAGTAAAAACGATATTGGAATCATGCTAAAAATCGGATAGTGAGTTTTTAATGGATAAGCACGTTTTGAAGTCTTTATAATACGATTTAAAAAAATTTACGATGATGTCTGTTTGTTTGTAAGTACAAATTATTTTAATAATTTATTTTAATCAATAAAAAGTATAAAGAAAACAAACAATAAGTTATTTGCTGGCCACATCAGATTTTTATGTAAATTATAGGTACTTCTTAGATGCTTTTCATTTTGAGCTACCAAAGAAACCAAAATTCTTCAATATAGGTCTCGCTTGAGGCACCATTGTTGTGCATTTTCGAAATAAAATTGATGGCATTTGTGGTTTACTTGTCTGTTCTTCGCGTGTAACCCGGTGCTAGGTAAAGCCAGAATATTGTTTGATCGATGGGTTGACATATTTTTATAAAATTTCTAAGCTCAAAATGAGGACAGCTAAGACGTACAATTTACCTATATGAAAATGTGGGAAGTTAAGGTTGTTGTTGTCCAAAGATTGTCTCCATGAGTTATCTGAATATTAATTTTAATTAAGAGTAGATAATTAAGTGTTATTGATAAAATGTGAAAAAATAAAAAGGTATATATAAATTTTAATTTTACTTTTTTTCCAAAAACTTTTAAGACATACGTTACAAGAGAAAGGATAAATACTTAGAGACGTAAGAAAATAGTGGAAGAAAATGTTTATTCTATTTTTTTGTTTATATTTTAATACATTAGTTTGTAAATAGAAATATTAAACAATGTTTTATTATTTAAAAAATCTTTGATCTATGAACTTATATAAAAATCAATAAAAAAAATAATCTTAAGAGATGAAAGGCAAAGCACTTTTTTTTTTGTTTGAAATAGAAATAGTGATGCCATTATTAGATAAACAATTACATAAACAAACCGCGTTGTCAAATGTCACAATCTTGACGTCCAGTTTCATTTAAATAAATGTACTTTGATTTTTCTTCGAAAATAAGTACATAGGTACAATTTTTAATTTTAGTAATTTAATAATATGTATTTTACATAAAATACCAAAATAAAATCATCTTGAAATTAATCTTGTGACCGCAAATATATTACATCGTGTTCCTTTTTTAGAGTGATGTTATGTCACAGGCATCACAGGTACACACCCCCTGTTTAAATATTAAAAACAAAACACAGTAATAATCTGTTTAAAAGGTGTCATCGTAAAAAAACCCAGTAAGTTACCGCTGTCCATAGAATACATTGTTAACTTTTTTATTTTTGGTATGGAAAAAAACCTTTAACTTATTCAGAATCATGAAAGGTAAAGAAAACTTATGAAATCATATTTAATCAAAGTATGAAGTTCAATAAGGATGCATATATGAGCATTGATTTTCTATAACGTTTGTAAAGGAGCAAGTAGCTACTGTGGAAAATTTCATAAAAGTAAAATATTCTACAGTGGTTTCAATTGGGAACGTTCATATTCATATTAATACTTCTTATTCATATTTTATTAAATATAAAATTTTGTTTATATTTATTCATCACCAACGAAGAACGATCTTGTTAAAATTTAAAAATTTAGTTTTTATTTTATGAATAAGCACGTTTCAGTAGGGATCCTATACAATCCGATAATAATATTTTTACGATAATGTCCGTGGATGTGTTTGTAGGTGTGCCTCTTAACGACTCAAGTATACCTACACGATTACTCAATTTCCATCAACGATGAAATTATGAAAAACTGAATTTAGATATTTTATTATACCGGGTGTCCCAGCTCGACCGACACATGAGAGATTTACATAGGAAATCAGTTAATTATGAATAGTATCTCCCTAGTGCATGATATTAACTTGAAATTTTGTATGCTTATGGGGAATATTATTTCTATGGATAACAGTTATTTGAATATGTAATTTCGACTGCAGGGCGAGATTTATTAAATTTAAAATCTAATATTTTTGTTCAAAATCAGTCAGCCATGGAAATAAAAGAAAATATCTATGTGACAGTTCTGACAGTTAATGACATGCCATTGTAGATATTTATATTTTTGTAATATTGGTATATTATTTAACAAAAAAGAAACAAAATTCAACTTAAATAATATTAAAATACAGGGAATAAAAATTAAAATCAGTGATAATTCACTAAACTGTCAGATAAATATTTTCTTTTATTTCCATGATTTTGAACAAAAATATTAGATTTTAAATTTAATAAATCTCGTCCTGCAGTCGAAATTGCATATTTCAAATAAGTGTGATCCATAGAATTAATATTCTCCGATAAGTATACAAAATTTCAAGTTAATATCTTGCACTGGGGAGATACTATTCACAATTAACTGATTTCCCATGTAAAACTCCCATGTGTCGGTCGAGCTGGGACACCCAGTATGTACAAGGCAGTAACGTCACCAGCCAATTTTATTTGGGTGGACACAGGCCGGTTCGACATTTTTCAAGGTGGGCACCCAAAGTATTGAAGCAGTACTGCCTGCCTGTAAAATTTTGTTATTAATAATATTAGGAATAATCCCTACTATGTATTAAATATTTTATTGTCAAACTATGTTACGTAGAATATATTTTTGTATAATGAATTTTTGTGTGACAGTACGGCACGAGACCATATTTGTGGCTGACGTCTGGCGTCGCGATGGATTGTCCTTTTCTATGGAAGTCTTTGTCTGCTAGTGGCTGATGTCTGGCATCCAGACGACCTAGTGAACCCTCCGTTGTCCTCCGAACTCACTGCTATGCACTAGAGGCCGATGTCTGGCAGCATGGTGATTTCTCCTTTCCTGTGGAAGTCTTTGTCTGTTAGTGGTTGATATCTGGCATCGGGACGACTTAATTGATTCTCCGAACCTGCTGCTGTGCGCTGATGGCCAGTGGCGTATTTGAGAGGTGGGGGGGAATGTTTTCGTCGACAAGACGATCACCCCCCCTTAAAGGGGCAAGGTTTTTGAATTTTGAAAATAATAATAAATAAATCTGAAGCACAAAGACACAGTCATTATAAAGAATTGGTTGATTTGAAGTAGAATTGTCAAGAACAAAAACTATTTGCCGAAATATTGTTGTGAAAACACAAATGCCTAACTTATAATAAATCTGATATTACCGTCAGTGAAAATGAAGTTCTGATACAATTTGTGCTTATATTTGCTTACAGGTAAATAAATTATTAACAATATTAATAACGTTACCTGTAAGTATGACTACGACTGAACGTAGCTTTCCTATATTAAGAATATTAAAACTCCTTAAAGAAGTTGGATTCGAAGAAAGTTTTGACCCGATTCGCATGAAGAAAAAAAATTGTTTACAAATTTAATTATTCTTTTCTATGTAGAAATATAATTTTTAATATTTTTTTCTCTGTTTCGGAATTAGAATATCATATTCCAGCACGCTTATTGATGTTAGAAGGAGCTTCATTCTTAAACGATTTTTGGTTATATTTTGTTATTTGAGATTGGCATGACTGCATTAAATACACAAAATATCTAGGCAACTGACAAAGTAATTCTAATTTACCTAGGCAACAGACGAAACGGAAATCACTGACACCAACCTAACTATTCTATCAAAAAAATCCCTTAATGGAAATTGTCAAATATTATTATAAAAAATAATGTAAATAGAAGCCGAAACAGAGAAAATAGTATAAAACATTCGTTATAGAAGGCAATTCAAGCACTCGTTCGTTCGGGCACTCGCTGCTTCGCGCTCGTTCCCGAAATTCAAACTCGTGCTTGAAAAAGTTGCCTTCTACAACTTATGTTCTAATATACTATTCTAATTCAATGATTGAACTCAATTTTGTGGTTAGCGTTATTATATATTGTATTGCTTATGATTACTTAAAAAAAAAAAAAATCGCCTCCCCTCAGGAAAATTTCTGAATCCGCCACTGCTGGTGGCTAATGTATGGTGTCGCGGTGGATTCTCCTTTCCCATGGAAATTGTATGGTTATATCCAATCAGCAGAAATCTCCCGTAAAATCCTATATTCACTAACTTCGAGGCTTCTCAAAGAAGCTAGGTAGGTGTCTGTCATTTTCTTTTGTACACTCCACAAATATTAATTATATTTGTCACTATAATATCATATTTCAATTATTTATTATCCAAATGAGAATGATTGGCGTACAATTGTAAATAAAATTTAAACAATATACAACCGTGATACGACACAGGTAACCACGAAGGCTGGAGGGCACTCAATGGCAAACGCAACTGATCGCTTGACTGTGTGCTCGCCGAAGCCGGTTCATGTGTGCTCTTGGGGCCGGTAGGACCATGAGCTCACAGATAGTAGGATGGTCCGTGGCTCACAGGCCGGTTATTGCGATTCAGATCCTACAAAATATAAACAATAGCCCTCTGACAGAAACGATCGCCCAGCAAACAAAATTTATCAGGACTCTGAACCAATAAATATAAAACCCCACGCAAACCAACATGCACACAATAATTAGAATTGTGACTGACAACCAATATCAGATATATATCTTTCCTAAATATTAAATAATACATATTTAATTACCAATTTATTATTTGGTCTCTCTATCTGAGGTTTTGGCTATGGTTTCCCTCAGGTTATTAAAGTGAAAACCGGAGCACTTAACGATTTTAATTAAAAATAAATGCACAAGATAAATATTTTGTCTTTACTTATTTAAATAAATACGTCGTAAGGAGAGTTAAACCTTTCACTAGACGATCAATGACTAATATGTATACGGAGGAGGTAGGTACCGTTACAGTATTAGAAAATCAGTAATAAGTAAATATTATTTAACAAGAAATAAAGAACAATATTTTAAATGACATTCAATTTAACATTATACATGTATGTAGGATGAGTCTACTTTCAATAAGTCATTATGAAGGAAGGGAATAGACGCAAAAGACGTTGGTATTCAGAAGGTTTTTCATATTTTCATTTCCGTTTTAAGACAAATAAACGAGAAATAAATTGTTACAATTGTATGTCCATTTCTATAGAGGCAATAATACGTCATAGCGAAATAGCGGTAAAACTTTATAATTTATTATAACTAAATTATATATTTTTAAAGTTAGACTATATATTTGTTAATATTGTTTTGTAGCAAATTATTGAAAAAAAATTCAAAATACGTTGAATCTGATTACTTCTTGTGTTACCTCTGAAGATAATTAATTGTTCAGCACCTTCAATGCTAATAGTTATATAACTATTTATTGTTTCTGGATTAAGGCGGTTTTTAATTTTATTATTAATTCTTTTATGGTGCTAAAATAGTTTTTCGTTGCCACCACGTTTGTTTTTAATTTCAAACCCAAAAGATTTAATTCACCATATCTCAAATTGTTTTTAGTTAGTATCCTTTGATAATTTAGAAAAACATAATTAAATTATCTTAAATTATCTCTCAACTCATCATATTTTAAATCTAAATATTTACAACTTCTTCGGGAGGTTTTAATTAGTCTTTTTTAGAATTCATGATATGTATGTAATTTTACAAGAGAATTAATTAATGAGAATGGTAAGTAATTGTAAACCTTCTAGCCGGATTTGATATTGTAAGTATTATCATATTTATGAGAATATACAAATTATAAAAAGAGTTTAATTAAACGATTGATACCGATACTAACTACCAACTATCAGAATTTTTAAAATTAGAAAGTTTGTGTCTTTTTCTAGATCTAATTTATAAGAGAGGACATATTATATTTATTTGAAACATTAATTATTTTTAATTAATTACTTAATTTTAAAAATATATTACTTTTATGTTTTCAAATGTACCCGTATATTAGGAGTATTATTATGAAATGTTATTGAAATTACATCATTTAAAATGGTTAGTAATTTTCTGTTTATTCATTTAATTAACTACATACAAATATTTTATTTTGTAGTCCACACGAAAAACCTACATATGTTTATATGAAAAAAGAAAAGTGAACATTATAGATAATTTGATTTTATTTAAAGTAGGGCAACAGAAAATATAAATCTTTATAGTACGTATACATATAACTGTTAATTTTCATATTAACTTTTTACTGCACATATGTGATGAAAGAAATATATGTTTATGTACAGCAGAACTACAATTTAATATAAAGACTGATATTATGAATAATTACCACAAATATTAACGGATGTCAGTTTAAACGTTGAAAACAATCAGCAATTTCTTAATAATTATCGCAACAATTTTAAAGAAACTGGACCGACAAAATAAGTAGACCAACTACATAACCTAAAATCACTAAAAAATTTCACTAATCAACAAAATATTTTAGTGACAAATAAAAATGTCTCACTTTCTTAATTTCCTTTTAGGAGAAAAAATATTTTTTACAGCCGTCATAATTTAGCAGTGGAATAAGCTCCGAAAAGCTTTAGGCAATAACAACGCCCACAACTGTAAAGCTGTTGATCATTAGATAGCACTGTACCATCCGGAGTTAATTAAAGGTCATAGAAACACTTGTCGAGTGGGAAAATTGTTTTGTCGTATCGGAGAAAATATATGGGGCTATTACAGAATATACATTACATTCTTGGCCTCGTTTCCTCACTTAAAAATACTACCAAGGTACTAAATTACAACTCATCAATTAATTCTTCTCAAAGTCGTGTTGTAACTTGTGGCTGAAGGGCAGGTGGGGGTGGGGTAACATATTTCAGATTGAACAACCTGTTGGTTCAGGCATAAATTCGCAATGTTCCTACACAGTTTAATGAAATAAATGTTATTTGTATCAAATAAATAATTTATTGTATCTGTTAATATTCATCGCAAAATAGGAAAATTTTGTTTTTCGTCTTCTGTTTTCAATATTTGCACTGGTTTCCGTTTGATACGTTGTGGCTTAGATGTGACTAGTTTATAAAATCATTACATATTTGTTTTATATAAAATAACAATTATCAAACTAATATAATATATATCAGGGAATATAAACTGATTTAACCCTACACCTACATGTGATCAGGCCCACCTAAATATTGGACAATAATTTCATTAATATTATATTATTATTTTTACTTATTTTTACCCGGGATATATTGGCCATATATTGACCATATAGGGAACATAATATTCGCTGTATAGTGAACATATATTAGCGATGTAGCAAATGTTTGGTATCTATATTGGAAATTTCATAAATAGGAAATTCCATATTCCAATTCTCCATTTTTTAAAAGTGTCTTTAAAATGACAATTGTTTTCAAAGTTTCATTCATTGAATTTTTTATATTGAATGTTTTAACTCATTCAGAGAAATGATTTGAAGAAATTAAGGCTTTTTACAAATTGAAACCGCAGTATAATGCGCATATATAGGCTTTATATTACTGTGCTAAAACACACAAACCGCTTCGATTTTATTCGCTTTGCGTTAAACGATTACCGAAAAACTTTGCTGTAAACGATTAACGAAAAACTTTGCTTTACATTTTTTTATGTCGAAGCTTTTCCTGAGGTTTTCAAACTTCCTATCAAATATCTACCGAATATAACAGTATTAAATGTTTTCTAAAAATATACGAAAAATTTTATGACCTGCTATCAAGATCGTCGCTATATTGCCGCCCTGGTGCAAATCATAGCATAATCTGTCTAGAGAATTATTGAAATCACTTTCAATAAATATTATAGCCGTTATTTAGTCCCTCCTGGATCATAGTTGAACGCAGGAATTTTTTTATAATTTGTAATTTAGGGATGGAACACTTACGACTAGCTACCGATACAGACCCAGAAATTATTAATAATATTCAATATTCAGTGTTATAAATTTTAGATATACTAACAGAAAGTTCACAGTAGTTCAGAACGTGGTTCCGAACTCCTAACGATCTAAGCGTGAATTTATATTACTAGAATCGACTTGACTAATGTTGGGACGACTCAGAACCGATTGAGAATTTTGTTTGTTTTTCCTAATCTATAAAAGCACAAATCACAAACACCTGTTAAAGGAAATATCGTGCTTTATATTTAAATTGAATAAATGGATGGTAAGTTCTAAAATATAATAGTCGTTTAAGATAATGATTTTCTTAATAATTTTAGTTATCCAAGAGTTTTTACGGCAAATCCAAGAGATTCGGGCCTCGAAATTAACAAAAAATAATTCCCTTAAAACAGAAGAATCACTGTCTTCTTCCATTATAAATTTAAATAAAATAAGTGGTGTTAGAATGCACGTTCAATTGAGTCGAATTAGAAATTCTAAAAAAATCCTAGAACTTTCAGAATGAGTTCGGAAAACAATTCACTCACTCTTGAAACATTGCACGATAAGTTCTGAATTTTTAAATCAGCTCGTTGGAACAATAAAATGATATAAAAATGTAAGTTGGTAGTAATTCATCAACTAAAATTCTCTCCCAACTATATTTTCGACATATAAATTGCGGTCGCATGCCGCTTTTGTATACGAAGCAGCAAGCGAACAATGCAGCAATAATAAAAAAAATATTTATTACAATTATTTTTTGCCGCCCTTCAGGTTTTGCTGCCCTGGACCCCCGATTAGCATGACACTGCAAATAGGAATTCTTAACAGTAATGCCGTGAGAGAATATGTCAACCAATGTGATAAGAACAGCCACAGTAATAGTAGAGTGCTAGAAGGCCTGAAAAGTGTCATCCCGTGGGGGTTTTGAACGAAAAAGATGGGACCTTCAGAATCTTGAAGCTTATACCTCATATAGTGAAATGCCAGAGTCGTCAAAAAATTGTCCTGTGCCAAAGGGCCCAAATCAAAATTTTGGAGTTACGTACAAGAGTCGATATGAAATGCAGTTTTACACCTACTGTCCAAATTTCATTAAAAAGTCTGTACAGGTTTTCCATTAAAATCAAATTGAATTTTTGATTTAACACGGGTCCTTATGAGCCCAGTCTGAAGAAATCTGCTCATATCTCCGTTCGACTAGCCGCAAAAATTGTGTCTTTTTACAAGTTTTTCACATTTCTCAACTAATATCTTCAAAAGTAAGCGTTAAATCAAAAAATGATATTTGAAAAAGTTTTAGCTTCACTTATTATCATTGTAATAGTACTTGTTCCATAATTTTAGTGCAAACAGTTTTCGTGTAATAGTAATTTTAAGGAAATACTGCACTTTTAACCTTGAGCGGGATTCCGCATCGCTCGCTGCTTACCCCTCACGTCTCCAACCGCGCGCGCTGCCTTTGCCAACAAACTGAAATCATAGCAACTCAACATAAATAATAATAAAAAATATTTCTAAGGCAAAAAAAGGTATTATTACTTGTACGAAATCATATTTTCAATATTTATAACTATGTGAAGTATAAATGTGATACTTTAATAATATTAATGGTAATCAAAAATTAATATTACTGAATCAACAAAACTTTATTTGGAATAAACTTAAATAATTTGTAAAAATCATAGAAATTAAATTATCAGACAGTCGTCGCTTTCTTCTGAAGGTGGTTGTAGGATTTCTTTCTGGAATGCTGGTGTGACATTGTGGAAATTGTTTTGACCCATACACGTACAGGACCCAATATAGGATCACTTGTTTTCCTTACAACTGCAGGACTTCATTCGGCTATCTATTATTATGAAAATTAGTTTATATTTAATAATATTTAAGTATATGCATCTATGATACTTTTTTACGACCACATGTTATTAATACGATGATATTTTCCAAAGTTGATGACATGATTTAAAAAGTAGGAATAATTATATTGTTCTTTATAATGTTTAAATAGTCTGGTAAATTTGGTAATGGTTCTAAAGAATTTATCGAAACTTTAATAATAAGCTTAAGCAATGTCTAACTGTCTTCTGTTGGTGGTAACTTATCTTAACTATTATACTTCAAGTAGCTAACAATCCTCGAAGGAAATTTAATGTAGAAATATTTTGATTTTTACCATATAATTGAATTATCAATTTTTCTATATTTCTAAAAACATTTTCATTAAATTCATATACTCCAAATTCTACCAACAATTGCAAGTTTTTTTTCCCATATTAGAAATTTGACATTTTATACTACATCCTGTTAAAGCATGAAATGCCGAAAGCAAAAGAATTTTTTGATCAATTTTAAGGTCATGGATAAGAATAAATCTCTTATCTATTGTCTTTTTTACCAATCTTCATCCAAATTTCTTTAGTTAAAAATTCTCTGAAAAGGCACAGAAGGACTAAGACATCAGTGTATCGGCCTCTTCATGATTTGATGGCCAATAATTCATCAGTAAATTGAAAATAACTTCTGTATTAATAAATTTAAAACAATCCACCGGTTGTAACAAATTCAAAACTCTGATTCTCAGAAAGTTTTGTCACCTCACACGATATAAAATTTGTTAACTGGCGTTTGTTGAATGTGGAGTGTATAAATAAATTCCATTTTTGAGGTAATGGTATTGATGGTGAGTCAGTATTTTTTTAATGGACTCAGTTGATTGATACTCGCTTAATTCTAGTGTAGTCTCCATGTAATGGTCTAAAACTAAATCTATTCTTTTAGCACATATTTATTTTTAAATATTATAAAGGCTAATGTTTCTAGGTAATCCCCAAATGTTTTTACAACGATGATTGATGTCATCAATAATACATATTTTAACATCTGCATTAAAATTTAACTTCTTTATTATTTAAACTATGGTTGGCAAATGGTGGACAATATAATTACTTCGATTTTTCAAACCATATCATCAACCAACAAAATATCGTCGTATTAACAACATGTGGTTGTAAAAAAGTATCATAGATGCATATACATATATATTATTAAATATAAACTAATTTTCATAATAATAGATAGCCGAAGGAAGTCCTGCAGTTGTAAGGAAAACAAGTGATCCTATATTGGGTCCTGTACGTGTATGGGTCAAAACAATTTCCACAATGTCACACCAGCATTCCAGAAAGAAATCCTACAACCACCTTCAGAAGAAAGCGACGACTGTCTGATAATTTAATTTCTATGATTTTTACAAATTATTTAAGTTTATTCCAAATAAAGTTTTGTTGATTCAGTAATATTAATTTTTGATTACCATTAATATTATTAAAGTATCACATTTATACTTCACATAGTTATAAATATTGAAAATATGATTTCGTACAAGTAATAATACCTTTTTTTGCCTTAGAAATATTTTTTATTATTATTTATGTTGAGTTGCTATGATTTCAGTTTGTTGGCAAAGGCAGCGCGCGCGGTGGGAGACGTGAGGGGTAAGCAGCGAGCGATGCGGAATCCCGCTCAAGGTTAAAAGTGCAGTATTTCCTTAAAATTACTATTACACGAAAACTGTTTGCACTAAAATTATGGAACAAGTACTATTACAATGATAATAAGTGAAGCTAAAACTTTTTCAAATATCATTTTTTGATTTAACGCTTACTTTTGAAGATATTAGTTGAGAAATGTGAAAAACTTGTAAAAAGACACAATTTTTGCGGCTAGTCGAACGGAGATATGAGCAGATTTCTTCAGACTGGGCTCATAAGGACCCGTGTTAAATCAAAAATTCAATTTGATTTTAATGGAAAACCTGTACAGACTTTTTAATGAAATTTGGACAGTAGGTGTAAAACTGCATTTCATATCGACTCTTGTACGTAACTCCAAAATTTTGATTTGGGCCCTTTGGCACAGGACAATTTTTTGACGACTCTGGCATTTCACTATATGAGGTATAAGCTTCAAGATTCTGAAGGTCCCATCTTTTTCGTTCAAAACCCCCACGGGATTAATTTTTAAGCGTTTTATTCGGCCGCTGGCACTCTACTATAATCCGTAGCTCCGATGGTAGAGCGACAACCCGGGAAGATGTAGGTTTCGGGCTCGAGTTCAAATCCTGTCATTTGACATATTCTTTACACAATTTATTTATACAACAATATACTTTTATTATCTTATTTAATTACGATATTTTTACTGTAGAAGGTATGGTTAGTCCACAAAAAAGTGATATGTCATTACACTTCCCAAAATATGACGTATTAAAAATTGCTACTAAATTTTTAATTTTTATTGTAAATGTAGTTAATTCGTTACAAAAAAATTATTAAATTTTATTCTCTTTAACAAACTAACAATTTAATTTTTTAACCAATTTTTTTAACTGTTTTAGTTGGTTGTTTACCTATATACATCATAAAAGTCATTGTTAACTATATTACTGAATATATAAGTATCCTAATAAAATATAAAATATTGATGGATGGTTTTTTGGGAACACGAAAATTGATACCTATGTAAATAATTTCTAGGCCTTTAGATTCCTGGTATTTACATTTCATAGTTAAAAATAGGACATATCGAGCTAAATTTGCCATCATCAGCATTCAGCAGAATATGTGCATGAGAATTACATTGGATTGACATACGTATGTTACAAATTTGTACTTGATAAAATTGAATTCAACGTGACTGCGTTTTTACTTTTTCATTATTTTTAGTAGACATATTTTAGCTTTACAAATGAAATTTTATTGTTTTTTTCCTTTTAGTTTTATCATGTAGCGAAAAACCCTTAATTAAGAGTAATACTTCGGTATGAATCAATTTTAAAAACAGTGATACCAACCAAATACAAAATTATTGTTTAATTAATGCAAGAATCCTCTTTTTTGATGTACAGATTTTGTTTTCCTCGAAAAGCAGATCTAATAAAGATCATAAAAGAATAATGAATATGCTAATAAGTTTTATTTTCAATTTCTAAAATCGTGAATTTTGACGTGTTATTTCTGTAAAAGGATTATAAACAACAACATGCTACAAAATGAAAAAAAAAGTGAGACACATAATACGATCCAGCTTTCCTTGGAAACACAGTGTATTTTTCAAGCTTTAGCAGAAAAACAAAACTGGAAAGCAAATATGCTCTAAATCCTATTTTGAATTACGTTCTCTTGTGGAGATGTAATCTTTTCACTGCGTATGGAATAAAGTATACAGTTTGTATGTAAGAACAAATATCTATGTTTATGTTATTTATGCATACACAATACTGTCCTTTGTAAGCCATAGCATTAAAATTCTACCTCGACCTATTTCTTTTACATACATATTTTAATTCTTTTCCTTAATAGCACAACATTTCTAGGGAAAATAGAGCTTCAAGTGTCTCAGATACTTAAAATTATTTTATATTTTAATGAGGAAAATTGTTAGCTTACAGTCTGCAAAAGATTTAAAGCATATGCTTTATTCTGAACAACTTCTTCACGGCGTTATTTTAAAAATATTACTAGACCCCAATTTTTATAAAGAAATCTTCATGAATATATGAACAAGTAAAAAAATCACAGATATGTAGAAGTAACGAAGTGTATAAAAGCAAAAACTTATATTATCTTTGTATATAAATTAACAAATTGAGGTAAAAAGTTCAGAAGCATGGTTGGCCTCATTTAAGTCATGATATAGAAAGATAAAGAAGATACAAATTATAACAAAAATTTTGTTATTTACTACGAAACTATTAATAATATTCAATATATGTTCTGTATATAAATTTATCTAAAATTATATGATATTTTCTTACTTTAATTGTCATATAACAAAATAAAAATATAAATATTTAAATGTATAACTAAAAGTAAAAAAAATATATTACTCTTCCTACTTTTATTTAGATGAATCGTTTTGGTTTTCGTTTATGAAATAAAATATTTATATTGCAGTAACACTACTCATGATTTATTTTATTTAAAAAAGAATCAATGATTTTAGATGTTTTTTAAATACATCACGATTTTTGCCAACCTTGTTCAGAAGAACTGTATTAACGATGTCAAAAGTCATTTATCATTATTAAAAAAAACTTTAATTGTTCTTTGATATTATTTTTCACTCGTACTCTCGTACTCAGTACTTGTACAGGAAACACAGAAATATGCAACTTATTTATTTATTGGCTTGGCTATAACCAGCAATTAAACACGAGGATTTTTTTTTAATATTTGCAAAATTATGTTTTCTGGTAATATTTCAATGATAAAATATTTACTAATAAAGCCATTGTTGTATATTTTTACTTTTATCGTTATCATTTATAGAGCCTATATTTTTACTTCGTAATAATTTGATTAACCCATTGTTAATAAGGTACTAAAAATATTGATAATGTTTTATTTACTTGTAAAATGAAAATAATCTTTCTTCAGCATCGTTCTCTTTCAGTCCTGCAATTTCAGAAAAAAATGTGTATTTACTTGGTCGTCAAAGTTTCTTTTATGACTCGGCAAATAACTTTTCAATTAATCATAAAAAGTTAAATTTGCCTACCTTGACAAATAAACATACAGATTCTATGTAACAATGAATTCAAGTCATCAATAACATGAACGACAGCTATGGCATTCCTTCAGAACACAAGTAATGACAAAATATTTGTAAAAAAATTAGAGTAACCTGAAAAATATATATTTTTTATTTTCTATCAAACATGTATGAATATCGTCAAATATTTAAAATTATGTTTTCTGAAAAGATCATGTAAATTAGTAATTTATCGTTTATAAACACGTGTTCATTTTAAGTGGCACGCTGCTATCTTTTTTTGAGAAAAATACATGTATAATTTTGTTTTACGTATTTTCTAATCTTATTCGTATACTTCAGTAGGTAAATTAATAATGAATGTTCTTAATTTTGGCTCTGCAGAATTATCTTCGTGTATTTTTTTATTATTTTAACTAGTAGACACCATAATCTCTATAAGTATTGCTTGAATTATTTTCGTAGATTCATATTGAGCAGTAGAATAAAAATGATTAAAAATTGAATTGAGCCAGTGTAAATTTTAAGGATAAGTACTAGAAGTATGTTTCTGACGCAATTTATTGGTTATCTGCTTGGTCTACGTTGTCAGAGTCATCTATTTGTGAGTATTAATATCACAAGCAATTCGTATTTTACATTTTGTAAATTATAAAAAGAATCAGTTTATTAAATCCCATAGAAAAGTCCAAAAACCTATTCTAACATAATTAATTCTGTATTGAAACTTTCATATTATTAATAATCAAAATCTTTCTTTTTGTTTTCCTGTAGCATTTTTCCGGTCACCATATTTGATTTAATTAACTTAACGTACATAAAAACATATTTGCGAGAAATAATTGCAACAATTATGATTTATTTCCACGTATGTAATTTCTAAAGCGTTCTTCATCATTAGCAACCGTCCTAATTTCATCCACGTGTAAAAATCATTTAGAACTTCAACGCGTGAACGCACCATTAAAAAGAAGACAAATATAGCTAACTAACCCAATTTGTCTGTCATTGGAACTTGTAAATTGATGTTAAGGTTCATATAGCCCATCGTAAGCGAAGAATAATTGGCAACTTTGAGATGACACCCTCGTATAAAGCCGACGGCATGACACGCGTGTTGCACACGTACACAACATGACATCTCGTCCGGGAATCCTTGTTGTGATCGGTTGTTTGTTGTCCTGGACCAACGCACAAGCTCCTGCTCGTAAGTAAGATGCTTTATTGTTTTATACATTTTTTATTATAACTGGGAATATTTGTTCGTTTATATTTCACAAAAATCGTGACAGACGTAACAAATTATCCCTTCCACTATGTACCAAAAATATTTAAACCAGTAACGTACCGAAGGGGGCGAGGGGGTTACCTGGGTGTACTCACCTTCCTCTCAAGATGCTTTTTTAATAATGTCGTTTAATGTATTAATATTTTTAAAATTCATCTCAAAAAAGAAATCATAATTATAATGTACCATTATTCTAATATAAGTTTTTGAAAGTATTATATTAAAATTCACGAAGGGTGGGCAGTAGTAATCTACAATTTGTTGAATGATATTTATTCACATTGGAAATATCAATAAATCACACTGCAAGCTATGTATGTGTAGTTAGTTTAGCTCATCGAATTTAGTTGAACTTTTGGCTATAGTGTTGCGAAATATGAATTTTAAATATAATGTAATTTTTTTTCTGGCCTGCAATATATTTTTGGAATTTAATAATATATAATGTTTTGACTGAATATGTAATAAACCGTAAATATGCATATAATTTAAATATTGTATTAATAAAGAATGTATTTCAAACTAAATTATTTATGATAAACATAAATTTAATTTGAAATATCAAACCTACCTATAATTACAAATAAATATGAAGTACTAATTTTAAAATTAATGAATGTTCCAGACAAGAAAGAAACAATTAAACTTTAATTAATTATGTCTGAAAATTGATGTAGGTGGTATTTGAAATTTTCATAGTTTATACGTTTTCATTTGTTAAATTGTAGTTAACAATTTTGTTATTTCATTTGATGAGTACGTAATCTACTATTTTCAAATTATTAATATCATTAAACATAATTTAGAATTTAATTAACAAATGTAATATTTTCCCCGTTCTATTTAAGTATGAAAGCTGAAATTTGATTAATAATTGAGAATCTCGACGCCGATGACATATTTCATTATGTTTTTATTAAGTATTAGTGCACGTACAATGGCATTCAGTGAATTCTGAGAAATGTGTGCAATTCCGAAATGCATTGACGCCTGTAGAATAATTGACCATTGCCATGCACCGTTTCTAGCGACGCGCTGGGTAATATTGCCAATAAAGCAATAAGTTTTACGTGCGATATCGTACACAACACAATTATTTCCGTACAACTACCACAAGCTATAAATCAGGTAGAATAATTAGTAGCTCTTCATTAATGAACAGAAGTTAGGAAATCTAACGATCGTGTGTTCAATGACTATGAATCTAGTTTACAGCATTGTAATCAAAGAAAGTTGTATTAGCTAACACCTTGCAGGTATAGTAAAGTTAAAGTTCTCTCTCGGTACTTTCCATCCAGAAAGGTATAACCAATCATTAAATTCGCATTATTGGAACACACAAAAAGATACGGAGAAGAGAAGATTCTTAATGCAAGTCACTTTCTCTTACACCTTTCTAAAGCTTGCCTTGACCGCCTTGACAATGGAGAAGGTCAGAATTCAAGGGCCAACCTGCAAAGAAATTACTCACGTCACTTCAAATAATTAATGATTCATTAATTTCGTCGTTATTTTTATCTGTTTGCCGTTATAAGTTAATTAGCGGAAACCAACCTAATTTACATTTCCGCTATAGTTTTAGACGTTTTTTGAATGCGTTTTTAATAAATTTAATTGTATTATGTAAATTGTAATCTCAAATGGTTATGGGTAACTGTATTGATGAATTTTTAAGATATATTGGATTAATATGTAAACTGGATTTTAATAACTGGTCAATGAACTCGTTACCTACACTCAAATTTTTTATTGCACAGTACATTAATTATTAGAATGTTTGTGTAAGCCTTGAACTTCCAAGTATAAGACATTGGCATTGAAATGAAGGTTATGTTAAGTTTGTAATGTGTGTGTTTCAGCGTCAAATGACGGGTTGTTACTGCCCGTAGCGTTAGGATTCCTGCTAAAAATAGTGTTGGTGGTGCTGGGTGGCATGGTGAAGCTGTTATTCCTGGGTTTTACATCGCTGGGCATAAGCGGCATCTCGCTGGTTCTGGGCATCCTGTTCCTGAAGAACCAAGGCCTGGCGATCCCGCCGTGGTCGCCTCACCACCGGGTGGACCGGGTGCCTGCGTGGCTCGCACCCGTGCCCGCGTACCAGCGTCAGCGGAGTGCCAAGCTGCTGCCGCGGCCGCCAGGTTTAAATAAACCCCAACCTCCGCCGGTTCCGGTAGGCGATCCACGCGCGGAGAAGACCCCTACCACACACTGACCGCCGAGACGCGGAGCCTCCAAAACGAACACCGCAACGCACGCAGACATACACGTATTAGCCAATTAACCAGAAATCCGTGCCACTAGATCAGCCTTTCATCTTAATAGCGATACCACATAGACAGTATATTTATATGCACAAAAAACTTGTGTAACGAGAATTCGTCTCGATAAAAAAAACAACATTAAATTTTTAGCCTATATCTGATGACCGTAACATTGCTCTAGAAATCTTCTTTAGGTTATACCTCTCGCCAAAAAACGAAATAAACAGGAAACGCCCGAGCTGGCAGCAAGCGAGAATCAGCCTTGTGCCGAACGGCGATGGGATCATTGCTCTTAACGGGGTCGCGCCTTCTTCGCAAGTGATTTGACCATTTGTTTCATTTGGATTAGCGCCGAACCGCTCCACTAACTTTGAGGAAGAATTCACTATTCACACTTGTCTTTTTATTTGAGCATTTTTGTATATAAGCCTAGACCAGCGGTCAGTTGATACACATTGATAACTAGTGTTTAGTCTAAACAGCATCATGTGGAAGCTGCTCGTAGTGATCGGTTTCAGCGTGCTAGTGGTGGTCTCTGCCGAAGCAGAGGCTCAGTGTGTTGGTGCCGGGTGCCAGTTGAACGGATTACAAATCATCACCAAGTTCGTCCGGCAGTACCTGGACCACCAGCCCGAGGACATCACCCTCGGCGACGGCGTCCACCTAGTGAACAGCGGCGATGCGGCCATTGCCAGCCAGGCCAGGGCCAACGACGATGGCAGCTTGCTGTCCGCCCTGGAGAGCTTCCTCAAGACCCACGAGCTGCGCATCCGCCTCCCCGAGCTCATGCCCGACAGCGAGAACATCGGCCGCAAGTTCCGCGAAGTCATGGACGACATGGCCAAGAACGACATTGGTGGTGAGTCACCCCCAGGGGGTAAACATCCCCCTCCCCCGAGTCGAGACTAATTGTGTTTGTGTTTCAGAGGGTAGAAAGGGAGGCGGCGGCGGCGGCGGCAAGGGCGGAAAGAAGGGCAACGGGGGCATGATGCTGATGGCTCTGATGATGGGCAAGATGATGGCCGCCATTGGTTTCGGTACGGTGGGTCTGCTGGCCATGAAGGCGCTGATGGTGTCCGCGCTGGCGCTCATGCTGTCCATGATCGTGGGTCTGAAGAAGCTGGTGAGCTCCGGGCACGATGAGGGCGGGCACACCGTGATCCACGCCACGGCCGGCGGCCACGACCACCGGCGGAAGCGCGAGGCTGCCGACCTCGCCTACCACGCCTGGACGGACTACCTCAAGCGCTGACGTGGCTCCGCGCATGCCTAGCTGTACAGAGCACGGTTTGTTTATAATGCAATTGTACTTCGGACTGGTGGTGATGACGTTTTAGTCAGAACTATCAGACTTCTTCTTCCTTCTTCTCTCCTCTATTCTTCTTTTCGGAAAATTTCAGCGTTTCTTCGTTACATACCAATGACAATTTTGCTCAATTCAGAAAGAATTCTGATTCAGTCAACTTTTGCACAACAGTACACATTAGTTCTACTCGAACAAACGACCAAAGTCTAGATGATAGATAACGAAATAGTGCCCATATGAAATAGAATACAGCGACAACCGAATAGGACCGACGCCACGGAGTTTCGTACCAGACAAGAGGACGATTTTCGCTTGATTTCCTTCTTTCGTGATTTCTTGATTTCTTTTAACGCTATGAAATTTTAACCATAATTTATTGTTGAAAATTATTTAATAATTTATATGTAATTTAATGCTGTATTTATTTTTCAATAAAGTATCATGTAAAAAGTAGATGTTGTTTAGATGCGTGTTTGTGTGTGTGGAGTAGAGAGGAGTGACATTAACATTGACCTGTTGGAACCGGTTGCGGTTGATTGGAAACGCAGCAAGTGGCGTGTAACCCAGTGAGACAGTGACCCACATTCCTCCGGCGAGAGGCTACAAGTTTCCCAGGAATGAGGAAGCGAGAGACGCTCACCTCGGCCCAAAGTGGGAGAGAAAGTGTTGTGGGAAATGGGAACGGACCAATAGGTCAGCCCAATCACTGATCGAAATGAAGAATTGGAAATCGTCGAGATTAATTTGTTATGATTAACCTAAATACACCTTCGTTTCTGTTTTACTCTTCAACTTTCTAAACGGTAATTAACACCCGGTGGTGATTTGAAAAGAAAAGGCATAGATAGAGTGGGATCGGGGCATGAGTGTTCCTCGTGCTGTGGTTTACCATCGGCAGACCGGTGAAGTATGCCGGCAGAGGTTTGCGCGCTGCGGCTTTATATGGAAAAAGACAAGACCTAGATACCTACATCCCGTAGCGCTAGGATACGTCATACCCAGCTGCTTCGCCGCTCTGCCGATAGATGGTGATGGGGTCGCTACACTCGCGCTGACTACTCTCCGCTTGGATTTTAATCTTTCATGAGGCGGTTTCTCCATCTTCGATGTGTTTGCTACGACAAGTTGTTTTCTTTAACATCTTATAAATACATATATTCAACAAACATTTTTTTTTTTTTAATTTTTACTCAAAATTATAAATATTTTCAAATGAGTTGCAATAAGGATTACTATAGTTATAATAAAAACTAAGTGACATCTTGCATGTTTATTAAAACAATTTTTTATTATGTCGTTCAAAGACCCTCTTTTTACCACAACATAATATTGATAATTAATATTATTTCTTTTTCTCAAAGAACATGTAGGTATAGGTAATATTATTTATTTTTTAATTAAAATAATCTTAAAAATAAGCTTTTTAAATTATGTACTATTAAACAAAATTTAGTTAATAAAAATGTAGATTGTCTTTTTCAATCCAATAAAGAACGAAGAAATTTAAAAATATAAAAGAAAATAAACAACAAAACAAAATATAAAAGACAATATTAGATTATTCTATTATCTGTTTTATAAGCTCAAAAATGTAACAAAACAAGGAAATTATTTCATTAAATAATAATGGGTATTTAAATTACAAAATGTGCTATTTGTTAAAGCTTAATTCGAATACTACAATTGCATTGCAATGATTTATGTTTAGTTCAATTTTGGTTCAATTATTTACAAATCATTTGTTAAATAAGTTACTATGACTATTTGAATATGGCTGCTCTGTATTTGGTAGTTTTTATAATTAAGTGGTTCGTTTTTATACTACAGAATCAATATCTATTACACAACCTATCCTAAAATATTACTGCAACTGACAAAAAATTATACGTAGCATTTATTATTAATACTGACCAATAAAGTAGATGTGTTTAAGTAATATCAATTATGCGAGTATTGATTTTTCGACCATCACATATAATACAGAATTTTGATGTTTCGAAATTTCAAAGGTTTTTTCAAAGCTTTGATTATTTTAACCAAGATACCCTCCGAATGTATTTGTGCAAGAGTAGAGCAAATTCTGCTTTATAGATTTTAACAAATCGGTCAACCGAAAGTGACATTTCACTCTTGTAATTTTAAGGCTTTTTGCGAAATTTTGCATGTGATAAATATTTAGAAAAATATATGTGAAGAAATTTGTAGTGAAATATATTTAACATTTGTTTTAAAAAAATAATAACATTTTTAACACATGTCACAGCTGAGTTTTTGTAATCGTATGTTCACATGTACTTATGTTTTCTGGTTTTATTCAAGGTTGACGAAAAATAAATTATTTAATTTTATTTTATCATATTTTCTGTTTTTAACAGCTAAAAATTATTATTAAAATCAATTTTAAAAATTATATATTGGATTATTATAATTTATAATTACTAGGTTGTATATCGAACTATTTTTAATTTCTAGTGAGATAAAGTCAATTATAGTAAATTATAGTTACGTATGGTACAATTAACTTGTTTAAGTAACACACGTGTGCCATACAAAATTTTATTCAACACCTCTGAATTAAATAGTTTAAATGTCAAATTTGATTATTTTTTTTCAATTTCACTTTTCAAATGACTTATTAAAAAAAGATAGTGCAGAGAAGAATTTGAATCACTTTGAGCTAAAACGTTGATCTCACTAGTGAGTTAAAAATTACTTTATATATATTTTTTATAATCGGAAATTAAAAATGTTTTTCTACGATCACCATCTATAGATAGTAGCACAATATATAAAGCTTGAAAGTTGCGTACTTCCCATAATCGTGGGTTAAAGTGTGAGAAATCATTTCTCACAGTGCATATGCAGTTTGGGAAATATAATGTCTCACAGTAATTGCCAATAATGCGCATGCGTGCAGGTACTCTTTGTGAGATTACCTAGGCGCCCTATTCTTTTTTTTCTATGTCAAATAGCTTTCGTAGATGTATCCTTGTTCTGTAACATTTAGCTGTGTGGTACTCGTGCAGAATCACTTCGTCTCGCGTCGAAACTTTCACACCACGGGGGAAATAGGAGACTTTCTGCAGTTGTTGCACAATATACTATTAGTGCTATAAAAATGAAAAGTGCAGTTACTGTTACTAGTATTATAATCATTGATATGATATGTTACACATAAATTATAAAAATTCTTACATAAAAAAAAACAACCACAAATGACAAAACTGCATAACTGCAAAATGAAGCGAATGTTTGAAAAATACCTTCGGAACAGATTGTCGTTTTTTTTACGAATAAATTTTAGTAGGTATACCTCATTTTGGATACTTTTTTTAAATGATTTTAAGGAAAATTTTGATCGTGCAAAATATAGTATAAGCATTACGAAAGATAAGGAATATCGATCTCAGACAATCATTGGAGTCATCGGTTCGCTCCTCTACCAAACAATTGTCTTCAATCGGTAAAATGTCCTTACCATTCTTAATACTTAATATGCTATAAAATCATCAAACTTGAAGGTTTTGAAGAAGGTAAATTATGCACAGAACACTTAAACATATTCAGGACAATTACGGAGTTCCAAGTAATGCTTATCTAATGCTAATAGATTATGAAAAAGTTTTTGACAATTAGGATCATAAAATCATTTGGTTATAAATTAAATATTTCGGGATATATAACCCTTAAATCGTTAAAAGTATTTACTGTAAAACTTTTTTTTAAATGAACTAGGTAAATTCCTAAAATTGTACGGAAATTCCTAAAACTTGGCAACACTGCTGAGTAGTGTAGAAGAGTGAATAGCGTATTTGGTGTCCATATTGAGCGATCGGCAAAGAACGCGATTGAGAATTGTTTGTGAGAGTGTGTTCCGACCCGAATGACATCTCACCTTGTCATTCTAACTGTCCGGATTCCTCGCAGGCCACGTGTATGAGCCTTCAGCTAATTGCTGTCACTGTTTGCACAGATGGAAGAAAGCTGTTGCCTGCTGCCTATTCAACTTCTAATTACTCAAATCTAATATTAAATATATGCTAATTAAATCTCCCAGTACACAGCTATTCTTCTTAATCCTGAACTAGATTTTTGTTCTAGAATTAAAATTTAATTAAATTTTAATGAATAAGCAAATAGCAATTTAGTGAAACTTGTATTTGTTTGTGCAGAAACGCTTGTATTTTCAAATTATTTAACTTCTTGTACGTTAGTACATTTTAATTGATCGTGGTAATATCCTCATTTAAAAAATGTATTACTAATTTCTTTGCACAGAATAATTTATGTACTCATATAGGTATTGAAATTAGTATAGTAGATCGATTAGCGAATATTATAATTAATGATTTGTTTAATACAAATTCAAGCAGGACATTGTATTAATTTTTGTGCCTACCCTAGACGATTGTTACGTATATACAAACATTTGGACTGAACTACAGTATATCATGTGACCTGTATTCAGTACGTGCCAGAGGTGCACTACACCAGGGCGGTAAAATCTAATAAGATTTTAATGTTGAAAAATATATTTCCAACAAAAGAAACAGAATGAAGAACATAAATCTTACAGGATTTTTAATATTTGATAAAATTGAAGAAAGATTTTTAGATGTAGTTCAAAACAACTAACATTTTAGAACAATATTTTATCAAACTCTTGATCTGATATTGAGTGAAATGATGAGGGGATTCGTTCAAAATAATAAACTCTTAATTGCAGTATCCAGTGCCGGAGACGAAAATATTAATTTAGTAAAAGTCGAATATTTACGAAACTTTAGTATATTGAACTACCAACATCAGAAGAAATAACACTAGTGAATTGAAAATAAAAAAAATACAATCCTTTGTCTGTTTTTGATAAAATTTATAAACAATTACTGGCAACAGCTAGGACTTTCGGCTGTAGCAAATTTAATCTTTCTATTTTGATAAGGATTAACAACCATAGCAAGTCACCATGGCCCGTCAATGATTGTCTATAATTATTTTAAATATTGAGTAATACATATTTTATGAAGCAAAAAAATATATTTATTTTTTGTTAATTTATAATAAATTTATTAAAATTCAATTTGATTTAAAATTTTAAACTTAGCCTAAATGTACCATCTGAGTAAGGCCATAAATTCAAGTCTGTTTTAGAAAGAACTTTTATTTTCTAACTAATTAAATATATTAAACATTTAATTAAGCTATTTGTCAAAATATTATGTAATTATATTTTTATTAATCTATATACAATTATACATTTAATTTTTTTATAACGCAATTCAGTTTAGCACAAATTCTGAGCCTTTATTACATAGCAGTGAAAATTTAATAAACCTTATTATTGATTTTTTTTATTTAATTTGTTTCTAATATATATTTGCCTTAAAATATCAAATAGTACATGACATTTTTTCAGAATACGTATATGCAGTTTTATTATTTGAAAACATGAAATATTAATTTGAATGTCAATAAATTGTATAAAAAATTTAAATTGTATTTGAAATGTCATAAAAATACCAAATAGAAATTAACAGATTTTTTTAAATATGTGGTGATATTCAGTGATCTAGATATGTGAAATATTAATTTGATTGTCAATAGGACGCACAAAAATGAAAAATAATGACATTCCATATGGTATGCGATGTTTAGTAATTTTCAAAAATAATGACTTGTCACAAACATAAATTTGCAAAATGCAAATTTTTATTTGTAGAATGGAAGAGCCTACATTCCTCGACCGTTATTTATCCGAATTTTTTCTGAATGAATCTTTTATTTCCCGGTACATTACTATAAAATTTCTTTTCCAATCTTTTATTTATGTCAAATGGTTACCTACCAGTGTTTTGATTAACTATATCATATATCAACTAGTATCCATTATAAGACTTTTAGAAAGTTGAAACTACTACCGGATTTGTACAATTTTATTTAAACCTATTTTCTGTAAAATGTAAAAAATTGCAATTCGGAAATTGCTTACCTTATTATTCACACGTACATGATTATTATAATTAAAAAAATAATAATCTCATATTAAATAATTAAATCCCTTATCTTCTAAGTGGAACATGAGGAAGGAATTCCACTTATTTAATTATAATTTTTACCTGCATTTGAATAGTGCAATTTATCAGCGTTTTGCATCTGAAAGGTTCTATAACTTATTTGTAGAAGGTTATGATGAACTACTTCCATACATATCACATTTATAAGAATCAGAAAGGAATTTCAAGAAGAATTATTATTAATAAATTCTATGAGAACATTCATGTGGTTTATATAGGGTGCGCTAACAAATGCAATAAGCGAACAATTACGCTCTTAAGTATTCTAGGTTAAGGATGTAATTTATGATAATGTTTATATTATGTTAAAATACATAATACAACAAAAGAATATATAAAAATTTTAAATCTATAAAAACGATGAATATATTTTTATTTGGTTATAAGTAATATATCGCGAACCATAACAAAATTTACGAATAGTTGTTGCGCATTAACAGATAAACAACTATCAAATATAACATTTATGACCCGATATGTTACTTCGCAGGATTATGAATAAATTTTACCGATTAAATTCAAACGGGACAGTCCAATATTTTTTTCCTTCTTCTACAAATAAAACATTCTGATTGGGTGTAAATGACGAATGTGGAATAATCTTAAAATAGTATAATGTGGGTATTAAGAGTAAAGGGCGGTGTAAAAGTAAATATTCCTACTCCGGCAGCGTAAAACTTCAACCATGTCAATTACATCACGAAAGATATCACTTTTATAACGTTTGAAAAAAAATTATTTTGTTAAACTTAAGTTTTTACTTTTTATGTTTCAAAATACAAAATTATTATACTTTACAAAAAAATTAATTTGCAATATATATTTATTCAATTAAAAACATTTTATCTATTATATTTCAATGTTGGTACTAAAAATATGGGATTAATTATATTATTATTGTCTTAATAAGTGTTATAAATTTATTTATTATAACAAAAATATTTTTTTGCATGATCGGGAATTAGAAAAGGTTTATTAATTGGGTTTCCAAGGGAGTAGGTTGCTATTACTGGTTTCTATGTCTAACAAGACGGTAAGAAATTCATACCGTTCTAGAACGGTATAAGTCGGATCATAGTTAGTACCTACATATACACAAAAATGATTTAGTAAATTTATTTATTGCTATTAAAATTAAAAGTGCAGTTATAAATACTACAATTATTATATATCATAATATATTATAAATTATACCTACTTAATATACTATATTTTTGCTAAATGTCCCTACCATACATTAATAAATGTATGTATATACACGTAAAAGTACCAAAAAATTTTGCAGGTTACGAAATCTTGAAAAATTAATGGATTGGTTATATATAGGTATGAAGTATATAGGTATTAAAATTTTAATTTTCCAAAATTTTTTAATACTTTTTATTAATAAAATTTCACTTATTTAATATAACTAATCTGAATATTTTTAAACATTTTTATTTCCAAAATCATATTTTTTTAAATAATTATGCCTAATACCTACGATTTTCTGATTTATAATAAAAAAATTATTATTACAAATAACAAATGATTTATAAAGAAAAAATAAGTTCAAAAAAAAAAACAACCCAATTTCAACCTTGTCCTACACAGGAAAATGATTTGCAAAATTTTAAAACTTTAAAAGTTTATTGACTTGGATGCGCCGTGACCTAGAATGTGAAATTGACCTAGACCTAGAGCAACAAGTTATTCTATTACTTCTTATTTTAAAGAAAAAATTGATAACTTCACTTTCAGCTTGCTTGAAGGCATTTCCAAATATTACACAAGTACATTTTCATAATTACTACATATGATCAAGTCTTGGTTAGGATTTTTAATTAGTGAATAACTGAATATGGAGGAAAGTAACGAAATCGAACGTGATGTGAAATAATCTCTACCCGTAGTTTAATTCGTTTTTGCGGCTTGTGAAAGCGAGTCCGATGATACACAAAAAAGCAACAATATTATAATAAACACGAAAAGTAATTAGTGAAACTTGTTTTACTCTATCCTAACCTTTAATTTTCTGACAAACTTCTACATAATTTGTTACCGAATCGTTTGTTTTGCTTACTACGTTTACATATGATTCCACAATAATTTTCAATTAGAACTCAATTAACGAAAATATATGAAAACTGGTAAACATTAAATTAAAATATCCATTTATCATTACTATTTATTTCTAATTATTTCTTCACAAAAATATATCATTTTTAGTATTTTCAGATTATATGTTGTTTTAATAGAAAATTTTAATTTCGAAACTTCCAATTTTTTTTCATGAAATGTAGTATAACGTCAGAAATAATTAATAAAATTTAGATGAGAATTACGTGACGTATTACACAATTTCTTCGTATGTATAGAGAAATGACAACGTTTACACTAGCAATTGAAATAAAATAATTGAAGTATGTCTATTTCAAAATGTACGACGGTAAACAGAACCTGTTATATTTGGGGTTTCATCTTGTTTACATCTTGTTCCTGCTATTTTGAATTTTTTTATATAGTTATTTTTATGTGAAGGTAATTATTTAAAAATAATAAATATAACCCAAAGAAAGGTAAAATGACACTAGTACAAAACTAATTTTACTTGTATTTTATTATGTTTACGACATCAATGCACATGCGCCAAGCTTAGTGCTGCGTACGTCACATAAATATTTCTTTTTCATTTTTGAGTAATAATTGAATAATTAAAAAAAATAATTTTTATTTATATTATTTGTATAGCATAATGATAATTATAAAATGTATTTTTGAAAAAAAACCGACATGGTTAGTGAACCTCTTAAATAACATAATATTTAAAACTATTTTATTATTTTTTATTCATATGTACAATAATCAAACATAGGGTAAGTGGGATGAGATGGACCACTTTTTGGGAAAATAATTATTACTTTTTATATATATAATATTTAATAATATTCAAAACTATATTTATTTATAACAACATATAATTCAGGTTTACTTATCAGAATAAAGAAAAAATTAAAATATGTTTTGAAAACTATAAAAAAAAATTACGCGATCAAAAAAGTCCAACTCTTCTGCATTATATAGGTGGGACAGACGACAAACCAAGGCTATGAGGAGATGAACTTGTTAATATATTGTTGTCATTTGTTATATGTGGATGTGTTACACTCTTCGTGCAAAAAGCGAACATAAATTAAACATTTTATCCAATCATTCTTCTTTATCCTTTTTTAAAACTAATTTTCCTTTCATCTCGCATTTTCGTTTTCATAATTCTTCATTCAACAACAATTTTTCACAACTCGTCGAATAGCATCTAGACCGTCTACCTTTCTATATGTCAATGATTTTTTTCCTATTTACGGGTTGAATTGATCTTTTTAACAATAAATATCCTCTGATCCATCTCTCCTCAGCATAGGTTAAATGGTGCACTAAATTAATTATGACTATGTACAAATAGAACCACATTTTTAGGTTACGTTAAGTCTTATGCACATGTTTATAAAGAATCTACATAAATAATGAGGATCAATGGATTTTCTCGACTGGTGGATGAATGGGTAGAGGTAATAATGTACTGGAAATCAGTCGTATTTTGGAAAATAAAACCGTTTTTTATTTTTTGCTGACTCACTTTAAATACAGACTTTCACTCCCTGAGGAAGACCCATGTGGGGTCGAAACCGGTTGGAGCTGAAATAAAGCCTTCCAAAATACGACTGATTTCCAGTACTTTATTACCTCTACCTATAAATAATGAGTTTAAACATACCGAAGTAGTAATTTACTAATTGTATACTCGTATATAAGGTTATACAATTTTTTTTTGGCAATTTTTAAAGTAAACCTTGGATTATTCAGTTGTGACTGCATTCATTTTCAAGCGGCTACTTTACACCTCTAAACAACAAAATTAACATTCCTTATGAGAGATTATCAATCTAATATACTTTTAGGACCAAAGGTCTATCTCTCCTTTTAGTATAATTAAAACCCAACTTAAATTCTTATAATCTTATCCAACGTTTTTTTTTTATTGAACTTAAATTATTCTATAGAATTCGTCAATTTTACCTATTAATGGAAAGATTTGAATAAAAGTACATATTTTTCTTGTTTCGCAAAAAATATTTGCAGTTTAGTTATTTTTAACAGCTAACACTGGTGTGGTAAAGTTTATTACTGGTATTATTTTTATGTGGCATTTTATTTTCAATATTTCAACTGAAAATCCAGTACATTACTACAAACTTTTAGAAAAATAAATTCAACGAAAAATTTTTATTCAATATATTTCCGGGAAATCATTTCCGTTATTTTTTTGCAACAAAAATTAATAAACTATGGAGTAACGTATAATAAAAGCTCACTGTGATAAACATGTTATTGTTAAAATGAACAAAAAAGCCTTTTAATATACCCTGAGAAAATAATGTGGAATATTTTTTCAGATATTAATTTTTATTTATGTGAAAAATAAATCTCAATCCTTAAAATGAAAAGTACAAGAGGGGCGTTAATTAATATTAATAAAGTTTGCCATAGGTTTATTGTATTCTCAGTTGAAATGAATATAACGTGGGATTTTAATTCAATCTGCTGAATCAATTAACAAAAAATTGCCGCGTCCAAATTACTAAGCTTGTTAGCAAACATCTTTACCACTAGAAGTACCACTCAAGAAATAAATGCCATTGTAAAAAATAACTGCAGAACTTGGCACCCTATTTGAAAAATGTCGTAGAATAATATTAAATTACCATATTTTTTATTGTTTAATGGATGGAATGAATTAGAATTCGAACATAACATACAAGTGTTTTCATATTTACGTTAAGGGTACGTGTTCAAATAAGAAGAAAGAACAGAACATTTTTTTTTATAATTTCCCAAATCTAAGGTGGTTTCCTTGAAATACACATTTTTAGCCTCACTGCTTCCATGTATTTGTTTTTAATATTTTATATTGATACTACTAACTAAATATGCTTTATGTATGTGCATACGTCCCGAGTACATGGGTTCCATAGGTCCCGAGTACCCACTGTTTAATTTGTGGGGGTGCTGATCTCCAACACAAATGAAGAAACATTTAGAATTTCGAGGTCCAAATATTGAGTTGGATTCTATAACTCATAATAACTGCAAATAACAACTTCACAGGTTTTTTATTTATTTATTTATTTTATTTCTTTAATTTACATTAATTGACATGGTGGTATGGGAACAATATAACATAATTTAATTTAGATTTCTAATTTGATTTCAGGTAAATATTCAAAAATTATTTTAATTATTTTAGAATTTTTGGTAGGTAACAAGAAACTAGTTTTACTTGGAAATTTTACATTTTCTTGAAGTAACTTGAAAACTGCACATGTTAAAATATCAATTACAAACGTCAAATGTCAACATGGCCGAAATTCAAATTTGCAATGAATCTAAGACATTCCCACATCAGTGTAGACTTGTAGAGTGTTTTTTATATATGTATGAGTATATGTAAGTACCATTGAATTTATAAGTAACTTTATAAAATCAATGGTGAGTTCGTATCAACCATAAATAACCATCATTGTTACAGAATAGCAAGTATTATTTATTGCATTTTTAATTACTTTATATATCTATGTATCAATATGTATCTAGCTGCCCAGGGCGTAAATTCAGACTCTCCTCTACTACAAAAAGACTTAAACCACAGAATTATAGTTTGCCCGAGGCGCAAAATTGCTTAGATATGGCACTGCTGTGTACGAATAAATATTGAAGTAATTTTTCTTCAATATCTAAAAATGAGGTTTCAATGCAAAAAACATGCTGGTGCTGCCTACTTGTGAAAAATTTGACATTATCTGAACGCCTATTTCAACTGAAACTTTAGGGAATATTAATATAATGGTCTTATAGTCAGCAGGAATCCTTACATTTCCAAACAAAACGGAATAAAGGGACCTGCATTTGCAAAGACGCAAAGATTATATTAAATAGGATTGTGAGTTTTACAAATTGGTATTTTTTTCATATGGAACTCAATTTAACCTGATTGGGTCGGACAGTAATATTGTGTGTGGAAAAAATCAAATAATATGCTTAATAGCTGCAATTTATGTAGTATAGGTACACTCTTGAATATTAAATTAAAATTAAATACAATCTGTTGAAAAATCACTTAAATTCTTATTCTAATGTAATTAGATCAAAAAAATCCTTTTAAATTTTAATTAGGATTATTAATCACGTTAGCTACCAATTTTTGTGTAGGTGTTTCTTTAAACAAATATGTAAAATTTGCCGTTCTTTAAAATTTTTACCACAGCCATTTAAAAAATAATAAAGAAAATGTATAAAAAGACAGCATTTTTTGATATGAATTCGAATATGAGGAAGTTTAACTCTAAAGTACTAATGAACGTGTTGTACTATTATTTTTAAATTTTAGAATATTCTAAATACATATTCTTAGAAAAGGAGTGTACAAACAGAAAGTAGAAAAGTGTCGTAGTATTGTTTTGTAAAATAATCAAAACAAAAGACCGTATTTCATATATTTCCCTTTTAACCATGAATATTTGATTAATATGCATATTTTTCATGTATATACATGACTTATGTATTATATTTAAAAAAAATATATTGTAACATTTTCTTTTGTAAAATTAATAAAATATTTTTAGATTATCATGATGTTTTATATAATTTCAAATAAAACCGTTGAGTTGATTCCCGAATAGACATTATTAATAGTTACATTAAATAAAAAATTATTATGATAAAATATACAATTATAAATGTACTTCTTAAAAGTATGCTGTAGAAAGAATAATATATGTAAAAATATTTTTTTTAAGAGTAATATTAAGTTTAATAAGCATGTAAGAAAAAAGCAATATAAAATGCTGATCATTTTAAATTTTTGTTTATGTTACTAAAATTACACTCTGTAAAGAGAAATGTTCAGTCTTTAATATGATGTGTGAATTTTAAAAATCGAACGCCTGCTGTAAAAGTTCTTGATGTTTATTTTGGACTGAATATACTTATTTCTCCGTTAATAAGATTCTTATGAATATTACAAATGCCGCAGATATAAGTTTGAAATCTGAGCTCGTAGAGCAAGGATTTTAAGATATTTAAGGCCTGATAAGATTCACAATATCCCTGGTTTGTTCAATAGTTTAACGGTTTCAGAAACTCAAGAAATTGTTTATAAATACTATTTTATATAATTTTCTTATCAATGACGTTTTCGTGATCAAATATATTTTATTAAATATAACAATAAGGTTTAGCAAATATGTAAGTTTAGAAACAATCCGATTCAAGTTTGAGTTGTCAAGGAGGTTAGATATTCAATAGATAAATAAATATTACTGACGCTGATAATAATAATAGGTAATATCCATAAACAAGTAAAAAGCAAATATGGGAAAGAGTTGTATGTAAACACAGTGTGTGAGATATGATATGAAGAGTAGTAGTTAATAGATAATAGTAGTGGCATTTTCTTAGGCGATTAAGTGTGAGTGATCATCCGTGTTAGAGCAGCAGGCAATTTGCGACGCGTCTCCATTATCGCACTTCCTGGAGAAATGACACACTAACACTAACAACACAAGTGTCATTCACTTAAGTACTTGTACTTTTGCACTGCTCAAACATTCCTGCAGTATTCAGGCTAAGCACAAACCAGCCCACTTTATTCAAAGTCATTACAAAAATGCCCAAGTGCGCCGAAAAAATCCCAGCGTGGCGCGCGTATACATGGCGCAATTGCACCAGTTTGGCGCTGACCGGTCGCTTAGTGTGTTAATGGTCTTTTTCGCGGGTACCTAACACACGTAACTAGATTATGGCAATCGCTGTTGGTGGGGACACAATGTTATCATAAAGGTTTAAAAACACTCGACTTTGCAAAACACACCAATATTTTTTTTGTCACCGTTCATTCAACATGCGGGATTTATTTTACCTCACCCTAGTAGTAATCCTCGTCGCAAGTGCAAAAAGCGACATGAGCGAGCTTAAAGAGTGTTTGGATAAGGACTCCATCTCGTGTTTGCAGATGCAAGTAAGTAAGGTAAACAAGTGTGATATCGGGTTAACTGTCTGGGCTGCAGCTTTTCAGGAACGCTAGGGAATTAATGAGTCAGGAGTCCATTGATCTGGCGGGAGGCATGTCCCTCGTAAAGGAAGGGGTTCCCGAGGGACGCGCCAACAGCCTGGACACGCTGGAGCTGGAGCAGCGGGTGGAGAACGCGACGGATATCGCTAGCCGACAGGAAGCCATCCAGGATTTCCTGGTCAGGAAGGCCCGGGACGTCGTTCTGGAAAGGACGATTCGCTGGGACGTGGGACAGACTATTCGGAATATTCTCGGCACTATCCCTCAGGCTATTAAAGCTAAATTCACCAACTATGTTACAGAAGGTACACCCTCATTATTTAAATACGACCTGACAATATTCAATTTATTACCAGCAATTTTGCTAGCAATTTAATTACTGTTTCTTTCTAATTTTCTTTAGCAATTTCTTTTTTACGAGTAGAAACCTAGAGCCTTTAAAGTAAAAGTTGATAATGTATGAAATATTACCATACCATTTAAGTTTAAAAATAATTGCTTAAATTCGTGAAAAGTTATGAGTAATGCAAGCATATCCGGTATACTTTTCGACTGCATTTTTCTCACATTTACAAAGCGCGATAAGAATTTTTCTCATGCGAATTTGGGTAGCCTTTACTCTTCAGCCTTTTCACTTTAGCTTGTTCACTTGTTTTATAACAAGCACTTGTTTGCACGACCAATATTCACAGCCACATTACTTTACTTTATTTCTGAGAAGTAATTAATTTAGCTTTACGTTAATAATCTAATTCTGAATAATGCATATACAAATAAAACACAAGATTTTAAAAATGAAATAAAGCAATAATTACTTAAAAACTCTAAACCAATTTTTAAATAATAACGTTTACGATATTTTAATAGTAAAAACATAAAACCGTTCAGTTAATTATTATATCTTTAAATTATTTTTATATACTATTTTTTTATATAAAATAATATTTTACTTAGAAAAATGCATTATATTTTTTAACAATTAAAGATCAAAAATAGTATCTACATTTTAAAAATGTTAAATGTTAAATGTGTGTTCATTGTGATAAAATAACTTTTTTTGCTGACCGGGGAAAAAACAATAGAACTATGGAAATGTTTTAAATATTAAATAAACACTAGATATGAAAATCATTTACATAACCATATTACAGCTATTGACATATTCTGGATAGTTATGAGTATTATAACCGCCGCAGATGTCAATTGAACTCCGAGCTCGGAGAGCAAGGATTTTAAGACATTTAAGGGCTGGTATGATACATAACATCCGTGGTTTGTTAAAGTTTCCGGTTTCACGTTATTAATAAATATTATTTTATAAAATTTTATCTGTACAGTAATATTATTACCATAATGACTTGTTAAAATTACATGGAATACAATTATGATTTAATTAGCCAGCTTATTTTTGTCTTTGTAAACAAAATATCCTAATAATTTAACACTAAATTCGTTAAACAATTCTATAGAAATAAAAAGACTGAGAAGGACTAAATCTCTCAATCTGAAACCCAGTGGGAGGTATTTCTCGCAAACCCTATTATTTGATCATATTTGTTTCTTGGTTATCTTTTTAACCAAATAAAAAAAATATATTAATTATATGGCGGTTAAAAATTGTAAGAAAAACCGACGAAATAATTACATTTCTGTACTTGTGCTATTTAATATACATAACTTCATTTATTCAGTAACTAATTTATTAATAAAGAGCAAAAGGCTACTCGCTAATAAAAAAATTAAATCTACAAACTCTAAAAACTGTTTTAATGAAGAGATTATTTCATTTTTCTGTTACAGCAAGAGGCAAAGGCAAAAAACTTCTTCGAGTATTAGTTCCTCTCCTGATTGGCCTGAAGTTGAAGATGGCGGGCATGGCAGCTCTAACTTACCTGGGAATAGCCGTGCTGGCTAAGAAAGCACTTTTAGCATCCTTAATATCCCTACTAGTCTCAGGTTTCATAGGCTTGAAGAAGCTTATCGCGTCTAAACAAGCTCCTTACGAAGAAGTCGCTGTTGCTCCATATCCTGTCCCATCTTGGAGCCATGCACCAGCTCCAGTTTACGATGCACATGCAGATTACTCCTCACAGAAGCTCGCATACAGTGGCCATGTATAATTGTCTTGGGATTAAACCTAAGAAGTGTTATCTTCCAAATTATAGTTTTAAAGTAATTGGATTACTCTAGATTCCATGCAAAACTGTTAAATACTATAGTTTTCGTAATAATGCAGCAGTACAGTAGCCTAGTTCTCGTAAAACTGAAGATCAAATGAAATGCATCTGTCATATTTGATTTCAAAAACTATAATTTAAGATTAACACTTTTTGACAATTATCCCTAATTGTAACATAATGAAAATGTAATTTATACTTTATTTATTTTTATAATAAAACATTTAAAAAATATTTTTCTACGAATATTATTAATTCACATTGTCTCTAAATTAGTGACAAACGCTTTACCTAATTTATTTTACAGGATAGTTGTAAATGCTATTAAAGATTTAAACAAAACATAGAAAACAACATGTTAGTCAAACGTCTACTAAGAACATGTTAAAAATAAATAAATAATTTGTCAGATTAACCGAAAATAATTTTTTATTTGTTTGTAAAATGAATATATTAAAATTGATTTTAAATTTTTTTTAGCGTAACATTTGTTATTTTTGTGTCAATTCCATGTTTATTCCTATTTTATGAGTGTGAGTGATTTACGTCATATCCATACCTAATTTCTGAGCTTACAAGGCACGTAAAATTAATTTTGCTTATTGATTCAGATGCATAATTTTATGCACTATAACTGTTATTTGAAGTTTTTTACCTAACATAATTAAGGAAGTAGGAAATTACGAAAATATGATAATACATATTAAATCCCTTTGTTCGGGTCACACCCTGTATAAAGATAATAAAAACGATACTGGAATACGGTCAATAGTCAATTTCATCATAAAGTGATAATAGTTTAGGTATATATTAAAAAAAATAAAGAAAATTAGTAAATTCCAGTGTATAAGATTTTGCGTAATATAATGATAAGAATGAATTTATTTTTATTTTTTTACCACTTTTTTATGCCGTATACATATATATTTTTTAATACTATTATAATAAAAAATAAGTCGAAAGATTTAAAAATATCTACTACAAATAATAAATAAATGTAGCTCAACCTATTTTTTAAAAATGTTATAATACCCTCATGTTTTAACATACTTAATAGTATTAACGGTAATGCATTAAAACTTTTCTATGTCCTGCATAAAAATTACAATACAACTAACTGTATATTATATTTGAATTATGTATGAATATTTTTATAAATATTTGGAATTTTGAGAAAACAACTCCACCTTAATTTCTGATTCTTTTCGTGGTTGACACATTTTTTTAGTTCTTAAAATTTTTTTTCTTTTTCTTAAATTCAGCGAGTTTAACTAATTACGTCCTTTTAAAATTATAGGCTTCAATATTTTATATCGCAATAAAATGTTTAAAAAGTAACAGTGATATTAATGGAGTTGTGCTATTGGTGATTATGAAAATAACGGCTACAGTTGTTACTTTCATTAGAATTCGATCGATCTAGTTTTGGTTGTTTTGGTTGCTCTCGAGCGCAGTTTTTTGTTTTATTTGCGCTGAAGCCACAGCCGCCTGTCTACTGGACGGCTTCAACTTTTTGTTGAACAAACGAGCGTGCAATATTATCCTGTTCATTCATTACCGTGCTTATTACAAGTAACGTGAGAGAACTCGTCTACATTTACATTGTTTTGTTTCTCGGGACAATTATCCAACTTAATCTGTTCAGTTTTGTTTGACAATTATCAGCAAATTACTGCACGAGACGGGTTAATCTATCCCCGGCAATCCCACGCAATAATTATTGTGTGCGTTTGTCGATGGATCCGCTATGCAATAGTAACGCACGCGAATGCAGTTGGCATGCGGGTAAATTACCAACTTCAAAAAGCGCACCATCAGTACTGAACGAGGTTAGTAGCAACCGGAAGTCCATTTGACATTCTTTCCACACTGCCAACGCACCACTATTATCAGGGTGTGTCGTGAATTGCACCCAAACAATTGCATTCCTCCCTTTCAGACATAGCGAACAGGACAGAACATTCCCACAAGTTATTTTCGTTGTCATTTATATCATACATATTGATAAACTTCGAAACTATTAGTTGGCATATTTTCACTTTTATGTACTACTTTACTGTGGGACCTAATATTAGGTCGTAGCAGTTTTTCTTTATTTAAATGGTTTCATATCTATTATATTTCGCTCAATTTTAGAATTGTTATTAATTTTAAATTTATTTCTAATTTTTATGTATATGAAAAAATATTAAAATATAATGGCACATTAAATGTACATTATTTAGACAGATGTTTCTTTAATACTAGAATAGCTAGACTCAATTGAATATACTTAATGTAAGTCTCAAAAATAGTTCTAAAATTTAAGTGAAAAAAAATTTAAAATTATTTACATATTCGGTTTACAATAAATTTATTTGGAAACTATAATATAAAATGTTCTATGAATATTTTTAGCATAAAATTAAAAATCTTTGTACAAAAAAATGAACAATGTATGATAGTGAAGAGCAGGAAAGCTGGAAGCAACCCTGGTACCTGCACAAGCAGCAAGCCGCTGCAGGTTGTTTATTAGCATGATGGATCTTTTTGCTCTTGCATGAGCGAGTTGTTTTTGTCGTAGCAGGCAGATTATGCACGTCTAGACAACGTTTTGCTTTCTGATGCACGGGATAATTGCAGTTTAGGCTGATTGCAATGATATAATCCCAGAGACAAGAAGCTGTAGCTAGCGGAAACGACATTGAAATCGAATAGGCGAGAGCAAATAGCTGTGGGCACGCTGGCCGGGTCACGGGCGACCTTAACCTAGAGGCGAGGCGCGCCTGCAGCGCAAGATGCGCGGCGAACACTGGCGGTATAGCACATAGTGCACGCACTAGACGACGAGGGGCGCGCGGTGGCGAGTCTAGTGCGGATGAAAATGAGGTTACAAGACTGTACTGTGAGAAAGCGGTCCAAGATATCGCCCCGCGGCTGTCATTATAGTCGCTGGACCCAAATTGTGCTCAGTGAGACCGGTCGGCCGAGGAGGAGGGATTCACAAGCGCACCATCCTATATATCAGCGCTGCATCTCCCCGAGCATCACAGTCAACGCCAGCTAGTACAAGCGTGCACACCATGGCATCCTGGAGGTTCAGCACCGCGCTGCTAGCGTGCCTAGCGGCCGCCACGGCCACAGCCCTGCCCGCCGACCCGCAGCCAGGAGTAGAGGCGCGCAGCCTGCGCAACCAGGTGCAAACGGAATCCGACTTAATGGAAAGCATCTACGCCGACTGCTTGCGCAAGGACTCCATGTCCTGCGTCAAGTACAAGCTCTTCACCTTCGTGGACAAAATGCTCACGCAAAAGGACACCTTCCAGCTCACTGAAGGCGTCACGCTCGTCAAGACCAACGGCGCCGAGGGGCAGGACGGCGCGCCCCGCACCATCTCCAGCGACGACACCGTCGAGTCGCTCCTCCTCAACCGCGTGCAGCGCTTCCTCGAAACTCACACTCTCAAAGTGGACTTGAAGGGCAGTGACGTCGTCAACGCCGTTGCTTCCACCGGCCGCGCCTTCGAGGACCTGAGCGACAGTCTTAGCGAGGATGACGGCGCTGTCGGCGAGGAAGGCCGTGGCAAGAAGAAGAAGGCCAGCAAGCTGCTGGGACCACTGATGGCCGCTCTGGCCATGAAGGCCGCCGCCCTTGTACCGCTAGCCCTTGGTGCCATCGCGCTCATCGCCGGTAAAGCGTTACTGGTGGGCAAGATAGCGCTGGTGCTGTCGGCCATCATCGGGCTGAAGAAGCTGTTCAGCGGCCAGGGCAAGCACGTGACGTACGAGGTGGTGGCGCACCCGCACCACAGCAGCAGCCACATCTCCAGCCACGACTCGTACGGCGGCGGCGGCGGCTACGGCGGCGACGTGGGCGGCGGCTACGGCGGCGGCGGCAGCAGCGGCCACGGCGGCTGGGGCAGGTCCCTGGACGGCCAGCAGCTGGCGTACCGCGCGCACCCGCAGTAGTCTCCCTAGCCCTCGACCCTGCTCCGAGCTCCCGAGCGCCTGGCTCCGGACCTGTACCTGCCAATACTCGGGCGGCCGGCCGGCTAGCTCTCTCCTGCTGGCCCATACCGCCCACTACATGCATATTTATAAATATTTATTTTAGTAATTCGTTCTTATTTTATTATTTCCTTATTGTTAATACTAAACGACCGCGACGAAGACTGCCGACAAAGAAGATACCTCCATTCTAGTGACTACGGACCTCCAGACGACGACGACGACGACCAGGACACCATCTCTTGTACTATATTGTTAATTTGTTTTAATAAATTAATATTATTAATTTAAATGAATAAATAAAGTCATAAACCAAAGGTAGTTGTTTGATTGTACTGTACTTGTCCCCTGATCACTGCGCGGCAATGACAATGATTTCCTGTGCCTGTGTACTCGCGTACGCACTCACACATGTCGGACAAGTGTGTCAGACCAGCACCCGGTGCAGCCATTAATATCGTTTCGAGGGCGTCCCAGATCCCGGACCTCTTACTGCTGCACCTGCATCTCGTCCTCTGCCAGTTAAATGAACGGGATCACAGCTGGTAAACGAGGCCCGCGATAACAGCGCGTGGCTTTTCTTTACGACCATCAATAACCGCTGACGTAGTCAACTTCATTCAGGGACACATACACAGCATGCTCCTTGCTCGGCTACATACCTACTTTATTCTTTCCACCGATATAAAGTAGGCTGCTTTAGGATTTTTCATATGCAGCTGCGGTGTTCAAACAATAATGGTATTATCGACGACAACTACCGGAAAACATAAACCTACTAGCAAATATTATTACTGCTACGTGCAGCTTGTGTCCACAATACAAACACTCCTGCATCCAATAAAAACTAACTGTACGCTCATTCAAAGAAATGTTCATATGAAGAGCAAAAGTCAAATAAAACAACGATACTGTTTATCAGCGTTACTCAACATAACAATTTTCGAATGTAGGTTATAATATTACAGATAATCTGAGAAATTTTCTGCCAATTAATTTCATTGCTCTTTACAATGAAAAATGAATTCAATTACCCAGAGAAAAAGGTACCCGTTATCATTATTTTCATTTGTGGTAAAAAAAATCGCACAATCGCCAATTACTTTATTCCTTTTACTTGGATTGTTCCACGTATCATCATTTTTCAAAACATTTAAATTTTAAATAACAACACAGGATTTAAGCTGTAATTGGCATACTTCACACTAAAACGTTGTTAAAATCAGTTCCAAACCAGGTAAACAGAAGTAACAATATAATTATTAATTTTTAATTAACAGTAACAATTAATTTCACAATAATGAGAAACATGAATAATTCACATTTTAACAATCTCTGCTCTCCCAGTAATTTTATTATTTCAAAAAAAATATTCTCAACTATGTATTTTAGCGTTAAATTTGAAGTTTTTCTAGATCTAGATATATTCATTGAATTGCATTGCACTGATAGAAAACGAATCCTAGGTGAGCTAAATGAAAATTAAATTATAAAAAATATTAGGTTACTATAATTATTTTTAAAACAATCTGTTATGGTTAGTAAACCGAACGCTACGATCGATTAAATATTTTGTGTTCAATTTTCTTCGCATAATTTATTTCTCGCAATTTTAAGGTTGCCTAGTATTTTTTATTTTATTTTTTACTTTAGTAAGTATAACTACAATGTACTGAAATATACCTATGTAACTCGAGCTCTTGCACACTTCATATGAATTATTTTCCTTTTCTCCCTCACTTAATTCTCATTCTGATAAATTTAAAATGCAATCTATTTTTCAAGTAATATCAAGTAGATTGAAATTGCTTGATACCAAGTCAAGTTACGCATATAAATTTTCAATTACATGTCTTTATACCTAAAAAAGTTAATAAGTTTGCTTCGTTTTCTGTGGGCGGGGTACCTATACAAAAAGGAAATGAAGGAAATAATATTGGCAGATAATATGCTAAACGTATCACATATTTTAAAATTTAATATGTTCCTAAAATCCCGCTTTCCTTATTTCCAACAGAATTAAAATTGGCAAGTCATTTTCCTACAAACATTCCCGTATCCTACGACAAACTACTGAAGCACATAAAATTCCTGAGCGGATACAATGACAGAGAAGTAGGTAGAGTACAAATTTCGCGTATTTCAATGACAACATTTCACATTTACATACAAAGCCTGGCGTAGAGAATAACGGCGTCGAAGATGAAAATTTGAGAGTTGGAAGTGTTTCTCTGTTAGTCACACGTGCAATGCGTACGCATGCGGAATCACAGACCTAGGTCTACAACAATCAGTTGAGCTAGTAAGTCAAGGCCAATTAGAATAATTAGACAATAGCTTGTGAAAAGAAGACTACTGGATGCTTGCAACAATACAATACATTCTTAAACAATAAGGAAATATTCTACAAAACTATTGTTATTGGAACAAACAGAGAAAGAATACTTCATTCGATATAGATTGTCCATGAATATCTGTTAATATTATCTAACGTCAGGTGGTGCCAATAATGTTTAAAACGTGCTGAAGTCATAGCACGTCAAGTTAACAGAAATCTTTAAATAATATTTTAAAAACGATGGAAGAGAGTAGAAAAAGAAAACTATTAATTATATCGGGTTTCCAAACGAAGTGGACCAGCATTTATACCTTTTTAATTTGAATAAATAATATATATTTTTATCACAAATTTAATAATAGGTACAATAATTGCTCTTTACTGAGTAGATATTTTTTGGTATTATTAGCACACGAGTAATTAATATAATTTTCGTGACGTAACTGCTAACACAAGTGAAATAGAAAAAGAAGAAGTAAGTAGTAAATAGTTACGTCCTCCTTTAGTGAAGCGCTCGACAAAACGGTCTCTACCCATTGCAGAAATATGCTCGTTTTTTAAAATTATGAATATCTATTTATTTATAAATATTAAAACATATTATAATAATCATTATACAATTATACTACAATTAATCCTAAAATTAATTTTCAATGTAAAATTATTAATTTTGTCGAAAATTCTTTTAAGTTTAATACCCATTAAATTTTGTTTGATTTCGAATAAAATGAAAACGTTATTACATGTGTTTTTTTAATCTATTAAGTAAAACAAGGGTGCAGCCCCAATGTTTTGGGGTCCATGGAACTCCCCATGAAGGAGAAAATGTTAAAAAAATTACAAAACCAAATTTTTAAAACGAAAAGTAATATTGAATACGATACTTTATGTTTTGTATATACCTATAACAAAACCGTCTTGCAGCCTTAATTGATCAAACTTTTATTAATCTGAACGATCAGTGAACGGTTATTTATATGTCTTGTTCCAGCACTTTATAATTTTCACGGCGACCCTGCCTATATTACCATCTAATAAACTGTTCTTGTACTTGTAAATATTACTTACGTGAATTTCAGTAAATTGGAGTAGATACTTCACAAAAAAAAATTGAATTGTCAAAAGTATTTTTTCATAGACTGTTTACGTATTTTATAAAATTTATTATTATTATAAAATACTTAGAATTAGTTTATAAAAAAATCTTATGTGGACACCACATGACTTCCTCGTACGCTAAATTATACACATTTTTTGCTGCATTTCATTTAAACTTATTTCATTTGAAAGTGAGATCATTCTAGGCTAATAGTTCTTCAAGTTCCATTCGTTTCAAATCTTCGAACTTAAAAATTAAAAGCCAAATAAATTATTATTTTTATTAGGTTCCTTGCAAAAAATAAAGTTCCCATTCGAATAGGCCGATTGGAACTAAAAACGGAGGTTCACAACTAGATGTCATAGCAATTCCATAAACAAAATTTCAAAATTCTACAGCTAATCATTGTTGAGTTACGCGAGATACGTACGTACTTAGCCAAAATGGATTCAGGGATAAAAATGGATATTTCCGTTGAAATCTGAAAACCGAAATTTTTCCTTCACTTCATACAAGGAAGTAATAAGAAAAATGTATTACAGATTTGGTTGTAAAATCAATTTCTGTTTTCTTACACCCGGTATAACTTTCTTCATTCATGCTTACTTCACGTATTGTAAATGTAAAATATGGGAAAGTACTCTTCAGCACACACCATTATTTCTTCACGTCCAACAAACAAACTGAATAAATATTTATCTGTGCATAATTTGCGCACCCAGTACATGTAAATCTATTCACTTCCTACGGTAAATAGTGAAATAGGTGAAAATTCATTTGTGGCCGCTGAATTGTAAAGAATTTTTATGCGTTCTGTTTTACGACGCAGATAAGATATTTAGTCGGTGAAAATCTCTTAATTTTTTCAATTAGCACCTTGTGTGATATATACAACAGAACCCGGATCCATGACTCATAGACTTTTTCTTTTCTTCTTTAAAACAAAAATAGTTCACAATAAAATAATGTATTACGCAGAAATATAAAACTGTAATGTAATATTAAAATAAAATTTAATATGTGAAGAATTGGGTCGATGCATAACTAACAACTAATATCTATAAAAACCAAAATAACATTTTTAGATTTTTGTTTAAAGTTTGTATTGGTAGTTCCTACTGCTAATATAATTTTGTCCGTAGAATCGAGTGGTGTATTTTTGCTTACTTTTTATTGATATCGTGAGTATTTTTTAAGTGAAACATGGGATTTATAATATCCATGCTTTTTGACAACAATTTATTTGCTTTTCTCATTTAAAATGAAACATAGGCTTTTTGAGTTATAAAATTTTCTGACGAGCTTACACCGAGTGCAACAATAATTTTAAAAATCATTAATAACTTTAGAGGGAATGGTAGAATAGTAGAATGGTCTAGTAGATCACTCGATCTTACTCATCTAGATTATTTTTAATGGTGACCTTTAAAATCAGAAGTTTACACTGAGGGTAATTTTCAAAATTTAGATCAATTAAAAATTCAAATTCAAAACATTTCTCAAATTTTTTTTAAATTGTTCAAATATATGAACATTAATATTTTACAAAGTTCAGATATTTAATTCTCATATTATAAGTAATAATAATCATTTATTTCAAGTTTATCTAAGAAAATCAGAATGGTCGTGTGATGTTTGGTAATATAAATTCGAAAGACAACGCAAAATGAAACAAATTAATTATTATTATTATTATTTTAAAATATTAATTAAATGTCACACTGACAGTTATAAATAATTACAATTTTTTATTAAATTGTTATCGGAAATTTTTCGAGATATCGGAATTTTATCAATATAATTCTGTTCCCATTGATTGAAGTTTCAATTGTTTTGCATTATGATTGATTAAATAGTAGTCGTTGGAATTTATAATTTAAAAATTCATATTTAATTCCCTTGTAAATAATATTTATGGATTATGGATATATTAATTTAGAATATTTCTACATAATAAATATTTTTTATCATATTTTCTACGTAAATTACGAAAAACAAAACAAAAATAACCTGAAATATACCACCTCCATGAAAATTTGAATTAGATATACGAGTACAGTAGCTAAAATTATGCTTTTAATAACAAAATATTTTCCTAATGATGTCAATATCAGTAGCTAAAAATAAACTGTATGAGATGAATGAATTTGCTTTTATATAATTTCCAAATAGAAATTTAGACGAGAAAGTGATAATAAAGCTCAGATAAATATATTAGATCTCACTTTCCTCTACAAAAGATCAAACAAGTCATGTAAAATAAGAACATCGCTTTAAATGTCAAATATTTTCAACTTCATTCATTTACTTGGAGATATTTTTGGCAATGTTTACATCGTATATGTAGCTTATTTTACAATCGATTACTTATGTTGTCAATTTTTTTATCTTTGACAGAGACAAACGATCGACTTGAATACAGTTGAGTGCTTAAATATATTAAATTTTATATAAATGTTTTAATCGATATACGAAGAATAAAATGAATGGATTTTTAATCCTACCACTTCAGAAAAACAAAATGTAGAATGGAATATTGTTTTTAAAAATAAAATCATTCCGTGCAATATTTATGAATGAAACCAAACTTTCTTTTTTATCTCTTCTGCTGTTAAAAACTCTCTAGATTTTTTGCGTCTTACTGGAACACGTCAATATTTTTTGTTTATAGAAGATGATTAAGAAAATTGAACCATAGATCTTCCAATCGAAGCACACTAGTAAATCACCAATGTACCATTAGCAAATATAATTTTAAATTATAATTACAAATTTTATTTACAATGAAAGAATGAAACGATAATGACTTAAGTATCTGGAATTTAGTCACGCCGTTTAATTTGGGACTCCTTCAGGAAGTGAAAGTCGTGGTATATGTGATTTTAACACAAATCGTGAACTTAAAATATAAAATGTTTATTGGAAACAATACCTATAAATTTGCATTTGTGTTATGCACATTTATTTATATAATTATTTAAGCTAAAAGGAATGTTACTATATTATAACCTTTCGAGAGGGTATGAACTAACCGAAGTTCATGTTACCGTATGAGATTAGTTGTATTAGGTACTTACATTCCGAGTTGCTTATTATATTTACGTGCCACCACCAGCAATTAACTTCAAATTTTGTTAAAATATTTGTAAAACGTGACAGATCATTTAACAGTTCATATTTATTTATTTGAAACCTTTCAGAGTTAATTTTACCTGTTGCTAGACGACCAAATGTATGCGAAATTCGTTTATTTTTCATAATTACCCTGCTAGGAGGACAGTTATTTTCTATAACTTTCCATTGGGAATGATAACCAAATAACGGAAGTTTTCTGGAACTTACGACTTATGGAAGTAGATAACGTGAACGGTGGCGTGAAAAAAATATAATAACGATAGTTTAGTTCTTCGGATATTATCCGACTAGTAGGACAGGACGAAACGATCAACTATATTTTAATAAATAATAGATATTAAAATATTAAGGGCAGTAAGTGCATCCGAAACCGTTAGAACACTTAATGCCCGTATTGCTTAATTGCTTATTAATGTTTTTTGCACGAATAACGTAAAGCATTACGACGATGATGGTTAATGATCGACAAGATGCAACAGGAACACAAACGAATAAAAAAGAATACACATATTTACCATGACTCAAAATTATGATAATTATAGCACAATTAAACATTAAAAATGGGTTACTTCGATTGAGTTTAGGATGGCACGTGGTGAATCATGGTTGACATATTGAATAATAGTTATTTACGTAGAGAGGGCCGAAAGAGAAAGTTTACACCCTGCGGACGACATTTAATTTTCTTTCGGCCTGAGATACGTTGGGTGTACAATGTTTTACGCACTATTACTATTAAATGGAATGTAATTTTTAAATATAAGATGTTTTTGTGCAAACAACGTTAGCAAGTTGCAAATGAATAAAATTGTCAAATGTCTTTCTTTATTAAATTTTGTTAGAAGCTAATAAAACTTTAGTAGATGAATGTCCTATAAAGCGAATGATAGATATAAAAACGAATACAAATTGTTATGACTGTGACTAAAACTGCCACTGAACCAATTAAAATCTAAATGACAACTGAACTGAAACCTAAATATAGAGGAAGAGGCAGAAATCAACCCTCATGCCTTTATCATTACAAATAAACTCATCTGGCCTTACAGACTTTGAATATTATTTTTGAATACAAACATTTTAAATGACCAGACACTGAAAACAGAATTATGAGATAGGAGTCAGAGAAATACCTATATAATAATTATGTTACGCATTTTTTTATTACACTTTGATCATTGTTATTTTATCTTTTATTTGCAATTCCCCAGCAGGTAAGTAATACTCTAAATCCGTTAACGACAAGCAATTTGTATATATAACTTACTGCCAGGTTTAAGAAAACAGTCGTTTGTGTTTAAGTCTTCTGATGATGGTCTTGTAGCCGAAAATGTTTATTTTTTTTAGAAAGTATGAAAATTTGTGAAATGAAAAACCTATAATTTTTTTTCGCCAATGTCAAAATTTACTGAAAGGAATTAAAAATTTTGTGCTATTGATTAATATTATTATAGCTTTCAATCAACATTAAATTCAACTTCAAATACAGCTCCTTTCATATAGAGAAGGAAGCTATCAAATTACATTGGCTTTATTTTAAATTATATCATCAAAATTAATTGATTCATAAGATCATAATTTAGTTTGAAATTACTTCTTAAGTGCATTCCCTCGTATTTGAGCTGCAGTTTAAATGAAACACTTTGATTAAAATTCGAATTAAGTACTGGTTTGAGAGCATCTTCACTATCGTATATAGATTTGAGATTTAGTTCGTATTTCAATTTGTTTTTAATTAAATTTTAATTGATAATTAAATTCAAACTAATTGACATGTGTTAGTATTGTTTAGATACTATATTTTTCATAAGAAGTTACAGAGAATATTACTTTCTTGAATTTTATATTAGGTTAGTCATTTTTATTTCTCATCCAACAGTTTTTCGAAATAGTTATTTGTATCATTACAGATTTTTATGTTAGTAACATTTTCGATTCACAGTTTTATTTAAAAAATTGAGTGACATTTGTTCTAACCTGAAAATTAAAATGATTATGAATTGATATTTTTCAACAATTAACGTAGTCATAATCGTATACGAGTATAATATGAATAATAAATCAAATATAGTAATTTTAATTAACGGTTTACATTTTCAGTAAAACATAATTAAAAATTTTGACAGAATGTATTGTTACAATATTTAAGTTGGCATCCCTACATTTTGCCAGCCCAGGCCGGCAAACAGAGAGTTTTTGGAAGATTTTGAGTTCTGTAATACTAGTCATAATGAAACAGAGGCGCGAAAAATAAATTGTAACTCTAAATTTATTAGTTTTTAATTATTTTTTAATAATGATGTATTTGTAATGTAGAAAAAGTTTAGTAGATGTTCCTTCACAGCCACTCTTGCTGTCATAGAAAATGTACCATAAGATGAATTTTTACTTCAGAAGTAGATGATACCTACTGAATTTGATTTCATGGGATTCGAACTCAAGTTCTCAGTTACAATCAACTAATGGTCTCTAAACTTTTTTGATCAAGCACCTCTAAAGCCTGTTTTACATTATACATTTTTCGGCTAGATTATACTACTAGATTCATCTGAGAAATTTAAAGACAAATCTACTACATATAATATAAATCTTCATCCGATTTTCGTCCGAGATTCTAGTATAGAATACTTTTTACGCATGAGTGGTTTTAAGCAAAGTTGCGTTGTCAATTGTTAGGTGCATTCATCGATCTTATACGGGTTTGTTGTTTTCATTTTTCTATTCTGTTAAGTTAATATTCAGCTCTATTATGAAATAACTCGATGATCTCTGACATTGTGCGACATAATCGGAAAAAATTCGGAAGAAACTCTGACTGGAATAGCTAGCAAGAAAATAGAGGAAAAAATGTAATGTAAAACGGGCTTAAGACAGAAAAAAAATAGCGAGCAAAAAATTGTGATAATAACAAGTATATTGGTCGTTGCCAGGAAAAATTACATTAGAATTAGGGAATAGAAACGAAAATGATTTAACTTATTTTGAAGTTTTATTTTGTTTATCAAAGCGTTTTGTTGCAGAACTAAGCATAAGCATAGTTCGCTTGTTGAAATCTTTGATTTAATGTTAAGCAAATATTTTAGAAACAATTTATCTCGGACAAAAAATATAATACATTGTTTGCGTTAGGAATTTGTAGATCGCTCGGGTTATAAGCATTTCACTTTGCGTCGTGCTTCCCAAACCCCATTTATTTATTGTCATATTATCACTTTTGAAATACGTGTACAGTTGAAAAAATGTAGAAACAAGTATGTTTGATAACTAGTGGCACAGTTACACGAAAAGAGAACTTCATTTTCACCTTCCAATTCACCAGCTGTTGACATTTCGTACATTACATTCATTCCCCATTATCTCCCACATTAGAGAACAATGGCGTTTTCTCTTGTCGAGCGACGAGTTTGCTGCCTTAGTTTTTGAGGAAACAATTGCCGAAAACAAATAACAAATTCGTTTTCTAAACAAGTTTGTAGGTCGCGTAGCCACTTCTTGCAAGGGTTTCTCTTAATAGTGGTAGATTTCTCTGTAGTGAGTAATATGAATTAATTTAAACCTACTAACCGGATCTGCAACTGTGCAAATATAGACTGATAGTTTCTTAAACTATTTTGTTTTGCTGTAGTACTTGGTACACTCTTTAAATTCCGTGATATTGTAAATTACTCTTTACTTTCTCTAATGACCAGATCTTTATTTCCAAACGGAACTACAAATAAAAAGTTTTCCAGATTCAGACCTTTTAACTGTGCTAAATAAATCATTCATCATATATTTATATTATTTATCGCTCTATCTAGTATATATTTACAGAAATTATGAATCAACGAGTAAACAAAATATAAGGTACATGTACAAGAAATTATCCTATACAAAATCAGAAAATTAATTAACTTCAATTTAAGAGACAGAGTAAGATAAGATCGTTCAATATTTTGTGATAATAGTTACTTATGCAGTTGTATCTACCTAAACAGACAACAAACGTTTACAAATAGAAACAGTTTAAAAATTTGTATATTTCGTCCGATAACCATGGAATATTTAATTTACTATTTAATAATAAATGCACTATTTGTAAACTTTATTTATAACTATAAAATATTCATGTAATATACATTAATTATCAAAATATGCATAATATATGCAAAAAATGCAAAAAAATAATATCAGGTGCATTACACTAAAATCATTTCTTATTTCCATTATAATATATATTGTTTTATTCAGAACTTTTCATGAAATTTATAAATACAATGAATATCATAGCTAATTTTAACAAAAATAAAAAATATAGACAATGTGAAAAATCTCGAATTAGACGAATTTTATAATAATTACCTTGTCTGTAAAAAAACTATAACATATAACAACTACAACTATTATTAACACTTATTAAATGTGGTATATCTTCAAGCATTTATTCTTCAAAATACTACGATTTATAAACTTAACCTAATATATAGTTATAAAAATAATAGACATCATATATATTTCCTATAATAACAATGTTTGTGCCATTTTTAAACAACAGTTACTTTAGTAGAACAAGCATAGTTTACACGGAAAAGATGTAAGTTCAGCCATGTTAAGTGAGGAATGTCATCGTATTTACAAAATCCAATAAAGTCCATGCGTGATAGGGGCTATAAAGCCTGTGCCGACAGGATTTAGGCGTGGGGAAGAAGAGAATATTGGATGGGCAGGAACAGGTATACGTGAGCCACGCAAAGAACGGTTCTGTTTGCCCACGATGACCCGGTTTACAAATAAGTGAATCTGAATGATGATGACATACACTTACGTTATTGCTGCCGCTCTAAAACAAAAACACCACGCACGATAGGATGATGTTATACGGATAAGTTGTTCCTGGGAAAATATCTTACGGTCAACTCATCGGAGAAATTTAAATATTCTTTCATTTCATTTTGACATCCTTACCTCCGGTATAATCAACAGACATTTCATTTTAAATGTGCATTTAACGAACAAAAGCTTGTATAAATAAAATGTTATAAAGGATTTCCAACTTTGCTGTCAAATTTTCTACATTCTTTTTTTTTTTCGTTAAATACACATTTAAATATAACAGTCTCTTGATAATACCAGAGGTTAATCTTTAAACACATATACTTATCTTATAAAAAACAAATAATATTAAATGTATCATTAGTCTTAAAAAACAATAAAATAGATAAGTGAGTTATTTAGAGCTATTGCATTCAGTGACCAGATTTCAGTATCTTTATTGGAAGCACAATACCGAAGTCTTTATATCAACTTTAAAATAAATAATGTTTACAACAAAAAAAAAATAGGCTACAGGCAAAAATAATGACTAGAATTAAAATTAATTTTCCCAGTGATTTTGTCCTGATTATTTACATGGCTAACATGTTGAATAATTTAAAGACCGCTATTTATTACGTTCTTATTTTAATGATTTATGATCATTATTTTAATTAAATGGTAGTTATTTATACCTAATAAACTATCAGTAAGTAATACTGTATAAAATTAGGTTTCGTAAAATTATCGAAAACAAATATTATTTTCAATAAATAAATAATTTGTAATTAAAACATCAAAAGTAGTAACTATGTAATTTTACAATTTTTAATTTCTTGCGGAATAATAAACATTTAAGTATGATATTTAACACTATATTTTACTTTTTTATAAGTGTCTACCTTAAAAAGGTGTTCTTCGAAATGTTACGTGGAACAAAAAATTTGATTTACATTATTATATTGAGTATTAATTATTTGTACTGATCAAGAATGTTTAAAAATGCTGACCAGAAAGGTAGAAATACTGATCAACTAAATAAATGTGTAATTTAATGTCTACGTTGCGCTTCTTTTTATGATGAGTACTTTTTTCTCGAAACTCATGTCTTCGTTTTTTATTTTACGGTTGAGACAATGTTTAATATTTTTATAATTAACCTTAGTCAACTTTAATAATTAAAAATTCCACTTCTGTACTTCTTTTACTAAATTATAAGAGCCAGTTACTACAAATTTACATTCTTGCAATATTTTATACTACTTATTTGATATATTGCAAATACACACTTATTCTTCTTAAAAAGTTTATTTTGTTGCATTCAATTTTTTCGAACTTTCTCACGGAAATAATTAAAATGCAGCTATTTTATTGCAATTCAAGTATAAAATTAATTGCAGAACTACAGTTTTAATGGAGTAGTAAATTTTAGCAATTTTGTCTTTAAAAAAAATGAAAATTATGCGACATGAACTCTGAATTTTTACCTTGTTACTTTCTATTGTTTCTAAAATACCGACCTGAAAAAAAAAATAGAACATAAATATAATTGTTACTTTATTTATCCCCATTTATTAATACATATGTAGTGCCTTTCCGGACACTATTAGATTTCTTATAAATAAATATAGATAAGGTAAATTTATATTGTTTTATTAATTAAAATATTGAAGTACTTATGTGTTCAAATATATTACATTTTTTTATTTCCAAATAGCCTTATGCCGGTCAACCAGCAAATTTGAAATAAAAACCCAGTAGTGTTTCTTCTACATATAATACATTTATCTTAAAATAAATTAATTAAATTACTGTTTAATTTTATGTCAGATAATTTCTTTTTATAGGCCTTCTATATCTTCTTTTTTCTTAAATGAATTAATAGCTTATTTCTTTGAAATATTGTTGAAATTATAAGAAATATAAGAAAGAAAGATAAAAAAATCATTTATGTATTTAAAACAATTTTTTTTGTGTTTATATTCTATTTTTTACGAAGGTTGAGCCATAAATATGTTTATAAATAAAGGCCTATTCCAAACAATATGTGATTCACGAAATGGGCCATTCTCCATTTCAAACCTTGTATTCCGCAGCCATTATTTATCTAAAGAAAATCAGTTAAGCCGCACAACTCTAGAATTTAAATTATGCCATTCGTATTTGTCTCACGTACAGCAATTGAGAAAAATTATGTCATTTGTCTTGCATTAACAAGCTTATTGTTTCTAGAATCAATTACATTGTTTCAAGACATTGTAATTGCGATGTGAATATGAATAATTGTTTAATATATTAAGCAGCAATGTTAGAAGTTAGAAAATAGTTAACATTCTACAACTTTCGCGACTGGCGAGGCATAATAGTTGCTAACTTGTAGGCGCGAAGATTCTTAGAAAACGAGCAAAAAATAGGTTAGCATTTTTATAGAAATTATTCTCAAAATTCCGCATATAACCATATTCTTAAAACGAGCGGAACTTTAAGTTCACATAAGTATGTAATATTGTCAAAATTTTAGTTGTGTTTGGCAACTTATTGTCATTGTAATATAAAGGGTTATGAACCACTTGGTTATAAATTTATTCTAACAATTCTAAATGCAATGATATTATACAAATAAACAGAATCTTAAGATTCATAGCTATGAACTTACTTCATGTAGTATGTTAGACACAGAGTGCGTTCTGAACCACTGGACCATATCTGTTTATTGGGTACGAGTCGGAACACTCAAAAAAATATTCTAGAGTGACTAGACGTAACGCATTACGCAGAATTGTTTCAGATTTTAGTGCATTGTTTCGATTCAATATATGTTCCGGAAAATGTTCTGGTTTCAATCAGTCCCGAATTTGACGAAAATCAATTACTTTCAAAATCATTTATAACACCGTCACTTATAACGACGAAAATGCAAATATTTGGTACATCTTCCGTTAATGTAAAATAATTGAATTTAATGGTTCCGGTTCCAGTGACGATGTCTCATATCACGTTTGGATTTATGAATCTTTAAGCGCTAAGGGCTGATATACCGTCGGATATAGATCCACATGTCCGCTGTACCACAGAATAGTTACACACAGAAGCGACACTCCGTGTCGGTACCTTTCATGTTCCGCTAGTCAGTTGTATGACCTTGGAGCATTGTGTAGACCTTTAAATTTGTGTTCTTCCCCTATCTTTCTCTCAGCTGTGAGGAAACTTTCCGATTTTAAACAATGGTCCCTTTAAATTTGTGCACCTTCCCCATCTCTCTCTAATTTTCGCTTCTCTGTCTTCTGTGGCTGTACCCTGCATTTTATGTACCTACATATGCACAACGTATATTAATTTATTTTTCTATACAGATAAATGTTGATGTTTTAAATTTTTATAAATTTGTATCTATTTTTTTTATAAAACGTGAATGTACTACACTAATAAATATGAATTTTGTTTTCGTCGTAAGATACAGTCACAATGTCACATGCATAACGTCCACATTTTCAAGTCCCTTGACGGACGTTATATGTAACTTTCATTATAAAACTATGTTGATTGTGACGGTCAATGATAAACCTTACACCCTAATCTTCTTGCCATACTAAGAAGCGACAGTAAGACAGAGAAACGAAAATTAGAGAGAGATGGAGAATGTACACAAATTTAAAGGGCTCATTGTTTAAAATCGGAAAGTTTCCCCACATCTTAGAGAGAGATAGGGGAAGAGCACAAATTTAAAGGTGTACACAATGCTTCAAGGTCATAGAACTGAATAGAAGAACATGAAAGGTGCCGACACGGAGTTTCGCTTCTGTATGTATCTATTCTGTGCTACGATCACGGTTTTAAAACATAGTGTTTGGGTGTTTTAGTCAATACCGTAGCGATATGTTAAAACAATTTGTAACACCGATAATACTACGGCGCAATATTTAGCACATTCAAAAACCGTTCACTTAAAACACCCAAAAACCGTGATCGTACTACGGGTCAATGTGTTTGCCTCTATAGTTAACGTTAAATATCGGTAATTACCTTGTCATTATCAGAGAACTGTCAGAACCATATGTTATAGTAAGTTATTTAAGGGACGAAAATTATCAAAGATAAAAGGTAAACTAAATATTAATGTCATACAGTTCTTATAAAAATTTAAATAAAATTGTTGCAAAATTAAATTTTTAAATTTTGCATATGGATGATTCCTTGTAATTTATGTAAATGAACTTTGAAAATTTAAAGGTTTATTTTTATTTTTAATTATAGGCTCTAAACTACCTATTGTTCCAGATTAGAATAAAAAAAAAATTGGTCATCTTATCTACATATATGTATGTAAAGATATTTTTAAAACGAAATAGTAGATACTTATTTGTTAGAATTTTGCTTGCATTTTAAAGTTAACAGTGGGATTTGAACCGCTTGAATACGCAGATAATTTATTTGGAGCACGCAAACAAGTTAGACTCGGTAATGACATAAAGTGATTTAAAAATGAAAATAGGCTTTTCGTATCACTGTCACATTTCAGGCTTTGTTAAATTTTTTTCCTTTTCATAAAAACAAATGACAACAACACAAAAAGTTGACAACCGTAACTTGTCAGGCTCTGAATTTCATCTTGTTAGCAAAATTATGTTTGTAGGATTTTATAAACCAGTGATTAAATGACAATAAAGTAACGAAAATTCTCGTTTTGGTTTGTTTTCTAATTCATTGATACAGATTTAAATTGTGAAAGCACTCAGATATTTCGAGCAAAAAAACTTGAATGAACACTATCGCTTTTCTTGAAATATTCGTGTTAGAAAAAATCACAAGTGATTACTTTCTATTTTAAATGATAGTGTCCAAGATGCAGAAGCTGAGGAATCGCAAGCGATGGGTTTGTAGCATGCAACGCGGTGCATCAACAAGTGGTTTGGAACGGAGGTGCACGGAGAAGTAGACTGTAAAAACACGGAATCGTTTAATTATCAACGTAGAATGAGTTTGTCATTCATGCGGGCCGGAAGGTTGGAACACTTTGCCAAGCGCATTAATTCAACACTGCACATTGCCTACTTATTTTATTTTTACTGGAATAAAACGTTTATTTTACATAATATAACAAATCGAAAATACTCGGTACGTTTCAAGTAATTTCATAAATTTCAATTTTCAATTTACATTTCGGGTTTTGTTGCCATCTTAGGAATACAAAATACTTAAAAAAAATCAGTGCTCCTATAAAACATCGAACGAAGGTAAACCGGCTTCAGGATATTAAGCCATTGTTTACATATACATAAGTAACTAAGAAATAACTGTATTTGTATGAAAATATTACTGAACTTTATAAAATAATATTCATTAATAACGTCTTCAGTTCAGTGATACCGCCTACACAAGACAAGACAAGTCTTGTCTAGATATCACGACTCTAGATTGTTTCAAGACTATACCACAGAATAGGTTTATACAGAAGCGACAGTAAAACAGAGAAACGAGAATTAGAGAGAGATGGGGAATGTGCACAAATTTTAACTTAACTTTAAAATCAGAAAGTTTCCTCACATCTTAGAGAGAGATAGGGGAAGGGAACAAATTTAAAGGTCTACACAATGCTTCAAGGTCATAGAACTGAATAGGGGAACATGAAAAGTACCGACACGGAGTATCGCGTCTGTATGTAACTATTCTGTGACTATACATTAACCTGCGCATACGCTTTATACAAGGACAGATAATTCTTCGGCAGCGTTCTTTTTCTATTTTACAATCACTGTTTCAGCTCGGATGGGACAAGCTTCGAATGATATATTTATATTTCGAAAATATAAAAAATTTAATTAACCTAGAGTCTTGAACATTATCTATAATTTTCTTGTCTTTATCCAGAATAAAAAAAGTTTATTTTTGGTATACTAAATCGTAAACATCTTATTAGAGCTCTATCTCTAGTGGTAAAGAATATTTTTATGCGCTGTTATACAATTGACATCGTATTCGTATAGCCGTATGTTTTCAGGAACCATTTCGGTCAAATATTTTAACATACATTAGCATAAGTTTCATTGGTTTCAGTATATTTTTACTAAATTATTTACAATTCAGTATATCAGACTATCAGAGAACATTGTATAATGCTTAAGCGTTACCCAAAATTTACGTGCACGAATAAATAACAAGCTCGCTTCGCTCGCTCATTAGGTACCGGGCACACCCGTGAAGTTACTATTAATAAACAATGTTAAGGAAGATGTTATGTTTTAATTAAAGCTAATATTAAAGCTTCTTTCCATTTATTTATGATTATAATCTGGACAATTTATTTTGTATGTAATTTTTTCTTTTTTGACGAGTTTGTTACTATAAAAAGCAGAAATAATTTATTTGGAATACAACTGTTGATATATTTTGTAGTTAGCTTCCAATATATGTAAGATAATTTATAATAATTTATATTAAATATGTTTCAAAGACCCTACAGCTGATTCAATGAAATTTATTTATACGAAATTTTATCATGATTTTGTATTTTGTACTATACACTCATTTGAAATTCTCCATAGCCAAATGATTTGCGTAGTCGAAATTCGAAATCCCAACGATATACTATTCAATAATAAGACACCTATAGCACAACATTACTATATGGAAAAAAGGTTTCAGTATAGAGTCCTAAATCATTTTCGAAATATTACCATTTTGCAGAAGAATATGAAAATATACAACAATCGCTCGTCCACATTTCTTAGAACTTGCGGAAGTGAGACATGCATGCGGCCTGGCAGTGTCAAAATGTTACTCTAATTTAATTTATGCCTAATAATAACTTTTTCATTCATATATTTACATATAAATTTGTATATAAGCATAAGTTTAGCTATACAATATGAAAATAAACAACACCCTGTACAACTAACAGTTTGTTCATCACTGGCGAACATATATATGAGGTCAGAGGCCAAAATTTTCACTTTGAAAATTGATATCTCACTTACTATGACTTATTTTTTAGTTTCGTTTTCACTATACTATGCTTATTTTACGCTGTTCTTTTAGAAAAAGTATAAATAAAATAGTTTAGGACACCATTATCTAAGATATTTGTTTAATGACAGGTTTTACTTGCATTTTAGTGGTGATAAAACCTACGTCTTAACTACAGCTAATAGGAGATTCCGAACCATTCGGACACAGCGATATAGAATCGGAGTGCGCTAACCAAATGTGCCACCACTGCCCGCATCAAAAATAATTGATTTTTTGTAAATCAAATTAATTTTTAAAGAAATCTAAGTGTTAGAGCACTTTTTTATTTGTTTTGAAAGCAATATTAATATTTTATATTATGAACAAAAACGAAATCTGTAATAAAATGAAAACGATTCATTTGAATAAAACCAGGACAGTAACAAAGAATTTTTACTTTTTGTTACTCATTTAAATACTTATTTTTCTTTCTTCTATTATAATAATTAAAGTGATAAAATATCATATAATTTAAAGATATTATTAAATACAGAACATATTTTGAATGTTATTAATATTTTTGTAGCAAATAAATAAATTTTCAATATAATTTGCATTTTCTTTTATCTTTGTTAAAAATCGATGATTTAAATTATGTTTTAAACACGATTTAAATCAGGTCAACCCTGCCAATTAATATTAATAACAAATAACATATTTCGGGAACCCTAGATTTTGTGATCATTACCAATAACAGTAACACTTAAAACTAAATTTAATAAAAATTATTACATAATATGTATTTCAAGAAATAAGTTCTTATCAGTATTCAACAAGTAAAGTCAGAGATCCAAATCTAATCAAAGAGTGATGTTCACATTCTTAACATGTTAACCATGTCAGAGGTCTGAACAAATCTTATTAGGTGAGTGCCTTTTGAAATAATTATTTAATAATAATATTTATTTGTAAAATATAAGATTTTAAATTAGTTCATTCTAAGAAAACTAGAGATTCCAACTTATTTTATTTACAAGAATACAGAATTGTTGGTTAATGACTTTTTATCCATGACTTGAATTCAATGTATTGTAGAACAGTAGACCGATTATATTTTATATGGTTTTATTTTAATTGAATATTTTATTTATAAAAAGCGAATATTTTTTAGTTTTTAATTAGTTAGTCCAGACTTGTATTTTTTCTTTCTCATTAATTTATTTATTCAAGCATAGATTCATTTTTCTTTTACTAACTAATAACTTTTTAATACTTCATTAATGTAAATGTAGACTTTTTAATAAGAGAAATTATTATTCCTTTTCTCTTGATGTTTTTCTCTACGTAATATAAAAAGCAAACTTTTATAATTTAATTACAATATTTATTATAACAACACAATTGTTTTTTAATAATATAAAAAATCTGTAGAAGTCATCATTCTACTTATAAAAAATATATTTAAAGTTACTAGCACGGAACATAGTCAAATAGTTTAATAAAAATTATAAATTTACATATATTGCGTACTCATATACTATCATATGATTTTAAATAATATTTCTAGGAAGGAAGACAAAATTTAAGTGGATAAATGGCATATTATTTTACATTCGCCATGGCAAATTATTCTTTTCAACATATTTTTTTTTTGATTTGTCAAAGAAATAAAATTATTTTCAATTCAGTTTAATACTACACAATTGGTTCAAATGCTATTTAATCGTGGAATTATTTTGACAAATTCCACTCGAGGTTCGATTTTCAGCCCGATAAATATTCACACTTGGTTTCTTGATGGCAATTAGTTTCAATGATTTTCAACCAATTACAAAGCAACGAAATGTTCGTATAAATAAATAAAAAATCCGGCTAAATCAAACCTCTAGTGGTACTACTAGTACTTTATTTACTAATTTATGTTGTCTAAGATTTATAATAAACTAAAAAATAAAAACTGTTCCAGTCGTTTAGACCTCTGGCATGGTTCACATGTTGAGTAATCTAAACTCTCTCTTTTTGCTTTTCCAGTTATATTGATATAATGAAATTTACTTTACGGGATATATGAATATTTTTCTCATATTTATTTTAAGGTTGAAGGTAATTTAATTTTTTAGTACTTTCTTTTAGTTTAAAATAGTATTGTGACGAATAGCAGTTCAGCGGAATACAGTTTTACCGAATAGTATATTTTTCTAAAATCTGAAAGCGTAATTGGTTTGTTTATACTGAAATACTCAATACTCGACTTGTTGATTGAAACTTGGTAATTTTTAATGTACTACAATATGTAATTATTTTTTATTTACAATTTATGTTATATAATATCGTTTTAAAGTATCATATTAAAAAAAGTCACAAAAATTGTGACGCCCGTAGTTTCTGGAGTAAAGTTATCCACGTGTGGATGTCAGATCTCTATTGTGGTTTAGCGCGTTTGAAAGTTGTTAAAGTGGACAGCTTGTGATTTAAAGCATTGTAAGGCTTTTGTATGCCACTATAGTTGCGGAAGATTATTCAATTTGTCAGTTTGGAAGTCAAAACATTATATTCCACGTTTGAAGTGGGGTAATTCAGCCAAGTTTTGAAGGATATCATTTTTAATAGCAATCTTTTCATTATTAAAAGTCAATTTGGGGAAAAATAAAAAATACATTTTCATTATTCTATCTAGAAATGAAAAATCGTGCAAAACCTCAATTAACGTAACAAACACTTATTTCTTATTACAGAAAATTCGGTATTACAACAAAATATTCTGCCGAATAGTTAAAACATGGCCGAATAACGAATAATTATTCGGTCTCGACCCCATCTAGTTTGACATGCCTAATTGAAACTTTAAATACGTTGTTTTAAGTTCTCCGGTAGAAACTAATGAATTATTTTAAATAACCGATTGTTTGTAGTTTTCTTTTCCTTTGAGTACTTGTATGAACATGCTCTTACACTTAGCGTATTGTTAAGTAAATGAAGCGACGTTACACGCTGCCTACATGTAGCGTAAGAATGTGGTAGGGTCTAAGAATAGAGCGAGGTGTTTCCGTTGAATAATGATGAGTTATAAGAATTTAAATGTTGACGAATCCACCTGGGCCGCGTCCATCCGGGGGTGTTTGAAACAAAAGCGAAAGGCGGTCACTGGGTCAGTGCACGCACCGGACTCTAGACAGAGACATCTGGCGGAGATGTGCGTGAGAGAGAGACGCACGCACCAATGTCAGGGCCGGCCGGACTACCAACCAGCCTCACACATTATAAATTATGTCTTAGATTTTACATACACACAAATAAATCATAAAAGGACACTAACACTAACATAGAAAAGACAAAAAGTTTGAATATAAAAACAAGTATTTTAAATAATATAATTTTATTAGATAAATTCACTTTTTAATTGTTCTTTATACCTTTGTATAATTAGCAGAAAACGTATTCGACATAAAAAATAATATTGTTATCACATATTTAGTTATTTAGTATTTAGTATTTTTTATCGTATCGGGTGTAAGGTGTTTTAATTAGTTTATTATATTATTGTTTCATTTTTACAAGTTTCTTTTAAATTTTTTCTATCCTGTCCCTTCTCATAATTTTTTCCATTTTCTCAGCTACATTTCTTTTCTTATCATTTACTTTTAATTTCTAAGTTAGGTACTTGTTTCTTATGTATTATTTTTAAGGTAAGTAAATACAAAATATTAACATTAAAAATGGAACAGGGAAAAGATAAGATTACAACAAAAACAGCGACAGAAAAAAAAGGCAAAGTAATACTAATAAAACTTAAAAAAATATAATTTCATTTATAAAAGCAATATTTATGTTAATTTGTAAGTAAATAAAACTAAGATCACGGCTTGTTACTCACTGCTGGGTGTGTCAATTTTCTTTGTAGCAGCTTTCTATAAAAATGACATATGTGTATGTAGCATAAAGTGCGTCATTTTCCGGGCACGTAAAGTGTACCACAGTCATCATTTTTTATGATAAACAGTAGGTACATAATTAACATCTGCCGGATTTGAAATTTATGGCAACAGTCTTATTAAAACAAGTTACTTAACTAAATGAACCTAATCTAAGTTAAATTTTGTTATTCAGTTAATAGCATTGGTCTTTTTTGTCTCTAAATTTTGTCTTAGAACTATTGTCGGATAACATTGGTGATTATAGTAATTATTAACCACTATTGATTACCTTTTGATTATCACTTGACTTGCCAAGTCAGCTAACAATTACTACTTAGTATATTACTACTAAAGTATCAGTTATGATCTTACAGACAAAATGAGTATTTTAAATAAATTTATATTGAAAATTAAAATTCAAGTTAAATAGAGTATAATGATGTAAAAATAATTATAAAATGTTAAATATTTATAAAAAAAAATATTTGTAAGTTTATCATCATAGCCATATAGAATCCAAATATACCTACCTACTTATTGTTGTCAAGTGTAACAGAAGATAAATATGGCCAATAAAATAATATATTTTGTGGGCACATCTACAAAACCATTTAAAATTTTCTTGTACCGAACATTGAAAGTGACGCAAACATTCTTGTTTTTATTTCTCAGTTTTTGTGACAAAATAATCTTACGTGTTGGCCTCACAATTTTAATAATTTTTTTTTTTGAAGAAATACCGCGTCTGCAAAATAGAAATTCCATTAGATGAGGAAATGAATAATAATAATTAGATACTCATTGGTAATTGTCTGAAATACAAATTAAAAGTATTACAAACTTTATTTTTATATAACGATATATTATGGGTATATTTAGCTAAAATTGATAATAAAATGTAGATATAAATTAGAATACGCAAGCCAGAATCATATAACACTACTAAAGAGCATAATTTCCAATGCGAGTGACAGGCGCGGCGATTAGATTTCTTAAGTTTTTGTAGTATTCTATCTCTTTCTGCGCAATATGCCTGTAATGGAAGTTTGTCTGTATGAATGAGCTGCGCTAACTGTGCACAAGGGATGAGTGCACTTGGCCTACTCACTCGCTAATATTTTTCCCGTAATAAAATATGACATAATTAAATTAAAAATTAAAAATAAGAGTAAGTAATATAATTTTTATTTTTTCATTTTTCCTAGGTGTGAGTGTGCGCCACTACCTAGTTCCTGTTTCACGCAAAACGCTAATTGTTTCTCAACTATCGTTCGGGTATGACGTCACGATAAATATTCATTAATTTATTTCTCGTGAATTATAAATATTTTTAAAAGTAACAAAATATTTGTATAATATTTATATTTGAAGATTAATACATAAAAAGTAAAAAACCTCATTGTTAAAAAAAAAACGTTGATAGTATGGCTGTTGATTATGAAGAGAGTAACCTAAAAAACAGTAACAGTAACAAATCAAATTGTTGAAAGACACTGGCGGATAGTTTGGTGAATGACTACACATTAATTTTAATTTTAATTAGTGTTAAACTAACACACCAGCTACAAAACAGCTAGTAAAGCATTCATACTAACAGCACAGAATAGTTACATACAGACACTCCGTGTCGGTACCTTTCATGTTCCCCTATTCAGTTCTATGACCTTGAAGCATTGTGTAGACCTTTAAATTTGTTCCCTTCCTCTATCTCTCTCTAAGATGTGAGGAAACTTTCCGATTTGAAACAATGAGCCCTTTAAATTTGTTCACATTCTCCATCTCTCTTAATTTTCGCTTCTCTGTCTTACTGTCGCTTCTGTATAAACCTATTCTGAGCTAGCAGTAACATAATGTTTGTAATGTGGAATTGTGAATGGTGACTTTATATAGCTGGCAATTGTGTTGGTTCGGCCCTGACCGCGCTTCGGTAACCTCTGCTGGAGTTCACTGTCAAAGTCAACAGCGCACCAAGCACGGTCTGCATTACTTTCCACTGTGGAGAAAGTTAAACAAACCGCGCGGTCGCGGATGTCATCCGATTACGAGCCGCAGCCAGTGCCCGTGCGAATCCCGGCCCTGCTCGGGACATTCCATTGAAAACGATGGGGCCCCGGCCACCGGCGGGATTTCGGCCACTCCCGAATGGGCTCGCGCATTCCACCCAGACCCACCACGAGTGACATCATTCCACGCACGCTCATTAAACTATATCTAGCACTAGATTACCTAGCGCTCAATTTGTTCTCCAACTCATAAATAGCGGATCGTAAAGTCAAATGAGATTCCAATCAACAACTTATTTCATTAACAGTTATTATCTTTAACACAGCTCTTCATTTAACATCTTGTCAAGTAAAACAGTTTTCTGAATTTCAGACAATTCATAGTTATTTATGTTATTTTTTAGTTTCGTTTTCACTACTCTGCTTATTTTACGCTGTTCTTTTAGAAAAAGTAGAAATAAAATAGTTTAGGACACCATTAAACAAGATACTTGTTTAATGACAGGATTTACTTGCATTTTAATGGTGATAGAGCCTACTTCTTAACTACAGCTAATAGGAATTTCCGAACCACTCGGACGCAGCGATATCGAATCGGAGCGCGCTAACCAAATGAGCCACCAATGCCCGCATCAAATATCATTGATTTTTCTTTTAAATCAAACAAATCATTATTTTTTAAATTTTTTTAATCAGTGCGGTAAGTTTTATTTTACAGCACGAGATTCTATATTGATGCACGCACGAACCAAAGTGCTTTAAAAAAAACAAGCGATGTACAAATACCTAACACATATACTTTAAAAAATATATATTGTTAACAAGAAGAATTGCAATTTATGGTAGGCTCTGCTGTGAAAAAAAATGCTTTGAAAAACAACGGTACGTACAAATCAGTAATAATTATCAAAAATTTATATTTCCCAAAGACTTTATCGAACGTTTAATTGTGATTGGAAGAGTTTTTGTAAGCATATATATTATTACAATGGGATATGTGACTAAATTTTAACTTTTACATATATGATACTAGACAAAAATAAAATAAAATAGTTAACCGTATTTTTTAAATCGATTCATTATTAGTAGTTTACGAGAAATTAATATTAAAAAAAATGGGAAGGTATATTGCTTATTGCAATGTCAGCGTGAAAATAAACAGATAGACGGGGAGCGAAAGACAGTAAGAGACAGCCTTTTTCAGGATCCTACCGTGATGACGTCACATATCCCTTTTCCGAAACATTTTATTACTAATAACAGTATTATTGTAATGAAAACTTTAGTAGTTTTATATTTTGTGACATACTGAAATTTGATTATGGTCACGTACTCCATTATTATATATAATTTTAATAACTTCTAAATAAAACACATCAGATTACCTGCACCGCAATGCGTAACATCGCTACTACCGGAGACTCAACGATATGTAATTGTTATGTTTATACACTTCAGGAAGCCAAATCAAATCACCTCGTGATGACATGAATGCACAGATTCTTAACAAAATTAAAAATCCGTATTAACTTTTTTAATATTGACTCTTAAACTACTGATTATCATTAATTGAAGAAGGATGATAAATAAAAAATAAAAAAACAACATTACTATACTCACATATGTTTCTAATTAACATAAATATCAGAGTTTTTTCATATTTTCAATATTTAAAACTGTCACAACTAAGCATTAGAAAACAGCGTAATAGTTATTGTGTGTGATAAAAGTATTATGAAGCAATAGATTAAGTTTCATACAAAAATGTAATAAATTAACTAAAAATATACTTTTAGAACAGTTCATTGTGATCTAATATTTTTAATTTAGGTGTAGGTTAAATATTATAGTTTCATTCTAAAGAAGTTTATGGATAAATATACGAAATAAAATACAAAGTAATTATTATTAATAATACCTATTTTTAGTGAAAATTAATTTTATTAGAATTTAGAAATATCTTGAATGTTTCATAAGAATGTCAGAGATGGATGTTTCGATTTGATTATTGGAAGATTGTGTAATTTTGTACATATATGAATATTTATAATTCCAGGACAATTTTTCTTGTATTGGAAATCAGTTCCACAACTTTATGGTAAGTTCATCTAGGAAATCGACTTGAACACCGTTGATTACGGTAAAATTTGTGATAAGCAAGATACTTTCTAACTACTAGGTTAAACCATATTCCAGACAACACGCGTACTTGATTTCAAATTGTAGTATTGTCTTTTATTTGTGCATTAGAATTAATGATGAATCTCATAACTCATACTTATACCTGTCTGGGAATTTTGTTTGTCTTATTGGTTTTCAGATAATTTTAACGGTGTATTTTACCTTTATAAGGGAATTATACCTTGTCACTTGTCAATTGCTCAGAGACATCTACGTTTTTTTATTAAAACAATGATTTATTTATGATTATGAATTAGTCTAGCACCAAATTATTCCATTTTTAGGTACTATTAAATCTAATTGATAGTAATTAACACTAAATTGTGAACATTATGCTATTTCAATATAAGCATTAGTAAAATTACATAAAAAAATCATTATTTTATATGAGAACAAATTAATAATAAGTCAAAATATTTATTTAGATTATTAGTAATTTGTGGACACAAATTAGGACATATTTCAGTTGATCGGAGAATAAAGTAAATTTATGCGCTGAAATTACTATATACCTATGCGTTTCATAAAGAAATATATTAATGTGCGTTTGATTTATTCCTTTTATTAATTTAAATAAGTATTTGAATATTTCGGAAGGTAAGATCAAACAGATAGAGCTCTATACGATAAAAGTTTATATTATTTTTGCACGATCGGGCATTAGAAAAGGTTTACTGATTGGACTTCCTAGTCAGTAGGTTGCTTTTACTGACTGTTACGTCGAATAAAACGATAAGAACTACATACCGTTCTAAACGGTAAGTAGATTAAGAAAATTCATTTATTGCTATTAAAATTAAAAGTGCAGTTATTAATACTACAATAAATAATGGTAAATTACAAGGAATATCGATCTCAGACAATAATGTGGTTTGTGATTATTATCGAATTTTAGTATATAGGTAGGTCATAAAATATAAAAACTAATCATTATGGCTTCTTATTACAATAATAAGAACTATACATTATTTTGCAATAATATAGTTATTAGTAATTTATTGTTCTGGAATAGGGACGTGTGACGTCAGCATGGTAGGATCGTGAAAAAAAGCAGATAGTCTGTTTCTTACGTTTCGAGTTCATCTCTCTTCATTTACGTTTCTACCACGTTGGCGGATGACGTGACAGCACCCCTTCCCAAAAGTTTTATTAATTATTTTCTCGTAAATTACGAGCAACGAATCGATTTAAAAAATACGGGTATTTTATTTTTTGTCCAGATCATATATGTATGTAAAAATCAAAATTTGGTCACATATACCATTGAAGTCCTCGCTTTGTTCCTCTTCCAAACAATTATCTTTGATCGGTAAAATGTCCTTACCGTTCTTAATACTTAATAAACTATTTAATATTTCTGCATTAGGACATATAAAACATCATTGAAAGTACAAAAAAATTGTCCTTTTTATTTTATCAAAATAATTTTTGGTTCCTTTTTCAAATATTATATTCAATATAATAAAACTTTTATATGAAGCAAATTTTTCTATTCCTTATAATAAATATTCACAGATTCTCCCAGTATATTAATATTTATAGATAATTTAATAATTTTCCATCTAGTTTTAATAATGTTTGTAATACAAAGTTTTTAAAATGAACAATTTGTTATGGTATTTAGGTGCGCTCATTTGTTAGTCTAATTAAAAAGTCTTTTTCCGCTTATTAAAATTTCTTTATTGCATTTAACGATTTATAGTTCTCGGAATAGTTGGAACAGGTGCAAATTTTTCCTTTCGTTTTAGCGATAGTGCCGGATTGATCTGGGCCGAAATAAAGGACACCCGCGCTGCGGCCGAGCAAGCGTGATTGGTGCATCGAGAGTGGTCCGTGGTCTTCCAACAGGTTCGCCCTTCACCCCGCCCGAACCTGTAGCCACACGCACGCCGTGGCCTATTTCCCTTCAAATTAGGTGCCAGCGTCTGTGTAGCATTGAACTCGCCGCCATAAAAAACTAGAATTCTTTTATTGTTATCTATTGGGAACGGATGCATTACGGAGACATCAACGCTTCGGTACGACACTAGCGACGCTGGCACCACCTACCGACAACACACATACCCACCGACTATGCAACAGCAGATTGGCAGATAGGGTGATTTTCTACCTCGCAACACACCTATTCATGCTCAATCACTGTGGATGTGGAATGCATGATGCACTGATTTTTGGATATTAAGGCAAGTGCATCGACATACACAACAAGATTTAGTTCACCCGTTTTTTTTTTTTTACTGATTCTAAATATATTAGTTCAATTGTTCCTTTATATAAAAGTAAAAATAAGCAGTTGAACATCAAAATGTTCAGTCAAAATATTTTTTTATGTTAGCTATATGTAAATATTTTGTATAAATTTGTAGTTAAAAGATGGAATTTTTCGTCTGTGTAAAAACACCAATAAAACTAACCAATCACAATAAATTGCCTCTTCTACATAACTCTATATTATAGCATCTATAAGGATCTAAAATATGTGTATATATTAGCTATAAAATTTAATTTTTATATGTTAGTAATTATTAGTGTTATTATGAAAGTAAAATTATAATTATATAAAAATTAAAAATAAAACATACAATTTTTTGGTTTGAGAAATATTTTTTTTGCATATTTGTTGTCTATGAAAAAATATTAAACATAATCTATCACAAACGGAGTTAAGAGTCTTGTATCCAAGGGTTATTGAAAGATTAGATTCTAATTCCAAATGTATTTTTTTTCATTTAGGCGTATTTAAAAAAAAGTCAACTGTGTTATTCTTAGTCAAAAATTTTGAGTATAGTTCCTATCGAATCGTTGAATGAAAATTGTCAAATAGTCATGGAGAATAGTAGATTTGTAGTAGTTATTTGATGAAGCACCCATCTCCAACACACGTGCAGCTCAATGCACACATGCACAAGCGCACCACTGAGTGCGTCAACGGTTAAACTGACCGACATGAGAAGAGGGGATAAAATACTCGATCCGAAAAGAAATTCCAGAGGAGGGACCGGGCTCGCGCGTGTAGGTATATATAGAAACTCGTGTAAGTGAATCGGTATCAGTTATCCGTCACAACGTGCCCAGCATGTACCGCAAGTGTGTGATCGTTGCTCTCCTGGCCGTGGCCACCTTGTCGGCGGCGCGGTCCACGACCACTAGCCAGAACGCCATCCCGCAAGAGACGGGCCGCAGCGAGGAGGCCTCGTCCTTCGTCAGCGACCTGCGCTTCCTGCACAAGATGTACCAGGACTGCGCGTCCGCCGACCTGTCCACCTGCCTCAAGCTCAAGCTCGTCACCGCCATGGACCGCGCGGCCAGGGCCTACCCCAACGTGCAGATCCTCGACGGCGTCACCTTCGTCAAGGACTCCGCCGACCAGGCCGCAGCTCCTGCCACCTCCGTCTCCGAGGCCGAGATCGAAGCTGGACTTCCCAGGGCGTTGAACGACCGCGAGGAAGCTCTCAATTCCCTCATCATGGACAAAATCGTTGACTTCTTCTCTACACATACTCTGCAGGTAAGAAACAGCTGCATAACATTTGTTGTACAGTTAACTAACAATGCAATGACAGGTGAAACTTCCAACTGCCGCTGACTTGCAACGCTCGTTCTCCGGTGAAGAGCGCGCCAAGAGGAAGAAGATGTCTGGTCTGCTGATGATCCCCCTGCTGCTGGGAGGAACCTTGATACCCCTGTTCCTGGGAGGTCTGGCGCTGCTGGCCGGGAAGGCGCTCATCATCTCCAAGCTCGCCCTGGTGCTGGCCGGTATCATCGGGCTGAAGAAGCTGCTGGGAGGCGGCGGTCACGGCCACGGGCACGAGGAGGTCGTCGTGGCGTCTCCTAGTCACGGCAGCTCAGGCTGGGGCAGGTCGTACGAGAAAGAACAAGCACAGAATCTCGCCTACAGTGCCTACGCTCCAAAAACGACGACACGATAATCCCTATCGTCCCATTATCTTGCTTTATTTATTTACCTACCTGATATATTAATATTATTTAAATATTGTTTATTTAATACTATTTAATGCTCGAGAAATAAAAGACTTTTTATAGTACATGTAGCTTTTGATTTTCCTATAGGAATCCAGGATGTTCACTTTCAAAGTTGGTCCTTGTATTAGATAACTTTACTTTCACATAGAATTATGACAAAGAAAGCGAGATTCGTTCATATGAAAAATAAAACAAAAAAGCGTCTAGCGTCTGATTGTTCGGTAATCACGTCGGTGAGAGAAGAGATCGAAAATAGATTTATTTGATAATTTGTAGGCCGGTTTAAGGAATGTAAACCGGAGCGATGACCTGGTTAAACCGATGATCTCTCGGAAACCATAACACATGCGGTATTTACCAGAACCTGCCCAAGCCCAGATGGCGACGCGAGGAAAAAAGGTGTCACGGGCTGTGGCTGATCGCCGGCAGTTTGTAATCCAAACACAAGCCTCGCGTTGTTTCCATACCAACCATTAGATGTGTCAACAATACATCAGCGGCGCGAGGTGCTGCCGGTACCGTACTCCTCATCGTTCATTCACTACACACCAAAAATTCTATTAGTTTTTATCTTCAAAATAAGCATATTTCAATTAAACACAGAACTGATAGTACAACTTATAAGAGAATTTAATTTATTATTGAATTTACGTGCTCAGCACAAATATGTAAAATACAATATTTAGTTTAATTTTTGTTTGTTTTCCAAAATTATTAAGTTTATTTAAAATTTTATTATATATTTCTTATAGTCGGTTGCATAAATATTACTTAAATATAAAGTATCCCTTATATGGAGAGTTTCACATCCACATCGAAGTAAAAAGTCAAGTGGTGTAGTTTGGCATTAGTTATAATAATTTAATTCCTGTGATTATCGGTACGATACAAACCTATATTTAAGACTAAAAACCAAAAACTAACTAAACTAATTAAAGAAAACAGTTTAAGGCATGAGAGAAGAAATAATTTATTTTATAACATTTTTATTACATTTATTCAAACTTTCAGTGCTGCCTACTGCCTAGAGTCTACATATATTTGTTTTGATTAATTTTTATTGTCATAAATAATAATACAATTTTCACTTCATAAATATGTATTTTTATTTTTAGTACTAACAATAAAAGACTTCACTTGGAAAACTGTTTTTCTTTTCATAATTATTAAAATATACTCTATTCTACATTTTATTTCTTGTTCAATTGTCTCCTTTGTTGTTAAGTGTTGAGATTTTGAATATATTTTTTAATAGTAGATTGTCAGCATTCAAGCTATCAGCAAGAGAAATACAGTTTATGGTAATTTTTTAATCAATCGGATTTAGTAGTATTTTATTTTATGAATAGATAGCGTCGATAAAATCACTTCATAAAACGAGATATCATTCTTGACTCAGTTCGAGGGATACTCTTAGATGAGGTATAACATATGTTATACCTCATCTAAGGGGATGCTAACCAGTGAATCACCACTGCTCATACCGTCAGTATTGTAACTTATAATAATAAAAATAAGTAACACTATTAATAAACAAATATAAACAATAATTTAAGAGTAATAATTATTAATAAAGACTTAAATACTAATATTTATATAAATACAGCAGGGGGATTACTACTAGCTTTTGAAATATGCCAAAATGCTGTTTAATAATACCATTAAAATCGTCTTAAAATTTAACATTTTCAAAATAAATAAAACACTGTCAAATTGTTGAAACTTCGTATTATATCTCTCTAATAATGAATGTTTAAAATTTTGTCCTGATTTATTATTTTATTCATTTATAGTTTGCTTATATTAGGCATACTGTACTACATATTTAAAACAAAATTTCTAAAATATATTATTAGAGAGACAGTTTCATTATTTTCCTTTAAGATAAGTCAATTATTTAAAATTTATTACATTTTTAACGATATTACGAAACATCATTTCTGGTAAAATCTTGCGGATACATGCTTGTAGAACTACTGCCATCTACACCAAACTACTATGCTCCACCCCTGTACAACAACACACAAAAGTTCATTATTATTACCTTAGGCTTAGATTGGCAGTGAACCCTTTTAATGCTATGCACTAATTATGTCCACCATTCGTGTTCATATCAGACTGTTCCCGCGGTCTCTACTACTTGACTTTATAAACTCGAGCAATTAAACTCTCGAATATTCTGGTAACTTCGATGCGTCAGTACAATAGAAGAGTGATTAAAATGTGTCTTGACTTGTATTTTTAACGTGAAATATGAGATTTGTATTTGTCATATTCATTAATAGAATATATAATTTTTTTTTAAATTTTATGAAATTATTTTTGAATTGGCAGTTATTATGTTTAATTGTTTGATAGTTGGTCATTTGTTCATTATTTTGTAATTTTTTACAATATTTAATTATAATACTTTTGTCAAATTTGTTCACTATGACCGTATTTATTTGGGACTTTTTAAGTAACCTAGCAGGTTAATTCTGTGTACATGGTACATTTGAAGTAACCCAGTACTGATGCTGAACTGATCCAACTCACCCAGTTATTTTGCGGTGTTGGTTAGTTTTCTATCTTTGTTTACAATGCTATCTCTTTCTATTTCTGTCAGAAGTTATATCTTTTATAGGTTAAAATGAAAAACTTAAATAAGGAACTTCGACAAATAACTTAAACTAGATGGTTTAAATTTTTACCAAGTGTAAGTGGTACCAACCCGGCTACGTTTAGGATCAGTTCAGAGTTGGATACAAATTTACCAAATAAATACGGCGTGTATTTCATTTTCAATGAGAAAGGTTGTCAATCGAGTATCGAAGCGTAACCATGGGTAACGCAAATCTTGTTTGACGTTCTTCCATGGTAAGCTATTTTGATTCCTGGCCTAATTTCCTGTGTTTGTGGCGTGAATTCCAATATTAATTTGGAATACACACCGAAACGTCCTAACCTCCACGTTGTTTGTTTACTACTAGGCGAGCAACAGTGTATCCATAGCAACCATTATCTCTGTCAACAATAGATAGTGTGCTGTTTATTAATTCTGCAGAGTGTCCGCGCAGGGCACGCAAGCCTCGGAATGCCCTGTCGGTAATTGCAGCGACGCATTCTTCACATGCACCTGATGATGTATTGAGAGGCTGCTGGACCCAACACTCCAGGAATACTAATGCAGATATGTGGTTATTAAGCCTGGATAAGGAACACAATCCAGTTGCAATACACGCTGAGTACTACTAGCATAACCAATTAATTACGAGTAGGTAGTACATGGAAGCAGCCATGATTGTAATTCCAACGTCATAACGTTTATAAGGATGGAATCTTTGATTCATGTGCATATTGCAATATAAAATGTCCCAAAATATAATATTTTTCATATATAATTTTCGCAAGATAATTCACGCTTCGAATTTTCGTGACGTCACAAACATATATCTGACCTATAAAAAAGTCAAATGTAATGTTAAACGTCAAAATAAACTAACCAAAAATTATATAGATATCAAAAGAAAAAATGTTGTAATCGATTTTGTTTTACGTAAATAGTTTCCTAGTTTTGGAACTGTAAAGAAGAATTTATAAATTACTTAAAATTTATAGTACGTCAGCAAGAACTGAATCATTGTGATTTATGATATGTAGACATTTCTTCATTTCTGTTGCATTTGCTTATTAATAATAACTTATTTTTTTTTATCTAATTTAATCTGCTAATCCATGAACCTTTATATTCATATAAGTACTTTCTTTCAAATATAATAATATTTAAAAGGGATTAGCAACTAACTCTGTTTAGTTGGTGTTGGTCCCAAAGTTATTAACATCCTGAAATGTCAAACTTAAGCCGATGTCACACTATCATTCATTTGAATGACCGTGAATGAGAAAGAAAAAGAAGTGATCAGTGAATGATGAATTTTTTTCGTTATTCTAATCAGTCACTTCTCACGGCTAATTTCATTTATTAGACTACTAATGTACTCAACTTCACTTTGGTGTTTGATATTATTTGTTTGATACACTTTTTATTTTTTCTACATAAATATTATTATTTGCCTTAATTGTGGAAAATGTAATAAAAAATAAAATTGGACGACAGATGGCTTTCATAGTTGTTTTTAGATGTGAATCTCGTTTATGATATAAATTCTCTGAAATACAGGTCGTAATAATAACATTTTCTACTTCACAATTACTTGTAATATACACATTTTTTTTTTTGTTAATGTAAAATTGTAAAAGGAAGTAATCACTTTTATCACTTTTCTCATCAAACAGTGTGACTTATAAATTATTTGTTTCATCATTTATTGCTACTCTTCTTCTTTCTCAATTCATAAAAAGATAATACATTTAGTTCCTAAGATAACTCCACTAATTGGAATTAGGAATATATTTAGATGATTATCAGAATTTCTAAATGATGCAGAGGAAGATTTGTGGTGATATTTGACAATCTAGAAGTAAAATACATTGAATAAGCGCATGGACAAAGCATTCGTGTAGTATGGTTATAATATTTTTGAACATATATTTTATTACATTCCTATAACCGTTAAAGTAAATCTTTTTTTATTAATGTATTATTTTTTTATGATTTTTAACGTTTCTCTGGATATTTAATTACTACATTATTAAATAAAACAAAGATTAACTTTTACATACATACTTCAATAAATGTTTTGCGCATGCATGTAATCCGAGTATTTTACTTCTATGTACGTTATCAAATATCATATCACTACAAAATCCAGGATCCAGATATTCACTTTCCTTTATATTTCACACTTAACTAGCACATGATACATGAAGTAGAAACTATATCAGTATCTAGTTTAGAAAACATAACTTCCACTACAACTAAATAAACAAATGCAAGTAATGAGTGAAGTGCGTGTACAAGATGCATTTGCAGTGCTAACAATTTTCATTTCTGTTTATATTTGAAAGTAATCTTCGTTTGTTCCTGCTCATATAAAACAGGAATCTTTATGGCATGGTTAGGTCGTTGTAACACTTCTGACCTTGACCTGTGACGTCACGACACTTGTTTTATATACAGGTGTTGAAGTATCTTACTAGATTTGAGAATTGAGAGAAAGAGAGAAAGTATTTTGAGTGGAATACATTGTTTGCTTGCATCATTCTCAAATTAACACATTTATCTCTGAGTGAAAAGGAAGAATTATATCTATAGGATTTCAAATTAACATTAACACTGACGTCACAAATGTCATAATGAATGGAAACACCTGTTGATTTTTTTATACAAATAATGAATGAAATTCGTGTTACACTTTTTCTTTCTTAAATCTGTGCCAAGAAATACAGAACATACTTAAATTCGTATAAAAAAATGGAATATTCAAGTTTAATAATATAATTAATATATATTGTTTCAATAATTGTAGTGTTATTATAATCATTTAAAATATATTTATATGTAAATAAATAAATTTATTAGGTCAGAATATTAAAATTTTTATAATACATTTTTATCTCTCATCCCCTTAGTAATGAAGGTACAAGAATCATGTTAAAAATCACAATTAAAATTAATTTTTAAATATTTAAATATTGAATGTTGGTTGGCCTACCCTGGCTATACAAATTAGACTTTTTAATTTTCGCAAATGTAATTGCATTTTCTCGATGACAAACTTAATAATTTCACTCACATTTCTAGGAAAATAACACTGAAGTCATATCTATAGCAAAAGGTACCTACAGGTAATATAGATTTCTGATTAAAAGAAGATGGTAACATACATTATTAATTATTCTTTCAACAAATACTACACTAGCTGTATTTTATTTAAATTTACGTTCGTTGTTCATTGGTAGCGCGAAAAATATAAAATATAGAATATGTCTTGATATCCTCAGCTCGCTTGAATGATAAGATTACATTTGTAACTAGTTTTTTCCCAAATGTTTTATGACCGTCCAACATCTAAGGTAATGGTTGCCAATCTATTTTTGTCTAGCGCCCTTTTTGATAGTAGTGGTCTGCGTGAAGGAACTATTTTTACGTCCCCGAACTACGTTAGAAAAAAATTAGTTTACGTGGATTTTTAATAAAATATGCAATAACAACAATACACCTATGAATATTTAGCAATACAAATATATATTATAAGTACAAGAAATATACAACAATAAATAACTAACAATCTAAATGTTATTCATATCTAATCGCCAGCAAGTGTCAAAACTGTCTTTCGGTTGTTTGGCTGACTTTACTACGCCCGATGCGAGTAACATGCAGTTCGTTTCAAAATTCAAAAAGTTTCAAGTATTATTTATATAAGAAAATATATAGCCGGTAATATAGAAAATGGTAACACATAAATAGATGCTGTTGTAGAGCAATACGCCCTCTTCAGTACAAAATTCCACCTATAGGTCTTTACACCCTTAATATTTTACGCCAACGTGATGTGGGCACGCACTGCACGCCAGTCAGAACCGGCACTCTCCTCACCCCATTTTTTTTTTTTATAAACTTAAACAACACCGAATATGAATTCGGCCAGGTAAAATATATAGATTAAAAATAGGCATGTTTCAATATATTCTTTATTTTTTTTTACAATATTTTTTTTTGTAATAATAAACGAAATCAGTTTTATATGGTGCAAAATATAATTAATTATTAATAATTAAAATAAATGTAAATAAATTAATGACTAGCTTATGCTTAATGCCACATAATTTTTATATTTATATACGGATCTATATTAGATAAAAGTATCCTTAAATCTATTTGCGTAGTTACTTGCAGTAATGCAAATTATGTGCAAAAAATAACGAATGACGTGTGTAGTGCAGACTAAGTGTGCGGTTGGAGCACTCAATCGAGAAGAGGGGTTAGCAACATGTGACATAATTACAAATTAATAATTTAATAAAAAAATTCTTCTTCATAATGCCTGGAATACGATTTTAATATTTTGTAAGAGTACCTATACTCTTACCTCGATTTTTCTTTAACGCCCACTTGTTGACCGCCTTCCAAGATTTAAAAATCACTCCCTGGGGGCCGTTGATACCCCTATCCGCGAGAGCCACTTCCTAGAGATAGCAGCAGTTCTGACTGACTTATAGGGAAAACATTGTATTTTACATAAGAGCGAGTGTTATTTTGATACTTTGTTTTGAGAATATTTTGTTTTTTTAATTCAATTCAAATTTGTTTATCGCAATTTCAGATATATACATTTATTTAAATGATGCTATACGGTCTATGGTCGAAGTAGAAGAATATTATAAAAGGAAAATGAGATTCACAATTACGGTTATCTGCTTGTTAACTACTTATTTAATTATTTTTAGCTGGACATATAATTTTAAGCGATTACAAGACAGATAAACGGAATAATATAGAAATAATTGGGCTGTCTTCAAATATCTAATTTGAATCAATCGTAATAACATTAAATACAATTGTCACTTCGGAGAAAAGTGTATGCATCTGTAAAGTATATAGAGATTAGTGCAAGCAAACGTTGTTTTGTTATTATATTTATTTATTTTTTATATTAATACAGCATAAAAAAAAAATAGATTTCATAATACTTATAAATTCCTAATTTTTTTAATGTTACAGATTTTATTCGATAGCTACATAAATATAAACATGTACATAATGTTCTTTGTTTTGCATGTCTTTCTCCTGATATGACACAATTTCTGGTATTTTTATCGTTTCATTTTCTCTATCTTTCCTATAAACAATTCAAAATATGTTAAAGAATAATCATTGCTACTTACATGTAACGTCTCTCTACTTTTTCTCTGTACAGAGGTTCTGTCGAATTATCTTTGCGGTAATTTATGGCTTTCTGTTAACAATCTAATAATGTTTTGAAGCATAAATTATTATAAATACTTACATAGAATAAAATCTGTAGGTAAAAAATATTGTGTATAAATGTCCATGAACGGTGATATGTGCTTTCCGATTTCTAATGCGATTTTCCACTTATTTTTTAATATTTCTCTTTTTGGGAAATAATGAACGATATGTCAACCCTTACAAATAAATACCAAACAATATCTCTTCGACTTGCTAGTCATTTTTGGTTGTTGTTTACTTATAACCCTATGTGAGAAACAACGTTTTCCCTACGTCTTAGATGTTTTATTTTGCCACCAGATGTCAGACACTTTGTTGGCTCTTGCCAATTGGGAACCACAGATCTAAGGTCATCTGCAGTCGAATAATGATAATATAGTATCAAAGACACACCCATGCAAACAATTTGATTTTATGAGATTCGAACCCCACAGCACTTAGAATATGAAGCCTAAACGTTAACAATTAACCCATCGATGTCGGCTAATAAGAAAATTTTTTAAAGGTATTATAGCAATTTATTAACTGTTTATAATAATATAATACCAACTACCTGTTATTACACGAGAATTATATAACTTTGCGGCATAGTTCACATATTGTAATTATAATACCATCTTATTACAAAATGCATAACTTTAAAAAATAAGCGGAATTCCTGTTTGATTTTTGCTCCCGATAAGTGTTGTGGGATGCATTATATTTTATATTTGTAATTAACATACTTTTAGGGTAATCTTCGATGAAGTGCCTAAAGAAATAATAATTTATACCAACGCAGCAAAGTTTTAATTAGAATTAATGGTACCTGATTAATTGAACCAATATCCGTGCAAATAATATTAAAATTGCTGTAATTGAAAATTGTTACGAACTAATAATCTAGTTCAGTAGCTAAGCAGTTATCCAAGACAAATGGCTATTCTTTAAGATTGTTTATATTTACCTAGGTAATGGTTTATATATCAACATAATTATACATCAAACTATTCAGCTTAACGGTGCTAACAAATGTCGAGCAAGGAAATTTAAATATTTCTAAAGTATTATTCAAATCTGTTATACAAATGAACCTATTGAAACTCTCCTCATGAATACGAGTTTTCGGTCCCGTTATGATTTCTATTTTATTCCTTTACAATTTGTCATCAATTAACAAAACGCGGACAATATTTCAGATTTATGACTTACAAACATGGTAACATGTCGGTCAACTAAGGTGTGAAAACGACTGCTGTGGTCAGTAAAGACGAGGAGTTAATAACTCAATATATATAATTCTAAAACAAATATATATTGAATTGATTTGAATTAGTAATCCATGCTATTTACCTTTCCCAGTAGTGGCGCCTATAAGGTGCTGGAAGAAATTTATTTAATGAAATTTTAGTTATATACATACTCTGGAAATAGCAATTTGTAAAAAAAAATATTATTATTACCTATCTTCCGTCGCATATTTTAACAATCAATAAAAATATCTAAATCCAACATTTAGGATAGTTTTATGATAATGCAAATGGCATACAGTTAAATCCTCTTAAACGTCGATTGTTATATATTACTGTTAAAACTATAACAAGTATATATGTTTCTGACTCAATTCATTTGGCATTTACATTAAGATTTCTAAAATTTTATAAACAACTCAACAAATGAATGAATTCTTTATTAGAATATAAACAAATATATCATCGAAGCTTTCTAAATTTTTTTATTTAATTAGATATCTCCACAAAATTAAAATCCATGTCATGTGTATTAAGATATATTTTTCACAAAAAACATCTCAATTCTAGAATAGTATATTGTGTATCTAGTTGCGCGACGCGACGAAGGCGAGGCCAGAAACACCAGAAGTTCGGGAAGTCACTTTTTCTATGAGGTACACATAATATATTTTTTTTAATAATTTTGAAATAAATATTTTTATTTTTATTTAAGGAAAACAATACGTACTGTGCGGATATGCTTTGTCACAGACCGGAATAGTATATTAAAACATAAGTTGTAGAAGGCAACCTTTTCAAGCACGAGTTTGAATTTCGGGAACGAGCGCGAAGCAGCGAGTGCCCGAACGAACGAGTGCTTGAATTGCCTTCTATAACGAATGTTTTATACTATTTTCTCTGTTTGGCTTTTATTTACATTATTTTTATAATAATATTTGACAATTTCCATTAAGGGATTTTTTTGATAGAATAGTTAGGTTGGTGACAGTGATTTCTGTTTCGTCTGTTGCCTAGGTAAATTAGAATTACTTTGTCAGTTGCCTAGATATTTTGTGTATTTAATGCAGTCATGCCAATCTCAAATAACAAAATATAACCAAAAATCGTTTAAGAATGAAGCTCCTTCTAACATCAATAAGCGTGCTGGAATATGATATTCTAATTCCGAAACAGAGAATAGTATATTAAAACATAAGTTGTAGAAGGCAACCTTTTCAAGCACGAGTTTGAATTTCGGGAACGAGCGCGATGCAGCGAGTGCCCGAACGAACGAGTGCTTGAATTGAATGAGTTTACGATAGATGTGTAAAGTGATCTCGCCTTTTCGATTCGTCAATAAATTTATTAATTTTCAATTCGTTTTAAATTCATCATCCTCTATATTAAGAATCACGAATGAAGCAAATCTTTTAACTCCGGCAGAACACATCAGATATGATTTAATTCGCTTTAGTCATTTATTGATACAATTTGTACCATTTTAGTTTTTGGTTCCACTACATGATCAAATTCTTTTTGGTTTTCATATTTTTGTAGGCGCTCAAAGAAATTTTGGGAGCGCTTGAGCGCCTCTAAAAAGGGCTCTAGCTACGCCACTGCTTGGCGAGGTTACATTAGGTTCAGATACCAAAAAATAACTAACGTCAACGTGTAGCAGAAAAATGTTGCGATATTTTGTACATGTGTACAGCCTAACAAACAAGCAAGTAAAAATTCTTTTTTGGCTGATTTGACGTTTCATTATTTTCCAAAGCGTCTTGATGCAGAAACTACTATAATTTTTTTAATAGCAGCTTGTTAGTTGGAATCTATGAATTCATATTAACGAGCAAATTTTTTTTAAAAATACATATGGCGGGCAAAAAATATAATACATTATTTCTGCGTTAGGTATATGTACATCATTCCATTTCGTGTCGTGCGTCAAAATAGTAATTCGCGTTGTAAAATGCAACCTATATTTCTATATTAAATCGGAATAATGCACTTAAGGCCATATCCAGGGTGATTAGGTGCTCGAAGTTTAAACCCTCTCTTAAATCTTCAACGATAAAATGACTGTTTAATAATACCCTGAAGAAATAATTAAGTAATTTGTAGTTGAAATGTATCGTAGAATATTTTTTGTAAATCTGAAAATAGGTAGCACCTACATGACTTTTTTAAAATTAGTAATACATGTAGTAAGTAAGAATCTATGTAACATCTTTCTTATATATGCGTAATATTATAATATTTTTCATTTGTTCAATGTTTAAAAATTTAAACTATCAAAAATTATTGTTGTATACGGTCCTGAGTACTGTGAAATCCGAGACTATCCTGGTCAATTCGTCTATCTTGTATTTTTCATACATATAGGTACTTCATAAAAGTTATGAATAAATAAATATTATTATAACAAAAATTGTGTTCTAGGAAAAAATAATATAGGACAAATTTTGCATTTAATTAAAACTATATTTATAACTACGTATAACCATCTCGTAAATAGACCAACGTAATTTGCTCCAGTTTTATCTCAAATTAGTTATCCTACGTGACATTTTTATATGTACATACGGATACGTGATGCTTGTCAAATGTCAAAATGTCACGGGAACATTCGCCAAGTGGGAAGATCCCAGATAAATATATTTTCCAATATTTACAAAATAAACATTTATTTTAAACTGCAATAAATATTAACGACGTGTAGTCAATAAATAAATTTTAAAAACTGTCCACCCTAATTTGTTCGCAAGTTTACAGATTGGAAATTTTAGTGGAAGAGGGATTTTTCGCTGTCCAAATATTCCAGTTTCGTTTTTTTTTCGAATAAAAATAACATATTACTTTCATAGAAGTCTATTTATTATTTATTTTACTATTTGGTGGCGTTTTATTAACTTACGCATTCACCTGCCACAAAATTTTAATAACTTTATAAAAAACAAGTTTATGAATACAAACAAACCCAACAATTAAATACGTAAGTAAGAGAATAAAGAATGAAAAGTTTAATATAGGTGTTGAAAATAGGGTCACCAATTTTGAGAGTATATATTTTTACGTACACCTGTATTGCAATTGTATATTTACAATTTGGTTTTGAAACTTTTACTTTACACCCTTGTGGCGGTATCCTTCGATTTATCAGGACATTAATCTAATAAAGTTTTATTAGCCTCTAATAAAATAAAGTATTTAAGTTTTATAATGAAGCTCCATGCTTGATAGTTTGCTTCAGAGTAGTGTTACGAGGAGGAAGAGGAACGGGTTTACGTTAAAAATTTTTTTTTGAAAACAGTCATAACTTGTCATAAGAAATTCATATTTACATGACAACTATCAACACGAGAAATGATTGTTTTTTATCTACAGGTTGCAAAAAACTCAAAAGTCTTTTACAAAGCATTGTCTGCTAAACTATGTGCCGCGGCACAGTAGCGCGCCGGAAGAATTTTAGGTGTGCCGCGAAAGATTTTAAAATATTATAGGCAGCAGATGAGGAATTACGTGTTTGTCTAATTTAGAGTCGCGTTTTGACGAAAAAAAATCTCAAAATCAATTCTACCCGTCATTATTAACATTATTATGTTACAATAATTATGGATATAAAATAATAGTATATTTTTTGTTACTATAATAAGAATTTATAAAAATTTATTCATATTAATTCAGTATTTTCAGTTTTATTGGAATTTTTATAAGAGGCGTCCGGATGCCGCAAAATAAAAAAAATTGGCGTAAAGTAATAAAGATTCACAGACACTGAAATAAAGGGTAACAATTTAATCAAATCTGTCATTTTACTGTATTCATTACTTTTTGATACCATTTTAATATTATTGACAACGAAATCTTAAAATTGATATAATTTAAAACATTTGTTGGATTTCTGCTGTCAACTAATTGCCAGCTGTCAAAAAATATTTGATTTCATACACGTCAAAATTTTTTTTTTGAATTTCGGATCATATTTCTCAAAAAAATGTTGTTTGATACTTGATTGCGAAATGCTTTTGCATTCTCGAATGTTTTTTGTTGTTTATGTACAACTGTTTCCTAATTGTAATTTACAATTTGGTTACCACGGCGGAAACTTTTACTTTACGCCCTTGGCCGGCAAAGTCGAGCTAATAGGTATATGCCCGTCGGACGGTAGAGAAAATGTCAAAAAAATTTATCCAAATTTGTATCACCTTGTTTTCGTTTTCATACCTATCCTTTGATTTACCAGATTACATTAATCTATTAATGATTTATTAGGTTCTAGCTAAATTTAGTAAAGAAATTTAGAATGAAGCTTCATGCTTGACATTTGACATTTTTATTTATTTGCAACTTGCCTACGTTGTTTACTCAAAAACACCACATAATTAAAAATGACATTCCATTTTATAGCAGTAGTGCGTAAAACGTTGATCATACTTCGGGCACAGAATAGTTATATACAGAAGCGACACACCATGTCGGTACCTTTCATGTTCCCCTATTCACTTCTATGACCTTGAAGCATTGTGTAGACCTTTAAATTTATTCCCTTTCTCTATCTCTCACTAATATGTGAGGAAACTTTCAGATTTTAAACAATGAGCCCTTTAAATTTGTTCACATTCCCCATCTCTCTCTAATTCTCATTTCTCTGTCTTACTGTCGCTTCTGTATAAACATATTCTGTGCTTCGGGCTGAAAGAGACTTACATCCATGGACTAATAAAAGCCCTTAGCTGCGCGTCGGACTTCAAATTTCACTCGCAGGCGTAAATCTTCTCTTTCAGCTCTCTGTACATAAATAACTATTAAACTTAATTTCGACATTTGGGTAAAAAAAATCATTATATTGGTTTATATAAAGGGAGGGTTAAAGTATTGCGAAACGTAATATTTAAAAGGAGGGGTTTACGTTACGGATGCGTTACAAGGAGGGGAGGGAGTATCAGAAATTGTACAATTTTGCGTTACGTAATTTCAGCATGGCCTCTATTACAAATATGCAATTCAATAAAATAAAATCATATGACAATAGATTCCAATTAGCAATATAACAGTAAATTTGAATTTTTAAATAATTGAAATTACATTCCAATGTCACTGTGATTTCATTATGATATTGATACCCGTCATCTCATGTAGCTCTAGAAATACGTCTGTAATGCCTGTCATGTAACATCAATGACTCGCAGATTTTGTTTTGTAGGTCATACTAGTTTAGGTTAAGTCAGGTTAGTTCAAAACATTCAATTAGAATAGCAAATTTAATCTAAAGGCATAATATTTCTAGGTGGAAAAAAATTTATGTACTAAATATCTTGTTTATTGTTAATTTTATTTGGGTTTTTCTAAAATTTAGGGGGGTAGTGGCACGCACACACACAAACAATTTATTTTGAATAAAATCATGTAGAATCAAATTTATGTTCCGTGTGTGTTGCTTTATTTTTTCTGGATGTTTAAAATAGCAATATTATTAGCTAGCTTCTGAGTCATATTTTACCTTAAATCTAAATTGTATATTACTTGTACAGATGTTTTTTTTTACCTTAAATCTAAATTGTATATTACTTGTACACATGTAGAATTTTTTTTCAGCTCCATATAACACAGTTCAAAAGCATAAAATTATGCATCCGAATCAATAAGCAAAATTTATTTTACGTGCCTTATGTTGTAACCTAAGAAATTTGCTATGAAAATAACGTAAATCATTCCCAAAATAGCAGTAGTAGTCACGGAATTGACACAAAAATTAACAAGTGTTATGGTCTATCTGTCAAGTTATTGTAATAGGATATAGTACAATAAGCATAGAATGGTACTCATTTCATATGAGCATGACAATTTGTAGCATGTGCCGATTTTATTATTTGCTAATTAATTTATATTTTAATAATAAATGTCTTCATTTCACCGCATTTCCTAGCAACTAGCTACAAAACAAAAATTAAGCAATACTATTTTTGACATAACTAAGATATGAATTTAGGTACCTATATGCCATATTGTTTATGGTTACCGTGAGATATGAAATTGTGTTTACAATATACTAAGTATCCGTAGCAATACCAAACATATAACAATATTTCATGGTCGTAGAAAAAATAAAGAGCAATTTTATTTTATTTTTATTTTTAAATCAAAATTAATATATGTAATACTGTTCGCTTTAACAATAATGACAAATAATAATAAAAATTCTAATGCAGTGTACTTTCGCGGAGATTTAAATCATTTTTATATCTAATTCATTAATTTTGCTTATTGTTTCAGATACAGAATTTTATGCTCTACCAAAGTTATTTTTTTAACTATAATAATTAGGGAAGCAGGAAATACAAAAATATGATTTTACATGTTAAATCCCTATGTTTGGGTGTTTGAATCACCACCCTATACCTATATCTAGAAACATATGAAGAAGTAATTGCTAACAATAATTTTATTGTTCAATATAATTTTTTTTTTGTAATTTTGTCGTGAGTTTTATAGTTGGCAATTTGGTTACTAAATTCTAAATAAATACGAATTTAAATTTTGTCTATTTTAGCGTGATATCTGTCAATTCGTTTGTCCAAATGTATGTGGGCACATGTGTAGCAAATTCGGCTGAACGGATTAATGAACCCTTATATTGCAGCTTTTGACATTAAAGGCACGTGGTAATCAACTTGTTGTAAAAATCGGCCAATCTAAAGTGGAAGTTTAGTGTTGTTTAAGTTAGTTTTGTAGTGGCCAATTTTTTGTATCACCAGATATATTTTTTGTACTTTTTTTCTACAAATAACAATGAATCTGTATCTATTTTCATTTTGTCTTTGGAGAATCCGCCTCTGTGGAATATGAGGAGATTAATGAGGAATCAGCGTGCCATTAACCTATCGTCGTGCTCCCTTTTTTCAATCAGGGCAGAGCGGTGTAATCCGTCACGTTCAGTGCGCGGTTTGTCGCGGTGACATTCATTGAAGGTGTTGTTAATTCAATCTTGACTGATTACCATAGCGACCGTGCTCCGATTTAGGTTATCCCGCTGACGTCTGTGCGTGAGTGTGAGCGTGATCTAGCGTGAGTCTGCGCGTGACACCTCAAGATGGGAGGAAAGTATGTTGTAAATGCTGATGGGATTATCTAATGCTAACGTCTTCGCTACACAATGCACGATAGAATTGTATGCCAGACAAATCTGCACGTATTTATGGTTTTGTAACTAATTTATAACTAGATTCATAATTCAATAATTCAATTATTGACTAGATAAAAAATGTACTGGTCTATCCAACGAAAATATAATAAAAGCAAAAATTAAGATTTATATTAAAAGCTCAAATTGTTATTAACAATACAAAATTTAAATGTTTTCCCTCAAATGTGTTCCAAATTCCATTATAATTTTTATATTTATTGCTTTCTAATTTTTCCTTATAATTTTGCTATATCTTTTTTTTATAAATTTTGCAGCATGTTTTGTTTTGATTTCATGATTTCAGTGACCAAAATCTATTATTTACTTTAAAAATAAATTTCCCCCAGTATCTTAATAAAAACTCCATATATTTGCTCTAATTATGTGCTCTAATTTATTTAGCAATTTCTCTATTTAATACTTTAGTTCTTACTCATATTTCTAGTCTAGAGTCTTGACAATACCACATTTATTTACTTCAGAATGTGCGTTAATTACTCTGAGTTTTTATATTTTTTCCTTTGGATTGTATAGTCTGTTCGGAACTCTAAGGTTAGAGCCCATATTAGATCCCCGTCAAGGGTAACTGTGCAAAACATTTATAGGAGTAAAAGAAAAGAAGAAAATCAGGGTTGTTTTTAAATATTATTTTGTTCAATTACTTACGTACTAAAATTACATGAATCTAAAATTTACATCAAAAATAAATAAAAAATTAATGGATAATAATAGAAAGCTAATACAATAAACTACATACATACTATTTTAAATATATTTGAAATAATCCAACTTACTGCCAGGTACTGAGATGCGGTATACCCAACGATTAGAAAGCCAAAGCCATAACCTTGGAAATCACACACTATACCCTAATATTTTCAGCAGTGTATTGTGCCTTTTATTAGATCTAGATTGTGCTTTATATTCTCCAAAAATTGCTCTATTTTCTTATTATTACTGTATTCATATGCTATAGTATTTGACCTAGGGACGTGCTAATTACTCTACTTATTCAAACCAGAATGAGTTCACCTCAAACTGTTTCTTTTTATTAACTTCAGATTGTACTCTATTTTATGTGTAAATTTTTAATTCACTTTTTTGTCCCAATAGTTGACCTAGGGACTTTTATTTAGTGTATTTTTCTGTTCCAGAGAGATCTCTAATTTCTCCCTCAATTGTTCGTTTTATTTGAGCAAGATTGTACCCACTTTTCTTTGATTATTGCTCTATATTTATATTTAGTGCTTTAATTTTCTCCAGAATTGTGCTCGAATTTCATCTGTAATTGCTTTATTTATTTGTCTAAGTTTGTGCTCTTATTTCTCAGGAACCTACTTCTCTATTTATGTGCTCTGAGTATTTGACGTAGTTATTACCCCTAGTAATATATTATCATAGAAAACGTTTTTAATTAAAACACATTACATTGTTTATCTGAATTATTAAAAAAAAATATTAGCCTTTGGTTCGAATCCCGGCGATTTCTTTAATAATAGAAGAATCTACCTTTGATGAGCTATGAATTTTGCTAACTAAATGTAACTAATATTAGTACCATCGTTCAATATGAATAATTTGGCAAAAACTTCTATGCCTACGTTTTTCGAATTTTATTATTTTTCTTATATCTGGCACCCATTTCTAGGTATGGAACACGATATAAAAAGGATGAGTTATTTTTTATTTTACAAGCGTTATATTAAAACGTTTTCCTCTTCAAGTTACCTAGAAGGGCCCCGCGGTAAACAAGCTAACGGTACTGGTAGTAACATAAATTTATAAAAAAGTGTCATACCTCCATACCTAACTCAAAAACTAAGTTATTAAAAGAGCTCCCGATCCTGTTATACGACATGCTGGTTCTCTTTCTCAACAAGTGTTATTAATTTTCATTCCATATTCGACTAATATAAACACATAAATGAAAAAATAATTTAGGCTCCATTGAGTAAAATTTTTATACGTGAATTAAACTCTTAATTATATCCACTCTTGAAACATTAAACGATTTTTGTTTTTCATAATTGGTTGAGCGTGTTGAGATCGTTAAAAATTTTATTAGGCTGAAAAATGACAGTGCTAAATTTTTAATTAAATTTAGATATTAATTTTATTACAGGATTTTATTGTGAAGTTTAATGTTTCGTATACAGTAATTAAGATCTTATAAAAATTATAATTTAATTAATGAAATGAAATGTATAACAAATTTTTTACTCTACAAAATACTATTAATGTAAAATATCATACACAAAATAAAGACAAATTATTTATCTTAAAATGCAAATAGCTAAAATAAATAAATAAGTAGATTTTTTAGTATAATAAAATAACAAAAAAAAAAATCTTCTTTCCGAAATTATTCAATAATTTAATTTCCCTGTCTAGGAAGTGCTAAAATGCAATATTGTCAAATATTTTTTGACAAGAATAGTATATTTCAATACGATTATTTGTGTGATCGGTAAGTAAATTTCAAAATTTATTAATTAATGAAATGGCTCATCTTCCTGCCATAGAAGTAATAACTATTTGGCTGAAGATGTTTTATCTTCTAAAACTTTTAATTTCTAGATTTTAGTAAATATTCATGCGCTGATTTCAATATTTCAAAGAAAAATCTCTTTCTGGAGATACGTATTTTTCTTACATCCGGGCATAAAGTATATATTCTAGGCAACGTAAACACGTTTCACGCACAGGTGGCACGTTTATCAATAGTTTTATTTACTTTCGAAATTCATTTTTATTAGTATTTCGGATGTAGGAAAAACTCGAGTAAAAATCACTTATTTTACACAATAATTACATAAATAACCATTTTCTACAATTATCAAAAATGTTAACATTTTTATTTTTATGACAATAAATAAATTAGAGAATTTTTTCACAGTTGTTAGGTTACCTTGACATAGTGCGCGAAGTACCTGGGATCCTGGGAAAACGTTTTTTCGCGGAGATGGAAAACATTTCTTCAGTCAATTTATATAGATGAACAAAAATATTATAATTATTGATGAAAATTAGTTGCAGAAACAATATTGTTTATATTTTGGGTACGATATGTTTTAGTGCGTTCGATTGACATTTTTTGACATCTCACGCACTTATTACAAAAATAACTATTTTTTTTTTAAATTCCAAGTATGTTTTTAAGTTTAAACCTCAAAATTTATAATTGTTAAGATTCAGTTGTGATTGGAAATAACTTTAGAACCCAAAGAAATATACGAAATTTAAATTGAAAATAAGTATTTCTTTTCGTTTCATTCATATACTTTTGGGCTGAACATATTTACGTGATTTTTCTTTAAATCATATATCATAAGCGAAAAAAATGCTCAACAGGTTAAAAATTAAAAGAAACTTGGTTACAGCCCTATTAAAAAAAAGAATGGACAAAGGTATACAAATTACAACTGTTTTTTAATATACACAAAAAGAAAAATTAAACATTAAAATCAAATTGCAGTTACAAAGGATATATTCCTCTGAGGATTTGCTTTGTTCTTTTCGCTCACTATTGTCCTCAGAATAAAACTTGCAAAACAATAACAGAAGAATTTAAAGAATTTTTTGTAAGAGCACATCTGCCGTAATGCACATGCATGTAAGCTAAACGTGCAATTTGAATGTTCAACATATAGCAGGCCGCCTAGTAATCATTTCACCCAAGCATGAATTTAATATAGCTTTAGTTTAGAATAAAATGAGGCTAGACGCGATTAAATACTTGTATCACAGTAAATTAGCGATTTTTTACTTTAATTAATGTGTGTAATTATTGTGCGTGGAGTAGTTAACAATAAAACTTTTCTTTTAAATTAGTGCAAGTAGAGTAAGTAAAATTAAACGCACAATGTAAAGCCGACTCACACATGTGTAATTTCAGTCTACTTTATTATACCCATTATTTATAATGATTGCAAGAAATTGAACTGAATATAACTATTGTCAAAAATTACAACGAATAACAATTTCTATTAAATAAAAGAAAAACGATATCATTAAAATTTAATAATAAAAATTATATGTGAAAAAATAATTGTTTAATTTATTTCTTCTGCCTTTCTGGATTTTACAATAAAAATAATATATATTTCCTCTTTTTATGTTTTAAAATGACATCGTCAAATTTGACAACTAGGTACTGTGACGTCTTTTCGATTTCGGACGCGATCAAAATGTCCATGTTCGGCCACTAAAAATTAGATGTCGTCGCTACGACGGCTAGTTTCTATAGACGTCTGAAATTGGTAAACGGACTACCGCGTTACCTTCGCGTCAAACAATGTAAAATACATCACCACAGCCTACAAAACAGTAACTTATGCAAAATCACAATCATCGACAGGTAGGACATAACAAAATATACATACGCTGTCTCACTATTCGTTGCCAGATTTCGGGCGCCACTCTACTTAAAGGTGGAGACGTCTAATGACGATGGCCATAGGTATCTCAATGGAGAAAAATGTCCAAGGTATGGATTCCAACTTCAGTTGCGGTTGCTCGCTTGGACACCATCAGCCCGATTCTGTAAGGAAGAGGTTAAAGATTAACAACCACGTAAGGTTGCTAAATGTAAGTCGCTAACTTTAGTAACTTAACATATTTTTTTTATTCTGTAATGTAAAAGAGGTTAAAATATTAACGATTCTTGGTTAACAGAGTTTCTTATTTAGCAATCAGATTTTTATAGTTGTTAATGTGATACAAAGGTTTAAATTGTTGTAACTAATACATATGTATATTTGCAAATCAAAATTTTGAGTCACTTCCATATAAAGAATATATTCCTTATAATACAGTTGAGATTGCAGAATGCATAATTAAGAGATGCTAAAAATCCAATTTATATTTTTGTAGATCATTTTAAAAAACATTATCGGTTACCACAATTTCTAGTATTAGATACGAATTAGATATAACCATTCCTGCAGTACAGTGGAACCTTATTTAAAAGAAGCACGTTTATTCCTGTTCATATAAGGGTATCAAAACTGATTTAACTATTATTACATTTCCTTGCACAAGGAAGTTGTCAAATCTAGTGTAGAGAAAAAAATGCATTTGCCTTGTTCACAGCCTGTCGTAGGTAGAATTATTAATGAACAATGGTATTCACACAACGTTTGCTACATTGATTTGAATTCAATTTTCCAAATGTAATTGTGGCAATAGACTGTTCACAAGTTGCTAACATATTTACACTATAAATGTATACATAAATATACATTAATATTAAAATATGTGGTTTAAATACCAATATTCAATAAATAAAAGTGTAGTTATCAAAAATATAGGTCTGACAAAGAAATTTTGTAATGTCAAAAACCAACTTCATGTATATGGGGTAACCTCATAGTTAATTAATAGTTAATACAGAATATAATTTCCCGTCAACTGCTTATAGTAGTGGTTAAAAATTAAATAATTAGTAACGTTGCTACTATCCACTTCCATAACCACTTCCATACAGTAAAACAAAAACGTAAATAAAAGTGTAAATAAATTTCGGATAAATATCGGTTAATCTTAAAACCTGCGTTACTTGCTCAGACGTATGCACGCGATGCCAGAATAAGGTAAAAACGAACTCAAAACCAAATTCAACTCTCCTCTTGATCAACCCTGGCGGTGGGTGATGGACAAGCCGAATCCTATTCTGCGGCTCACAAATTAATATGACTACACCCGGATTCGAAGATTCTTTCCACACCGCAATTCATCCAAAATTATCTCGACAGCGGTAACACGATCACTAGTTCTTCTCCGTCGCTAGTAATCAGAATTCACAAGTTACGCACCAGCTCAAGCACGAGACGGAAAAAGAACGAATTTCTCACATACACGTTTTGCTCAAACGACAAAACACTTTTCGAAATTTCCCATAAATACTTCACTTCCACCTACCTTCCATTCACCAGTAAAAAGACAGTTTGTTTTGTGGTACATTGTTTCAAGCTATATGATATCTACTATATACATACATCTTCATAAATACACACACTAACATCCAATATCGTAAAATGTTAAACTCCCTATACGTCCCACTTGTCAGAAAATAGAAGGTGTAATTTTGGTCGACGATAGGTATAGGTATGTTATTTATGTTAATTATTATTTGTACCGTTGGTTGAGAAATATATTTTTTCTAAGATCACTATGGAAAGTGGCAGTTTTCTTACACTATAGAAAACTTGAAAGTTACGTATTTCCCAAAATCGTAGGTTAAAGTGTGAGAAATCAATTCTCAAAGTTTTGCCTACACTGCACATACGCAGTGTGGAAAATATCATTTCTGCGTAATTGACAACATTGCGCATGCGTGAACGTACTCTTTGTGAAGTTACCTGCGCCATATTTTTTTTATGTCAAATAGCCTTCGTGCATGTATTTTTATTCTGTTTTATTCTCGTGCCGAATTATCTATTTCGATTTCGCCTCGTGCTCGAAATTAGTGGCTTTCTGCACTTATTGCACAATATACTATTTCCATCAATGTTTGTTCTTAATTTAATAAATTCAGTAAAATAAATAACTTTCTGAAATGTGATTTTGAAGCCAATATTTCGCATCTAATATTTTTAAAAATCTGTATTTTTTTATTAAAAATATTTTTTTTTGCATTTAATTACGGTTAATTTATTATTTACAATATATTTTCGTAACGAATGAATATCATTTTTAAGATATCAGCATAAATTTATTTCAATCGTTTTGCTCTCAAAATACATATTAGTTCATGAAAAATAATGCAACAAATCGAATGTAACGAAATTTATTTATATTTCTTTACAACTTGTCAAGAATTTCTTATGAATGAAATAAAAAAGCTGTTAAAAATTCGTCAATACTCTGGAACTACATTGCCTCTCATAAATACTTAAGAACATAAAGTTGACATTATTATGTTTTTATTATCCTTATAAATTATAAATAATTGGACGGACAAAAAGCATCAATTAAATTTATTACTAACAGCGTTTCTTTCACGTATGACACATTTTGATGTGTATATTGTGGTCCATTCTTGGAAACATTAAAAAATAAAGTTTCTAATTTGTACATTTCATTACTTCTTTTATTTTTTTATTTATTATATTTAAAATTTGGAACACATAAATTAATTATTTCATAGTTTTATTATTATTGTGTATATTAGAGTACTAATTATTAATATTTTTAAAAATTCTCTGACAATTATACAATACATATAATCACTTCAATATAGCTATAAAGACTTTTTATTTTAACTCTACAATCAAGATTTTGTTTGACAATAGAATTAGAATTTTGTTTGGTCTTAATTTTTCTTAAAATTGTATACATATAATAGTATATTTTGCAACAAGTGCAGAAAGTCGCCTATTTCTCATGAGGTGTGAAGATTTACACAAGGTGGGAAATAGGTAATTCTGTACGAATGGCACTCTATATTTTTTCTACGACCACACTGCTAAACGTTACACTACAAAAATATATGCACGAAAGCTATTTGACATAAAGAACAATATGGCGCCGGTAAACTTACTAAGAGTACCTTCACGCATGCGCATTGTTGGCAATTATTGAGAGAAATGATATTTGTCACACTGCACATACTCAGTGTGTCAGTGTAAGCAAATACTCTGAGAAATGGTTTCTCACACATTAACCAACGATTATGAGAACTGACACTTTGAAAATTTTGAAGCTTTACATGATGTGAGAAAAGTACCACTTTTCATAGTGATCGTAGAAAAACTAATTTCCAGTTGCAAAAATCATGATTAAAAACAATCAATAAATTAAAAAGAAATACATTTATTTCAGTTTTAACAAAATTAATAATTGCAATAACATAATTAAAAAGATAATATTTGTAAGTCAAAATTTAATCTTCTTTTTTTCTTACAATGTAAAAAGTATTATCTATATAATTTGTTCTCATTGTTGTATTGACTGGTGCAAATAGACTTTAGCATATTATCAGATTATCACTATTTACAAATCAATATTTTATTTTGGTTTAGGATATTTTTTTGACAAATTACTTTGCTATTTCGATCTTAGTTTTTCCACAATTCTTCACCTGTAAAAATATCTTTCAGTGCAGTGGAAAACTCTTTAATTATTCCGACCGTGGAAAATTTACCGTTGACGTAAATACTCGTACTACATATACATGTGGGTGTTAGAAAAATTGTCGCAATCTCTATCTAAAATTGCAGCGCACGACAACAAGAAACGAAGCATTCAACGCGTAATTGAATAAAATTACTGCATGTCAGCAATTTTTGCTCGCGTTATAAGCAAACTCGGGGGAATTGACTAAAGTACAGTTGGATTTTAATGGGTTGCAAGGAGGAAAAGTAACTAAATGAATCCTTAAGAGGATAAAACGATATAAAGAGATGCAAATAACCTCGTTTTACAATTTATTGACGTGCAGTATACGTAACTCAATACAAACCTGTATTGTTAGCTGCATATAAAATTTCCTACTACATAACGAAGTACTCACAAAATAATATTTATTTTATATAAATTATTTATCTCCTGTATTTTCAAGAGACATTTCATTTTATTTATTTAATGAAAGCATATCAAAATTTTGAAAGCAATGTTGCAAATCCTTTATAAAATTCTATTTCTACAGGCTTTTGTTCGCCAAAGGCACATTTAAAATTAAATGTCTGTTGATAATACCGGAAGTTAGAGAAATGAAATTTAAAAAAGTAATAACGCCATTTATTTACCAAATAAGCCTCCTTAAAATTTATTTATAAGAAATATTAATTACTATTTATATAGTTTTTTGGTATTGGTGAATGGTGAATTTATAAAAAATAAAAATGTTTGTACAATAAATCATCCTCTTTTAGAAAAAATAATTGGATAAAAAACTTAAACCAAAATCCGAGTATTATAAAGTTCATTTATAGTATTTTTATAGTTCGGGAAAGCCAAAAAATTTAATTGAATGCGCTGTCGGTTCTTGTTGAAACATTATAACAAAATCAATACAAAAATTCAATTAAATATAAATATAATATATAAATTTTATTTTTGTACGTATTTCGTTTTATAATTCAATTAGATTTTTAAAAGTATTGGTTAATTTACCCTACTCGTAATTAATATAATTGTAATAATTTTTCGAGAACAATTTAATCATTATATCATAAATTTATTATTTTTAGATAATGAATATTCATGCATTTATTATAATTATTTATTTTAAAAATAAGTTTTTCTAACCATTTTATAATAATAATAATAATTTATTGAACTCATCCTACAAAATTATTTATTTGTAATTAAAATATTATAAAATAAGGCTATGAAAAAATTGTTTTTCATTTATATATTGTTTAATCTAAAATTAAATTCTAGTTTGATATTTAATTTTAATATGTATAATTACATTAATTAACGTTAAAGCGTACACATTTCTCATTATATTACGCCAGTTCATATGCAATTTCCTTAGCAACGCGTTATGGTAGAAGCATATACGAGAGGTTGACACGACCTACGACACGGTTCAAATAAAACTAGTATTTAATTTGCTTTACACAGGTGTATTTCTAGAAACATACGAGTACACATGAACGTGTATGAACCTGTTTATTATTATTTCATCTTTGAGTGAACTTATTTCTCAAATTAATATTCCCTAGTTAATTAATGTAATTCAGTAAATTGAAATCTGTTTGCAAACCTTATTAAAGATCTAATTTTAACTAATTTGTTCAAAAAAGATTTTTCTTGAGGGATTTAAAATTTGAGGGAAATGTAAAATTGAGGTTAGAATTTGGAACGTTTGCATAAGAAGGCTATTCTGTCAAATGGAAACAAACAGAAATTTGAATAATAAAACGATCAATAGTTTAAGAATATAAGTGGCACATTCAGATGTAGTAATGATTTGTAGTCGCAACATGTGTCAAGTAAGCGTATTCCGTGTCAAACGCTAAATTTAAATGTAAAATTTAGAGAAAACAGTACGAGGAACACATGCATAACTTAATTCCAAAATCAATATCTGACGCATTTTAGTAATCCCCACGGGATATATTTTACAACTTGTCCTCCTTTATATATTTATTTACAATATTCTGATTACTTGAGTGCGATCTTCCGATATTCATACAATTTCGGCAATATTTCTTATAGATTCACACAAGTAAAGTCATTTCAAACAGATTCGACTTTGAATTATCGAAATTTCTTGTTTTTTCTTTTATTTTGTGTACTTATTTCTTGTATGCATTTTGATTTATTTTATTTACGTAAGAAAATTAATACTATTTTTATAATTCACAATTGCATTTTATTTATGAAATTTGAAAGAATATGATCTTGTCATTAATATTTTAATAATTTTTTGTTCTCTCTATTTTAAATGGTTTTCATTATTTTGAAAATCTAGCAGTTTTACAAATAAATTTAATAATTTAAAATAAGATTTTTGGACATCATTAAAAGAAATAGAAAAAATATTGTAATTTATGTTAGAAGTTGCCAAGTGAGGTAATCAAAATTTTTAAAATAGTGATTTTTCTTGCTATTTTAATCAAGTAAAAATGAGATTTTTTTGTTTATAATAAACTTTATAAAAGCACTAACGAATACTAGTTTATATGAAAAAAAAAAAAATCATAAGAAATTGCTTACTTTTGGTGCTAGTAAATTGTTATAAATACAATCTAGTGATATATAATAATAGAATAGAATATATTAAAGAATAATGGAATATTATATTAATAAATATTATTTACAGTTGTGCTATTCTATTATATTCTATTCTTTGCAATATGTAAATTAGAATTTTTTAAATCCGGCCCCAGTTAAAAAAAATTGTATATTAATTCTGCAAAATAGGTATCAGACATTTTAATTACAAAAATTTATCGGTGCCCCATTTTAAATTATATATAAGGCTGTGAGAGTTTTTTTCTATTTTCAACGACATAAAATACAAGTATATTAAAAATAAAAGTATTTTATGTCGATAAATTTATCAAATTTACATAAATTAAACGAAAGCAATTATTTTCATCAAAAACTGCAAAAAATAAATACAAGCTATAAGTTGTCAAAAAACAATCATTTTAATGGTTTTAATCATAAGTAGTATAATAAGAGCCCTGAATTTATTGGAAAACTTTACAAGTAGTTATCGTATAGTAACAGATAAACGAGTGTCAAAAATGACATTTAGATCACAACAGCGATGTCTTTTACGAGTTGTCGTTACTTCGCAGGGATTATGAGTAAATTCTACCGATTACATTTATAGCTCGATTTATATTTTCTTGATTATTTCACGAATTACTAAAATTTTTGATATCATCAAAATGTAACCATGACTATGATACTGTGGTTTTACCAAATTTGTTCACTGATCAACTACCTACGGCCATCAAATGAAGCATTCTGTTTTGGTGAAAATGACGTGATTGACGTCTGTGGAATAATCAATATTAAATAACCTAAATTTATTTTATTTTAATATGCATATATTTTATATCGTGAAAAGAAAAAAAAACTTTATTTAACGGTCTGACGGCCTACTTTGAGGCCCATATGAAAATTGAAAGTTAGTGTTTCTCGAAAACGGTATGACAAATAAAAGTTTTGAGTATTGCAGTGAATTCGTCGTTAAAAAGTGCCTGAATAATGTAAAAATTGAAATATTTTTTATATTGAAATAAAAAAGTTATAAGCAAAAAACGAAAATAAAAAATTTACATTTTTGTTTATATCTAGTCACTTTGGGAAGAAAAAAACCATAATCCTGTTTTCTCAAATACTATAATAAAGAAAAGTAAACAAACACCCCATTTGGCTAGGGCATTGACTACTATAAATTTTAGTAGTTTTTAATTTTTAAAATAGCACTTAATAATATGTGTTTATATATTTTATACACTGATAAAAGGTATGTATTATGTATATTATAATTTTAAAATTCCTTTACAATATCTATCATTTTCACACGTGCACTAGTAGGTCGCTTTGTACTACCACCTTAATTCTCATAATAATCACGTTTGCCTAGACTAGCTGCCGGAACAGTTTGAATGGAACATGTAGCTACATTTATAGCTCCAGGAATAGCTCGAAGAGTACGAGTACGAGTACACATCCACGATATCAATACATTGTGTTTACCTCGCGAGATCTTTTATTTTTCTTTGTTTCGTCTTTCGTTCTTGGAAGTCCTTGAAGTCATGTCATCTCTCAATTTATTTAAAATTGGAAAATTCATGATCTTATAAATTATTATAGGAAGATATGTTACGTTTTATTTTAATATTTAATAACATGTATGATAAACTGAAGATTATATTTTGTAAGACCAAATTGCTTTTAAAATCATAAAAGAAGTAAAATAATGTAATAAAGGTCATTTTATTTATATTTTTTAAATAATCAAATTTTAAACAATAAGTTACTAGAGAATTTATAAAAGCTACTGGAATAACATTACATAATTACTTTGTATACTGAAGAAAAAACTTTTTTATATCAAATCTTTTTAGAAAGACGTATTGTGATACGTTGATTAATTTATAGTCACCTTATTGTATCAATACTAGTGCGCCATTGTTTTCTGAAATGATAACCAGCTACCATATTTAAAGATATTATGGTTGTAGAAATAGTTACTAGACATTGTCAAGACGTTGTTCATTGTAAGGTTAATTAACAATTCCTTTCATAATATTTAATTAATTTTGAAATTTTATGAATTTTAGCGTTAGTAGTGATAGTTTGTATTGACCATCTTGCCATTTTCAATTTCAGATTATACTACTCAAAAATATTTAACTTTAATTACTAAATGAAGTGCCAAGTAATTATAGGTACCTATATGTTTTCTTGCATTTTTATAACAGAAAGATGAACTACATAGGTATATACCTTTATTTACAAAGTTGAGTTGAGTCTAGGCCATAAAGGCGTATTTGTCATATTCGTTCTAAAACTGGTAGATGGATGCTGTTGCTGCTACTTCAGTTTTAAAAAAAATAGATAGCTTAAATATGAAAGAATTTCAATTTTTTTAACATGAAACTTTATCATCAGTTTTAGATTATCCAATAAGTTCACGACGATAAAGGGGCACTAAATTTTATAACATTGCAAAAAACATTTTTACATAGACAAAAACAAGTTTTTGCAATAAGGAAAAATGTAGTCTGATTATGAGACAATATGTATATTTGAATTTTGAAATAATAATTTGATTAAATGTAAGCATTTCCATATTTTTTTGCTATTTTTTGGTAAATATCAAAAATAAACTATTTTAGTTTCATAAAATGAATAAACCTAACTCAATATTTAACTTAATAAATAAACATAATTTTTATATAAACTAAATATATATGTAATCGGTACAGTAAGAGATTTCCTAAGAAAATATAGGAAATTTTTTAAAAATGAACCTTAATATTTGTCTTTTTTATAGCACACTTTAGAAAAATGTTTCATTTCATCAAGATTATGAGTATTGTTGCCAGATTTTTTCCCAAAATAGGGAAAAATTTTGCACGATGGGGAAAAATGGGGGAAAAAATTAAAGGCGGGTTTTTAAAATATTTGTTTTTTTTTCTTGAAAATACTAAAAAAAAATTCTAAAAGAAGTAAGGGGCCATATCTTGTTTGGGGGTGTTAATCCGGCACTGTTTGTCGTAATATAAGAAGTCTTCAGCAAATTAATCTGTGCCTGCAACAGGTAATTGTTGTTTTTTAGCATCTTTATCATTGTATTTATTTGTTTTTTTACTATTCTTTTTATGTCAGTTAGTGAAATCACTTCACTAACCACTTTTTCTTTGGTACTACCGTCTGTTTTCCTCAGTCTTTTTTAATTATAGTCCACTAATTTTCAATAATGTTACGTTCCCATGACAGATTCAAAACGAATTGAAAATTCTTTTGGGATCTAAATTGTAAGTGTTCCAAGGCAATGTATTGAAAACAATCTGAAAACAGTGATCAGCTTACACTATCTGTCAAATAATCTGCTTCAGCTTTTAAGTTACTGATGATGGTTAATGTGAGTTTATTTTGTAAAGGATAATAAATGGATAGAAATAAGGCATATATTATGGTTTCTGCCATATGAATACATAAACCGTAAACCTAATCTGTGTATTTCACTACTCATACCCTCTGCGCAGTTTTGAGTTACATGCATTCTCATGCAACTCATTCAGGTACGATCTCAGATTTTGCCCTATCGACATAGTATCGACCTAGGACTGCAATCGAACTAAATATCCGTTCCCATGACTATTTACAATCCCAACACAGTTTTCAGTTAGTTTTGAATCCTTCACGGGAACATAGCATTCAGATAGGAATAATTGTCGCACATAATTATAAAAAAAAAGTGAAGAAAAAAGCCTGTAGTACCAAACAAAAAAGATGATTAGAGAAGTGGTATAGTTTCGTGACATCCTGAGTTTAAACAAATAGTTAAAATAATAACAGATTAAATGAAAATAAAAATGTCGACATGATTGTTAAGATGAGAAGAATACCTAAATATTAAGAACTTGTTAGTTAATGTAAATAAATTTATACGTTGTTCACATTATTTTTTATAAAGATGTGTTTATATTATTCAGTGATTTTAAAATATATAATTTATAGAATATAATATATAATATAATTTCCATTAGATTTGCTTTTCCGAAGAACTCTGTGATCATAAAACACATATAAGGAAGTGTAAAAATTTGTTAGTGGCACACATAATTTCATTTTTCTTAGCTGTCCTAGAAACAGTGTTCAAGAAGTCATATATTTCCAAATTTACATAAGCCATTTTTAGAGAAAAAGTAGTAAAAAAATAATTCCACACTTTATTATGTCTTAGAAGAAAGCGACATATATTTCTATAGCTGCAGATATTTAAGTCCGCCTTACAATTTTACTAATCAAGAAGTACAGCATATCTAAATAATTTTTAGAGTTTATTGTACATACATATGTATGTATGGACTGCAGATGACGTATTCATTTTGTCACACTTTTATTATTAACACCAGGGACCCGGAACTAAATTATTTTTCGTTTCGTTTCGTTTCGGTTCCGATCAAAATAATTTAGTTTCGGTTAATATCGTTCCTGCTTAAATAAAATTTCGTTTCCGTTCGACGAAAAATAAATTTTGTTCCGAACCGGTTATTTCGTTTCAAAGATTTTTATATACTTTTTTTAACAATTTTATTTATTATTACAATAATTAAAAATTAAAATATAGGTAAATGTAGGTAATTTACAAAAAACGAAAAAAATGTTATTTTATTTATTTATGTTTATTATTATTAATACTACATTTTTTTGATAATAACTATTAGCTCTTTTAGGGAATGAAATAAATTTAACGGCCTAAACTGCTCTCTCAATTGTGACTTGAGTATTTGGAACAGCAATAACATTCATTGCTACCAAATATAAATCTGGATTCGATCGAATGGAACAGAACAATAAAAATAATAAATTTTTGACTAATTTTAATCATTTTAATCAAATCACGTATAGGCATATATACAGGGTGTTCCACAATTTAGGATAAAAAATTAAACTGTACGACGTACTAATTATAAAAAAAAGATTTTTTTTAATTCGCCAAGAGTGCATCGTATTTCAAGCAATTTTTTTATTGACACCGGTCAGTAGTTATTTTCAGTAATTTTTTTCGAATGGTTCAAATTTTGTACAGTATTTGTAGTTTTGTGCTTCAGGTATGTGTGTAATTGTTTCCTACATTATCTTAATATTAAATACAATGCATTAATATTAGAAATTATTTTATATTCAAAACAATCTCTGAATCTAACGAATATTCCAAAACGTTTCTGTGATAATTAATTTCATTTAACATTTCTTTCTACACCGTCCAAAAATGTCTACTTCAAATAAACTACCCTTAACATTGCGAATTTAGAAAAAAAACTTTTTATTTCAAGATCAGCACGTTGTATCGTATATAGGTACCCTTTAATTTTTTGTTCCTGTATATACTTTTAAGTACATCGTATAAGTACCCACATAAACGTTAATATACGATAATTATGGTTCATTGGCAACACTTTATGTGTTTGTCTGGGAATTGTCATGATGCAAAAATATGATATAACCTAACATATTACTCTAGTATGTCTGATAATTCGGTAAATGCCTATCGACATTATACATAATATTTACATTCTTTAAAAGTAAAGTGTGTTTTCAGTTACATCGATTTTGCTCCAGAAATAAGATTTAGAATTTTTTTTTCGTGTCTGTTCTGGATTTTTTTATCGTTTACTTCGTTTATCGTATTCGTTTCTGTCCCGTTCCGGCTCCTTGGTTCTATTTCGGTTTTATATTAATAATTTGAAAATTAATTTCACAAAAATAATAATACTAATTAATATATTTAGATTAATTCAAATTTAATAATATTTATTATTATTAAAAAGTATATAATTACCAAATTGTATTTTTATATTTTTATTAAATCTCTACACATAATTTTATAAATTGAAAATAATTTAAAAAACTTCGATAAACATTTCGGCTTATGAGAGGCATACATATACGAAAAACAAAAACAGTTTAATTTTCCCTAAATTTTCCATTAAATACAAAAATAGATATGAATGTTCATCATAATATGCAAATTTCTCTATAAAAAACTCGAATCATATCTAAATTTCCATCAAGTATAAATCAAATATAAACCTGAGAACTGCTATTGAAACAGTATACAAAGGATTTAAATTTTAATTGATTTTAAATAACAACCTATGAATAGAAATATCTTGACTGGCGATGAATGAAAGAATTAATTTCTTATAATTGATTTTGAATGGAAGTTTTCTTTGTAAATTATAGTACGTTATACTATAATATAGTAAATAAATCATGACTGAGATATTTGATTGAGTATATAAATTCTCACGAGTATATAATAACATTTCACTCGCGTATGATTTTAGATATTTATCTTACAATAGTGACTTGTTATATGTCGGTAGGTACATAATAAGTTAAAATAAATGAACATGACATTTTATAATAAATAAGAACGTTATAGTTTTTAAAAATATGAGTTGTCGATAAATAATTATGATATTAAATTTTAAGATTGACAGTAAAGCGTATTATTAAAAGATTTTATTCACAATCGGTTAGTAATACATCTGTTTCTAGCCAACCAAACAGGAACTGGCTTATTACTTACCTACTTCACTTCCCGGCTAGCCGGAAAAGATATTCCCGACTAGTTAATCTAACCTCTTAAATGTTATTGCCATTTTGACAAGTCAAACTTATAAATAATAAAACGTTCCGTTATTTTTTCTTAAGCTTTACGTGGACTTCAGTTGTATTACTTACTATTAGAGATAGTATTGAAAATAATACGCGTAATTACATAAAAAGCAACAAACCTTGTGATAACGGAACTGACAGAATAAGTAAACATTTTGTTTTCCGACGTAGAACATTATGTTAATAAATAAAGCATAATAAAACTATCAAAAATTTGAACACAATTATTGTTAGAATTAAATAATTACTAATCCTCGGTCTTCTAAATTAGTGCTCAGCTGTAAATCAAGTATTATCAAATATAGGGTAATAAATTTATATATAATAATTTCCATTTATAAATTTTCCTTCAATTTTTCTTTTAATTTATTCTAAAATCTATTAGTATTGAACTCGTATAAAACTATTTTAATTTCTCCTATTCTCAACTCTTGAAACTATGTCCCCGCCTGTACCGGTACATATTTCATTCATTTAAATTCTGTGAGCACGTGAGCCGGCGTGCACCACTAGATAAAACGGGGCCGGGTGGTTCGCAGGACAGTGTATCGATACGAAGCCGCAGTGACACGACATGACAGTTACACGCGCTAGCATGAAGGTCGGCGTCCTGGTGCTGGGGTACCTGGTTGCCTTCTCCGTGGCCGAGGACGGGCTGCTGCAGGACGCCGGGAAAGTGATCGGACGGGTCCTGGACGAGGTTAACCAGTGCGGGGAGACGGATATTGTTCACTGCCTGAAGGTGAGGAAGAAGGAATCAATTGTAATTTAATTGGTATTAAATTAGTATGAATTAAATTTTCCTATATAGAAACTAATCACAACTATTTATTTGGTTCATATTTAAAAATATTTTTATTTAGTATAAACAGTGTTCTGACTGATTTAGCTCACCAAATGAGCAGATTTAGAACATTTAATTTCAGATCTTTATCTTGATCTAGATAAAATAAATAAGATCTATGATATTAAAAGGGGTCATATATTTTTTAAGATTGTGGGGTATTGGTGGCTCTTAGCGAAGTTAAGTCTACTAACTTACATATATATAATAAAAATTTTAGTTTGTAACACATATATGAATTTATAATAGTAATGCTATGATGAGGAAATATAAATATATGACGTTTTGTGTATACAGATATTTTGACAAGTATTTGACAGTGGTTTAGTTTAGTTTCCATTCATGTTATTGTTGTTATATTATAATTTTTATTATTATTTGTATAACAGAAGAACAATAACAAGAGTAAAATATAACTTTGCTTATTCTACGATACTATCTAATACTTGATAACACCGAATGGTGTGTTAGCTTCCTGTGATCTATTATATATGATCTTTAAAAAAGATCACTAATTCATGATCTGATCTAATAAAATAGATCTCAACACAAAAATTGGTTTGATTTCATCTAAAACATTTAAGATGTGAAGCTCTTGAAATGAGTAAAAATAATAAAATTGCTGCAATAAGTTGAGAGAGTGGTAAATTCTCACTCTCGTATAATGACATTTCACTCAAGCATACGCTCGGTTGGTGTGGTTATGTTACTTAAAAAATGAATTGTTGATAAATAATTTTTTAGGCGGCTATTACGTAAATAGTGATTTTACGTACCTATTGGCAACTATAAAGTATCAATTTTTATTTGACATTTGTCAAAGTATAAGTTTTCGGCCAGTTGTTAGTTCATTTTTTTGTATAATTAATTAATCGCCTAAAAAAATGTAGTGTGCACCTCCGCTAAAAGTTCTTGTTTTGCCTCATCTGATTTGCTAGACTCGACTTTGCCTCCTCGTCTGTAAACTTTGATACACGAATAACTTCTGTTAACACTGAGAGTGCAGTGTACATATAATGAAGCATTTTATTCACTTGTGAATAATTGTTTTTTTTTATTTAGTATAAATTAAAGCATAAACCTCTACTGCAATATAAAATAACAAATTTAGCACAAAAAGAAACTATTTCAATATGAAAATTTCTTTCTACATTTATAACATTAAAAAAATAATAATAATTAAAAACAAAAAATAAGAATTTCTAGAATAGAAATAAATTTCATCGAAAATGTGCTCAGGGTTATCAGATCTTAGGTTCTTAAAAAATAATACTACAATTAAGAATTTAATAAGCACACTATAGAAGTATTAAAAGATGCTAAATATCTAATAAAATTTCAAGACAAATGGTTTAACTGTCATAATCATCTATTAGAATAACATTGTATGTAAACTACTTGTTTCCTAACAAGTTTTACTTGAATTTGTAGTAGTGCGACTTAAAGACTTACACCCTCTCAAGAGACCACTCGGTTACAGCGTTATATTTGAATTACCAAAAGGAATATAAAGACTAGGTCGTTAAAAATTATTTATAATCAGCTCAATATAAACAAAAATTAACAATGTAAATAATAAAGAAAATAAACAGGACTGCAGTCGGAAATAATTTATTTATTCCATCAAAAAATACAATATTTAGTTTTTGGCACGAATTTATGAAATGATTACAACATTATTCATTTTCATTATACAACCTCTATTTTAGGAGAACATGCATTCCGCATGGTAATGAGCAATAATGATATTTATTGGTTTATGTAATTTGGTACATTATCATCCATCAAAAATGACAAGACAATCTAATAATTAAACATCAAAAGCAAAAGCAAATGAACAAATGATTGTTTAATCGCTAATGTTGCTAATAAATTAATCCGTTTACAGTCTACAGTATCATTATGTAGGACACAGGTTCTAATAAGTAATTTTTAGTTGAAATTGAAAAACACATAATAAAAAATACTGTTAATGTAAGTATTTAAAATTCATTTACGTGGTGTAAATTGTTTCTTAATTCTGTATTTGTATGGTAAAACCATTTTAATTTAAATTAAAATAAATTTACAAAATTCAACAAAATTGAACAATATAGGTACATTTTAAATTAAAATAATTTTGCCAAAAAGAAGCGAGAAATATTAAGACCTCCACCTGAAATATTTGGAATCAATAAAAAAGACTTTTTTTATTACCTACATTTAATATAATACATTATTTTATGCTCAGTATATATACTTAGTCTGTGCTCAGTGCTTCTGTCGCCCAAATTTTGTTCACGTTAACGCATGACCGGTGATGTGTTTGATAAATACACCACATATTGACGAATTAACTGTTTGGTAAACAATATCTTTGGCCGGATGAAATTACGGAAATTTCCAATGAATGCAAATAAAGGAAAACATGAAAAGCAAACTGGTCGTTGTCAAATGTTTAGCAGTTAGGGATATGGTATTATGTTTTGTTTGATGTAAAACGCTGTGGGAAATATTATAGTAACATGTAATTTATGTTACAGAATTACGTGTGAAAGTTTCACTAAACTTTCAGCTTCTGTTTATTATATGCTAATAACACAACATGTCTCACTTGATACAAAGTAGAATTAGATGTATCACATTCACGTGGGTGATAATAACGTAACAAAGGAAAACGGCAAAGGACAACCTTAAATTTGTTTGCTCTCTATAAAAATTATTAGATTTTTGTTCAAAATGAAATACATATTCTAATAATAAATATAACATGTGAGTATTAGATCTGTTCGATTATACACTTCGTCTGTGAAATCGTTTGAGATCATCGATGATATGAAATAATGTTTTTCATTTCAACATAAAAAAATTGTATTGGTTACTCCATTAAATACTAAATGTTCCTAGCAACAGTAAAGTTAAAAACAAACAGATAAATGAAACTTTACTTTGTTTTTATATTACTATTGTTGTACATCTGGTGTAGTTTTTGCTCTTACTATAATAAACAGAAGAATCATTTGAAGTACCTACTATGTACTTGTCTTTATTATCTGCCAACAGCTATTATCTTTAAAAACAAAACTGTTACTGACCCTCATAAAACCACATATCTCAAGTGGTTTTGGAATTTTAAAATTAGTCATTTAATTTTCACTAGCTTAGGATAGAGTTCTTAATAAATGGTCAGAAAATACTGTCCTAATATAAAGTACCATCAATATTAGGAATTAAATTTGTTCTACATTAAGATCATTCAATAATAATAATGGTTTTGTTAAAAGACATGATCTGATTGGCACTACCATATTTAGAATTAGTAAAATTAAATCTATTGATATTAAATTTGGCAAATAACAAATAATGACAATTGAATAATGAATTAAATATTTAGTGAAAATAAATTATTATTTAAATGTTGTTAAACATTGGTAAAGATATTGTCAATAAAATAAATACAATTTTTTTTCCTTTTACGAAATAAATCATTTAATTTTATTTTCTGTGTTCAAATAAATGTTTCGCAAATGTTAAGAATTGCACAGGTGTATGTAAAAAAGACTCTTGCCGATACGCTTCTTTGACGAGATAGAAAAGGGAAGATTGCTGATTGTTAAAAAATACACCGAGAGAATACCGAAACTCTTGACATAGGGAATTAACATGGGATAACAGTTTTTTGTTATTTTCATTTGTCCCGCTAAATATAGTGGGGTATATGTTGTACCATTGTTTATATTATTTAATTTTGCATCTATGTTCTTTTCTTGTTACATAGGTTTAGTTTAGATACATTATTCTGTATCCTGTATGTTACTTTTTTACCTAAAGTGTATTAAAAGCTAGAAAAATAACAGTACCTACAATGTTTGTGCTGAATTATTTATATTTTATTTTATTTATTTATTCTTGTATAAGGCAAGAAAAACATATATCGTCGTTTACAGTTCCTTAGCTTCTAAGAAAGTAATTTTCATTTAATTTGTACAACAATATAACTGTAAGTTTTTTAATACTTTCTTAATATCTATTGCGCGATTCCTTTAGTATTTAAAAGTAAACAAGTGCTAAACATCATTTAATTTAAAGTTTGTAAACAAACACCTACGGAGAGCAAGAGGTGCAGAAGGGTCAAAATTAGCAGGAGAGTGTTAGTAGTGATTAGTATCGTCAATAGCGATTACACAAGGCTGTTATTCGTGGAACTGCTGGAGAAGTTAGCTGCAGCTAACGGCACTCGGTGCATCAAGTGCAGCTGGTTGCTACTAAATGTCCCATAATAGGAAACCGCACGCATGAGGATGAACACATAGGCGTGCACAGGGGGGAGGGGGGTGCCTAATTAAACTAGCTAAACTATAAAATAGTTTTGAATAATCTATTCTTATTTGTTTAAAAATTTGATTTAAGATGAAACTTCAATCGATGAATATACTTACTAGAAATAGTGTTTTTTAATTATATCTTAAAAATCAATATTTTTGCTTAAAACTAAATTAATAAATTGTCTTACTCTATTAAAATAAAATGGTAAAAAAATAATTACTTTTAGTGGGAAACTATTTGCAAAATGATAGGTAAGCTGTGTTTTTAAATAGAACAAAATACGGTACATAATTAGGCCAAAACTATTAACTGAAGACCCTTAATTTGAAATAATAATAAAAATATTATTAAATTAAATTAATTAGTTTGTGTCTTATCCCATTTATTTCGTAAAGCTGAATTTATGAAGAAAAACAGCTATAGGTGTAGATTTATGCAGAAATAATAACAATTTCATTTCCCTTTTTGAACTGCAGCTTTCCCGAAAGTAACAAAATTAGTAGGTATAAAATTTATTTCCCGTCTCTACTTGGGCATCCCTATTACCTAAACTCTGTGCACGCCTATGGATGCATACGTTGAAGAGTAGTCGATATCGAATTATTGAAGCCGAATATCGGCTTTAGGATGACTTTGTAATGTGAAATAGCTATTTACGACATTGGCAGATAACAGAGCTTTTATGGCTGAAGTGATGTGAGAATTCTAACCGATAGTGAATTGATCGGAATCTATATCTGTGGTCAGTGATGTTAGTCGTAATTTACGGAGTAAATTACAAAATTTATTACCGTCATTTATCCGTAATTTACAATTTTAAATTACCATTAATTACAAAATCACATATTTTGGAAATATTCTAAACAAAACGAAATAAAATAACAGACGACAGATGTGCAAAGGTATTATTTACACATTGCAATTTAAAATTATGCGAACTCAAAAGTATTTTGCAAAATAACGAATTTGTGCAAGATTCTAAGGAATCAAATGCCTTAGGTTTAGACTATCAGTAAATTAATCTGAATGTGGTTTTGTACTTGGTTAAAGTTTAACATACATGAACTCATTTTATATTTTTTATGGTTAGTTTCTTTTATAAATAATTGTACCAAATTAGTTTAATATTTTTTTGTGTAATTATAATTAATCTTTTGGAATTGTAAGTTACTTTTTTCAACTGTATTTTCCTATTTACAATAAAAGTTTTTAATTTTTCTATTTTGCCTCGTAGTATCTACAATTTAAACACAAATTTAAAATTGTAATAAAAAACGGTAAATTACGATAGTAATTTACTAAAAATATAAAATATAAGAGAATTTAAAATGATGATAAAAATGGTAAATTACGGGGGAAATTTACCAAAATTATAAAATACGTTAATTTAACATCACTGCCTGTGATATAGTAGAGATGTATTTAGTAAAATTCTAAATAAGCTTAGTTGATAGATGTTTCACTAATGCATATTTTCTTACCATATTTCATTTATTAAGGGCAGTGGTGGCTTACTTTAACTCGGTAAAAACGAAGTGACTGTGTAAGATCCGGGACAAACCTATAACCAAAAATAAAATACCGATATGTTCGAGAGGATCGGAACGCACTATAAGCTATAAATTCCCTGTCCTGTTACTGGTCTTTGGTCTTTTTGACGGTGAAATTAAAATTAGAATAAATAAACATTTAGGATAATTCTCTGCTAATGGCATGCGGTTAAACATCTCCCTAACGTCAATTTCTATATTTTTGTTTTTGTAAATTAGTTTTAACATGGTATAAGAATGAAACAAGACAGATAAGTAGCAACGGATGCGGCATTAAGATCAAGAGAAGAGGATAGCCGCCTTGATGGCCGCAAAAGACGTGGATGGATAGAACCGAAAAATTAGGAACCAAAGAGGAAAAGGAATGTATCAAGAAGATACAGAAAAAAATTAAAGAAATGCTTAAAAGCACAAACACTATGGACAAGTGGATAAAATGAAAGAAAGAAATTATACTTTGTTATATTTCTCTTTACAAGTTTTCTGAAAGGCAGTAAGTACCTCCAGGAAAACCTGTTTAAAGATAAATTAGTAACTTCTACGACACAATAATTGTTGTTGTGTAACTGCAAATAATTTATTCTTGGAAACCATTTTTCTGTGAAACAAAGATTGTAATTGTTATTTAGTAAAAAGATTTATAATATGAAGACAGTTTAGAAGAGAATTTAATTAACCTGAGATACTAATTTACTTTAGATACTTGCGTTTGACAATAATAAGTATTTTAGTAACACCTTTCTTTACTGCCGCTATCTATGTAGTTGTCAATTATTTAGGAATGACAATATGAAAAAAAATAGCATAAAATCAACATGCCTACCAAGAGAAACATTTAAAAATGGATGGAACAGGGCCTCAACTATCTGAGGTAATTGTTTCGTGAAGTTTTATTTAAATTTCAATGTTGTTTGTTGAAATTCTACAGATACTGTAAGGAACCTAGAGCTATAGTTGATTCTGAACTATTGGAACACAGCTTTATTTTTGTTTGATTGAAGACTCCGAAAACCTTAAATTATAATTTGTCAAGAAACAACTACCCGAGGCACTTGAGAACTTGTTTTAGTTGGAATGTCATACCACAGTGTTTAGATTTTTATAAATGAATAATAATTCCGCTGACTACATTATATTTTGTTCAGGATGATGTTATAAATTCGGTCTTATCTGTAGTGCCTCAACTATAATTTTAGATGTTAAAATTTACTGCCACTACAAAAATTGATTGAGTAGATATGAAAACAGCCGTTATTTATATCGTAAAACGCGTATAACACAACGCGTGAAGATATTTATTTTTATTCCTCCATAATAATAACACAAATATTCTTTGTGCCAATCGGTTTTTATGTGTTCGTTATATTTTATTGCTAGTAAACCATAAAAGAGTAATTTGTATTCAGCTCTTTTTCTTCCATGAGTGGGTTAGTAAAACGATAATTCTCACCTAGTTCACATCAAAAACAAATAGCACTGACCAGGAAATCATTGTGCGTTGCACGTTGTAGCGTGCAGTCGGCGTTGTTAATGCAGGTCTCATTCGGTTTCGCATGTCTGTCCTTTGATTTTCTTTTTGTGCTGATTATTGGCCGGTACATATAATTTACATAAAGTTACCGGTAACCTATTTTAGTTTTTAACAAGCTGATTGGAGTGCAATAATAAGAAATAATAAATACTACCTGTTTTAATTACCGTTAAGCAGTTAAATATTCTTTGAGAGAATAACTCTACAAAGTTTTGGTCGTGAAATCGTGAATTGAATTCCATCTGTTCCATAATAATGTGTACTTGAGTTTAGTGGTGTTCCGGGCACACGGGCAGCCAAGAACTGCTGCAAGAAACCTAAGATTTATAGTGGATTCCAAATCTCTCTCACTTGGATACAGCTATAATTTTATTTGGTAATTCTACTTGGCGACGCTGAAAATTGAAGCCAAGATCTCACTCCACTCATTGTGTACTGAAACTAAGATACACAAACTTGTTAAGATGAAGGGCCATGTATGTATAGACTCATTCTAACTTATTAGATATCAAATATGAGTTATTAATTATAATTATATGTTAATAATAAATTGGTTGTACCACAAGGGAACAAAATCACATTTTTTTAAATATACTTTATTATGTACCTGTATATTTGCAAAAAAAACTAAAAGATCTATATAGACTCCAAAAGAAGAAATTGTTTATATATGTTATGATATACCTATTCGTAAAATAAAAAATTACAGAATGAGACATGTAAACTTCCACTTCTGGTTAATCAATTTTTATCATAAATTGATCAACTTGTACCTTTAATGTCAGAATCAAAAATTTCATGCTTTTTAAAACCTATTCTGTTGAATTTGCCCTACGCCTCAACGGATGAACGAGAACGACAGACATTACGCTCCAAATATTCAAATTGTATTGAAATTTATAAATGTAACGACATAATTCATTGACATCCGATAAAATATCGAAACGTAAAATAATTATAATACCTCCTTATTCTCGCTGAATGGAGTGTGAGATGCCAGTGACGACAAACTTTTAACAAAAAATGTAGGTTCTCTGCCCTGTTATTGGACTTCGATCTCTTGAACAGGGTAAATTAAAAATAAAAATACATTAATTCAATATTGATAAATATGGAAACATTATGTATGACCTAAAAGAACTCATAAAATGTGTTTCGGAGATTATAATATAAATGTTTAATATATTGTTCAACAAGAGTGGATATGATGCTCATATCCTTAAGGATGAAATCATCCGAATGGGATATAAGCATTCCACTTCCACTTGAGTTGTACAGCATATTTTTAAGTTAGTATAAACTATTGTTAATATTAATTTGTAGATTCACGGTTATAATAATGTAAAAGAATATTTGTAACATGTGAGAGAGAGAGAATTGTGGGAAATTCAGTGGCTGTCAGTGTCAAACAGTTTAAAATTTTTGGTGAAATAATTATTTTAAATAAATATTATGAGGTGTGATACGAGTTTAGATAATATTTTTATACATTAGGAGGATATAGTTGATTAGTTATTTTAGATTTTTTTTCCATTTTCGAAAAAATAATACTATATTGTACAACAAGCATGGAATGGTACTCATCTTATATGAGTATGAAATAGACATTCCAAGCGAGTTGTACACTATACTTTTTCTACGACCACGGTATTATTTCCTAATTCATTTATATTTTATTAATAAAGATGTCTTCGTTTCACTACTTCCTAGCAACTAGCTAAAAAACAAAAATTAAAGAATACTATTTTTGACAGAGCTGTGAGATATGAATTCATATCTTAACGTTGTCTATGGTTACCGTGGGAAATGAAAATGTGTTTACAATATTTTATGTATCTGTAGCAATAACAAACATACAACAATCAATTATCTTAATAGTCGTAGGATGGATATAAGCTATGTATCCATTCTGTCAAGCGTGCAAAAAACTTAACATATACAGTAGGTCAATACGGAGTAGAAAAATGTATTTTCGGAACGTTTATAGCCGCAAAGCTGATAAAACTCCAATACTACTTTTGCAAATTTTGACATACTACTCATTCTCATTCTGAAACGGACCATAAATCTATTTATTTCTATTTGGATATTGAACTCATCGTCTGACATTTAAAATAACATACGATAACTAGGCAACAATCAACGAAGGGTATTCCTGGTTTATAGTATAAAATACTTGAATTTTGAAAAAAAAGTGTTTCATTCTAATAAAAATATAAGATCTTATAAACCTGTCTGTATTCTAATACAGTTTCTAATCACGCATCCCGGTTTTGGATGTGACTATCAAATCCCGTGCAAAATCATGATAAACTTAACTGGAATGTCGCAACTCTAAACTGAAATGTCAGCTGATTGACGGTGTCATGTATAGTCGTAGTTCGCGTAGAGTAACTATTAGTAGTGCCATACGGTACGTGCAGCTGTCTGCTTGCCGATATATTGCAGCTTGCGTAATAAACCAATAAATTCTGATTTAAGCTGCGGAACAAATTGACTTGCAGTTTGATTGATGTCTTGTTTGAATGAAGTAATTGGATGATGGAAATTGAAAGATACTATTGATATAAGTACACGTGTTGAAGTATTACTTGTTCCATTTGTGAATATTCTTGTTAATATGAAGTTGTAATATATTCGGCATTTTTCATCAATATATGTTGCACAACATTAAGGAACTTGTTTCGTGACACATTTGATTTGCATTTTAGTTTTAGTGCTTATAGACTTTGAGAAGTGGCAAATAATTTAACTATGTTTATTTTTTTATTATGATCACATTACATATAAGATTTATTTAATTTTATTTGATGGTGTACTACCTGCATAACAATTCTTACAATGAATAAATAATTTATTTCTCTTATTTTAATTTAGACAACCTGTATTGTTCAATGTCGTTCTTATTACATTTTAAATTCGTACCCTCTTCTCATTCTCTTTTATGTTTATTAGATACACAGTTTTTATTGTGCAGCAATTTGGCGTCGATCTATTTTTTATCATCGGTCACAAATTATTTATTTTTATTGTCGTCCTCATATTATATAACAAGTGGGTACGTTACGTTCACTATTTTGCAGTTGTTTCCATTAACCAAGCAACGATAATTTAACGCTAATTTTTAAATTATAAATAATTTTATAATATGTATTTTGGACTAACAAGCAATGAATCAAGATCGTTTGTTCGTTTGCATTTGAACTTGACTGATATGAAAATAAATTTACTGATAGTACGTAGCAACTTTTACATTTTATTACTAATAAGGCCATTTTTTGACAAGCCCGTAGGTACATGATAAACTTCTAATTTTATCAAAAACTATTTTATCTTTTATATTTTACCTTAAAAACAATAAAAAAAGGGGTGGCAATTTTTATGTAGAACCTTGGCGTCAATGTACCTTGAAGCGGCCCTGTCTCAGTCTAGAGCCTATGGTAAGATTTACAGATCTTAGTGGATACCGAACCATACCCAGAGAAATAAATTTTTAGAATTAAATATACTTTGTTTTAAAACATTTTGCACATTCAATACGTGCAATATGTAGTTCATATTCATTAAAAAAAACAGGTTCAAAAAGGAATGGAAATATTATTAATTAATAATATGAACGAAAATAAGCTACAGAATTAAATTGAAATTGAAAAATATATTTGAATGAATATAAATAATTAAAACGATTTAAATTTTGTTGCAAATATAGCATATTTATTATTGAAGTTTTGAATTAATAAGTAAAAAATTAAAAGACACAAACGTTTTAATTCAAATATTACCTTTTCTTAGCGAAGATCTCACACTCAATTCGAGTTGAAGCGCACTATCCAAATCAGCCACCGATGCCCGTCTGCATTTATATTAATGTATTATATTTGGTTATTTTAATTCTAACTAATTTTTAATTCAAGTATATTTTGTATTCAAGTTCTCGTTTTCGCGAAATTTGTGTATTTAACACCCATGTTATGTAGCTTAATCTTAATGCAAAACAATTTGTATTCAGGAAATAACAAAGTCCTGTTTCCGTCTCTTGTTTTGTTGTGCTAAAGAGCAACAATTGCAGCGTTAACCAAACCGTGTCTAAATTTGACGGGAGAAATTTGGGACATGTATGCAACGATGCACTTGGAATAATAGACTAAACCTAGACACTTTCCTTCAACCAAAAAACTGAATTGTGCATTGAATAACTCAAGGTTGATTCCGGCCTAATTCAACAACTTCCTTTTACTTGCTTACTTGTATTAGTTTGAAGTTAGTTTCATAAAATTTTCAGTCTAACAATAGAACTTGACTTGTGCATATACCGTATAATATGGAATGCAACTGTACTTTAAAAATAAGAAACCTATAATAGATTTTTCTCTATTTCTGCTGTCTTTGAAAATACTGAGCAAGAATTATGAGAAAAAAGATGTATCGATATGATAGATACTTCCAAAATTTATTTTAAATAAAAAATGCATTTATTTCTGTCATATTGTTAGGTCTTAGTAGGTGTTCAGTATTTATTTTAAAAATAATTTCTTGTAACTGATGGCCGTTATTATCAATACACTGTTGCAGGTGGATTCTGAGATTTTGCATAGCTCTATGAAATATATATTTTTATACGAGGGCTATTTCCAAGTGGATTGCATCGCCCAGGGTTTGAAGGGTTCTGAGACGATGCTTAAATACTTCTGACTTTAGATACCCCCACAAGAAATAGGGTGTTAAGGGCGTTAAATTCGGCGAACGCAGTTGACCTTTAAAATAGCCGCTAAATTTCGAGCTTTGTGAGCCGTGGTTCAATCCTGTGGGAACCAAACATTTCCTGCATTAAATTCTTCAAGAGCTGGCGCAAAAACTTTTGGATCATAGTAACATACCGAACAGTAACAGAGTTTACGGCAACGCGCGATTACTTCATAAAAAAATAAAGACTAATTCTTCGGTGTTCGAGCGGTCCATTGTCGCCAATTTCTTTTCATATTTTCTGCTTCAGTTTGTTTGAAATTGTCAACTCCCTACAACTAAATCCCAAGGGGAATTTGGTAGCGAGTACAAAACGCACGCTGCACCGTTGCAATTCAGTAGTTTTTCGAAAAGTAAGTTTCGACGGAAAAGAAATGCTCTGCTTTTTGGACCACGCTATATTTACGATTGATGAATTATAAAGATAACTTTCAGACTATCCCCTCCTTTTGCGACTATCTTGATCCTTCTATGACATATCCTTTCTTCACAATTACCTATTGAAAGTAGGGATGTTACTGTGCCCCAGCCTGTATAAATAAAATTGTGTTAATGTATACAAATGGTGGAATATTGTACAATTATTATTAACGTAACAGTTATTGTAATATGTTTATTATTATAACTTATCCATAACGATTAAATTAAAATATTAATGACAATAAAAACTATGATTATTAATTCATTAATACAGAATAACAAGGTTAGTAAATAAATGTAAAGTTTTTAAAAAATAAAAGTATGGATTTTTTTAAATAGAAAAAGAACTAATTCTGAATATACATAAAAGTGTCTCTAATATATCCATTTGTGAACCTTGCCATAGAAAAAAAGTATGTGCTTCTCAATCTCTTTAGATTTTGGCCGTGACTTGATGCCAGATAATACGAATTTCAAAAATATTTTATGTGACAATCATTTGTTCCAGAAAAATGATAGTAGATTCAGCAAACAATTCAGACTCTTATCGGAACTGTTTACAATTTATCACACATGAAGCCTACGCATTCTACAAATCGTCCTCTTTACCTTAGAATTCAAGCTCAATAGCCACACTTGTCTATCTAAACGATTACAATTTGTTACGCTATACATTTCCCTTTCTCTTAGATATCACAATTTTATAGCATCTCTTCTGAATGTCTTTCATTAAACTAACGAATTATTTTCAAATAAATTGACCCAATTAATTGTAAAAACATTAATTATCCAATTATGGAACAAAAACAGACAATTTTTTTCTGTAACCGCTATGAAAATTCCCATATTTTTATAACAATATTAAATTAATATTTAATAGTATTGATAGTAATATACTACTCTACGCTAATGATGTAAAAATACTTATGAATATTAACATCTTATCATGCTGAATTGGTTTTTAAAGCACTATAAGCATTTAGTTTTAATTAGTAAAAACAATTATTATTTACAAGCGAATGAAATGCTTTTTTATATAAACTTCAATACTGGCATTTTTAATAACTATTAACATACCTAGGATTGTTATGAGTATCATAACTGCCATAGACATCTTTTTGAAATTCGAACTCGTAAGGAGATGGTTTTAAGACATTTAACGCTGTTTCATTTTTCTATAGTTTATCATTTCAATTGTTTATTGGTTCCATACTTTTGTTTTTGCAAAATGCTAAATGCATTAGGTAATAAGTTTGTATTGAAAAAAAAATCATTTCATAGTAATTGTAATTTTAATAATAATATTTATTATATATCAATTGTTGCAGTTATTACAATTTTATTTATTTATTTATTTACACTGTCCACCAGATCGAAGTCAAATTACAAAACAAGGGACCTACAGCTTGTAGTCATAGGCACTGGGTTTGTATTTTGGTCGGAGGTGCCCACAATCCCATATATTAAAGCAAATATAAAATCTATTCCATTTCATTGGGCCACCATTTAATTGGGAAAGTCGCTATTTTGATCTAATTACACTAGACCAAGAATTAGACTACCTCTCAGTCCTAATTTATCAACTTAAAATTCAGATAGTCTATTTTATACACTTAACTACATAAATTGCAGACATAGAACACAGTATTTGGTTTTGTCTAAACGTAAGATTACTGTCCGACCCAAATATTTAGGTTAAATTGAGTTTCATCAAGATTCTCTTAAGAAATGCAAGTCTCCTTATTTGGTTTTGTATGCGGTTTCCTTCTAACTATACGACCATTAAGACAAGCATTTCCTAAAGTTTCAGTTGAAATAGGTTGTTTAATTATATCATATATTTCTGATGTCAAATTTTTCACCAGTAGACTCTCCAGCTTGTTTTTTGCATTAAAGCATAGGCTTTTAATATTTAAGAATAGTTGTTTCAATATGTACCTAAATATATGAAATAAATATAAATCCAATAAGCAATATTTTAGCATTCAAAATCTCAAATATTTATTAATTTGTGGGGGTGCAGGGCAACCCCAGAAATTTAACCGTGGGTGCCCGGGCACCCATGTACTCGGCGCCTATGCTTGTAGTGGATTCCGAACAACTCTTTTGGTTACAGGTTTTTCGTCACTGGAATTTGAACCCCAGATGACACACTCATGATGACGACAGCAATTTTTTCCCTAAAAGAATTGATTCCATTTCAGGAACGAGCTCTCCGGTATTTAGACAGCACCTCGGGTCCCATCGTCCTGTCGGAGGGCGTCGTGCTGAAAGAAACGCCTGTCCCAGTTGAGTCTGCGGTTCTGCCAACTCCAGCGGCGTCCGACAAGCCGCGAGCCCGTGAAAACACGATCGACAGCCGCCTGATGGATCGCTTAACTACGTTCCTCGCCTCCCGCACCCTGGAGTTCCAGATGCCCAAGCTGGTAGAGCAGCAGAGGGACATGGATGCAGATGAGGGTAAGCTGGAGTGAGCCACTAAACAGGAATTCATATTCGGGGAGTGTCAGAGAAAAGAAATTTTTTGAACTATGCAAATTTATGGTTTTTAGTCACAGTTAGTTTATTACTTGCATAAGACGATTCTTTATCCATATCCATCTATCCGGCCGCGAAACATTTGCTAAATATTATTGCAGGATGTTTACAGTTTTCTGATTACACTACTGGTCAAAAGAAGGCGGATAATATCAAAACACCTTAGTAAAAGTTTTGTAATGAGAGATATTATTTTTTAAAATTTTTATACGGATGCGAAAAATTATATAACCTTTAAACTAACAAATTTCTTTTTTTTGTTTTTTACATCACCCTTTTAAAACAAATAAGAACACTAAACACTCTGTATACGCATACATATTTAGAGTAATTTTTATCACAACAATCCTTTTTCACAATGTTTAAACGGTTTCAAACACCATTCCATTGAAATAAAGCGATATGATTTTCTTTACACTATCCCTTATAAACCAAATTTATTACTTCAAGCAGTGGCGTAACTACGACGGGGGCAGTGGGAAAATTGCCCAACTCGCTAGCTTTCGGCAGAGACATGGCGCCTTTTTCACATCACACATTTAAATGATCATAGTTACAGTACATTATCGTTACTAAAGCTACATGAAAGAAAGATGTTCAAATTTAAATAGATAAATTCGATTTTATTTAGAATATAAAGAAACGAAAAAACTACTGAGAGTGAGAGTAACGTATATTAACTGGTATATATTTTTCATATTTCTCAAAACATGTACTTATCACTAGCGCCTTTTTTATCATTTCTTCAAAATCTTTATACTAGTTATGCCACTGACTTTAAGGGTAAAATTTCAAAAGTTACAAATAAGTAAGTTCTATATGTGATAAATGTGTTTTTCAGATACAAATACTGTACTTCTGATACACATGTTCATTTATAATTGATAACGAGAGAATTCCTGTCATGTTCATGCTCACACCTGTAATTGAAAATAATGGCTCATTTCAATGCTATCATTTATCATTATCATGGTCATTTATATTCGTCGAAAATCGTAATTTTCCAATCTAATTAATTATTTAATAACTCTAATAATTATATTTAAACCTATACTTCACTTGACCCTTAACTTTTCACTTTAATATCACATTTATATTTCATATAATTCATCACAATATAAATATCAACTGCTTTTCCTTTTGCACAGCTCAGCAAAGTAATGATTAATAACAGCTATGCTACGAGGATTGAAATAATTTGCACTAATTTCGTTGAGTTCAACTAACTTTTAATACGAAATGAATAATGGTAGGTGGTGTACAGCGTTCTGATTTTCATGAAAACTAAAATTTAATATGTTTAATGAATCGTAGTTGTTCTAAGTGCTGCTGTAATTACGCACTTGCTCAATTAATTATTGTGAGTACAGCGAAATCAATATTGTTTAAGTTATGTTATAAGTATAAACTAAAATTATTTTGAACTATTTTGTTAGAAATACAGTTGTACGTCGATACCTCGGTATACTTCATCAGTTCGTTCCAGATTCTTGGACTTTACCAAACAGAACTTATACCAAATGAATTTTTACTATAAGAAAATAAATATATGGTTATTGGTGTTTTAAAACACTGTTTAGTACAGATGCATAAATACAAAAGCATAAGATGAAATAAATGTAAATTAAACAATAATTTAATACACTAAGGGGCGATGTTTTCAGGTTTTCATATCTAGTTAAATAGCCGGTTACTTTAACCATCAATTAACAGTAAAATATCGCATCGAAAAAGTAAATAACGTATATTTTTTACTTTGAAAACTTACGTCAGTATTTCGATGCGATATTGTTTTATTAACCGACGTTTAACATAGGGTCAAAATGTCAAAAATAGGCTCTTAGGTCTGATCATTCCAGACAATGCTATTACATTACGGCTTGTTTGCCTTTCTTAAGATGGTATTTTCTGCAAAATTGACGCAGGCGAATTGTATTCTAAACAAAGGTCTCATACCAAACAATTTTTTTGCTTTCTATCAGATGTATAGGTTTATTAAATTGAATTTATTCCAAAGCTAATGTATATATACTGAGGTATCACTCATCACTGTATAGTTGTACTATCACAAAATTAAATATTATAATTAAAAATATAACTAAAATTATTTTCGTTTTTAATCATTATTCTTAGTATTATATTTATAAAATCAGAGTTTTGTTATATGTATTTATAAAACATACCAGAGAGCGATCGTAATGCATATCTTGTCAACAGTGGAAAAAGTAGCGAGAAACATGAAATACAACTCAGAGAGATGCGTAAATTGTGAAAATGTTAGCTTTATATTAGCGTTAAATTTAAATTTTGAAAATTTTTGCACCTCTCTGAGGTCTGTTTTAAGTTTCCCGTTGTTAAATTTATCGATCCTATTAGAATGCAAAAACGGTCATAGTGCCAGCTTGTTCTATATGTTTTTTTTAATAGGTATCTGTTTTATTAAGAACAGTGTGAATACTAATTTCTTTAAGCACTATATAAAAAATAGCAATTACAAATTTCGAATTTCTGTTTAAATAATAAGCAAATATTCTTGCACAAAATTTAACCGACCTAATTTATCTATTGTATCACCAAAATTAACAAAATAATATCATGGAATTAATCATTGGTAATAAATAGAAAAGCATAAAACTTTAGAAAACATTCTCGTAGGATTTCCACCCAGCTTTGGGTTTACCTCTGCGCAGAGTTTTGAAGACTTCTGTCCACTTTGTTCGGTGATGATGAACGAAAAGAAAGAAAAGAAATCCTCGTGGCATACGCTGTACAACTTGATGAATATGTTTGAACTAAATTAAAGGTTCCTTTGTAGTAAAAGGTAATTTGATGCAATAAATGTGAAAATTATTAAGTAACATAATCGAGATTGTTAATTATTATTGGTTTTACAAACTCTTCTAACTTTTACTTATTATATTTTAAATACAGGTTGGTGATTCGAACACCCGAACATTAGGGGTTTAACATGTAAATTCATATTTTTGTAACTTCCTGTTTCCCTAATTATTTTCGGTAAAAAGAGTTTCAAATAATAGTTGTAGAGCTTAACATTTTACAATTTTTATTTGAAGATTCTTTCTTCCTTGTACGAAGTAAAGGAAGAAATTTCGGTTTTCAGATTTCTACGGAAATATCCATTTTGACCATCTCTCAATCCATATTAACTAGTTTCGCAGTGACGTCAGTACGTACGTATGTACGTACATGTCTCGCATAACTCGATAATGATTAGCTTATAGAATGATGAAATTGTATATGTGGAACTGCTATAACATCTAATTATACACCTCTCTTCTGTAATACAATCGACATTGCCAAAGGGGCACTTTACTCGAACTCTATGTTCGGATATTCGGGTCACCACCCTGTACATATAAACAAACTTTGAATAATTATCCTTTACTTCGTGCATTACTTCTTAATATTTATGTTTATAATTTGTGTTAAAATGCTTGTAGGTCGTAAGAAGAAAAAGAAGTTGTTGTTACCAATTCTGCTCCTCCTGAAACTAAAAGCCCTAGCCTTACTACCTCTTCTTTTGGGAGGCATCGCTTTAATCAGTCTCAAGTCATTAGTTCTCGGTAAAGTAGCCTTAGTTATCACAGTATTAGTCGCCCTGAAGAAACTTCTAGAAGTTAAGGAGTCACAAACCTATGAAGTAGTTGCTCATCCACATCACTCACATTCACATGTCAGCTCTTTTGATGACCATCACGGTCACTTTAGAAGGGCGTGGGTGGAAGACACTCAGAGTATACCCTACAGTGCTTATGTAACTAATCCGCAAATATTCGGGACCGAGTAAGAAATATTATAAAAATAGTATGTATTATGCATGTTGCACTTGTATTTATTAATTAATTTATTTTGTTATGCTCATTTTTTTTAATAATAAAATTATTTATTTATTATTTCCCTTGTTTTATTTTCCTGAAGACTATAAAAGAGCATGTGTGAAAATCCGAATTCAATACTCGTCAAAATAAGATATTAAAGTTTAAATGTTAAATTTGTTGTTTGCAGGACTGGACTGGCAATTAGTGGGACACCAGACATTGCAAATATGTGGGACCTGAACAGAAGTCTAGTAATTACTAGATGTGGGACTTAAACCGAATAATTAATTATTTGGTATTCGACCTATTCCGCCATATTTTCACTATTCGGTATTCGTAAAGTATAACGTTGTTTTGTTATGTTAAATTATATAAAAATAGAGATAATAAATTTTAAACAAAAGATATACATATGTATAGTTATTATTAATGTATCTACAATAAGAGTAAATAATTTATCTAGTTAGTAGTTAAATAGTTTGGCAGTAAGTTTCTAGAAACTGAAATAATTAAATTTAATAATAATCAAACAATAAATTACATTAAAAAAACATAGGGCGAGCATATCAGAATAAATACACCACTCTGCGCAACGAGAACCACCAATCACGCTTTCAGATTGTATAGAAATATATTATTCGGTAATGTCGAATATTCGATTACAATTTCACCGAATATTCGTTATTCAGTTATTCGGCTGATCTGCTATTCGTCACATCACTAGTAATTATTAGAACAATGGGTTATTCCCTAAGATTGTCCATAAAATGGAATATATTTCTCATGCTATATCTCATATTAATTTTTACTTATTTTTACCCGTGATGTATTGGCAATATTGTCGAAAAAATTCAAAGTGAGATATGTAGTGTACGTAGGTATATTACATTTTCAGATTTTAGTAATGACCAGTAAATGCTATAGATCATTCTCAATGCCACAATGCAGTAATTATAAGTAAAAAAGTGTAAGTTTGCATTCCTAGTAACAAATATTAACCAAAATATAGGCAATTGCATTTAGTATTTAAAATAAGTATTAATTGCTAAACCTCATTGATTTCATTTCGTCATTATTCTACAAAGCGGTATTTAAAATTGTAATACATAAACTCTTAAATAAATAATCTAAAATCTAATATCATAATAAAAGGATAATTTTTGGTGTAAAACAATAAATATAGGTTTGATTTTTATTAACCTGATTATATTTAATAAAACTGCAACAATATGTTTGCATTTGCCTCCCAATCCTGCTTTACAGCTCCATTTTGCTTTCCATTTATTTATATTCTTATTTAATATAATTTAATATTATGAGATCTTCAGTTCCCATTCAAATCACTAAAGATCCCAATATTGTACCTGAGATCCGTCATCTGTAATTCCATAAAGCAGTACATGTCCTGCATTAAAAACTCATCCTTTCTTAATGGGACGTACAGAAGCAATGTATTCAAAAATATCACCAAACTCTATCTTACTTTTTTTCCATATTAAACACTTTGGACCAGAGCGAGATCTAGAACAAAAGTTGGGGTAGGCAAGAATAGAAATGGCGCTCCTTCTCAGACTCTTTTGGTGTGATGTACTAGTGTTGAATATCAGTGAGTTTGGAATATTATAAGCCGTCATAAAAAATATAACATTTAGTAGTATTTTAGTAATATTTGTTTCACTTCACACAAATATTTAGACAATTTAAAAATTTGATGGTGGCGATAGTATAATGAAACTGTATTAAATATTTTCTTTGGCAATACACTGAATTCACTATATAGAAAACGACTGTCTTAATAGTTTTGAATTTAATAATGTTTTTATTCATTATGTAAAGATAAAGATTTTATTTAAAATAGTGTGACTTTTATCAAGTTCGAGTAAAATGCATCAAAGTTACTGTGTAATTTCATTTAAAACTATTTATTCACTTAGAAATTATTAATTACGAACAATTTAATATACTCTAATAAATCTCTGAAATAAATAGAACTTGTCTCCATTATTAAATTAGTGAAACTTGTCATTTTCATCCAAGCTATTATTCTATTTAAGTGAAATTTCTGAAGTTACGCGAATTTTCTCTTTTTGCTAAGATATTATCAGATGACTAATGCATATTTACATAACTATAATTATATTCTTTGTCTTGTTAAATTCTAATTAGCGCATCTTTATTCAGATCACGTTGGTAATTAAAATCTTAACATCAGTGTGGCTTGTTATTGGATAAAAATTCCCCCATTTAAATGACAAATGACTGGTTCGAGTACGTGAAATACCTACATTTGTGGAATAGAGATAAAAACGAAAATAATTACGATATGAAAAGAGTATAGTAGTGAATGTGACACGGGAATTTAATGTATATATTGTAAATATGTATGTAGATAAAATAAATGATATAAACACACGATTTTGTTTATTTTTTATTTGACTATTTTGTTTCTAGTATTTGTTTGGAGGGTTTCAATAGGTAGAGTATAAAAGCAAAATGCATCGAACTTAGCATAATTGATTTTATATTCACATGTAAAATTTACCTTCTTTAAGTAATTAATTATTTTTTTATAATTGATAATTTCCAATTAAATAAAATCAATGATAATGAAGTTGCAAAACTTACTTAAAAATACACTGGAAAAAGGAAAATATTTAATTATAAACGTTTAAGCGATAGATTAATTCAAGATATAATGACTCGTATTACGAGTTCACTTTTATAATAAAATCGCGATTTTAACGTCCACTTTTTCATCATAATCTTTTGTAAAATTGAAAATTAAAATCACGATATTATTATAAAAGTGAGCTAGTTCATGATTTATTAGAGATGAAACGTGAACGAAATTTACTCAGTTCGTTCAATCCATCATGTATTACTAAGAGTTAGCTTCTAGTAGTTCAAGCCAAGTATAAAACGTTCCGAAGCTGTAAGTTGCTAAATGAAAAACAATACAATAAGTCTTATTTTAACAACTGGGATAGAATATAGACAGATAAACATTTCTACGTTTTGCCTGTGTAATTCGTAATTTTAATATAGGAATATAGTAAAAACAATTATCTGGAATGAATGCCGTTTTATAATATTTCAAACGAGCGCATCCATTCATATTGAGTTGTTATGAATTAAAGTGTAAAATTATGTAATATACTGCGCGCAGTGCAACCCGATTTTCTCGTACAAGTGCATCCATAGAGCACTTCATACTTCAAACAAAACGCTGGGAATATCCAGCAGTGTACGAACGCACAAAGGGCCGTACTTGTTAGCGTATTCACTGCAAAATATCAAATATTCTTTGATGTGTTTCTTTGTGCTTACTATCAAACGATCGTATGATGAGAAGTTTTTCAATAAAGTCGGCCTCAGATCATCGCTGAACTGAAGCCGAAGCGTTGAATGCTGAAAGTAAACGCGTAACGCGTCATCAAGTTCACGGTTCCCATGACGAAACGCTAAATGTACCACATCTCCGCTAGATGACTGATAGCAAGTGAAAGTATTTAGCATTGTTTCAAAACTCCCACAACGAAATCAACTTCAATTTCCTGTTAATGACATCCTCTTGGGTTTTGCTTTCGCTTTACTTTTCGTTTTTGCCATTATCATTCAGCCCCAGCACAATATCATAGGGTTTTATGCGTTTAAAGGGGTCCTTCAAACACTGCCACTTGGCTGGTATTTCTGAAATTTAACTTTTATTCTGTTTACTTTATTTTACATTCGCATTAAGTCAGTTCAATAGCAATCATAATATTAACATAATTGGTAACTAAACTATATTAACTGTGAAACGATCATAAACTTTTTAACGACTTCCACTTACGTATAAAAAGGGAGATATTGTTTTGTAATTAGCCTCAACGCAGTAAGTTTACAAGGGCGGAAAATTTTCTAAACACAATAAATACTGAAAGCAAAAAATATACATTTTTAAATAAAAGTTCAACCTTTTTTCGACCGTGAATTTGGTTTTACTTGATATGATCTTGATGATGATGATGCACTTAAAACAATCGATGTTTTTATTGTCAAAATGTACGATTTTGCAAAAAGTAAGACTTAGGAAGCTATAGTTGTTTTGGTGAATCCTTTCTCCTGTAATTCAATTGTGCATTTGTTTATTATTTTGTAATAAAAAACAATTGTTTAATTAAAAAATTTTCGTCAGTACCTGATGCATTTACTTGGCGTTTTATTTACACAATCATATTCAGTGTTCGAAAGAGAAAGGCAGCATGAAGTCTAATATTTGTTATCATATTGATGTTGACATTTTAATAGATGTTCACAGATTGTGATTTTTAACAATTTCTCTGTATTATTTGTTGGTCTATCTCTCCATCGTTTTATCTGTACAAATATGCATGTAGTGTACGTGTTAATTAAGCTTCATATTTAGACCACGAGCTTGATCAAACTACCAACTTCATATTAAAATATATATACGTTAATCAGTTTATATTCCAACCAATTGTATTTCCAACATTAAGACGTCTTGAAATTGTAAATTTAAAGTAACATTAGGAAGGATTTACATCAAGTTGAAACAAATGATGATATTGACCTATTTAAAGTTCGAAAAATGTACAAATAAATGGAATTATATAAAGCACAAGTATTTTAATTATCAATCGTCTTCCTAAGTTCCCAAATTAGCAATCTACAAATATATGTATATTTTTTTAATTTCATACAAAAACTTTTAACATATTGTAAGAATGATTATATGAAAAAAATATTTTGCGATTTTTTTATAGCATAACATTCTTTTGATAATGGTGGTCGATTTCATGATTAATATTTTAAGCCATTGTCTTACTTTTCCTCTAAAAACTAAAGTAGGTAAATAAATTATTAGAAATTTTGGCAATGAAAAATTAAGTCATGTAGTTGTCATGATTTAATCTCTGCCTATTTTTAGAGGGCATATCTACAAAATAGTGAAAACGAGAAAAGTATTTAAATTTTGAGTGAAATTCACACATTAACAACAAGTGGAAATAAAATTTAGACAAATGTTGAAAAATGTTCTTTTAACAAAAGAAGAGTTATGATTCTAGTATATACTTACAGATCCATTTCATTGTTTCTCATATAAAATTCAAGTTTAATTTTTTTAAACAATACTTGCTATATACTTCTCTCTTGTTATACCTACAATTTTCTTTGTCAATTGTCAACCTCCTATCCGCCGGATTCACTTTCTCTAGCAGTGAGGGTAAACTCACTCGCTCAAAACAATGCTTATAAAAGTTGCGTGGGAGTCAAATCTCCATCAGTTATCACCATCACTTCATGTGTGTGTGTTACGATGTATAGCATATTCCTCCTCACGTTTCTCACCTCAGCATGTGCTGTCAACATTACACCTAACCCGGCATTTTCGTTCGAGCAGTGTCTTGTTTCCAAGCCGTCGTTAGGCTATTGTGTGGGTATCAGCGCCCTCAACAAGCTGCAGAGTATTGATAATGACCCGGCCTTCGACGTGGTGGATGGTGTCACGTTCGTCAGGGACGACCAGCGGCCCCGAACGCTCAGTAATTTTTTGGAGAGAGATCCCGGTGATTTCGGGTGAGTAGACAAAATTGATGACACCTCGTACAGAGGTTGGCTTTTTGTATGTGTTGGGTGCACGCCAACGTCGATTAGGGAATTAATTTTGCAGTGGAAAAATGTTATATTGTTTTCTATATAAAAAAGTGTAATTTATGATTGTTTTTGCAAATCGTAAACCGCAAACTGAAATTTCAATTTATCACATCTGAATGTTTGTTAAAAAGTAGGTAACATTTTAATTCGATAAAATGGAAATAAATTTTCATATGTTTATATTTTTGTTTACATGTCATTTAACATTTAACAATTCGGACTCGAAAAATATTATATTGCTTTCTATTTTTAAATAAAAATTTGTAATACATATATAACGCTTCATGGGTGCAGGGAGCAACGGTGCAAGAGAATGCCCCCTGGCTTTCAAAAAGAGGAAAAGAAGAGTAATTTATGTGAAAAAATTAATAGTTTCTTACTGAAAACATTTTTAGTTAATTGTAGTAGGTTACCTATTAATTATTCTTTGAACAAATTCTGAAGATGCTTTGATTGTTGTCCAAATTTGTTTATCATATTGTCGATATACTAGGTATTCGTCTTTTACTCCGTTATTACAATTAATTTTCAAAATATGAATTACTTTACCGGTTTCTGAATATTAAACTTTTGTTTACATAGACAAAAGTAAGCAGGGTAACTAAGTCATAATTATATCCCAGGTAATTTTGACAAGTCAGTATGGTAAAAATATTACTCTACAGATTTGTTAAAATAACGTGGAACAATTGAATAATACAGTTGTCTTATCAACCCATGCAGACTTGGTGATGAAAATGTTGCTTACAGGAGCATTTTATAAAATAATATTTATTAATAATGTGAATTTGGTAAACTATTGAATAAACCACGGATGTTAAGGATCATACCAGTGGTGAAACTACACCATATTGACATTGACAATCTCCCCTTAGTGCAACAATCCCCTACCCTTAATGCTTCTGTGTTCTGTCAATGTCAAATTATCTGTAATAGGTCGGTAATAGGCCATATTACCATTATTTATTTCGATATTAAAAATTCTTGATACGTGTCAAAGTAATGTCAATGTCAATATGACGTGGCCCCAGCCTTAGATGTCTTAAAATCCTCGTTCTCCAAGCTTGGAATTCAATAGATATCTGCGGCGGTTATGCTACTCTTAACTATCCTGTTAATAGCTATATTTGTTCAATTTATTGATATATGTAGTTATTAAAATAGTAAAGTTTTTGCTGAAATTTATAAAAAAAAACTACAGAATCATCTGGGTGCACCCCCTTGAATAAAATCCTACCGACGCCCTTGTAACGATTAGAACTTTTGGGATCACGAAGCAAGACAATAATAATACGTGTATTTTGTAATATGTGGTTTACCTAGTATCATTACACAAACGTAAATTTATGTTAAAATATATTTTATCTGAAAAGAGGCATCAAAACTTCCTTTCCAATAATTTTTACATAATTTTTTTTAATGATCTTAATCTATAAATGTACATCAAATCCATATCCCAAATTGTATTGATTTCCATATGTTTTAAATATTCATAAATAAAAATATTTCTAAACCCCACAACATCTCCCCCCCTCTACTAATTGGATATATTGATTCCATTTCAGTGTAGACTCTTAAAAGTTATATTGGTACATTACAACTCTAAAGTTTTTTAATGAAGTAAAGTATCGAATTTTTCTAAGAAAAATTACATTAACGCCTCGTTATTTCCGGAAAAAATTGATGAAACTTTAGATATTTAGTTACAAATATTACTTTCAAAAAATATATGATACCAATTATGAGGTTTCCTTGAGCTACATATTATATTTCTAGCAGAAAGTCTATCCTATGAAAAAATACAAAAATAGGTCAAACACAAAAGATTCCATTTCCGGTGGAACAAACATTTATTAGCGTAACATAATAACAATGATATGTATTTTCGCCTGTACCTTTCATGTCAACCAGAACATTTGTGTGATTAAGACAATATTTTTTATCTTAAAATAGCGGTTATTAATGTAATTTATGCATTCATTTTTAGTTTCTAAAAACAAATATTATTCATAAGTGAGTAAAATACTTCATTTAACACTGTACAAAAAAAAATAGAAAAATATATTTATCTAGACCTCATCTCTTTAAATAATATGGACATAATTTAGATCCAGTAAATTAAATTTAAATATAATATAAAGTTGTTCGTAAATTATTAAAATTTATAAAGTAATTTTATTTTTAAATAATAATTCGATATCTTGGAATCCCGATAGAAAGCAGCAAACGTCCCCTTTGCGGGTTTGGGGGGCCCGAGGCCCTGGGTTATGTGCGAATTGGGGTGGCCTAGCAAAAAAAGTATTGGTTTGTTACAAACAATTTAATACCAGTATTTACATAGATTTAGACTTGTTATGCCAATTACATTTATTAACAGTTTATTTATTTACGCATGTAAATTTCGACCAGCAGTTCACAGTTCAAAACTTCGTTTACAGTTCACTTTCGCTTAAACGTATATTTGGATGATGTCGTCTAAATTTTCTTTTAAGTTCCTTTTTTTTCTTGTATTCAATGGCCAAAACACTTAAATCGTTTAATTTATATTTATATTGAGCCATAGAATTCCACAAGTATTTTTATTATTATTTTTAGTTTTGAAAAACAAGGCTCAGTTGTTGCTACTGTCACCGGCAGCGTTACACAATCCTCAGGGGGGCGCACTTTGCAAGACCTTCAGTTTGCAGGCCGCTGAGTCACAAGCACACAAAATTATAACATTACATTATGCTAACGAACATAAAAAACTAGCACTTGATTACGATAGTATACTATATACAAACTTATTTTTATCTCAAGAAGTGAAAGATTTTGTAAAATTTTGTGTTCTTTTGGACATTATGGTAAAGAAATTTCAACAGTGGCTCGAAACTATCTCAGTGGCTCAAGCTACAGTAAAAACAGCCTGCATCCGTATAACCAATTTTCGCTAATAGTGGAACGAATTCATATTTTGACTCTTCTAAAAGTACTAAACTTGATTTCCATGGTGCATATGGTGGGGGATAAACAAATTAGGATTTATAAAACCTAGGACAACAAGATAAAATATTCAATGGAAGTTCAAATTCAGAAGTTTCTTTTGCAATAATTACGTCCCTGTTGAAAGACAAAATTAATGGTATATTAAAGTTTTTTCAATATTTAGAAGGCTTTATTTCTACTCCGACCGGCTTCGACCCCACATGGGTCTTCTTTAGGGAGTACAAGGTTTTCAATAATTAGAACTTAGTGTAAATCACTTTAAATTGTAAATAATTTTAGAATATTTTTTTTTTTTTTGAAAAATCATACATGAAAGTCACAAATAAAATTAAAATTGTGTCAACAACCGAAATAAAGCCTTCCAAATATTGACGGAATTGCAGAAATTATTGCCTTGTCCTATTAGGTAATAAATTTTTTATGAAACCTAATGGTGTAGTTATATTTAATAACAATAAGTACTGTGCAGTCTTTTTAAAATTTATGAAAGCCAGGGAAGCGCAAATGCCCCCTCTTGCCTCCTAGATGGCACCTATGAATTGTTTTATTATGCAATAATACAATCTATAATCTCTGTTCCATTCTATGTAAACTATAAATCAGACTTATCGTATTATTCATAATGCCTCAAATCTCTATTTATAATTAATAAAATACATGTTTTCAAGCTTCAGATTAATATTATAAATTCTGTCTTTTCCATATGATAGCATTTTGTAATTTATTTAACAACATAAAGCCAAGTATGAATTTGTATCTGTCATTGTCAGCTGCCGCCGTAAATGCTGATGTGTGATGTCTTGCTCGCGCAAATCAGTTTACCGCGTTTCTCGGCCTTACAGGATAATAAGAATGCTGGGAATATAACAGACGCTGTAAAGAACATGTGCTGATTTAGTTTCTTGGTTGCCTTACTTTCAAAGCAATCCGTAAGGATTATTGTGTTACTTGGGTACTTACAAGATTTGGCAAATGAAACTTTGTTATTTTGTAGACATTGGTTCATTTTCAATATTTTCTACAGTTATTCATTCCCATGTTTGGTTGATTAAAATAAGGAAAAGAATTCATTATCAGAAAAATACTTATTTTAAATACAGAAATGGACCAATGAAATAGTTGATTTCGGGAATTATTTGTGATTATAAGAAAAAACAATTCATTGATTACATTTCCCTGCTTTGACACCATTTTGCCAGAATCGATCAAAAGAGAAGTATCGATACTTTGAAGAATTGAAAAAAAAAGTAACAAGTAATGAGAAAATATATTTTTTTTACAAAACGTAAATAATTATTTATGCAACTAGTGTGTTAAGTAATAATAATAATAACAATAATTTATTCCTTTGACCATATGATGTACATGATCAAAGGAATAAATTATTATTGTTATTATTATTAAGTCGAGTGCTGTTTAACGCGTGAGGCGTAGACGAATGTGGAAATTATAGTACGAGTTAAAAAAACACTATGTTATACACCTATTGCATACAACATTTTCCTATAACCGAAATATGTATTAATAAAAAATAATTTCAAAAGTAATTCTTTACAAACTTTATCCCAGGTTGTTAAATAAATATATTTAAAATTTAATATTCCCCTCCTTTTCATTGCAAAAAAATCATTTCAATTAATTAAAAGAAACATTTCTGTTTAATTAAATAAATTAAGGTTTTCCGAATATTAGTGTGGATACTAAAATACCGGTATTGAAAAATAAGTATGGATATTGGTGTCGTAATCAGTAGTATCGAAATATCCCTACATGTATATAAATAGAGATTCGATTATTTTTTTGTGCTTAGAGTTCGAAAATTTTTAAACTCGACCGTGATATGTTATGGTGAATATAATCAACTACTTTTGAAAAATATTTTTCTTTATTTACAATTTTGTACTTGTTTAAAAGTTGTAAAGTACTTGTAACTTTTTAGTAATAGCTTTCTTGTTTGTTTATTTATTGTCGTTCCTCTGTTTAAAGTTTAAAGAATGCTAACAAGTTATTTTTAACATGAATGATTAATATTTCGTGCAGCAAGAACCCATTAAATTGTCAGCAAGTTTCTGATGTTTTTATTTTGAAAGAAGCCATTTATATTTAATCGAATTAAGAAGTGTTTTAGTGAAATTACTGCTTAATGGATTTCTAAATGTACAACTGAAATGGTTGAGATCTTTTTCAGTTTCACTTCATTCTTCAAATTATTACGTGTCTTTAACGGAGAAAGTCATAAACGTGAGCAATTTATGAGAAAATATGAAAAGATGAACGATATTTAACAAGGAAAGAACTTTCCATGGTAGTAAACACATTAAAACGATAAAACATTCTTATTTATAGTATATGCGAACTAAAACTTATATTAAATATTGAACATGGTTAGTGATTCGGGTGAGACGAAATATTTCTCGAATCTCACTCGTCTCGTCTCGGGCGAGACAAGAACAATTTTAAAAACAAAGCTTCGAGACGAGAAAATGAAATCAAGATTCTATTTCTTCAAACGTCGTAAATGTTTGTGACTTGATTTACAAGGTATAAATTAAATTTTTACGCCACCGAAATTGAATTTTAGCTACTATGTCATCGCCGGCAAGTATCCATAAGAGGTTCTATGTAGAATCAGCGAATAAAATATAACTTGTACAACAGAAACCATCAATATCGTCCTAAATGTCACTTTAAATCTAGATAACCTAAGAATGAAGTAACAAAAAAACCATCAACAACTAACAGATTTAAATTGATAACCTAAAAATTCCATACATCATATACTTGTAACAGTAGTAACGTGTATATACCATTAAAAAACAAAATCAGAAACCTGAATTTTCATGATTTTAGTACATTTTATATGACAAAATGTAAGTACTTATTTATACTAATAATTATAGTCTGAATAAAATAATATGAGTTTTCCATAAATATATATTTTTTTCCCAATTTCCCAAAAGAATGTTCAATTTCTCTAGATCTGGAGAAATTTCTCTATAGGAATAAAAGCACTGTGCATAGGTGGCGTGCGTGATAAAGTCTGCCATAATCGACATTGAAAACTCGAGAAATCTCGGCGAGATTCGAGACTGAGACGAGATAATAATATTCGAGACGAGAAATAAACGAGACGAAATAATATATTTTACATTTAAAATGAGACGATACGAGAAAAAGAAAAATCTCGTCTCATCTCGTCTCATAGAATCATCAAACATTATGAAATGGGAGGAATTTTGGGGACACGGGATCTGTGGTGGAAGAACTTTTTGAAGAATATGATCTCCTGTCTCGTCGTCCATATCACATAATCCTCTGCAAAGCGAAGTGTTTGAGATTTTCATACGACGCATTTGTTTATTAAAACGAACATGGCCTGTAAACACTTCAATAAGGAGTTTGAGATCATACCTCGAAAGCCTTATTGAGTAGTTAGACAACTGCAAAATTGGCTTAGAGATAACATATTTCACCTGTTTGCTATTAAGGGCGTTTTAGACGATCATAAGTTTACATCAATTTCTACAACTTCGTATTGTTCAATGTGATTCTGACACTTTACACGTTCAAAGAAATTTGACTGTTCATAGGTCATATGCTATGACATAGAAATTCTCACTTAGAGCATGTCCTAAATTTCAAGGTCGTTTACTTCAAATTTTAGTTAATTCTAGGGATTATGTTGTTATCAAATGTCAAAAGTGAAAAATAAACAAATGTGAAATCATATATCATTGTGATCAACCTATATTTTTCTTTTCTTTATTGATACCCCTACTTAATAAGGGAAAATAGTTCAAAAATTTTGAACGTGTAAAGCGGAGCCATTTGATCAAAGAATATGATGTAAATATATGACATAAAATAGTTCAAATTCTTTGATCGTGTAAAGCCACCTTTAGATCTAATGTTCCAACTGGCTGAAAATTTGTCGAAAGTAATGGTTCGAAAGATGATCACAAACGACCGATTTACCTAACTGTAAGATGGGCTCGGGCCCAAAAGGTGAGGAAGATGATCCTTGCTTTGCTAAGTAGTCAGCACTGTGCATTATCACTATGTACTCCCGCTTATACTAGTTCAAGAACATAGTCTTTGCGTACGTCTGATAGAGCAATATGACAGAGTTTAGTTAAGTCTGAATTGAATTTAAATTCATTCAGGCTTTGAGGAACTGCTCTGCTGTCAGAAGATAACTCTATATTCTTATTTAAAACGATTCCCAGAATTTCTGCCTGGAAGACGGTGGCATATTTACTTACTAGAATACTGACATCCAGGTTCATTTGTTCATAAAAGATACCTGAATTGTGTATTATCACTATGTACTTCCGCCTATACGAGTTCAAAAACATGATCTTTGCATAAGTTTGATAGAGCAAAATGACAGAATTCAATTAAACCTGAGTGGAATTTAAATCCATTCAGGCTTTGAAAAACTGTTCTACTTGCTTAATTCTTATTTGTTAAAGTTTATTATAATACAACGCTAAGAATACGAGTATTTCCAAATTAAAATTTAGCTTAAATTAATTTAGACATTAAAGTTTAAATATATGTTATGTTTCAAAATTAATGTAGGTAGTTCTTATATTACATAAAAATTAATTTTCCAAACTAATCAGGAACAATTTGCAGATAAACAGCCAGGTCCAACATCTATATTAAAATGTAAGTCGCGGTAAGCCATATAAAACACAATGTAAAAACGACATATTTAAGAAACAACTGGATTAATTGTTGAAGTAAGAAGAATACTTTGTTTTGTTTTTCGTGTTTCCTGTTTGCGGACCATCATGTTGCAAAAATATGAATTGAAACTAGGGTGAGTAAATGAATAAACCCGAAACTATAAAGAAAATTGAATTCCTGCGATAAATATTTTATTTTCTTTTTTTGTTTGATGCAGCACACCCACAAATATTTATGTAGCAAGAGCTGCCACTGACTATATAAAGTTAAATATTGAAAACATTGTTGCTATTCTTAGAAACAATATTGAAATCTCAAGTACGTGTATTTAATAAGTACTTACATATAATAAGTAATATTTATAATAACTAAACAATATTGAAGCTCTTGTAGATAAGGAAAGAGTTGTCAAACTAATAGAGGACGAAAATAAAACTATATGATAGATTTGAGTTGATTTCATCTGAATTAGTTATTACGGCTTTTGTGTAATAATAACAACAATTTTCTGGAGAGAACTTCCTACAAAAAGGAAAAAAAAGCAATAGGAGGCTTCATTCTCCAAGAATTGCCATGCACGTACTGACTTGTGTTTTTAAATTCAAATCTTGTTTGCAATAGAAATTGCCACGAATTTTGCAAAACGCAGTTTGCAAATTTAGCGACATCATTTAGGACAATACGGCTACGTGTGTTTGTGTCGGGCAAAGTCTTCTGTATTCTTAAGTCAGGAGTCAGGGAGGACTGCAGTGCCATCTACTATTTCCACAAAAATTTGTTTGCGGTGAAGAAAATTTCTGTTTAAAACCAGACATTTGTAAATAAATTTATGCATTTGATAATCCATTTATCCGTATTTCGTGCACAACTTCAGATAAAAGGGATAAAAATATTTTATAGATTGTACAATTTGGGAGGATTACCACAATTAAATTTACATTCACATTGCGTATATTTATTGAAGCTTCCAATTATTTTCTCAATAATTTGATTTTAAATATCGCGAAAAATTCTTGAAAATATTGTTCTTAATATAAATTGCAAATTCATAATTTCATTTAATTTGCAATGGATTTAATATATTAACATCTTTTTTAATAGAACAATATCGCATCGAAATAATGAATAACGTATATTTTTGACAACTTAAATCAGTTTTTCGATGTGATATTTTTCTATTAACCGAAGGTTAAGGTAACAGGCACTTTAACCAGAGGTGGAAAAACCGGCGAACTAACTAACTAAATTTGTATAAATACGATTAAAAAATGATAAAAGGCCGTAGATATTACTGTTTTATACTTTTTGGAAGAAATACCTATACATTTTTTAATTAATTGATAGAAAATAATTTTCTTTATTAAGTTTTACCTTATAAACTTGATAACAATAGCATAATTTCTTGTGCTTGTATCATAAAATTTTACCAACAATTTTAAAAGGTCAGCCGCCTGTGAACGAAATATCATTTTTTTAGAATACAGTAAAATAAGAGTTATATTAATTTTATTTTATTTCAATATAAAATATATTTAAATAAATTGAATAATATTCCACGAAAAGCTTGCTTCCATGAATATTGTCGCTGCTGTGTGCTTATAAATGAATTGGCGTAGGTTTCAAGTTCGATAACTTCACCGTTGGTTATATGTTCACAGGGCCGCACCTGGATAGTAGGCCCGTGTGCAACATTTCTTAACCACCCCTAATTTAACCTTAAATTAAAAAAAATATTTAAGTGGTTTCCTATGTTTCTCTTCTTTTTCTATTTTTTTTTTCTAGCCGATTTTTATATTGTGCCTCAAATATGTTATTATTAAAAGTATAAGTTTTATCTACTTTGGGTGGTGAGCGTGGAAGTTTGCAAGACGAGCGAAGCAAGTCGAAAATTGCACGCGAGGCTCATAAAAAAGACCTTTACTTTGAATGATGTGAATATTTTTAATATAATTTACTACTTGACGTTTAAATTTGCAGGTTATCAATTCAAATATTTTAGTTGTTGATATTTTTTAATAACTTTATTCTTAGATTACCTCCTCGTATTTATATAGTGATATTTAGAGCGATATTACAGGTTTCTATTTTACAAGTTTTATTCGCTGATTCTACTTAGTTGCTACTTATGGATACATATTTATTTTACTTCTACTCCGGCGGCATAGAAATGAAATTTCTACCTTGAGAATCACGTCATACTATGTCACTTTTATGACCTTTGAACATAAAAGATTTTTCTTTCTTTAAAATATTTAAAATTACAAATTTAAATTGAATGAATAAAAAATCATTTATGTATGACAACAAAGATAAGTGCATTTGTAATTTGAACTACACAAAACTAAAGAAATTACTTTTTCTTTCGAATCTAACAAAACTGTATATCTAACTGAAAAAGTTTCCGCCTCCTCTAGACGTCCAATATAACGCAAGTGCTGCAAGTATGCTGAGGAAAATTGTAACCAGACTTATTGCAAATTTTAATATTTTAATATAGGCAGCGGTGGCTCAATTGGTAAAGCAGCTCCAACTCGATAAACCCAGTGAGAGTTCTGGGGTTTAAATCTCAGTGACAACCTTTAACAACAATCAAATATCGCTCTTTCTTTTTACTGAACTTCGATCTGTGGGACAATGTAAATTAAATAAAACAATAAATATATTTAAATAATTGGCCACCCCTAAATTCGGCCGCCCGCGTGCTTGCTTGCATACCTATTACTACAAACCTAATAATAGTGTAGAGTATATTACATACCCTACAAGCATATGCAATTCTATGCTTATCGTCTTAGTTAATTTCCCGGCAATTATTACATACTGATTTCATGTTCAACATGCCTTAATCTGTAGGATTAACAATTGACTGTATATGTATAATACAATATCAAACAAATGAATTGTAATATGTAGCACTAAGGTAACTTCAGTTCTGTTCTAGGAGTAAATCTATTGATGTGGATTAATACATTACACTGTATTAATGACAAGAGTAATCTCACTAATGCGGCTAACCAAATTCTGATGAAACGAAAATGTGGCTATTGCGATTTTGGAATAATTTGTACTCTGGCATTGGCATAATGATTTTATGGCTGATTTAATGGGGTGCTTTGAAACTGTAAATTGAAAACCGCAAGTAGATAATGGCTCCACTAAATTGGGAATTGCGATTTTTGCAAAAACAGAATTTTAAATACTTTACATTCAGTAATAGCATTTACAATACAGCGCGTATTTGTGACTTTTTGAATTCTTTCCGTGTATATTAATAGGGTAAATAAAACCCGTACGTTATTATTTTGTGAAATACTGTACAAGAAAAAATTATACAAAACAAAAACAATTAAAAATTTCAGCGAAAAATGAAGTTATACAAATTAACTCCAGTCAAAACTAAGGGTTGTCTGATCTAAATTTTAGACTTGCTTTGAAGCAGGCATACCGTTAAATCTCCACTAGGAATAAGGATAGGCCTGATTTCTGATTTAAAACATCATTCAGTACTGAAAGAGTTCTATGTGTTTATACTTTTTTATATCCTAGATCTAACTTATATTAATAGTTCAATATTTTCAGGCATTTAAATACTCATTACATTTTTGCAATTCATCATAATTAACAATTGTATTAAACTTCAACCGAATATTCGATTTTATTTTTCTACTATCTGACAACGTATCTTCGTCTTTTCGTTGCGGGGTGGCGTTTGTTTATGCTGAACTGCTCGTCCAGATATCGAAACTTGTTTTTTGTTAAGGTATTTTGTTGTTCGATTATTTCAGTTTCAGAAAAAATTAATAGTATATTACATGTGAGGTGGGAAATGTTTCATTATAGCCGAGGGCTTAATATATGACCGAGAGGCGAAGCCTCGAGGCTCAGATATAGCGCAAGGCTGTAATGAAACTCCCACCGAACTATGTATACTATTTTATTCACAATTATCCAAATAATCTTCTACTCGTATATTGCCTTTTTCCAATAAACTAAATTAATGTACGGTAGTAGTCTATGAAAACAAATGTTTAAATTTATTTTAATAATTTGACATTTGCTGAATGTTTATAAAAATGTCCGAAAATTCAGATAGTGATATAATAGAAATGCTTCCGTTCAAAATTTATATTGTAATTATTGATGTTTTTTGTAATTATAAGATTTTATCAATATGTTTGACAGCACTGATCACCTTACTTTTAGAGATTTATGACATTACTACTAGGCAACCATATAGTAAACACTTCCCCCCCAAGGGATTTTAAAGTATTTCCCACCCGTGAGATTGTCATTGCAGTTAAAAATGACATAAGTTTCCAACCTTTGACAGGTTAGGAATTGACATATTACAATAGTGATTGTGAATAAATAATTTATCGCCAAACAATATAACTAGGTAAATTATTTACTCTTAATGTAGATATTTAAGTAATAACTAATAACTTAATTAATTGATTTATTATAAGCGAATATTTGGTACTAAAACAAAATATTCGGCCAAATACCGAATAACGGAACGTGGCCTAATAGGCAAAATATCGAATAATTATTCAATTTTGGTTCCATCTCTAGTATTAAGTTACAACTCTTGGTAAATCTCTGCGTGTTTCATGTCAAGTTAAAATTATTCCTGCTATTCTGGGTATATAAATTTAAGTGTATATAGAATTGGAACCTTGGATAATGAATCAAAAACAATTTTGTTGAAATTCGTAAACTGAAAATTTTTTCAAGCAAATGAACAGTTTTTTGCGTCTTGTCAACTATTGTTAATTTTCAACATAATTATTTTTGATTAATGATTTTTGCGTCCAGTACCAACAACCTTCAAATTTTGTTACATTATGTAGGTACGGTAACAATTATTTTTTTATACTGTATTTTAAATGAAATGAAAATTATGTTATTATGTATATTTCAAAAGTTATTATTTACTTAGTAATTTTTAGGCTAATTTTGTGTAAGAACAAATTTGACAATAAAAACAAAAACATTTCAATTTTAGATTCTTAGAAAAAATCATGTATTTCGTTTTTTTATAATTTTTTAATAAATTTCCTATGTGATAAAATTATTTGTCTTGCAATTCAATTAACTAATGTTTTGTATTTTTATCCAGGATTTTTTTTTCATTTTTTTATTCAAAATATATTTATCTGATGAATGGTAAAACAGATTTTGTTTTATTAATATGTAATTAGATTGAAAATATTTTTTGTTTTATTATATAATTTAATTAAAAAGCATGGAATATATGGTCATTAATTAAAATTATGAGGTTACAATAAAAAAATATGTGTTCTAATTAGATAAATATAACAATTTGTTTAATTATATGAAAACTGTTTTCAAATAGACTAGGTAAATTCAAAGATAATTTTTAGTGATTGTTTTTTCTTATAAATGTGATATAAGCAACCAGTATTTCATCTGTGTATGATATACAACCAACAATTTAATACAATGGGCAGGACTTGCAAAATATACCAATTTAATAAAAAAATTATATCAATTAACAAATATAATTATTATGTTATGTACAGGTGACACAGTTTTAAACGGCATAACTTCAACAATGAATTAAACATCTAAAAATGAGGTGACAAGTTTATTTAAGGAAATTTTCGGAAATGCTTTCCAGAAATATTAAAGCTTTTCTTATTGGAACAGAACTACTTAAAAAAATGAATTTTATAACGACATCAAATATTATCTTATTAAGATGTCACATAATATAAAAATTAAATTAAATTTAACAAGTTACTACATAATTTCAACCCTATTAATTTTAAGTATTATGTGTCATTTTAATAAGATAAGGTTGTTATGAAATTTATTTTTTAAAGTAGCTCTGTTCCAGTAAGAAAAACATGAATATCTCTGAACTTTAGCATTTTGGGAAATTTTGTCAAATAAACGTGCCACCTTATTTTTAGATGTTTAATACATTGTTGAAGTTATGCCGTTTAAAACTGGGACACCTGTATACGAAATAGAAAAAAATATTTCCCTTTCCTATTATACCTATGTATAATTTTAAATAAAATAAATTACGTTAAAATAATTTTCTTATTTTTCACAATTTATTTCCGCTTAACTATAAACATCATTTTATATTAACTTACCTAGCTTAGAGACAGTCTACAAAAAATTGTCTCCATTTTCACCCCGGGTCAAAACCCGTATAAATATCCCTCTTTCCGTTCCCCAACAGCGTTTTCCGGCCTCATCTCATTACTTCCGTTTTAGCGGGATTCTGGACTCGATGAGCCACGTGATGTCGTACCGGAGCCTGCGCTGGGACATGGGCACCCTCTACCCCGGGCTGGTGATGCGCGTCACGCCATCTGTGGACGGGGTGCTGGAGTTCGTCATGGACCCTCTGCAGGAGGAGCTCACGCTCAAGCACGGACACGGACAGTACAAGGAACTCGGCACAGGTGAGAGAGAGGGAAAGAATAGTGGAAGAGTGAGGGAAAGAGAGAATGAAGTGAATGTGCAGATGGTGGAGTTTGGTTAGTTCAGCTTGTGAGCGATAGGAGGAAGGACTTGATTGCAAAATACCAAGGTTGGCTTGATTTAAATCAACTGATTTTTTTAATAAAAATAATTGATTTTTATCAAAGATATAAAAAATTTAAATTATGATGAAAATGTATTTATTTGCTACAAAACTATTAAAGCAAACAAAATAAGTTCTATATTTAATAATATCTTAAAATTAAATAATATAGAATAGAAGAAAGAAAAATAAGTATTTAAATGTGTAACAAAAAGTAAAAATTCTTTGATACTCTTCCTACTTTTATTCAGATGAATCGTTGTAGTTTTATTACAGATTTCGTTTTTATTTATGAAATAAAATATTAATATTGCTTTCAAAACAATTAAAAATGTAATGTAACACTGATTTATTTGACTTTTTTAAAAAAAATCAATAATTTCTGATTTTTTAAAATAAATAATGATTTTTGCCATATTTTTTAATTGGAGGACTCAAAATTTGATTTCCAATAAAGTATAGCCGTTTTACTAATATGTGAATTTACTACTATTTCAATAAAATGTTGTTAAATTAATTATAAATGAGTAGAGTAATTTTTTATTTCCTATTTAATAACACATTTGAGATATTACATACATGCAAATTTTATGTAAGTATAATAAAATGTAATCAATTTAAATATCATTTTCCAATTTTTCATAACATAGTAATTTTTATTTTAGCTTAATAACGTATATACACTATTATTGTGGACAACTGTACCTGAATAATAATATTTTTTTACATACAAACTGTAGTAAATCATTTGGATTGTTGATTATTAAATACTATTTAAATATGAAAAAAAATCAGCTTAACCACCAGAAAAATGATCACCGAAAATGTACGCCAAAATGATCAAATACGATTCCTAATAATTTATTAATTTTATTTGTCAAGGAAATTTGTTTTCCCCTTTCTTGAAAACATTAAATCATTTTTACATACCATACAAATAGCTTAAAGTATAGTAAAAACTTTAATTGTAATCACCCGTTACAATTTCAAAATGTCTCTTATTATCGGATATGTGATGAACAGAAAAAACATCAGAAAATTTCTTTTTCAAATTCTGGATGTTGATGTTGAACCGTTTATAAATAAATATGTTCGTATTTTACGAGCACGTATAGTAACACAAAATTTATTGTTAAATGTCAATAACAGTATTATAAGTTTAAAAGCTGAAACTGTGAATAAAATTGTATTGCTAGTTTAGTTCTCATTATTACCACTAGTGTCCGCAAGGTATAATTTCCTGCTCACGTTAATATCTGTAGAGCATTCCTGCTCGGAATAAAATTAAAGCTTTGCCACTAGAGAGCTCTGGCTCTCTGTTAGTTCATATAACAAACGCTAGAGCAGCAGGTATAAAGCAGTAGAAAGTTTCCTGCAGCATTGGTCAAGTTCATGGTCGAAAAACTAGAAACTGGTTTTGCAAGAGGAAGTTAAACAAGCAGACAGTAGAGTGAGCTGTGGAATGAGGAAATCGTTCAGCTGTTTGACGCCAGAGTAGCAGTCAAGTTCAATGCCAGGCAATAAAAGGTGAATGCAACTCGAGAGGCGAACACTTTACGCTTAGATTTTCAATAGAACATGTTAGCAAATGGTTGTTTTACAAATTTAACTTGAAATAAAATATTTTGCAAATTATTATATTATTTATTGAATCATTTCAAAATATTATGAACTATTTATAAACAAAAATCTTTCTGCCATTTATATTTTGTTTGGACTGGCACTTAGGTTTTTAAAAAAATATTAAGTATTAAAATTAATAAAACTAGTATTAATACAAACACATTTGTTTTGTTAAATAACGGTTAATTTAAATAATATTTGAATTTATTATTATTATGTAATAGACAGTGTGGTAAGTAAGGGATGGTTAAAGAAATAAAAAAGTTACTGTAATTTTTTTTTATTTACATTGTTGTTAGTATTATTATATATTATGAACATTTTCTATATTCATTACCATATTTGAATCCGTACATAAATATACATAAGCGGCCAAATCTATTTTAGAATAAAATATTATGATTCAAGAATTCAACACAAACATTTAAATTAAAATTTAATTAAATACTTCCTGAATAAAATAAAACTTACAGTGCATAATCATAATCAATTACTACTTTTTATTTAAAGAAAATCTGGCTTTATTGATTTACATTATGATATATTGTCTTAAAAAATTTTTGATCTATTAAAATAATAATTTTTTAAACTTTTGGATTTAGAGTTTAATTTAAAAGAAAATATTTATTTTATTGTTTATTTATAATCCTATATAGTCGCTATTGAATTATATTAATATTGAAACAATAAAGAATAAAATAATTTTAATATCAAAAGATATTAAAAGTTTTTCATTATAACATCAAAATATTTTTAAATGCAAGTTAAAAGATTTTGTAATAATTTAATTATTAGGAATAATTATGTTATTCTAAATCACATTGATTTAAATCACTTTTTCTGAAATTGTTATTTAGCATTACATATTTATGAAAATTGGGGGAAAAGCGTGTGGGTAATGTTACCACGTGGTAATATTTTTAAAAATTACTAAATCAGTTTAACTTCATCGGTGGAACGACTTTACTATAATATTGTATATTATTTTAAATTTATAAGGCAGAAATTGTTTGCACTAATGTGAGATTTTTTCTTAAATTTACTTTGAAATATGTTACAATAAGAAAAAAAAATATACTGGGTATTTATTTATAAATTTGTCTTACTTCGCTTAATGCTCAAATCTAACCTTATTAATTTTATCATAAGTACTGATACCTTTGACAGAGTTTATCTATCCAGTAGCGATAAGTCGTGATGTTATATGTTTTGCATATAATATTTACTATTGCAGTTTACTTTTCACCGTAAAGATTTATTTAATTTGTTTTGAATTTTCTCCGGCAATGCCGCTAGTTCAATGTCACTCCAGTAGAGTGCATCACTGCATGTAGGTCAGGAACACTTGAACTCCGGATATTTCCGTATTTTGATTGTTTCAAACGTGGATATTATACACAGCCGAGAATATAAACAATGAAACCTGCTGAGTAATTATTATTTTTAACGCTTTCTCATTATCATGTGCGACTTAGTTTCCATACAAAGTCATCATTTCATTCTCCGAAAGAGAAAATAGATGAGATGATTTTCAAGTTTTTGTTAAAACACAATGTATATTTTATCTGGATATTCTAATTTGATATATAAATTAGAACTTTCAACTTGTTTTAACAAGGTTGCGTTTGTTCAGACATGACAGATACATTCAGAATACAATCCTTTGTTGAAATGTATTACGGTGACATTAAAATGGCACAATTGGTACAATAATACTATATATAATACTTTTCATGCTTTATTTGTTATAAATTATACGTAAGACGTTTTATAACTTACGTTTGTATTAATAACTGTCAATTTGAAATGATAAGCTCATAATTATAGTCAATGCGTAAAGACCAATTATATCAATATGTATATACACTCAAACCAATTAGTCTCCATACACCAGTAAAGAGAAAAAGTATTCTATTTTTTTTAAGTTTTTTATTGAATATATATACACGAAATATATTTTATATTATACGTATCATATTAATAAATAGAGTCGTATTGACTTCTTAAATTTTTCGTAATTAAATCGAGAAAAATATAGGTATTACATTTATTATAACAACTAAGTACAACAACTTAGTTTACGTACACCTGTAAATTATATAGAAACAATGCTCTTTTGAACCGCCATTCATTAGAATTACTTCCCTTAACGGTTTGTCATACTTTCCACTAATTTTATTGGAGTTTTGATGTCAATTTTACCTCATTTTTCTACCAAAAATGTAGTAGTTCTTTTATATTCTTTGGGTGTCTTGTTTTACACATTTTTTAAATAAACCGCAGAAATGTTCAGTGGGATTCATAACTGGAGACTGTGGAGGCGTTTTTATTTGTTGTGTACAATAACTATTCTAGCAGTTTATGTGTAGTATGTTTGGGGTCATTATCTTTTTGAAAGATGTAAGAACCCGTTAAACTCAATTTTTCAAAACATTTTTCCAAATTCTCTTTTCAAACCTTCAAACAACCGACTTTCCCATCATTAAAAATTAAGTTTCCCACCCCGTCTGCCCTCATACAGCCCCATACAAGCTCAAATCCGCCTCCATATTTCACTGTTGGGCATATTTTTTTATTTTCATTTGATCACTCTTCCTTTTCTAAACTATAATTTTTCCATCTGATCCAAAAAGGTTTATTTTGGTTCAACTAAAACAATTACTAAATTTCAGAATGTTTCATGGTGGTTTATATATTCCAAAAACAAAGCTTAAATATGTGAGTACGGAGAAGTGGTTTGAGTATATACACGAATGACGTAAATGTAAAAAGCATAAAAAAAAAATAACAAAAATATTAATATATTCCTAATTATTATGATACACGTGTTAATTAAAATCACATATATTTAACGCATATCAACTAGGAATACGAGGAAAATTTAATTAAGTAATTAAGAAATTTTAACATGGATACAGTCTAAAAAATATTTATAACTACACGGAAACTAATGTCAAAAATTTAATTTTTTGATAAAATGAAAATAAAAATTAATAGAAGACTGCGCTCATTTATTAAAAATTAATTTATCCTTTTCAATGTTTTAATAATTTATATAAATATATGCATAGCTATAGCAAGTAGTAGAAAAATTAGATGTAAGTACTCATAATATATAAGCACGCTACGCGATAAAAAGTTTTATAAAAAAATCAATTAAAATTATTACTTGTTATATTAACTTTCTTCATTTTTTTCGTTATTACGACATATTTATAAAAAACATTAACATTACATGAGTAAACTTCTACTTTCAATTATCAATTTCGATACAAGTTAATTACATGCCACTAAAGTTGTATATATGTATTTTAATATGATGTCTTACAAAAATCTGTTTTTCTCAGGGCCGTTAAAGTAAAAGAAAAAAATTAGAAACAGCTTTTACCACTACGACATTGGCCACCATTACGAATGTATGATGTTCAAAGGAATGTAAAAAAAATATTTTATATATTATAAAAATAAAAATGACAAATGGCAAGAGTAAAATTTGCTTACGGTTGATAAATTTTAAAAGTAGCGGGGGTGGAATCAACGGTTGGGAGGGGGGTACGATAGACATGACCCCCCGCCGCCAAAATATTTATTTATTTTACCATTTCTTTTTAAAATAAATCATTTTATCTGAGATTAACACCTCAATAGTACTTTATATTTTATTCGAGATTTTCAAGAGGATTTTTTTTCTAGAGATTGACGCTTCTCCGGAAAGAAAGCATATTATTATTAAAGAACGGATTCTATGCAATTGCATGTGTCGTTTTTATTGGGCATATCAACATATTATTTTTCTATATTCACGTTTCATCAAATATCAATACCAAATATAAAAAAGAATAATGCATATTTTGCATTTAATGGTACTTTACTAGGAGGGGGAGGGGGTGCTTTTTAATTTTTAAAATTATTTATTATATTTATTGTATGTGTATTTATGCATTTCATGAAATGTTCTAAATAACAAATCTGCATATAAAAATGGATATAAAAAATGATTTAATGAAAAGCACCTGATATAATTTTTTTGCATATTTCTATTCTAAAAAGCATATTTTAATGCAAATTGCATGCACATTTTGACACTTTTTAATGCATGTAATCTGTTCTTTTATTACTGATTATACCCGGTGACGCATTTTAAAGATTTCACAGAGATACCTTGAGAATTATGAAATTTAGTTATCACATTGATTTTATAATTTTTTAAATGATAAATGTATGGTTGATGCAAAATAAGAGTAAACTAATAATCATTTCAATTTTTATGTCTTGAATTAATTTTCATGGTACATTTATTCAATTTAATCACTTTTTTAGCTCGTGCTCTGGCTCGTCATTTTCTTCTCCCAGTTCTTCTAGGCTTCAAGTTTAAGGTAGCAACACTCATCCCTCTGTTCTTCGGTCTACTGGCACTTCTGGCTAAGAAAGCTTTATTCATTAGCAAAGCTGCTCTTGTTCTCAGCAGCAGTGTAGCATTAGGTAAGTCAAAAAGAGATAATCATTATTATTAGAAACAAATTATCATTACACAATATGTAAGAAGGAAAAATGCCTCATATCAAACCACACGAATATAGATATATTTTTATTAAATGTTGGAAACTTCAGAACACAAAATATAGAAACTTTGAATCTTCTCAGAAGTAATGTGGTTTTTGAAAGATAGATATTTATTTTCTGTGGACAGCACAGATGTTTTAGGGACTCATGAGAGGTTGCACAGTACACAAATTTGAAGCAAGTCTGTTATACAGAGTGGCCCAGCGAAAATTATCAGCGCAATTTTTGGCCATTTAACATTAATTTTGCAAAAAACGTTCAAACACGTCAATTTTAGTATAAAGGGGGGCACCTGAATGGATTAATACCAATGGCATAACTTCAACCCTAAAATGGGGGTGGACTGCACCTCAAAAATTTTAAATGGAAAAGGATGTCAAACATGACGCTGTTCGAAAGGCCTTTCAATTCTCTTTTCAACAGTTTTTTTATTTTTCAAATCCGATCATTAGTTCCAGAGAAATATCATTTAAAACAAATTTTATCAGGTGTTCAAAATTGCCATCAAGTAGGCTAAAACAAATGACAGAAACTGAATAAACAATTCTTTCGACAAGTTGTTTGTAATAAACAAGTAAATTGTAAGTTGGATTCTTTTTTGTGTGGTTATTTGAAGTCTAAAGTTTATGCCACGCTACCCGAATTTTTACAAGATTTACGGCAACGTACTGTAGCTCAAAATTTTGAGCAAACTCTTTATTATTGTATAGAAGTTGGTGGTAGTCATTTTGAACACCTAATAAACTGATACTTGAGTTTCTGTCATTTGTTTAAGCCTACTTGATTGCAGTTTTGCACATCTGATAAAATTTGTTTTAAACGATATTTCTCTGGAACTAATGATCGGATTTGAAAAATAAAAAAACTGTTGAAAAGAGAATTGAAAGACCTTTCGAACTGTGTCATGTTTGACACCCTTTTCCATTTAAAATTTTTGAAGTGTGGTCCACCTCCATTTTAGGGTTGAAGTTATGCCATTGGTACTAATCCATTCAGGTGTTCCCCTTTATACTAAAAATGACGTGTTCGAGCGTTTTTTGCAAAATTGATGTTAAGTGGCCAAAAATTGCGCTGATAATTATCATTGGGCCACCTTGTATACTAAACTGTCCCAGAATCTTCCTGAATACATCGACAATATGTCAAATATTTATACCTTGTACAATCTTGTGTCTTTTTGCTGTTTTCATGTTCATCATATCATTAATTTGTTATTTTCTTTATTACATATCGTTATTGAATATTGTTATCAGTGTTAATGTTTGTATTTTCTTTGCTTGCACACAAAACCGCTCTCCATGAATAATATCAAAAATTATGAGCTATTTTATGTTTTTTTATCTCCCAGGGTCGTTGCTCTTTGGAGGAGGCGGCTACTCATCCCCAGGATACCCCAACCACCATGGAGGACACCACCACTACCCCAGCTACCCAAGCTGGGGTAGTCATCACCATCACTACAAAACTGATGACAATATCGGGGACTATAGCGATGGTAATGTCATGTATAAAGGGTATTCTCAACAAGATACACTCAAGTTTCAAGAAATACCACAGCAGTTTGTAAGGGATGAAGGCAGAAATTTCAAATGGGAAGGATCTGATAAAGGAATGAAAGTATAATATAGTTTTAGAGATCTGATTTTATTCCTAGTGATACCAAAGTTTCTCTTTTATACGTAAAAACTATAAACTTCATAGTAGCTTTATAAATATCGAAATTTGTGATATATATTTACATATATAAGATTAAACTATATAAAAATATAAATTTGAAGTACGAACAATATTATTTTATAAGATAACATTTTAAATTATATTAATTAAAAAATAGTATATTTCATTTAACTAGTTACTGTATCATTAAAAAATATCTACAATTATGTTAAATAGAAATTAGTAGTAATGCCATGAATTGCCGTTTGTATTTATTAATTTAAACATGAAACAAAAGTTAAAAAAATAATAGTATGTTAAATTATTATGAGATTAGAGACTACTTATTGTTTTTAACAACTACTCATTTAATAACTAAATTGTTGATCAGAATCATATTAATTATGAAAAAAAGTTAGTTTTGAAGATTCGATAATCATTTTTAATCTTAATTTTTCATGAATATTATAGTATTTTATAGATAATTTGCCTGTAATACATTTATACAATGACGTACATAAATTATTTTTTATTCGCCGATTACAGCAATTTCGGCCATAATTCTTCAGTTTCTCTCAATGATCGATATTATAATACCCAGTATTTACGAGAAAAAAATTCTGTAATGGGAAAAATTTTTAATTCAAAGTAAATAATTATTATGTCTATTTGTTATCAGTTATAATGATACAATTTAAATTATTAAAATTAAATTTGATGTCTGACTTATTTATAAAATTTTCTTTTTAAAAAAGTGTTATTGTATAAATAATTTGAGATAAAATCTCTATAACTGCGGTCTCGGTTTTTATCAAATTATTATTTACTCACCCTTTTTACGCAAAATTTATTGCATAAGTCAGACATGTCAAATTTAATCGATTAAATTTTTGGCATTCGAGGTGTAAATATTGCAGTTGTTCCCTTATAAAGTTTTGTGTATATTAATGTTAGCAAAATGTACTTGTTGTAAATTTATTATTTAAAAATGTTTAGAAGTTGCAAGTTTTTAATACTTTCTATGTCCTTTCTTTTTTTTTGATAATCCTTTCAACCTTTTTTGTCATTGAATTTACATGTTTCCTACAAATTTCTTTTAAGGGATATCAGTATTATGACAATTTATCTAAATCATTCTTTCTTTGGAACTATGCCGTTTCATTTCTTTTCTTTTTTTTATTAGATCCCAAAAAATTCTCGTTACAAATTTGTAAAATACTGATAGATCCAATGTCAAAGAGGATTGAAATATTTATTAAAGTCAGAGGAGTACGTAAGTACTAAAAACTTGTAAATAATAAATTAACTGATATCGAAAAATTACCAGATATTCACGTTTCGTTGCAGAAGGGTATAAGATTCCTCTAAATAATCAATGTATCGAAAAATAAGTTGTAGATACTTTATTTAGCATTATAATATAAGCCTTATTGTTGCAATTGTATAAAATGAAAACCAAAGATTGTACCAAAGCGTTTTGTACCGAATGTAATAAAAATAACTATAAACAAACAATCTCTCATTTGTAAACAGAGTTGAAACCCAATAAACAAACCATAAACCATTGCATTACGATCCAATAAAAGCCGCATTAACATCCTCGATGTAAGCAAAGGCTGGCAGGTATATCACAGCATTCAGTTTCTTTGACACAGATCCGATGACGTTTAGCAACTAGGATCAGCGTCGGCTTGGCACGACTAGAGCTAGATGCTAGAGGTCGCGCATGCCAAGTAGGACACCGGAGCCAGGGAAGAGGAATTCGAAATATTTGTCATTTGGTTAACCAACGAGATGTGATTTACTGGCGATAGGGGACCTACATTTAAATACTGCTCAACTGTACAATTCGCTAGAAATCGTGAATATTGAATTTAGTCATTCTATAATATAGTCGATTCACAATAACTGCGAATTCATGTTATCAATAAAAAGTTACTAATTAATATTGTGCAATACTATTCGTTCAGATACAAATTCTTAATTTTCTAGGATATTTTTCTGTTAAGTGTCGAGATTTGGAAATATTTTAGACCTTTTTAATTGGATTTTAGTGTTTTTTATCCAACAGCCTTAGCTTTTTGCTAGGGTCTACGAATAATTTTGTGTACCTATTTCTTGTATACATTTTGTTTTTATTTAATTTACGTAAGAAATATAATACTTTTGGGTATAACTAACTATTGCATTTTATTTTTGGAATAAGAGAGAATATGATCCCGTCAGTAATATGTCAATATTATTTTTGAAAGTACTCTATTTTTCACTTTCTAAATAGAAAACTTAGGTGTACGAATAATTTTATGAGCCACTGTATTTCGCTAAATGCACATAGCTTTAGATACGTATTAGATCCATATACGATATTATCATATATGTAGATATTGAATACAAAAAATAGCAACAATTTGTCATTGACAAAGGATAGCTGCATAATTAAGAATTCAATTACCTTTACGTAAGGACTTAGGACCTCATCAAACATAAGTTCGGCTCCAGACATACCAATAGGTCATCGTAAAAATTCTCTTTGCTTATTAATCAAGAACAATAATTCCTTACTAAATTTGTCAACAGAAATATTTTAAAAAAATATTACAGTTTTTAAATTGTGATATATTACCTACATATATTTCAAACAAATATATTACTATTAAAAGTAAATTTGATTTTTAAAAGATAATAAAACTTCCCATTATTGAACGACTGTAACAATTAATAATATAATATAATATTATATATATATATATATATATATATATATATATATATATATATATATACCGGGTGTAGAAATGGAAAGTGGCGCATAGCGATTTCAATGTTATTTTTTTTCAACTGCTGTATCTCTTTACGTAATCATTTTAGCGCAAAAAGCGTAAGAGTATTAGTTGTTCTGAAATTAAAAAGGCATCTTATAAAGTCAACTTACTTTCATAATTATTTATATTTCACGATTTATTAATAAAATAAAATTTAAAGTTTTTTAGAAAAAAAAAATTAAGATTGCCTTGATAAATGAAACAAATTTTTGAATAAATTATTCACAGTGACAATTACTTGTCATAGAAAATTTTTATTGACTCTGAAAATGGCAAATTTGACTACCCAAGAGAAAATTCAATGCTTGGAATGGTATTTTGCGGGAAATTCTTTTGTACAAGTACGAGATTTGTTCAGCACTGCGTATATGGACTGGCCAATTCCTTCAGTAACAACAGTTCGTAGAATTATTCACAAATTTAGGACCACTGGTAGTATTTTACCATTGTGTCAAAAATTGTAAAAGGAGAAATCAAGAACCGGGGACCAATTATGATAATAATAATGAAAACAAGCTTAATGTATTGTTAAAAATAACCGAAAATCTAAATTTTATTGTGCGTCAATTTGCTTCTGAACTAAACATACATTTTTCGACAGTTCATAAAATCCAAAAATCAGAAAATTACAAGTCATACAAGTACCAGAATTGGAAATAAGATCCAGAGAAAATGAAACAATTTGGTTTCAACAAGACGGCTGCCCAGCACATTCTGCGAGGAATGTAAAGCAATATTTAAATTAATTCTTTCCAAATTCGTGGATTGGCCGTGAAGGACCTATCAACTGGCCAGCCCGTTCTCCAGATTTAGCACCAAATGATTTTTTTATGGCCATATTTAAAAGAAAAAATTTATAAAAATAATGTCCCGAACATTGAAACTTTAAAATTGTTAATTATAAGAGACTGTGAAAGTATTACACAAAGACAACTAAGTAATATTCGACATACATTTTATGATAGATTAGGACATTGCTTAGCATTAAATGGAGATTTGTTCGAACATTTGTTATGAAATAGGAACCTAATAAATAAGTTTTTTGTTTATTAGCCGTAGGATTATATTGTTCGCAGAATACACTTTTTTCCAAGAATGTAATTTTTATTATTCGTTAGTAAAAATATTTAATATATTAAACATTAATATTCTGTGTAGTAACAGTCACTATAAGGTCAATAATTAACAGAAATTATTCAAAAATTAAATGTCACTATGACTAATTTTCAAAATTTGTTTCATTTATCAAGGCAGTCTTATTTTTTTTCTAAAAAACCTTAAATTTAATTTAATTAATAAATCGTTAAATATGAATAATTATGGAAGTAAGATGACTTTATAGGATGCCTTTTTAATTTCAGAACAACTAATACTCTTACGCTTTTTGCGCTAAAATGATTAAGTAAAGAGATACAGCAGTTGAAAAAAAATAACATTGAAATCGCTATACGCCACTTTCCATTTCTACACCCGGTATATATATATATATATATATATATATATATATATATATATATATATATATAGAAATTTCAAACAAAACCGTTTTGCATAACCAGCAATAGTGTGATGTATATTTATTTATGTTGTAGGTATGTTTATTTAAATTTCTATTGACTTTCCTAATTAATACATTGTTTCAAACAAATTATATGAGAATTTTCCATATTAAATTTAATAGTTAGCAATAACTAAAATTAGTAATGTTCTACTTATATCTAAATCCATTGTAGTTTGCATACCGCGAAGACAATAGGTTATATTTTTCAAACATAACTTTATGAGTATGTAAATTTATATTGTATAAAAGTTGTATAATACTTATATTACTTTTCTCGGAAGTAGAGCGTGATAAGTCATAAGTTCCACTTACAATTAGTTTGGTGACAGTTTTATTTGCATTTTAATATACGATCTTACCTACATAAGAACGCACTATTTAATAGTAAAAATATTTTTATTATTATTTTGTAATTTAATAAATGATTCATAATTCCCAGGGGTAATCATTATAAAGAGATTTAATAGTGTGGAAAAACGTTAAAAAACTATCCGAAGAATAACTGTACCAAGTGACAAAAAATCTCTGCGACAATTAACTCATCTTAACATTGACAAAAAAATAAAAAAAAGTATATCAACGTGCGAAAGGTCGCGATTCACACGCCTCGACACAAACGCTGAGATAACTACTCGATGCACAATTCTGCGGATTGTAGGAGCAATTTAATTATGCACTTCACGCTACTGCTGCAGATTGTATCTGACACGTAAATGTTGCTCATAAGCTGGTATTAGGGAAATTGGATAATGAGGAAATCAAGCAGCTAACAAGATGGACAAACGCTGTCTTATCACGCATGTGACATATATTATTGTATTTGCAACGTAGAACTAGAGCGGAGAAAATTGTAAATGTGTTCAACATTATTAATAATCAAGCTTACATTGATTTAAAAAAAATCATTGATTTAAATCACTTGTTCTGCAATTGTTATCCCAGGTTTACGAAAATTGGGAGAAAAGCATGTAGGTAATGTTAATGGCAAAAAAATTTGCAATAATGTGTGATTGTTTTTCTTTAATTTAGCCCTCAGTATTTTCAATATATACGGCCACATAGACACTAGTATACTCTATGTTCGCTAATCGCTACGTTCGCGATGTAAACCACGTCACATCGAGTTTGATTGTCGGCTATGTTTTTATAACGTAGCTAACGTCGGTACTTCCTTCACATATTTTTAAAGTCATTTTTAATGACTACGAGTTAATCAAACTTCTAATGGCTCATTCGAAAATATTCTTTAAATTTGTCTTTATTTTTTCGCAACTGGTCTTTGACATGATAAAATTCGGCAAAAATCATTTCTCGTCATTTTGACACCGTGAATCCATTCCCTTTTACGTTAATTTTTGCACAATGATAACAAAAAAGAAATTCATACTCGTTACTATCATTATCATTTTCCTAGACAACTTCCTTGGTATCGTGAAAGAAAACTGAAAACATACTATACGTAGCTGTCGATGTGGCCACTGGTCATAGCGAACATCGCGGACCTAGCGATTCGTCGCTATAGACGGAAGTCGCTATAACTTATATAAGTAAAATAATGTTAGCGTATTTCAAAGAAGTAGTTACAATTTCAACCTTATAACCAATTTGTAAATACTGTTTATTCGAAATTACTTTATTACTGCTTAATTTACTTCTCTAATATATTATTGTCCCAAATTCAATTTACTTTTATTTGTTCCAAATGTTTATAATGGGATATTTAAAGAATTTTTTTTACTCTAATTATTCAATATTTATAAAAAAAAATAATCACTCCAAGCAACTCTCAAAAGTTTGAAGTTGGCGTGTAACTTACAATTCCTTATAATAACTGGCAGTACCGAAAAAAATACGACATATCTTTTCTAGAATATACCGGAATACCGGTTAAGAAACACTGGAGGGGAAACAAGAAAAAAATGCATAGAAGAAATATAAATATATAATAAATAAAAGAATCTTCATTTAATAAGATATAAAATAAAAATAAACAATAAAATCACAAATTAAAATAAAATGCTTCTTATTAGCTTACTCGCAAATGACAATTTTCCACTCGCAAATAGCGAGCTTGTGAGTCGATTTTTCGAGTGTTGATTTCGAGTATTCAAGGGTTTGTCAACAGCACGTTCACATTACTACTTCTGTCTTTTTTGTGCCCACAGAGTCGAATTTAGCATTAAGCGGGTGAAGCGGTCGCTTCAGGCCTACAAATTTAAGTGGCCCACATTTTTATTTCCTATTAAAAAAATTATTAAAATAACTAATCACAAAATAAAAAGCACTAAACAGAGCCTAACTGATAACAGAATGTAGTTGAGTGGTCCAATTTTATTTTAAATCAATAAAACTTTCAGCCCTCAAACTCATACTGTGTTTACAAAAATGTGTCGCGTATGTTAAAATTACATGAACAAAATTTAGATCATGTAAAGTCCAAGTGCTTATTAGAAACAAGATGCGAAAAAAAATTGATACAACAATTACAAAGGCAAATACTGGCAGACATACAATATTGGTAAAATATTTTAAAGAGAATAGTAGCTACCATAAAATTATTAGGCAGCGTTAGGTTTAGCATTTCGTGGGACTGACGAAAATTTAGCATTAAATTCAAAACGGAATTACTTAACTTGCTTATATTTGCACAATATTATGAACAGAAAGGAAAAGATATTGTTAACTGTAGATCGTTATTTGTTCCAAATTTATTGATTTAATGGGAGAGAAATTAACAAAAAAAAAATAGTGAGGAAGTAAAAGAATCAGTTAATTATTCCCATATTTTTTATTCTACTCCAAACATAGTAATTTTGCTCATGCGTTATGCTTTTTATTAAGGTATGTTGATGGGGAAAAAATAATAGAAAGATTTTTAGGTTTGGTGCGTTTTAAATATCAAGCCCTTCCCCCTTTTAACATATTCGTAACACAAACATAAACCCCCTATAAATTTAAACATATTTGATTACTTCAATAATTTTTTATTTTGCCAGTCGCTGGGATCGTACCCTAATTTTTTATTTTGAAGACGAAGAAGCTACTGAGCTGTAGAGAATTCTAAACAATTATAATTTTTATTATATATTTCAAAGGGAAACAGTTTAACAAAAATAATAAAATGAATGTAAACAGTCTTAACAATGTTAAAGTCAGCTATCTAAATGCAGCGAAAGAAGTGCAGTTGGTGTTTTGCAAGGCATCATTATTTGGAGTACCCGGCAAGTGGTATAATTGGAATGCCATTAGCGGAGGATGCCCGCAGCTTTCCCTGCATAATTGAAACCTGAGGAACCGCCGAATTCCTTATCTCTTGTGCACGTCTCCACATGCGACATACGGTATGAGCAATTATAACATTCATACCAAATTATCCAACAAGAATGTCAGTCAGATTACAAGGCAACACAATCTCGTTCAGGCATCCGGGATGCACATCATAAACTCATGTAATTTTTCCAACATATTACAACAAACGTATTTTTATATGCAAAATTATTCCTAAACAGCAAATAAATGAAAGGAATATTAAGAAACAATAAAATAAATAATTAATACCCACATCATGTACATACCAAGTTTATTCATTAAGCCGTTTTTCGAATATGCTCTAAAATAACTTGCTACTTAAAATTTTCAGTTAAACATATAATTGTATAAAAAAACATATTTCGCTGAACCATTCACGGATTTCCAGACAGACGGATAGATCGAAAAAGAACTTGCTAAATATAAAAACGTGCGGAATTATTAATTTGTGTATTTCGTGAAATTGACAAAATAAACAATGTTTCTTTCCTGAAATTAACAATATCATTGCAGTCTCTAAATTAGACTAAGTTATATTAGATTTAGAGATCAAAATAAATAAAAAGGTCAGACAAGAAGATGGGCTATCGCTATCAGAAACCTTGTTCAACCTAGATTTAGAATATATAACGCGAAAAATAAATAAAGGAACACTTAGAACAAGAGGAGGACAAACAGTAGCATATGCCGATGACATAGATTTTGTAACGAAGAACATGAAGATAATGATAGAAATGTTAGAAGAAATAATTAATCGAAGAAGATAAGATATGCTTAAAAACAATGTAACAAAAACCAAAATAATGCTGCTAGGAAAGAAGGCTTAAAACAAAGTAGTAAACATTGGATAACACACTTTTGAACAAGTAGATACCGACATTTAAATATGTTGACATTATGTAACGAGTAAAAGAGAAAGAGAAACAGAAATTATGGAACAAATAGAACTTTTATGCAAGTTATTAAAAAGCAAAATACTAACAAAAGCTACCAAAACCTGTATATACAAACCAATAATAAAACCAATAACATTATATGGAACTAAAACTATAACAATGACAAAAAAGAGGAAGATCTAAAAATAATGGAATGCAAAATAATACGAACAATATTAGAAACAATCAAGATATCAGATAATAAATACAGAATAAAAATGAACCATGAAATAGGTTAAGAGTTAGAAGGGGAAAAAAATAAAAAAAAAAAAACAAAGAAGGAGATGGCTTAGTCGTATATGGAGAGCAGAAGAAAGGGATATAATAAGATCAATAGTTGAGTGGAGCCCAGGTGAAAGAAGACGAGGCAGATCCAGATCAACAAGATTAAGAGAAGTGGAAGGAGACCTAAAAGCAGCCGGAATTAACAACTGGAAGAGCAAAATAAGAGATAAATCTCAAATTACACTGTTGTACAATTTGAAAAACAAGCAACAGATTTAAATTTGAAACTTACTGAAGTAATTGGGAATTATTTTTATATATTATGCATTCAAGTAAGAGTGAACACAGGTTGTAAATTGATGGGTTACCATTTGATAGTACACTATACCGGTAAATGTCTCCATTTGAATATAAGTTGTAGCACTGTCACATTCGTAATACTTTTATTGAATTAGAACAGTGATACGTTTCAATGTTACCTGTTAACTTTCTTAAGTAATATATGTTTATACTTTATCAACTCATAGTCATGTGTATGAAACGAACAATTATAGACCGAACAAAAGTTGCATTGTATATATTTACATGTTTATTTTTCCATAAAATTATGTATTATTTGAATAAAATCATGAAATTATCTATTATGCTTTAGTAGTTTAACTAAAAAGAAATTCAACCTTTAATACTTTCTAGAAAATGATATAAATCAGTTAAAATCTTTCAAAAATTGCTGTGCGTGCAGAGATGAATAGCAGTTCGTTATCTTAATATTTAACAAAAATATACTAATATGTGGCACAAAATTATTAGAGCACTGCAAAACACCTACCAAATTCATACTTGGCTTCTTTTGATCATGATAGGAGATAATTTATATTTAGGAATATTATTTTATTATTAATATTTTATTATTATACACCTGAGACCTATATTTAAGATTTTAATTTTACTGTTTTTAAAATTTGGGCATTTTCTGCTCTGTTGAGTTCCACAGCTAGAAAAAGTGTCTTAGTATATTAAGAACATTTTAAATATCTTACATAATACGTACTTAGACGAAGACTCAGTTTTGGTTAACTGTTTTTAATTATGCAAAATTTTTATCTGTCAACATATTTCACGCCTTTTAAATACAATACATTGTTAGAATCAGTTGCAGAATAATATACGTGCTATATTTTTTATCTTCATCTATTCTTTTTTATCGTATACAAATGGTAGGTACATGATAACATAAATCATGTTAATACAAGGAAAACTTTCTGTTGATTCTTACTTTTTAGTGATAAAAACGAAATAACAAAATACTATAATTTTCTTTTCTTTTCAGAGTACCAAGTAATAATTTTTTGTAAACCTATACCAATTCACTAATAGTTAAATTCCGTGAAAATATTTCTTTGTACAATAAGATAAATAATAAATACATTTTTTTTAAATAACTTAGTTCTAATATCGGTTATTTAATCATAATTAATTAATAAATATGAATTACTTTAATGATTTAATCATAAATGTTTTAAATTGGATCATATTTCTTACTTCCTTGTATAAAGGAAGTATTGCAATCGCGAGAAATATCTGTTTTCAGATTTCAAGGGTAATATCCTTATTGACCATCCCTGAATCTATTTTGACTAGTTTCGGCGCGACGTCTGTATGTATGTATGTATGTATATATGTTTGTACGTATATACGTATGTATCTTGCATAACTCAAAAATAATTAGCCGTAGAACGGTGATATTTTGTATACGGCACTGTTATAATATCTAGTTGTGCAACCGTTTTAATTTTTTTTTATCAGCAGTGCCAAAAGGGCACTATGCTCGAATGGTTTTTTGAATTTTTCGTACTATAACGATTAGCCGTAGAATTTTTTATCCCATCCACTCCTGACTAAACCTAAATAATATTGAATTAATACTCTGGAAATCATTTTGTGTTTGTGAAATATTCCTACCTTCCTCTTCCTTACTGTTGTTTAGAAGAGAGTGCCGTCAAAGTAGGTAGCTTGTGACTTCTCCGAGAAGAATCTACAGATAAAAATCTCTTGCAAGAAGCTATAGGCAAACCATCACGACTAGAAAAGGAAGATCTCACCTAAATAAACAATCAACTACGGCGAATGTAGGCACAGATACGTCGCCGTGCAGCATGTAACACCGTTTACTTTCATTCAATCACACATCGCACTAACTGTTCTTTAACGGCGAATCTCCGTTGTAATGGCATTTTTATCGAGACGTAAGGTCGTCGAAAGGCTTTCGATGCCCTTAAACTTGTAACTTTTACTTGAATGGACATTACTTCACACTTGGAATTGTGCTTATTTACACACTGTAGTATTTTCCTCGTAAACTCCGGTGAATAAACATTAAAAATTTGTCACACTGCATACTATGTTTGCTGAATACATTTAATAGTATGCACATTCTCATTAGTTCCATATTAGTATGAGAAATTTGACGTACACTGTACATTATATTCAAGTACATATTCAGAATAATTTGTTTCTTCTGCTTTCCACGGCGGATCCAGAAACTTTCCGAAGGGGTGGCGAATTATGATTTTTTTAAGGTAATAATAAATAATCAAATATATACTAATGTTAACCACAAAATTTAATACTTAATACAAAATCATTGAATTGCAAAAAAATATTAAACATTAAAATTATACATACAAAAAAAAATAACTAAACTTCGAATCAAATTTTTTTCACCGATGTGGATCAGGTGAAAACTTTATTCGAATCCAACTTCTTTAAGGAGTTGCAACTTCCTTAATAATTTATTGACTTATAAATAAATATCAGCACCAAATTGTTTCAGAACTGCTTTTGCCCTTAGTGGAATAGCAGATTCATTTAGTTAGGCATTTGCGTTTCCACAGCAATATTTCGGCAAATAGTTTTTGTTCTTAACAATTCTTTTTCGAATGATATAAGTCATTGTCATTTTATATGAGAAGCTTTTGCGCCAGATTTATTTATTATTTCCGAAATTCCAAAACTGGTCTGACTAAGCCATTCCCTTTCAAACTACTGCTTGATGTCGATGTCAAAAGAGGTGAACACACTAATTTATACCATTGAGTAAGTAAAATCTAACCACTATAGCTTCTCATTACAATAATAAAAAACAAACATTTTTAGCAATTAAATGTTTTGGAGAAGGGACTCAGCATGGGAAGATCGTGGAAGAAGACAAGGGAAACTTTTTCTTTTGCTACCGTTTTCTTTCTCTCTCATTACAAAATTACCCTTCCTTAAATTTTTAATATTTATTTTGTCGTAAACAACGAATAATGAATCGATTTAAAAAAATACGGTGATTTAAATTTTTTGTCTAGTATAATATAATTTAAAAATCAAAATACAATTTTCTAAATTTCTGCTTCCTTCATTTGCAGTCGTACACATCGGTTTCGGTTCTGTGCTTATTTAATTATCTTAAGGGTTTCGATTTCAGTTCATTATATTCAGAAGTTTTTTATGGTTCCCAGTTTCAGATCTAATGTTAATTAAAATATGTATGTAGATAATATTTTTTATTTACTATTTTATTTTATATTATACATACGTAAACCAAATATATTATCAGAGATTAAACCTAAATTGGATTTTCCAAAAAAATATGATAAGTATTAGTTAATAAGCATTTTTGTTTTATTAGATTTTGAACAGGGTAATGATAAATTTACTATTATTATAAATCAATGGGGTTTTCTATAAGAAGGAAACTTACATATAAATAATTCAAATTAAAAAAAAATGAGCGTGTCTCTCTAACATACAATTCCCGACTAGAGAATGATTTGTCATACACTTTGTTTAAGGCTATTAATACTAATTGTGCTTATCTGGTGATAGTGACAGCACGAAAAATTTATAATTTTTTTCCTGTGTACTACTCAGATTTTTATAAGTTCTTGTTCTACGTTTTTATTTAAAATTAATAAACACACATAATTACATACTCACATAAAAAAATCCTAGAAATAAGAAACAATATCTTTAGAATATATTCAATATAATTTATTTGCACATAAAATCATGGTTTTTATAGTTACTATATATTTAATTCGCAATAATTATTTCTTGCTAATACTAAATAAATTGTATTTACGTTCTACTTTCCAGTCATTATTAAACATTAACTATTTTATAACATACATTATTTTAAAAAGTACTTACATTTCTTTTCAATAATGACAATTTAAAAGTACATTTAGCAAAGTATTATCTAAATAAAAAGAATAACTATCTTTTTACGTTCACTGTAAGACCTTAATTTTTCCTACACATTTTCTTACAAAACTTTAGTGTAAAAATAAAAAATGATGTAAGTTTTCGCATAATTTTCCAAATTAGGCCAGAAGTTAAACATATTATTTAATATTTTCGAGTTCTTCCATTGTTTATAAAAACAAAGTATAAGAGTTTAAACAAAGCGTTATAATAACAGATGCCGTCACGGTTTAAAGTACTAAACATAAAAATTAACCTCCTATTATTTCGGAAAGAACCGTTTATTTCTTTTCACGGAATGGTTGAAGTCAATGTATTCTATTCTGTTTTTGTTAAATATGTATTGGCGAGAATTCGACTGTAACTGGACATATAGTTTTAGAAATTTTGACCCTAATGACAAGAACTAACCTAAAAAGTTACCAGCTTGAAATTAAAACTGTAATAATTATTACGGAATATCTAATCATTTTAATTCCATACGCACGTTTTATGTAGTCATGTATCAGAATAAATACAACGTAGCATTTATCAATAATTAAAATTTTGTTTTTAAAACTACAAGTGATGAAAAAAAGATGAATCAATATAATTACAGCTTTGTTTATGTTTACATTTTTTGTATAAACTTTTATTTTCATTAATTACAAATATCTAATTAATAATTTCATTTTTCATAAATTGTTTTTATATAATATGAAACATGCATGAAATCACGTATGAATTTTTTGTACGAAAGTTTTACTTATCAATCAAAAAAACTAAACTTGCGACCCATAAGATGAGCTATGGTTCTTTCAAATAGAAATTCCGGTAATTCGAGTTTTACATTCTCATTTATTACATGTTACCAACATAAGCATAGGCACATTACATTTAATTTTTTTGTTTTAGAAATAAATTAATTTTATACTTTACAATTATAAATTTCCACTTTTGGATGATCGATTTGCTGAATTTTATCAATGTCAGATGGATAAACTGACATTGTGCTGAAATTAAAAGTTATAAAAATGAAATGTGTATAATAGATCTTAATTCGTAAACATTTATCAAATTATCAACTGTGGCTAACCCAAAACCAAACGCCATGCCGAATATGTACGGTATACGACCAAAAATTTACTTACTTATTTTTTTTTAAATAAACGTATTGTTATTTGTATTCTATAACTTTTGCATGAGCGTGTTTATATTGATAGGTCGAGCTGAAAGCGAAGCTTGCAAAAGATTTTTTGGGCTTGTGATACACAAGATTTGTAGGCCGATACCACTTTTAATTTATTAAAAAAAATTATAACTACTACTTATTTATACACTATAGTTTTTTTATGTTGGTAACATTTTCGATTTTCATGGATATATAGACAATTCACTTGTTTGATTGAAAAAATAGTGATATTTGTTCTAACCTAAAAAATAAAATTAATATTATTTGATATTTTTCAGCAATTACCGTAATTATAATCGTACAGCACGAGTATAATATGAATAATAAATCAAAAATAGTCGTTTTATTTAACGAAATATTTGCAAAAAATCTAAAAATGTGAAGATCATACTGCTACTCTGAATAATTGATTGATGAAGAATGCATAAAATAGGCGATTTTTTTCAGAATTGTTAGGTTACCATTTTCACCGTGTGCGAAGTATCTGGGAAAACGTTTTTTCACGGTGATGGGAAACATTTCTTCACTCAATTGTTATAGATCAATAAAAATATTGTAATTAATGATGTCAATTAGTTGCAGAAAAAATATTGTTTATATTTTGTGCGCGAAATGTTTTTAGTGCGTTCGAGTGACTTTTTTGACTCGGCAAGTCTCGTTAAAAACTTAATACAAATGTTAAGATCATTTTAGCAAATTTATCCCTGGTTTGCCATTTATTAAACACTGACAAATATTTATTTTTGACTTTCACTCTCTAAAGAAGACTCATGTGGGGTAGAAAGCGGTTGGAACGTAAATAAAGGCGTCGAATTATTTACTGAATTCTACAAATTATTGTCCTATAATATTTTCTATGTAACAAAAAATTGTATGCAAATAAAAGCATCTAATTTTTATTTAAATTTGAGATGAAAATAAAAATGTATTCCAACGAATCCATCAATTATGTAGTGCTGGGAGTGGTACTAGTGTCAGGTTAAATACCAATATTGCTAATTGAATATTAATCGACAAATCTATTGACCTTGCGACCCGAGTAATAAGCAATGAATCCCAGTCCCGTTATGCACACATCTTGTGCTAAATAGATACAAATATCTAGCATCTACTCGTATGCGTGAACTCTGTAATGCTTCTAAACGGCGCCATGCGTCGGTTCCGTGGACTGTAAAACGACGCACGTTTGTCACGCTCTGTTGATGCGCAGCACACTATAAAATCCCAAACAAACCACTCAAAAAACATCAAATGTCAGCCGGTCGTTCACAACGCAACAACAATGACTAGTGCGCCATTCCTCGTTCTAGTGTTACTGTTTGTCGGGGCCAACTCGCAAGATGTCACCACTGGCGTTCTTATCAAATCCATCCGCGAATGCCTTAAAGGAAACCAGAGTATCATGTGCATCAAGGAAAGAGCTTTGAAGTTCATCGACGAAGCTATGCTCAGCGACAAACCAATGAAAGTTACCGATTACGTTGACATTGAGAGAAACCCAAATTACGTGCCCCACAAAACAGACATGGAAGCCCTACCCAGAGACCTGAAAGAGAGGAACGAGAAGCTCAACGACATGATCCTGCAAAAGGTTGACGAGTTCTTCGAATCGAGGACTGTGAAGTTTAACCTGGGAGGACTATTCGAAGAGGGTATGGAGTTAATGTTTTTTAAAGTCATGCAAGATTTAAAATTTAAATCCACGTTCCATACTGTTATGGATTTACTAATTGATTTGATGTTTAAATTATTGAAAAAATTGAAAAAGTATGTTAAGTAATTTAAAGAACAATTTCAATATTTTTCTAGTCAATTGTTCCTCGCCTCAAGTGATAAGTACAAACCACTATTTATTTTTCACGATCTAATTTTATTTCATTTTTATGTAAGTAAATATTTTAACTTAAACTATTTATAATATTTATTGTGAAACTTTTTATCTAAGTCATTTAATACCAAATGTTTTCAAAACTCTGTGATGAATACTAATTTTATAATATACTCTATACTTTGAAATAGTTAGTTTAATAATTAATCCAATTATCATTGACGTATGACCGTTCATATAGTATTTATGTACGTACGTATGTACGTAAATATTTATGAATGAAAATAAATCTACAAAATAACCAGGTAAGATGTATTTAATATCAATATTAATTACTAGAAATTTTTCTAAATTTAACTTACCAAATTAAATTGCCAAAGGATAGATACCTTTCGTACCTGACACAAAAAAAAATCAGTATAAACATTTTAACACTTTAAAATTTATAATAAAATGAAATACAATTTATGAATATAAACTTGAAAACAATTTCCCATACAAAATATTTATTTCTTATTTAATACATGACACATCGTTTAGAATTATTTTATATTAAAATTCAATGTTTAATTTCTTTATGCATAAAAGCAATTTGAAATTTAATTAGAAATGGAAATTATTTATTGATATAATATAGGTACATATATTGAAAATTTTTATATATTAATTTTCAAATAAAAATATTCATATGAATTGTTTATTTTGTAAAAATTCCAATAGTAAAAGAGTAATATTATATTAACAAATATTATTTCCGTAACGTAACTAACAGAACAATAGATGAAAGAGAAACAGATATAGTGATGCCCTCTTTTGGTGAACACAAACGTTTAACAATACACTGTCTCGCCTAGATTTTGAAGTCGCAGGGATATTGTAAAATTTTTATTATATTGTTTTTAACCCTCCTATAAGGATATGCTTTTTTACAAGGTATCATATACCGATTCAAAAATTTTAATATGTAAAAAATTACGGGTATTTTATTTTATTGTAGAAAAACATAAAAAAAATCGTCATCCTCTTAAAAATAGTTATGTCGATTGAGAAATGTTACATTTGCATTCTCGGATACAAAAGAATTACGCAATCAAGTATAAAAACAACATTTTTTCGAAAACTATGTCCCAAAAATTGTAAAACTGAAATAAGAAAATTTTATCATTTATCAAATAAGATATATTGTCTGACTAGCAGTTAACTACTAATTGAAAGCCGAAACCACACAAACATTTTAAATTATATCAATTTCCAAATAAAATATTTCAATATGGTTGTTCAACACTATTAAAATGTCAGAAAGCGACGAAAACAATTTGATTAAATTGAGACTTTATTTCACAAAAAAATCAGGAAGAAAGTCTTTTGCATTCTGTAGACAAAAAAATCTAATGTGGATACCACATGACTTCTTTGTACATTAAATTATACACATTTTTTGCTGCACCTCATTTAAACTTTTTTCACTTAAAAGCGATATCATTCTAGCATTCTACGGCTAATCATCAACTACCATTCATTGCATATCTTCCCTTCGAAATGGATCATCACTATTCCTTATTGCATTACACAAATTATTTTAATCGCTGAAAAACTTGCGAAGAAAGAGATATTGTTTTCATCTATTTCCTACATATTTCTCAAAAATTTATTCTGACAGTTTCCTACAAATAAAGCCAACTAAATTATTATTTTCATTAAGTTTCTGCCAAAAGTTAATTTCTCTTTTGAAAAGGCCGATTGGAACCAAACATCGAGGTGCTTAACTAGATGTTATAGTAATTTCATAAAGAAAATTGCAACATTCTACGACTAATCGTTTTTGAGTTACGAGAAAAATTAAAATAAATACTACGAGCAAAGTGCCCCTTAGGCACAGCCAATTGCAATAAAAAAGAGAGGTATACATCTAACTGTTATAGCAGTCCCATACACAAAATTTTAACATTTTACGTTTAATCATTTTTTAATTATGTGAGATACGAACATACGTACACGCCGAAATTATAGTTAGAATGGATTCAGGAATGGTCAAAATGAATATCTTCGTTGAAAATTGAAAACCGAAATTTTTGCTGTTACAATACTTTATTTACTTCGTACAAGGAAGTAATAGTATATTGCGTCATAAGAGAAGATATAGGCACATTACATCCTGAAGATTTCTGATACACAAGCGAACGTAGTGAGCGAGGGCAGCAATAGCCGAGGGATGTAATTATGTCGTCAGATTCCCGTAGGGCACAAGCTATTTTTCCGTATATGCTTGAGAAGAAGCTTTTCAATAAAGTAGTTAATTTTTTAATGTAGAACACAAAAACATGTGTCGCTATCCTATTTACTATTGAATCTAAGGCAACAGGTAACAAAATACCTAATGTAAACGTCATTCCAAAATATTTTTGACATACAACCTCAAATTACAAATGTCTAATTTTGGTTCAAATGATAATTTCTATAATAAATTTTTGCGAAAATTGAAAAATAATTCAAATTATCATATAATTTAGAGTTAACTTGGTTGTAATCAAATTATTATAATTTTAAATTTTATCGGTAGATGTGCCATCTTATGCTTGCACCGCTAAAACCCACAGCAGTTCATATGATCCCGCTTTTAATATTTACTGCCATTGCTAACCTCAATTTTCAATTACATACCATGGATACGGAAAAAACAATAATTTCGCTTTTTGATAGTTGTCCTGTAAACATTATCTTCTCATGATAGTTTTCGAATTTTTGTCCTTTCATTATTAAACTCTCCTAATTTCAGGTCGTGCAAAGAATAAGGGCGGAAAGAAAGGAGGTGGCATGATGATGATGGCCGGCGTGGCCATGGCCGGCATGATGGCTCAGATGGCGATGGGCAAGATCGCCATGATGGCCGGCGCAGCCCTCATGATCTCCAAGATGGCATTGCTCATGTCCAGCATTATCGGCCTCAAGAAGCTCGTGGGCGGCAACAGCGGCAGCGACTCCCACGTGGTCTACACCGCCGGGGGCGGCGACCACGGGGGCGGCGGCGGCGGTTGGCACAGGAGCATCAACGATGAGGACGCTGCCCTCATGGCCTACCGGGCGTACTCGCAGAGGCAAAACGGCGTCTAGAAGGGAGTAGTTAGGGATAGATATATGAGTATTATGGTCAAATTCATACAGGACACAGCGTGAAAATAATGGTAACACGATGTTATAAGCCAATTGTGGTTTATTTTTAACAGGCCAAATGGCTTAGCTAAGGTGTTTTCCATTTGCCACTTAAATTAGATCTAACTTACATTTTTAAATTTTCCACCCAACATGTATTGATTAAAGCGATTCACTCGCTACATAGATCAAAAAGATTCCACTTATAGTGGCCATATATCCGAGATAAATACGAATTTACCACAATGCGTCGCACATTGTTGGGAGTGTCGCATATGCGATCGCTGCGATCGGCTGGCATGTACTTTTCCAAAGCATACCCAATAGACTCAGCAGAGATAATCATGGTAAAATCTTAAAAAATACATGTTTTAAATTAACATTTGCGAAATAAAAAATTGGGTCACTAAAAAACGGTTTTGTTTCCCAACTATCTTATTAAACACAATAATTTCAAATTTGTTTTGTTTTTATTATCTTTACATTTTTATATTATAAAACTAATAAAATATTTTCAACAATAATATGAAAACTACTTTAAAATTATTGTGTTAAATATGACAATTAGGTTCCACTCAAAATGAAAAACGATAAGTCTGTGGCATAATTTGTCATCATTTCAAACTGTAGTATTCGGCCAATTTTAGTTTGGTTCTTATTTGTCACAATGACTGCACAACCACACTTCATATATTACTAATTCAGTAATAAAATGAAGATAAATTTAAAATTGTCATATTCATTAAGACATTTGGAGTTCCAAATTAAATTAAAAATATAATTTAACAATTTAATATTTGTAGTTGAAAGGACCGGCATAAATTTAAGGCTACACTTAAACAAAAAATTGTATCGAAATTTTGATAGCAATATTAAACAATTTATTTGACATTTTATTTCGATACAACATTATCTGTTTAAGAAAACTTAAAATTTATGTTTAATTGAGATAATAGGCTACAAGTACAAATAATAAATATTATCGAATGAATAAATTATTTTTAACTACACTTGAGAGATCGTTTCGAAAACAAAAATTATATTTATATACCTAATAATGGGGAAAATAAGTGATAATTATTTTTTTTAAATAACCGGATGTTTAAATCAGGATATATTTATTTGTGTTTCCCAAAATGGGTAGTTAAATGCGAAGTAGTATGTCAAATAAATACTTCAATATCTTATGTCTTGTCCGTGGTGGATGGTACACTCTCTACTAACAATTGAGTGTCCATGACATAAAACAACACACTTAAATACATCCACTTAGCAACTACAATTTCTATCATGATATTTAGCTACCTTAACGTAAATACTAATAGTTACAATCAAAATATTCTTTTGTTTTTACTCTAGGGACAAAACATATCAGAAGCGATTACAAATTAGTGACAAGTAGTGTTGTTGTCATGGTTATTTAGTGTTAGTTTAAATAATTGACAACAAATTAGTCACGTATTAAATTTGTCATATTCATTTAGATTTCCGTAGTAGATACTTTATGATAGTGACGTAGTATAGTGTTACGTAATGCTCTGATAATTTTTGTCCTTTGTTCAAATTCTACCTTAAGTCTACTTTAATTTTCTGTTAGTGCGCACTAATTCTAGTAATTAATATTTTGATTATAACAATTTGTAGTTAACAGTTAAAAACAGTTGTTCTATATGAATTTGATGTAGTATTATGTAGGTTAGTAATTTATTATTATTTATTTATTTATTTATTTGTTCCAAATGTATATACCAAAATGAATAAATATTCCTCACATAATTTTACTTTTGTTACATAAATAGATACAACTTTCGATGATCTACATTCACCTGTGAGATAATTCGGAAGTCGTTTAGGAATTTGAGCGTGAAATCATTCATTTTATCTCGTTCACATCTCTGCTAATGTACTACTGTATGAATAGAAGCTAACCTATAATTTAAACTTCTATAACTAACTGTTATAGTATCTGTGAAATGAAGGTAGCATCTCATGAGTATAATTAAATTTATGCAAATATGTAACACTTTTCAAACCTCTACCGAATTTTTTGTCTAACGGTTTCTATTAGTTTAATAATTTGAAGCGTGCCGTTAGTAAGCCAAGAAAAACAAATTGTTTCACAACTTTTTTGTAATTTACTAAAGACATTTATGTTTGGTTGATTTCAAAATTATTTACCCGGATTCATTTACATTTGAAAAATTGTTTTTATAAATAAATTATTAATTTTTTTCATTAGCTGAATTTTTCAACATTACTTACTACAATTTTACAAAAATGAAATTTATAAAATTTTATAATAACCTTAGAAACAACTTGTACTAAGTAAATAACAAAAAAGCAAAGCTATATATTATAAACAGAGTCGGATTAGATTGCTATATTTAGCGCCCCAAAGTCAGTACCAAAATTCATAACATTTATCTCTTTTCTTAAATCATTTTCATTTAATTTTCGGGGACTTTAAGTGTCATAAATTTAAAAGGAATACATACTAATATTGTTTACAATTTTTAATTATGAAAAATTTGGCACCACTATAATCTGGCGCTCTAAGCAATGACTGTGTTTCTTTATTGACCCAGGCGGTAATAAAGCATTAGATTGATATTGTTTACATTGGAAATTTAATTACATGAAATTTAAAATGGCATGTTAAAAAATTGATTTATTTAAAATAATTTTCTGAAATTTAGTGAATCATTTAATATTTTATTCTAAATATATAATTAAAATGTTAATCTTATTTTTTTTTTGCATATTACATAAGATTGGGAACAAATGAAACGCTAGATAAATAAATTTTGTACGGTATAGGATTGTAATAAAAAATTCAAAATGATCGATAATTTATAATTTGCTTGATATATTTTTTTTCCGATAAAAATGATAATAGGTAGGTAAAAATTGTAAACGCATATTAGAGTATAAATAAAATAATAGTAGTCAAAAAAAATTATAAACGCTCACTAATTTTTTTTTAAATAATGATTACTGTATAAAAATATTAATAATTAATGTTCAATAATAGTATATTATTCAATGAGCATGTAATGTGTGCTATTACCCAGGAAAATGAAGTTTTCCAACACGAGCGAAAGCGTGTGTTGTAAATCAATGCGAATAGAATACTATACTGTGTCCACAACTATATACGTTTATTATAACTAAATAAGTCATCACACTTTGACAGATAAATAATACTTAACGCAAGGCAATTGTTCTTTAACTACAGTTTAAGCTTAAAAAGAAAAAAAAAGTATAAAAAATGACAAAACTAGAGTAACTTTGCCTTTTTATGAAGAAAAACTAACTTAAAAGATTTATATTTGACATAACGGTTGAATAATATTATTCCATCGAACCATCAATATTATTTAATTTGCTGCAGTAACGAAGGTCAATAATTGATAAAAACGATTGAATTATGTGTATATTATTTGACAGTTTTGGATAGAAACAAATATTGCTTCATATAAATAAGAAATGTTTAATACCTAAAACAATATTTTTAGTGTTACTAGAAAAATAGGTTATCATGAAAAATATTTGGAAATATTTGTAATTCTTAAATAATATGGAACAAATTATATTATGCATCTGGTAAAATTTACCGAGCACTTATTATTAGAAAAAAAATATTTATTAAAAAACATAGCAAGTATTTATTAAAGTAATAGAATATGTAATATCAGATTTTAAAAAATAAATTTACTATTAAATATGAATTTATTTGAAGCAGATTTTTTATCTCAAACTTTGAAGAACTAGCAAAAACATTAGTTGTAATTGAAATTCTATTATTTTAAAAGTAGGTTTAATTTTTTCTTATAAATTAGCTACAAAGATGTACTAAATACCATTTAATACTGAAGATATTTAAATAATAATTTATAACAACACATCATCTGCAACTTGAAAGTAAATCATAAACGTATAAACCTAACTATCAATACAACAAATTATCATTAGAAAACATCAATTAAACTCCGTTTTATTCTAATTTCTAATCTTTTAGTCTTCAGGATGTTGTATCGCATAGTCATAGACCACACGGCATCTGCAATACCGGCACGAATCGAGGCCATCAAAACTGAATTTCACTGCGCAACTGTTGAGGAAGATTCTCAGTGTTCAAGCGCATTAGAAAATGAAGAGAAAAATAGGACTAACAGCTCAACATGAATGAGAATGGTTGCTGGGTAAATATTAGCTATTGACTTGTATTTTAGCACCTACACTATTGTGTTTGACAAATAAAATTTACGGGCAATTGTTAATATGTTTAGTGAGTACATATTGTCTTTCAATATTAGTTTATTTGCGGAAAATTATTTTAAATATTTGTAAATAAAATTTAATGTTTCCTAATTGTCTTTTTCATATACATGTATTCATGTATACATACAAGTATACATGTTTGTCTATTTTCATTCGTATATTACAGCATTATTTAATAAACGGAAAATAATAAATATTTCATTTTAATGAATATACCGATAACATTAGTGAGGGATGATTTTTTTAAATGATTAGTTCATACACGTCATTTTTACCCAAATTAGAATAATGGTTCATTTGATGGAAGTAAACAGTAATTCAGTATTGATATGAAAAAAAAAATAACTGTTGTCATTGAAATAATCAAGCAAATATAATTCGACAACTCGGGTCAAAATTTATTCTTTAAGAACCCCAGCTTTGGTATCGCAATTTAAATGTCATTGTTAACACTTTGTTACTACGCAACAAACATTCGTAAATTTTATCGATACATTCATGGCTTTTATTTTATTACTCACGAAATAATTATGAAAACGTTTCTTAATTTTCTCAAGGGTTATATGACAAGTGGTGAGCTTATTGTCGATAATATTTTCAAAATGTTACGAATGTTAATCCCAACGACAAAGGATTGAGATTAACATTGAGTGGCATATTCTAAATATTATCGAGTTTTAAGCGAATTACGAGTTATATTTAAGAAAGAGAATACAATGATTACTACAAACTCACCAAATTGTATCCATATAATTTCTTTTAGTATTTATTGACGTATTATGTGTAACTGCATTGTTGATGAGTTCATCTAAACAATTTAGCGTTTAGAAGACACTTGATAGTGTGGATATAACAAATTATTTTAATGACAATAGGTTATTTCCACTTTCAAACATTGTAATTGGCTGATTTTCATAAAAATTTTATTCTCAGTAAAATAATTTTGTTTAGATACTAATATCGATTTTTTTTATATTTGGGAAAAAATGAGTGTTTTTTTGTAAATAAAGAAATTAAAAAATCTGAAGCTGATATTACTACCTTTTTTAATTCATAGAATCTTTGATATATAAAAATTTTATAATTATATCAATTTTCAAGCTCAGTCTCTCGTTGTTTTTTCTTTTTTCAGTCATTTTCATTATTTTCAATGTAAAATGTATGTCTCTCTCATCTTTGAAAAGATGGTAGGTCACTCTTAAAATTTTGAAGAAATGAAAAAATATGTTCCATTGATTTTAAATATACATTCCAAATATTCAAATAGAAATTTCGATCACTTTGAGTCCTTAATGTATTCATTTTTTAAATCACCAATAAAAAATTTAAAAAAGGCTATTGGGACATTCTTTCTGTGCGAATATTTTAATAATATATAAATATATATATATGTCAATGGGGTATGTCATAATTAAATTTCAGCAAATAAGTTATAAAATATAAAAACTATACATTAGTTTGTAAAAATATAGTTATTAGCAATTTAATGTTAATGATCGTGGAAAAAGGTAGGTAGACTGTCTCTTACGCTCCCAATCTATCTCTATTCTTTCACGGTTCTACAACTATGATGTTTCAACATCCCTTCCCTAAAATCCGAATAATAAATCGATTAAAAAGATACGTGTATTTAATTTTTTGTCTAGTATCATATACCTATCTATGTCAAATCAAATTTTACTCACATTCCCCATTCTACCAAACACGAAATGTTTATATTACTCTTGAAAATATAGGTATTTATTTATGAGTTCTATAAATACAATAAATTAGAAATAAATAACTTATAATATTGCAGATTGAATTCGGTGCAGTCGTTTCCTATTGCCATCTATCATCATTAAACTATCTTGTTGGGTACGTGGGCACTGTACACCCTATCCTGGGTGCCAGTCTGGGTGTCCAGACTCCGGTGGTAGCCGCCGCCGCTGCTGCCGCCGCCGCCGTAGCCGCCTCCGTGGCCAGCGTCTTCGTAGCTACTGGAGTAGGTGCTGCCGTAGGAGAACTGCGGGTGTTTCACGATCTCTACTGTGGTTTTCTCCCCACCTAGGGTGAAGATGTTATGAGATAAACAGTCATTCAAATGTGTAAGGATTATGTTTGAAATTAGTGCTATTTTGTCTGAAATATTTTAATTTTGCTTTTTGTCTCACTTTCAATTTTAAATGTCTCTTGATTAAATTGTTTGTTTATTTTTAAATACACTATCTCTATACTGTGGTTTTCTCTCGATCTAGAGTAATCATGCGATATGAGACAAAATTTTATTTGAACCAAATTTAGTGAGTCTTGTTTGCATTAGATAATCTTCTAAATTAGTGTTATTTTGTCCGATTTGCAAATTTTTAATAATTTTTGTCTCTTTCATTTTCAAATGTTTCTTGGTAAAATTATTCGTATATACTTCTGTAGAATTCGAATGTAGTGTTATTTTTTATAAATTTATTTGTCAATTTTTAATTTGTTCCACTTTTAACAACTCATATCGTTAAATTCCATTGTTGAAGAAATGAAATATCCTCTTTCTTGTTTTTAATTTTAAATTATTTTGCCGTGTTATATTTTCTTTCAGATAATGGCGTTTCATCCAATAAATGTATCTATAAATTAATATAAATTTTTTCAAAGAAAATTTAATTAATACGGGTACCTACAATTTTATTTCTAATACTATTTTTATGGTTTTTAGTAGTATTTTCTTTTAATATCTGCCAGTTTTTATCTTTAATTGTTTTTATCCTTAATTGTTTTTATCTTTAATAAGTTAAATATAATTGGCAATGCCTTGTATAAATCTGTTTGAAAATTAAATTTCGTTTTAATTTTTCTTATTTTACTTATATTGATCTTACTTTGATTTCCTTATCTGTAGTTACATTAATTTTTTAATAATAAAGTGTTCCTTATAAAGGCAACAATTATGTTATTAGTTTTTATAGTTTCAAATCCCAAATTGGACATACTTATCGTGTCCCAAAAATATTGCTTCATACTTGCGTTTCAAGTTTTAAAACCACATTGTGTAAATAAAATGTAATGGTTTCTTCTTGTACAATTTTAGAATTAATTTGTTTTAGCACATTGTCTAAATAAGAAGTTTTATTGAAATAATTCCATATATTCATAAAAATTTGATAAATTATTTTTAAGTTTTGTTCTTTTTCTTTTATTTTCTAATTATTCTTACCTCCACTGCCAATCAATTTCTTCAAGCCGATGATAGTGCTCATCATCAACGCCATCTTTCCCAGCATGAGAGCCATTCCAGCCATAAGGGCCACTCCTTTCATAGCAAGAGCCATCAAGCCTCCCTTGATAGCCAGAGCTGCTAGAAGAGGCCCCATTGGTCTTCTTAAACGTCCACGGCCTTCTTCGACAAGTTTAGGAATGTCCAATTTGATGCGATGAGTCTCCAAGAATTTTTCAGTTACATCGGTAAGCAAACCGTCAATTTGATCAGTTTCCAAAGTGTCAATCTTTTCATCGGTGATACCAGATGGAGTATCGGTAAAAGATCTAGCGGCCTCATCGCGAACTATGTAGACACCGTCGACGATTTTAAAAGAATTTGAGTGTAGGGCTCGGTCGGCAATTTTCAGAGCTTGAACTTTGAGACATTTGGCAATGTCGTCTGCTTTGTCGCACTGGTCGTAAACTTTTCGAAGTAGCTTATATCCCATATTAACTTCAGCAGAAGTTAGGGTGATGATCACAACAAACACAAATAGTTCCTTGTTCATTTTGTGTGGAAGTTGGCACTGCACTGGTCGACTTCGGCGAACAGCCGGGGTTTTATTGGGGTTTTCACTAGGAAACAGACGTTTCAGAGCGTGGAACCCTTGGACTATGCACAGCTAATAATTCATGCCAATTTGTTCCGCAGGGAGAGTGAGGATCATGAGCGAAAGAAGCGACATGCACTTAAAGATGAATGCAAGACGCTGACAGGAGCATGACAAGGATGAAAGATGGATTCATAAGCAAATGGTAACGTTACGGTTATGGTCAACCTACTATATGGGTGAAGTAATTACATTGTAATAAATGCTTATGCACCTGAGGTACAAGTTTATAATTGCAATGTGCATTCATTTTTTTTAATTGCGGAGATAATAAGTTTTTAAGAGCACGAACTGAACAGTTACATGTGCATTATGCACTTACTCATTTGCAATGCCATAAATATGCAGAGATGCAGACAAATGAATCAATTCACATACAGGGTATTCCAACTGTTTTAAACAACTTACTTATAATATAATAAATTTAAAAACCTAAAATATGACAAGAGTAAACTATAAACAGTTGACCGGAAAATTGATCAACTCGTGCCATTAATGACAGAAGTACGAAGTGTCATTACAATTCGATCAGCTAAATTTGCTCTACATGTGTATACATACATACATGTATACTTACATACATACAATTGAACATATTGACGACGGAAATGGGTTGTTGCAATTTTACGTGACTAAAAAAAACACCAAGGTTGCGAAACTACTATTATTGACCTAGTGCCAAGTTGACATACGGCGCTGGTCAATAATAATCTTCTCACTTTTTTTGTAGAATCCCATTAAAATATATATAAAAATTAGAAAATTTCCAAATATACCCAAAAATAATTTAAAAAAAACAGATGAATTGGGCTTTTGGTATAAAAACCCAGATTTTTTTTAACCCTGCTACAGGCCGAAAAAAATTACGCTAATAAGGGCAAACCATGTTGTAAAGATCTTAATTCATGTAAATTCTAGTATTTATTTTCAAAATAAAAAAAAAATACTTATAGGTAATCTAATACACTAATAATGGAATAAAGGTTATGTAATAATCGTATTTTAAGATTTAAATTCTCCAATTATGGACTAAAAATATCATAATTATAAATAAACTACAATTGTTTGTCTAAAAAAAAAAAGCTATAGAGATTTTAATATATTTCTATAGGATATTTTTATAATGGAACTGCGGATTTCTTGGTCAACTGTATATAAAGTTAAGTGGTGTGAAGAATATCAGAATTATGATTGGAGATATAAGAGTGAGTTGGACAATTAGCGGATGGTGTGGATCTGGATATAAGCGCGAATCCTCACACGGAACACTTTAGATTGTATAAAGTAAGCTGGGAATCAGACCAGATGTTTATATTTATATTAAACTCCAAGTTCAGGTAAGAAAAAGAAAATTAACGAAAATACTTTCTCACTCCGCTCTAGTTTATAGAATCATTATCCACTGGTGACTTAATTATTAGCGCACAGGTTCAACTAGCGAAAGGTCATGGATTTTAAAAAAACTTCACATCAGAAATATATTTTTATTAGATTGCAGATTATTTTCCAATATTAGGATGTCCTATTATTGTCCAGATTGTGTAGGGGAGAAAAAGTCTCAACTCTGGGTGCCAAAATGTTTATTTCATTTATATACATTTGATTGTTTTGTTTTTGCATTTTCCTTGCATCATATTGCAATAACGCCAAGATTGTACCTTTATCCATTATCGCTTATTTTAAAAAATGATTTTTACAATTTTTAGTCATTTTCAGATTTTTGTAGGAATGGAGTCATCCCGAATTTCCTTTTTTAGTTTTTTCCCGGAAGTCTTCTGGCTGTAATATATGTCAATAATATTTTCGTACGATTTGTATATATTTTTTAGTAAATATAATATTTTGACAATAGGCTACGATTAAAATCCCAACAGAACGCCCAAAAGTTACTAATCACAATGATTTAGTTTGCTTTTAATCTTCATGTGTTTATTACATTACAGAACATGAGACACAAATAGCTATAATTATTATACGTGTTTACATACTTGATATTATAATTTATATATTGCCGATCTATTATTTATTAAACGGACATGAATATTTATAAAATTATTATTTCTCTAGTTATATACTGCCAGTATTTCGTTTTATGTTCAAATTGATATAAAAATGCAATAACTATTCTATTATTTACAAACTAATGAATTTAGAACCAATAAATTTAGATAATGATTACCGTAAGTCTCAGTAATGATTATTGTTCGTAAACAGTGTTTTGTTTGAACAATAAGGCAATTTACTTCAAAAGTAAATTTACAACAGTATTAAGAAAGTTATTTGAAAACAAATGTAAAACACTTTAAATGCGCTTTTTTAATAGTGTGATACTTATAAATAGAAAACTAAAAATACCATTCTTTAAAGTAAACCTTGTCAACAAAAAAATGTGAACAAAAAGCATTTTTCATGTATTGTTGGTTCTAAGTGCTGACCTTAAAGGTTTGCTTTTTCAATTAAACATTTTTCTTTAAATACAAACATCCGTTCTAAGATCTTCGTTTCAACGAGGAAAGTAGTTCTACAACTTGTACAATATACTGCAATTTACTGCTTTTAGTTGGACAAACGTCATCGACAAGCAACATGCACCGGAACTAGAATCTTGTATTGTTTTTCTTTAAATGCCAATGCTTCCAAGAAAAGTTCCCTGATAACAGCTACTGGATGTCATAGTTACAATGTCACTAGTGACGTATATGAAACAAAACAAAATCTTTTATATTTCATTCTCAAATATAAAAGAATAAAATAAATAAATATGTACATAATCATAATCGACAACATCTACTATTTTATGTTACACTGTAAGTAAACTTTATTATGGAATGTTAATAATGAATTTGATTTTTCAAAAGAAATGGAAACAATTAGCAAATTTGAGTAATTTATATTTTGCTTAGAATAATTACAGGAATTCACAGTTTTCATTAATTCTCCATAAAATAACTTTCAAATTTGTAAAAGATTGGTAATAATATAGTGAAATAAAAGTTAATTTTATTGTTAAGTAGGACGACTAATATTGCTAGTAATAGGTTTATCACACATCAATTTGCTAATAGCATTTTCTTCTATAGAAGTAGATCTATTTGTATAAAAATAATTCTGTCAGTTATTCATGTATTATTTTTAATGTGGTTATCTTCTGCTGAGTTTTTACAATTATTATATTTATAAAACAACAATTATACTTCAATAAAAACATTATTAAGCTAAATTTGAATGAATTTTTAACCTGTATATACATATGTATGTACACACATTTCCCGCAGTTGATCCTCCTCATATTTTTACAAAAAGGAGTACCTATGTCCTTCTTCCTTCATGTCATTAATTTCATTTATGAATGTGATTTTGGCTACAATTCGTACTTCATTGTGTGTTTGTAGTTTTGTTAGATTAATGTACAAATATATATATATATATATATATATATATATATATATATATATATATATATATTTGTACTTCATTGTGTGTTTGTAGTTTTGTTAGATTAATGTACAAATATATATATATATATATATATATATATATATATATATATATATATATATATCTCCCGTCCTCTCCAACGAATTGCGTGAAATAGAGTGTATGTACTTATTTGGAAAGAAGATTTAAAAAATTGCAGAATCTTCCAAGATCTTTATTGCGCATGTACTAATTTTTGAAGTTCTTATATATGAATATTCACATCTTTAAACACCTGTTTATGAGGAAAAGTATTTTATTACTGTTTTACAACCATTACAATTTTCATCAAAAAGTCTCACACATAAATATTTTATTATTAAAGCTAATCTAATTGACCCAAAATTGAAGAAACGCAAAATGGATATGTTTAATAGTATAACATTTTTAAACTATTAAAAACCACAGTTAAATAGAAAATAGAAATTACCAACACACCTAACTTCCAAATATAGTTCGAATTCGCATTTCTAAAATACTCGGACAAAATATTTAAAACTATTTTCTAATTTTTTAAGATTAGAAAATTATCTTTTAAATACGAAAATGTAAAATTTCAATTACATACTCTTATGCAAGCTTATGTGAACGAGTAAATTTACTTCCTTGTACGAAGTAAAGGAAGTATTGTAAAAGCAAAAAATTTTGGTCATCAGATTTCAACGTAATCCAAAATGACGTCTGTACGTACGTATCTCACATAACTCAAAAGTGAATAGTCGTAAAATGATAAAATCTTGTTGTTTTCTTTTTAATTTTTCGCCTAACTCTAAAACTATTAGCCGAAGAATGTTGCAATTTCGTTTATAGAATTATTATAACATCTAGTGAAGCACCTCCTTCTTTGGTTCCAATCGGCTTTTTCAAAAGGGCAATTTACTTTTAGCAGTAAATTAACAGGAATCATAATTTATTTTTTTGCGGATTTGTTGCTAATAAATGGAGTATATGATTGACAACATTGACTACTGTCAAAATATATTTCGTGAGAAATATGTACGAAAAACGAAACATATGAAAAAAAAATATTTCTTTGTAAGGTTTTAAGCGATTAAAATAATTTTGTTGAATACAATAAAGAATAGTGATAAGTAAAATAAAAATTTTCAAAAGATGATCCATTTCGAAGGAAAGTTTGAAGATATAAAACGAATGGAAGTTAAAGAACGATTAGTTGTAGAATGATCTCACTTTCAAGTGAAATAAATTTAAATGAAGAGCAGCAAAAATGTGTACCTATAATTTAACGTACAAGAAAATCATGTGTTGTCCACATCAGATTTTTTATTTCGAGTAAATGAGAATATTGTCAAATTGAACCTTTTCCATGTAACCTTTCATACATCTCTTTTTCTAATCATTTTTTCTGTGGTTCTCTTATCTGTTTTCCCGAATTATAATGAGAATACAAACGAAATAACTTGTAAACTTCGTTTAAATAATAAATTTGTCAAAATTAACAATTGCTCGTTGTTCATATTAATTTGTTGAATACTATAGTTGGAATTTTGTTTACGCATTTCTAAAGTAGCTTTTAAGAATCTAAGAGTAAGGAAGTACAGGTGAAATTTATGTGAAAAGAAGAAAAGAATGGTTTGGAATGCAGTGCCACCTTATCACCAATTATGTAAATACGCGTAAGATCAGTCCGCATCTAACGGACAATTTGGCCAATGGCTACGAACTCGTCTCGACCACTTTTTGTGAACTTTCATCTTACTTGGAATTCTTTTGTGAGATTGACCCACTTGGATCTCGGAAGCCTTTGCCATTCGGTAATGTAAGGTGTGCGATCATCGTTGTTGTAAACAACTTATTATATTATTTTTTTATAGTAATAAAAGTTGTACAGCATGTACCTTTGCGCAACTTTCCAATGCGCATTAGTGTGAGAATGGCCACAAAAATGGCACGTGGTTTTGAATTTGTGTTAGTGGAAATGATGCTCCTTCAGATCGCATGCGTGCAGCATATGGTCTCAATCTTAATCATTTGTCATTCACACATTACAATTATAACATTAATTGAAGATGAATCGTTTATTACACCTTAGTTTATTGAGAAACTGATAATTTTTAAAATAAAATTACTATTAAAATTAAATAACATTCTATTAAAGTTTTACATAAGGTTAGTATTCTTTCTAAGACCTATATAGTGTATAGCATATATTCTGACCAGGAATAAACAATCACTTTATAATTTATATGTTTGACAATTGACTAGTACTAGTCTCCTTTATTCCGTAAAGAAATATAATAAAGTGAGAGAATAAAATAAAAATAAATAATAAATCTCCTTTACTACATACATTATTGCTAACTTAATTCTTTGAACGGAAATCAATTAAAAATTAAACAAAAATAATAGTATATTGTGTATCTAGTACGAAAAGTGTTGTATTTCCAGACGGTGGTAGAAATTGCCAGTAATACCAGAAATCCAGGAAGTCACTTTTCTTACGTGGTACGCATATTACTTTTTTTCGATCGGTTTATATGTATAATAAATAAATAAATATGATTGTATTTTTATTTACGGAAAACAATGAACTACGTACGAGAGTGTTTTGTCACCTGCCGGAAAAAAATATGCCCGGACTGTTATTTCTCGTACAACTGCACTAAAATACCGAAATAATGCACTTTCCGGTTCGAAAATACACCGAAAAAATGTCAGTTTTCGGCCGATCGAAAAAAAAATTATTTAAATTTAATGGCAAGGAGAAAATTTTTGTACCTATCTATTTCTGGAATAAATTATATCAACTAACAGTATATTTTAAATGAATTAATTACAGCTTAAAAAATAAAACTTTAGTTTATTTCCTTAGTACATAAATAACTATTTCATCCAAAATGAATTATAGATGAAGAACCTAATTTTAATCACATAAAATTCTGCATTTACAAATTAACACTAAAATGTAAGTAAACTCGTAGAGAAGCAAGCCTAATTTGGCAATCCTTTTAATAGAAAAGACTTTAGAAATTAATAACTAAAACATTTTCGAAGTATTTTGTACTTGATACTTTAATAAAAGTTTTTAATTATTTTTTAATAGTATTATTAACAAACCAAAAAACTTATTAACACAAAACAAATAGAACACAAAACAAAAATTTTATTACAAATATGAAATCAAAGGCTTTAGTAAATTCAATTCTATCAAAATTTTATCATCAATATTTACTTTTTTAACAATCTGTTACAATTATTTTTTTATGATAAATAAAAATTTTTCAATTTTCTTTCTATTAAGGGGCGCTCCTTTAATTAGGAAAACTCTACAAAGGCAAAAGGAATGGGGGCATTTTCCAGAGAAGCGATACGACGGGGCAGGGATGTTAACGTGTGCATTACGTAACGATAAAATATAATTAAAACATATTTTTTAGGCGGCTGGTACATAAATTGTTGTTTTTTTGTATCTGCTGGCAACCATAAAGTATCAATTTTTATTTGACATCTGTCAAAGTCAAAATTTTTGGCCGCTAGTATGTTCATTATTGATTTACATAGTTCATATTAATGTGATTAATTAATTTAGAATATAATAACAAATGTAAGTAAAATTTTAACTACTCCTTTACAAATATTAATGAAAAAATTTGCAAGTAAAAATAGCGGCCGTAAAGTAAATGCGGCCGTAAGGTAAATGCGGCCGTAAAGTAAATGCGGCCGTAAAGTAAATTTTGACAGATGTCAAAAATTGATTTTGAATGAAAATTCATAATTTCTTGTTGTAATCGCCTAAAAAATGTTGTGTGCACCTCGGCTAAAAGTTCTTTTTGGGCCTCATCTGATTTGTAGCCTCGGCTTTGCCTCGGCTGCAAACTTCGGTTTCGGCCCAAAAAGATTACTTTTAGAACCTTGATACACAAATAACTATTTATACTTGCTTTTCACATTTCGGTAAAAAAAAGTTGATTGGTTTATATAAAATTGAAGGGTAAAGTACTACATTACATAATGTGAAAGGAGGAGGGTAAGGTTTGCATTATAGATGAGATACAAGAGAGTCTAATTTTGCATTACATATTTAAACACGGGTCCTAATTGGTTTAAATATTATTTCTATAACTTTTCAAAAAATTTTATTGTAATTATATAATAACAACATAACATAATAACATAATAACAATGCATAAGGTAGGCAATTTTTTCACAGTTATTAGGTTACCCTTGAGATAGCGAGTTTATTTGAAAATAATGCCAGATCTCGTAAAAGAGTTTCTGGGCGTATGATACCTACACAATTTTTTTTACGCCGATGACACTTTTATACACTTATAGGTTTTTATGTCAGTAAGCATATTCGGTTCACATGGATATATAAACAATTCACTTATTTTATTAAAAAAAATATAGTGACAATTGTTCTAACTAATTACCCTTTTACATTTCCAATAAAATAAAATTAAAAATTTTGACAGAATATAATGCTAAGTTGGCATCCCTAACTATAATACTTTTCATAATGGGAAGGAGCGAAAATGTTTTTATTTTTCCGCTTTTGGAAAACGTTTTATCACGGTGATGGAAAACATTTCTTCACTCAATTTATATATATATATATATATATATATATATATATATATATATATATATATGTATAAGTAAAAATTATAATTAATACTGATCTCCCACACTAGAAATATTGCGCATTTAATACAGAAATAACTATTACATATTATTTTGGCTGAAATATATTAAAATTATTAATTATAAGAATAAATTAATAAACCACAATTTAAATTTGCACATAAAAGTTTGCTAATTTAAATATTACCATAACATTTCAAAATAAAATTTATAACCTTTCCAAACCACTTATTCTTATTTTGAGATTTCCTATTAAATTTTCCTACAGAATAAATTAAATTTTGACCTAACACAATAACCTGCAAGTTATATTTCTGGAAACGATGTCAGTAGTACTAAGTTAATTAATATTTTGAATATTTTAATTAGATGTGAAATACTAAAACAATACTGCTATAAATAAAAATACCGTTTTAATTTAAATACTCTACATGTAACTACATCCTAAATTAATCAATAGTAAGTCGAGTAACACTAATAGTATTTCTTCGCATATGGCACATATAAACGTTCGTATTTGTGTGTCAATTGTATTGTTGAAGAGTTGAAGAAACGAGAATGTTTATCTAAGAAAAAAGGCAATTACGATGACCAGAGGAAAAAACTTGACCAACTTGCTGCGTTCATTTCTATTTCAACGAGATTAGGAACCACGTTCACTATCAACGCAATCTGAGTGGAAATATCTGTAGCGGAACGGTCATGCGACCAACGGCAAACAAAGAAGTGGAAGGAAGACAATATTACAGATTATGTTTTGCAATATTAAAGCGTTTAAAGGAAGTACAGCATGGTACAAAAATCTTGTGACTTATTGTGAATATTTTCTTTAAGTTTTTTATAATTTCACTTCTGTTTTGAAGTTGTTTTACCACAAATCAGGTACTAATCTACTACTTTACTACTACTAATTCAAATACTTTAAGAAATAGTAATAAGAAAATTTTAAAAGCAATTGTCGTTTGAGAAATTTGGACATTATTTGATTGTTTTCTGATTCGTACTTCATTACCAAATAAAGATTCAATAATAATTTTCATATTATTTTGTTACATTATATTAATTGCACTAAAATTATTTATTGTTGTAATAACAAATATAACCCTAAAAATAACATAATAAAAAAGCTTTAATAATTATGTTATAATTAAATAATACACTGCATATTAATAAAATTAAACTATTACGATCATTATTTTATAGATGTTGTATCTTTTAAAAATTTAGTGATCTGTACGATCGGAATAGTTGGGCGAGCGATGGGTTATGAAATTACTATAATTTTTATTTCAATAAATGTTTTATTCCTTTCATAAGATTGTACAAACCTACAAATAAATTTTATTGCAATATTATTATAAAATAAATATTTTAACCACTAATACTTGTTCATTATTTTCATTACTGAGGACAGTATTCTAAATCAATACATAAAATTGTCTTTATGAAGACAAAATTAAACTAATTTGAACAATATACACAATTTTTTCTACAAATACTCTCATAGTAGTTTAAAAGTGTGAAAAGGCTACATTTATTATAAGTAAATTAAATATCAGCTTTGATAGCCAGAAAAAAGTTTGTGATTATTCCATACATATCATTTCCATCCAATCAGAATGCTTTCTTTGATTCTTCCATCAGTTTTTTAGTGATTATTTCTCTCATATCATTTTCATCCAATTAGAATGGTTCATTTGATGGAAATAAGCAGTTTTTATATATTTGTTGATATGTAAATTTAATGTTTGAATGTCATTTTTGACACTCGTTTATCTGTTACTACGCAACAACTATTCGTAACAATAAATTCAAGACCCTTGTTTATAATACATAAGAAAAAAATTGATAAAACCACACTAGCAATCGTCATAGGTATATTTTGTTGATATGATAGTATATTATACGCCAAGGTTGAGAAGATAAACATTATTGACCCAGCGCCAGGATTGTAACACGAGGGCGAAGCCCGAGTGATATACAAGGCGCCTGGTCAATAATGATCTTCTCAACCGTGGTTTATATACTATTTTTTTCACTACTAGCTACGAACCCTTCAACAAGCCCCATACCTCAGTCAATGATGCCAGAAATTCAAAATGCGACAATAAATATAGGAAACACTCAAACCTCATTGAATACGGGTTCTGCAGCAATAAATTTGACATTGCATTGATAATGCAATTGTGACAATTTCAACTATAAATAACAAATAAATGTTACCCGTTTTGTGTTTTTACATAGAAATGTAATTATAGCCCTAAAAAAATGTACAAAGTAAGATAATTAAAATGATATAACAATTAACACTTACCTTTTCAAAGATTTAACAATAAATATTGCAATAAATAAATAAATACATAAATTAACATTTTGCATTGTGAATATAATGTGAACGCACGAAAAATTTGACAAGAAATAAGATCACAGAATAAGACAGTTAATTTTTAATCTGAAATTTAACTATTGCCAACTTGAAATTAGGCGGCAAATTTAAATATAATATTTTCCTTGCGTTCAGTGAGTTAAATAAATTCAGAAGCGTGAATTTCTTTAAAAAGTGACAGTTCGCATAATTGACCATGGTCAATAATAATCCATTATTGACCGTTGTTAAGCGTTGCTAACGAAGCGGTAGAGAAAAACAATTTCACAACTCAGTAACAGGTTAATAATGATATCTTCCTAGGCTAGTAGTGAAAAAAAAAAATTATGTTTGAGCTATTGTCATTCGTCAAACATTGAAGCAAATAAAATTCGAGTTATGAATTTACTCGGTAAAATTTACTCAAAATTTCTGCGAAGTAACTACAACTTGGATCCGAAATGACTCTTAAATTACTCCAGCTTCGCTGTCATGATCTAAATGTCATTTTTGACATTCGTTTGTCTGTTACTACGCAACAACTATTCATAAATTTCTCTAATAAAGTCATGGCTCTTATTACAGTACTTATGATAAAATTAATCATAATCAAGAAAATGAAGATATTTCAATTAAAGTTGAAAAAGTAACTAACCGAAGAAAGTCAAAAGCAGTGAAACAGAAGTACAAGATCACTATTAAGTATTAAATTAATTCGCTTTTATCAGTGTTGATTCATAAAATAAAATTTTTAATTCAATAATATCATATTATTCAATGAGCATGTAATGTATGCTATTACTTATAGTTATGAGAATGAAGTTTGCCAACACGAGCGAAAGCTAATATTGTAAATCATACGAATGAGTAATAGCCATTATATGCGACTAGAATACTATACTTTATCCACAACTATGACATGAAAAATATATGTTTATTATAACCAAATGTCATCACTTTGACAGATGAATAACAATAGCTCGCGTCACTGTTTCGCAGCGTTCTTAACGCACGGCAATTATTTAGCTATAGTTTAAGTTTAAAAAGAAATGAAAAGTATGAAAAATGATAAAATTAGTTTGGCTTTTTATGAAGAAAAATATATTTAAAAGCAATTTTGTTTTCATTCTTTTGACAGGTAAGATTTAAAGTTACAATAACGATTGAATAATATTATTCAATCGAACTGTCAATATTATTCATTTAACAACATTAACGAAAGTCATTAAGTGAAAAAAAAAACGATTGAATTATAGATATATTATTTGACAGTTGTGGATAAAAATGTTTATAATTTATTTTACATAGTATAGTGATAGAAAAAGTATCTGAAATATTTAGTTCCAATAGTAAAGCAAAGAAAATTGCAAATAATTGTCTTCTAGGTAATAGATGTAATATTAAAAAAATATTTGTAATGATAAAATAAAATAAGAATAGGCAAATTTATTTATTTATTCAATTCTGTTTGAGTTACAATTCGTCAAAAGAATTATGATCACGATTTATGTAAATGTAAACATTATGACAACTATAACCTATTTCATAAATTCATTTATAACGTGTAAATAATATAAATAGAAAATGCATCTTGCCATTTGGTGTTCAGTAAAAAATTAAAGACACGCGACTACATATGCTAAACAGCCAAAGGCGTAGAGAATTCTCAAGATGAAAAATGAGCATAATTTCCAAAGAATATGAATATAAATTACCTAGTTTGTCTTTACATCTTAAATAGTTTTGACATGGTATTTAACAGGTCATTTTCAATCTGCAGATTATTTACATATTAATTAAATATATAAAAAGAACCATGAAATTACAATTCATTACAGAAAATCATATACATATATACCGTGTATCCTAGAAAATTGTAGTCAGGCACTTAACAAGAGAAAACAGTTATTGGTAAATTAAACTGTCCGACTAATATAATAAGTCACCGTGTTGTTCAGGATAATACTAAATGTATTTCTATATGTAATTTAATGCAGATTGCTTAATTTTAATAGCATAATTCAATAAATTTACAATAAAAACATCAGGCGAAAAAATACGTCTTTTTTGCAAATTTTGTAAAATACAGTAAAATATAAAACATACATACATTTAGTATTGTCCTGTGCAATATAGTGACTTAGTTATTAACCGGACAGTTTTTATTTACTAAAAACTGTTTTTCCATGTAAAATGCCTACAACAATATTTTTGGGAATCAGCGATACACTATACAGAATGAGTCATCGAAACGCCCGTCTTCGATATCTCCGTTGTCGTTAGAAATACAGCTTAAATTTATAAACAGAATTTATTCGTCCACTAAAGGAGCATAACGTAAAATTATTTTCACATATACAGGGTGTTACATTACGACACGGTGAGAATTGTTTGCCTTTTTTAAATGGAACACACTATACATTTTTACATTTTTTTTAATTGTATTTTATTCTTCTATAAGGATATATGAATTTTGTAGTTATTTTAATAGTAAAAATTAAGATTTTTTTTCTGTACAACTGTAACTATACTCAATGTTCTTACATAATTTTCTTTACATGTAATTATACAGTGTGTTCAATAAAGCGAATTAAATTTACTAAATTTTAAATGACTACAACTCGGCATTTTCAAATGGAACACCTTATATTTTATAATTCAGTTGGGTGTCTTTTTGTATTATCTCCATATGTTATTATGACACTTTAAAAATGTTTAAATTGCAAATTGCTCAATGTAAAGCAAGAAAAATTGCATTTGCAAATTATTGCCGCTATCAATTGCAAGTTGCAGTTGCATGGGCAACTGTTGCCCAATGTAAAACCAGCTTTAGAAATGCTGATAATCATTTATAGATATTGTTAATTCCACCAAACTAGAAGAGTTATCTTTGGAACTAAATAATATACTTAATCATTTTTTGAATTGGGATTTGAGTTAATTTGACATTTCTGGATGTTAATATGGGGTATAACTAACCAACTAAATGGGGTTAGTGGTGAATCTCGGTGGAAGTGTTTAAACATAAATATTTTATAATTTGTTTAATTAATCTACAATATCTTTTTAGTCTATATTAGGAACTTATCCCTATGTTTAATCATAAAATAAACGCTTATACATTCCTATCAATAAATTTTCACTGTAACTATAGTAATTGTTACAGAATGCTATGATAAAAAAATATTCTTATTTTAAAAAATATAGTAGTCATAAAAAAAAAATTGTTATAAATATTATGTATCAATTTTGAGAAGATTATTGATTTTTTTATGTAACCTTTCTATTTGAATACAAACTACATTTATTTTTCGAATCGTGTATGTGATTATTTGCGGGTAGCATTTGGATTGCAAACCAAGAAGTTGTGGATTTGCAACAGTAATGGATATACATGTTTAATGATAAAATAAACTTTTAATATTATAAATAACAGAAGATTCTTAAATTTTTAAATAGTATTTTTTTAAGTACCTATGAATTGCTGAACTGTATTATTTATCGCATTTTAAAATTGACATTATCATTCCTGAAATAAAGTTAAAAATAAAAAAAAAAGTAGAGTGACGATGTGTTATGAGAAGTAAGATGAGAAAGAAGTAGATAAACAATTATCTGGCGTGAGATGTGAATGAGCCGGGCGTTGAGTGCGGTCAGGTGCATGTGCAAGGTGCAAGGGTATGTGGGAACCTTGCTCCCGTACAATGTCGTGCGAATGTAGGTAACGCGGTGAGCCGCGCGAGCGGAGAGCAATCAGCCCTACCATGTGTAGGTCACGGGGGCGAGCGCGCTCATTCCAACTACGCCTTCGACACGTTCCGTTTCGGAACTGCCACCGATACTAACTTCGCACTACGCTACTTGCATCACACTTCCTACACGAATGAATGACTTTATGTATAGTTCATTTTTCGTGTGGTAGGATTCACGCCATTGTCTTCAGAACCGTTAATTGAAAAATAAATAGATAGGCAAGCTTCGTTTCACTTACATAACTGTGTGTCTGGTTGCATTTGGGTTAGTATCAGGCGTTTCTGTCAAATATTATAAAAAAAGAGCAAACGTCAAATAATTAATAATACAAATTATTCTATTTTAAAATATACCAATGAATTATTGAAAGAACCATTTTAACAGATACCAAAAAATTCAGTAAATATGTAAAAAAACTTTATTTATCTGATATTTTTGTCTGATTAATTCCCCAAAGTAGTTCATGGAATTAAGAATGAGATGGCTCTGTCGAATCTGATTCCAAAACAGCGGTACGCAAAAACATACAGGCCTGCCTATCTATATATTTTTCAATCAACGTCAGAACATAAAAATAACAAGTAATATAGCCTTTGACACGTTCCGTTTCGGAACTGCCACCAATATTAACTTCGCACTTCGCTACTTGCATCACACTTACTATACAGCCATATCACATTGCACATAGTTAATTTTTCGTGTGGTAAGCGTCACGTCATTGTCTTCAGAACGTAGAAATAAGTAGTATAACCTTTGACACGTTCCGTTTCGGAACTGCCACCGATCTTAACTTCGCAGTACACTACTTGCATCACACTTCCTATACGACTAAATCAGATTATTACATATAGTTCATTTTTCGTGTGGTAGGATTCATGTCATTGTCCTCCGAACCTAGAAATAACAAGTAATATAGCCTTTGACATGTTTCGTTTCGGAACTGCCACCGATCTTATCTTCGCAGTACGCTACTTGCATCACACTTCCTGTACGACTATATCACACTATTAGGTATAGTTCATTATTCGCGTGGTAGGTTTCATGTCATTGTCTTCCGAACCAAGAAATTGCAAGTAGTATAGCTTTTGACACGTTCCGTTTCGGAACTGCTACCGATCTGAACTTCGCACTACGCTACTTGCATTACATTTCCTATACGACAAAATCACATTATGAATAGTTCATTTTTCATGTGATGTAGGTTTCATGTCATTGTCTTCCGAACCTAGAAATAACAAGTAGTATATCTACTATTTTTGTTATACACACGTTTGTGCCCTTTAAGAAAGTTAAGCGTTTGTGTAATAAGTGTGTCTCTTTCTTAATAATGGCATAAAAAGCAATAGCGAATAGAAGGAGGGGCCCAATGAAAGTAAACGTCAAATTTTATATTTATTTTAGGCTAAAAGTAAATACAGATCGGAACACCTACTGTTAGTCAAAACTTCTGACCATTTTATTTAATTAACCTCCTAATTGTAATTAAGTATATATTTGTAAAGTGACAGTGCGTTTTTTATTCATCTTCCATTTTTATAGATTTATTTTCAGGCTTTTCAGGTAAAAGTAAAACTAACCTAACACAATTGACAGTAATAACATTGACGGTTGAAAATCAATCCGGAACTATCCAAAGACCGCGCATTTATAAAGTACATGAACTAATACATGAACTAATCACAAACCGTCAGAAATTGTTGGAACAAACCTTATATCTATCACTTTAGTGAATGTTTTAAAATCACTTCGAATTATCGATGACACTATATAATGTCATCAAATTTCTTCCTCTATTGCTAATTTGATTTATAATTCATACGAACATGATGTGATGACGTGAAGCCTACCACACGAAAAATGAACTATATACCGAGAGTTTGGGGATTTGTCATATCCATGGTTACAACTTGATATTTGATTGACACCATTGTATATGTATACAAAATTAAACAAGCATATGGAAAGAATTTGGTATTATATTTAAATATTGTAAGAAATTACAAAGTAATGAGCAAATAAACCAACGAATGAATAAATAAATCAATGAGCAAACAAATAAACATAATACCGACCAATTAAACAATAATCACAACCCTTTTTCAAAAATTTGAAGTTCATATTAAAAAATACTCACGGTACTATTACAGGCACTGTACCAGTTTTATTGTTGCTATGCTTAAAATTATTGTGGTATACTGAATCGTAAACATCTTATTAAAGAGCTTTGTCTCTAGTGGTAAATAATGTTTTACAAGCTCTTATACAATTGTTGTCATATTAGCATTAACAATAATTACTTATGTTCTCATTTCTCAATGACTTTTTCAATCAAATAGTTGAGGTGATCTTTGCAACCATGGAATGTTTGATTTTGACATTAATATTTACTTCTTTCTTAATAATCACAAAATTGAAGTTCACTGCATTTCTTTTTATAACTGCATGACGTATAAGTTTATTAACCTCAGTATTAATTCTTGATTTGATTTTATTTGATTTACTTATTTAAATTAGACGGCAAATTTAAATTATTACTCCGTAGTTTCCAATGTTCTTGAGTATAATCAGTCAAATGATGTTTAGATTTGGAGGCTTGAATTTCTTTAAAAAGTGACAGCTTTCATTATTGACCTAGGTCAATAATAATTTATTATTCACCTAGGTTACCGTGGTTATCAAGAAAACATTAGTGAAAAACTGGTTCTCATGATAAATAAAGGTAAATAAGAGTAATGTCTATGAAAGCAGTGAAAAAAAATATACATATGCTAAATAATATCGTACGTATAAAAATTTGGCAGAAATATGATGTAATAATATGAAATAAAGATAAAACTTCAAAGCTGCAACAAAATATACCAGTAATTGTAAATTAGTGACACGAATGTAATACACAGAAGGAATCCGGAAGACATACTACATACATTAAAGAATGCAGAAATGCAAAGGATATAGTAACAAACAAATTAATCAGAATGATGAAGTTAATGAATAGGTGACAGACTCTAAACGCCGTGTATGGAAAATTAAACATTTGGAATGTGTGAAATAAGCGAAATAAATATGCCTTTAATATCTAATATTAAAAACAGTTATCAATAGCAATAAAAATATTTCTGATTTGAGGCATTTTAATTTTTTTCTTTGAATAATTTGTAGAAATATTCAAATTAAATTTATGTATCAAACACTGTGTGCAATATTGATATTAAATATTTCAATTACCTTTATAACTTGAAACCCGGTTATCTAATGGGATTCAGAGAAATGGATTGTTGCAACACAATTACTTGCTCATCTTAGCAAGATTGAGCACATTGTTCTTTCAATACAATAATAACTTATCTCACAATTGTGGTAGAGTAGAAATTGTACAATTTCTTATTTCAATCAAATAGAAAAAGAAACAAGAATTCTACTTATTACTCAACAATGTGTAATTGAATAATGAATGAATTTCAATCTATCTTTAATTTTGCTTTTATTTTGGAACCTTTACATTTAAGAATAAAGAGTATTTAAATCTGACAAAAGAGTAGAAACTAAATCACTTTTAAGTTTTTCTACATAAAAAGCCAAAGTTACACCAGTTTTCTCATTTTTTATACTTTTCTTTTCTTTTTAAACTTAAACTGTAGCTAAATAACACTAAAAATAAGTGCCTTGCGTTAAGTATGCTGTGAAACAGTGACGTGAACTATTGTTATTTTTTATTTATCTGTTAAAGTGTGATGACATATTTCGTTATAATAAACATATACCTTTCATTTATAGTTGTGGGTAAAGTATAGTATTCTATTCTCATTTAATGGCTATTACTCATTTACATCAACACAAACCTGTAGACTTTGTAAATTGTAGGAATCTTAATATTGGCTTAATATTTTGCTATGTAAATAATAAGAAGCATACGCGCCGACTATATGGAGACAACAGTATAAAATTAGTCGGGCGAAATTATTCTTTCACCCCATCAATTTTATACTTACCATATCATATAGCTTTTTTTAATTCCCAAAGTCATGTTTTATTTGTACATATATTTTTTATGATTATTCATTTCTTTAAAATAAACAAAAATATTTTACATTAATTAAAAAATCTATGATTTTTAATTCAATAAAATAATTTTTTAGTTATAGTTCTGTATAGTTTACAAACCCAACGTTCCGACAGCATAACTGCTGCCTTCTTCAGGGTAATGACAAATACAACAAAGCAAGTGAACAAGCAGCTAACAAACGAATTATAACATATTTAATAAAGGAAACTAGGCTTTACTGATCTCCCTACTATCGTTGTGATTGACATTAATATTCTTACTTATTTATTTACTTAATTTGCAACTCTTCTACCCTTTGGATGTCGAGGTACGGAGTTTTAATCAGAATTCCCCTTGTACAAATTTTCTCCAATTGTTTCTGTCCTTAGCCAGTTTATTTGCGGTTCCCTAGCTAACACCTTTTTGTTGACCTAGGTCTTCCTTTTGAGATTAATATTCTTAGTTTTTAAAATCGCAATGGCTTCTTTAATTAATCTTATGTTAAGAGATGAAAATCTTGAACTTTCGTGTTTTTGAATTTTATTTCATGAAAATCATCCAAAACATGTTCTGCGACTGACGATTTCTCAGCCTGGTCCAATCTGATCGATCGATGTTGTTCATCTAATTTTGTGGAAATAGGACCAGTCTGACCGAAGTATTCTTTCCCACAGACACTTGGAATCTGATAAAATCATGAAGTCTGAAGAGGGATGATTTAACTTTTTTTCATGTTCTAATTATACTTTTATTAAAAGGATATCGAGTAAACAATTGTACTATTACTATATTTGTAATGGATAAGAAAATATTCCAAGGAATTTGTTTGTTAGTTGAGTGTGGAAAGTGCGTGAGGGATTGCAGGTTTGTGAATGAAGGAGGGAAATTGCGTTGTGCGTGTTTGTTTTAAAAGAAACCAGCGGCACAAATTAGCGTGAAATCTTGATATCTCAAAACAATGCGGTACGAATCAGGCAGCAGCAGGCTTTAGCATAAAGCTTCGGCCGTGTGATGTGGGCAAGTCGGTCTCACGGTCAGGGCCAGGGACCCGCAACGGTGTGGGCGCAAGCAACGTTCGCTCTCTGCATCCACCACTCAGCCATCGAGGTCACGGCGGAGAGGAGAAAGGTCACGGCAGCGAAAACCGGGACACCGTGGCGCATACGCGCCTCTCTCACGCCGGTAATGTTTCTCCCCTTCCGTATAAATATCTCACGTGGCTCCTGCAGTCATCATTAGTCAGTTCCTCCTCAATCAGTGAACATGCTCTGGAGAGTCAGTGCAGTGGTGGTGCTAGTGGCCGTGTGTGTTGGGGCCCAAGAAAACCCGGGGCTGCGCGCCGCGATGCGGGTGTACGACGAGTGCAGCCGCGCCCAAGGATTCGGCGCGTGCTTGAAGAAGAAGGCGCTCGTATTCGTGGATCGTCTCGGCCGGATGGAGAAACTCACCCTTACTGATGGTGTCAGTGTTGTACGGGCTATGGACGCGTCATCGCCTGTCTCGCAACCCCTCACCGACGCTGAGTTGGAGAAGTCGTTGCCGCGAGCTCTGCAAGCTCAGGACGCAGCGCTGGACTCCATGCTCTTGGAGCGGATCGGGTCTTACGTCAGTTCACGCACTCTGCAAGTTACGTTGCCTGATGTAACAGGCAAAGAGCTCAGCCGCAGCTTAGAAGAAGGTACTTACTTTCTCCGTCTTACGCTACAAGTTATTAATTTGTTTTTTGTTTAGGTCGAGGCAAAATGAAGAAGATGATGGGTATGATGATGATGGGAATGGCAGCTAAAATGGCAGGCATGATCCCACTTGCAATTGCCGGTCTGTTCTTGATGGCTGGTAAGGCGCTGATGATGTCGAAGATCGCCCTTCTCTTGGCCTTCATCATCGCGCTGAAGAAGATCGTGGCCAGCAAGCAGGGAGGCGGCGGCGGCGGCCACGGAGGCCACGGAGGCGGCTGGCAGTCCAGCGGAGGTGGTTGGGATAAGCGCTCCTACGAGGAATCTCAAGCAGCGCAGAAGCTGGCGTACAAAGCCTACTCTCCCCAATAACCGTACCTGATATTGTACTACACGTACAAATTACATAACGATCGAATTTTCTCGATCCGAAAACCGAATAGCAAATCACTTTCTTACTGATCTAAATTCTTTTAGGGTTTAGCTCAGGATAGAATCTCATTCAGAAACGGTTGCTCATGAAAGAACAAAGATTTTTATTAGTTAAGTAATTCTTGAACAACCGCTTAGGATAGTTATTTATTGTATATTTAAAATACTTTCAGAGGATTTAATGTTTGTAATGATATTTATATATTTATTACCCTGAACAGTATTGTTTGTTATTTATTAATTTAAATAAATATTTTGTATATAACCACGACTTTTATTGCATGCACCATACAACACCTGCTATTTCCTGCTTTTACACGAGAATTGCGGTTACTGGACTGACCAACTCTTTAAGTTTGCATCCTACAAAACATTGTTGTTGTGCGGACTATCCACGAATATTTTAATAAAATATGGTTTCACAATTTTCATAAAAAAATAAAAAAAATAGAACACTATATACATTTCTTTTGCAAAATAATTATTATAAGTAAATCTGTTTACTGATTGATTTATTGATTTAGTTATTAAGGAAACAAGTTTAATATAGCATTCGTAAATGAAACGTGTATGACATTAAATCATAATGGATGAGCCGAGTGTTTTAATCACTTTTTATTGTGAAGGTATATTAAATATGTACCCTTCAATGTTTTATCTATGATAGTTTAAATTAATCAAGAAATACATTTTTCATTTAATAGATAATATAATTTTTTTATAAATTTCAATTTTTATTTGTCTTACAAAATAAATAATTTATAATAACACTGCCAATTTGCCATTTAATGCTCTTAATGACACTTTAAATTAGTATACTAATTATACATTAATGCTCTGTCGTAGATAAAATAATTTATATCATTTATATACTTATTTATTTTTGTCAAAAAAAAAATGCAATGAAATAAATAAAAAATTATTTAATTGAAAATTATGTAAATTTAGAAGGATTTAAAAAATATTAAAAGAAGATACTTATCTACAGCTATACTTATATTTATTATAGGCGATTTCTGATAATTATTATTAACTTGATCTTAATCCTATTGGATGTCTTTGAAAAATATAAGAATTTATATAATATATCATTAATTGAAAACTGAACAAGAAACAATTTATTACAAGTTTAAATTATTATATGTAGAAAGGAACTGAAAAATTCATGCCAGATGATATTAGTGGACATCTAGAGTTTTCATAATTTATTTTTATCTAAATCTTTCCTTGATCAACCTTAATTCCGAGAATACAATATATTTTTTATTTGCTTATTCTAGAGAGAATTTTATTCTGAATTCACTGTATACTATTTGCATAACCTTAGATTTCTTTAGAAAAAAACGTAAATTATATATAGAATGTAGTATTACGGTCGAAAAAGTGTGCCATATGCACCATACAAGTAAATATGAGTATATCTACACGTACAATTATTTTAGCCATATTTAAATAAAAAATATTTTGTAAAACATTTATGAATATTAAAAATAAAAATACAATTTTTTAGACAATTGTATTAAGAACCACAAATGGTGATGTGATGATGGCATGTAGCCGAAACTAGTAGAATTTTATTAAAATAAAATTTATTTCGTGGACATCACCAAGTATTTTTATTTCATTTATTATTTACCACATATTTATTTCTGGTGACGAGTACATTTTAAACTAATTTGTCAAAATTTCGACAGTATACTGTAAAAAGTTAAAAAATTTAAATTATTTAAATAACATTTGAAACTTTCTACTCCTGCGTATTAAAACAAAGAGGATGGGAGGGGGTAAAGAAAATAAAAAATTATTGACTGTTAGAAATTCCCTAGGAATTCTTTGGCATGTTCTAAATTATTTTTGTAATTTGTTTGATTGTTAACAGCTCCGGTTTTATTAATGTTAATATATAAGGTTTCTTTTAATAATCGTTTATTTTTATTTTTTTCCTTATCAATTATCACAGTATTAGTAAAATCAAATTTATGTCCAGTGGTACTGTGGTGCTCACCTAGCGCACTGTGAGTTGAATTTTTGTATTTACAGTGGTAATCATGCTGATATAAATGTTAATGTAAGGGTTGAGAAGTTTCAACGATGTAAAATTTTTCACATGCTTCTTTTTTATAAATTACGTTTTTGCTGTATTCGTTTTTTAATTTATCTTTAGTATTTGTGAATAAATTTTTAGTTGTATTGACAGTGGTGTTGGCTATTTTTATATAATGATTTTTAAGCATTTTATTAATACCATGGTTAATTTTATTGTTGTATTGTATTTTTTTGTAAGTGTAGTTTTCAACTATGTTTGTTTTATCGATGTTATTATTGATATTTTGAAGGGACAGTTTTCTTCTTGAAAAATTACCTCGAACATAAATACTTGATCCTTGAAGAATCCAACCAAATACATTTTTCTTAGAAAAAAATGTTACCATGGAACTCAAATATTATATCACTTAATTCTAGAATAAAATTCTCTACCGAATAAGCAAGTAAAAAATATATGGTTACACTTAAAATAACAAAATTGGTTGAATAAAGTATGCTCATTGATATGGTTTTACAAAATTAAATTGTTTAATAATTTACTTACAAAAAACACCCAGTACACCTAATAATAAAAATTATTATTATTATTATTATATTTCATTTCTAAAAACTTGATTTACGCTGTATTTGTAACTCTACTCCATTTTTAATACACATAAACCTTTATAACTGAAATATATGCAAAAAAAAAACCTGGAACATTATCCGCAGAGATAGAAAAATGTAAACCAATTGCTCGTCATAAGTGACGTTCTGGTTTCGTGACATTGGCATTTAATAGTTGTCTTCTCTACGTGAACTCTAGATATAAATTTCATACCAATGAAGAGAGTGTAATAGATAAGAAAGCATATAGCATCTCTATTTAAAAACATTTTAATGATAAAAATTTGCTGAATTGTTTTTTAATAATTTTACGCCATTAGGAAAAAAGTTATTTTATAAATCAAAATGAAATTACAGAAATAATGTTATAGAGTTGTAAGCAACAGATGACGATTGCTTGGTTGTCGCAATATTACATTTTGTTTCATTAAAATAAAAGTGAAGAAAAGTTCAACAGTTAGTAATTATAGAAAACTATTATGTTAGTTCCTCAATTACTCTGTAGGTGCCGTACAGAATAAGCAAACCAGTAGTAACAGGCAATTTATCATACATTTTTGAAGTGCGGGTTGTCAGTCTACTAGATTTTGTAATAAATTTGCAGTATATATCAGGCATGTGGCATGTGCAACTTACTCAAGACCGCGGGGCGGATAGTGAGTATTGCATATACTTACAGGGCCGGATCTAGAATAAAGTTGCGGTGGGCAAGATATAAAAATGAATGAATTACGGGACACATCGGTATCGCGCACGCCCATCTCGCATTTGTGAAAACACTATTCCGCGCATAAATAAAATAAAAGTATACAATAATTGATAATTAAATTCTTAAAATAATATATTATATATGTACTCACTTCAGATAACTATTATTATATTAGGTAAGTGATAATTTTGTAATATTTTTATAAATAAATTTTGTGAATTGTCGCTCCTTGCAAACTTTGTGGGTAGGCCATTGTCCATCTTTCTCACCCCTAGATCCGGCACTGTGTACTTGCGAGCCGGACTTATTATTTGTTTTTATGAAGAACAATGTAAAGAGACATCTATCATTTATTTAAATGAAATCAGAAAAAGTTTAAACATTATGAAAAGGATTTTTATAATAAAAAATAACTCTAAATATGAATAATTATGTTGGAAATAATTTCTTGACTGGATTTGGATATGGTCAATAGATTTTTCTGGGATGCAGTCAATATAAAATGAATATTTATTTATTTCAACGTTTCGATCTTACCAGGATCATCCTCAGGAAGAAATAAATTAATTTTGGATTATGTACATAAATTGATATAAAACAATCAGAACAATGATAAAATAATTTTTAAATATAAAAATATAAGTTCGCAGAAGCACACTCACTGAAGCACATGGATATAATAGTTTTATTGACTGCATCCCAGAAAAATCTATTGACCATGAATAATTATGATAGGAATTAAACTTTTAAAAAATATTTAAAAAATAACATAACTAATAAAAATTATAACAAACTTTTTAAAAATTTTACACACATACAAACAAAGATAATGAGATGAACCATGGGCGCTGAACATCGGATCTGATGTCCCCAATGAAAATTTTCCTATAGCTAGGAAACAGTTCCTTTAGTGTAGCATTTTTTTACATAAGTAATAAAAAATTGAATTGTTATTATTTTAAAGAATGATTACACCTCTCATTTTATAATAACTGACTACTACCCAAAAATGGGTGTAAATTACACCCCTAAAAATATTACCAGTAAATTCCTTGCATCAAAGTACCTGTGTATACAAATTTTCATTTTAATATTCCCACTAGTTCAGTCACAATTACAGATTGAATATCAGCCAATAGGAATCCACATGACCGATAATAATGCGCGTCTCAGGATATACCGGAGATCCTGCAACTCTAGTACCCAGTCCCGATCTGCGGGGCGCCGGGGCGGTAATGGAACTTCAAACCCTACTCACCGCCTGGTGGTCTAGCTAGACCACCCTCCAGGGTATCCGGTGCCCTGAAGGTAGTCTAGTTCAGCCTGTCATGAATTGAAGCACGCTTCAGCATGTGCTCTAATTCTTGGCCTGCTGAAATCAGAGCACATTCTGGTGCATATTAAATTGCTCTGGATTAGAGTATTCAGAAATGTTTGTTCTAATTCTAGGCCTGCTGAAACCAGCGCACATTTTGGAGTAGATTTAGTTGCTGTGGATTGTGCTCTGGTTTCTATGGGTCAAGAATTAGAGCTCTCAGACGAGTTAGCTCGAATTCTTGGCTTGCTGAAACCGGAGAACATTGTGGAGCAGATTTAGCTGCTCTGGATTGTGTTCTGATTTTGAGTGGGACGAGAATTGGAGCACTCAGAAGTGTTTGTTCGAATTCTTGGCTTGCTGAAACCAGGGCACATTCTAGAGCAAATTTAGCTGCTCTGGATTGTGCTTTGGTTTCTTTGAGTCAAGAATTAGAGCTCTTAGAAGTGTTTGCTCGAATTCTTGGCTTGCTGAAACCAGAGCACATTCTGGAGCAGATTTCGCTGCTCTGGATTATTCTCCTGTTTCAGTGGGTCACGAATTAGTGCACTCAGAAGTGATTGCTCTAACTCTAGGACTGCTGAAACTAGAGTACATTGTGGAGCAGATTTAGCCGCTCTGGATTGTGCTTTGATTTCAGTGGGTCAAGAATTAAAGCACTCAGAAGTTTTAGCTCGGATTTTTGGCTTGCTGAAACCAGAGCACATTCTAAAGCACATTTAGCTGCTCTGGATTGTGCTCTTGTTTCACTGGGTTAGGAATTAGAGCACTCAGAAATGATTGCTTCTTAACAGAGCCTTAACAAAATTCCATCCATCGATCACAATTCATATTATTTTTGGTACTTCCAATTTAAGTAATAAAATAAATGATATAGAGGTAAATAGATTATAAATTTCGAATCAGATTTGTAATCAAGGCAATTTCATGTTTCAAAATAGATTTTTGGACAAACACTTACGCCGGGTTGCATAAAGCGTGATTAGATAATCACGGTTTTAAGCAACAGGACATTATAGTTATAACAATCGTCTAAAAGAAATCTCAAAAATCCGGGACGTCTGGTCTAGCTAGAAAAATATAGATGTTTTTGTGTTGAGGATACGAAGTTTGTATTTCTAGTTCGTGAGAATGTAGAGTCAAAAAAGTTAATGGAACGCACTAAAAACACTTCTCGCACAAAAAACAAACAATATTTTTTCTAGAACTAATATTTTTATTGACATACTTGTAGAATAGATTCAAAATCATCTTTTGATACTTAAGGAAACGAGATATTGTTATGATTTTGATAATATGTTGTTGATTAATAATGTGCCCAATGCACGAAATAATTTACCTAGACGTGAAATATTGCGTCCAGTATGCGAAATAGCGTACTCATTGGGCGAAATACACATTATTATGGTTAAGTAATTTAATGAAAAATTGCCGTATTTCGCACACTAATGTCAATACATAAACATAATCTTTTTTAACAGTTGTAGACAGTAGTTATTTGTATCACTAGTCCAGAAACTGAACTTTTGTGAGAGCGAGCTTATTTTGACAGCCGAGCTGAAAGCGAGGCATGCAAATAATGCAAGATCTCCCAAAAGAGTTTCTGGGCATGTGATAGGTACAAAAGATTTCTTACGTCGATGACACTTTTAATTTATTAATAAAATATTTGTTTTAATTAACGTATTACATTTCCAATAAAATAAAATTAAAAATTTTGACAGAATGTAATGCTAAAATATTTAAGTTGACATTTTATCAGCCTAGGCCGGCAAACAGAGAGTTTCTGGACCATATCGAGTTCTGTAATACTAGTCATAATGGGACGGAGGCGCGAAAAACATATTTTCGTTTGCTATTTTACATGACAGCTGTTTTCCGTTAAGTTCAGACCATTCATGCAGTGTTTTAAGCAGTGTATAAATTGACAGGATACCACAAGTTGTTAAGTGATAAATAAAATGTTATATACCGCAGTCCTTGCTTTACATTATATTTTAACAGCAGAAGTGAAGAAGAAATATTTGCTAAATTATTCCAATTATTATTTTTCCAAAATATTAAAAAACTATGTATTAAACATATAGTTTATCGTTTAATTGCTTCAAATTAGGAAAAACAAACAGTTATGTTGAAACACGCATGTTTTCTAATAAATATTTCACGCAGTCTACTTTTGTAACTTTATACTTATAATTTAAAATAAAATGTTTAAAACATTTCCAAAATTTTACACACCCTAATAATTCTACTACGAATTTGAAATGAGAATAAAGTGATTATATTTAATAGTATACATTTATTCCGCAACCCCTGTATTAATAGGCAAGTAATTCGAAAATAACTCGGTCATTTATTAGAAAAATTATATGATACTGCAGTACGCACGCGCCTTCCGTTAGCTGGTTAGCTGCTACGTCACAATGTCAGGCTTGCATGTCGCTCAATTTGCAATGTCAAGATTCCGTGTATAATTTCCAAGTTAAGGATCTTTTCTATTCATAGCATATGTCTGAATGGCAGTGGCGGAGAACTGGTTTGACATGGGGCACTTACTGTAGAATAAAAAAGAAACTAGCAAGTTCTAAGAATTTGTAAATGGCGAGAAAGTTAGTGTGAATTTGTCATATTCAAATGAAACGAAATTATTTTGAACAGATAAGGACCCGGAACTTGTCAAATAATTTCTTATGCACAAAAATTTATATGAATTTTATGAAATAAACGTAATAATTGAAATTTATTATAATCTTAAAGACCATTCTAAATGCATATTTTTTGTCTCAAAACAAAAATACAAAATATTTGAAAAAAAAAAATGTAATAAACATAAATTTAATGATTGTAACTTGAAATATGTACGTCTGTATGTATATAATAAAAGCTTTTTTTAATATAAATAACATTAAATAAATAATATTTTATGAAACGTTAACAAAAACTGCAACTTTATTTTGATCATTACATTTCTCGTGGTTACTTATGTTGGATGTAACATATTTCTGTAATTATATTAGAGAAATAACATAGATTTTACAGTAAAAGTGATGACCAATTTAAATGTCAAAATGAAACACTAATGAAAAGAACACTTTAAAATAAAAAATATATTTACTTTTCTAATAAATATTGATTTATTATTTAACTTTTCACTTTTCGTCACAATAATACAATAAAATCTTACAGAATACAGTACAGTATCAAACATTAAAAGCCATTCTTCAAAAATACATACAGAAAAAATATATTGTACATAATATAATTTGGAACATAAAAAGTCTGTGAATTAAATATTTAGGTTAAAAAATGTCTCATGATTTCTTATTAAAATGATGAGAAAATTTTTAGATGTTACAATTACTTATTCTTTTTAATAAATATTATATATAATGTTGTTGAAGGAAATAATAATAAGAAAATAAATTGTACAATAAATTAAATTAATTCATTTTTAATTTTTAAAAGTTGTTCCATTACTTTTTTTAGGGATGAAATGCGTTCCTAAAATTCGGGTGCTAAAAATTAAAATTTAATGTCCCAAAATATGTGTATTTTATATATGTAATTGTTTCTTGTTTCTTTTTTCATTAATTTTCTATTTTTGGTAACATAAAAACAATTTTCACTTAAAACTTTTTAAAATTAAAAAAAGATACATTAGCACTGAATACTTATTTATTTAAGTCTGATAATCAATTATTGCTTTCTGGCACCTTTATTTTTTACATAACACTACTGAATACAATCATAATTACATGCTGGGCCTATTGGGGATTTTGCAAGGTCTCGAGAAAATATTATAAGCGGGACTCTCAAAAAAAGAGAAAATAGAACTATAAAGGCTCGGGTCCCCATTACGCGGGGAACCTCGGGAAAAAACCCGAAATCCCAACATCTGAGCTGATCCTGATAACAGGATCGAATTTAAGAAGAGCAAATAGTTGAAGAATTTAAAAGTGTTTTTTTATTATTTTTACAGGCTATCTTTAGTAATAATACTAATTAAATTAATTAAATAGGAAGTGTTAAAATATATATTTGATACCGACAAAAAAATCTGATGTGGACACCACATCAATTATACGCTAGATTATATACATTTTTGCTGCACTTTATTCAAACTTATTTCACTTGAAAGTGAGATCATTCTACGACTATTTATTCTTCTTTTCATTCTTCGAACTTCCCTTCGAAATGGTTCATATTTTAAAAATTTATTAAAATGTTTATCACTATTCCTTATTGCATTACATAAAATTATTTTTCGCACCTCTGTCTCATTATGACTACTATAGAACTCAAAATCGTCCAACCGGCAAAATGTAGAGATGCTAACTGAAATATTTTAGCATTACATTGTGTCAAAAAATTTTAATTTTATTTTATTGAAAATGTAAAACGATAATGAAAACAATTATTTTTGATGTATTTTTCATATTAAACTAGTCTTGTATGATTATTATTACTTTAATTGTTCACATTCGTTTTATTTTTTAGGTTAGAATAAATTAACTAAATTTTTTGATTAAAACAAGTGAATTGTTTATATGTCCATGCGAACCGAAAAGGTTATCGACATAAAAACCTACAGTTTTAAGTAATAATGAAACAATTTTTGTATCATACACCCAGAAACTCTTGCGAGATGTCGCTTTATTTGCAGGTCTCGCTTTCAGCACGATTTTCAGATTTCCACCTACGTACCTATACGTATCTCGCATATCTCAAAAATGTTTAGCCGTAGAATTTTGAAATTTTGTATTTGGGACTTCTCTAACATCTAGTTGTACACCTCTTTTTTTCATTGCAATCGGTAGTGCCAAAATCGCACTTTACTCGTAGTGTTTTTTAGCTCAAAAACGCGATTAGTCGTAGAATGATGAAATTTTGTTTATGAAATTGCTATATCTAGTTATGCATCTCCAGCAGAAGTTTAATAAAAATAATAATTTAGTTGCCTTTTAATTTTTATAAGAAATATTTGATAATAAATTTACATTGATAACCAGGACAACTGTCAGAATATATTTCGTGAGAATATCTCTTTCTTTGCAACTTGTTGAGCGATTAAAATAATTTTGTGTAATACTATAAAGAATAGTGATAAACATTTTAATAAAAATTTTCAAAAATTATCCATATCGAAGGAAAGTTGAAGAATGATTAACCGTAGAATGATCTCACTTTCAAGTGAAATAAGTTTAAATCAAGGAAGACATTTTTTTATTTTAAATATTGTTTAATAAGTTGAATGAATATAAAAAATATTGCATACATTAGTTAATTTATAAATTATCATTTTTTAAAAGCTCTGCACAATTCTTATATATTATTTTGTAGAAAATGGACTTGGAAAATAATTGGTTGTCGACATTTTTGTGTATATAAATTTATTTTAAATGCACCCAAAAAAATGAAATTTAATTTGTTGTGAAACAACAAAACATATTTAAAATATTCTCATTTAGCGGTCTATAGACATGTTTAGTTATGTAGTATACAAAATTTGAGCAATATAAATTCAATAATAATATCTCAGGATTAGACTGAAATTTGTAAATTTCGAAAAATTGTCCAATTTTAATTACAAATTAGAAATTACTCACTTATTTTGTACAATTTATAAAAAAGGCTCTTTAGCGAGCTAGAGTTATCCTTTCTTATTCATCATGTAAAATTTCAACAGTTTGGTATGTGAAATAAGTTCACAATCCTAGGCAGAAAAAGTTCATTTTTGGACAACAGCCTCATATATAATTACATATAAAAACTACACATTTCTCAAACAACGCAAAAATCTAAAATTATAATTAAAAGACATCAATAAAATATATTTTTTTTAATTCAATATATCTACTTTGAAAGATTTTTTTGAACATTCATAAACTATATACATCAGATAAAAAACACGGAAGTTTATTCTTTTAAGTTTTTACTTGTTCTATCGCTCATTCCGTTATATACATCTAACTTAAGAATAAAGAAAATTATATAAAATATAAAAAAAGTTGTTTAAAAACATTTATAAATCTAATATATGAGATGATAAACACAGAGTACATTTCCTTAAGCTTCTAATTACCCTATCCGTCTGCTTTGTGAGCATCTAAATGAAGTATGTCCATCAGATAGCCGCAAATTCCCATCCATTACTCGGCAGTGCTTCACGTCCTCAAAAACAAAAGCCAACCCCACCCAAGGCACGCCTCTGGCCGCTTCCCCACATTTACATGGTCCGCTCCCGTATCAAAAGAATTGAAGCGGAAACAGAAAGACATAATATTTAGCGTACTTGTCATTACGCGGGAGCTAAAAAGTAAATCGGCTCGTAAGTCACAGCAGTTTGACTCCACGCCACATGAAGACAACAACGACGCTCATTTTTTCAAACAAACAGTGATATGAACAAAGTGTAGTGACAGCCAAAGCTACTATGATCACCAGAATGTGGATTAGACAGTTGGTTGTTGCGGTGGTTGTGTTAGGGTTAAGTTTAGGGGTTAGAAATGGAAAAGGACTCTCAGAAGTGTCGACTTGGGAAGGGGTGTGGCAGATTCAACCCACGACGCAACCTACCGCATGGTCCTTACATACTAGGATTCCCATGACCAATACTCGTGCAGAAAGTAAGGATTATAATACCAATCATATTTTATTTCCTTGTAAATTTCATATATAATTTTTATACCAGTAATTACTAATAGGTATATGGTAAATTAAACTAACAGGATTAACTTCCGGTATTACCAACAGAAGAAAAACCTATAGAAATAAAATGTAAAGAATTTCCAACATTGCTGTCAAAATTTTAATATGCTTTTTTTCATTAAATATGCATTTAAAATTAAATATCTGTTAATAAAATTTTCAATATTCTTCTTTTCATTATACACGCCTTAAAAATTAAATGTCTGTTGATACTATCGGAGGTACAAATCCCAATGAAAAAGTAAGTATGTTAAGTAGAAAGACAAGGTTTTCAAATCCAATTTGAAATTTATTATAGTTCTAGTTTTTTGAAGCTTATTACCAGCATTGTATTTATTAACATTTAAAATTTTAATGCGTTAATATTTTAAAGTTAGACTACTTGACTAAAAACACTTATTTTATTTATTCTTAGCTTATTATAAGATTACAAAACTGTTATTTATGACTATAAAACCCGTATAAATTTTAGGTACGTTTTTTAATTTTTATTTGATGCTTGTCATTTGTGTTCGTCAATAGTGTACGAACGCTGGAATATATTTTTTATAATTTTCGTAAATTCAACGCCGTTGAAAATGTTTCACCCATGGGAAGGAAAAGAATTCCTACTCAAATCCCAGAATGCACTGACTACAATATAATATCCACCGTAGTTCGTAAAATTTATTTTATTATATAATATAATGTAACACGAATATATTGTAACATTGTAACCCATGAATTTTTTAAGGAATTTAATTATAATATTGTGATTTTTTACTGGAAGCTGTACCAAAACAGTTAAATAGTTTGTACAGAAAAAAATCTTCATATACCTATTGATATCTTTATCATTTTCCTTTTTCCGGAATTGTAACTGTTAAGAAATATAATATAAATTCTTTCCTTTTTTGATAGTACATTACATTTTTAAATTAGTAGTATCGTCTCTAGTAGTAGGTACCAATTACTGTCAACATAGTTACGTAATTGATTAATGCGTAGATCTTTTTATCCAAGTGTTATGGTTTCAATACCCTTCAACTCCATTTGATCTTAGTAATGTTGACATTTTAATTAAATAAAAATTTATATTATTCTTTTCTCGCTGTGAAACAATTAAGGATGCCAAAAATTTAATTAATAAAAATAAACATTATGTCTTCTTTCATAAACCAATGTATAAAAGATGTACAAACACATAAAAAAATTAATTTAATTTACAAGTTTTATTTTATTATTATGTGAGTTGTTGTGGGGTTGGCAAAAATCGCGATTTATTTAAAAAAAAAATAAACAATGACTTTTTTGAGTTTTTTAATTTTTAAACATATCCAAGTGTTACTACATGTTTTTAATTGTTTTAAAAGCAATATAAGTATTTTATTTCATAAACGAAAATGAAATCTATAATAAAACAAAAAAAATGGTCATATTTTTTTCTGTTATATGACAATTAAAATAATGATAATCATTTAACTTTAATATATTATTATATACAGATCACATTTTGGTTACTATTAATAGTTTTGTAGCAAATAATTAAATTTTTATTATAATTGGTATTTTTTTTATCAGTTGATTTAAATTACGCCAACCCTGGGTTGAAATAAAAATTTTCTTCAAATGATTAAAATAAATTCAAGTAATTTATTCTTTAAATAGAAATGGTATGTCTGGATGTAAATAAATTTGTGTAAGCAAATTGTTATATATAATAGAAATAATGAAAAAAAGAATGCATATTTTTTCATGGGAAAATTAAAATGGAGAACATTCTTTTCTTTTTCGGTGTCAAAATAAACACAGACACGGATTTAATTTTTTACAGTAAGTTTTCGTGAACATGTAGACCAGCTTGTTTACTACGTGCCTAATTATTTTAGTGTAAAGCCATGTGAAGAAAATTGTATATTACTTTTTCAAATTACATATTTTCAAAAACATTTTACTGTAGTAGTGTTTATTACCGTGTAGGTACATGAAAAAGATGTAAACATTGAAAGTGATAATTAAATTAGTTAACAAGCAATAAAAAGTGCGCGAACATCTTCAGCTAATGTTTAATTAATTAAGAGGATTAAATGGTAAATATATATTTAGATTAAACTTCTAATTTATTAATTATTCTACTTTTATGTTTACTGTAAAATTTAATTACGTAATTTTTAAAACTTATTATACATTAAAAAATAAATCTGCATCAGACTTAATTTTTTTTTAGTTTATCTTACAGTAGGAGTAGCATATTATAAATAATCATAGAATATGTAACTTTTTTATTATAAGTAATAGAAAAAAATGGCTCATATAAAAGTTTTATTACTTTACATATACTATTTGATGGCAGATGTAGATTTTTTTTATAAATTTGGATCGCCGGACCTATTTTTAGGTTGAAGCTATTAAAACGCATTGTTCGAAGGTAGAAATAAACAAAATAATATAAAAATTGAAAATTTGAAAATCACATTTGATGTGGACACCACATGACTTCCTTATGTGCTAATTTATACACAATTTTTATGAGAACATTCTATGGCTAATCATTCTTCAACTTCCATTCATTTCATATCTTCGAACTTCCTTTCGAAATTATATTTTGAAAATTTTATTAAAATGTTTATCACCATTCCTTATTGTACTACACAAAACTATTTCGAAATAAAGTAAAAGTACACAATATCACTCTGCGAAGTTAGCCAAAGTACTAACTAAAGCAAAACTTTACAGACTCTTATATCAAAATTTAACTCATCTGTCAAACTGAATTAACATATATTTTAAAAGTATTATATATTTGCAGTTTATTTTAGCACTACCTAAAATAACAAACCTTTGATATTAATTTATCTTATTTCATGCAGACGACGTCTAAGCAGATGTAAACATAAATAACAATTATAAAGGAATATTTCACAATACATTTCAGGGATAGTCAATATGGATATTTTCGTTGATCTAAAAATCGAAATTTTTCATGATTACAATACAAGGAAGTAAAAAGATCGATTATTTTCTTTACAATAGATACCTAAAAATATATTTCATGTTAATATCGATTTAACATGTAATAATGTTTTAAGTGTAATACAATAGTTATTTGTATCACTAATCCAGAGACTAAACTTTTACGAGAGCGAGCTTATTTTGAAAGGCCTAGTTGAAAGCAAGGCCTGCAATAATGCGAGATCTCGCAAAAGAGTTTCTGGGCGTGTGGTACACAAGATTTTTTGCACCGATGTGACTTTTAATTTATTAAAGAAATATTATTACTACTTAAAATTTTATACACTCCAGGTTTTTAATAAATGAAACGAATGTGAATAGATATTTTTCAACGAATAACGTAATCACAGTCATACAAGACGAGTATAATATGAATAATAAATCAAAAATAATTGTTTTAATTAACGTTTTACATTTCCAATAAAATAAAATTAAAATTTTGACAGAATGTAATGCTAAAATTTTTAAGTTGCATTTCTACATTTACAAACCCAGACTTTTTGGATGATTTTTGGTTCTGTAATACTACTCATAATGGAGTGGAGGCGCGAAATATATATTTGCTATAGTCATTTTCAATTTTTATCCTATCCTAAGTTTAGGACGGTATGTAAAAAAATGTTATGGTACGTTATTAAATGTTTTTATTAATTTTTCTCATATAATTTAAAATATGGGGATATCAATGTATTTAGTTTAGGTTTAAGAGATAACTATTTATATTCAAATTGGTATTGAATCCTACAGAGCTATTAATTCATTTACGGTATTTTTTAACAGATCTTTTAATTTAGATGTGACTATAGCACATCATTTCGTATAAGTAGTGTTGGTTGCATTAAAATAACCTCAATTGTCTTTAGTAATTTATTCTACTGTTTTCAATCTTTTATAATTTGAAAACTATTGTTTGTATCAATACAAATAAATATATATTATGATTACATGAGTTTTTTAATTTATATTTTGTTTTCTTCCAGGTCGCATAAGCCCCGACTATGACTACGACGAGTTGGGCCGAAAGAAAGACGGGTTCAAGGTGAAGAAAAAGTACAGGAAGTTCATGCTACCGCTTCTGATAGCCTACAAATTAAAGTTCTTCGCGTTGATTCCCGTCATGATTGGCGGGTTGTTGCTGCTCACCGGAGCCACCGGATTGGCTGGATTCTTCTTCGCGCTCTTCGCTGCAACAATGGGACTTCACAAGGGTCATTAGGACCCCAACTTGCTCATTCCTGTTACTGAGTAATGGGTATATATTGCAAATGCGAGCAGAATCAGTTCACTTATTGCGTGCGATTTTCCAATCATTTCGTTTGACACACTATAAACAAGATCACGGGAAGTACTGTAAAAGAAAATGTGGCAAGCTTGTTGCGTCCGATTTTATTTATTTAAGATCAGAAAACAGCTTTATTATAATTTAATTAAATAAAGTTTTTAAAAAATCACAGTAATATTAGAACGGTAACTTTAAAATGTATTTTTGTAGAACATATAATCTCAAAGGTATAATAAGGTATGTGAATAATATTTATCAGATAATACAAAAAAACGTGGAAAATGTTGAACTAGTATAATAACAACATAAAGTTCTTACATCATATGAGAGTGTACAGGTATTATTCAAGTTAGAGACACGCAATCAGAAATAGATCTTGATTATAAATCTAAAATTATTTCAGTAAAATTGTACATATAAGTGAACTGATTTAAGAAATAAATGGGTACAGCATTTAAAATGTTCCTATGTTGTCATCTTTTGTAATATAATTTCAGGATTCAGTCAGAAAGACGCAAATAATGATATAGTCGGTCTACAATAATAGTGATTGCAAATCACCCTGAAAACTTTGTTTCAGTGGAAAAAATTAATTAAGAACAGATACATATTCTGAATTAATTTTACAAATTAATTTATTGTCTCTGTTGGTAGATTTATTACTTACATATTAAATTTATGTATATTAATTTCTATACTTTCATAAATATCTTGGACAACTGAATGTCTAAAGATTTTATCTTTTTTTTTAATGATGTAAAATCACTGTTATCATAGATCGATTATACTTAGTACTTATTTATTTTTATTAAAATTATTTATTTATTTTTTCCTTGTTTAAAATTTTACTGATTAATTCAGTAAATTTATATTTATTTTTCTTTCAATTTTCAGTCATAATCGTAACTAATCGCTAATGATTAAAATAATAAATTAAAAATATACATTTTTTTTTTATATTTACTTTGTTTTAAAATTAATAGTTTCTTTTTCTTTTTACTATACTAATCAATAGTTCCTAATTCAATAACAATTACAAATATGTTTGAGACACTTTACTTCTGAAATGGAATGACATGAAATTTTGAAAAAATATTGAGTTTTGGTCGATTTAATGCAAATTAAATTTTCTTTCCAGGCAAAATCGTATTTGAAATGCAAAAAAGAAAATTTATTTTATTGAACTCTATACAGTTACTGTAAAATAATATAGAATAATAACTTGCCGTTATTTCCAGCAATTAACTGAAGTAGTTCTCGAACTGTCCGTTAGGTAAAGCTAGTGAAACCTCCTAATAACAGATGGCAGCGCCACACGATTTCAATGCTACAGTAGAACATGAACTTGTTAACATTTAGGTCAATATGTAAAAAATGCAATTATCAAATATGGCTATTAACGTGGGTAATATCTACGTACGGATTCTACTGTTATAGATTATAGATTTGATAATGACATATTTCTTATACATATGCTTTAAATAATAGAATACTGTATGTATAAATATACGGTGTGATCTCAGGCGAGCTATTTACCATACAGTTTAATCAAATTACGCCATCAACCTATAGATTAATATTTATTTATGTAATTAATTTATATGATAAATATATGAGTTGTTTTGTACGGAAAAATCATTTTTATTAACACCTAATAATTTTCACTTTTCAGGATTTTTAGGGAGAATTTGCCTACATTAATTATTGCAAGAATTAAAAAATTTTGAGTGGCCAACGAAAAATCTCCGTCTCTGCAATTTATATATATTAGAAACAATACTAAATATTTCTAAATTTATATGTATTTTATACACAAAAAATAGTCACATACCTTAAATATATTATTTAAAAATAGCAAAACAGATTATAGATTTTTTGGTGCACATTAGTTGGCAAGTTTACATTCGCTGTGTTCGCAAAAATAAAATTATGTACATCTTGAAATTACACCAATTTTCATGTGAAATATTTCAAAACATTGTTGTTGAATACTATTAATATGATATCAAAAAACAGCGATGATAATAACATGAGAAAATTGAATAAATATGATTGTTTAAGGACGTTCATTACTAGCCTTTGAAATACGCCAAATTGCTTTTAGTTATACCATTACAATCGTCTTAAAAGTTCACATTTTTAAAATAAATAGGTAAAATACTGTCATATTGTTTAAATATCTTACTCTCTCTCTAATGATGAATTTTAAATTTTTGTCCAGCTTATTCTTTTATACATTTAAATTTTACTTATATTAGGTATACTATACCACATGTTTAAAACAAAATTTCAAAAATATATTATTAGAGAGATAAAGTTTCACCATTCTCCTTCAAGATAATGTCAATTTTGTACAAATTATATAAAATTTATACATTTTTAACAATATTACGAAACATCATTTCTCATAAATCTTGCTATTCTCCACCCATGTACAATAACGTACCAAAGTTTATTATATCGTTCGAACATAAATTTGGGATATTTGATATTAATCTATCTAAGATTCGGCCTCTGCACTAGCAACAGTTAATCCGGGAAATAGAAAAAAATAGGGTACCATAATAATTTACAAATATGCGCATTCGTTAGTCTTACGGTTTACGCCATCAAAATAGCGTTCGTTTTGAACATAGTGATTTTTTTATTGATAATTAAATTAGTAGTATAAAAATCAACAATTGAACTATTTTCTATTTTATTATAATCCGTTTGCAACTAAAATAAGATACGATATGTTTTTTTTTTATAAAAGCAGGATGCATAACCAGGCCAATTGTAACCTTTCATTTTACTAAAAATATTCCAGTTTGTAAAAGTTTTCTACATTCTGTAGAAAAAAAAATCATTTCGCGTTTTGATAGTTTTCGACAAATTTTAACTTTTCCTGACGAAAACAGAAATATTCCAAATCAAATTGTACAAGAAAAAAATTAATGTAAGTTACAACAAATTATTAAAATGAAATTATAAATTTAGAAGTACATTTTAAAAGAACAACCTGCCTCACACAAATGAAAGTTTAGTTGCCTACTAGTTCACTAACAGGTTGAATTTAATTTAGCTGTGTTTTAAATTTCAATTTCACACAATTAAACTGAAATTATGCTAATAGGTATCCTTTAGAAATTTTAATATGCAGGTTGTACCGTAACTTGAGGTGCATATTTGAATGCCACATATAATATTTAATATACGTATACTTAACGTTCTTATCACGAAACAGAGATTTCGTAAAATTAAAAGCTGATAACTTGAAATTAATATTTTTTGTGTTATTATGTATTTTCAATATTTTTTCTTCGACCACTAAAGGAAATAGCCTTTATTGTACAACCTACAGGTTATCCAATTGACTCTTTACGGACGGCTGTGTGTAAAATGCGCCGCTCGTACAGTTAGGGAATTTTCTATTTATCGAAAATATATTAGCAGTACAAATACGAGAAAATTAATTATAATTAATTTAAAACATTACGAATAATCAACAACTAAACAAGAAATGTATTAGATCGAATTGCTATAATGGCTTCTAAATTTATTATGTACATGTTGACAGTTTGGCAAAGTTTATTTAGTGCTCTATGGTTAACTAAAGCCGCTATTTACTAGATATGTGTCAATTATTTAATTACAGTTTAGTGTGCGATCGAAATATAATGGTTATAGCAAAAGTACAGTACGTAATTCGAGATGTAAACTGTAAAGCAATTACATTCTTTACAACTCGCCGCTGCGCAGCTTTTGTATAACATGGTCACTTCGTACGTAATATGCATCTTACAACTCTTGTTACGAAATATACTGTATTTGTATATTAACAACACGAGAATTTATCTTTTCGGCTATTAATTTTACTGACTTTATAAAATTATAAATAGAACAAAGGATACCTATACAATATTTAATGTGCAATATAATAAGAACCATGAATTTATTAGAAAAATTTACGGAGAGTTATTGCTTAGTAACAAACATATCAGTGTCAACAAAGACATTTATATCATGACAGCGAAGCTGGACTGATTTAAGAGTCATTTTTGACCCGAGTTGTCGTTACTTCGCAGGAATTATGAGAAATTTTACCAATTAGATTCAAAGCTCGAATTATATTTACTTTTATTTCACGAAAGACACTTCAAACATAAAATTTTTAATATCAACAAAATGTAACCATGTCTTTGGTACCGTGGTTTTATCAAATTTCTTCACTGAAAAACTACCTTCGGCCATCAAATGAAGCATCCAGATTGGGTGAAAATGATGTGTGTGGAATAATCATTTTAAATTTCAGAGATGGTTATTTTACAAAATTAAATGTGAATAATATAAAATATTTATTTTAATTTTATTTGAAGCATTATTATTTATTTTATAATACCTGTATGAATTTACTGAATTTATTTTAAATTAAATATATAAATTTTTAAATTACTATTAAAATATAAAAATATAAAATTAATAATCTATGAGAAAATATTATAATTTTAAAAAATTTCAAAGAAATACAAATTTTAAACTATAATTTTGTAAATGTTTAATTCAACATTACTGGTGGATCTAATTTACCACACGCATTGTATAATTAACATTTATTGTGTGTAATATCCAACACTTAAATTAATTGCAATATATTTACACTTGAGATCGGAGATAAGCGTGAAAAGCAAGAAAACCAGAAACAAATTACTGTAAATTTATATTTACGCAGGTTACGCGTGGAAGTAAATAATTGTAGTAATTCAATACTTGACACCTGAGTAAGTATTAGGTTGCGCGCTACCTGAACTAATAAATTGGAAGATATGGACTAGATCTCTTGATATACTTAGCTAACGACAAGAAATGTAACATTTCATTTTGCCAATTATATTTATCGTTAATAAAGCTCACAGAAATAATTAATTAATATTTATCATATGTAGATACAATCATAATTAAGAATTTTTCAGGTCTTAGTAAACTTAGAAACATTTGCCTTTTTAACCCCTCGTATCAACAGAGGGGTGTTACAAGTTTAACGTGTGTATCTGTCTATCTGTGTGTCTGTCCGTAGTATCGGATGAACCGATTTGAATTTCGTTTTTTTTTTGTTTGAAAGATGATTTGATCGAGAGTATTCTTAGCTATGATTCAAGAAATTCTGCTCAGTCGTTTAAAGATCATCAGCTCTTTTCGAGTTGATGAGGGGATGAGAGCAACTTCTTCAGGTCTGATCGATTCGAAATTTGATATCAGGTTTTCTTTAATGATTAATTCACACACTTTATTTTCGCCCAATGAGAATGCTTCATTTGATGGTCGTAGGTAATTTTTTTGTGAACAAATTTGGTAAAACCACAGTATCTTAGTCATGTTTACATTTTGTTAATTTTATGTTTGATTGTTATCATTCGTGAAATAATCTCCAGTTTCGCTGTCATGATCTAAATGTCATTTTTAACGCTCGTTTGTCTGTTACTTCGCAACAACTTTTCGTAAATTTTTCCAATAAATTCATGGCTCTTATTATATTACTTATGATAAATTATATTAATAAAAAAATTTATTTTAATTTTGGTACAATTTTACTTACGAGATATTTGAAATAGAAAGGATTTTGTAAGTACTAATTATAAATGAAAATGAGGATAAAGTAATCTGATACTAATTTAATTTTCCTAAATGAACGGTGTATAACATAAAATAGATAAATAGAACAACTTATACATAATGACGTGACAGCTGGTAAACATATGAAAAAACAAAATGGTATGTGTACATAATATGCATATATAATTGGTATATTTTACTTTCTACCCCAGAGAGTTTACGAAAAGGATAAGTTAAATTTAAAATATAGAACACAGACATTACAAGTTATATTGAGATAAATGTTAAAAATATTCAATATATTATTAAATTATTATTTACATAAATTCTCATTTATTCATAATTAATTAAAATATTTTAAACAAACAATTCAGATCTTCATGAAAACACCACTTCCGGTTGCACAATTAACACCAAAATATAATCAGCTGTATCCGATTGGTTCGGAACCCACTGTAAGCTGTGGGTCTCTTGCAGAGGCTGAAGCTGACAATCATTACTAAATAAATGCAAGTAAAAGTTGTCACGAAACAATTACCTACTGTACAGGTATATGATGCTAAAATTTTATAGTTCACATTTGTTTCTACCTAGATCCATTTAACTATTGCAAGTAATTAATGATACGGTACATTTGGTACAATTGCGGTTAATTTGTTTACCTACGGAAATAAATGTTTTATTTGCCAGTGACAGTTATTATAATTGACAGTGATAATGTTATAATAGTATTTATGTAACATGGTTGAGAAAAACATCATTATTGACTTAGCGCCAATATGTGCCCAGTGGTGCGAAGCAACAGAGGGATATAAGGCGCTGGTCAATAATGGTCTTCTCAACCGTAGTATATATAATATTTTTTTACTATAAGTATTTCAATTCCAATCCTACTAAAAAAATATATTGGCAAAAACAAACATTTTGACTTGAACATTATCTTGTTTCTTAATATTAATAAAAATATATGTTTCAAATTTAGCAGTGACAATTATTATAATTGAAAATATTATACAAATAATTATCGAATACTCTAAAAAGAATTATACTAATTATTAATATTACCGTGTCAGAAGTCAACGCACGAATTCATGGGATATTATCCATTTTAGAAATGCTTAATATTTAAGTAATATGAGTGCAACCGGCCATTAGAGTCTTCAAATATAGTGGTTCTTTTATTTAACGCACTCCGACTCGCTGAGCGGAGTATGAGATCTGGGGTCAAATCCTTGCGTCGTCAGTATTTTATAAAAAATAAATGAATTATTTTTTTTCTTGCGTCGGCCCAGCTTTGCCCTATTAAGCGATAAAGTAGTCCATGAGGCTGATGACCAGTAAAATGTCTCGAAAACAAGAATCTTAAATTAGTAGATACCCTTAATTATGAATATTTCAAGTTTATAAATAGTTCTTATACAAGATATTTCTTAATAAGCGAATTCTAGCGATGAAACCAAACTAATGTTCGTGGGAAACGTGGAACATTTCAAATTTTGGTGATGAACACAAGATTTTTTTGTTTGTCATCCGACGAATTCATGGATGCAGTTTACAAGCAAATTCCATATGCTCTTTCTTTTTCTAAATATATTTCTTTCCCTTTAATTGATGTAAGAATCAGATTGTTTGACATTTGACAAGTGTAATTGTGTATGTCAGATTATCATATGGAAGTGGTATAATAGTTGTGAATAATATTGCATAATAGTGAAAAATCTCAATTGTTAATCCTATGTTTTTTCTTTTTACATTACGCACGGATTCGTGACGTCACTTTTCGGAAATTAATCCGTGGATTTATGGGTCTGTGTTTTTCGCCAGAATTCGCCTATTATAGTTATTTATTTAAAACAATGTCAATCTAAAATGCCTAGTTTTTTTTTTGCTTATAAAACAAACACATAAAATGATCTAAAATCACGATCATTATTGGAATATTATAACCTCATTATACAAATGATAATATAATACCAAACCATTCAAATACCAACAATTCCACAATTTTTATAATCATCTACCAAACCAAACCAGTAACCCAATTTGAAAATTACCGAACATACATTTCGAGTACCGTTGTCATCTATTAGTGCTCGTGTCTGACTTCCTTCCTAGTAATGGGATGCTCCATGATGCTTGTCTGGAGACATTAGTATCTTTAGTGAAGCGTTTGGCAAGGTTAAGTATATAAGACGAGGAGGCCAGGAAGCCGTAGTCTTCTCGAACTAACATGAAAGTGGTTGGGTGGCGAGTGTGGGCGGTTTTGGTGTGTCTACAGGTGGCGGTGTCTACCGCCGACCTGGTGCAGGATCTGCAGGAGGCCGCCCCCACGGAGGGGAGCCTCGAAGGTAGGACAGGTTCATTCATCTTCCTTGCTTCGTTTTTATTAATTATTTCTGAGTGGACTGTGAGCAGGGCCAGAACTTTAAAGCCAATCACTGAAGAGGGACATGATGTCCCTATAACAGTGTAGGTGTTTAGGCACCCAAGAACGTTGATTATAGATAGAGGCCGGCACGTGGGGGTGTGTGTCTTTAACGAGGAGGCGCTTTTTAGCAACGATGATAGGGTATTTTACTAATTTCTATTTTTTTTTATATTCTTAAAAAAATAGCATAGCGTATTTTTTTGGTATATTCGTATTTGATTCGTTCGATTTTATCGGTTAAATATTTAAGCCGTATTCATATTTGATACAATATATTAAATCTCGTAAAATTTTGTAAACAAAATGATGCAGAATTCTATATATAATATACAAAGCAATTTTTTGAATACGAGGCAGTTTTAGACATTATGTCATCAATTATAAACAAATTCATACAGTTAAAAGAACACAATGAAGATTTTAAATTTACTCATTGTATAAACAAATTAGAAGAATAGAATAAGGAAGATTTATTAAAACACTGTCAAGATATGAATATTAAACTGAGCTACAATAAAAATTTTAATGAATTTTTCCAAATTGAAAATTATTAAAAATTATTTGCGTTTTATTATGTTTGAGGAACAACGATTTATTAGTTATATCTATTGAAAATAATATTCTAAAATAAAATAAATATTTTTTTAGAATTAATTTTGTTTTAATTTACCTGTCTTGTATTCCGGAAAAAGGTGCTAAAATAAATTTGCAGAAAGGCGCCTCTGGCTACAGCCCAGGGCGGTAATATTTTTTTCAACCTTATACGAACAAGTAACACAAACAATAAATAAATAAAAACACCGCTGTGTCCAAATGGTTCGGAACGCACTATAGGCCCCTTGCAAAGACTTTAGGCTGACAATTACTACAACAACTTACTCCACCAAAATACAAGAAAAATTGTCCTAGTGATACTGAGTTCTTAATTTTATATGCGGCCAAAACTCTGATAATGATGAGAAATAATAAATTTAGTAGTAATAGCGCTACGACCTACGAGCGAATGGAATGTGAGATTGATTTTTTTTCTTTCATGATACGTCAATTAATTTTCTACTCAAATTGTGTTAATAATATTAAGGGCAGCTGTAGCTCAATAAAAATACCGTTGTACTTAAGTGATTCTGAACACTCTAAAAATTTGTCTCTTGCAAAGACTTATAGTCTATATAGGCTCACTAATACGAAATTAAAATATCTACATTGACATAAAAAAAATTTGTCGGTTTTATCTGCATTTTTAATAATCAACCAATGAATCTCTCACCTATACTATTTATTACTCGTTTATATTCATAGATTCAACATACAATACTCTGATACTTTTTACTATTAGCAAAAATATGAATATCTGGAAATTTAACTACAGTAAATATAAATACATATCAAAAGGATTAAGGACCAATTAAATTATTGACAATATAAATATGATAATGTTAAATAAATAAATTATAAATTTTAAAAACATTTGATATTTAACAATATTATTCTTAAAAATTTAAATTTTACTATTTAATAATGCTTTCTGTTTACGGTTTTTAATGGTAATATTAATATCGTACCAAAATTTGTAAAACTGTCTCTTATGATTCCATTTTACAATCTTTAATGTTTTATTTTATATTAGCTTGGTAGTTATATTTTTTTTTCATACAAAATTTTTGTAGACAAAAACCTCATTAGTAATTTTAAAATATAATTATTACAGTCAATCGTTTATCCACAAGTTGTAATTTTTTTAATGATCCTAAATTGAGAAATTGTAGATCAATATTTTTAAATTATTAATTTGAATAAAAAATATAGGATTGTTTTATTATGTTATTTTATTATAAAACAATGTAAATTCATAAAATAATACATAAACATTAACTTTGAATACAAATTTTTTGAAATGGAATATCATCTACCTAAAGGAGTTTTTTTTTTCTTAATCTTACTACATAATTGAATAGTAAGATTTATTAATATTATATTATATAAATAATTAATAAGAAAATGAATAAGTAATTATAAAAATGTTTGTATTATAAAAAGTATTTTAAAAAGATCTCATTAGCTCGTAACTCGTAAGCCATTTCTCATCATTTTTCAATGTACACATATGTTATAATTATTTTATTACATTCATATCTCAATAATAATCACATAGAAATAAATTATTACTTAAATTAGTGTTGTATGTATGAAATAAATCATTGTCCCACATATAAATCATCAGCAACATTATTACGGTCGTTGGTTGTATATAGAATAATTTCTTCAGTCCGCTACGAATCTATGAATGATTTCTTTGCTCGAACAGTTTCCCCAATCGGTGCTATAAATCAAATGACAGAGCAGATCTGCGCGCTTTCCTTTCAATGCCGAGATTCGCAGCGCCAACTTTGATATCTAGGCTATATTGATCTACATTTCACATTACTTATTTCAATTTGAAAGTTACAAGATCCGCGGTTGATACGAGCACCACTTAGCGTCTTCCGAGAACATCATTTTGATTTCTAACCAATGGATTTTAATTACTCATAAATTATAAAAAGATATATAAAGTAATCACAACATATATAAAATATTGTGTGTTTATATCGTTATCAAAGTTTTATAGCGGATTTAATAGACTGTAAAACTAAAAAAGTAATACAATACAGTAATGCAAATAGTAAATTATATCTTTCTTATAAATGATAAGTTATATTATCAAGTTTTATTTTGTTTATTTTATATTACAATTTGCTAAGTTTCCCAGAAAGTCTGAATCCAGCTTTTCTTTATAAAATTATACTTATTTTCAAATGTACAATGGGATCCTCCACCATAGTAGCAAATTAGAAAATTGATCATTTATGGCCAATCCAAACCTTAGTTCTGTATAGGAACTATCAAAGTTTAAAAAGAGTTATTAGTTGTTAACTTATTCGAGTTATTAATGCCATTAACATCTACTTCACTTTCTCTCTCACACATTTACCAACTCCAAATTTTTGCTACTTCTAGTCTATAGCTGCTAATTAAATATAAAATACAAAGCATATTTTAGGGCTAATATAAATTTAGAAAAAATATATTTACGATATGGATATGAAAGATACGTTGAATGACATATGCAGGAAAATCATACTAGTGGTTGTCAAAACTCGGACTATAATATTCCTAATCATTTATAAATTATTTTATTAAAGTGATTATTATTTATGCACATTTGTAAGTAAGAAATACAATAGTAATTTAAAACATATTTATGTTTTTATTGTTTTTATAACAATTGAAATAGATCAATTTATGTAATTGAAATTTTTAGCGAACCCCATTGATTGAAAACCGAATTAAATTAACACATTCGTCACAGAACACTTAAAAAAATATTACGGCTTAACAAATAAGATTAAATAATTTCTGAAAGTGCACCTCGTTTTCAAATTAGATAAAATTTCACATAAAAAAAATAGTGGAGGGCTCCATTTAAAAAATATAATCACTATTACATTAACATGTAATATTTATTTATACCTTTCTTTTTTAAAGTTTTACTATTATTATTACTAGTATTTTTCTTTGTAAATAACCAATGTTTTTAAGTATGCATATCTATCTATTTGAATTTGAATGATCCAATTAAAAAAAACAATATCTAACTTTTCTAATTTTGATCGTATATTGTTCAAATTTGAACATTTTCTTTCAAATATAGTCTTTTTTAATATGAAGGAAAAAAAATGATTTAGCGATTCAAAATTTTCGAACCGAATTTAATTGTCTAATGCCCAATTTCGGGCTGTAATAATACAATTTGTGCAGGGAAAACTTTTAATAACACCAAAAAATCGCTGAATATCCAGTCACCATGGAATTTCCTGGTGAAATTTTGTATAATATTTTTTAGTAGGAGAAATTCTTCTGTGAAGTTAATGTATCACACAAACATTTCTGGGTAAATAAAAACAAACATTTTTAAGCAGAACTTCGTCATTATAGTTCCCAAGTTTCTCCCTTTCTATTTAATATACCTTCAAAATAAAAAATTAGCAAAGTTTTTGACGGTGGAACCTTTTGATTTTAACACTAATATATCAATTTTCAATTTTTGAACATATAAATAAAATATTAAAAATGTCAATCTAAAAATGTAAATTCATACACTTGTAAAATATTAACCAGCGAAAAACAGAAATACGACAATTATAGAATTATTTATGAACTTATACTTATAAGTAGGAAAATAACCTGAAATAAATAAAAAAAATTAATATATACCTGTATAATCATTCATTCTACATTTCCCTAAGAATAATAATATATTATTCATTTCCTTTTTAGTAAAGCAAAGTACCGAGTAGAAATCCATTTGTTTCTTTATAACTTTTATGTACATGTTAATGTTGCATATTGTTAACCTACAAGTTTTCAAAGAACCTACATACAAAAATTGTAACACTTATACTTACACACCCAACCATTTATAAAAAATAATACATTTTTAAGTTATGTAGGTTATAATTGAACAAAAAGTTGTTGCTAACTTCGAATGTATATAAAAATTTTACCGTTTTTTATGTCGTTAAATACAAATGTTAATATATAATTATATCATCAGGTTTATTACCCGTTCCTAGGTGTGCCAATCTATTATACACTTTGATCATTCTGTAATAACTTTTAATAATAATATTAAATGTGAGAGAAAACATGTCTAAATTGTTTAATTACACATTCACAAAATTTTTGTTTTGTTCTGATTAGATAAATTAATTTTTGGTCCAATTTTTACATTAGTTTTCATGAAATTATTTCGTTTTACATGTTCAAATAATATTATATTGTTATATTATAAATATTTACTTATTTTAATTAAGCTTATCAATATATATTATTATTGATTGTATCTATTCATATATTTATAATTAATATTAATAAAATAATAATAACTTTGTCCAACACCGAGTAATTTTAACGCCCTAACTATGGTGTTAGATAAATAAATATAGGTCACTAGTGGGTTAGAAATAGTAACTCACTGTTTGTTGATTCGTATCATAGTAATTACTTCATAAAACCTTCTCTACATTATTTTTTATTAATTATTCAATTATTAATAGATGCTGGATAAAATTTTGTATGACTATATCACTAAACATTTTTCACGTGAATTATTCGTAATGTAATACAAAAGCATTTGTACCATAAATAACTAATACTCTACAAATTAAACAATGTATTTGATGTTATTAAAAATGAAGTAACTTTTCTTTATATTTTCGTTGCTTCACATTTGTTGATGCAAATGAATGATGAATTAATAAACACATACAAACAGGTACTCTTTGGCAGAGGTTCGAATCCTGATCCTAGAGGCGCTATCACTATTCTACTAGGGTCGGTAAAATTCATGTTAGTGTGAGTTTTACTTATGCTAATTAATATAGTTTCTGATTTATTACTACCTTTCGTATTTTACATAAAGTATAAGAAACGTAAAACAGCAATTTAATTGATGCACTTTTATCAAAGTATTTTTTTTCTCTTCTACATAATAATGTAGAAAAGAAAAAATAAGAATAAATCATATTTCTATTAGTTTGTTCATAAACAAATATGACATTTGTTAAAGCGATTAATCTCATCTTTAAAAAATATCATACAGGCAATCTTAAATAAGATATTTCTTAAAGTAAATAAAATTTGCAGTTAAGCTATCTTGTTTAGAGTACGGCGTGTTTTAAGTTGAAATATATTCACGAAATATATTACTTACTAAACGTTAAAATTTAACATATTAATTTGTATAATTTTATAGTGCAATTGTAGAACACAAGTTGATTCTCACATCATCAATTTCTGTTGCAAGAATTATGAAACTTTTATCTTGCATTTTTATCGCATACGCATAGCACAATGACAGATGAGACATTATCGTATACGTGGTACAGAGGGTTCTTGATGGTATCTGCGTCCAACCAACGACAAACATGAAGTAAAAGCAGTAGTGTAACCGCGATAACGGGTATTTTCAAATATCAAAAAATTAATATATCATTCATATCATTTGTCATTTATGACGGTGATTTTGGCGTTGACAATTTATGCATTGTGTGTTGGTAGTTTGGTTATTTTAATCTATTATAACTCTCTTAGTATGTTTCATTTATTATTATATTTGTTTACTTCGGAAATCACACGATTTTTTCCGATAAGATGATGTCATCAATCCCCCGTTCCCCCCAACGATTTGATTCGCATGATTACAGGACCGTTGCCAGGGGGGGTTGATTAAGTCCTGGCACAAATTATATGAGCCCTGGTAAACATAATTAGACCTACATTTACAAATAAACTGCTTGTACGGCTACTAAATTATATAAATTTTGCTGCACTTGCTTCATTTGAAAGTGAGATATATTGTACGGCTAATCGTTTTCGAGCTATGTCAAGAAGAGATACTTGCATTTTTGAGTTATATTGTTATATAGGTAACAAGTTAAAATAGGTTCAAGGAAGGTCGAAATGGATATATTCCGTTGAATTCTAAAAACCGAAATTTTTCGTGATTACAATTTTCTTTACTGCGTACAAAGATATATGAAGTTAACAGTGTTTACATATTACTAAGGTACCTAAATCTTGACTACTTTTGAAAATTTGCTATAAACAGTCTATTTTGGAGTATTTTGCATTTAAAATACATTGTATGCCAATAATTAATAATATTGTTTTCTAAAAGCGGCAAGTTTTTTTTTTGCAATTTTACACGCCAATAATACCCTACATGTTTTCTTATTGATTCTAATCAGTTTTAAAAATATATAATATAAATAATAAAAGAATGTATATATGTAAGTATGTATATATAAAAGCCCTGGCTAAAAAAATCTGGCTACGGCCCTGCATGGTTACGATTGAGATTAAACCTCATGTAGGCCGTATTTATTTCGGACTTTTAAAGTAACCTGGTAGCTTAGTTTTGTTTACTTGACACTATTTAAGTAACCCGTAACAGTTCCCGAACTGATCCAACTGAACCAGCTATTTTGGAGGGTTGATAGATTCAACCCAGGTTCAACCTGTTTGATATCTTTTTCTTTCAACTTGTATTCCTTGTTTCCCGTGACAACGGTTTTTTTTTTGTAAATAAGTTTTATATTCAAAGGTCGATAAAACATACAAGAAGAAATAAACGAAATAAGGTTTGACGTTTATTTTTACACAATAAAAATATGACATTATTTTAAATTTACCGCTAATTTTTATAACTACTGACGTAAAATGGAACATTCATTTGAAAATAAAACGAGTTACTTCTGGATCAGTGCAGGATTGAACCTAAAGGTACCACATAAATACGGCCATAGTTAATGCCCATTTTTTTTAGAAATGTTGTATCACCTTATATAAATGTATAATCTTTCTTTCCAGCACGGGACAAGAAAAAGAAGAAACTCAAATACGTCCTGGCGTTCGTGCTGGGCATCGTCGTCATCAAGGGCCTCCTCATCCCCTTGGCCCTTAAAGCCGTGTCCTTCGTCGCAGGGAAAGCCTTCCTGCTCAGCGCTCTCAGCCTCATTCTCTCCGCCATCCTGGGCTTCAAGTCCTTGGCCAGCCACGGCTGGGATCGCATGGGCCAGATGATGATGATGCCCATGAGAGACCGAGGGGAAGTGACGGAGACGTACCACCCCGTGCCCATGCCCACCGAGGCCATGTATCATAAGTACAGCGCGGATCAGTATTGGTCCCGGGAGTTTAAACAATGAAGGAGTAATGGCCAAAGATTTGTATCTACCAAAGATTGTAAAGATTTGTTCTAATTTATAGTCATTTTAAGGTTATATTTTAAATTAAAAAAAATGTAACTCGAACTTCAGTACTACATAATACTATAATAATTTACCTTTCTTCGGATTAAAACAATTAAAAGTTTTAAAATCAAAATTTTATTAAACCAAAGAAAAAAATGTATATTATGTATAATATAAAAGTGAGAAAATTTGCACGACGAGCGCAGCGAGCACATAAAAACAATTTTACTCTGAAAAACACATTCTTTCTTCAAAAAAAAAAGCAGTATGCTTGACGTTCAATTCGTAGGTTATCAATTTAAATCTGTCATTACAGGTTTCTATTGTACAAGTTTTTTATACGTAGTTCCTGTGGATACTTATTTATTTTATTTTTACTCCGGTAGCGTAAAAATTAAACTTCAACCTTATGAATCACGTCACAAATTATGTCACTTTTATGATGTTTGAAGAAAAAATGTATTATTTTATAAAATTTGAATTAAATCATGCCAAGCCTGGTCTAAAACAAGTCTTTTATATCAAACGTCAAATATGTTGCCAGAAAATTACGCTTATAACAGACCAAAACTTAAATATTTGCAACTTTAGTACCGGAGGCAATTAATTTTACCTTTTTTTATTTTTAATCCCACAAGAAATAAAATTGACTACATTTACGAAAATAAAATTGCGCTCTTCTTCCTGGAAGTGCAAAATAATTATTTTAATTTGACAGAAACAAAAAAATAATTATTTAATATTTGGTAGTCAAAATAAGTTTTAATTTTAACTATAATGTTTGAAGTCTGATATTATAAATAAATTTAATTTATATTTTTATTTACTTCCTTAGTAAATTTATCAGTAGGATTAATAATTTAGTACAATTTTTATTTAAATTCAACATTTCTAAAAAATTATTTTAAACTTTTAGTGTTATTACTGTGAATACTATAAGTAATCATTATTGCGTGGACGTGGACTACTTTTTTGAATTTTTACTAGGTTTAATAAATGTAATAATATTTTTTCAATAGTAATTTTCAGAGATGCTAAAAAAATTTAAATTAAAATATTATTCATCTGTTACCTACTTCTTTTAATATTTTAAATCCTCAAAAAATATTTTTGTATTAAAAGTCAATAATAAGACATAAAATGATCTGTTTCATTTTCAAATAAAAATAAATATTATTATAGTTAAAATAAAAAACCCAATTTCTTCTTTTCTAAATAATTAAATTGTCCATGTCCAGCGCAATAAATTATTATCTTCTATATCAATACACAATAACTTTTACCAACAAAAACTAAGACCTTGAAGTGGCTATGAAATTCGGACAACACGATAGTACAAAAACCACAAAACAAGTACAAAAACAAATTGAGCATTTTCCATGTTTAAAATACCTGTAAAGAAGATTCTCGTTTTGATTTTTTTTGCATAATTATATATTACTATTGATTAAGACTCGTACAAAACATATTTGCGGTTACTTACAAAAGATACAGTAATAATTCTTCCAAATTACCATTATTATTGTAAACATTTCTCTTCCAAGCCGCGCTGTAGAAGATATTAAATTAAGCAAATAAAAGACAGAATGTGTGTTACTAGATGTAATCAACAAGAACAATTTTACAGAGAAATGTTGCTCTGCTCTATTGAAGTCAGATGACAATTGTGTGGAACATGAATAAGTTGTTTAGTCTCAATTTGAAATATGTGTCAGAAAAGAAACAAACACGATTTAAGTGGCATTGTTATAAACATTTAAACAATTAGGTGGAATTGTATTTAATTGTACCTACTAATTTATTTATTTATTATATTATTTATTTTTAAATAAATCATTATGTATAAAATAACCCAGATTTAAATCTTGTATTTCTATTTTATAATTAAATGTAATTTAAATTTTTAGCTGACATATTCATTACGCCCAAGTAAGTATAAGAAAATAAAAACACATTGAAATACAGAAAAATCAGTTGTGACCACCACCAACGAATATATGGTGAGTATATTTTAACGTGCGACTTAAGTTTAAAAAAATTTACTGATCTGTTAGTGTCATTTCCTGATAGTCCAACGTCAATATTATATCGCCAGCGCCCGTTCTAGCTTTTTCGTTGCCCCGGGACAAATTAACAAATTGCCGCCCCGTTAAACATGTGTGTACTTTTTAAAAATATCTTTATTTTTAATAAAAATCAAATGGTTTTAAATTATAATAAAACGAATATTTATACAGTGTGTGCAACGAAACGCGGATTATAGTACTTTAGCATGGGATTTCAAATAATTGAGGGTACTCTCTCTCTCTCTCTCTTGATTAAATATAAACATTTCCTTCAAAATCAGGAAAATTAGCATGTTAGAAAAAAGGATTTTTTTATAATTATAAGGATTGATGATGTGTGTAAGTAAGTACCAATATATTTATTGTTTTATTACTGAAAGAATTATTTTTGTTTGTATTTTTTATGTGACACGAACTGTTTCATTTTATGTGATTTCATTTTTGTATGGTATTAAAATTATTAAAAAAAATTAAACATAATCATTTTTACTTCATCCTGAGAATATCACCCGGATCCGCCACTAAATACAATACAAGTAAAATTTATTACAAAACAAGTACCTCAGGTAAAATAAAAGCTATAAATAAATATTTATTTAAGCTGCAATGGGGAAGTTTAGCGATTTTTTTTTTATTTTATCAAGTTTGCCCTCAAAAGTGATATTCTACATTTTATTTCACCCAAAGATGCCCAGATTTCTCAAAAAATGAAATTTAATACAAAAATGACGTCAGAGTGGCTCGCGAAGAACGTATCGTCTATTTTAACCAGCGCGCGCTGGGTTCCCATGGCAACAGAGAAGCGTGTGGTGTAATGCCTCAAGATACAACCTACGTTCAAAAAGTCAGATCTCACCATCCCTTCTGCGCAAGCGCATAACTCACTTGTGACGTCAGAGTGGCTCCAAGATATATCATTAATTAAAAATAATCGGCAACATAATTTTAATTTTCAATTACATTTTAAGTTATAATTATTCATATACTTACGACTAAAAGATATTTCACATCTAATTTCGACCACGCTAAACTTCCCCATTATATTTTTCGCGCGACCAGCCGAAATAACTTCAAATAATGTTAAAATATTTGTAAAATGTAGAACACTCGACTGTTCAAATTTATTTATTATCAATTCTTTATAGTTAATTTTGCCCGTTGCGTGGCGAACAAATGTATATGATTTGCATAATTACCCTGCTAGTAGGATAGCGTTATTTTCTGCAACATTCCGTTGACATTGATAACCAAAAAATAAATGTTCTCAGAACCTCATGAGTTACGGCTTATGTTGCTATGGAAGTAAATTATATTTATGTGAACGGAGGCGCAATAGTTATTTACGTATAGAGGGCCGAAAGAGAAGGTTTACGCCTGAGGACGAAATTTGAAGCTCGAGGTATAGCTGAGGGCTTGTCCACAAGCGTAAATTTCTTTCGGCCTGAGGTATATACATTTTACCGCAGACAAACTATGTCTGTGGTTTTTAGGCACTACTGCTATCAAAAAGAATGTAATTTTTAATTACAAGATGACATGCCAAAAACATTACAGAGATGCGTTGCATTTTTAACCTCGAGTTTATGGTGTAAACAACGTAAGCAAGTTGCAAATAAATGAAAATTTCAAATGTTAAGCATTGTTAAAAAATGAACGGCAGTCTTAATATTGAGAATTTATTTCAAAACCAACGTTTCGACTATTCTGTAGTCTACTACTGTAGAATAGTCGAAATGTTGGTTTTAAAATAAATTGTCAACATTTTAAGACTGCCGTCCAATTTTTACTTCCTTGACATTAAATATTATAATTTTATATTTCAGAAATAATTCAATAATTACGAATAAATGTCCTCGTTATTATATAAGTTATAATAATTGGGAACAAAATTACCACACCCAAAATTTTGGGTACGGCGGGATGTTGTTATACTTTTGAATCAAGTTTTCTCTAGCTACTAAACAAATTTCAAAACCAGTTCGTTCATAATTCAAGAACCGTTAAAATATTAATTTCAACACGCGCACGTACAAATTATTTAACTAGGTTTAGATTTTCACGCCTATTTCCATCTTCGGAAAGAAGAACGAATAAACAGAGGAACAAACAGTTCGCTTAAAAAATTATGCTGGAATTCAGACTTTTATATGTATTATTTATATTCTAATAACGGGCAGTTTTGGTCCAGTGGTTAGCGCACGCAACTTTAGACTGTTCGAGTTCAAATCCTTAATTGATGTTTGAATAAGTGACGTAGAACATTTTTTTGCATAAATAATATTATGATGCAATGAAAAATCAGATTCATAGTGCATTTTACAATGGTAAAAAACTGGATAGGTATAGTATATTTAGTAAAATTATTAATAATTTTAATGCATCCTATAAACTTCAATCTAATGAACCATTTTTAACTACCTTTATAAATTTTTCGTCAACCAAGATATTGGAGCACTCAAATCAGGTGTTAATAAATCATTCCATTGCGGTAATAGACTAGAATATTTTTTTGATATGTCGGTCCTTCAAAATAAACGAACAAAAAAAATAAGTAGAAAAAATATCGTAAATGTTTGATTCAGAAAAATAAGTTTAGAGTTGTGTTGTAAAATGACAATTGAACAAATTGACAATGAACGTCATATCAGTGTCAACAATATAAAATCTCCAATTTTTGGAAACTACAAATAAGCCGCTAAACGAAAAAAATATTATAAAGAACTCATTTCATAATAATTGTTGATTATTTTGTACGAAGAATAAACCTAAAATGAATTGACAATGAGGGTTATTTTTTAATAAAATTATATGATAGATGTTCTCAGTATAACCAGGGATTCAACGTCATGGGACACCGCGCACATTTTAAATATTTTTTCTACGTCTGTAAAAATTATAGTAACCATATTTCAAGAGAGTGAAAAATGAACTCATAATTCACTCTTCTCGACCAGTCAGAGGACCAGAAATCAATTATTTTCGTTTATTTTAAATTTCTATGGCCGTCTGATAGCTGACGATATATGTAGTCGTTTGTCATTATGTATTTTTATGTTGTCAATCTTCTAAAATATTTATGCATTATTTTTGAATTTACAAAAGTAGTCTTTGGTCATTATTCTTCTATGGCTCGTGACGCAAATTTCTTTTCGTAGATAATGCCTATCGTAATCCCTTGTATAGTAATATAATAATATATAGGCCTGGATTTAAGGGTGGGCAAACTGGGCTGCAATCCAGGTGCCACTACCAAAATGGGGCCCCTACCAAGTTAACAATTTTGTCAACATTTTACATTACTGGAAAATAAGAAAAAGACGACGTGAAGAACACCAAAATTTGTGTATTTGTAACTTTATCATTGTGCAACGGAATGACTATATTTTTGATAGGAGAAAATAATAGTGTATTTAGTCGAAAACTATTTATATATAATTTAATAAGAAAAAAAAGGTGCGGGATCCTTTTCTAAACGTATAAGTCATCTTGAGAATTTATCTTGTTTTCATGATAACAAATTGCCCCGCAGAAAAATCTCAAAATTAAGAATAAGAAAAAAGAGGCTGAGAACTGTTATACTTAATCGAACAACGTCTAAAATATTATCTAATACTTTTGAGCATCAACAATGATATTTAGAGTATTATCTTATGAAGATATTATAAAATATTTTACAAATAAAGCAAGAAAAGTGCCAAAACAAAATTTTTTGTTAATCATTACAAAATTGGTTTTATTTCACTGGATAATTAGTAAAAAAAGAAAAAAAACTTTTGGAGTAGCAGTCATATAATGAAATCAACTAATACACCAATGTTTCGACTGTAAACAAGTCTTCATCAGGGCAATAAATGGTATAAAAATGATTCAAGTATTTATTAAATTAACAATTTATTAAAAAAAGATCATAAAATATAGATTTTCAATTTTTATTCTATGTTGAAAAAAGGGCCCCCACCAAACTTTTGCCTAGAGCCACCCACCTACATAAATTCGGTCCTGGTAATATATATTGAACATTATTACATTCTTATAACATATTTAATTTGTATTTTATATTTGTGCATATAATTTAGTCCAAATTCATATGAGACATAATATATTAAGGAAAATAAAAAAATATTGAAGATTTCTTTAATGAAAATTAACAATGTAATTAATTTGTTTATTTGTCTTAATATAAAGTTTTTACTCAAATATTTAACTCACACGTCGTTAAGAGTACTATAATTTTTTCCCATAAAACTTTAAACAATGCTCTTTGTAATCTTAACGGCTATTGTTATTATATTCTGCAGTGTTCCAAAATTCTGTGAGGAATTTCTACAAATATTTGTCAAATATCAGGTCACTTTCCTAACCCTGCCTTATGTGACCTTAACATTAGTAAAGTATCGTTGTCGCTCAGCGAGAGTTAAAGCAAACAGCGTTTATTATGCACACAAGGAGGACTATTTGTGAGGTATTAACACATTTTATACAGACAACAAGAATGAAAGTTGGTGCTCATTTTTTGTTCCGGATAGAGAATGCGTGCACTCTTGACAGATTTAATTGATTTTCTTATAGATTTATCAATAACAACCGAAAAGTAGAACATTGCGTAAAAAGTTTAACTAATTGTTATAAATCTTTACGTATAAATCAAAAATTTAATTATATTTTTTTTATTTTACTATTTTATTTTTGTTAGTTTTTTAATAATATCATCACATTAACTTGATAGACCTTGAAAAAAACAAAAATCAATGTTATTCTTTAATCTGAATGGCAACAAACAGTTCTCATTTATAATAAATAACAAATATTACAAGTTTATTAGAGGTCTCTTATAAGAGTTATTAATGAGTCAAAGGCATTATGATAATGTTTATACCCTCGAGTATAAATATGAGGTGCTGTTCCATGTATCAAATAATATTTTTTCACGCCACCTTTGACTTAAACATAATTTAATTCCAAAGCAACATAAGTTGTATGTGAATGACAACATTTATTATTTGGTTACTATTCTCGTACAGTACACGGGCGTCGAGTAAATGGGCGTATCGAGACCCATGCCCCCCAAGAAAAAAATCCGTAAGGACAATGGCCCCAAGACCCAAAAAGATATTGCCCTTAGCGCAGCGAATTGTTATTATTTTAAAGAATTATTGCACAACCTTCCATTATTTAGTAACTTACTACTACCATAAAATGGATGTGCGTTACACCCTTAAAAATATTACCAGTGAATTCCTCGCATCAAAGAACCTACTTACACAAATTTTAAATTTAAAGCAGGAATGGTTTGATCGACTAGATGTTAATAAAAGCAAAATACTTTATTGGAGTTGCAGTCATTTAATAAAGTATTTTTCTTTCAATTTTAAAATTTCCACAGCAACATGCCTATGACCGGTAATAATGCGCGTCTCAGGACATACCAGGGATCCTGCGACGCTAGAACTCAGTCCCGCTGTGAGTAGCGCCGTGGAGGCACCAGTTCTCTATGCCTTTTCTCGTCTGGTAGTCTAGCTAGACCGCCTTCCAGAGCATCCGGTAGCTGGAAGGTGATCTAGCTGAGCGTCTGCTCTAATTCTTGGCTGCTGAAACCAGAATACATTCTGACTGTGCTCTGGTTTCAATGGGTCAGAAATTAGAACACACAGAATAGTTTGCTCTAATTCTAGGTCTGCTGAAACCAGAGCCCATTCTGGAGCAGTTTTAGCTGCTCTGATCTCAGTGGGTCAGGTCAGGTCATCCATTAATTTCCTACAAAAATACTGTGATTCTTGGCCACCTTAAACAGCGTATTTTGCTGTGGTTAATTTCCTCGGGAATACCAATACCAATCAATTAAAGTTGCACCAATCAGGCTCCCAAGGAGACATTTTCCTTAGCGCAGAATTTTTTTACACCAGTAATGAAGCTGTAGATTGTTATTATTTTAAAAATGATTTTATATCATTTACTGAGAGATTTGATGTAAGTTAGGTGCTCAATGCACAAAAACTTGTTAACGTAGACTAGACGGACACTGTACTCATATAGAAAAGAAGAGAAAATAAAATTAATTTTTAGTTTCCCTTCATTTCTTTCTAGTATTTATTTTTTCTTGTAATTTTATGTTTGATGATAACATTATCTTTAGCTCCGCATACTCTGCCTCAGTTCATACCTCTTTGAATATTATAATGCAGTTTCATTCCTTATAGCTTAAATAACTACATGTTGACCTATAATATTTAATAAATTAATAACAGATCACAAATTTAAAATATAATTTGCGACATAGTCAATATCAATTCATAATACCGGTGTAAGAATACTTCAGATTCCATTGTGTACCTTGAATTAATGTCATTAACAAACAATAGCATTAAAATAAATTAGTTCTTTTTTGCAACAAATAATTTCTTATTTATGTCGGTTTAATGTTGAGTTTTAATAATGTTAAATTATTATTAGAAAATCATATCAATATTATTGCCGAAAATTTTATGATATGTTGATGCAATTGGTCATTAATATAATTTTTTGATTTCATGCAGGTCTAGTAACGGTTTAAATTAAAATTTCCGATTTCCTTTTCGATTAATAAACCAGTTCTGGTTTATGTTTTTAAGAGAAAATAATTTTCAGGATCTCAAATTATAAATCCGATAATTTGGTACATACCCACATAGTGAAATCATTTTAATTATATATTATAATTTTTAACCGTTATCAATTGTCATCTCAAAGGTATTTATGAATAGAATTTAGAGAGTAAACAGTAAAAGGATTTGGGAGCAGTTAATGTATGTATGTATTACAATCCGCATTAAATAGTCTATTATACTAATATGTAGATCAATATATCCATAGACGCGACCTTTTTTTTTATAAAAAATAAGGATTCAACTGTATGATTATCTATTTTAATTACATAGACCTACAGTGGGAAAAAATTGCACATTATGTTTTTTTATAATTATGTAATTCAATAGAAATGAATACAAAAATTTGTTTTATTTTATTAGAAGTCAACAAATAAAAACAAAAAATAAACTTATAACAAAAACCGAAAATTTGGTAGTCGAGAAAGTATTTGCAAAAACCAGTAGAAGAAACCGGATCTAATGAAAATAAGAAAACATAAGGCTATCCGAAAAATATAATGAACGAGATCATCGATAATTTGAGTAATAAATACTTACACATTATCAGTAAAAATTGCACAATGGAAACCAAATAAGGAATTAGATAAAGAACATATTCAACCTACTTTGCAAATATTTTTTATCTACTATTTATATTACCCATTGCTGAGCTGTGCAGATCGGAGTCATCACTAACATCGGTAATATTATATTTATACCGCAAAGAACGTTTACAAAACTTCTACTGGATAGTGTACCACGGGGGTTATTTTTATGTAGGAAATAAATTGACTATTGTCATTGTTATATAGGAAAAGGCACTGTATCCTCCCTACTTCCAATAGGTAATTGTAAAGAGAGGCTATGTCGTAGAAGAGTGAAGATAGTCGCAAGAGAAGCAGTTAGTCGAGACGTTATGTTTATAATTCCCCTCAATCGTAAATATGACGTGGTTCAAAAAGCAAAGCACTTTTGCCGTCGAAACTTACTTTTCAAAAAACTACTGAATACAGCGGTGCAGCATGCGTTTCGTACTCACTATCAAATCCCCTCTCGGGGTTTAATTGTCGACCAAAAATCTGTTCTGTTGGGGATGGACAACTTCAAAGAAACAGCGTGTCTATGAAAAGAAATGGGCGACAACGGACCTCTCGAACACCGAAGAATTGGTCCTTACTTTTTTTAAAAAAGAAATCTCGCATTACCGTGAATTCTGTTCGGGCTCCACTTTTTGAAGAATTTAATGCAGGAAATGTCAGCCCACACAGTTCGAAATTTAATGGCTATTTAAAAACATATGTTCCCCGGCCAACTGACCTCTGTAAGACTCGATATTTCGTGGCCCTATGCTCACTGGATTAACGCTCGGTTACTATTTTTGAAGGGGTATTTAAAGACTGAAGTGTTTAAGCATCGTCCCAGAACCCTACAAACCCTGAAGGATGCAATTCGCTTGGAAATAGCCCTCATATGAAAATATATATTTCATAGAGATATGCAAAATAATGGCCACCATTTGCAAGAAATAATTTTTAAAACTAGGTTATTTAAAACTCCCCGTGTTATAATTGAAGAAACCAAAAATAAAACTTTTGTAGGTCTACTAGTTTTTTTTTATTCACCATCAAAACTGTATTTATGTACATATTTTTATATTTTTATACCTGCAGATTGAGAGGCAGTGGGTAGAGTGACCGGCATTTATTTATTGCGAGAAAGCAGAAAATACAGAGTATTGTTCAAAATAAATACAAAAAAATAAATTTTGTTTCTTAAGTTTTTGTATTATCAAACTTGAACTAGTTTACCCAAATTTCACTAAAAATATACCAACAACTTTCTTCCAAAAATTTAACGTTTTCAAGTATCCAGTTTACTTAAATATTTTAAGCAAGGCAATGGATTTTCGGGCCACATTTTTGCCTGTTGTTGAAATTGTCAACAGAGACAAGCAAACACAGGTTTTGAGTAGGTCAGCGCAAGGATGGGCTGAGTTAATTTCATGAGCAAACTTGCCGAGGCGGCCCTTGTATGATTCAACATTTGAACATGTGTGAATTATGCTCTCTGGTGGGGAAGATGTGACAAAATGTTTTGTATATAACAGACAGGAATTACTCCTTCGACAAGACACAATACGAAGTCATCATGGTGTACAGTGCAGTGGTTGTGGTGCTCTTGGTTTTGGGGTTGGCGGCTACTCAGGCGGTATGTCACATATTCAACCATTGCAGAACTTAAAGCCAATGTTTTGCTACCATTTACAACTTACATTATTAAGGACCGATTTATCCACCTCTGTTTAAAGTACCTTAAGTGAGGTTTTAATGCGATATTTTTTCTATTAATCGACGTTTAATGTTACCGGCACTATAATCGGAGGTAAAAAATCGGCCCTTAATATATTAGCCTTTATCTTGATAGAGCTTCAAATGGTAGCGAAATATGGCTTTAGTAAAAATTTTACAAATAATTGAGGTCATTCCCTAAATCATTCATGTCTATGAAGTCTAACATTCACTTTATTACTTTTACATAAAAAGAGTTTTTAAAATAGTATATTATATACTGAGGGGCTAAAAGGCATGATTTAATCCTGAGAGTGAAATAATCAGTTGACGGATTAAAGACACTTTAGAGTTTTGTTATATATACTATTTTTTGCACTTCCACATATAAATTTTAAAATAATAATAATTTGGTTATATTTATATAATTGCCAAATATATAAGAGCTTTGAAAACAATACATCATAAAGCACATTTTTTTAGTAAGCTAGGTTAGGTTACATACATATACATACTTGTTTCAGTGATAACATAATGCTTATTTATTAATTTAATCACCCAGGGATTAGACTAGTAAAGTAGACTTTTACTCCCAGAAGTCGAAAATGTATTTTAATTGCTCCAATGTTAAAAATAATTACTCTTGTGAAGAATTAATAAACTCAAATGAGCTTTATACGAATCACAAAATAAAAATGATACATTGGCAAATAGCGATAAAATAGTGATTTTTACACGATTGGGTAATTTTTAATGTTTACCGATTGGATTTTCAGAGCATTAAGTTTTGTTTACAATTTACTGATTTGTAAATGATTTATTATTCAAAAGGCAAAGATTAATTTAAAAATGACAATTCTAAACATAAATTTCACAGTACTAAATAAAAATAAATACTCAGGTCCCAAAACAGAGTACGTATAAATAAAACGAAACAGAATTTGTTAAATCATTTAGTAGAATTACACTCGAGTTTTTAATTTATCTGCAATGTCATGATTTTAATAGTTTTTTTGTTAAATTTCTAGATAACAGGATCTTCTTGCAAAGAGAAATTTATCTGAAATATAAAAAGATGTTGTGTAATTATATTTACATCATTTTAATCGCCGTGGACTTGAACTTGGAGTTTCTGAATGGCAAGGTCTAGAAAGGAAAGTTTTTCAATAACTTTCAAATTTTGTCTCGTAAGAAAAAGTAAATATTTCATTCAATAAAAATCGCTTCAAAAATTATACGTGTCTGGTTCTTTCGGGTTTGTTCGGAACGGTTTCACTTTTTTTTGTTTGTTAGAAATTAGAATTAACACAAAGATTTATCGTAAAATTAAGAAAAAAATAACGTTATTTTAAGAGAATAGCATACATTATAAATTATAAAAGAACCTGTTTCTTAGTTAGAAATACTTCTTGAAAAGATTGATTTTTTTATTGTGATTATTTGTGAGATTGTGATAAAAGGATTTACTTCTTTAGTAAAGATAGTTGTCTGTATTATGAGCTCACTTTTATGAGTGCTTTTGTTAAAAATGACGTTTGACCTCATAAGATTATAATGTAAAATCATTTTTCCTAAAAGTATGTTCGTAATTCATAATATGGGACAATTAATCTACTAAAATAAAGTGATTTTCTAATAAATTGAAGTCTTTTATAAAATTTAATAATCGAATAATATCCTAAAAGATAAAAAATACAAGATTTCCGTGTTTCATAAAAATTTAACTTACTTAACTTTATAAGTTTCGGTTTAGGTTACGTTTTCGGCCGAAATTATAAGAGGAGCCAAATATTTGATTACGGTTCTGGTTTCGCCTGAAAATCGTGTTTCGGTCGGACACTAATAAATAATAATATACAATAAAAACAAAATTATATTTCAGTTTGCAATTAAGTTCTGAATGCATTTTTAAACAGGTGTTAAAAATAATTTTAAAAACATTATTTATGACCTGTTAGAATTTTTTGTGACTAAGACTACTTTTTCATATTAATTATAGTGAATGCATTAAATATTTCAAGCGCTTCCTACAGCTTCACAATTTATATTTTTAGTTTTATATTAGTACATTTAAATATAACGAACCTAATTAAAAGGCCATTTTAAAATTTATAATTAAGAATTTAATAATAGAATACATTTATTAAAATTCTGTAAAATATATTCAGATATAGGAAAGATTCACCTATGAAGTATGGAATAATAAGTATGTTTTTAAATTGTAATAAATATTACAAGAGCTATAAAATTCTAAATTTAAAGTGCTAATAAAATTATTTTTTATGTTACTTCTAAAATAGTATCGCTTACTAATTAAAAATGATCCCAACATTGAAATGTGAGTGAAACTTAAATTAATCTGCCTATTAAGATGAAGCAGATACGGTTTGAAAGAACTAGATACATTCTTATTAGAAAGGAGCGTTGGATTTGCATTTATATGAATTTTATTTTCAGGTGGCGAATGAGGAACGTAAGGTAAGACCAAGATCAAGAGCTGGAGCTGGAGCTACTTAACATGTTAAACTGACATCCGTGTTGATCTTTTAATGTTCTCGCAGAATTAATCAAATTAAATGAACAAGTTTTTCTAAATTGAAAATCCATTAGTTATTTTTACACTTTAGCTGCAAACACGCACACTATTTTAACTGTTTGTAACCTAACATACATTATTCTATTTATTAACATATCCGTTTTTATAAGCCATTTTGAACTTTAACAGTCGCAGTAAAAGGTATTAAGAAATAGTGATAATATATAAAGAAATATTCTTATTTTTGTCAAGAAAAATAATTATAATATTTAAGATACTAAAGAAATATTTCTTGACCAAGCGTTAAAGTCTCCATTTCTATGATGTATTTAGCAAAACATTCAAAGATTATTTTTTTCAAAGTCTAAGTTTCTGGTATAATTATGTATTTTTATAAATTTAATTTAAAATATAGCTGATAATATTACCAAAAAATTTTCATCGGAGATAACAAGCAAAGTAATTCAAAGGTGAAAAATCAGGTGTAATTAAATTTAAACAAAATAATAACAATAATACAATTTAAATTACAATCGCTTCACGAGTTAAAGTGATCCAAAGGCATTTCATTTGCACCGATATTTGAACTTATCCAATCAATCTGTCTCTACTAATCTAACTGAACCAACTTGCAAAGGGAATACCACGATACTTGGAATCCAGTTCATCCTACTCTTAAATATCTAAACTATTAAAAATAAGAAATTGTGAAAATTTAGGCTTCTCCGAGACTCGAACTCTGTTCTGCACTTATTAATAAACCCAACGTTTTAATAATATTCATATAATATAAAAAAGTATCTAAAAATTATAATAATAAAAAAGTTACATTTTTTAATATTTTACAGACGATATGTTTGATTATTTAAATCTATTTGAAAAATTGACAAAAATATGAATAAAACAAGTAGTAAATTAATAATATTTTTGTAACAAAACTACTCGCATAAGCACATTAGGGGAATGGGAAACAAATACTTATTTCTTCATTGAACTATGATAAACAGTTCCTTAGTTGAGAATACTCTCTCATCTAAATTTTAATTAAGTTGTCAAAAATATACGTTATTTTATTGATGCTATATTTTTCTACTATTCTATGATTAAGGTAACCGGCACTTTATCCAGAGAAGAAAAAGCGGTCCTTAGTGTACATATTTATAAATTAAAATAATCATTGGCCGGTTAGTTAGAAGCCAACTATAAATTGTAGGTCCATATACTTTTATAACTGTTAGGCATTAAAATTATTATCAAACCATTTCATGTAATACTTGTCCCAGAACTTCAAACGAATATAGTGTCATAGAAGAAAGACATTTAAAACTGTATGTCAATATATTTCATATATTTGCATAGGAGTCTCCCACGGTATTTGGAGCAGAAAAATGTTCGGAAGTCAAAGGAATCGACAATGCCGTTACATGCGTAGCCATGTCCACTCTTCGCAGACTTGAAGACATGTCTATCAAGGAAAACATTGAAATTATGCCGGGCGTTGTCCTAACCAGGTAGTGACCAACTACTCTAAACGAAACTATGAAGTACAGCTTGATATATTTACAGCGATATTCCTAAAGCCGAACGAGAATCTAGGCAGAAGAGAACTATGGCTCTTCCCAAAACCGCGGAGGAGAGAATTAGCAAGATCTTCGATATGATGTTCAATGTCATGAACAACTTATTTGCAGGAAGAACTTTGAAGATTAAAATGGGAGAAAATACAAACAACTCTATCATGCGAGCATTTGAAGAAGGTAACGTATTAAAATTTAATTATGTAATTTACTAAATTCAAAATAAAACAATATTGTTTTCAAAGATTATTAGTTCAAAAAAAAATTAAAATTAAAAATATCAGTTATGATATTATTATAAGTCGTTTGAAAAGATATAATCAAGAAATAAGAATTGTTGAAAAATTGGACCATCCAATTACATTCTGTAGTTGCTCTGTTTAGTACCTTTTATTTTATTATTAGTTAAAAAATCTTTAATAGAAAATAAAAATATGGGCTCCTTTCCTTAAATTTGGGGACCGCTTAATGCTAAATCCGGCTCTGTTCACCAATTTTTATACATATAACAATATCGTGAAGTTCGGAATCCACTATAAACTGTGGGATCCTTTAAAAGCAGAAAGCTGACAAATTGTTAGTACATTTTGTCACATAAGTATCTTAGCTACTTGAAGCTCTGTTCCATCTAGGAATTTAGTGCCACAGTAGATGATTCTCGTTGTTAAGATAAAATATATTCAATGAAAGAAGTTTAATTTTTTGAATATTTTTTATAAATTTTATTAATAAACATTTCTATTATTTTTAACAAAGTTTCAATATATGTGCATTGTATAAAATCTTCAGTAGTTTTTAATACACTATGCTTAAAACTATTAAATTTATTTTGACAATTTCTTGATGTTTAAAGATTAATTTAGATTTATTAAATTTCGAAGATATTTATTAGAATTAATTTTAACAAATACTTTACAAAATATGGTTACTTTAATTTTTTTAAATAAATTCTATATGAGTTCTATTATTTTGTATTATTGTTTCCCACAAAATAATACTATAAGGAACAATGTGGAACAAAAACAAGACATATTTTCCTCAATTTTCAGGAAAATATTAAAATAATCCTTACAAATAAAAGTGTCCGACTATTTTATCTAACAATGTAGTTTTAATTATTTATATTTTATTATTATTAGAATATTATGCTATTTTGTAAACCTTATTTTTACAGGACGGGGTAAAATGAAGAAACTAGCAGGCCCTCTTATGATGGCTTTGGGAGCTAAATTGATCGCAGTTGTCCCCATTCTAATAGGAGGATTGGCCCTGTTTGCATCCAAAGCCTTCTTAGTCAGCAAACTGGCTCTAGTTGTTGCTCTAATCGTAGGCGCTCAATCCATTTTCAGCAGTGGAGGAAGCCTATTAAGCCGGGTAAGCAATTACAGGTTTACATTTATAAAATAAATAAAACATAACTAAGAATATAATTTTTAATAGAAAGTACATGATAGATACAAATTTACAAGTAGATAAATTACTATTTCCACAACCGTTACTCGTTCCTCAATCAGTATATGTCAGGGAATACGTAATAAATCATTGAGGATGCATAAATAATCACCATCCTGTATTTACTTAAAATTGCTATGAGACTTATAATTTTAAAATTTATATATTATTTATATAATACTTACACGTTGTAACATGTAATCTGTATTCATGAAACAATTATTGACAGCTTTTTCTATTGTTTCGAATGTGAGAACTAGTACTATAGTTTTTGTAGCTAGTGAATTTTTTATTTGTAGTAGAAATTATAAATTAACCATATTTCAATGAATGAAAGAGCAAAAACTAACAATTGATTTTAAGTACTTTTACGAAATCAACTATATGCCATTAGTTTCGATTTTTTAAAGGAAATATATTTCAGTATATGATTTTAGATATTACAGAAAAAGTTTCACATTATTATTATTATTTGCGCTCTACATTGTCATTTTCATTAAATTGGTAAAGAGTAAAAATAGATAAATTTCCAAAAAAGTACAAAAACTTGTACTAAAATAATAATTATGATTTCGGTTTTATGTCTATTTGAAATTTTGATTTGATTTCTTTAAACAGTTTCGGTTCTAATTTTGTTTATCAGTTCTGATTTATTCATATTCTCGTAAAAAGATCTCAATAATACATATTATTATATTTTTAGTATGATTTTTAGTGATTAATTGTCATTGTCGTTTTTGATCTTATTTCTTTTGCTCTAGTTTGGTGGTGGCTGGAACAACGGTGGCAACTACGGTGGCTGGAATAACGGCGGTGGATACGGAGGAGGCCACAACTACATCGGAGCTTACGGAGCTCCAGCCTGGGGATCTGGAGCATCAACATCCCAAAGCTACCCCTACGCCAGAAGTCTCAACGACGCACAGGATTTAGCATATTCATCTCATAAACAATAATAAATGTATAAATGATTATTTATTTATTTATTATTAATAAACTAGCTTAACCAAATTTTGAACTTTTCATTTTTCCAATTATCAAATTTTAAAAATCAAAAGCACATTTTTATAACAGGTACGTATAAAAAAATATATGCAGCTTTTATTTGAGTAAGGCTACTCTTTTTATAATTATAATAAAACTAAAAATATCTCTAGTGATCATGTCAATATAGATTAGTTCGGATAAGATCGGTCAAGTTCGCTTTTAGACTGCCGTTTTTATAAAACGTTTTTTGAAATTCAATTTAAAAAAATATTTTATGCAACCAGATTGACAATGACAATAATACAAAGAGTAAAATATAAAAAAGTGATTCAATGCAGACATAAATAAAGGGCCAATCTGAGGTTCTCACAACCAGAGTTCGTATCCCACCGAAAGTAAAATTCTTTACTAACTATTTTTCACTTTTTCTCATAAAGCTAGATTCTACAGAGAACTCTCCAAGCAACTTGTGTACCTGGGAAGTGTCATCTGTACACCTGTCTTTATAAAAATGATCTCTTAAATATATACACATATTTATGCCGCAGAGAAAAAAAAAAATATTTTCCAACCCTAATTTTTATTATATATGAGTTCTTGTTGCTCTTTTTAGAAGTAGAAAATTACAACTATTCAAATCGAAAAGTGACTTGTTTATTTAAGTTTTCACGGTTGTCAAGGAATTTTATAAATTCACTGACTACTAAATACTTTCAAATGAGTAAATGTCAATTCTTATGATTTTTAAATTTACGTTTTTCGTTTTTAATTTTATTTGAGGTGTGAAATACACATCAAACAGAGAATTATTTTTCCCTCTGGTTTATTGGAAAATCTTGCAATTTTATCTCAGTAGATGTAGAAAAGCAACATAGCCCGCTTTGTCTAAATGGATGGGTCATCGCACAGCGGCTTGTATGTACTACCCTTGCAGAGACTGTAGGTTTAGAATATACACAACTAAAGTGTAAGTAAAACATGTCGCGGTACAAATACCTACCTTTGTACTTGAGATTTTGTTCCTACTAGGAATGTCGTGTCATAGAATGAATGTATAAATGTATTTTATTTAGAATATAATAATTTATTAAATTCAACATAAAAAACATATATAAAAACTGGTACAAATAGGTATTTATATTAGGGTACAAGTTAGCAAGAAAAGTGAAAAGTAAAGTAAAACAGCAACTGACATCGGGCGATGTAGAATTGTGGTTGTTAGAGTTGCAACCTATGATGTATTACATACCAAAGTAAAGTCCAGTATTATATAGGTAAGTATGCAAAAAATTCTGGTTTTGGCAGTGCGAAAACAAGCAATATATAAACATAAACCAGGATACATATGTAGCTTACAAACTTAAAAACCTTTTTGTTAATTCTCCTAACACTTCTTTTCGCCTTTTGCAAGCTAATCAGCCACCAGTTCATACAAATCACGTTCGTAACAGAATGTTGAACTTGTAATTCTTATTGAACACGAATCCCCTCTTTATATCACACCAATATAAAGCGCCTAACAAAAGAACCCTTCGTATTATCATTTGTCACTCAACAATGTATAAAGCAATTTTTATTCTAGCCTTTTGTATATCGTTCGCGCTATCAGAAACAATTGATAGCATCTATGAAAAGTGTGGGACGAATGTGAAATGTGCGGAGAAGAAAGTTATTAACATCATAGATGAATATGATAACAAGGCAAGGATTAATTTACTGGGAGGGCTCGTAACAATAGAGAAGAACGGAGAAGAAGCAGATATTCCAAAAAGTGAAGATGTGATAGACAGATTTGTAAGATATTTGTCATCACATGAACTTAAATTTAAATTTCCAAGTGCTGAAGCAAGGAGTTTAATATCAGGTAAATATTAATTTATATTTAATAACTAAAAATATCGGTAAACAACGTGCAGAACGACAATGGGGTTTTTAAGATAATGACAAATACATTAAAATTAAATAGATTATTATTATTTGTGTAAGGCTATTCTTTTTATAATTATAATGAAACCAAAAATAAATTTTTATTATTCAAAAACACTTTTAAAATTCAAAAAGTTGGAGTGTTTATTTTTTCACCTCTGGTAAATTATAATTTCAATTTAATAAATAATAAATGTCAGTTATACAAAGTGGTTTTGAAATTAATGTCAGTCAATGTAAAGTTAAGTAGTATGACCTGTATAGATTACGAAACATATTTTTTTTTTAATTCGCATATTTAAGGGTAGTTTTCATGAAACTAACATTTTTGGTGCCACTGGACCACTGGCATCGCTTTTGCATCATTTATCTATTATACAAATATTTTCTTTAAAAGTACTATTTAATTTAATTATTAAAAATAATAACTTAAGCAACTAATTTTGAATGTATTTTGATAAAATATGGTATTGTTAATGAAATATTAATTAAAACAGCAGTAAAAAAGTTTCCTTAAGAAAAGTCAAATTTTCTTTTTTCGAATTAAAAAAAAAAATCTTTCTCTTTCGTAATCTACACATTTCATACTACTTAGTACTTACCCTTAAATTTATGACATTAACTTCAAAACAACCCTGTAGCTATAGTGTAGACGAGAAAATAATCAATGTTGGTAAACAACTAAGTGAATTTATAAGAACGGAGAAATAATATAAGTAATAAAATTTAAAAAATTGGCGTATATACATATTTGATATAAAATCTCTCCCTAGATACTGAATTGCTGAATAATTGAATTCATTGATATATATTCATTGTAATAGCAGTGACGTCATATTTAATTTATTAACTTATTTCTTGTGCCATTATATTTTACTATTTACAAAATAGCGTATTTTATATTTTTATTTAAAAATTAGTATATAAAAAAACACTCTCCATATGGGCTGTAAATGCCTGAAGATAACTTTTAGTAGCTTGTGAACTCATTTTAATTATCAAATGCAAGTGAAAATTTAAACAATTTTTTTGGATTATTAATTGAATATAAATTAGCTTTTTTTATTTGCTGATTGATACTAGTGTAAAAAAACTTTTAATTGTTTCGCCCAGATAAAAATTCCTACATCATATGAAAAATTACTAAAAAGGTATGAACAGTGTTATAAAATTTATAGATTTTATATGGACCACTCAATCAATTAAAATGCAATTAATTGAGTTGTAAATGTTAGTTGTATTTTATATTTCACTAAATCATATTAAAATAGTAAGCAGTATAAATGTTTAATTCTTAATTAAGCAATTTTAATTTCTGTGTTAAATTTTACAAACAATTTTTCTGTAACCACAACATATTAATATGTAATTTTGTTACAACTTTCTAGACTACAAATATTTTTTATTTTAAATTATCTATTTAATATTTGCAAACGAAATGCACATATAAATAGGTTTCGGGATAGTTCGATAAATTTTGCTTTTAAACATTGTTTAAGTTTAATAAAATGTAGGTACAAAGCGGTCACAATAACATTTATATAATAACGAAAATATTCAAATTAATGAAATTATTAAACTAGATAGGTTAGAAAACTGATCCACTGTCATGTTAAACTACATACATCTAGTTATGATTTAGATTATATTCATGTTACACCAACACACCAAGTAACAGTTGATACTCGTATCGCACGTAACATCGCAAATCTTTTTGAAGTACTAAAAAATATGTAAACTTGTAAATTGACTGACCTCATTTATGTACTGAATACGGAATTGTTGCATTAATTTTATGATAATTTTATTCATCAAAATGATAGCGATTCATTAAAAAATTAGCCTGTACTGTTATATTTACCTAATTTCACTGTTATTCGGATTAACATGACCATTTTTTTGGCTACTCTACTTTCAATTACAGATGATGAAACTGTTAGCGGACTCGGCCTAAAAAAATACAAAAAAATCAAGAAATCTTCTATTCTATTCAAATGATTTTTAAAAAAATATTGCTGTAACAATTACGTAAAATGCGTAATCAGAAAATTGATTTAAATGTCCTGAAAAAATATGAAAAATTGTCTTGTTGGTCGTGAAAAAAGTAGTTACATTATTAAAAAAAAAGAAATAATTAAAAAGTGGATCGCTGAAGGCTATGTTCCAAATTTGTTTTTGTTTCCTAGTAGAATCTATAACATACGAACCGTAACAATATAAAATGTAACACTTTGAAACACATGATATATTATTTAAATAATTAAATTTGACATGATGATATGTCGTACTAAAAAATTTGGAATTGTAATAAATTATTGTCATTAGATTCACGATATATTGCTAGATATGTAAGATATACATATTATAGTATGGGTAATTTTATAATCTATATTTAAATTTGGAATGAATGTCAATTATTTAATTTTAAACGGCCAAACAACTTAATAAATTATAATATAAATATATGTTCCAATTATATGAGATTAGACTTTAGTTTTTTATATAAAAACTTTTAACAAGGCAGTTTTATTCCTAATTTAAATCATCTTAAAAAGCCGAATTGAAAATATTGAAAATAACATAACTTATTTGATCATAAGATTTTTTTAAACTTAATAAACTGTTTTGCGTACAAGGTTTAAAATAAATTTATTGCAAAGTAAAGTTCAAATAATATTTTTTTGTCATTGATAAACAAAATTATTTTATAAAAGTGAGTAAATATTATAAATTATTTAGATAAATTATTATACATATGAATATAACACCACTAAAAATATAAATTGTAAAAGTTTTTTGCAGTTCTAGATTTTCTATTACAATTACAATTTGGTTGTATTACTTATTTTATAAAATTTATGAAATATTAATCATTAGACATATTTTAAATACTTGAACCACTTAAATACAAATTATAAATGGTATTTGCAATTCTTGATGTTCTATTAAAAAGACTACTAGTTCGCTAATTTATTTTATAAAATATAAGGAAACATTAATAATCATTAGATTTAAAATACATGCGACTTGCAAAGTTATAAAAGTTTTCAGATTTTGATGTTCATATAAAGAAATACTTACACCTAAATTTAATTTACTAAATAAAATTTTTGTTCGTATTATCACTTTGATACATAAAATTAAATTAAACTTTTTTACATTATTTCTAAATTGATCTGTCGTATCGTTTCTCTAAGTATAATTTTCATTCAAAATAATAACCGAAAACTCTTCCACATCTAGGTCAGTGTTTGAAATAATTTGGCAACATAATCGATTTCGCGAAATGATTAGTATAAAATTTTTAGCGCTACACATTTAGTACCAATTATCTGCTTCACACTAAATTGACTCGATTCAACAAATTCTTAGCGATGTTAGCACTAGCGGTGTCTTTTGAATCTAAATTTATTTGTCAGGATCAGATTACTATTCTAAAGTTGAGTGAAACATGACCTTGAACTTGTTTCAACTTCTCCTAATCTAGTTTTTGCTGGGGCCAAAAAGTTTCGACGAAGAAAGCAATGTATAGTCACACTACAAACTGTTTAATATTGGGTACAAGTGGCAAGATACATCACGTTTACAAAACTCAATTTTTAACGCAAAAAAATAAATAACAATAACGAAGTTTAAAATAGTATATTGCTTTTTTATTGATTACCATTTTGTTAGAATTAATATTGCTTATCATATTATTAACTGAAATATAAAAAATTATTCAAAATTAATAAAAGTTGTTTATTTCCATTTCAAAATGATGGAAAATTATTAAATATAATAAATAAATACAACACAGATTTGCAATCAACTAACATAAATATTTCTTTGTACTGTATTATTACCATCATTTTTAAATCTGTGGATATTCCATAAGATTTTTTTTATAAAATAAAACCAATAATAATAAAAAACAATTTCACTTCAGTTCGTCCTAAAAATATAATTATTTCGAATTTTGATACATGATATTACAGTTTATTGTTAGTTTTGTTTTACAAGAACAAAAGTAGGTACGAGAAAGTATGGGGATATTTCAAATATATGTGTTATAATATTTTTGCTGAAACATTTATTTATATATTATATTATATTTTTGATTCTTTTTGCTTAACTAGTACTTATTTTGAATTCCGATATTTGTAATGTGATGTGATTTTAAAAACGATATTTTAAAATTTAATTTTTTATCCACTTTTTCCTAATAAATCAAAAAGAAACAGTAAATTTAAAAATAAATGGATAGACTAATTTAATATTATTCACAATAAAAATTTAAAAAGTCAATTTTAATGTAGATATTTTATAAATTAATTTTTTCATTATTATGGAACCTTGTGCAAATTTTTTGTGAGAATTTTTAATTTAAATATTTTTTTATGTATTATTTTTAATTAAAAGGGAACTAACAATTTTAATATGAAAAATATTGTTACCTGCTCTTTTGTATTTTGAGGAACTTTTAGTCTATCTTATTTTTTATATTATTTTTTATATTTTGCAAGATTTGATTGGACCATTTTGAAATGGATATGTAATTTTATTTAATTAATAGAATTTTATGCAGTATATATTGTGTGAATTTGAATTTAGTTTAATTTTTATAATATTCACAACTACAAATACTATTTTTTATTTTGCAAGATTGTATTTTGAAACAGGTATATACATATGTGATTTCCTGAATGAGTAGTTTTAGATACATTTTTTTTTACAAGTTAATTTTGAAAAGTTAGTAAATGAAGTGCAAGTTTGCATAATGGAACCTTCCCGCGGAATGGCGCGTTGTGTGCGCTGGTGGCGCGATCCACCTGCTTTATACATGTTGGATTGACGGAGACGCACGCTACGGAACGCCACACAGCTGGTTCAACGCCCCACCCGACCGACGCAGCCGATACCACGAGCGAGCGACTAACTTACTGACCCACTAAAGCCACTTCCGCGCTAGTCGTGCCCTACATCAACCATGTTTCACCTCACTAAAAACTCCACTCATTCATTATTTATTGCTCTCTTTCTAATTGTTTTATTCGGATGCGCTCGCGATGTGAATCACTGCAAATATCCTAGCGAAGGATTGCTGTACAAATTTACAGTTGGAATAAATTATGACTTTATTAAAAATATAAAAACACTTATTTTTTAAATTATTGCAATACTGAGGTTTATAATAAGCATTTAAAGTAGACATATCTTCTTAAATATACTTCAAAAGAGTCGTATCTACTAACAAGACGTCGAGGGTTAGTCATAAAGTGATTAAACAGCCAGTTTCATAAAACAAGACTAACTAACATAAACATGTTTGAGAGCTAATGCTGTTTTGTGAATCTGTCTGTAAAAGAACAGTTTACCGCAGTGCTGCGCAAATTGCTTTGGGTTTGTCAGAATATCTGCAGTGTCCAAGGTCCAGGATTCGATTAAAGAACAATTAAACATCTTATAGAATAATGCTGATTTGTATTTTACATTTAAAAAAATACCCATTAAAAAATTAAGAAATTACCTAATTATTATTAGTATTACTAAAATTTTAATTTTATTATAGAATACTACTTTTATTTATGATATAAATTTAGGTTTTTCTGTAAACTAAAATGAGGGAAGTTTAACCGTTTTATGACTATCCTTCGACTTCTCATGAAATGTACTATATACATAATCCGAAAATTATAAAACTGTGAATATATCCAGACATACATTGCATATTTCATATTTAGTCAGGAAGTCAGTTAAAGTATGTGTGAAGAGTAACGCACATACACTATTTTTTATAATTTGATTTGAATTAATATTTTAAAAAAATCTGTTCATTTAAATCGGGATTAAAATTATATTTAAATAATGCCAATTCTCTAAATTATATTTATCTTGCTAAGGATATTCATGATATTATAAACATATAGAAAACCGAATATGAATATGTCCAGACGTGTATGAATCATTGCATATTTAATATTTAGTCAGGAAGTCATTTAAACTGTGTGAAGAGTAACGCACATATAATATTTTTTGTAATTTGATTTGAATCAATATTAAAAAAAAAATCTCTTTATTTATATCGGGATTAAAATTGTGATGCCAATTCTGTAAATTATATTTATCTTGCTAAAGATATTAACGATATTATAAACATGTAGAAAACATTTGTAATGCCAGAAACATTAAAAATGAATTTCAATTGAAATATCAAATCGTATTAAAGTATGAAATAATGACATTTTTATAATTTTCAAAATTAACATTGACTTTTATAGGGTACTCCAAACCTACGGCTTTTTAAAAAATATTTATTGGATATCAATGTTCATCATTTATAAGTAGTATTAAGGCGAATATAATGTTTAATTGTCTGATTTTTATTACCCTAATATCAAAATGAAACTTTAATGCATTTAAATCGAATGCGTAAAATTCACTATTAGCCACGTTTGTAGCGTGACGGGCACTAGCAAATACTATTGGTTGCTTGAACGCGCTATAGCCTCACGTTGTTTTACTATCGGCTGCTGGCTCAGCAATTTATAGAATATTTAAGAATTTCTGGCATGTTAACAGCTTTTCGGCGAAAATATGTACAGAATAAAATATTAAAAAATGAAATAAACTTAGAATATCCTATTGTGCGACAGAAATACCTGCATTATATATGTATATTGCAAATCGCATTGTTAAGAACCACACATGATTACCTTTACAAATGGGCTAAGTAAGCAAAAACTTTATTAAATTATAAATGAAGTTAGAATTTAAAAAATATGAATATTTTTAAGCAATTAAAAAAGCAAATATTTAATTAATTTTTGTAGCCCCTAAATGACGGACATCATTAATGTACAATTGGTTAATTTGTTGCAATGTAATATTTATTTCAAAGAAAATATTTAGATCCATTTCGGTATCTTCATACAAGAAAACAGGTTGAGTATAAAAGCGAAACTCATCGTACTTACCCAAAATCTCGCCCAAAATGATCCAATATTTAAATTTTTTATTTTTTCCTCTAATATTTAACGAACGGGTTAAAGCTTAAATACTATTGTCATTATGCAGTTTAATGACAGGGCATATATGTATACATTTATGATTCATGCCTCCGCGAGAGTCGAATGTAACACTTTGTGAACACTAGCTCAACGGTGTCGGCATGTAGTTCTATTATTTACACAGTGAGGTTTAAAAACAGTAAATAAAGGTAAAACTATAAATATTCGAAAAGTCAGATAGATTAATTGATTCGATTTGTATATCATGTAGTATAAAATTGATACATAATTTCAAGTCAATCCTTTAAATTAAAATATTTCTGGAGAAAAAATTCGCACCAAATATGTATAATGTATTGCTATAAATATTTAATATTTATTTTAAACTGTCAACAACATTATAACACTTGATAAACCTCCAATATACCCGGGTACAGGCGTACAGGCACAAGTGCTTTAATTGATTGCTATTCGATTTACATTGGTCGAAAATATTTGGATTACACCTGATTATTTATAATGAGAATTGAAGTGTTACGTGTAATTGTAAAATGATACTTGACTATTTCAAATGATACTCGAATTGCAATAGTTTATAACTGAACAGTAATTGATCCAATGAAATTAATATTACTCGGATTGTAAAAAAGATAATTGATAAGTTAAAAGTACTAAGTAACTCAATATCTGTATCAAGTAACCCATTTTATTTGACATTACAATATTTAAACATAGCATTAAAAAAAAAAGAATCTAAATATGAATTCTTTTTAGTTTCATTTAATTTTTAGCTTGAAAATGACATATTTATTAATTAAATTTATTGCACATCATTAAAGTTAAATACTTTTATTGGCTATTTATTAGATACTAGCAAACACTGGTACATATTAAAAGGTAATTTCAAATTGCTTCAAATATACCCGCCAGAGGTCAAATTGCGCAAAATTGTAAAAACGCAGTAATACTAAACATTCAATCACACTCCTACGATATAATTTGACCACTTGTTGCTGAAAATTACACAGTATATCAGCATCAAAGTTCTTCTGGTGCCGCCTTGATTACTATGCAAGTCTACGTTCTTAACACGAATGAAAACTGAGCATACATCAAGAAGAACTCTTAGCAGAACAATGATTTCAATAGGAAAGGCGCTGTAAATATGTACATATGGATAATGCTGTGTACCGTTCTTATAAATCATATTGTAAATGGCTTTGAACCTTATGGTCTGTGATTATGATTCGTTGAACATTTGGGTAATTTACAGGCAGACGAATTATGATAATAAAGTTTTAAAAAGAGAAAGGAAAGGTGAAAAAACTTGTATAGATTCGCGTATTTTGGTACGGTACGGTTGAGTCACGATGAATTGTTAATCGGTATTAGCGCATCTAATTATATTAATATAATTAGGCTTTTAGACTAATTACAATTTTTTAAACCGGATATAATTACTGACATTGATTATTAATTCGCACTAGTTAATTAGAAAGAAAACCAAGACACCAGCCGGTTAATGTTTTGTCATTTTAATTATCTTTGTATGTTTTTCGATATGTTTCCGTTTTATACTGGGTCAGTTTAAATTTTGATCCGTGAGAACTTGTTTTTTAGATTTGTAGCCAATTTAAACAGGAAATGTGAAACGACACCGTTAATTTTTGACAATGTTTATTAGGTGAAAATGAGGGAAGAGTTTTTTAAGCTAGGCTGGGCTGATGAACCGATATGATAAGATTTGGCTTTGGCTAGGTCGTAAGATAGTAAGAACTGAAAGTCTAATCAAGGTCATGGACTGGAAACTGATTTATGAAAACAAAACTGTATGCAGGTATGCAGTTTCTCTAATCTCGAATGTGGTTCACGTGCAGGTGGCGACGGGAGATCCAGCAAGCTGAGGAAGCTGCTGCTGCCGGCGCTGCTGCTGCTCAAGCTGAAGGCGTGGGTGCTGGTGCCCGCGGCGCTGTCGGCCATCGCGCTCGTGGCGTTCAAGGGGCTGGGCGCCGGGGCCGTGGCGCTGCTGCTGGCCATCGCCACGGCGTTCCGCGGCACCGGCGAGCCGCACCGCCGGGTCTCGCTCGAGGTGGTGCCGCCGCACTGGTCTCGCGCCGGCCTCGCCCCGTCCGCGCCGGCCTACGTCCCCGAGTACGTCTATCAGACGCTTCCCTAGTGACCTGCTCACCTGCCCAATCATCCTCACAAACTAGAGCGCTAAATATTTTAACCTCCATTAATTTAAAACGTAGTTTTGTTATACTTTCTTCTCGTTTCTTTTTTCTTTTTTGCCGGACATTCCTCGGCAAGTTTTTCTTCGCGTGGAAATAAGTATTGAGTGAGCACGCTCGATACGCGCTACCGAAGTGAATGGAATCTTCATATGAAATGTATCAAAATCATCTTTTTTGTGTTGACGGTTCGGTTAACATTACAGTTATTAAAAAAACTGTTAGAGATAGTGCAAACTATATCACGGTCCGAACTTGACCCTTATATCGAGAGGCGATATCGCTCGACCGCTGGCTAGCCGCACGCCCGTCACTGCTAAACAAATGTGTTGCGCTCCACTAAGTCCCCTTAATCTGAGAGTGATGGTCAACATTTAGGAAAGAGAACCACCCAAGATTCTTGATCTTTTTGCATAGGAAACTGTGGTATATAAAGTGTCGGAGCAGTTTGAGACAGCAAGTCATTCAGCGACTGTTAGATCATAGACAAACATGTCTCGTTTGCTTGGTGTGTTTGTGGTAGCCGTGTGGGTAGCAGTGGCGTGTGCCGAGGAGGCCCCAGCAGCGGCGGCGGCGTCCAGCAACCGCGCCGACTTCAAACGCTCGCTGCAGCGGGACTGCTCCAAGTCGTACACCGTGACGTGCATGAAGCTGGACCTGGTGTCGTGGGTGGAGCGCCTGTCCGAGGACGACCACTACCAGGTGATGCCCGGCGTGTCGCTGGTCCGCGAGGCCGACAGCGCCCGCTCCAACACCGCCGACCTGGTGGCCGAGCTGGCGCGGGACTTCCCCAACGACGCCGAGGCGCGGCTCGACGCCTTCCTGCTCAAGAAGGTCACCAACTACCTCAACAGCCACACCATCCGCGTGCGCCTCTTCGACGACGACAAGAACAACGTGGTGTCCGCCCGTAAGAAGGACAAGGGAGGCATGGGAGCCGCCATGGCCGCCATGCTCATGATGAAGGGAACCCTGGGAGCTCTTGGGTTCGGTGCCCTGGCTGCTCTCGCCGGCAAGGCCCTGATGACCGGTCTCATGGCTCTCATGCTCTCCGCCATCGTGGGGCTCAAGTCTCTGGCTGGCGGCGGCCACAAGCAGACCACCTACGAGATCGTGTCCAAGCCCGTGTATTCCCACGCTCACACGCACTCCGCTAGCCACGAGGAGATCGGCCACCACGGCTACGGCGGCGGCCACGGGGGATACGGCAGGAGTTTCCAGGACCTCCCCATCCCCCTTAGCATCCAGAACGCATCGTCGTGATTTTAACCTCTCATTGACAACCAAATATTTATTGTAGGAGTCGACGTATTTATTTATTTATAAGAAATAGTTCTTCTTTTTTAATTTATGTATTTCTAATTCTTTTGTACCTTAATAAATTTATAAAAACATACATTCTTATTATTTCCACAAAACCCAAAAATAAAATGTATTATTAATTTAAAAGTAATAAAGAAATGTTACTCCTAAAACTGAAAAATTATTTTGAAATTAAACATGATAATGTTGACCATACGTATATAAAAATAAGTAGTTCATTACAATTATCAACATATTCTACAGACTATAAAACTTTATATCTTCCTGTCCCTGGTCGATAACTTAAGTAAAATACTGCATAAAAAACGAATTCACCGTATCATGCATCCCGTGTGAATAAAAATTAGATTAATAAAAAATGCAAATTATACAGAATCTTCTTTATTTATCCGTTTTCCTTTTATACTTCGGCTTGACTGATTTCCGTTCAGATTTCAGGTCATCGACTTGAAACAGGTCACTAATTATTTCGTGTGCTTCTCAAATATATATTTTATAAAAAAAGTATCACATGAGTATCCAATTTTTTATCATGCAATAGATGTCATGATACAAAAGAAACAAAAATGAATTTAACGTCAAAATACATTAAAATAAGAATAATAAATTTAAGTCTAAATATAAACGGTAAAATGTAAAATATATGCATTTCAACCATTAATGGTTTGTTTTTAGATTCCATTTATCTAATCAACATTTTCTTCTATTTTTATTATAAAAGATAAATATTGCAAAAGAAATAAATATATAGGTACTTCCACTGCAATTGTTGTAAAAATTAATTATGTATTATATATTATAAATATAAATAACATAAGTACAGGATGCAGGTACTAAAAAATTAAAAATTTGTCTTGTGATACCTTCCATTTAATTCTAGCAAATATAAATACAGCAAAATAAATAAATATATTTCGTTTATAATTGTGTTCTTTTAATATTAATTGATATATTGTATAATTTATGTATGTAATGTAAGGATCATTTCTAAAAATTCACTTTATATTTGAAAAATGTATAAATCTAATATTTGTCTTCAATTTATTTGACATTATTTTTAATATTTTTAATGTATTTTGCAAGACTTAAAATATATTTAGTACAGAAATATAATGTATTTATTTGTAAAAAATTACAAAGTCTAAATAAATTAATTTACTATTTCGAAAAACTACATTATATCAATTTATTCCATTATTAAAAATTTTAAATTAAGATATTAATCCCAATGGTGCACTCTCCTTAATAACTATCAATGTACATTATTATATCTGTACATAGCATATTGGCGAAGACAGCAATGAATGATAAAATAAAAATAAAATAATTATATTTTTTGTTTGTGCAGATTTCTAAATGACATCTAATTTTATGGAAAGTGTAACAGAAAACAATCATTATTACATTTAATTAAAATCGTACTGTTTCAATATCTCTCTGCAAAATATCAAGTTTCTAATTGTTACAAATAAATAACATAAAAATTTCATATAATTAGCACTAAAACATGATAATTGCGTACGTATGCTACAATTAACATAGTCTACAATTTAATCTTATTTGTTCTCTATGTTCCTTATTACCATATGATAATTACACGTATATTGCATAAATTAACGTAATCATTTGCAATTCTAATAAGCAGGAAACAAACAACACTAGAGACATCTTTCAACATGTTCGTGAAGATTTGAATGCTGTTTCTTCGTACTCAGCGCAACGGTATCTTCGCAACTCAACCTAGTTTTGCAGGAAAGCTACCATATATAGATGGCGTGTAAGCAACATTGCTGACAGTATCGCCATCTAGTGTTGAAGAAGACTACTTTGTTATACTTTCATATAACGGTTGTAACTATTTTTAAATTTTTGCATAACTTCATACAAGCAACCAGTACTGCTTAGAAGTATTTCTTAAAAAGCATACCGAACCACTAGTAATACTAAACTATTCTTAAATTTTGCGAATTTTAAAAACAATAAACAAATATTTCTGCTATTAATTTTTTAACACCTGTATGTCTAAATAATTTAACGATACTTAATGTACAAGAACATATCTTTAATTATACTATATAAATGATTTATTATTTTTTGTATGTAAATGTCAACCCAATCCATTTTTAAAGACTTTTACGCGAAATAAAAATATTGACCATAAAAACTTTGAAATTATTTTTTTCGTAATCTAATATAAAATAAATAAGGTAAGAGGAGAGATGGACCGGTACGAGAGATGGACTTTTGATCTAAAAAGTACATTAGAGTTATATCTCTCATAGGGAATATTACTTTTTTTTTTAGAGACAGTGCAAATAACCGCATGAAAATTAATGTAGTCAACTCTGAATAACCCAAAATTTACTTTAAAAAATTGCCAAATTTTTATTGTACCTTTTATACATACGTACTTAGTTAACTTCTTCTTCATTAGATTGAAACTAATTATTTATGTACATTCATTATAAACTTGTGCATAAGACTTAACGTATTCTAAATATGTGGTTCTATTTTAATACAGTCATAAGTAATATAATGATCCACTTAACACCCCCTCTGAAGACAGATGGACCACCTACTGCTGAGGAGAGATGAACCAGAGTACTTTTGTTGTTAAAAAGATCAATTCGTCATTAAAGGTAGAAGATCTATATAGTTGCTATTCCATGAATTCTGAAGAGATGTTAATCAGAGGGTGATGATAATGAAGAAGCAGAAGATTACGAAAACGAATATGAAAATTATTTTAAAAAACTATAAAGTGGGATGATTGGATTTGCAGGAAGACTATAACACATATGAAAAATGACAATTTAATTTAAATTTTATTCCATATTATGGAGTAATAATTATTTTTTCAAAATGTGGTTCATCTCACCCTCACCCTAGTTATAATATTTTTTATTCAAAAATTACAGTATTTTTTGTTTTTAATGTTGTAAAACTCAAATCTGTATATGTTCTGGTTTAAGAGTTGATATCGTTGATTGAAAAATATATTATTCAATTTATTACAGGCAATTAAATGATATACAATTTATTTTAATTATTATTTGTAATTATTGTTTTGTCAAGTTTCGCGAAAAAATATAGCAATTTTATTTTGTCTTTATTTTTAAACTCAAAATTAATTTATGTTATATTGCTCACTTCAGCAGTAATTTCAAATAATAATAATAATAAACTCACGCAGCTAACTTGACAGATAAACCGTTAAACATTTGTTAATTTTTGTCTCAATTCCATAGTTAGTCCTATTTTTGGGGTGATTTATGTAATTTTCATAACTAATTTCTGAGCTTACAAGGTATGTAACATTAATTTTGTTTTTTATTTCAGATGCTCTACAACCTTTATTTGTAGCTTTTTTATCTAAAATAATTGGGGAATCAGGAAATTACGAAAATATGATTTTACATGTTAAATCCCTATGTTCGGGTGTTCGAGTCAACTCCATGTATGTAATTTAACTTACAATGAAAATATAAACTTCTTAAAACTTTTCTGTACAAAAAAATGTACCTATTATCTGTACATAAGTATATAAAATCTTAGGATTGCTACATTTTTTCATAATGTAAAGGTCTGTATTACGAGTAGAAGAAGCAGAAAATTCTAGTTATTAATTTGATCAGTATATATTTATAGAATATAAAAAAGTAAAATTGTGTCCATGATTTAAAAATATTTTTTCAATATTAATAAATGTTTATTTTTACTACTTTTTTGTATTTAAAGCAATTATAATAATTTTTTTAATATTATTTAAATTAAATTAAAATCAACAAAATATAAACCGTTCATATATGTAAATATTTTATTTTACGGGTAAAATTTACAATTTGTTTACCTTGTTTAACATATTATTCGTATTTCTTTTCAAATCTAAATAATAACTGACATGTCTATCAAAAAGTAATAAACTAAATAGTTTTCTTCGTCAAAAATACTACGCATCAAATTCCTTCTAATCTTCAAATCTACGCCTACTAGAAGTCAATGTTATTTATTAAGGACATAATTAGGTAGGTTAATTTTTGTTTACAGATGGTATATAGGTTTGTAAACAACATTCTTGAATAATGTAATCTACAAAATTATATTGTCCGCAGTAGTAATAGGAGTGGTCATAGAATATGTAACAGACCTACCTATGTTCATATGTGCAATTTACTACGGGAAGTATAATTTCAAGCAGTCTGTTAAACCATGTACGTATTGCTATATGCCGACTATAAGGCGTTTGCAATACTAGAATATTTTATTTCTACATATTTCTATTTTATTTTACTTAATTCTGGGCTATTATTTTTATGTTATAAAGAAATAATCATCTAATTTTAATATGAAGATATGTTTTAAACACATTTATTTTTGAAAGGTGTACTGCACATACAATATTCCATTTCGGAACTTATTGCGTTCTTAATTTTCTTTGCTATAAATAAAACAACTCATTTTTTATTACTACGAATCTATAGACAGTGCCGTATTACCAACAAAGTCATGGTTTACGGCGCCAAATTTTAGGAGGCACTAAAGTTTTTATAATTAAAAATTGCAAGCAATATTCGAATAATTATTAGTTGTTTGTTCCAAATTTACAACACCTCGAAATATAATATAAGAAGATACATTAGATGTTGTTTGTCAACATTTCAGAACTAGGAATCATTGGGTTATTAAGAAATACCTGCGCTGCTGATTTGTAAGATAGTAATCGTTCAACAGAACGTTCTTTTTCTACGCTCAAGATGCGTACTAACTGAACGAGCAACTGCGAACAGCCGTTCGTTGCGAATGCTCGTCCAGTTAAGACGTATTAGCGAACGAGCGAAAACTTGTTCTTTTCTGCTCGCTCGTGCTCTCATCATCCGTGTCATGTTGGTACATCAAAGGAAACCAGTCCGAGCAAGTGTTAAGGTGTTAAATGTGGACGCTAGTGTATCACGAGAGTCTTGTATTTTTGTTTGGTCTTACATCAGTCTTGCAAAATGCAAGACAAGAACAAGACAAGAGCTACAAATCTCAAAGCAAAACAAGGCAAGCAATTGTCTATCAAGAAAAGTGCAAGAATAGCAAAATTTTCTTCAATTTCAAATACGAGTATATACTTATTATAAAAATCTATCTATAAATATAATGTATGTATGTTACTGATTTGGAAAATATTGAAGTTTTTGTTTTTTATATGTAGTAACTTAACATATAGATATTAAAAAAAATTAAAACATATTTTTTTCAATATACATACATATGTATGTAAATTTCATTAAAAAAAATATGTAATTATAATTATTGGTTCAATAATAAAATTATTCTTTCAAATAATATAACCTGAGGTAAGACAAAAATTTTTTCTTATTATAACCAGAGAGCTTTTGAAAAAGTTTATCTTTTGTAAAGATTTTGCTGTTGTATTAAAAAATACTTAAAATAGTGCAACTATGCTATTTTTTGTTTTTATAATATTCATTTATTAATAATAATTGTATTACAAGATATATATTTAATAATTGACATTGATATTATCTAAACAAAATAAAAATGTACATGTGATATAAAGATTAATTATATGTTCATTTGCGAATAGGGGAATCCCTACGTTGTAACCTGCAAGACAAGAAATTTGCAAGAAAATGACGATCAAGACAAGATTTTTATATACAAGAGTAATGAAAGACAAGACGTACTTAAATTTCTTGTCTTGTTTTTCGACACAAGACAAGAAATAAGAAAACAAGAATAGAAATGTTGTCTTGTGAAACTCTAGTGGCCGCTACAAGAGAAGACATAACTGAATTCTTGTATTGCGTTAGTAAGCACCTTAGTACTGAGAGAAACATGGAATGGAGTCATTTAATTTTTAAATTAATAGAGGAATATATAATCTGTCCGTGCTTTTGAGATTCGAAAAAAATATATTTTTTAAATAAAAATAGAAAATAAGAAGAAATAAAAAAGAAAAGAAGATTTGGTTTTTTAACATAGTTTTGTTTTTTTTTTCTCAAAAAAGAACAATAGAGAATCCGCTTCACTGTGGACGTTCCGCAAGCAAAACGAGCGAGCAGTAATAAACATTCGCTCACTCGTGCTCGCAGTTGCGCGTCCAGTCAGTACTCAGTAAACACCTTTGGGTGAATAAAGAGTTATTTGCGATCTTCAATCGCTGAAAACAGGTTAAACTCCAGTTATGAATATTATATTTCATTTGCAAAATGAAGTAATCTGTATTAAATAAAATGTAAGGAATACATGTAGACTATTGTCCTGTGCAAATTATTTTCCAAAAACTGTTTACCTATTTAGCTGATCATAAATAAAATGGCTCTAATTAATAAGACTAAATATTTAAAATCCTGAGGGCATAAATATATGAATTTAAATATTATTTTGATATTAAAAAAATATTCTCAACTTAGAAGAAAAAATTAAAATTAAATATTTTAAAACAAATTTAGCAATTATTTGGAATAATTCCTTTAAATTATTAAAAAATTAAATGATATTTTTTTATTTCATGAAAAGTACATGCATAATAATATGGATAATAATTATTATTGCATCATTTTTTATTTTTTATTTTAATTTTCATTCGTCTAAATGACTTTTAAACACTGAGCAATTCAAATTAAAACCACTGCTTATTTAAATCAATTAACATGTTTAATAATTTCCTCCATTAGTTATTCCAACATCAATTCGTAAAACTTCAAATTGTTTTATTTGAGAGGTACAATTCTTACGACGTGCAATAAAATGCAATTTAGATTCAGCTATTGACACTCACCTCAATTTTTTGCATCGAATTTAGCAACCTACTTTGTTTACAGTTATTCTTTTACCACACATAAATAATTCACCAAATGCAAACTTAAAATGTAAATAAATATATTTAATTATAAGTTGTATATAATAATGTAGGTTTTTTTAGTAGTTATATATTAATTTCATAAATTTAAAAAAATAATGATAATAAAATAGCATGTTATGGTAGGTTAGTCATAAAATTAGAACATCTAATACATGTCAAATTCTGCCACAAAATTGAATTTTGATCAATTTATTTATCTTTCATAGAAAGGAGTACATATAATTATATTACCACAATAAAATAAATATGAGGGGTCAACTTTGAGAAAAAGTGGCACAACGAAATTTGAATGAGAAATAAAAAACAATACTAATGAATGTTTGAATAAGGTTTCTTAATACAAAGTTCAAAGTTCATGACGCAACAAAAATAAAACAAACATATCGATCAATTTGTTCCCAAACATACCTAACCTTAATTCTTAAATACAATTTAAGTATTGTTTGACATATTGATTGTTAGAATTAAATAAAAAAAAATCAAATTTTATTAATTTGAGGTTCATGTTTCACTTATGGTTCTGAAAACCTGAATTCAAATCTCGCCGAATATAAAATTATTTACTAAGTATACGCAAAAAAATAATTTCTGCTTAAGTAACGCCAAATAGGATTAAAAAAATCGAAAATCTTTGTTGTTTAATAATAATTATAAATAATTTTTGCAACAATAATGTAATTATTTATATTTCACTTATCACTTACAAAATTGAATAAATATACCACAGATCTACTTCAAAACATTGTCGTGAATCGTGAAACCCAAAAACAAAGTTGCATTGATTTAATTCACTTGATTTAAATTTATGATTTAAATTAGATACACTTGTATCATTAAACTAAATACTGTAAGCTGTTTTAGATGCAAAATTTATTTTATTTCCTTTTTTGAATAATTTGTCCACGGAATTTTATAGAATTTAGGATATTTCTTAACCTCACCAAGAAATTTAAATATATATACCCATATATTCAACAAATGATTCGCGCAAAGCGACTAGAATCGCACTTCCTTGCAGAGCGCCAGTCGCGAGAGGTTTTCAGGTCGCAATCGCGTCGAATGATGATCGCGTGGTAGTCGCAACGTTGGTGGGTCCACATTTATTTTGATGGGAAATGGAGGAGATATCGCGTACTTATTGCAGTTGCCCAAATAAGTTTTTGTGATTTTATCGCTTTGTTTAATAGAATTTTATTATTCAATAAATTAATTTAAGGCGGTATTTATGTTAGTCTACGGACAGTGAAGGCTTAGTTGGTTAGCGCGCTTCGACTTGCTGAGCGGAGTGTGAGATCTGGGGTTCAAATGCCAAGGACGACAAACCTGTAACCAAAAATAAATACAGCTGTGTTCGAGTGGTTTGCAATCCACTATAAGCTGTAGGTCTCCTGTTCCTCTAATGTCTAAACTAAATTATGCATTTATTCGATAAAAAATTATGCGCAGCTTATGTTTAATGACATATAGTTATAAAAATAAATTTCGTACAGATTGCATAATATATAAGATTTGTTTAGAATCGAGTTGCTATGCAGAGTTATATCGGAACTACTGCTTTTTTTTCTTAAGACATGTGATTTTGAAATCTACAATTTTTCTGATATTTTGTTTATTTCATTCTTTGAGTAACGCATTTGACTTGGACGATTTACCTGAAAGTAGGTTCAGCGACTTAAAAAACATTTACTGCTAGATGATAATTCGGTCTAATTGATTAAAGTGTATCGATCAAACAAAATTAGAGAACATTTTTAAATATTTAAATCACATGGTTTAAAAAAAAAGATCGAAAGCTTTTGACTTTGGGACTTTTTAATTGGTACCAAAAGAAGTCAAACAAAGCAATTTCAAGTTAAGCGGTAGAAAGTAACTAATAAAGGAATGAATTAGAAGAAATCGAAGATTTTGATTTATCGCAACAAGAGTTATAAAATTTATTTTCACTTCCCAAAAATTCTGTTGGGGATGAACCGGAGAAATGTATTTCCCACATGGCCGAAACATCGCCAGTCCGTCTCTGATGCCGTTAGTGGTTTATTAAATGTGTTTGTTTGCATTGTTCGATGGCATTATTAAAATGTAAGAAACACATTCTACATATTATTTCATTCATGAATATTTTATTACACGTATTGTTTATTGCATGTAACTGTACATATGGTATAATAAGTTCTTTCTATTTACCGAACAGAAATAATCCTACGAAAATTTCTAATAGATTTGAATTATTAATGTAGAAAAACAAGTTTACAAAATACTTTCAATAACTGTCCAAACTACATTTACTTTTTTAGATAAATTATATTAACAAAACGTCAGTAGATACTCAAATTGATTAGTAGAGAGTGAAAAATTAAAATGAATTATCAGTCAAAATTTTTAAACTTATGTAGGTATTCAATATTTTAAGATGGGGTATTTATATAAATTGAACAAAACAGGTACATTTTTGTTCCCAAAGTAATAATTTTGTCATGCTCTCGTAATTCCTTTGCATTTTTAATGTCTAAATTGTTATTAGCCATAAAACAAAATAATATTTTCCTTACAAATGTGTGAAAACATTTTTAAGACAAACCGTCGTTTAAAATTTGATTGTCTAACCGTTCTTCTAAATTTTATTTGAGAACAATGCGACATTATTTCAACATATAAACTAAAATATGATGACATCTAAAGTGTTGGTGAGAACATTGTTTAATGAGTGTAGTGAAATTCGCGGGTCATAATTTTGATTTATATTTGGGCCCTATTAACATACTTACTTAAAAGAAGATATTGTAATACCGCAAAGATATGTTTGTCTAGCAAAATAAATAATAAGAAGCACTTAAAACATTACGAGTGCTTGAGTGCTTGTGAGAATGAATGTTGACAGAAATTGAACTACTTAAAGAAGTTATTGTAATTATAGTTGTAATTATTCGTGGGTACCAAATACCTACTTTGTTATTTTTTTAATTAATTCAAATTAATATGGAAGTACTTTCGTCGCAGAACAGCCAATAAAATAATTATAGAAAAATAAAATTTATGTTTTAAAAATATTTAATCTTAACGCAAAATTTGGTCATTTTTTCATTTGTTGTTGTTTATTATATAAGTATATTAATTTTCAAATAAAAATATGTATTACACATTTATTTTTTATCTGTCATTAACGTGGTAGTGTATTTCCTAGAAAAAGAACACAAATACATTTTTCTGTGTTTGTTTAATATAGGGCTCTTTATTTTATTAATTTCAGTTAGGATATATATATTTTTTCACTAATTGTATAATAAGATCATAAATTCACTAGAATTGAAAATGGAAAGTAGGAATGTATACGACAACAACATTAACAGTCACAAAAATAAAAAAAATATATTTCTTATTCTTTTAGGAAATATTAATAACACAATATTATTATATTTATTAGATCCACAGTGACTCATATGTCAAAATTAAAATAAATTGGATGACTATAACCAATGATTATTAGGGCAATAATTTATTTATATCATTTTCCTACGACAATTATATTTGCTTGTTGTATGTTTGTTATTGCAACAGATGCATAGTATATTGTGCAACGAATGCAGAAAGTCGCCTATTTCCCACGAGGTGTGAATGTTTCGTCTCGAGACGAAGTCGAGTGCTGGAATCACACAAGGTGGAAAATAGGTGATTCTGCACGAGTAGCACACTATACTTTTTCTACGATCACAGTATTAAATGTTACAGAACAAAAATACATACATGAAAATTATTTGACATAAAACAAACAATATGGCGCAGGTAACCTCACAATGAATACATTCACGCATGCGCAGTGTTGCCAATTACTGTGATAAATGATGTTTCTCACACTGCACATGCGCAATGTTGGTAAATACTGTGAGAAATGATTTCTCACACTTTAATCCACGATTGTGGGAAATATGCAACTTTCAAACTTTGTGTAGTGTGAGAAAATTGCCACTTCCATTGTCGTCGTAATTAAAAAAAAAACTCATAGAAATTGTTTATCAAGAATACATTATTTTCATTTACATTTAATTCATTTCAGAATAGAAATTGATGTTTTTTGTAATGAACAAGAAAATTATAAGTATCTACTTTATTTTGGACTTTTTAAATATACATAACTGTTTGCAGATTATGACTTGTATAATTTTAGATTTTAATTATTATATACATATTCATGTTGTAAATGAACTTAACTATAATAAATTATTATAGGACAGATATAATTTAAATTTAATTCAAAGTTGATGAGATATATGTAACGATGTATGACATAAATATATAAGATCGTTAGATTAATGATTGCATTTTGATTAGGACCTAAAAAGAAAGAACTGCTGCCAAAATTTGATTTAAATAAGGTGTTAATATATTTTTAAACTAAATTTAGTTTGAAATATATGTTAATTTATGCAGGAAAATTAATAATTAAGTAATTTTGATGTAGTACTATCTAAACAAAAAATGTAAATTATTTTTTTATAGGCTAAACATATTTTAATATTCCTCATTAATGTTATTTAAATTAGGTCCGTAAAGTATCTGTCCATATTTGATACATGGTAGCATGGTACAGTTCCCAAAATAGTTATTTATGGTTATGACTGCTATTTTTGAATCAGTATTTTAATGACGTGGTCAGTATTTACAATAAAGTACCGGTACATTATACAACCTAATAAAACAGAGGGCAGATGAAATCGACTTGAGAATCCATCTCTTTCGACACAATTTTTACTTGTATTTTAGAAGAGTAACTTGTTAGGCCAGAACCTCTGCAAAGGACTTACAGCTTATAGTTGACTCCGAACCACTTAGACACAGTGGTATTTTTATTTGGATTAAAATTGGCGAAGCTAGAATGTGAACTATAGATTCCACAGTTCTCTCAATTTGAGCGCGCTAAAGCACGTGAGACACCGGTGCCCGTATTTTTATTATATTGATCACAAAATGATATTTTAGTGAACAATAATTATTTACTGACCAATTAAAAAGTGATATTTTATTTTAGTTAAATAAAAACAAATCTTACAGAATCAGGAATCAGACGCAGAACGATACATTAATGTATTTATTTCATCTTATTTAGCTAATTCAAAATTAATGTTTCTAAGTAAGGATGTGCTAGCGTTTCTAGGTCAATAGCAACATATCTAAAACTAAAAGCAATATTTGAATTAATACTGTCTTCAAACGAGGTAATTGAGAAGATTTATATTATTGCTTTGCTAACTGGTTATCGAATCTACAAAATTTTCACATAATGTAGGATATAGATATATTAAATTTTATATAAACTGTTATATTTATTACAAAATTATACATAAAAATGTATGAAATTTAGAAAACATGAAACCATCATCCACTGATTCTTTCAGACTATTTGCTCTGGGGGGAGCATTTCTGAAGATCGCGGAGCAAAATTAAAAGAACTTAAGCTTATGAAAAGAGTACAACATTAATTAAATACCTATATGCATTATATATACATTACACCAGTGATGATGAACCTATGACACGTGTGTCAAAAGTGAAACAGCAATATATTTTGGGAGACACGCGTCATTTACGGACAGTGTTCGCTTTTTTTTACTGCGTACTTTTGTGAGACCTTATTTTCGTTGATAAATGAAAATAAATCTACTAACTAATGAAGTTAGTAGAAATACCAATCTACAACTTAAGATTTAATAAGTTTAAGGAACAAAAAGGTTGTTTTCGCTTTATTAATAAATAAATATGTACACCTACAATATAACTCATTTTTACTAGAGTTGTAAATATGACAAAATTATAGATATTTCTAGATGTGACACGGCAACCGAGTTAAGCAGTGTTCTTAACGAATTTTGACAAATCTAACGCATAGATTCGGTATCATTGCAATACACCGAGTAGATAGAGGCTATTTCATATGTTTATATTTTTAAATTATTTAGTAGTTCTAAATTATTTTTAATTATCTGTAAATCCTTCCGAAGAGACGGTATGGGTTTGCTATGTCTGAATCTGAAAGAAACATTACTATCATCGATGTTTTTAAATATAAATATATTTATAAATATTCCATAAATTTATATCGGAACTATAATATTTGCCTATATAATTAAAATGAATGTCTATTATGTAATGCAGTGTTTTCCAAAGTGGGGTACCTACGCAATGAATTTTCTGTTTTTATGTGTGCCTAAGTAATTAAAAATTAAACAATAGTTCATTGTATTTAAAAATAGATAATATAGCAAATATTACTTATTGATTTTTTATACCTGTTCAATAAAAACAATATTACGCATGGTAGAATTTTAAAAGTGTGAAATAACGTAACATAAAAAGAAGTAGAAATTTTGGCTAAAATATTCAATAAAATTAGAAATAAATTATCTTTAAACACCATCCCGTACATGGTGTGTTACTAAAAAAAATTGGTATAGTTTTGTTTTTGTAGTATAGCGTATAGCTAGGTTATCACGAAGTCAAGTAGCTTGAAGTTTATGTGTTTTACTTGACTTGACTTTTCATAAATTCACTACTGAACATGATTTTCTATCTTAGGTATTTGACTTGATATCAAACAATTTCAAGCTACTCGATATTACTTGATAACCAGATTCAATTTTTAATTTATCACTACGATTACAATAAAATGACAGTCAAATAGAAAATAAATGATTTGAATGATCACTTACTAAAGTACCGCAAACTCTGCCATTTTGTTCCAAAAATTGTTAGGCAACCTTAAAATTGCGCTTTGCTTAGAAATAGGTTGTTAAAAATAAAAAGCCATTTATATAATGTAACAAAGGGTAACCAGGTATTTTTAACGAAATTAATGTAAATAGCCAATTTATTTTATTAATACCAGCATTCTCAATCTCAACTCCTGTTGAAATGCAATTTTCCAGGACTGCTCTAACTACTACAAAAACCCGCAATAGTTTGGGTGACAACTTTATTTGAAGCCTCATGCTTATTTTATTTTCCTACGGTAAATTTATGTTATTTTTTGTTAACAAGTTGCAGATTACAGTTATTTATGATTTAGTTTTATAACTAAAAGTCTTTAAAATCTCATTGTGATTTTTCAATTACTTTAAATATTACTACTTGACTAGACTTGAAATTCGGCAATTACTACTTGAATTGAGATTGAGATTGACTTGATTTCAAGTCAAGTCATGTCAAGTAACTTGAATATCAAGTTAAGCCATGAAACTATACGTATAGCCATAAATTTTCTACTAAGGAGTAATAAAAATATTTGAAAGGGGTACGTACGGGTCGAAAGATTGGGAGACACTGATATAATGGTATAATATAGGTATGATTTTATAGAAAAATATTCATTAATTTACTTATTATTATAATTCAAATATATTCATAGTATCAGTAATTATTAATTTTTAAACTAAATTTTGAAAACAATATTTATTAATTTGTCACTATATTTTTATAAGATTTAAAAAAAAGTTATATTTGGCCCAGCATTATTTCATTTTTTTGCGATAATCGTACTCAAATAAATACTAAAAAATATATAAAACGTACTACTATTACAAAAACAAAATATTTTTTGACTATGTTTTACATATAAAACGAAATATCTATCTCTAAGAAAAATGTTGAAAGATCGTTAAAATATTTTATAAAAACTTTTATCTTCAATAATAATCAAATCGACATACATTAAAAGATATATTAAATGACAGTAAATATTTTCCAATTTATGGTATCTACATCCGTATTCTGGAGAAAACGCATTTTAATCACAAAACTTCAATTTGAAACTATGATCAGTCATCCATGAACAAATAGCTTTTAGATAGTCCTAAACACTTAATTGTTACAATTACACCTTCTCGTATGAAAACCATTTGCATTACCGTGAACTAAAAATTCTATGGGTTATCAAAATAATTCGTTAGGAAAAAGGGTCACGAGGCACGACGAATGAAAGTAACTACAGAATGTGGGAAATGCATTAAGAAAAGCGAACTGTAACAAAGTAGACGAACAATTATTCAAACGTGTAATTACAGAATAGCATGTCACTTGCCAACTTTGATCCAGTACAACATATAAACCTGAATAAAAGAAGAGTGCACGTACGTACAACGTTAAACATAACAATCTAACTTATGGAGTCTATAGTTTTATGAATAATAATATAAAATTAAAACTAATTCTAACCTCAAAATAAATATCTGTAAATAATACAAATATATTTTGAAAATTATGTTCGTTTATTTTTCGTTGATATATATTTTGTAGAATACACATACGAGTGATGTGGTGCTAGGTAAAATGAAAATTTGGACATTAGCCTATGCCGACGACGTAGATGTAGTAGCAAAAACAGCAGAAGAAATAAAAAGACTAAATGAATATTTAAAGAGACAAAAAAACTCACGCTGAACCTGTAAAAGTCGAAAATAATTAAATTCAAGAAAGGGGGAAAAGAGAAACAAAGATAAAGTAGTTTTGGGAAGAAAAAGTAATACAGGAAGTAATAGTACATTGTATAACAAGTGCAGAAAGTCGCCTATTTCCTACGAGGTGTGAAAGTTTTAGCATGAGACAAAGTCGAGTGCTGGAATCACACAAGGTGGGCAATAGGTGATTCTGCACGATGGTACACTATACTTTTTCTATGACCACACTGCTAAACGTTACAGAATACAAATATATGCCCGAAAACTATTTGACATAAAAATAATATGGTCTACGTAACCTCACAAAGAGTACCTTCACGCATGTGCAGTATTCGCAATTATTGTGAGAAATGACATTTCCCACACTGTACATGCGCAGTATTGGCAAAAACTCACGATTGTGGGAAATTCGCAACAAAAAGAATTTACATACCTGGAAACCTGGGATACACTTTCAAGAGAAATAATGGTCCAACAGCACAAATCAGACAGGTAAGAAGAAAAGCAATAATAGCAATGTAATAAATTTGGGGAATAGGGAAAAGAACATTAAAGACAATATTAAATGAGAGAGAAATATACGGATGAGAAGAGGGTGAACAAAGGAAGCACCTAATTATATTGTACTAAAAGAAATGAAGCTTAAGAACATCAAGGAAAAAGCAATTAAATATGGAGAAAGAATACAAACACCGACATAACAATTACACTATTGGTTGGAAATAAAAAAGGAGAAAGATATAAAAAAATAACAAGATGGGGAAAGAGAAGACAAATGTTCTACGAAAGAGACGGAATATTACAATGGAGGTAGAAAATTTGCGAAGCTTCGGAATAAATGTAATACAAATAATCATTGATAAAGAATGGGACCTACAAAAGCAGCATCAGTTCCTACAATAAAACATATATTAACAATAAACAAATATTTTACAAAAGAAGAAGACTAAACTAGGCAAGATAGAAAAAGGATGAAAAAAGAAACGAGAAGAACACATGACATAAAACGATAAGGGAAGAGAAGTGTCGATGACAACAACTATTGATAAAAAAATTGTAATTAAATAAGTAAAAATGTGAAAGTGAAATATAAATAATTTTCTTGTACGTATGTCGAAAATTTAAAACCTTTTGGTACGAATAAACTATTATACTACTATTACATCTGAAAATTAAGTTCTCATCATCAGTATTGTATAGTACTTGTTACCGCGGCCTTGAACCTAGAATACAACTATTAAAAAACAGCCCTTACTTAGTTTTCTGGAAACAGTTTCTGTTTTCTGATAAAGCCAATTATAGCTCGGACGAGTCAACTTCTTGATCTCATCTGCCGTAAGTAGAACCAACGATGTTATCTCACTTGTTATCACTTTTCAAAATAACCTCGAAAATGTATGCCATAATTGATAGTCTCTGATGCTTGTCTAAGTTGTACATCTATCTATAGTCACCTTTGACATAATCTCGAAAAAATGCGCTAAATTTAAAATTATGTCATTATTATAACTTCATAAATTTAGTATTGACAGCGCCGTCGTCTGTAAATACCATATAGTACACAACATTCCATCATAAAATTTGTTCCAAAAGCCTGGATTTAATATGGAACCTTGTGGGACAATTATTCTACGTTACACTTCTGACCTCATAATTACCATTATCTTATGGGCACCTTACGGACATATAGACATGTCAGAAACACACTAACGGAAACTTTCCCTGGGAAAAAAACATTCTATAACATATTTACCTGTGATATTAAAGCAGTGAATCCCTCATTTGTGATGTTTTATATATCAAACATTTTCTAACCATTGTCTCTAATTATTATAATGTATTAATTCTATCAAAACACGATATAAAACTTAGAACAGCATTAACAGAACAACTAGATTAGGTTGAAATCAGCGGGAACTCTCATGAACTTGAGTGATAATAGAAGTTCGATTTGTTTCACGCTGATTTGTTAATCGCTAGTGGTAGCAAGAAAGACAACAAGATACTAATATACATACTGTAGAAAGGGATAGCGAAAAAAAGTATGTTACACATGTTGGAAACACTACGTTATATAGGATGTATATATTACATACAGGGTGGCCCAGTGAAAATTATCAGCGCACTTTTTGGCCACTTAACATTAATTTTGCAAAAAACGCTCGAACACGTCAATTTTAGTATAAAGGGGGACACCTGAATGAATTAGTACCAATGACATAACTTCAACCCTAAAATGGGGGTGGACTGCACCTCAAAAATTTTAAATGGAAAAGGGTGTCAAACATGACACAGTTCGAAAGGCCTTTCAATTCTCTATCCAACAGTTTTTTTATTTTTCATATCCGATCATTAGTTCCAGAGATATATCGTTTAAAAAAAAAATAACAGGTGTTTAAAATTGCAATCAAGTAGGCTTAAACAAATGACAGAAACTAAATAAACAATTTTTTCGTCAAGTTGTTTGTAATAAACAAGTAATTTGTAATATAGATTTCTTTTTGTGGGGTTATTTGAAGTCTAAAGTTTATGCCACGACACCCGAATCTTTAGATGATTTACGGCATCGTGCCGTAGCTCCAAAATTTTGAGCAAAGTCTTTATTATGGTATAGAAGTTGGAGGTACTCATTTTGAACACCTAATAAACTGATACTTGAGTTTCTGTCATTTGTTTAAGCCTACTTGATAGCAATTTTAAATACATGTTATTTTTTATAAAAAACGGTATATCTCTCGAACTAATGATTTGAAAAATAAAAAACTGTTGGATAGAGAATTGAAAGGCCTTTCGAACTGTGTCACCCTTTTCATTTAAAATTTTTGAGGTGCAGTCCACCCCCATTTTAGGGTTGAAGTTATGTCATTGGTACTAATCCATTCAGGTGTCCCCCTTTATACTAAAATTGACGTGTTCGAGCGTTTTTTACAAAATTAATGTTAAGTGGCCAAAAAGTGTGCTGATAATATTCGCTGGGCCACCCTGTATTAGTATCTAGATAAGTATAAAATCATTGGTTCCGACGATTCTTCGTCCTCTTCGCAGAGTCAAAAGATGTTATTTTCAGCTTTACCAATTTTGTACAAATGGTATTTTAAAGAAGGAGGACTCGTGTCATTATTCTAAGGTCCTTTTTGCTGAGAGCCAGTAGCTCCTTGGCGTTTGTAATAGTTGGAGAAATGAATTTTCTTACTTTTTCCAAAATGAAGATATGGCACATTCTCCCAGTTTTAGACCGTCTTCTTACAGTGGCTTTATAGAAGATCCATGAAGGTTCCAGCAGTTCCAGGCTAACTTTGATTTACAAGTGAAGGCATTTAGTGCATTTAAAGTTGCCTGGCTGTCTGTCATTATCATCAGTATAACACATATGTATCTAAAAGAGAGATTAGTTTACTCAACATGTAAACTAGTTTAGCTAGTTGGACATTAAGGTATTATTTATTACGTAATGTATATATTATACCCGCGTTAATGTAATGACATATTGTATTTGCAGTAATAAAATATAAAATATAGTGCATGTTTAAAAATAAAATGTTAATAATGCATGTACAAATGGATATATAATAAACTTTGAAAACAATACAATCGTAAAATATTACTATTGTAATTTCCTAGTGAAATACATTAGTAAATTTATTATTTATTTTATTTCACAAGTTTTAGTAAATTTTATCATGTACTATTTATTTATATGCGTTTACTATATTACAACATGCAAATAAATATATCGCAATGATTTAAATCATTGTAGAAATATTCAAATATAAATATTGCACGCGTATCTTTGTAAAATACCTAAATAATAAACAAAACTATAAATTAGTAGTGACGAAACAAGTAGTAGTTCAGTCGAATATTCTGCTTTATCGAATAATATATTCTACAATCTGAAAGCGTGATTGTCGGTCTTCGTTATGAAGTGGTGTTTGTTTATGCTGATATACTTCAGACAGTGAAGATAATTTGCGCGTTTACCAAAAAATATCCGAAAATCTTATGTTCATGTATTACAATCTACCAGTTATAGTTATAAGGCCGGTGGCACACTTGCGTTTTCGCCGCTGCGGCAGAGCACACAAGTGCGGCTGAAAGGCACAACCTGTTAAGAAATTAATCATAAAATTACGGAATGTTAGTTTTGTTCACTGCTCAATGCTATGTACCTAATTTCAGAAAATTCTTCAACCTATTTATTTCACTTTTACAAATGTTCAACTTTAAATGTGCAATGCCCAATAATAAATTGAAGATAATTTGTTATTTGAAAATGGAAGAATTATTTCGCTTGCCTGTTAACCTCTTTAATGTTAAACGCAAATTAAATGAAAGATTTAACAAATTTTATGTAAATATCAGGAAATATGACAATCAATTTATTGAATATTATAGAATGTCTATCTCTATACATTATAAACAGGTAAAGTGCAGCGGTACTGCACCGGTGTGCCAACTTTCATTTAAAATCGTGTGTTGTATTGGCATAGAATAGTTATATACCGAAGCAATAGTAAGACAGAGAAACGAAAATTAGAGAGAGATGGGGAAAGCTAACAAATTTAAAGGGCTCATCGTTTAAAATCGGAAAGTTTCGTCACATCTTCGTGACTCGAGTTTCTCTGTTTATCGATCATTAACGCGCCTACAAAATTTTCAATAAGGGGACAATAATAAAAATATAAAAATACCGAAATCGATTTCTTAGAAGCAATAAATATGTTATCCCTTTGATAAAAATTAGGAAAAATAATTATCAAAAATAAAAAATTATATTTCACATACTCCATAAAGTGAAGAAGCTATATCAGCTTTCCACATTTTGTCGACGTCCATGTATACGATGATACCGGTTGATTCAAAGTTGTACTTGTTAAATAATTGTTTAAAAATACATAAATGTGAAGCTCAAATTAGACAACAACATATTTATATATTATAAAAATCATAATTTGAAGAATTCTGAATTTGTAAATTTTAAAACAACACACGAATATTTTTATAATTTTATATTTTGTTTAGAAAATACTTTTTATATAAATATTGAAAAAATATTTGTATTAATTAAAGGTGTAGGATATTGGTGATACCAATTAATAAAAAATTGGGTTTCAACTCGTGAAATTCTCCACTAGATTATTAAGAAAATTATATATAGGACACAGAATATTTTATGCTATGAAATAAGTAACATGAATTTTAAATCTCATCAAAAAGAAAGAAATAGAAAATTGTGCTTATTGATGATCTTGCAAAATACAGACATTTTGTTTAATAAAATGTTTACAAAATATAATTATGTACCTATTTATTTCATCTAATTTGCTTTTATTATATTGTATTGTATTATTATATTATATAAAAATTATTTTATCATTCAAACAAAAATTTAAATGTGGAGCGTAAATCAGCCAACAAGTTTAACACGTTAACTGCCATGAGGTACATCTTATGTGTCTCACTAAAATATCCTCGTATGCTCTGAGCTCAGTGTTTGAATACACATTATGCTTCGTGGTCTAACGTTTGTACCTCGCAACGCATATCTGTGAACGTAGTTTAATTCTCGGTTAATTCGGTTTAGTCTCTGAAATGATAAAATACTGCAAATTTTGTGCCTCAATAAAATTCTTCAAATTTTAGAGCAACATTTAAAAAAATCAATTCTGTTATCATACTTGTATTTTCTAATATGAAAACACCCTAAATCTGTAAAAAAAGAAAAAGTGGCCCAAGGGACCAACCTTTTTTTTTAATGGTGGTAGTTAACGTGTTAATGATTCACACAATGCTCCAAGGTCATAGAACTGAATAGGGTAACATTAAAGGTACTGACACGGAGTGTCGCTTCTGTATATACCTATATACTCGTATATATATATATATATATATATATATATATATATATATATATATATATATAGTGGTATTGGCCTCCGTTTCTATGGTGATCAAACAATGACTACCCGTCAGAGCCGTCACCAATTTATCAATCATGCTGGTTATAAAAGATAATGAATATACGATCTTGTATCTTTTAGACTTATTTTTATTATCAATAAATACACAGTATTATGTACGTAATTATGAAATTGATTATTCATACACAAAAAACAACTACAATCACTTGTTTTCTGGTGGTGACTTGATTGTTACTATTCTTTTGTACTGCAACCAGTGTGGCAGTAGCTGTAACCCGCATATCACTGTCGAGCTTTGGTGATTTTTGTTAATTTTCACAGTGCGGTGCTACCACAGAATAGGTTTATACAGAAGCGACAGTAAGACAGAGAAACGAAAATTAGAGAGAGATGGAGAATGTGTACAAATTTAAAGGACTCATTGTTTAAAATCGGAAAGTTGTCTCATATCTTAGAGAGAGATAGAGAATAAGCACAAATTAAAAGGTCTTCACTATGCTTCAAGGTCATAGAACTGAATAGGGGAATATGAAAGGTACCGACACGGAGTGCCGCTTCTGTATGTAACTATTCTGTGGTGCAGCGGTGAACTGCAGTTAGTGTGGCGGGACAGCACTAGTGTGCCACCTCATTTAAAACCGTGTAGTATTCTTCTAAACTGCATGCGTTTCTGTCGTAGCGGCGAAAACGCATAGTGTGCTGCCGACTTTAAAGATTAATATGTTCTATAAATATAAATTATTGTAGTATACATATTTGGTTATTATTAAATTATGTTATTTTAGTTTCAAGAAAAATTAATCGATTTACAAAATAACTAAGAAAATAATTATTAACTCTTAATGTACTCATATACAGTGGTAGTCAGACAAATAAGACACCAATGGAAATTTGAAAACTATTTTGAGTACCTATTACGTTTTTAAATTAACTTTGTAGCATAGATTCGCTTGCAAGAAACGATAATTAGAAATACTGTACCTATATTTTTTTCTAAATTTTGTTGTTTTTGTATAAAGCAAATTGATTATTTACATACCTAATTTTCATTTGGAAAACTGTTGTTTTTCATCAGTGCTTCACATCGTTTACTCCTAGTTTTAATTAACATACGACATTTGTGAACTGATACAGATTTCCACGATTCGCGTCTGATTCCCCATAATTCATTTACATTTGATATGTTCTTGTTTGTTATTAAAATAAATCTCAATTGTAAAAGAATAAACAAGTTTATATAAATGGATAAAAAAAAATTCTTAAAATCTTGAAAAAATCTGCAACTTTTTTCACTTATTTCTATATAACTCAAGAAATGTATGAATTATTTAATAAGTATTTTTATGTACTATCACATTAGTAAAATACAAAATGAAAATAACAATATAACATCATCAATAGTATGTAATACATTCTTTATGAAGATTCAAGTTTTATTAAATTATAATTCAAATCAGGAAATAGTTTTGTAAATCAGGTGAAATGTGTGTGTGAACTGGTCTGCTACTTAAAATATTTGAGTAAATTAGACACATCAAATTTATATTTATTTATGATAAATTTATGCAGAATATACCGTCTAGACACGCGTGATAAAAGTGTATTAACAGTATCTGATTAACGACGTATTAAAGTAATCTAAAAAATTATTTTTAATAAAAAATAATACGATTTTTATTTTATGCTTAAATCATTAAAAACTTACAATACAGAAAAACAATTCTTGTTACATTGTTTATTTTAATATTTTTTCTATCAGAGATAAATAACATTAGTTTAAAATTATGAGTTACTTTATACAATTAGGTTTGGCATTTTGACATTAATTAAATAACCTTAATTACTATTTTTAATTATATATTTACTTAAATATTTTCTTACAGATATGTGAAGAATCGCACCATTAATTAAAAAGAAAATGTATGTTATATTTAAATTTTAATTTAACTGATGCATTAAACATTGACATTATACTCCCATTTTAAAATTGCCTTTAGGTCATTGTTTGTACACCCACCTACCCAAAATGTGTGAAACATTTAAATAGATATTTTAATTTTAAGTTTTACTGTTAAAGTATAGCTCCAAGAAAATTTCAACACTCAACTGTATCTCACTGTCAATTTCAATTAAGATCATCGGAAGAAGGAATCTGTGCCTCTGGCTACCAAACAATAGGGCGCCAAAATCATTAAAGCAAACAAATTCTTTTAATTTTTGTTTGTTTTTTATTTTACAGTAACAGTTAATGAAGTGCAGTGTACACAATACTGCCAGTTTTAAAATTTATTTATACAGGCGATTTTTTCTGGAAATCAGACAACTTTATTCTTACCTTGACAGTTTCGAATGTGCTCTTCATATACAGGGTGAATACTGAAAACCTTGACATAGGGAAATAACATGGGAAAACAGTATTTTGCTGTTTCCATCTGTCCCGCTAAATAAAATCGGGTGTATATGGTATCATTAGTTAGATTACTTAATTTTGCATCTAATAAAACCAAATGTTGTGTAATATGGCCTTTTCTAACTGAAATATTTGATAAAATAAATTGTATTTTGAAGGTTATCCTTCATATTTTCAAATAAGAAACGTCAAAAACAAAATGCTCCATAGCCGAGTGGATACGAGGGCTGTTTCATAACATAAATAATCTACAAGACCTGGTTCGAGACCACCTCGGCCCTATTTTTTTTTAATTAAATTATACTTAAAATATCATGTTTCGAAACATGAAATACAAAATTATGCACCAAAAACTAAATTCGAATTAATTGTTAAGTTTGACACACAGCATATAATAATTCTATTAAATATTTGGATTTTTTTATTTATAAAATTATGAATATTGCTATTTTATTAAAATAGTCTGATATAATAAAGATATTTTAAGCATAATTTAATTAAAAAAAAATGTAGGGCTGAGGTGGTCTCGAACCAGGTCTTGTAGATTATTTATGTTATGAAACAGCCCTCGTATCCACTCGGCTATGGAGCATTTTGTTTTTGACGTTTCTTATTCGAAAATATGAAGGATAACCTTCAAAATACAATTTATTTTATCAAATATTTCAGTTAGAAAAGGCCATATTACACAACATTTGGTTTTATTAGATGCAAAATCAAGTAATCTAACTAACGATACCATATACACCCGATTTTATTTAGCGGGACAGATGGAAACAGCAAAAAACTGTTTTCCCATGTTATTTCCGTATGTCAAGGTTTTCAGTATTCACCCTGTATAATATAACCATAGCAACCGAGTATTAAGTTTCAAACCGCTACTGTAAAATAAAATATCGAACATCACACGTCCAAGAAATGTCATTATATATTCGTAATTATTCTACACTCATCATTTTCACCCAATCAAAATGCTTCATTTGATGGAAGAAGAATTTTTCAGCGAAAAAAAAAAAACAACAGTAGGATTGTCATGGTTACATTTTGTTGATAAGAAAAATTTAAATTTGAACTGCTTATTAAATAGTGAAATAATCAAGCAAATATAATTTGAATATAATCAGCAGGGCCGTGCCAAGGCAGGGGCGAGCGGGGCCCCGGCCCAGGGCGCAAAGTCAAAAGGGCGCAAATCGACGTAAGATGCAAAAAAAAAACTGAAAATGAACTAAATTTATTATTTTATTATTACCTTTAAGTGTAGTTTTTTAAACGCATACAGAACGCTAAACTGCGGTGTCTTTTGCCTTTGTATATTGTAAATTTAGTAGAATCGACGTATTATAGCAGATGTGATCGTGATAATTAGTGGCGGCCGTTAACAAAGATATCGGTTAGTACTTAGTAATATTAAATAATAAAAACGTTTCATTTTCCGTAAATCATTATTTCTCCCGTCAGAGAAACCTGCAGAATGATTTTGTGTGTTTGCGCATTTGATATTCACTTGAGTATTCTATTCTAGCTTTGAATTTGGTTATATTTATATTATTTATATTTCGTGATAATAGATTTTTATCTATTTCAAATTAAATCTTTATCTTGGGTATGTTTTATTATATTATTCACTCTCTATTTTTAATTAAATATATGTATATTACTCCAGATATATTTTTACATTCAAGCCAGTAAATAATATACTTGCACGGTCCTGAATAGGTTAAAGATAGGAAATGGTTGCAAAGAAGCTGTCTGGCTCTGAATTTCGAAAATTAAGAAAACAAAAAGAAGAAGAAAGATTAAAATTATGAAAAATGGATGACACAAGCTTCTACATCTTTAGAAAATATTTCTGCCCCTGCTGATGTAAATGCAAGACTATCCACCTCTTCCGAAAGTACTTTTGCCATCGCTGACATAAATGCCGGATCATCTACCTTTTTCGAAAATATTTCTGTTACTGATAATATAAATCCAACAAATTTTGCTACAGAAGATAATTTAATGAAATTTGATTATAATAATCCATCATCTTGACCGGATCATATTGACGATAAATTAGGTTTTTGTTAGTTACAAATGTATGTATACAAAAAACTAAATATATGTATCTTAGTATATTTTATATTCTCTACTCGTTATTGTTATTGAGAAGAAGTTGGGGCGCAAATAACAATATTTGCCCCGGGCGCAAAATTGGCTAGGCACGGCCCTGATAATCAGTAAAATATTGAAAATCATAATGGGGTATGTTACCGTAATCGAATTTCAGCATATTTGTCATAAAATATAAAAACTAACTACTGCAGTTTCTGATTATTAACTAATCATGTGCTTGCAATAATAAAGTCATTAGCAATTTAAAGTTCCAGAGAAGGGACGCTTGACGTCATTATGGTAGGATCGAAGAAAAAGACATGTATAATCACCTCGCTATATCAATACTAGTGCGTCATTGATTTTTGAAATGACAACCAACATAACGTTATACACGAGTGTATGACAGTGACTGCAGATATTATGGTTGTTGGTTATCATTTCAGAAAACAATGACGCAGTAGCATTGGTACAACGATGCGACTATAGTGTGTTTCTTACGCACCTACTCAACCTCCCTGCTTTAACGATTCTTCCACGATGGCGTGATAGCATCCCTTCTCCAAATCTTTAATAATTATTGTCTCGAAAACTACTATGTATATAAAACTTTGTCTAGTATCATATAAGTAAAAATCAGAATTTAGTCAAATACCTTATTTCTGCGAAGTTATGACAACTCGATTGAAAAATGATTCTTAAATCATTCCAGTTCATTTGTAATAATCGTTTGTCTACTGCTACCAGTGATGTTATTTGTAATTTACTCGGTAAATTATTAAATTTATTATTGTAATTTAACCGTAATTCACAATTTTCAATTACCATTAATCACCAAATCATATTGGAAATATTCATAACAAAAAACGAAATAATCTAATAAATGACAAAGCGGCAAAGTTATTATTTGCACCATGCAACTTAAAATTATGCGCACCTAAAAGTATTTTATAAAATGACGAATTTGTGCAAGGTTCTGGAGAAACAAATGCCTTAGATTTAAATTCAGTCAGTTACTCGAATCTAAATGTGGTTTCGTATCTGAATAAAGGTTTTACGTAACATCGTATATTGTCTTTTTTTTTAAATAATTTTACCAAATTAGTTTTTTGTAATAGTTATTAACCTTATGGAATTGTAGGTTATTTTCTCAATTGTATTTCCTTATTTACAATAATGGTTTTTCAGTTTTCTTTTTACATATAGTACCTGTGCACATTTTAAACGCAATTTTACAATAATATTAAAATGATAATAAAAATACGGTAAATTTCGGCAGTAATATACCAAAATTATAAAATACAAGAGAATTTAAAATGGAAATAAAAAAATGTAAATTTACCAAAATTATAAATTACGGTAATTTATAATCACTGACTGCTATACGCAATAACTATTCGCAAATTTTACCGGCAAATCCATGGCTCATATTATATAACTGAGAATTTGCCACATTAATTGACAATGACTCATTTCACTTATTTATAATATAATGTACGTATGTATGTCATGTAATAAATAAATTGCCTAATTCATAACCCACTAGTGCGATGAACATTTTAAGTCACTACTCACTAGTGATTTACATTTTGTATCAACTTCTCTGCACTATTATTTTATTCAATATCAAATGTCAAAATAAATGATGTGTTGGATAAAATTTTGTATAGAACACGTGTGTTAATTTCACAAGACCCTGGAGAAAAAAGTACCTCCTCTACTCTTGTCTGGGCTGAATATTTTTCTCATGTGACTTACCTATTTGCAATATTATGAATCTACAAATAACTATAAGATACTTTTGTAATTGTATATTTAGATATTTACATTCTATAATTCCTTTAAATATCTACATTTAAAATAAATATCCGATCTGTTATAAATTTGGTGAAAATGGTGTCATTAATGAAGCTTGTTTGTATTGATGACGTAAATGCACTAGGATTACAGAACGGCTATGCTTAAATTATTGAAAGATATTTTATGAATTTTGTTTACAATGTCAATGTCAATGTGAATCTGGAATGCCGACGACACCGCAATATTTAAAAAAACAGGCATCCACACCCAAATCAACAAAATATGTAACTGTCACTATTTAAATATTTAATCTACTGGTTCCATTTAAATGTAATACTTGTTATTAAATGACAAAATTTAACTGATTTGGTATTGGTACATTGAAAATCAGTCTCTTGACGTCATCAACCTACTTCTGGCAAATTGGAATGCCCGAATAATTTTCTAGCATCACCATAGAGCCATGGACTATTTAACTGACCCGGACGTCAAAATTAAAATTCATAGACACACAAATTAGGAGGACGATAAAACTGTCAAAAGGTTTTCTAATTAAAGTATCATCAGCTTAAGCATAAAGTAGTAAATATATCAATTGAGATTTATTTCTACTTATGTATTACGGTAGAACTTTCTAGCTGCTGTAATGTTTATAATCGTCTTACTCCATCTAACTCAATCAATTTCTCCGGATAACTGTTAAATAAGATTTCACATTTTGATAAATGCTAATGATGCAATATTTACTTAGAAAATTTCCCTACATAAGAAAGAACAGATTTTTCAAGAATATTTATAAAATATATAAATAAAACATTGATTTGTCTGTTTTTTTTTTCAAATTTCTCTCTAATTTAAATATTTAATTGGTATTACTGGAATGAAATGTATTATTTAATTCTGTATATTATCACATACTGTTCTATCTATTGGGAGCTATTCTCTGTTTAATAAATATTAAGTTAATATTTTCAAGAAGTTATTTATATAATAAAAAAAAATGTATGATGTTATACTTATCAAATTTCTTTAAAATAATATCTATCTATGTTTTGCACCATACCTGAAACAAAAGTAAACTTATATTTAGAAATTGATACTAATTTTCTGCAGAGATTTAGTATGACTTAAAATAATAATAGAAGGATACCAAAACTAAAGTTAGTAAAGAATGGAATTTGGTTTTTAAAATAAAAATCCAAAACGTCTTATTCATATTTCATAACCGAAGTTACCGACCGGTTTCGGTCATTAAATGACCATTTTCAAGATACCGGAATTACTACAAAGAATGTTTTATAATGTATAAAATGTATTAATTAATAAAATAACAAATACACAATTACAAAACTATAGAAGAAATGTCTGAATTAAAATTTAATTGTAACGTTACAAAATATTAAAAAATTGGAGAATATTTTTTTTTATTTTATTCATCCTTAACACTTGGGCATTCCTTTTGTTCAAATTGGTAAATAACATAGAGAACAAAGAAATGAGAAACTAAAGGTTCAGCTCTCAGAGTCACGAACTATTAAAAAATAAAAAAACTGATTTAAAAAAAAATACTCCACTCACTTTTACTCACTATTTCCCATAAAAATATGCTACGTTATGCATTCTAGAGTGCCTGGAAGGTGACATTTGATAAACGCCCTGTAATCTGCGGTAATTTCAGTACGGATATTTGCAATAAAGTATATGGGAATATTTATTTAATAATTTGTTTATTAAATATAACTTTACAAAAGAATAACAAATATTAAATGCACTACAAATGGATTGTCTATGAAGAAACTGTAGAATATCCCACTTACAACGCATATAAAATGTGGAAATTCGAGCAAAGATAAAATCAAACAAACATTACCGAGAGAACACAAGAAAAATATCTATGATGGTGAGGGCACGCTAAAACAATGGAAAATAAAAGATGGCTCTAGAAAATACTAGAATGGACTTCAAAAGGTAGAAAAAGAAGAAGAGGTCGACAATGACGAAGATGGATAGATAACGTCAAAGAATTAAAGGAAGCAAGACAATTATATGGATCTATGAAAGAACAGAACATAACGGAAACAAGGATACAAAAGCAACGATAGTTGTAATACATTCGTATATAACTTTATTTTTTTATATACTCTGAATTGGTAGCAACTGCTTAAAAACGTTCGACGTTCGGAAATTTCATGTTTATACTCTAGACAGGTGAACAGTGGCGCCGTGGCGGCTCGTAAACTAAGATTTTTGTGAGGCAGACTGCAAGAACTGAATAAAATCTTATTGAAATGACATTCATCAGAAAATTAACAATAAACAATATTATCAGAGTTCCTAACTTCATTTATTATCTGCATACATTTTAGAAGTCCAGCCACCTGTACTATAAATGCACAACTGCAAATGCAGGAATGCAGCGGCCAAAATATCAAAAGCATTTAGTTCTGTCGCATGTTCCCATGTTTGCTTCGTCCACGTGCAAAGGGACCAATCAGGAAACACTTGAGACATGCCTCAAGATAACCTGAAGCAGGTAGTGCAGCAAAAGAAAAATTAATAAAAGCTGTAAGCATTGTAAAAACACCACAGTCAACAGACGTACAGACAAATTGATAAAGTTTGAGGCAGGAGAATTTTTGCCTCTGCACTTCTGTAGTCGGCACTATGCTGGGCCTACGAATAATTTCTAGAAGATTGAAATTTAAAAATAAAATGAAAAAATTTCCTCTCATTTTGTACGATAAGGCACTGCCTCACTTGCCTCCCCTGACGAGCCGCTACTATCGGTGAATACGTGTTATGTTATAATTTTTTTTTTTTTAAATCAGCTGTAATGTTTATAGAACGTGTCGCCACATACGATAAAATAATAATATAGTACTGCAAAAACATAATTAAATTATTGTTTCAAATAAAAAAATTTACTAACATATTTTATCTATTTCGCTCTCAAAATATCTATGTGTTACGTAACTTTGCTAAAAAAAATAAAAGACAGAAATAAACTACCTTCCGGTTGACCAATTATAAACAAAATTTGGTCGATTCATGACATCCAGTTTCATTAAATTCCTTTCGGCGAAAATCACTCACATATCCACTCTACATTAGGACATACGGATGGGCGTACAGATCGACATACATAGCGCACAATATAGTCGAGTAATTATGTAAAGGCCTTAAATCGTGGACGTCAGTCAAAATTTCGTAGCTACAAAATCTGTATGATTACAATTACCTTCCTTATTATATGTATATTCGCTGGTCGATAATAATTATCTTTGATTTTATGGTTCTATAGGTATTAGTCCAGTCAACTAAGGACTATTCAGCGAAATGAATCTGAATAAGCTGAATTTTTGAACATTCTAAAGACGAGCTGAAAATTCGGTAATAAGATCACGTAAGCAAATCAAGATATCAAAGTCACGAGAATAGGTTTTTTGCCAATATCTCGCTTCCTAAGTATAGCACGTTATTAGAGGTTATTATAAATGTAGAGCATAGAATTGTCTACAAGTATAGTTACATGCATTGTTTTCGTATGATTAACAGTTTTGGAAATATAGCGCGGAGAAAGGGAATCGCTCATTTGTTGATTTCTTTTCAAACGATAGATGCATATACTGATGAAATACATTCTCCGAAAAACTTGAGTTACACCCTGTTCATAGATAGTAGAGAATAATATACTTTGAGGCTGAAATTTACATACTTCATAAAAATCAAGATTTAGACATGCATGGCCGTGACAGTTACCGGTGCTGGAAACAATGTTGTTGTCGGCTGCTGAATCTCATTCTGTAAATCCCATCCCCATTCTCACGAGCGCCGACTTTTCAAAATTTTCTTGGGGGCAAAATTTTTAATAATGACAAAATATAAATATAAATTTGCTAACAAAAAGAAAAACTGAAAAGAAAAAATGAAAACTAAAAAAAAATTTTTATTTTCATTGAAAACTGTTTTATTAATATTAATTTGTGCTCAGGTTTCAGCAAACCAGAGCGCAATCCAGAGCAGCCAAATCTGATCCAGGATGTGCTTTGATCTCTGTAGGCCAAGAATTAGAGTAAACGTTTTAAAATGCTCTAATTCCTGATCCACTAAAACCAGAGCACTATGCAGAGCAGCTAAATCTGCTCCAAAATGTGCTCTGGTTTTTAGCAGACCTAGAATTAGAGCAAATACTTCTGACTGCTCTAATTCTTGGACCAATGAAACAGAATACAATCCAAAGCACCTACATTTGCTTCAGAATGTGCTTTGGTTTGAGTAGGTCAAGAATTTGAGAACACGCTGAAGCGTGTTGCAATTCCCAGCCGGCTGAATTAGACCACCTTCAAAGCATGAGATGCCCTGGAAGGTGGTATAGCCAGACCACCAGGCGGAGGGGAGGCCCGAAGACCCACTGCCTCCCCAGCGCCCCGCCGACGGGACGGAGTACTAGCGTCTCCGTGGTATATCCACAGACGTGCATTTTTACCGGTCATGTAGATTTCTGATATTGTTCAATCTGTTATTGTAGCTGTACCAGTAAGAATTATAACATAGGTACTTTGATGCGAGGATTTCCCTGGTAATATTTTAAAGGGTGTAACTCACACCCATTTTAGGGTAGTGGTTAATTACTACAAAAATGGAAGGAGGTACAATAATTCTTTAAAATAATAACATTTCAAGGTTTTATTACTAATGTAAAAAAACATGATACGTTAGGGGAAATGTCCCTACAAAATTTTTCCATGGGGCATGAGCCCCGATGCCCTATTAAACATACGAAAGAAATGCATATTACCAAACTTGTAGAGAATTCTATATTTTTATAATAACGTTTAACAACGTGTGAAGCATAAGGAAGATATTGATAAAAAAACGATTTTCCTGACCTTTGACCTTTGATATCTTGATTTGCTAACACGATCTCATTGCTGAATTTTCAGCACATCGTTAAAATGTCAAAACAAAGGTCTGCAAAAATTCAGCTTATTCTGATTCATTCCACAGTACTGTCCTTATTACGCCTTATTTGACTGGAGTAGTACAGACGCCGTTCGCTAAAAAAAGCCGATAATTTATTAGGTACCCCAAATATCAAATTTCACAAATCATAAACAACTTATTTGGGCCTTTGTGGAACAAATGGCTGTCATTTGTAAATATAATATTGAACTAGGATTGTATTCACTTTTTTTATAAAATGCGGGAATAAATTTTTAATATATTTATTTTGAATTTATTTTCTGGATTAAATATTTTGAAATGTACTTACCGCTACGTATTACTATTGCATATAAATAATTAAGAAGGAAAGGTGCCATTATTTGATATATCTATAAACTTATAGTTTAATCTCCTGGAGTAATAAACTAATGGCTTCTTTCTGCGAACGGGAAACAGACTAGACATGCGTCCGACTTGTCGTAAATAGCTATTTCTTTCTATGAATCTGATAAACACTGTTTCAGTTTCAGAATGATAAAAATAATATATTGTTACATGAAATTTAAATTGATATCATCTCAAACGTCTTATTTGTTTGAAAAATAAAATATAGCTTGAAATTTTATCACATTGTTTTTTCCATGGCCTGTTTCGATAAAAATCTCCTCCAATTAAATCTTCAATCTTAAAGGACAGAACATCTACATATACATACATATGTCAACACTTACATCAAGATTGCCTCATTGTTTTGCAGTAATTTAGCTCCTTTACACGGCAGAAGAACAGAAACGTTTATCCGAGTGTAACAATCGTTATGAACAGAATAACTCCACAACTTATTTGTCATCTAGAATTAATTACTTTCTTCCAAAGAAGTATTACAAGCAGAAAAACAGATGATCTACTTTGTATTTTGCGCGAGACCTTTCTACCAGTTCGAGTTCACTTTTAAATATAAAAAGAATAATTGGAACATGTCAAGAAATGTAATTATTATAAACTTAACAATACTTATGGAATTCCCATAAGTAAATTAAATTCACGAAAATTAGATTTAAAAGATAAAAAAATGTAATTTAAATAATATTATACATACCGGAGTTAATATTAGTTTATACATATTGTAAAAAGACGGAGTTTAGATTCTTTTTATATTTGGTGTATTTTGACTTCAATTTATTTATTCACTACATTGTCTAACGCCGAAAATAAATAATCCATTTTCTATTTATTTCTGAGTGTTGTAATGTTTATTTATTTGGGTAACGTGTAAAAATAATTGAAACACGAATTTTTGTATAACTAAATTCATATTTTAAGAAATTTTAAGTTTAAACTTGATGAAAAATATGCAACAAAATATATTTTAAAAAACATAGTTTAGCAAACAATATCGTTTTAACGTACATATTTAAGTATAGTGACGTTCGATTTGTAGTATAGCCATAGCTATTTTTTAAATATAATGAATAAAATTTATTTTAAAAGAAACATTTATTTAACAAATACGTTTTAATTATCTGACCACTGAATATTTGTAGTAACCTAACTATCCAACTAACAAAAAAAAATTGATAATCTCTGGTATTCGGTATTCAGCAAATGTAAATCTGGTGAGGAATATGCATTTTATATATAGTTTATGTGGAATATTATGAGTAAATAATTTATTCTGATCAGTTTCAAAGTTGTTCTGTACTTTTTCTTCACTTTACATAATCAAAAAATAATAATTTATAGTTATATTGTCATTCTATATACCAAATATATTGATATATGAAAATTATAGAAGTAAAAAGTGATGTCAGTAACTCATATTTATCAAGAAACCTAACTATACATGTATTTTTGTATACTGTATATACGGAGACTTCAACGTTAGGTCAGGAAACATTTTTTTCAAAGTTTGTTAACATTTGAATTATTTAATAACTATTGTTTTAATAAAATGTATTATTTAACACTATATATTATTATGAAATATCATTCACCACCGGACACTCAAAACTGAAGTGGATAAAGCACCACACGTACTATTTTTGAATAGAATAATTAGGTGAAATACTTATCAGAGTTACATCTTAAATATTTAAAAGGTAATTCGACAATATGTTGGTAGCGTTCACACTTTGCTACACAGGTGCTCTGGATTCAAAATCCGCGCAGCCATGAATGTATACAGATATGTTTTTTATTCTATCGTATCTCCGCCATTCTAAAACATATGACATTAGTAAATGAGCTATCGTTAAATGAAGGCATCAGATTTAAACTAAAAACTAGTTTGTTTAAGACAAAATTTGTAGCTGTGGATTTTTTTTAATTTGAGAATTATTGAAACTGCAAGTAAATAAAACTATAACACTTCCTGTATAATGTTCTACATTTAATAATGATTAATATTTAAAATAAATAAATATATAGAAGGCACTCAGAAATAACAGCTGTTCCCTATAAAGCTTTACTATTATCTATGTTAATAATTAGGCCATATTATGAAAACACAATGACATGTTCACCACGGTTTGACACGAAGCGATAAAGTTAAGCAAACATTCTCCCTGCTAACGAGAGTTATACGAGTAGCTATTGCTTTGTGATAGACGATAGAGGGAATCCGGAGCATGTTGTTCACTATCATTGAGGATTCCATGTCCACCTGATGCCGGACTAGGTCATCTCAACCGCCGAGTGTGTCCACTAATCCAAATGGATTACCCAGCCCGACCTATCGCTAAGTGAATTGTTTGTAATCAGTTTTCGTCTTGGACGGCAGGACCGTACCCGAAACATTCTAGATATTAACGAATATGATTTAATAATCAGAAATATCTACTGATATTAAGAATAAAAAGAAGTAAATGTACAAGTGTAGAAAATATAGAAGACAGCGGTGGCTCACTTAGTTAGAACACCCAGATTCGAAATAGTCGAATTCGGAGTGTGAGGTATGGGATTTCCAACGTCACGAAATGTTAACCAAATTAAAAAATGCCACTGTGTCCGAGTGGTTCGAAATTCACTATAAACAGTAGGTCCCTTGCAAAAACAGAATTTGTTATTTGATATTTGAGAATGATAAACAAAAATAATTGCATATATGTAAAGCAAATTTAGCATAACGAATTTTAAAATTTTTTTATATTTACCATTGAAAGAAGGCCGAAATTCAGTCAACCATTCGCCATCTAGCGAACCATCTGTAACATTAATGATACCAGTTGATTAAAATTGGTTGATAAAAATAAATCCTCTAAAAGTGAGAGTTTACTCATTATTAGGTTTTTTGTGAATACGTACTTCGTAACATAAATATTTCGAAAACAATTATTTGATGAAATTGCACAACCATTATAGGAAAAAATAATAATTTAATATCACTTTTTATTGCACCTACATCATTTTTTAAAATACATATTTCGCACTGACCGCCAATTCTGTCACAGCTAAATTTAAATGATTACCGTTGACTTTTAGACAACTATCTGCATATAAAAAATAATTAATTTAGTCAAGATAATTTTACGATCAAAACAATTGTAATAAATTGAAGATCATCTAATGTTAGCAACCAACACGTAGAGGTACTGTTTGAGTTACCGTTAATAAAAAAAATCCTCTACAGAAGAAGTATGACTTAATTATGTCTTCTCTATATCTCATTTGGATTTTAATGATCACACTAAAATTTATATTTATCCTGTTTCAAATATGATAAATACATTGATCTCTAATTTTGTATTTATAATAATAAATTATTAATTGGACTTAGTACATCGACCAGAACATGCATAAACTATTTACCTACTCCAAAATGTTATTAGTTTGTTGCAAATAAAAATATAAATAACCTAATTTTTGATCTACTAAATAAATTATTTTGGAACTTATAACTTAAATTAAAAATTACATAAGTATGATAATTTGTACTAAATATCCATGCAATTTAACAATTTTAATGATAATATATTCAGGAATTATAAATCAAATATTATTATTTTATTTAGTTTTTTTGACAATTACTTTTGAAATTGCGATAAGATGAATGTGCAGTATATTGAAAAAGAGAAAGTTTTCGATAATGAGAAATTGAAGAACGTGTGTATAGACTAGAAAATAACGTTACTTCATGCATTACGATGTATAAATCCCGCAACTATTCAATACTTTATATACCTTTTTCATATTAGACATAGTACTTATATGAAATCTTAATTGCAATCGCAATCTTAACATATCAAAATCATAACGGGTATCATTACATATGCACGTATACAGAGCATGTAAGTATAAGTAAATTTCAAATAAGGATAAAACTGTAGTAATATGAAAATGAAACAGTAATAAATGAGATTATGACTACAGTTTTTACCTTAATACCGGCCTGCACCGTTCGCCGGCTGGCAGTATACTGGGACCGTTACTCAACCTACTGTACCATTCGATCTAAATATCAAATTTATTCACATATTCCCTTCAAACCCTTGGAAACTACCTATGGATTTATCCCCTTGTCTTAAATGTTCATTCATGAAGGTATATTGTAAACGCGGATGCAAATGTCTACAGTGGGAGCAAGAAGAAGGGAAGTGTGTCAAGAAGTGATAAAGTCGGTGCAGACGATCGCCAGCGCCCATTCTCGTGTGAGCGGCGAGTGAGAGAACATCTGCCGAGGATGAATCAGCACGCCCTCATTGGTGTAGTGTTGTGAGTGTAGTGTCAGTGAAGTGTTATGATTCACAAACATGAAAATTATAATCTTAATCGCTCTTTTCATCACCCACATCTATTGTGACAATCACACCATCAACGAAAATGATTACAACTTTCTGGGAGGGAACAAACTTTGGAGTGGAATCCTAAAAGAGTGCAAATCAGCTTCCCTAAGCTGCATCCAAAAAAATGTTTATCACTACCTCGATGAAACCTTTCGCTATTCCGGAGATATCAAAGTAGGAGATATTGTTAAATTCAAACAAAACACTGTTGATTATCACAAATATTCGCGGGAAGCAAATGAGGTTGAAGATGACGAAGAAGAGGAAGAAAGGACGACTCCTCTAGAAGAAGTAACTCGGGCATTGCATAATAAAAGTGTCGGCTTTCTCATGTCTCATGACACGGAAGTCAAATTACCGGATATGCTTTTCGAAGGCGCTACTTTGAAAGTGCAACCACGTGGGTTCGAAGGAGATGGTGTACTAGTTAGGTTAGATTTGGTACCAAAGGAAATACAAGAGAATCAAGAGGTTGGGCGAATTTTCTTCAAGAAGATAAGTAAGTTATTTACTTAATTGAGGAGCATTTAATAATAATTGTTAATGTAATAAGTAGTTTATGACTTATAATATTTATGTATCTTATAAATAAAGAATGTAGGTTATACATAAAATTAGAACATTGTATTGCACTGCGTAAAACAATTACATATAAGCGGAAGGTATTATACGAGGGATCGAAATCCACACTTGAATACTAATAAATATATATTACTCCTTTTTTAAGGCATCACAACTGTTAACAACCTTAATAATTAATAAGCAATACAAAAAGATAAATAATTAGATTTTAAAAGACAATAGTAGGAATACTTTTTTTTCTTATAAAGCATATCATAGAATACCACATTAAGCGTAAATCTATTCTAAATATTCTTATTAAGATATTGTAAATAAAAAAATATACACGTGACCTTGTGATATAATAGGACTAACAATTTCAACACGTTAAGCAATCAGTAACTTAAGTTTTGTTTATATTCTTGTTTCATGAAAATATTTATTTGCATTTCAGTGATGCATATTCTCTATCTGTAGCTTTAGGGTATCTCAAGCCATTTGCGCTAACCTATTTAATTGGATAACCACGTGGCTTATATTAATCAGACACTTCTCTTATCGGACCGGTTTTTGTATAGCATACTTTTTAAAATGGACTTTTTTTCAGAATTACCAAAAAAAAAATATTTTTGGCGTAACATCAGTAGTAAGGCAATGTCGGACTGTTCAAAACTATTTTCTTTAAAAAAAAGAGGAATAATTTTTCAGTTCAGTACAGAAAATAAATTATGATCATGGAAAAATTATCACTAAACCCCTACATTTGGGATATTATCGGTAATGCCGAATAATATATTTTTTTTACAATCTGAAAGCTTGATTGGTGCTCCCCCATACGGAGAGAGGTGTATTTATTCTGAAATGCTTGCATTGCATTTTAAAACTCGTTTATTTATTATAGAAAACTTATGCAGTAAGTTAAAAAAAAAATCAAAACTGTGGATTTTCTTGTAACCGAATATTCGGAATTAAAATAGAACGAATACCGAATAATGAAATTATGGCCGAATAGACCGAATGCCGAATAATAATTATTATTCAGCTTCGATTCCATCTCTATGAAACAAACTTTGTTTTATATTTCGTTACAAAATTTTGGAACCACGGATTAAATATCTAATATTTTGTATTGTTCCCTATTGCCAACAATTCACTTGGAGCTTATATATAAAAATAGGCATACTATTATTGAATAGAAGAAATATAATACATTGAAGACACTAATGAAATGTTTAATATTACAGAGAAATTCTTCAAGAATAAGCTGGTGATGGCGCTGATGTCAATCCTTCTTGTAATCAGCTTAATCAAGTCCGTGTTGATGTTCCTAATGCCTTTGGTTGTCGGTGTCGGAACAGCTAAGAAGATCCTTCTCAAAGTTCTACTCTTCTTGTTCCCTGCCTTGGCACATCTATTCAAACTCTGCGGGTACTACCACGATAGTTATCACGGAACGAAGTATCATCATCACCATCATCAAATAGCGCACATACACCATCTACCATCGTTACATCACACTGTACCGGAAGTTCATTTCCCGCCAAGTGGCCCACCAGGGAAATACGAACACGATGATTTAGAGTTTTCTGGGCCAGGACTTGGACCTGAGTAAGTTATTTTTTATTCATGTTGGGATTTTTTTTTTTGCTGAAATAAATCAGTAATCTATTACATCGCTACCGCAAAATCGGCAGGAAAATTAAATTTCCCTATCTAGGCACTGATAAAATTCAATGTTGGCAAATCTTTTTTGACAATTATACTTTACATTTCAATATAATATACGATATTTAAACTTGGAATCAAAGCATATCATAATTTATATTAATCGTCTTTAATCTTTTAATTTGTAATTTAGCAACGTTCAACAAAATGTTAATAACGTAACCTAGTATGTGTGATACTAGTAAAACACAAATATGTTTTGTATAAATACATATATTATTTAGTAAAGTTAAATTCTTATACGATTTTAGAAAAAATAATGCTTATTTCAAGGAGTTACTTTTCTTGATTCATTCTTGGTTATTTGCCTCGGCCTACGACTCTGCAAACAATCTCCCTATTTATCTTGAAGAGACTAACTTTCTTGCCATGTTAGCTATTCCAATATAAATAGTACACAGTTAATACTTTAATAATTGCTAAATAATTTATTCATATTGAAGAAATATGAGACCTCACTTGAAGATAATTATTTATGAATAGTGTAATAAGATCGGTAATAAAAATAACATTTAACATTATTCTAAAGACTACTATAATAGAAAGGATAAAATTGAGGATATATTTCGAATCGAACTCATTATTAAAGAATTAAGGACAGGAAATGCGCAAACTAATTTTGATTTTAAACTTGTAATCATTAGACATTCTCATTCTACGAGGATATAACTACTGGTTTTTTTTTTAATAAACTGTCAAGTATTTTCCTATTATTTATACTAAAACAAATTTTAGTCAAAATATTATCTATTAATTATTAGAAACAAGTTTCTAGACTCTTAGACCTTCGGGCATATAAATAAGTAATTGATTAAAGAACTACATATTAAGATTATGATAGTGACAACATTGCAAACTATTGTAAAATTAACAAATCGTCTCAATTGACTCCTTAGTCATATTTTAAAAATTAAAGCCTGATTTATATGGTATTTTATTTTTTGTTACTTTAGTGGGGCATCTATTACTAGTTACTTCGAAGTAATAGAAATTAAGAAATTAAAATGTATATTTTTGTATTATACCTGCATCATAATTCTTGTTTAACAGACTATAAAGTTTGCGAAAACTACTGAAATATAATAATACTGAAGTGTGCTCTAGCGGTGCCAACTCAATTCGAGAGAGATAGACTCCTGGAGGTGTTTTTGCCCTTGTCGTACAGTCTGTTCAAAAAGTTTCTAATGTCACAAATTGTAAACCATGCGAAATGTTAACCATATGAAAACAGCACAAAATTGTATTCCGCAGAAATAATCACTACAAACGTATGAGTATTTTCCAAGAGAACTTTTGCAGGGCACTTTTTCTCTCCACTGGGTTGCTACCGGTTCATTACTTATAGCAAAACTGAAATTCGAATGAGATTGAAATAAAAATTCTACTTATTTTCATTGATATGTGAATTACCGTAAGTGTACTAAACATAATTATTACACAAAAAGTGCCAAGAATTAAATTATTTAAATGAAACAATTCCTATTAAACATTAAATAACCACAATGGAACTTCTTATTTCTATTTAACCTAAATTAAGAAATTAACAATTCAAAAAGAATATTCTATTAAATTACGAATATATAGGTAAATTTCAGTTTTTATATCTAATAGAAATATGGGAGGTCCTGGTACAAAAACAATATAACCAAAAAATATCTTTATAATTATTAGCCTGTCATGAATTCAGCATGACAAAAACTCATCAAACCGCCCAAATCATTTGTAGACAATCATAGTTTTAAAACTCTGCATGCTTGAATATCGTTAAGAATAAATTTGTTACCTAGTATCACTTATCATCAACAAAATAATATATGATTCGTCATTTGTTATTTTTGTTTGTAATTTGTTCCGGTTTATTTTTGTTGAAAAACAAAATAACAATAATTTGTACTACTGTTTGTAATCTAATAAAATATTTCTGTTAGGATACAGTTCATTACAAATTTTGACAGTTACTGACCGGTCATACGCAGAACCATATAATTTTATAAGAATTTGCTAGAAGCATAAACTTGTATCTTATAAACCAGTATGTTAATACGGTCATATAAATTAATAATAGACAGAAAATTAAAAATTATTAGGCATCTGCTAGTAGCTATTTGCTGTGCAACACTACATATTATTAACCAATTAAAACTAATAATTTTCTTGCTTCCGTATTAATATATACTGAAAGGCAATTATACAAAATATAACTTAACTATTCTCGCACTGTTAACTTTAATTATAACAAAATGTTATTAATTACACGAATTTATTCTTTACTTATTCATCAAAATTTATTAAATTAATCTTAAACTCTCTTATTTAACACGTAGAAGAATTAGTGTGTAACTGAAGTAAGAGAAGTAGAAAATGGAAAATTTACTTTTTAATATTAATTGGTACACATAGCAATTCAAATAGAAAAACCAAATAAAAATAAAAGTACAACACGAGATGTACAAGTTTTACTTAATTGGGAAAAAAACTTGAAAAGAAAATTATGAGAAAGTTTTTTTCTGTGATTGTAGAATCATTAGAACTTCCAAAAAAATTGGACTATTACTTTTAAAAACGAAACAATATGTAGATGTAGATGCAGGAATAATTTATTAAAAATATTATAAAATGAATATAAACTTTAAGTATAAATGTACTATGAATACGAGTATATTGTGAAAATATTCTAGTCTCACAAATTAAATACTTAAACAGAGATGTGATAACTACATAAAACTTTTTATATACTAGAAAAACTTGTCATTGTGTGGGCTAACAATTGAAGCACAAAAATTAACAACAACAGGAAACAACATTACTCTTCTGTTTTTTTCTTTATAACGTAATTTGTGAACGGTGGTAATGCATTGTTTGTTGCAATAAAATTTTTCAATAATTCCACTGTGAGAAAGTTATTTATATATTTAAAAATTAAGACAAGTTATCAATGTTAATATGTTTTTTTTATTATAAAATCCAAATAGAGAAAAGAAATATTTCAGATTATTTACATATAAAAAACTGCTTCGGAAAATATGTTTTTAGAAAATATGTCTGCTTAAATATTATTATGAAAATTATGCATTAATATCAGACGAATTAATTACAATAGTCGCTTATGTTTCTATACTTTCAATTTATTTTTAGGGAAACTGAAAAGTTGTTGAAAACAAATTATTTTCAGCACATAAATTTCAAATTCATTTTCATTTCAAGCTATATGCGCTGATTCTAAAATTTCAGACGAAATTCGAATATCTCTTTCTGTTCTAGAAATATCTATCCTCAAAGTTGCAATTAAAAAATGGTTGTTTTTTTCAAAAGTAGGTAAAAATAGTCACAACAATTTTACGGGAAAATTACATAAAATCTTTCTCCGCATATACATACGTTCTTTTGAACGATTGTGTAAAAAAAAAAGAAAATCGCTTTTTTCAACTTCAACAAACAGAATTTGCTTCCATAGTTACTCCTACAAAATTTGTATTTTAGGAATATTTTAGATTTGTAATAGTTATATAGCTAAGTACATTACAAGTGCGGTAGGTTGTATCTTGTACCATTGATTTTATAAAATATTTCGTGAGTATTTTAACTTAAAACATGGGATTTGTCGTATACAACAACATTTGAAATGAAACATAAGAAAAAAATTTGACATTTGCTTTTTCTTTTTGGGTTATAAAACTTTCTGACAGTGCAACAATAATTTTAAGAATCTTGAACCCGGTTGAAATTAGACCCGATTGAATTTCAAAGTTAACCCTGTTACGTTTATCTCGGTCTTATTATATTGAAGCGACGCGATTTTATAAAATTATCACTTTCATGTTTTAATAGGACTATCTATAAGTATTTATTTATAGGATTTGAAGAATAAATTGCATGATGATACTCATTATTTATTTTAAGAAAACTTTATATTATTTATTCTCCAAGGAAATATTATAATATATATTGGACTTTTATTATTATGTCGCCAATCCATGAAATTTACTAAAAATATCGTTAAACTCTTAACCGCTCTAAAAGTCTTTACAATTAACTACATTCTTTGAAAACCAGTTAAGCAGCTATTCACTCTTGTTATCAAGTATCAATTATAGATTCTGTATAATTTTGGCTAGTTTTGCTAATGTAGGGTACTAGTTCAAAAAGAATTTATTGCAGTCATTAGCTCATACGATTTTATCTACATACTTATCAATCAATGAAAAAAAAATAGGACAACGAAGATTATTAAAGTAGGACTTGATGATTTTAATTTCATTTGACACATACACGTCGCCTCTGAAAAATTCAATCAAGAACGATTATAGTTTACAGAATAATAGTGGAAAAAGTTATAGGTATGCATTTTATTCTATTTTTATAATATAGATTACATTATAACCATTAGATACGGTATACAGTATACTGATTGTATACAATAAAGTAAAACTTTTTTTATCTCACACAAAAAGTTGATGTATCTCTTATAATTTGCAAGGCAGAAATTAAAAATAATAATGACATAAAGACTTAAAATATATTTGTTACTGTAATTGACTTTAATGAATTTTGGGAAATAAAATTTACATATTTACAATTTTATATGCTAAAATAATGTTGTAATTTTCATTTATTGCCGATTACTAAATTAGTAAGTCAATTCTACATTGTATTCCATGCGCTTCTTCTATTTAATATTTATTCAAAGTTGATATTAAATATTATGAACAATGTATACGTCGAAAATTAAAAATACGGAGTTTCATAAAATGAGAAAATATAGAGTGAATAAGCAGTACAGCACATTTGAAAATTCCTATTTATACGATACAAATTTTAATGTCAAGTAAAAGTTCATTTAGTTAAATTAGGCAAATTAGATTGAAAAAAATGTTTTAAAAACCAGCCTTTAAAATTTGCAAACCTCTGTTTAAAGTGCCGGTTACCTTAAACGTTAATAGAAATATATTACATCGAAAATCGGAAATAAGATATCAAAAAAAAAATCGTTATTTATTATTTCACTGTGATGTTTTTTATTTACTGATGCTTAAGGTAACCGGTACTTTGACCAGGGGTGAAAAATTGGCCCTAAGAATCATTTTAATTTTTATGTCCGATTAATATATTATCGCAAACTGTATTACTGAAGTATTCTTTAAAATTTAATCCTTATTCCTGTAAATTAAGATACGTTAAAAGAGAAATAATTACATAGGGCGTTATTTTTAAACTTAATGTCTTAGGACGTTAAAAATCTGCATGATACACATCTTTTGCCTTTTTTATTAACATATACAAACAAATAATCAAAAACAAAATCAACAAAATGTTGTTAGTTACGACATGTGAAGTCTTTTAAATTATTATTATTATTATTGTTGACACACTGAAATTATTGTAAAACCCAGAAAAATATAATGGACCATTAAACGTTGAATGTATATACTTAGTCGATGTCGATAGGGCTGGCAAAAAAGTCGATATATCGACTTCAGTCGATTTTTTAAAAAAGTCGATCGATCGATTTTTGAAAAGCATAGTGTAGTTGAATTTAGACTTTCGATAATATCAACTTTTTTATCGTCGACTTTTTTCCATTAATTAGATTTTGTTTTCAAATAACTACCTCGACTTTTAGACTTCGACTTCGATTCTTCTAGGCCGGCAAACAGAGAGTTTCTGGACGATTTTGAGTTCTGTGGTACTAGTCATGTAGGACGGGGACGCGAAAAATAAAATAAGTGAAAATAATGCATTATTTATAAAAATAAATGTTTTTTTATTAATAACTTGAATTCACTGATATCCTATAATAACTAACTTATTGAATGATATTTTATTAATTTTGTTTACTGTATCAATGTCAATGAGGAACTGGAACACGGAGATTTTTTAAAAAGCAGACATAGCTACACCCACAATCAACAAAACATGTACCTCTCTCTATATGTACATTTAATGTATTCGTGAGTCACGTTTATGTTTCGGATGCATAAGTAGGGCTTCAATATTTAGTTTACTTTTAAAAATCCGGTCTGACTGGTGTTCTTTTCCCCTACTTTAACAGAGCAAAACTGCGAGAGAACGTTGCAACAAACAAAATCAGATCATCGACTATTAAATTATTTTATATGATTATTTAATTTATAAAACAATTATATTATATCCGCAATATCATTTTATGCGACAGCTGTCTGTTTTATAGTCAAACATTAATATTAAAATTATTTAATTATAATCATAGAAATTGTGCATAATCATTACATATTCTTTTTACTCTGAATAAATTGAGACAGAGATAATAATTAACCATGCGCCGTGATGAAAGGTGATTTTATCTTAAAGTACTAAACAGAAACTTGCACATATTAAATAAGATTTTTCTTTAAAAATACTATGTACGGCGCAGGTAAAAATATATTAATGAAAAATATAATTATTTATAATATAAGGACGAAAAATCTGATTTTTCGGACGCGTAGAAATTAAAGAACGAGGCTAAATTTAACAGATTTAATAAATCAAGTCTTCCTTTGTCATATTTATTTCGAATATAAAATTGACGGTAAAGTAATAATATTAGTAAGAAGAATGTATTCGTAATTGTTTTTGAAAACCTTAAATTTGTTTAATAACTATTAATGTAACCAGTTAAAATTGAGATCCCGCAAAATCACACAAGTAACACAAAACTGCATTTTCTAACGTGTTTCTAATTTTGATACAATTATTTAATTTTAATTTTTTTCTTCTAATTTTGAATTTTGACAAAAACTGTTACTTTTTAAAATTGACTAACATTTGGAAACGGCATACTTTTCAAGTTATATAATTCAATTTTCATTTCCTAACTGGTTATGAAAACTTTGACACTTCAAAAGGTGACACCTGACACTTTATATGTCAAAATTAGAAACAGAATTATAATTAAATAAACGTGAAAATTTTGGCACGATGATAAGCATTTTTGATTTTCAAATTTGATAATACAGAGAGATTTCTGTTGTTCTATTAGTTGCAAAAACAGTTAAACAAGTCTAATAAAATATTAGCAAAATAACATTTACAGCCGTTTGCATCAATATTACTTATATTTTAAATTTTCTTTAAATGGACAATATTATCGCTTCGGAATAAAATCACAGAATAGGTTTATACAGAAGCGACAATAAGACAGAGAAACGAGAATTAGAGAGAGATGGAGAATGTGCACAAATTTAAAAGGCTCAATGTGTAAAATCGGAAAGTTTCCACACATCTTAGAGCAGGGTTTCTTAAACTTTTTGCAGTCACGGACCACTTTCACAATATAAATAATTTCACGGACCCCTATCAAAGAATATCTTAATATTAAGTAAAGAAAACAAGCTAATTTATATTGAAAAATCACTTTTATTAGTTGGTAGTAATAATGGCACTACTCTTATTTCTAATCTAAAGCTAATGCGAAGTATGTTGCTGTTTGGCCTCGATAAGATGTTAAATTGTGGAGTTGACTGTTTTTTAACTGACCTACTGCGGACCCCTGGTACACATGCTACGGACCCCCTAGGGGTCCATGGACCCCACTTTAAGAAACCCTGTCTTAGAGAGAGATAGGGAAAGGGTACAAATTTAAAGATCTACACAATGCTTCAAGGTCATAGAACTGAATAGGAGAATATGAAAGGTATCGACACGGAGTGTCGCTTCTGTATATAACTATACTGTGATAAAATGTCAAATGAACTACACCATTTCCACTTGTAATTCAGAAAGCGTCATTTGAAATTCAGAATAGTCAATTTATTTTCAGAACTGGTCAAATGTAATTGAGAATAATCAATTTAATTTCAGAAGTCGTCAAATGTAATTCAGAATAATCAATTTAGTTTCAGAAATCGTCATTTGTAATTCAGAATAATCAATTTAATTTCAGAAAGCGTCATTTGTAATTCAGAATGCATCAATTGTATTTGAGAAATCGTCAAATGTAATTCAGAAAGCGTCAATTCTATTTCAAAATCAATGTTGAAATGAGCCAAAACATTTTCTTTCAAAGAAACAAAGCAAACGATTCTTGCGCGAACAATTTTTTATTGATATTTCAAATTGTTTATGTTGATTTTTTTTAAACAAACTTATAAGAAGATATTTTTAATAAAATTATATCAAGGCTAGCAAGTTTCTCAATACGTATGATATTCTGTATTACAACTGGCACTTTCTGAATTATATTTGATGATTTCTGAAATTAAATTGACTATTCTGAATTACATTTGACGATTTCTTAAATTAAATTGACTATTCTGAATTACATTTGACGATTTCTTAAATTAAATTGACTATTCTGAATTACATTTGACGTTTCCTGAAATTAAATTCACTATTCTCAATTACAAATAACATTTTCTGAAATTAAATTGATTATTCTGAATTACAAATGACGCTTTCTGAAATTAAAATGACAATTTCTGAATTATAACTGGAAAAGGTGTAGTCAACATTGTTATCAAAATTTTGATTTGTAATTTTTTGTTTAAGTGTTGCTTAAAATTTAAGCCCTGATGCTTCAATTGGGCATCAGTTATGATTCCCAAAAACTGGCAGTCAGAGCCTAAGTCACAGAAATCTTTCATCAGTGTGGTGTAACACTCGCAAAGTGCAAAGAGTTGTATTTGTCTCCGTATTTAGATTGTATCTATTTGCTATTTTATTTACCATCTCTGTTAAAACAATGTTGGTCTAAATTGAAATGTAAAACTTCGGTATTCCCACGTGTATACATAACATACGTGTGTTTGTCTATATATTACCATGTTGGCGGATTGGCAGATTGGCAGATTGGTTATTTTGACCTGAATATCTTATTCAAACAGCAGAAATCGTATTACGAGTGCATGAATTTATTGCCAGTGACATGTTGTCAGCGTAAATTTCATTTCTTTGTTAGTTCCGGTTTTGTTCTTCTGATAATTGCTACACAGCTTTTCGTGCTGTGTGCATGATATATTGCACTTGATGCCAATTATTAGAAATTATGTCTTAGTTTTAATATTTTTTTATAATTTTATAACAAAAATCTAGGTAATAATATTTACCAGTAAGAAAAATTTTCAAAGAAACTTGATTTGCTCTTAAATGTGACATACGAGTAGATATGACAATTTCGGAAATTATTCTTATTATTATCAAGAATGTACTCTTGATATTTCAATTATTTATTATTCCTTATTTACCTATTTTTTTCCTAATTAACACTATAGGTTTTTGTTTGCTGCTAAAAATCTTTTTAAGATATTGTCTAAATTTCTCCCGCTTGTTCTATTTATTTCTTCCGGAATGTACTTTTATTTTTTACCTTATTTATTATCTAATGATATGAGTTGATTTATTTATTTATTTTGGTTAGTTAGCAGGACATAATGTTCCAAAACAATCTATTTCCTACAGTTGATCCTCACATCATCAATTGTAACCATGTGATTTAAATCATTTGATTTGATGATATCATATTGTTTGGTGAAATCGTGTGATTTCCGAAGCAAATAAATGTCAAAACTGACAGTATTATATATAAATATAATAATGTACGACACATACAAAAAGAGTTGTAGATTTTACTAATGAAACTATCAACACACAATGCAGCACAAACATGGGCGCCCATAGAATATTTTTTAAGAAAGGGCACAAATGACTTAATATTATAAAATAGTTGTGCCAACAAGGATTAAAGTTTAAGCAACACTTCAACAAAAAAATTATTCTTAATCGAAATTTTGACAGCAATTTTGAATAGTTCATTTGACATTCTATTTCGATGTGATATTGTCTATTTAAGAGAAATTTAAATATTATAAAGATAAACAGAAAACATATATTCATTAGTAAAAAAAAATAGAATTGTTCAAAAATAAAGCATAAAGTAAAAAATACTTACTTATTTTTTGGATTGGTTTGTAAAGGTAATAGTTAAAGTCCTTCCATCTTTCTAAAATTTCACGAAAAAATCTTTAAGAACCTCGATAAAGTTAAGTTTATTGTAGTTAATTGTCTTGCTTCTACTTTCAAATGACAGTTGAAATAACTAAGAACAAATAATAACGGGATAATTTGTTACAGAACATAACTATGGTGAAATAATTACGTAATCTGTCGTCTTTTTAAAATTTGCAAAAACCCTCGCAAAAACCCAAGGGTGGGCAAGTACCCCTTCTTGAACCCCCCCCCCCCCCCCTTCCATTATGGGCGCCCATGAGCACAAATTGTCAACGCCAAAATCACCATAATAAATAACATTAGCATGAATGACATTCGGTTTTTTCAAATTTAAAATGTGCGTTACCGCGGTTATTCTACTGTTTCTATTTAATTTTTATCGTTGATTAGCGAATAAAGTCTCTTCTATGCTATGCATATACAGCAAAGATGCAAGATAAAAGTTTAATAATTCTTGCAACTGAAAGTGATGACGTAAGAATCAACTCCGGGAAATATAGTGTACATGTATATAAATAATATTTGTTGAATCACTATCGCAGTACTTATATTGACTTTATAAATTCTTGAAAACGAACTTAAATATATTTACATTGTACGAAAATAAATCAGGAAAACCGTCTAATTTGAAAAATTGTTAAATCGTGCATTTAAAATAAAATATAGTCCAATTAAACTCTTATATTAATAAATCAAAAATTCTAATTCGGCCTATTTTTTTTATTTCTTCCGCTTGCTGTAATGGAACTTTGATTTTTTATAGTAATAATCATTTTCTTACTTAACTTTTTCAGTAACGCAGTTCAATTATTGTTCATAATACTATGCATATTTACATAAATAAGTTATTCACAATACATTCAAATCATAAAATATATTGTTTTATAAATGTATTTTTTAGCAACCATGACATTATAATACCTATTACCTACTTTGACTAATATTGTTGAATAAATTATCATAAAAGCGAAGAAATATTTAAATAAAATTTTATGCTTAAAATAAAGTATTATTAATAATGTGTCAAAAATATTACGGTATTTTTGAAATTCCTTTTAAAAATTTCTAGCCAAACATTTAGGTGCTAATTAAATGCCACATTTCAATACATTAGTATTCCAATTTCGTGCGTTTTAAAGATGTATTTCGATAAACAAATTAAACTCATTTATATTGATATAAACCAATAAATCAAATTACGCAATAGACACACCTTGCATACCTATTGATCTTCTTTTTACCTACATAACGTAAACTCGTTCACAAGCAGGAATTTTCTTCGAGAAACTTATACGACTGTACAGTGGATACCTGAGGTCAATTTATCAGCTGCTTCTTGAGTTTCTCTCAGAGCAAAAAAAGAAAAATCGGTGCCCTTAAATCTTAACATGCTGAATGATGGCTCTCAGGAAGTCAAGAATAAAAATAATCTCGTAAAGAATGCAAGAAAAATTAAGCAATCAATAAGCAAAATCAGATATATTAAAAATTACTACACAGTCTTTAAAATGTTTCTGTAGAAGTGTGAAGGACTAACATATTGATTATGATTTTACATCATTATATTTGTCATTATATATGAAAGATCTGATCTTATTTCAAACAAATAAGTAAAAATAACATCATTAATTTTTATTTTTTATTCACGACGTACATTTGTTATTATCATAATATTTCTTTAATAACTTCGACATTGTAATATATTTTTGATGATACAAAACTGCAAATTATTTTAAGACTAAGAATATCATAGAATGTTTAAAAATAATTGTACTGTTCTACTGAAAAGGTACTCAAGTCAAATGTCAAGTGAATTAGTAGAAGAAGGAAATTGGCAAGACAATTGCGAAGACACGATGCTAATTGCTATAATATGGCAATAAACTGAAATGCATTGAATGAGATCTCACATTAAGTTGAGAACAGTCAGTGGCGTTTTAGCTTTCTGAAAGATTCCTTCAGAAGGGCACGTTGGGTTGAAGCTCTACTCCTGACTATTAAAGTAATTTATAATTCTTCCAAATATGTTCAAAGCATTTTGACAATTGCGTACAATGTCAGCTATGTCATTATTGATTTTAAATTCAAAAAGAGATGAAAATAGTATATTCATATGTTTAGCCAAAAATTAAATAAGTGCAATATGGGCAAGTCAGTATCTAGTGATTATTATCTAAGGCTATATATCATTTTATTTCACTTAATGCAATGATAAATTGTCTGATATTGAATTTTACGTACTAGATTTAATAACTATTTTAATGTACCTAGGATAGTTATGAGTTTTGTAACTGCCGCAGATGATAATTGAATTACATTTGCCTCTAAGATCTGGTATGATCATAAAATCCATGGTTTGTTCAATTGTTCATCTGTTTCACGTTGTTAATAAATATTTTATAAAATTCTCTTGTGAGTAACAACTTCGTGATCAAAGCTGTATGTTTTGATATAATATGACAATTCTCATGTAGTTATTACCAAACTAACTTGTCAAAATTACATGGTATACAATTAGTTAAATTAAAATTATAAAATTAAGGATTATATTTACCTTAATATTACTTATACAAAGCGCTGGATTAAAGCATAAGAAAGCAAAGCAATTACTTAGCAAGTTTATGAAAAATGTATGTTAAAAGATGAAAATTAATTTTCACTTATTAATTATTAATTCTCATATATGAAAAAAAAATGTTTTGTAAATTTTTTCTCATAATTTTATAGTCGAATCAAATAAGATGTTTTTTACATGGCAAATATACAGGATGATCAATCGCAAGTTGCGAGTCACATGACCGGCAATTTTCTTTAATGACATCAAAATTACACTTCTAAGAAAAAAAAGTTTGATATTGCAGTTCATGGGCGTGCGAATTTGTAATATGAAGAATTTTTATTTATTATCATCCGTTAAAACCACTTCGGAAAGTAAATTGCCCTAATATCATTCACATTAATTAAGCTACTAAACTTATTTTTGTAAAACTCTTACTTATTACTTATTGTTATTAGGAAACGCAAAAAATAAAGCCGGTAAAAAGAAATAAATAATTATAATTAATTATTAATATTATTTTCAAAATTACACTAATTAAATTTTGTATGATTATTAAACAATATTAAACATTGATATCCGTATTTTTAAACACATGATATTAATGGAAACTTATTGAACCTATGGAAAAAAAATTCTATGTACATCTAAGCTTTCATTTGCTTAGGGCCCCGAAAGTAGTTAATCCGGCCCTGCTTACACAAGATGAATATTGATACCTATGAGTATTTTTTAAGTCGTGTACTTGGAATACCCATCTCACGGCAACACGTTTGTAATTTCAGATACATAAGCAACAGGAACGCATTCGAGCAGCACACGCCCAGCAAGAGCGACGAAAACGAAATAAAGTCATGGGGTCTGGGTCACGTTCAAGGACACAAAGGCAGACGGGGTCACAAGCCGAGCGCGGGAGCCACACTCACCGCCAGCCAGATCGAGGAGCTGGCTCTGCACGCCGAAAGGGAAGCCATGGTAGGTGCAGCTGAACACGGGGTACCGTTACGAAAGTCGACACCTTGCGCGGAAAATGAAACCAAAAACACGAAAATTAGGTCAACAATCACACCAAATTAAACCACGGAACAGAAATGTAAATGTTGCTACTGTTATCGATATTCAAAGAAAGTTATGACCCAAATTATTATTCTTGTAAAGTCCTTACTAATCGACTCAAATATTTTTATATTGCACGGAAAATGAAACCAAAAACACTCCAATGGGGAAGTTTAGCGTATTTTTTTTATTTTTTTATTTTATCAAGATTGCCCTCAAAAGTGATATTCTACATTTTATTTCACCCAAAGATGCCTAGATTTCTCAAATAATGAAATTTTATACAAAAATGACGTCAGAGTGGCTCGCAGAAAACGTATCGTCTATCTTAACCAGCGCGCGCTGGGTTCCCATGATAACAGAGAAGCGTGTGGTGTAATGCCTCCAAATACAACCTACGTTCAAAAAGTCAGATCTCACCGTCCCTTCTGCGCAAGCGCATAATTCACTTCTGACATCAGTGTGGCTCGTACATAAATCATTAATTATAAATAATTGGCAAGCTAATTTTAACTTTCAATTACATTCTAAGTTATAATTATTCATATACTTACAATTAAAGATATTTTACGTGAAATTTCAACCACGCTAAACTTCCCCATTGTCACACGAAATTAAGCCACGGAACAAAAACAAAAATGTAACGTTGTTGCTACTGTTATCGACATTTAAAAAAAGTTATGACCCAAATGATTACTCTTGTAAAGTCCATACAAATTGATGGTGCCATGGGGTATCGTTACGAAAGTCGACATATTGCACGGAAAATGAAACCAAAACACGAAAATTAGGTCAACAATCACACCAAATTAAACTACGGAACAGAAACAAAAATGTAAGGATTGTTGTTACTGTTATCGATACTGAAACAAAGTTATGACCCAAATTATTACTCTTGTAAACTCCTTACAAATTGGTGGTGAACATGGGGTACCGTTACAAAAGTCGACACATTGCACGGAAAAAGAAACCAAAAACACTCCAATTAGATCAACGATTGTTACACGAAATTAAATCACGGAACACAAAAAAAAATGTAAATGTTGCTACTGTTATCGATATTTAAAGAAAGTTATAACTCAAATTATTATCCTTATAAAGTCCCTACAAATCGGCTGAAATATCTTTACGATAGGTAATGTGTAAGTGATTGTCTGTGGGTGTCTCAACGAAGATATGTAGACTTTATATACTCGTCTACTTTTATTTTATTTGAAGCTCTAAATCTAAATCATAGAGTATAATGTGAAAATTATTTTAAAATGCTGAATATAGGTATGTAAATAAAAATAAATAATACTTTTTTAAAATGTGGATCTTCTTGAAATATCGAGTCCCGACTAGAGATTGGTTTATCGTACGCTTATATTCCCTACTTCTGTTTCTCTTTCACTTATTATTATATCTATTGTTGGTTACATCACGAAATAGCTATTTATGTAACCAGTTAGAAAATGCCTCATTTTATATAACGGTGGGATATTTCCGAAGCAAGTGAAGCGAGACCCCACAAAATCACACAAGTTACAGAAAATTACATTTTTTTAACGTGTTTCATGTAAAAAATTTTTCTAATTTTGATACAATTCTTTTAATTTTAATTTTTTCTCCTAATTTTGTCATACAAATTGTCACTTTTCAAAACTGATTGACGTTTGGAAATGGCACTCTTTTCATAAACAGTTAAAAAAACAATTCGCTTTTTATCACTCAACGATGAAAATTTTTTATTTCCTAGGTTATGAAAAATTTAGGGTTCGAAACGTCCGTCAGTTTTGCAAAGTGACCTTTATATGTGAAATTTTTTTTTTATTAATATATTGAGGTTTTTTACAGAATAAGAAGAACGTGTTAGAAAAAATAACATAAGATAAAATACCATTGCTAAAATTATGAAAATTGTGGTTCTCTTATAATGTTTATTTAAATTTAATTTTTTCGTAAATTTAACATTTTTAAATCTGACCACTAATTTGTTGATTTATTATATGAAGGAAGTTTCCATATGGAAAAATAAAAGCAGGTAATAAAAAAAATAAAAACTATTAATTATTGATAATTAAATTTCTAATTATTTTTTCGGTAATACATTTTTGACAAATAGATCTACCAAAAACAAAAGAATAATTAATAAGCAATTAATTCTTTATTCGTATCAAAGTCATTTCATCTATTATCTGCTCTAATTTTTAATCATACTCTAAATTTCCTGTCACTAGCTAATTAATAATCGACAAAACATGCTCAAATAAGGCGCAAACATTTTATCGGTGAAATTCATCACGAAATTGTACACAGCAAAAACAATTTTGTGATTCATTCGATTTCTTTTTTTTATAAATACTCTCATAAAAGCACCGTTAAAAAAGAAATCGTTTATGTTAAGGTGTACAATTTGGAAATGTATAAGACATCAATAGCAATAAAATTCTGCAAAGTTTCAATAAAGCTGCTTTTGTATTCTTCAAATTCTACGAATTATAACTGTATTCGATGACTAAATATAATATCATTAGGATTAGGTCAAAATCATAAATGACATTTATTAGAAAATATTGCTAAGAATTTTAATCACATGTCTCATAATTTACCTAATTTCAGAAAAAGCTTATAAAAAAATCGTATTAATAAGAAAAAAATAAATATGATAAATAAAATGTATGTATTGGTATCGAAATTAGAATCCAAAAAACATGCCAGATAAAAAATGTGAAAAAAAAATATAAATATAAATAATATTGGCATAGGGCATAGTAAATTTTACTATATAATTAATTATCCACTTTTTTTTCAAAAAAAAAAACTAATCCGAAATACACGGTAATTCTGTAGATCGAATTTTACGTGTGTAAAAGTATAACACTGTATGCTGTATTGTTTATTAAACTTTGATCCATACGTATAAAAACATCTGTATACAAAAATACTTTTTATAATTATTATTTATTTTTATATATTTCATGTTTAGAGGACTATTTAACAAAATTGAATGATAAAATTATATAAACATTTTTTTTTCTGTTAAATCAATGATAATTTGAAAAAAGAAAAAGAAATTAAGTAAATTCATAATCTATTTTATAATTTCGGAAAATATTAAATTTGTGCGGCACGGGACGTAGTCGCAATTTTAAAAGAAATTTTGTATATGAGTATGGATTTGAGTCAATAGTGGTAACCATAGCAACAATAAAGAAAAGAGAGAACATCGGCTCATGGCTTCCTAATTGTCTTTGACCGAAATGGAAATAATTTTGCTTAAATATGATTGGTTTTGGTCAAGACGGAAATATTGTTCCTTTTGGCAGATGGTGTATTAAATGAAATGAAATGATATTTTTTAAACAGTTATATTTAAAAAAAATCCGATTAAATAATAATAGCCGAATCTAATCAGATATTCCTATTAAAATAAAAGAACTAATTCTAAATTTATTTTAAATTCGTTACAAGTTGATTTTATTAAAAACTTAAATTTCTAGCAGAACGTTATTTTTGCGAATTTAGAAAGTACTTACAAAAACCGTTCCAATTATGATTACTTTTAAATTCCTTTCAGATGTTCAAATTTAATTTTAATTACTCCTGTCATTAATTTTTAGTTAAAAACTCGTTTACAACAAGAACAACAACGGATTCGCCAAGAAAATCTGCAGCTTCAAGAACAGCTCAAGCAAGAACTTAAACTTCAAGAGCAGCTCAAACTGCAAGCGCTGATGTTGGCGCAACACAAAACCAAACTACAGCCTCAACACAGTGTGCAGCAGGTTCAACATATAGTCCATGCGCCAGTTCAACCCGTTCATGTACCTCCTCAAATTCAACCATCTCAAATCGTGGTTCAACCGAATCTTATTCAACAAGCGAATGTGGTTGGACCAGTATACGATGCTTTCTACAGCCCGATATTAGAGAAAATTGACAAGATATTTAATAGTATTGGAATTGGAGAGGAACCATGTAGAGAGAGATTAGTTTGTAGTATGTACAAGAATCCAGTGAAGTTTAGTCCGCATAGTAATTTGTTGTCAGCTGAACTTAGCAGGTAAGATATTTTATTTATCTTATTATTTATGCATTGACGTCACACAGAGATGGACTAAAAATATAAACTCGTTATCTCTTTTTTAAGTTTTTCTTTTTATTTTACTTTTTTAAAGAACTATATTAACATTACCGGTGTCGACGAGAAATATAAAAACTTTCTGTCGTGTTCTAACTTTACTCAAATGAAAAAATAATTAATACATATTTTTAATGACATATAGCAAACTTCAAGTCTTCATTTTTTGTTTTTGTTATCATGTCTTTCGATATATACATCTTTCTAAGCAATGGCACACGTGCCGGTGTTTCCGAGTCAATCCGAGCCCCAATATAGATTTAAGAAAGTTTGTAATGATCCCCGTAAAGAAACACTACAAAATCCTTTTTTAAATGCAATATAACGATGGCCGCTTTGTTCTATCGTCACATACTTCATTATTGGACCACAGCACACATTATTCAAAAGGCAGCGCGTCGAGTTGGCCGCTGCTTTAGTTTGGAAAACATTCGCGTTTTTTAATTCCTAGGGATCGAATTTTTAGGCACTAAAACATCAAAAATAATTATGCAGAAAGGCTATTTTTATACCTACTTTAGGCAACAAATTTCTAGAAATAGGCAAAAAAAATCTGAAAAAGGCAAAACAAATTAGAAATAGGGAAACATAAAATATTTAACAATTTCTACCTTTTTTTTGTTTTTTCGGCCGAAGTATAATATGCCAATAATAGTATATTGTGTTATTAAGAGTAAAAGTGATACTATGTGTGGCGAGTTTTTATAGTGACATTTAGGCGATATTACAGATTTCTATTGTACAAGTTACTTCTTATTGGCTGATTCTACATACGGCGGTGAAGAAATTAAACGGTGGCTAAAATAAAAAATTATATTACAGAGGCATAGAAATTAAACTTCAACCTTGTCAATCACGTCACAGAAGATGTCACTTTTATGACGTTTGAAGAAAAAATAATTTATCACTCTTATTTTTTTGTACAGATTTTAAATATTGCAATCAAATAAATTATCATTATTATTATAAACTCTTAAAAAACAAATTAAATATTGTTAATAGCTTGAGAAAAGCCGAAAAAAGTCACAATTTAAGTAAAGTAATTAAAAATAGTCAAATTTTCTAAAAAGTTTAGTAATAGGAACGAAAATTAATTGCCAAAGCAAGCGGAAAAATATACCATACTGTGTTTTAAGGGAAAATAGAAATATATTTAGAACGTGTGGCTGAATTAAAATATTATTTACGACAGGCCCTCTTGAATCATCGGACCCGCGTTCCACGGAACACGATTGATTATTTGCATGTAGTAATCATACAGATTTTGATAAATATTCATAAATTGGAGACCTTATAATAAGTTTTAATTATTTTTAACATGTTGTGTATCGGTCTATCAATCAATTTCTGTATATTTATTATTGAATATTTTGCATAGGTAATAAAAGAAATACGAGTCTTCTATTTTTATATTTCAAATTTATCATATAAAATTTTCCGTAAAAATATTATAAACTATACCAAAGTAATTTTAAAGTACCATAAAAGACAGTAATAATTATTTTTCAATTGTTTTGTAGAAAATACCGAAAAAATATAGAATTAGATGATCATATAAAATTAGCTGAGATCTGTATTCACAGCAGAAATAAACGGTATGATACGCGAATAAAATATAGTCACAAAGAAAAATTATTTACTTTGTTAATTATTAGTTGCAAATTGCGTAGCAAATATCTTTAATTATTTTTTAATTATTCGCAGAAAATTAAAGAGTAATGCAAGTAAACTTCTACTTCCAATTGATCAAAAGATGATTAATAATAGTCTTGTAGAATATAAATATAATTAAAAATTGCAAATTTGGTAAATTAACTTGCATGTGTAGTCCATACTAACACTTGATTAATAATTCTATGAGCTTTCTATAACGGCTAAATCCTGTTACAAACGTTCTCTTTACTAAGCAAACAGAATAATAATAGACCAACGTGTGATGTACAGAATTTACTAAAAAATATCGGTAAATAAATGCTTTCTAAATATATATTAAAATTCATAAAATGACATACTAAAGATTGCACCACTTATTTTGCGCTATATTTCCATTATAAGCAAGGAATAATAAGAAAAATAATTGCACTTTTGCGGTTAGCAAGTACGATTTATATTTATTTTAATTGTATAGCTGTAAATGCATATATAGATCATTTTAACAACTTAAAAACTCGTGAATTTAAAAAAGAAGAACAATTACTGCTCCATATTCTACTTTAAACTACTTTTAAGTTGTAATACATTAAAACTATGTTATGAATTTCGACGAAGTGTCAATTAGTCTTAATATCTTGGGTAAATTTTAATTATTCTTTGTACTAAATCCATTGTTTTATATAATTACCTGTGCACATTATATTTGCCAAAATTTTAGGTTAATATATTTTTTAAATATGCATTAGTGTGAAATTAATTATTTGTTTCATTAGGACTAAAAATGCAAGAATTTGGGTCGAGTCATGAAAATTACAAAATCTTACCAAAAAGGAAATGTTAAATTTGAGGTTAAACATCATCTTCTGATCCTTTTTGCCATAGGCTATGTGAGCATTGATACTAGTGACATCTTGTGGCGTTTGCCTGCATTTTTTCCGGGAGTCGTGCCGTGACAGCTATATAGTTTACCCCTTGCGAAAAAATGAGTAATTCGGACGGTAAAAATCAGACAATATAATTATTTGTTTGATTACAACAAATTTAGTCATATTTTTCATTGTTTAGCTCAACTATTTTGATTGTAATAATTCTTTAAGAAAAAATAACATTCGATTTAATTTATTGATGATTTTTTTTTATTCATACCTTAATCGCGGGTTTATAAAAGTTTGTATAATTGGTAGAACTAATACTGCCCGGGGTTTCGTGCATAATTATGCCTCGCTAAATTCTTCCCGAAACTATAATTTCTTCGTTGATGTGCCCTATTCGATTGCTACTAGACAGTTTGCGACCTTTCGATACACTTTTTTTTATGAAATATCGTTAAGTCGACACTTTGGAATCCAAAGTATATAATAAATGACAAAGGATAAATTTAACAATTTCCCTATGGAACTGTATATTGTGTCCGGTAGTCTCCCGGAAAAATTTATAACGCATGACGTCAGATTGCACTGAGTTCGCAAAACACAGATGCTTACATAGCCTATGGTGATATTCTATTTTATAAAAAAAAAAATATTCTCAAAAATGTATTTTAAATTTTTAATAAAAATATAAATTATGTAACGTTACATAGAATTCAGTTAAAAAATATACTGCATATTCTTTTACTTTATTAAGTCGGTTTCGACATTTACTTTACTAATAATCATATTGCACATGAAAATAAATATACGAGTAATATTTTTAATAATGTTACTTGAAAGATATAGATTATGTACATACATTTTATTGTTTTATTACTTCTTAATTTAAAACTAAAATTGTAATCAGATATAATGTACAAAATCTTGTTCAAAAGAATGTCATAAACTAGGTTAAAATTCAAATAAAGTGCAAAAAAAAAGAATTTCGTACCGCGTTAGAAAACTAAAACAGTGAAATGAATTTCATAGTTTTTTATGTACCAACAAACTAGTTTAACAACATACGCACAGCACAAGTTTGTACGGTAATTTACTTCATAATGGTACCGTAAAATTACATAAAAGTGAAACAATTTTTTTTTAGTCACGTTTGATCTTGATCGTGAACTTATGAAATTATGCGTCATGAATTCATGATTTCAAATTTCATATAATTAGATCACATTTTGGGAACATTAAAATTTATTTCTTCATGCTTTATTAACTTTATGCGAAGCATGCTCAACAATGCGAATTATAAATTCATACTTCATAATAGTGTAATTATTCATTTAAATATAAATGTACCGCCAACATATAATTATATATCATACATTCTCTTAAGTATATTATTTTTGAATTGTAATTGTAACTAATTTAAAATTTTATGTTCACATACGAAGAACAATAAGTACCTATTTTATGTATTTTCAGTACAATAGATGTTCAAAAACTTTCTACTAATTTTATTATTTGTCTTGGCAACAAATTATTTATTACATATTATGCAAATTTTATATTCAGATAATTTTGTTAGTCGTTATAGATGAATGAATTTCATATTAACCTACATTAAACAATTTCCAATGGCATATTACATACAAATTTAAAAAAAAAATAATAATAAAAAACAAATAACTGTGATGCTCAGCTGATGATACATTTTCCAGTGAATTTTAAACGCTGGCATAAGTACTGAATATTTTATCAAATAATAATTACAAAAAAATGTTTGTGATAAAATATAAGAATAGGGTATTGCACCTAAATAAAATTATACAATTTTTTATATTAATTGCAATTTAAGTACACTAGTAATAAAAAAATGAATTATGTAATTAAAAATATGTCCATGTTAAATTTTAAATTACAATTAACCTTAACCTTGGATTAATAGAATAATATCGCATCGAAAAACTGTCGTAAGTTCAGTTGTCATATACAGGTGTTTGGCGGAAGGCCGGCACCCAGAATTTCACACACCGAGCACACATCTGAGCGTGCGCATAATATAATAATTTTGTTTAATTCGCTGTTTACCATTGTTCTCTTTTTTAAAAATATCTGAATAATTTGAATTTTTAAAAGCTACGAAAATATTTAAACATAATATGCGTATTTTAAAACTCACATAAAAACAAAGAATACGTTAACAGCTAATTTTCCCAGCTGGTATTTATTCACAACAGTAAACATTTTGAATGATATTAAGTAACCTCTGCAGGCATATTTACAAATATCCGCCTAATCTAAGAATCTGAAGAGTTCAGCATTAACACTAGCATCTGTAAAATCCGTCACGTAGCATACGAACTCGGAGCGAACCGTAGATTTTATTGCCGAACGTACCAATTATTGTCATTGGTTGGCCGCAGATATCATATGTTCCCCTCTTCCCTCTGTAACACGTGCAATAATGAGATAGCGAATAATCATTGTTTTGTTGTCATTGTTTTTTATTATACAAATAACCTACTATTCTGCCCTCTATGTCAAAAGTTAATATTAAAAGGAATTAAACATTACTAATTTTCTTTCATTTATTTTATATTCAATATTTAATGTCAAAAGATAATATTAAAAGGAATTAAACATTACTAATTTTCTTTTATTTATTTTGTATTCAATATTTAATCCATATAAGAATGTAACAAATACCTACTTCTGGTCAAAATACAAAAACAAAAACCTTGACAAATTTATGTTTAAAGAAAGCCGGATTTTTAAAGAATAGGTATGTACTCATGCTCGTTCCACTTCTGTGTCATTCAACATTCAAATCCAATATTTGTGAATAGTTGTTTGCTTGTCATAGTCACACGGCATTTATAAACGCTACATAAAATGACAATAATTTAACATAATGACTCTCTCGTTGTTGACAGCTTCGGCAAATAATGTATCGTACATTGTAATATGGGAACGCGGAACACACATAAAGATAAGGACTCAAATGATAAGATTTAGATCACATTTGTTGGAAAGATTTGTTTAATTAATTTTTAATGATAAAGATTAAATTATTATTGGAATGACTTCGAAAATTCACTGTGGATTTATTCTTTATAGACACGGGCTAAATCGAACAGAAACAAAAAAAAATATTTCATTTTATAACATGTAAATATTTGCAATTAAATTTCTTTAAACTATTTTTATTTTGTCATCATTAATTGGTTTATGAAAATTATTTTATATAATATAAAATCAAGTATAAATACTTGTAACATTTGAGTATCAGAACTTCAGAACAGTTCGCATACGTTCGGTGTGTTACGTTTTTATATTCTGCCTGTCCTCTAAAGTTGCCAAATCTGAGTGTTAGTACAAATTAGTATTATATTAAGTACGAAATTTAGTACATTCTGGATGTTGATTGTTTTAAAAACAGTCATTTCTGAGGAACCCGAATTAGTTTCAAAAATTATTCATTTTTTTAATAATTCTCAAAATTAAAAGTAGATTACTAGAGGACTAAAAGTTTAGTACAATTGGATTTGTTTATTTTTTATTTTAGAAACTGAAAACTATGTATTATCCAAAATAAGTTTTTTATAACTAATAGCTCACGAATTACAATCTAAAATATTAAATAAAACATTAAAATATTCAACCCACCAAACGGCTTTAATATTTGCTGCAGACATTTAAGTCATTTTTCTAAGTTTGAAAAATTTCTTGATTAGATTCATAGCGTCAAAATACAAACACGTGCAACATTTCTTTCAATGCTTTTAACATTTTTATATTTATACCCAGATTTTTATAATACAATTTATTTTTACAAATTATAAAAATATAAAAAATATATGAATGTTAAAATGAAATAAAAATTTACTATTTAAAACAATGCACAGTTGCACGAACAAAACTTAAATTTTAAAAAAACAAAAAATGCTAATCGACCTTTTGACAAAATGTTAAACAAAATTAAATAGTTTATTTGACATTGATGTTATGTATTGACGAAAAACTTAAAATTAAGTAATATTGGTGCCATCGGTCATTATCTAAAATTTAACATTTGTTCACCGTCGTTATAACCTAAAAATATTTTAAATAACAAATTTTTACCACATTAACCGGACAACCGAGTAGCGAGGTCGCTATATCCGTTTTTTTTTACTTCAAATTCAATCATTGCCACAAATCCATTGACTTTTCCGCTTTAATAGAGTTAAATAGATTAGAAGTTTTAATATTAATGAGCAGTCAATATTTAATATGCTAAATTTTAATATTTTTTTAATTTTTACAAAAAATTTACATGTTAATGTATCACGTAACAGTTAACGAATATAAAAACACGTTGACATAGATACAGTGAATATAATTCATTCTAAACAGATAGTACTTCTAACTTCTGGATAAGGAATATAATTAAAAATCACTTACTTACGAGATTAAATTATTTTTAGTTTAAAGGCATGTCTAATAAGTGTAACATGACATAGAATGATTAATATCTACTGCTTAAATTTAGTTGTATTATTAAATAGATCATTTATTTTATGTCGTTATAAACAATTAATTATAGTCCCAACAAATACTCCTGCGGTGTTTCACTTTTATTTAATATAAACTATTCAGTATTAATTAAAGAACGTCAATCAAATTCTAAAATGCATATTTGTATTTCCTTTTTAATTGAAGTATTCGGAACAGATGTGTTATCATTATTTTTGTAATTAATAATTACCGATTTTAATTTTTTAGCATATATAAAAATTTCTAACAATAATAAATATTTACATGGATAATCATAACATTTCGGGTATGTTCTATGACTTTAGCATTTATTCTTTGCTAGGTACTTCTTTTAAATTGTGCGAAGATACAGAAACAACGTAGTTATATACACAAAAAAGTCAAATTTTTTTAATTTCAGTAACAATTTTTTTTATAGATCACAATTTTGCACGCAATTTAACTATAATAAAAAATCTGAAATATGAAGTTACTTGGAAAAAAAGTAGTTAATTAATTTTGGTAATTTTTGGTACATTATCTTTAAACAAAGCATTAGCCTTCATTAAAAAATCAATTAGTTCATTTCCTATTTTTTATAATTATCTAAACAAAGCGGGGCCTAATTGAATACCACAAATTTTTGTAATCATTAATCAGCTGTTTAACCCAACTTTCACATATGCGTCAAAACTGCACATGTGTCGACTGGTTCTCTCGTGCAAAAGAATTCATTCGACCGACTTTTGACCACGGAGTCTTGCAACCCGGTTAAGAGCGATATAAAAAGAAACCTGCACCGATACTGTTCATTCTTGGTGTCAAATGGATATTACCTTAACCTTCCGATATGTTTTGATACACGATACACCGGGCGTTACTTCCAAGCAATTAACACAGGTTGTATTCTGTAATGATTTAGAAAGGTCGACCTAGAATTTTATCTTGCTTTTGTTTGATCCGGATTCGTATTTAATCGTCTCACAAAAATCCAATAGATTTCATGGTGAATGAGTAAATAACTGAGGAAATTGGCTGGAACTCGCCAGGGCGGGACTCGCCGAATGGAAATATTAGTATATTGTCAACGGATTTTAATTTGGCAAAATAAATTAAATCAATAAAAATTATTATTACATGTATAACGGGTAAATATGGTAACAAATCGGATTATCAAATCTTTGGTATATTTGTTAACTCGTTATAATTTTTTATGTCTTTATTACAAATAAATATATATAAACACAAATTTGACAAATTCAGCATATTCTTCAATGCTACTATAAACTATAATTATACATAATCGCCGGTAATTATATATGTATGTAACATAAGAGCATGTACGTTAATTAATGGCTCTTGTTAGATGGTGGAAATTTATTAACTATATCAATAAAAGGGGAATTTATTACTTGTACAATAATAAAGATTTATTGTTGAAATTTGGAACAAACATTTTTAAGCTACTTGTTGAATAGAAGATTTTACTATTTTGCTAAATATTTAAGATTAGTTATACTCGTACAATACAACACTTAGGTAATACAGTTTTAAATTTTAGAGAAATATTTAAATTAAGAGGTACTAAACTTTTACTTTTAGAAAATTACCCTTAATATTGCATATTAAGAAATCCTTTTTGAAACAAATTCAGATCATCAAAATATACACATTTTGATAACCCTTTTTAACACCCTGTTATTTAGATATATGTACGTTGAATCGAACAATCGAATATAATGGATTTAATATGTAAAATCATATTTTCCTAATTTCCTGCTTTCCTAATTATTTTAGATAAAAAAGTTTCAAATAACAAATAAACACCCATAGGTACTTAGCCGATATTACAAGGGATTTATTATTCAGTGAATAATATAATTGTATAAGTTACCTAGCGAATATTAGAGGGCTGCACAACAGTTGATTTTCAATATCGATATTTGATAAATATCGATAAATATCGATAGATATCATAAATATCGATAATTATTGGAATATCGATATATCGATAAATTATTTCCAAAATATCGAAGTCCGATTTTTAAAAAAAAATGTCGATAATTATCGATATATCGATATTTTTCCCAGCCCTAATAACAATTATAGAGCATAAAATTTTGCATGTGAATCAATAAGCAAAAAAAAATTAAGTGGCTCCTCAACAATAGCAGTAATTTTATTTTGTTTATTTTTTAAATTCAAAATTAATGTATGTAATATTGTTCACTTTAACATTAATTTCAAATAATAATAAAAACAAATTAACGTAACTAACTTGGCAGATAAATTGTTAAACATTTTCTAATTTTTCTTTCAATTCCTATTTTTTACATTACAAGGTACGTAAAATTATTTTTGCTTATTGATTCAGATGCAAAATTTTATGTTCTAGAACTGCTACTTGAATCTTTTTTATTTATTAAATTGGTAGACAAGCGTCATATTACGATTACATATAGTATCTCTAAACTAAATTAAATAAATCTTTAAATTAGGACTTATGCGGACTACAACATTTAAATAATAATAATATAAATGCAAGAAAAAACTAGTTAAAAACAGTAAAATACAATCATTTTGATTTAAAATAAGATACTTTATTTAAATAATATTTAAATTGGGTTTATTAATATTTATTTTCATTATTATCTTTATTAAATCATGCACAGTATTTTTTATAACTTGAAGCAAATAATAATGTTCTTTCTGTTTAATAAATTTTCTACTTCCAATATTGGTTGAGGTTCATAATTATTTTATCCTGGCCATATATTTCAAACCATAAATTATAAGCCACAGTAATTTACTAATCCCAGTCTACCATTATCAAAAAATATTCTCACATACATCAGAGGAAATTTCGTTAGTAGGCTATTGCGAATTTTCGGTCAGGTTCAATCAAATTTGTCGGTGCATTCAACTTTGATGTTCCCAATTATGTAAAGTAACACATAATACATGCGTGAATGAGACTGAGTGACGATACAGATGACGTATGCAGTTATTAGCAACTTCTCTACTTCTTTTTATGAATAAGCGTATAATAGGTAATTATGTATATTTAAAGGCGGAAATACGATCACAAAAAGATTATGCTAAGCAAAACCAAACACAGCTGATGGGAACTAGGTATTTAGATTTGCAAAATGCATAGTACAAGGAAAGAGTAAGGAATTTATTGTTCTTTATCTTTACTTCTTGTCGAATTAAGCAATTGTAAACTTTTAAACTGTAAATATTTACAATCGAGCAATCATTCGGCTGACTTTCCTTTTTTTGTGAAAAAACATAATTATTTGTATGATTTGTTTCTATGAGTTGTTCTTCACGTCATTAATCGTAACCATATGATTCAAATCACCATGGGGAAAAGGGGGTTGGTGACATTATCTTGTCGGGTGAAATCGTAAACAAATGTTAAAATTGTCAGTATTATATAAAAGTTTAATAATTCTTGCAATATAAACCGATCATATATATGATGTGTCCAACTGTTTCAGAATCTACTAAAAGCTGTAGGTTTCTTGCAGAGGCTGTAACCTGAGAACATTAAATTAAAATGCAAGGTGGAATTCACATCTCGATTTCATTGCCTTTTTTCCTCAGTTGAATGATGCAATACTCTTATTATTTATAAATGTTCAGAAGTAGAATAAAAATAAATAAATAAAATGTTACATAATGGTAACCTAATGTATGTTATCTATCTGCAACACTACTTATTGTACCCACAAGTAAAAATGCAATTCTACAGATGGAAATCTTGTGTCATGCTCTACTTATGACCGATTTATTAACACGAAATACTCAATAATTATTCGTTAATGTACCTTTGCACAAGTTAAAATTCTTGTATTGTAGGAAATGCATTATTACGCCCTTGAACTAGATATTACTATGTTAGTTATGTTTGTAGCAAAATAAAACAATTACTTCAAATGGTATGATTACTGACCCAAAAGAACGTGTTAACTGCATTATTGGACATTTCTGCACACTTAATTGTTGTTTTAAACATTTTAATTTTAAATACATACTTTTCTTTAATAAAATGTATCACGAGTAAGCAATTGTCGATTCACTGATTTGTATAAATTTTAACAATTCATAACACTGACCACAAAATTTCGTAAAAAACATTGCTTTACACGTGACTTGCCTATACATATGAATTTTATTTTCGTAGGAATGAACAAACCAATTAACTCATGCTTAAGAAGATTCCCGGTGTCTATTGGTATATGGTAAAATACATGCTAAGCATTTTTCTTTTTATTCAAAAGCCAGAATAAAAACTAAAATGAAATAAATTCATATGAATTCTATATCAAATATATTTTAAAATTTAAAATAGAATCGCGAAAAAAAATTATTAAATATCAGACATAAAGGTACTACTTTATTGTAATGTCTAACGGTTATCTAAAGTATTTTTTCGACAAATAAGAGACATAGACTTGTAGAATAAAGACCTATAAATCTGTATTTCCAATCAGAAAACTACTTGAATTAACCATTCTTCTTAAAACAGAAAAAATGTAACATACAAATTTCTTACAATTTTCTCCAGTTTTAATGTTCTCCCACTCCTAGTTTTCTTATTGTAAGGGTGGGTTATACCTGTGTGACAGAAACTTAAAGTACACACGTATTGAAAAGAGTCGACCGAAAAATGATCTGTCATTCTTTTACAGTGGAGGAACTTGTGAACGTTGTCGATACTAGAAACACAAAATATGAAGTTAGAATTTCTAGCTTCACCGGAAATCCTATTAAATTAATTAAAGATAATGAATAGATCTCACTTTGTGGTTATTAATTGAAATATCAAAATAATTAAGTTTTATAAGATTACATTAACAAACTCGCAAGGTCATATGTAAAGTATTTATACTCTATTCTTTATTTGGTCTAAGAATACACAGCAGTAGCGTAGCCATTTCAAATGGAGGGCAGCGGCAGTTTGCTAGGGTAGGCAAGGAAGGAGACGCCTACCTGGTAATTCCTATATAAAAATATATATTTTAATTTGTCTTTTTACTTTATAATAAATATTAGTTTCTAAAAAAAAACATAAATATATATTTTATTTATTTAGATGCACGAGAAAATATAGTTTCAAAATCCTCACAAATGCGGTATTGGAATCATTCCCTAGGTACGATACGATCAGCAGTGCTAAAGGCGACAAATACTTCGCCTATTCAGGCGTCCCACATGCCCACTCTCAATTGTTCGTAGTTCCTAGCTATGCACCTGCGTATAAATAAGATTGGTAGCATATCGCTGTAGAAGCCATACGTATAGGCGACATTAATGTTGCCTACAATCTCTAATTCGCGGTTGGTACTGTACTTTACATTGGTGGTTTATAAAAGGATAGTCTAACTACAGCAAAACTGTTCCAAAATTATTACAGTTTTGCGCGGTACCCACAAATTACTTTTGGTTTACTAGAAAACCTGTAGTTCCCAGGGTTACATTAAAAAAATTAAACGACTTGCGACAATGCCGCTATTTAATTTAGATTAAAGAACTTTCGAATGAAGAAATTATTAATTAATGTTATAGGGTTCAAATTTTATTTCAGTAGATCTTAGCTATTTCATTTTATAATATTTTTGTTAGGAATAGAGTACAAAGCTAAGCATAACAGTGACATAGACTTTTTACGACGGATATAAATTTGGATTAAGCGTTTTATGATGATCCCTCGACGTTTCGTGCGACAAACAATAACTATTGCAACTTTTTTACTGCATGCACATAATAAGTGAGGCTAGCTATATTATTATCTTTATTATATATACAATTATAAATAACTAATAATTTAGAATAAAATTTCATATTTGTAAATACAAAAACTCATATCCTATAAATGTGGTAGTAATCCTCATATGGATGATATTAATGTTATTTTAATATCATCAACCAATCAAATTCGAGATCTAACTGTACCTACCTATCTTCCTAACATTTCGTTCTTATGAAAAATAGTCTACAGATTTATTTATATAATATAGAAAATATCAGTCTGGAGACTAAAATAAAAAAGTTATAGTTCTTTAAAAAAGTTTAAATGTGTTAATGCATACTAACGTATTTACTAAACAAATACACTTTCAAAATTATCACCTCTAAAGTAACCCTAACCTTACTTTCATCAACGCATCACTGACCTCTATTGTTAATTCCGCGAACTGCGACTGATCGCGCAAAAGAAACCAAAAGGAATAAACCTGTTCGCCGTTTCTGTGTTACAAACCCAATAACCAAACCTGATTTTTTACAGAGATTCCAAGGACTTGCAAAAGCCCACGTCCAGCAACGCCGCAGTGGTGCGCTTCTACCGGTACGTGCAGGCTGCTAGGGATGGCCAGGACCAGAGGGAGTGTTTGAGGTTATATCCCTCGTGTAATATCAACACCGAGTTGTAGGGAATAGACAATTGAAGATATAGGAAGTAGAGACAGTAGTGAATGTGAAAAGTGAAGAATAAATGTGAGATATGGGTGAAAAGTTTTCGTGAAACAAATGTAAATTTGTTTTTTCTTTTTTCTTCATTTAACTTTGAAAAAGATTTAAAAATAAATAAAAAATAATATTTTATTCTCTTCATAATTTTAAAGTTTGTAAAATTTTGTGCGCTAACAATTATACGCAAGACAATATAAAAATAATGAATAAACCTGAATCAAATACCCTGTTTTTTACAACGAGAAGCGAATGCGAAAGTAAGATTTCTCTTACGGAATTTTTCTTACTTTTGTATATATTTAATATGCAGAAATCAGATTTTATTAGTTCATTTTTTAAGAGTTACAAAAATACGAAAAAACTACCAGAAAACACATAACCACAAAACTTATAACAGCTGATACACAAAATATAAAACTATGTACAGTGTAAATTCGATAAAACACTAGCCAATTTAAATTTAAATCGCTTATTCCAGTAAAAAAATAACAGGGTTTGTATCGGTATAGTAAAGATATATTTAGATAAATAAGAACGTAATATTGATGGAAAATACTAATTTCCAAAAAATATAATTCTTATCTTAATTGTAAAATTAAATATATTAGTTTATTTAAATAAAGAATATATTTTGGAATATTCTCACCGTCATATTTGCATCATGAAATAAAAATATAAAAATTCTTGAATTTGCTTAAAATGAGTGATACTAGCAAAGAGAGTAGTTTTCGAATAACAATAAGATTTTTGAAGTCGATTAATTAGAATTTTTTTGAGTGTACAAGAAGTCATCTGAATATTAAAAAAATATATAAATATTTTCTGTATAAATGTTGCGTACAATATTTCCAAAATTTGATTTTCTAATAAAAATATGTCGTTATTTTATTAGATTAGACAATCCACATTTTAAATGTAAAATAATAAATTTTAATATCAACTGTTAGTTGAATTAAAAAGAAAAAATCTGATGCATGAAAAACTATAATATACATTATTAAGAAAACTGGTTCTATGTTCAGAACAAAAGTATTAAAATACAATGTGGAATAGGGTAAAAATATTTCATAACTTCAAAATAAATAAGAAGTCACACTTACATTTACAGTTAGCTCTCAGGTAATTGTAATAGTAGTTTAGTTTTAGTTGATAATTATATATCTGTGTAATATGACATACATTTCGATAAAATTTGAAATTATATTTCAAAGTATATGACAATTAAAAATAACTGGAGATAATTTGGTATTACAAAAATTGGAAATAGTTATTTAGAACTATTATTGAGTACTACTGTAGTTCGTATTTAGATTTTAGTTAACTGTAACATACCATTATGAGAACATTTCTCAGGTCTAGGTTTTAGATTAATTTATTTTGTTTTATTTATTATAACTTATTAAGCTAGAATTATCTGTGCTTTACTTTGAGGTTATGAAATAATTAGATTATAATTGTAGTTGAAATAATTATAGTTTAATAACTGTGAAGATAGTTATTATAATTCCCTGCAGTTTGCTCAACGTATTGTGCTAATTATTAAATTGCAAAGTCGAAATTCAAATCTGGTTGAGGTTATGTACATATAAGAAATAATGGGCGAATTTCGACTGTTTATTTATTTATTTATTTATTTATTACTAGATATAGTTTATTTATTTATTTTAGTATTTATTTATTGTGTGAATTTGAAAAAGGTAATAATATATGTGATATAATTAGAATATTTATATTTCTTTATCCATAATTAATTTTAAAATATGTATAGACTATACCTTATATTATCCTTTTGTAATCCACAATCCTTGGAAATGTCGGCATACTCAGGAACCACAAATTGTCCATGACATCTGCAACAATAAATAATTACCTATATTTGTTTTATATTTTTTACATAATGTTAGGTACGTATTTTTATTTATCATCAAACAAAGAAAATTAAAGAACTATTCAAACGAATTAGCCATGTACTTGCTCAATAACGAAAAATCGTGTAGCTACATATACATACATATAAGATGCCTGAAAAGACAAAATTCTCGTAAATTGTATAGCAATTTAATTTATTTTATTTAAAATAAATTGGAAATACTACTTGGTTACCTCATAGGCGTGCACAGAACTTTTCTTTAAGTGGAATCATTTATTTATTTATTATTTCTTCACACTATATGTCTTCAAAACAGCATACTGTCACAATCTTTATAATATTGGCAGAAATACAAATTAATATTCTCAAAGATACATTAAACATCTCAAATAGAAAAGTAAAAAAGAAACTGATTCTATAAATAATGAAAGAATAATAAATATGTTTACCTTGTCCTCGCCGGTAAAATTTATGTATGTAAGTATTTTATTTTAACATTTATAAACTTTTTATTATTAGTAATATATTAGGGGGTGCCACGGCATCCCATCGTGCTCACGCCTATGGGTTACCACTTTCTTGATATGCATGTAAAAAATAAGTAATTTAATATTATATCGTTACCAGAACACAGAAATTTATAACATATTTGGTGCAAATACGATACAAATATGTAAGGAACACAGAAACACACAGAGCTGCAATATTTGCATAATAAATATGAATATTTTAATACAAGTATTTATATGCAATAACTTCAATTTATTTATAATGAAATTATTAAATAATATTGTATTACAATTTACAAAGTCAATAAATTATATGTATTTCTCTTTATTAATGCATCTATCTTTTCTTAACTATAGTATTCATAGATTGAGTTTGTAATGCCGTAATTTACAATGCGTAGTAAGTCGTACGTACATTTCATCGATATCAATACTCCTACACAACACACATAGAGTACAATGCACAATTCACTACACTACTGTATGTAAAATATGCACTACAAAAGAGTTTCACATGATCACATGTAAAGAGTAAACACTACTACGTTTACGAATTAACTAAATTAAAATATACAAAGAGTATTGTTATTGTTGCAGACGAAATGTTTAGAATGATCTTGATTAAGATGGTTTCCAATGTTTGGGAAAACAAATGCAAGAGTAAACAACTGGGAATGAATACAGGCGTAGGCGACGCACTTTACACAAATGTTATGCGTTTAGTATATCTTTTGAAAAAGGTCGACTATAATCTATAGAACACATTTTTAGTGTATGCATTATATTTATATCCTTCAAGCTTATTTAGAATTCAATTTAGACAAAAAATATATTATTATATTCTTTTTGGACAGGTACATAAACTTTTAAATAAATAATTTTTATATTATAATAAATATTTAAATGAGTCATGCATATATCATACATAAACAAAAAAATGAAACTGGAAGATAAAATAATGGCCTGCAACACTTTTTCCCGTGCTATTGAAAATATACATTAAAAATTAAATTTGACTAAAATTAATTAAAAAAAGATTTATTACAGAGTAACTGGGCATTATACAAAGCTAAGTTAAAATAGAAATCGAACCTGCTACCTTTAATACTGTAAAACATCTATATTCCTTGAAGACAATTACATAATATCAAATTTCAACAAATCTATTATGTGTATATGTATAGATATTATTTTATTATATTTTCGAATTGAATAATTGCGTTAACACATAAACTTGAAAATGAAGAGTAAGTAAAGATATTTTTATTTTAAGTTTCCTTTCAAAGAATTGCTTACACTTTGAATATATTTATCTACTTTAATTGGCATTTTATATTCAGACTGCACTAACCATTAAAGTTCATTTTCTTTTAATGGTCAATTGTATCAATATTTGTCTTGAATCTTTCACCTTTCTTGCTGTCTTTTGTATTTTTATTAACATCAAAAAAAGGAATTTATCTAAGTCCAAATACTAAAACAAAACCTAAATTAATACCCTTAAATTTGCCTAGATTCTATTTATATTAAAATAATAGATAGACTATTATTATAATTACACAGATCAAAACTTTACTCTTTCCCTTCCCTACTCGAGATGTGTTAGACTGAAAACTCACCACAAATACACTTCACACCACAGTTCTCTAAAAATTCCATTAGAAGACTGACTGTTTTGTTTTAAAGAAATCATTAAGATAATTTAATTATCCCCTTTCATTTATTACCTCATCATAATAATTATTAAAATTATTTAATATTACCTGGAAACCATTGTGCAATTCGAATATCACTTATATTATTAACAATAAACAGTGTTGCATCAAGAACCATTTACCCAGGAGAGAGAAGGTGGGGTTGTCTAATGAAAATTTTGGAGATTTTACGAGAAAAATGTATTCTTGATAAAAAAAAATTGCATGTTTTAAAACAGCCAATTCAATTTTAACCTTTTCATATTTTCTTTAAGTTTTAGAGAAAAATCGAAAATAAATCGACTTCTATTTCTATTCTATTTCTTCTTTTTCTAAATCCCAAAAAACAAGTTCAGCGCCTTTGAGCGCACAATTCTAGTCTTCGACGCAATTCTTTCTTCGAATTTCTTCTTCTTAAAGACGTCCCAGCGTCTCTAATCCTCTCTTTTAAATTCTCTATGATTACATCAGATTTTCCTAATAGACAGCCAATTAAACTAAATAAATAATGCCAGTTACTATGACACCGCGAATTTTCAACTAAGTCAACCTATTTTCGATTTTTCTTTGAAACTAAAAGAAAATTTGAAAAGGTTAAAAAACGGAATTGGCCGTTTTGGTACATGCAAAAATTTTATGAAGAATATATTTTTACTCTTTGCAACTCGATCCGTCATTTGTCCGGGGGGGAAACCTACAGTGGCTCACAAAATTATTCGTACACCTAAGTTTTATATTTAAAAAGTGAAAAATGGAGTACTTTCAAAAAAATATTCATGTATTATTGACGGAATCAGATTCTCTTATTTTCCAGAAACAAAATGCAATAGCCACTTATGAAAAAAATATTATTTTTCTTATGTTAATTAAATAAAAACAAAATGTGTATAAGAACTAGGTACACAAAATTATTCGTACACTTATGAAATCTTGCATATAACGAGTCAATATTTATATTTATAAACATGAAACATCTGTGATTGCATAATTATCATTTGTCTGAGTATTTTGTATAAGATTTTTTTTAAAATAGTTCACAAAACTAAGAAATTATGATAGTTGAAAGGCGAATTTGCTTGAAATTACTTTGCCAGTGTAAATCTTTAAGGGTAGTTGACAAAATTAAACGAAGATCGCACTAAATGTTGAGAACCATATAAGTAAATATAAAAATGAGAACCAGTAGAAAAATATTCACAGTGGAGGCCTTAAATTATTTTTAAGTCATCAGAATAAACTATATATTGAGCGTTAAGTGAAATCAAACCCTAAAAATCCTCTGAATAAATTAATATTAAGAATAACTAATTTTTTTTGAGGGTCTATTGGAACATAGACTATTCAAAGAACTTTAAGAAATTTTGTTTCTAATGGTCATATAGTAAAAAGTGGCCCCTATAATTCCAAACAAAATAAAATAAAGAGACTCGCATTTGGAAATAGTACATTAGCACGGATTGTGTTTTTGGAAATTGATAATTTTGCGGATTTGAGTGGAATGGCAAATCTTTTGATTGGAGAAATCCAAATTCTGAGCTTAATAACTGCAATTTATGTAGTACAGTGAAACACTGCGGCAGGATCATATTAGTTTGGGGATATATAGGAGCTAGTTATGACTATATGGCCATTAAAATCAAAATGTCTTAGAGTTCTTCGAATAGTCTATGTTTCAATATATCCTCTAAATATTTTAGATATATTTTTTGTTAATTTATTCAGGAGTTTTTAGTATTTAATTTCATTTAATGCTCAATAACTCGTTCATTCTGCTGATTAAAAATTTTCTTACGGTCCCCACGGCAAATATTTTTCAACTACTCCTCATTTTTATATTTACTTCTAATGTTCTTAACAATTGAGAACAATATTCATACAATTTTGACAACCTCCCTTAAAGATTTATACTGGCAAAGTCATTTCACATAGATTCGTCTTTCAACTACCATAATTTCTTGTTTTTGCGACCCATTTTTGAAAAAACCTTTTACAAAATACTCAAAAAAATGATAATTATGTAATCACAGATGTATTATACTTATAACTATTAATATTGACTCGTTATATGTAAGATTTCATAAGTGTACGAATAATTCTGTGAGCCACTGTACATCTACTACAAAGCTTATTTTTATGAAACTTGTTACAGCTTTTAGAGTTAAATTACTTAATCACTTTAAACGTGTAATTAGGTAAAAGGTGTCTAAATGGTTATTTACGCAGGATCGACAGATGTTATTTTCAGCTACACCAGTTCTGAAAGGATGATATTTAATAACTTCGAACAATGAGCAGTAAAAATATCGGTCATAGTTCTAAAGTTCATGATGCAAGCACCTCTCTGGCGCTTTGTTAATGAAAGAGATTTTTTTTTTTAAATAAAAACCCAGGTATTGCAACGAGATCCCGGAGTTACAAATATGAGTCACTCTGAATAAATTTTTACATAACAATGTAAATTTTATACTATAATTTATTAGACGTGGTGCACATGTTATTATAGTCGCCTGAAAACCAGGGCCTTTAAATTTTGGTTATATTTTCTTTTGTAATACCCTTTTTTATTATTATTATATTCTTTTTATATTCCCTCCAAGGATCAACGATCAAGTCTAGATTCGTCTGTGGTGACGTACAGATACGTACAGAGGTTGAGAGAGTATTTCAGTCATTTCATCATAAAAATGAATTTGTCTAGATATTACAAATAAAAATTATGTGAATATTGGAATGTCTGTATATGTAATAAAATCCTTTGTAAAATGCCTCGATTTTGTGTTTATAAATCTCACCTGCAGTTGTACGTTCATAAATATTTGTTGTGTTCAAGTGAAACCACATAAAACAAATCTTCATTCATAAATCGAACAAGGTCAACAATTCAATCAATTCCACACCAAAAATCCATATTTATGAGACACCCTGAAAAGAATCCAATCGCTTTCATTCGCCTCATTGTCTAACCCACATTGACTCCATTCCGCTCACGTGCACCCTGGTTCGAGTAAGGAGCTTCCTTCCTGTGCCGCAGTATATAACGCCGCCATGGCGTCCGAGTAGCCATTGTCTTCACCATGGCCTTCAAGCTGCTAGCTCTGTGTGCTCTAGTAGGCGCTGCCGTCGCCAGCCCCAGAGCGTCGGATGTCTTCTTCGACATGTACGCCTCCTGCCTCAAGGACTTCTCCGTGAGCTGCGTGCGGCCCAAGGCCATGACGTGGGTCAGCCAGGTGGCAGGGGATGATGTCATTGAGATCACCGAGGATTTGCAGCTTGTCAAGGATCCGAATGTACAGCTTGAGGTAGGAGGATATTATCATTTTTTCAGCAAATATATCTTTTCCTTTACAGCCAATCAGTGTTTGGTTTACAACTGACACGTTGAACGCGGGAATTTTAAATTAATTAATTGTTTTGTGTTTTCGTTATTAAAAACCAAATTTTACTAAAACATTATTACATCAAGATTAGGTAAAAATGACCAACAATAAAACGAAAATAACGTTCAATCTGACTGTTATATAGGATACAAAACAAATAAGAATCTAATGCAAGGTAAATTTAATTCATCATAATTGAAATTTTGAAAATGACATTTTTTTTCGTATAAAGAAATTAATTTTACAAAATTATTTTATTTAAAACAATTATTCAATAAAATTATCTATTTTATCAAAACGAGGTTAGAGTTTTAATATTTCGAGATTGTAATGACTGATTAAAATTTCCAAATTCTACATAGCATTCTTTCTAATTTATTTTACCTTGTTTGTCTGCCCATCTATCCGTTTTTAGTCTCTAAAGAACGTTTATATTTAAGTATCTGACAAGAGTGAGTCGTTTGAAAAAAAAATTGCAAAAATTAAAAAATATGTTATATTTTATTAATTGCTTTAGTTTTTTGCAGGCTGTGCACTTTGAGAAAATATATCCAATATAATAACAAATGAATAACTAAAATTTACGTGCTAAATATTGTAAATTTGTTTTTGAAATTAAATCAATTTGATTTTAACTTTACAATTGTTAAAAATTTATACATATATCTATAATTCATGACATTTATTGCAATTACAATACGTAATTCAAAAAACATTTATTCATTTTGAATTTTCTTAGAAACAGTAAAAGTAAGATGCAACCAGCTCTACATATATTTAAAGCATGCAGCATATTTTGGAATATCGGCGCTTATGTATTGAAATATTAAAATTTTCAAGAAAGGAAAGACGAGGGTCTTTTTTATTCAAAACTTCCACTCCTACGTTAGAAAATATAAAGTAACACTTAGTTAAGCATTTTATCAATAAAACATTTTCTTCCTAGGAGCAACGTGGAGATAAAGACATCTTCGACCGTTTCGACGACTTCTTATCCACCCACCGCCTCGTAGCCAAAGTGCCCCAAGCTTTACAATCCTCCTCCTTCATCCCACGGGCATTGATCCCCGACCCAGTGGACGTCCCCCTCGTAGAAGAAGCCCGTAACAAGAAGAAGCACCTGTTGAAGAAGCTCATGATCCCCTTCCTCCTGGGCCTGAAGTTCAAGACCGCCGTTCTGGTTCCCCTGGCCTTGGCTCTTATCGCCCTGAAGACGTGGAAGGCCATGACCTTGGGACTCCTCTCCATGGTGCTCACCGGCGCCATGGTCATCTTCAAGTTCACCAAGCCCAAGGTGGTGAACTACGAGGTGGTGCACTACCCGCACCATGTGGACCACCATGTGGAGCACGCACCAGCTGCATGGGACCACGGATATGGACGGGAACTCACAGAGGAGCAAGTGGCGTATAGAGGATACCAATAATGGAATGGAATGGATGAATGGATGATGATAATTTATTTTTGTATTATTATTTATTTATAATAAATAGTTGAATTAAATTTTTATTTATGATTATCCCTATTGTAACCATACATTATGCTACCTTTAAAAGAACAACCGTTTTTTAACAGTATTTATGATTAAAAAAATACCTAAATGAAATTTAAAAACTATTTTCTTATGAAATATTACATTTTTATATTGCGGTATACTTATGACAAATTATTGTTACTATCCTTAAATAGGACAGAAGTTATTAGTAAAATTAATGTAAATATTTATTAAATATTTCATATTCTCATTTCAATAATAAAAATTCAGAATATTTGTATTTAAATCAATTTAACTGCAAAAAAAATAGGAAAACTAAATACATAGGCTATTACTACTGTCAGTTGATTATAACTTATAAGATTGTTCTTTATTGAATCAGATCATTTAATAAATAATATAAATAGTAATATTATTTATCAAATAATCAGATGCTAATCAAGAGATAATCAATGTGAAGACCATTCTTAATCACCAATCGTACTCCCATATATTTATTTTTCTAATATATTGGAAGGGTCACATTGAATTTTGTTGGTATTTTGAAAAATAAATATAAATAAATAAATGCGTATCATAAACAAAAATTCTAATAAATCTAAACATAAGAAAATGAATTAAAAATAATCCTTCAAATATTTGATGTTTACTTTCTGCTTATTAAACTATTTCTTTGTTATAAAAATTCACATAAAAACTGAATAATGAGAGTTTCAATTTATTTATTTTAACTACAACGATGCAAATCTTGTGCAATTATTTTGTAAAAAAACCTTAATTCTGTATGTGTCTAAGGAAATGAACAAACTGTTAGATATGTTAATAATAGTGAGAACATTACATATATCTACCACAATCTATATCTAATTCCATCAAAGTCTGGAAATGTCAAAAACAATATGATTACAATAATTTCTTTGTGCAAAATAGTTGATAAACATAAAATATTACGATAAACTCTATATTTCTGTATTAACTACTCTTACTAACTAACCAACTCTATAATGTAGTATAATTATAAATCATGAAACGCATAGATTAATACATTATTTTATTTAGTGATAAATAATGCAGCGCAGTAGTAGTGTACAGTAAATCATTTTAATTATGAGGTTAAGTATTATCATGAATAATTGGTATATGTCCCGCTAACACCTAAATTTAAATATCTGGCACCGTAGTTTTTGGTGACTCAAAACAACATACACTCACGTGCAACTGATGTTCGATTTATATTAAATACGTACAAGGCAAGTCTGCTGGTCTGCTGTCTCTATTGCATTGCAAAGCGTATCCTAGGCGCACAGAAGATACAGTACATTTAAACCTGACGTCACGTCAGCGAAAATAAAACAAACAAATTATAAACATTTAACATTCAGGTCCAATTTACATCAATTTTGTTCTTCATCTTTTATACACTGTCTGTAGTCTGTACCTACCTATATAAAAGTTACGGAGAGGTTCCTATTGAAGATGATTGCCAAAATAATAACAAATATTATATTGACATATTTTAATTTCTTTTTTATTTTATCGTTAATGCCACGACTAGGAAGAAATACCTAATGCAAGTGGATAAATTGGATACTTTTACGCATTCTTTTCAATATTTGTGATACGTCGAATAAATAAAATTACATTCAATTCAGTTCAATACTACAGAATCGTTTCAAATATTTAATCGGTGGAATTATCCTGACAAATACCATACGAGGTTTGATTTTTGTAGAGGAATATTTTTTTATTTATAAATATTCACACTTGGTTACTTGATGGTAATTTGTTTCAGAGATTTGTACTGTCGAAATCACTCGAGCAACAAATCTTTTGAACAAATTGCCAAGGAATTAAATGTTCATATAAATAAAAAAATCAAACCTCTATAGTGGTATTACTATCATTAAATTCATGGCTTTAAATATATAACTTACGATTAAATTATATTTATTATTATTTTCATAAAAAAATTCCCACTTAATTTTAATCAAAAATACAATTTGTATTTTTCAAAAATTTTATACATAAAATCATTAAATTAAATAACTTAAATGACTGGTCTCGGCGTGTGCTATGTGCAAGTAAAACTTGTCACCAAATAAGTACTTTTGGTACTTGAGATTTGGCGACCTGTTCTATTCTTAACTTTCTTAACAATCATTAAAAAAATTGCATTGTTTTTAAAAAAATTATAAAAAAATTTATATATATTTAGATATATTTTTTCTTGTAAAATCTCTTAATTTCATTAAATGAGCGGTGTTCTGTTTTCATTGTCCTGTTCTCAACCTTTTTTTAGCACGCAATAAAAATAAAATGCATTGTTTGTAACAAAAAGATTTATGTAATAATGTGTTGTTACCGTGTTAAATTCACGTGAATTTAGTTTTCTCTAAATTTGTTTTAAGTATTTTGTTGCCTTTTCCTGATACAATCTTTTTTTAATATTTCAATTATTAGTATTATTACACTTTTTTATTTTATTTCGATCAATAAGTGTTCTAGAGTGGTTGAACTGTATTGTCTGAAAATTATAAAATATTTTACTTTCATTATTATTAAGGGTAATAAATAAAGTGGTGAGCTTATTGTCAATAATATTTTCAAAATGTCACGCAGGAGTTACATTCTCCAAAGATTGAGAATAACATGAGTGGCATTTTCTAAAAATTATCGATTTTTATGCGAATCACGAGTTTAATTTAGGAAGAGAATACAATGATTACTAAAAAACTCACTAAATTGTCTCCAAATATTTTCTTTATACCTATCTTTATTAGCATATTTCGCGTAACTGAATTGGTAATGAGTTAATCTGAGCAATTTCTTCAACGTTTAGAACACATCAATATCAAATATATTTTTTTTATATGGCAATAAATTATTTCCACTTATTGGTTCAACATTTTCAATTGTTGTGATTGACTTGTATTCTCAATACAATAATTTGTCTTAGTTTCAATTAACGTCCGGCCAAAGTTTCGGTTCCCCTTACGGTTTCGGCCAGCTTCAGCTAAAAATGAACGAGTTTGACAATTTCGGGTTTTTCCGGCAAGATTTCACTGGCCTTTTCTTGTTTGTTGATTAATAGTTTTTTTGTATGTTATTTCAATTTTCTTCCTTTCGAAGATACAATTCTTATTGTATTATCGTTACTCTGAGGCTGTTAGTACAAAGGTGCCAAGTGCAATGAGGATTAGGAGAATAGCATGCATAAAAAAAACTAACTAAAAAGATAACTAAAGTCTTTACTTGTTTAGTGAAGATAGTGGCCCATATTACGAACGAACTTTTATAATAATAACGCTTTTAGGAAGGATTTTAGGAAGCCAGACATTATTTTTAACAAAAGAGTATCTCTATACAAAAATAAAATGATTTTCTAACAGTTAAATTCAAATCTTTTATTTAATTTAATAATCGAATAAAACCTTAAAAGGTAAGAAAAACACTAGTTTTCCGTGTTTAATAAAAATTTAAATAAATGTTAACTTAACTACATAAGTTTCGGTTTCGGTTACGTTTTCGGCCGAACCTAAAAGCGGAGCCGAATATTCGATTACGGTTATAGTTTTAAATTTGTTAACATTCGGTGTATTCTGTATACACGAAGAAAATAAAATAATGCAGTACTTTAAATGCACTACATTCCCTCACGAAAACCGAATGAAAAGTGAGTTCTTCAATTGTAGATTTAAACTTCTTAATCGTATTCAAATTTCATTTTCTCTATTCCTAATTAGATACATTTTAGTCTACATTTTCAATTCATTTTCAATACCACCACAACTTTCTCGCTGAATAAAAGAGCCGGTTGTCTAATTCCCAGCACAGTTGTGTACGATGTCTTGGACCTGGGTGTGTGTGTTGGCGTTGCTGGGTGCGGGGGCGTGCCGCGCCGAGGCGGAGGGCGAGGCGTGGGAGCTGCAGCAGCTGCTGCGCCGCCTGGACGTGGACGGCGTCGCGGTGCCGCTGCCGGGCGACGCCCGCGCCACCCTCTCCGCCGCCGACCTCGCCCACGGCGTGCTCAACTTCCGCCTGCAGCTGCCCGACGCTGAGACTGACGCCGGCCTCGACGGAGAAGGTACCCACTAACACACACAAGGACAGACAGAACATATCGTTAATCCTTACTTTATTTTCATTTCTTTTTTTATTTTATCAAACAAAAAATAATTTTATTCCCAATATAAGCAAAATTTTATAAATTTCAGACAATTTAAAACTTTATCAAAAACCGATGAATGAATGCATGTATTAAATTTCGATTTAAATCCAGTAATTTTTTTTTGAAAAATCATTGATCTAATTCAAATTTTGTAAAATAGTAGATTTAAAAATTTCTTCATTTTAAAAAAAACTTCATGAAACCAACTGTTTAATACAATAATAATTTTTTTATAAATTTATTTTATTTTATAGCATTTCTAACGAAATGTGGTCAATAAACTTATTGAAATGACAAAATTATACTAAAATAATAATGACATCACGTTTTTACAAAAATATTTTCAAAAAAAAAATATTTCATTTTCTCTTATATACTAATATATAAGTATGTGTGGCAAAATTATAAAAACTTAAATTAAAATTAAAAGAATAAACCTTTAGAGAAAATCATAAAAATAAAATTACTTTAATTGGTTTTTAATTAAATCTTCACTACTCGTTTATTAAAATCATCAAAATAAGTCTTAAAATTACGAGAAAAATCTAAAAAAATAATTTTATATTTTCAAAAGGAATAATATTTAAAGCATTAAGGCTGTGTTAAAATTGCTTCAAAACCTTTTGTCCTAAATATCTCAAAAAATATTGTTGTCTTAAGAAATTGGACAAAAATGTAACAAGAAAAAATATATATTTAAATTATATACCTACTCATATTTTCAAACGATTGAAATAGTCATTTACGACATGAAACCGTTAATGAAGCATTTATGGCTGAGCTGGTTTATCATAGGTCGCACCCACAGGGCGAAACATTTAGTGATGTCATAAATATAACTATCGGTAGTGTATCTCATACTTATTTCGTACTTTGATCAAAAACCATTCTAAGAACATACATTTTGATATAGTTTTTAATGTACATATGTATTTTACAATCAAAATTTGCTAAAATTATAACCAAGCAGTATCGTTGTAACTTCTTACAGTATATCTTATACTATAGAAGTTACTTATACATATATGTGTGTATAAAATCTTAAAAATCTGTTTTTTTTTCCTAGGTCGTGGAAAGAAGAAAAAGATCAAGAAAATCGCAGCCCCTATCATTGCCTTACTCCTTATCAAAGCAATCACCTTAATTCCTCTCATTCTTGGAGTTCTGGGCATCAAGACATGGAACGCTCTTCAACTATCCTTCATCACGTTCTTGACTTCATTCGGTCTGTCAGTATACGAGCTACTGAAGAAGTTCGCTTCAGATCATCCCACACCTATCATCACGCATATTGCTCATGATCATCATCACGATCATCATGATCATCACTGGCAGAAGAGATCAGTAGATGGAATGAAGATGGCTTATAGTGCTTATAATTAATTGTTTGCTGTGTAAATGGAGTATTTATTTGTTGTTATTTATTTCAATAAATTATTTTAGTACAATTTTGAATATTTATTTAAACACTTTAGCTCGTAATTTAATCTAGATTGGTACACTGTACAGTAAGAATCCTTAATTTTATTTTTGTCATTAATTAACAATATTATATAAAAAATTGCTGTAAGATAACATAAAAATCGATAAAAATATATTTTCTAAAATTAATTTTTATATTTATTTTTTCTTTATAATAATATTAAAAATATACACCATATTCCGAGATATTTATAAATCATATTTTTTTAATTTACATAAAAATTAAAGAATTAATAATAATAAATAGTGTTGCAGTCTACACAAGACAAAACAAGGCTATAAAATCTTGTCTTGTTTAGAAATTTCAAAACAAGACTGGACTAAAGTGATTACTAACTGGACGCGCAACAGGGAACACAAGCGAGCGAACAGCCGTTCGTTGCGAATGCAAACGAGCGAATGCTTGCTCTCTTACGCACACTCGTGCTCTCTCATAAGTGTTCAGTATGGACACTACACGAAAAGACATAGCTGAATTCTTGCATTGCGTTAGTAAGTATCTGCAATACTGACAAAAACATGGAATGGACAAATGATATAATTTTTAAATTAATAGAGGAATATTGCTTACAATTTCACGTCCAATTAGTATCCACCTTAGTATAAATTAAAGAGTCTTATCTAGATACCAAGATTCAAGACTAGATTGTTTCAAGACTACATTAACCTACGCATATGCATTAGATAATGACAGATAATCTTTCGGCAATGTTCTTTTTCTTTTTTACAGTTTACAGTCACAATTTCAGCTCGAATGGAACAAGCTTCGCATGATATATTTATATTTTGAAAATTTAAAATTTCAAAATTATTTAGAATTTTCTCTAGAAGAATAAATTATAGTATTGTCTTGAAATTTCAACACAAGACTTGCTAGACTAGTCTTGATAATCTGAACGAGACAAGACAAGAGTCTAGAAAGTCTAGATCTAGATGGCACCACTAACAATAACAGATAATTATACCTACAATGTAAGTTATCTATTTCTTATCATTTGACATTTTTAATTTGTTAATTTTTTTGTCTGTTTAAAAAAATAAAAATTAATATTAAAAAAGTATATGTAAATTAAAAATTTATATAGGTTTTACATTATAACATTTTTTAACTATAGAATATTTGTAGGTTTAATCAAAATTGCTTTACTACAATCTCTAAAATCTTTAAATTTTTGTATAAAAAAAATTAATTATTTCTTAATAAGTTATCAATATATGTAATTAAAATATAAATATTAATTATTTGAATTATTTATTGATAAATAAATTAAACTTACTGGTGTCAGCTGTCGGTTCTCATTAAAATATAACAAAATCAGTGAAAAGATGCTCGGTTAAGTTTCAAAATATTTTAATGTTATTTTTATAATTATTTCGTCGGCCAATAAGATTATCATCAAAAAATACAAATGAATATTTATTACATAGGAGACAGAAAGGAGACAGAAACTATATATTAAATGGCTATATAATTGTAAGGAAAACTCCAAACGAAATTAATGCAGAGAGATCAGTAGAGATTTGACTAAGACAAATTGTTCGTTCATCGTTCATGAAAATTTTCTTTTCATTTACATGATCTTTGGATTTCTAAGTAATCTCAAAAATCCATCTTCAATCCTTTTTTGAACAAATGTGTAACATTTAAATCTTAAATTAGTAATTTTTACAGAATGGTTTAGCAACATTTGATTGTTATTTATTGTTAGCCAAAGCTCTCCTGTATTTACTACATATTAAACCAAATTAGAAATATTTTGAAATTTAACGGAGTATATTTTAATTGATTTCGATATATAAATTGTTTAAAGCCTGTTTTAAAACTGAGCGAAATGTAAGACCTGCACGGGCTGCATAATATAAAATTCTTAGAATTTTCTAGTAACAAAAAAATATATGTTCTGTCTGATTAGTTCAAAAGTCACACTAATTTTTACAATGAATTGTCAAATCGATTTTATGTCTAAAATCCTCCTGAAATTGTTATATCAAAAAGGAAGAATAGAATAATAATTACATAATTATGCTAAAAAAATAATTTAATATAAATATATACAAATCAACAATAAACAACGTTCGTATAACAAACATCAAACATATCCACTGTACGCCATTTGTTGAGCCTCGGCTACTTGATCAACATTGAGCGACCTGTGGTGGGCGTCCCAGTGTTCGTGAGCAACTATAGGTGGCGGATGATCAGCTGCGAATTTCTTGCACAATTCGTATATGGCCATGCCGAAAGAGGTGATGAAAGTGATGAAAGACAACTGAAGAGCGTTCCAGGTCTTCAGGCCCAAGACGCCCAAGATTAGAGGAATGAGGGCCAAAGCCTTCATGAAGAGTAGGACAGCGATGGGGATGAGGATCTTCTTGATCTTCTTCTTCTTGCCACGACCTAGGAGATGATTGTAGATTTTTATATTAATTATCATTTGTCTAATTCTTTTTTGACTTCTATATATAGATATTCTATTAAGAAGGAACAATAACATGTTTTCTTATATTTTATACAAGTGTGGTAAATAAATAAATGTGTCCCAATTCAAATCCCATTAAAAGCTGCACTATTATAGATATTAAGGATACAAGTTTGTTATAGCATTCAAATTAATGTGATATTTTTAATCAGATAAGATTTATTGTGAAGTTATGTATATCAAATTTCTATCTTTCAATATTTTATCTATTTCCATTTAAATTGAACTTTAAATACAGTTTTCATTTAATTTTTGACATAACGATTATTAAGTCTGTTCGAAGAAAAAAAACCTTTTACTTTATAACAAATTCTTTAAGAGAGGTATATTTCACATCTGTTTTCAAGATGAAATAAGTGTACTGAGTCCGACAATGTTCAATAGGGCATAGATAATATAAAATTTGATTTGATTTTTATTTGTCATAAAATAAATAATTCATAACGACACTCAGTGCTATTAAGTAACTTGTAATGGCACTGAAATTAATGTAATAATAGCGCACTGTCATAGATAAAAAAAAATATATTTAGTTCAATTCAACATTTTTATTGCTACTGGTAATTGCTTGTATATTGACTAAGTAAATAAAACATTAAAACACCTATCAAACTAGTGGTAATAAAAATGTTTATTTCAAGTAAACCACCCTAAATTTTGTGAATTTTAATAAAATTATTTTGATTTGTTATCAGCAGTATTTGTCATTTTTTCGGAAATTATAAAACATCTTGTATATTTGAAATTATCTGAAAATGAAATAGTAATTTATAAATAATACTATTGCATAGAATGGGATGAATTAAGTTTTTCAAATGCTAAAAATAATTCATTTGTCTAAAAGAATTTGATATTATTATATAACAAAAAAATCTAATTTAGTTATTAATAAGAATAAATGAATGAAAGAAGAAGTAAGCGTTAATAATACGCCCCGTGCGTGTGTGTTAGTGGGTACCTTCTCCGTCGAGGCCGGTGTCAGACTCAGCGTCGGGCAGCTGCAGGCGGAAGTTGAGCACGCCGTGGGCGAGGTCGGCGCTGGAGAGGGTGGCGCGAGCGTCGCCCGGCAGCGGCACCGCGACGCCGTCCACGTCCAGGCGGCGCAGCAGCTGCTGCAGCTCCCACGCCTCGCCCTCCGCCGCGGCGCGGCACGCCCCCACACCCAGCAACGCCAACACACACACCCAGAGCCAAGACATCGTACACAACTGTGCTGGGAATTAGACAACCGGCGCTTTTAAAGGACGAAAGTGGAGTAGCTATTGAAACCGAATCCGGGTGCATACCGATAGTGTAATATTCACACCTTCATATAATAATAATATACCTATGTACATAGGTGTATATATTTTGTTACAGTTGTAGGTTTTAGGTATACAGAACGGTTTAAATACCAATTAAGTTGAATAATTTAATTATTAGAATAATTTAATAAAAACATAATATAGCGGTGATATTGAAATACAAATAAATAAAAATAATAAATGATTTTACAATAACTCTATTTTTATCATCAGAAAATAATATAAATTTTTTGTACAACAAATTTCAAGTTGGCAGCGCAAGATCTATTATTTTTTTTGTTGATCGACATAAATAACAAAATATCTAAAGACTTTATTGTAGGATGAATCTTGAATCTGATGCTCAAAACATTCCAAAATAAATATACCTATCCAAAATGATAAAAATATGATGTATACTTACTTTTTAAAAAATAGGAAACAAAAAATTTTTTCAAAAAATATAAATATATAATTTTTCCTCATTTCATTATCGAACAATTTTTAGATTTCTTAATTTAAAATTACTCCATTTATTTTTAATTACAAAAAAATGTAAATTTTTCTAATGCATTAAAAATAAATTAATATTATCTAGTTTATTCTGTAGTGTAACTCAGTAAATTGTGCGAATAGATACTCGTATGTATGTACATAAGAAATGATATAAATTACTTAAAAATTTACTCATTTTCAATCTGTATTATGAAAATAAAACAAGGGTTATTAAAGGATAAATTGCATATTTTTACAATTTTCTTTCTCCCATGTCCAGCTGCATCAACAATATTCAAATTTTAAATTACTCTTAAATTATATATTCGAAATATTAATAAACATATTCAATTTTTTTTTTGACATTTTACAATAAAATATATAAAAACTTTTTGGTGCAAACGGTTATTTGTGAGGCAACATTCAAAGAACTAACATGTCTTAAAATATATAAATTAATAATAACATTAGCGTACGCAACATCTGGAATATATTCCGAACTACTTAAATCCAGCGTTATTTTTGTTGTTAATACTCGAGAAACAAAATTCAAAACTTACATTCTATCACAAAAGCTCGCTAACCAGTGAATCACTATTTTTCGTACAATGTAATATAAAATTTCAAACTAAAAAAAACATTAACTAAAACTACAGTTAAATAAATATCATGTCTGCAATACGACAGCAAACTATAGACTATTGCACAGTCTAGAAAAAGTTTCACATTTTCCATCCTTCTCATGCACCATAAAAAATGCATTCATAAAAGCTAATAAATCTATTAAACCCATAAAAGCTTAATCATCTATTGTGCGTAAATTTCAGAATTCGCAAGCTCTCCAAAATCAAAGTATGAATCTATGTCAATCAAAAGTAAGCAAGAAATTGTCCATAGGCGCCCTGAATATCAACTACCACGGTCAAGTACGCCACCTACTTCCTCCGCATGCCAAGTACGGCTAGAAATGCGATCAGGATGCGCCAAAGTCGCTTCCACTTCCGATTGGGCCGATATAAATACCCACCCATCGCTAATCAGCCCACAAACTGTTCGTTGTCACGATGGTGTTTGCTAGGATCTCAGTTCTACTCGTCGTGGTCGCTTTGGCCGGGGCTACGCCCTACACCAAGAGCCCCATTGATGAGATGAGGGCCCTTTGTGCTGAAGATGCTCTCGCCTGCATCAAGTATAAGTTTATGACGTTTTTGGATACTGTCTTCCACAAAGACTCATACAAGGTAAGTGAAATTAATATTGAATTCACATGAAATACAATTTTTTAAGCTTCAAGTTCCTGAACTACAGCTTTTGTTTGATCAAGACATAACAAGTCGTTATTTTTTTGTATTGAAACATATAAAAATTAAATATTTCTAGGAAGAACATGGCCTGAAGTTTCTCAAGGATTTGACTCATAAAAAAATTAATTGCATAGTAGGGATGCAAGTTGTCAATTAATAACATTAAGCTTACACTAACAAAATACAATTTAAGGATGTCGTGATTTTTATCTTTACTTTAAATATAATTTTTAACTACTTTAAAAATTTTGATAGTTAAGCAAATTATAAATTTAAAAGTTCAATATATTACATATTTGTCTAAAACGAAAAAAGTGTATGCAGTTTTAAAATACCTAGTTAGATTTTGTATATTCCTTATTGTAGTTTGTTCTAATGTTTGGTAAAAGTTCAATATAACATAATTTCTTTTTTTTCTAGGTTTAAATTATAAAGCAAGGAGAAACATCATATATTACAGATAGACTTTGATTCTTTTTAGTTTTATGGTGAATGTATGAAATTGTTTGTAATGTAAAATTTTCTGCCTATAGTTGGGAAATGTAGAAGTGACAAGAAACGAATACAGAGCCAACGAAGTAGAATCCAGAGGCGACAGATCCTTCGAAGATAAAGTACAAGAATACATTCAAAGTCACGATGTTACCTTCAAGCTTCCTTTCGATAGCGAAGTCAAAGTTGAAGCCAGAAATTTGGACAACAATGAAATGAACGTCAGTTTTAGGTTCGCAGAAAACGGAGAAGGTATGTTCACCAATTCATAAATAAAATTCTTTTTTTTTTCTAATATATAATTAGATTTTAAATTTTCCTGAATTATTAATATTAGACTCATTTTTTGCAAAATACTTAATAGAGTGAAAAATAATAACAAAATTTGAAAGAAATCTCTTATAAACAGCAAGCATAACAATTCGACTGCCTGACAACATATGGATTAATGTTATCCTTTAGAGATCCCAACATTTTATAAATATTGTTTTTTTGTAAAAATTTAGTGTAGAAATATTTCATTGTAATTATAGATTTTAATCATTAGAACACACTATTGTAGATAGATTTTGGCAGGTCGACACTAAAAACATTTATTTATTTAAAATTTACTGATGATGGTCAGTTCAAATCATTCAAAACTATATCAAAACTAGGATGCCTCTGATTTCTTTATACAGTAGAGGATTTATATTTCTATGTCTTAGGGGCTGCCGGCAATTTGCGCCGAGGAGAAGGAATCAAAATCAACCGTTTTATACAACATGGTGTCAAAAAATGAACCGTTTCAGAGATATGAGAATTTTAATGTAATCCTAAGTAAATATTGATAGCTATGATTTTTTTTATTTTAATAAATAGTTGCGTAGAAAAGGACAGCCATGTAAGTGTCAAAGTTGACAGTGTCATCGAATCGAACAATGTTACGAAACAATTCGACAAATGCCGGGACTTCTAGAAATAGTTCGTTGTTCAATTTTTCGGAGATGTACTGCGTGTGTTGAAATGGAAGGAAGACATTTCGACAATCATCTGTAACTACTGTTTTCAAAAGATTAAAACTGTTCAAAAATTTAAATTTAAATAACTATTTACAAAAAAATATGGCTGTCGGTATTTACCAAAGGATTACATTTACATCAGAATTAAAACTCACATATCTATGAAACGATTACTTTTTTGAAACATGTTGTTTAATACTTTTCGATTTATTTTGACTTCTCCAGTCGTGTAAATATTGAACATTTATTTTTTAACAACCTGTATATCACATATTTTATTAATTTATTTACACTCTTTGAAGAAGACCTAGGAGAGGCCGAAACTCGTTGGAGCAGTAAAAAACTCTAAATTATTGATTAAAATCCAGACAATGTTCTCTTTCATTACATCCTAGTCCAGAAACTTGTAACTTATTATTAAATTATTATATTTAGTACCGTTTTAAAACCTATTAAAGCATAGCATTAAACTTCTTTTTCCTCTTCTTCTAGCCCGCAAGTCGAAGCTGAAGAAGATCATGATCCCCATCGTAGCCTTCGTCCTTCTCAAGGCCGTCACCCTGATCCCCCTCGCCTTGGGAATGCTCGGCTTGAAGGCGTGGAACGCTCTGCAGCTCTCCTTCTTCTCGTTCATAATCTCCGTGGCTCTGTCCGTGTTCCAGCTGTGCAAGAAGATCGCCGCGGACTCCGCTCATCCTCAGATCGCGGCGCACGGGCCGTGGGAAGCTGCCTACAGCCACTACAACGCTCGGGCTATGGATGCCAGTCAGAGTCCGGACACCCAGGAGCAGCAGATGGCGTATAATGCTTATTATTGAATGAAGTGATTGTTGTTGTTGTTGTATTTTATTTATAATAAATTATTTTATTTGCAAACTTTTTATTTATTTGTCAAGTTTGAAAATAGAAAAACTTAATATGGACTCATAGAAACCACATGCGAATAAGTAATAAGTAGCAATGAAAATAAAGAACAAAAACTTTAGAGAATTCAATTGTTATAATTTTTTTTCCTTATAAAAAACCTCTCTTCTTTATTTATTTATATTGTATTAACAATAAAGTATAATACTTATAGTAATATGAATTAGTTCACACACTTAACTTGTATTAACCTACATTTTTAGATATCGTTTTTGTTCTTTATAGTATATAAACAATAAAAGTAATTTTGGTAGTAATTAAAAATTAAATTCTTAATTAAAATCTTCTTAATGGAAGTATGGAATAATAGATTGATTGATTTATGCATTCATCTAATTTATGATATAGTTAATTTAAAAATTATTTTATATAGGGAATCATTACCATAATAGATGATTGTCTATATAATTATGTGATTACTATAGTGTATTCAATTTATTGCATGTTTATGATCAAAGAAAATTGAGAATGGCGATCATTTAAAGTTAAGTTAATGAATGACAACAGAAAATACCAATAAGGTCTATTATGCAATGAATCAAAAACGAAGTATTAAAATACACAAAAATGTAGACATACAAGAGTATATACAGCCAAAGCCAAATATTAATATATGGATGCGAGTTAAAATGAACAAAGCAAAATCCAGTCAAGCGAAATAAAATATTTAAGAAAAGTCAAGAATGTTGCAAGAAAAGACAGAATAAGAAATGAACAAATAAGAAAAAAATTGGCAAACGAAATCATACGAAAATATATAGTAATAATATGCGGACAACTCGGATGGCAGGGCCATCTACAAAGAATGGACAAAAATTAATAAGTAAAGAAGATTTGGGAGTCTTCAAGACACGAAAAAAAGAGAGATAAAGGGAAAAACATGTATAGAAGCAAAGAAGCTAGCACAAAATAGATGATAGAAGAATAGGCAACAACAATCAAACCCTATACTTCTAGAGGATATGTGTATGGATATGTATAACGGCAATCGACCTTGTATGGAGAGATATATTTGACAAAAAAATCAATTAATGATGAAATTATTTTGGTTGAATTGGTACTCAAGATACCAAAACCACACGTCTTATGGCCTCTCGCATCAAAGCATTGAATAATGCACTGCATGAAGTACTATTGTGCAAGAATTTATTGGGAAAGAATAGACTTTGATATGAATTCGGGTTATTAGAACTATAAAAGGTCATTTAGTGCGTATAAGGCGTAAGGTTACTGATGCAAAAATATAAAGAGAAACAATTTATGTTATATATTTCCTGTAATGTTTATATTTATTAAAATATTCTGAATCTGAATACAATTTTGTTATTCCATTTTTTTGATAGTTCGTAATATTTCGGTATGATGATAATTAAAATAAAATGCAATAAAAGATACATAATGAGACTAAATAAATCTACATATTTATATAAATTTACTCTCATAATTTATTACCCATTAAAAGTATTTCCTCAAATTGCCATAAATATTCTAAATATGAAATGATAATTACTATCTATAGAAATTTATTGCATTGCTCCAATTTTTATATTTTTCATAATATTTTATCATTAATCTTATATCTATTTTGTATATTATTGTAATCAAAGATTTGATTTTCGCCATCTAATATTTTCTTTGTTGCAATCAATTAATTTTATGAACATTAATAATTTTTAATTATCACTACCTATTACAGATGGGAACGAAGACGAATAATTATTCGGTATTCGGCCTGTACGGCCATATTTTCAAATTCAGCATTTGTCATATTTTAATAGCGAATATTCAGTAAAAAGAAATAAGTGAAGTACAATGCTTTTTTAAAGTAATTTGATAAGTAAACTACATTTTAAATCTAACTTAATAATATAATATATATAACTAAATTTTAATATTGCGTCGATCGTCAAAAAAACTTAATATGCATTGCCGGCAATAAGTGTTTTGCCGGTTTCAGATTATTGGAGATCGAGACAAAGATTGTTTACTTCAACTAAAACAATAGGCGTGCACAGGGGGGTGCCTTGGGGTGCCCCCATTACCAAATTAAAACTATCTAAGTTTTCTAAAGTGGTAAAGTTGATTTAAGATGAAGATTTTTACTAAGACTAGTGCGGTTGTGGATATAGATGTTTTGAAAATAATAGATGAATTTTAAAAACCCGTACCATACGAGCGTAGTATGTTGCTGTGAAAACAGATTATATGTCTCGATTAGTATTTTTTTTTTCGTAAAATTGTATTTATGTTGAAAAAATATAGTATTTATAAAGTAATATTATGAATTTCATTACCTAGGCTCTCTCGCTTAATAAAACTGAAGAATATAGTACGAATTTAATTTCCCGTCTGTACCTATGGGCATCCCCATTACCAAAACCCTGTGCACGCTTATGGCTACAACGAATTACTTATATTACTTTTATCCATTGTCCAGGATATACAGTGTGTAAGACGAATCACGGAACATAGTATTTTAACATGGGATTTAAAAAAAATGCTGATATTCTCTCTCTTGATAGATTTAGAACAAGAAGGTACAAGAATTAATTATAGAACAGTTGTACATGTGTCAGATTTTGCAAAACTATGTAAATCAGTATTTTAAATCAAGTATTCTAATAAAATATATAATGGTATACAACAGCTGGTCATTTAATCTACTTGGCTATGCACCCCGTGTTTCCATAGTTGTAGTAAAAGCTGTAGTAAAATTACATTCCACTATTTTATTTGTTTTCATTTCTCACACACAATAGACATTTACCATTGAATAAACTCAGTAGTTGTTTATGCCCTACTTTAATTAGTCCCCATAATTAAAACCCAACACCCAGAGTCCACTTTCCACCCCACCGGATATACTCCTACGCGTTGGCATGCCACCGGAACAACTCCTTATCATACAAAGCACGGGCGTGCTGCTAACCCGCATAGGAGGTATATAACCGCACCCATGGCGGAGCTTGTCAGTGTTGAGTGCCCATCCACAGCAAACATGCAAAGGTACGTCGTCGTCGCCGTAGTCAGCCTGTTGGCCGTCGTGTCCGCCGAGAAGATCGCCAGCGCGGATAGCCTGGTGGGCAGCGTGCTCAGCGAGTGCTATGACATGACCTGTGTCAAGGGGAAGGTGCTCTTGTATTTGGATAATGTCTTGGGGATTGATGAGGATGCCAGGGATATTAAGGTAAATAAAGATATTTCAATGATCAATTATATCACAAAAGATAAAAAACATTATCACCCAAATTCATAAATCAGATTAACTATTACCCCCGGATTAGTTATAGCCCTTGTTAACATCCGGAAATGTCAAACTAACTCCAGTTCCGATTCATAAAAAGGATTAAGTACATTATTTCATTCCAAATATAACTTCAATAGTTTGGTAGAATTAGTAATACTTGCAGTTTGTAGTAGATAATTATCAGCATTTCTGAATGATGAAGAGGAACATTTGTTTATATTAAAAAAAATAATAATAAATTTATATTACGTCCAACAGAAACGTGGAAATCAATCTTTTTTATTTTATAATGTAATAACAAAATATACGTATTTATTTATTTCAGTTTAAAATGCCTTCATTTTTACTATGGCTAGTGGAAAATCTAGATGAACATTAAAAATCAGAAAAAAAATACTTACTACATTAAAAAATAAAAAAGATTAACAATCAAAAATTAATATTTCAATTATAAAATTATAAAGGGGACAACTATTAAATTAGTACAATACAAAAAAGATGGCTAATTTGTAGTACCAAGATTAGGTTAGGTTCTAAATATTACATTAAAATTCTTAACAAATCAAAAATCAATATTTCAATGTTTCATAACATAATTCTAAAAAATAACAAAGAATAATTGTATAAAGTTATTGATTTGGCTGTCATCTATCACTTTTATTTATTTAAATAAAAATAAAGATCATTAAAGTTGAAATTTAATAATGCGTTTGGATTTTATTATAATTTCTTTTTTAGTAAAGATATAGAATTGCTAAATTGCAGTACAAAAATTATTTATTAATTTATACAACCCATGTATATGACATAGTTATTTATTATATTTAATCAAATATTTTTTTTTCTCTAAAATAATAATGAACCTTTCTTATCTGATATCTATTAAAATTTTACAAAAATATTTTATTGCTGCTAATAAATTGTTAAAATTGTGATGTATACCATTTTCTGGTTTGTTTAAGATTTGTCCATAAAATATCAAAAATTAATTATTAATAAATAAATAACTACTAAAAAAAATGCGAACGAATATTATTTACGCTTTAACAGTTAAAAAACGGTGACAATGAGACAATGATTTAGATGCAATTCACGTATTATGTATTAATAACGCTACTTCTATTTTTATCGCATTGTAATAATCACATTGTTTCAGAACATGGACGCAGCCATTTTTAAGCGAATGGCACGTGTCGTGAAGACCCACGAGTTCCGTTTCCGCCTGCCGGAAATGATGGGCGGATCTGAGCTTGTGTACAACCCCCGCAGTGGACTGGACATCGCTTCCTCAGGCTCTGAATGTAAGTACAGGACTGACCTCTATACACTGTTTTCCTTTTCACATTCTCGTACATGTTCATTGCGAATTTAAAGTATATACTTTCACCAGTCTATCACAAATACAATGCACGTTGCCTGCAAATAGGCTACGCTTAAGAAGAATTTTAAGTTCCTTTCGGTGAATTAAAATACTATTTTGTTGAAAATTTAAAAAATCTGATACATATCTTTAAAAGAAAACACTTGATTATAATAATTTCAATTAAATAAAATATGTAATCAATACTGTTTTTATTCCAGCTCGTGATATCCTGAAGAAAAAGGTTCTCTTGCCAGCTCTTCTGTTGCTGAAACTGAAAATGAAGGCTTTGATGCCCATCTTTGTTGCTCTCATTGGTATCAAGTCTCTGAAAGCTTTAATCCTTAGCAAGTTGGCCATTCTCTTAGTTGTTGGATTCATCATTTTCCAATTGTGCAAAAAGGGAGGTATGTATCGAGAACATTTTAAAAATTTCTCTAAAGCAAGAATATCCTTCACGGTTTCGAAAGTGGCTTCTTATCAACCGATTTTAATGTTTTTTTTATTTTAAATTAATTCTGTGGACCCAGATATATTATCATTATAAAGTAAATTATGCTTCTCGTTCTATTCAGTGATCGTTGCTCTACAATATGATTATTTTTGAAGCAAAAACAAACTGCAACCAGAATTACATATAAGTATTTAAAAAGAATAAATGATGGAGTTGACAAATTCAAAAGTATTCAATTGAATCGTTTCGATCTTAGTTTCTATTACTAGAAATTTAGAAGTCTGTTTTTATTGTAATTTTTTTGGGGAAACAGGTTTTATTTTAAAATATCATATGCATCCCTTCGCTAGTTTATCATGAATTTTTTAAAAAATAATAGACTATATACGTAAAAAATTATAATTTTGATTTCGATTTATGTTCTACATTATTGTTAATTCCAGTATTTTTTTATTTGCTTCTAATTTTTTTCTATTCTAATTTCGATTATCAGATTTGAATATAAATATTAAAGTTCAATAGTAGCATAAATACTTTTGTTAGTTAAATCGTGGGTTTAAATCTTTCAATCCTACATTCAATATGTATATCAAAATGTCAAAATCAAATTTACAAATCTTTAATATTATAAGTTGCATACAAAAGAAAGTTGTAATTAATTTAATTGGATGAAATTAAATTAAAAATTGCTAAAGGAAGTAAAGAAATTTATTTGAAAGATATAATTAAGAAGAAAGCAATCAGGTGCATAATAATAAATATATTGCATATCCTTGACAAGTCTGTCACGCCTTTATAAATAATCAAAGTTATCATAAAAGTAAGTAACGGATTTAGTTTAATATTCGCTAAGGTCAGTACCACATTTTTTCGTGAGTGGTAAGGTCGTTATGGTTTTCAATTATCTCGATAAGCACGTAACATTTGACGTTTTTCTAGTGCGGTATTTAAATTAGCAGCATTTTAACCAATGCAGACAGCACAGCACTTCCTAGTTTACGACACTTCCTTCTTATTAGCTTCGCTTATTACTAATTAAACACTGACCTTTATTACAAAAATCCGTCACATGCTTCGTCAATAACATGTACGAATTTTGCTCTACTTTCAATGAGCAACTATCTTGATTAAAACAATTAACATTGACAATGATTATAAGAATTATTTTTATCTCTCCGAATTCCGATCTCTAAAATTTCGCGACATTATCTTTTTAATATACCTACTTCCACATTTACTTTGCAAATCATTTATAATATATAATATTAAATATATTTAAATATACATATATTTGGAAAAAAGATTATTTTATCAAATAAGAACATTTGCCTGTAATAAAAATATGTTTTATCTTAAAATCTTAAGATTTCCAAACATGAATACTTAATGGTACTTGTGTCATATCTTATCTGATAAAAAATAATAAATTTAGCCTATTCCAAATGTTCTTAAAAAAATTGCAAAATAATACACAAATAAATTTACAATTTTCGTTAATTGGTTTCAGTTAAAATGAATACCGTGACATTGATGTTTAAAGTTTAAATATAAAGTTTCAAAACAATTTGTTTATGTCTACGGATTTTAGGACAGATGAACGAATCTTGAAAAAATAGTCAAATTTGGTTTTTTAGTAAGAATATTTTTTAAACATGTAGACTTTCTAGAAAATCTAATATTTTCTTTCATATATTTTTATAAAAAACATTTTAATTTTATTTTCAATTGTAAATAAATATTTACTATTATTTTATTATATCCAGTTAAAAATTTTGTCTTTATTTTTTAAAGCATACATGAAAAATAACGAATATCTTTGTAATATGTACGTCAAGAATTTTGTTGTTCACTGTTCCGGGACTTAGTCAAAGAAATTTATTCCTCCTTCAACGATAAATGTCAAAAATTTTAACAAGATTGGTATTGTCGACTCTACAAAGAGATTGAAATAGCTATTTACTATTAAGTGTGGAACGTCATATTTCCCGAACGGGTATTTTGTGGCGCGAGCTGCATAGAACGAATCCAAAAAAAAGTTCACGCAAGAGTTTGTATATACAATATTTTTGTACGAAAACAGAAAATCAATAATTAGTTTATATTTATGTACAAACATTTTTATTTTTTGTATATACACAGTTTTGTGGTTTTGTGTTTCAATAACAAATGCTGTCACTAAATTTATTTTTTCTAAATTAAATTTCATTCAAGCTGTAGAAATTGAACTGATTTTTTGAAAACTTCTCGCACGCTAATCTGGGTGACGTGATAAGTTCTGATTTATTTTATTGTAAGAGTACAAAAAAAAATTGGCCTTTGGAAGTAATAATAATTGCGGTGCGGAATAACTTAATATTTTTTTACTAGACCTTCGAGTTCGCAATGACAAATCCGAGAAACGCGCATAGCTCATAACACATTTTAAGATAACTTCACATCCCCCAGGTATGGCCATGCCCATGGCGATGATGCCCGTGGAACCCCCCATGCCGACGTACGGCCCACCAGCCACGTCCAGCCCCAGCTCGTACGAGCCCAGCTGGGAGCCCAGCAGCGGCGGCCCCTACTCCCGGGTTTGGAACAACGCGGACTCGCAGAGCATGGCCTACTCCGCCTACTACCCCGGCAGCTCTGGGTCCTCCTCCACCCCCAAACCCTGACCGATCATGCGATGATGACTTATTTATGATTGTTAATAATATTTATTTATTGTCTGTGTTATAATAAAGTGTTTGTATTATATTTGTTTGAATATTGATAACACTAGACGATGACCTATGAACACAATCAAAATATTTTCGTTACATGAAAAAATTTCGAGAACAAATTAAACGCTTAAAGAATTACTATTTTATTCTAAAGTTAATAAATTCGGTTGTCACTTCTCGTTGAAACAATAAAATACTCGGTCAGTTTCAAAATCTTTAATATCGAGAGATACAATACGTATTTCGGTTTACTAGGCCATCGTCAGGTATTTACAGCCGAAATACGTATTGTATCTCTCGAGTCTCGATATTAAAGATTTTGGAACTGACCGAGTATTTTATTTCAATTCCTTTAAATATTTTGTTAATATGTTTCAACGAGAAGTGACAACCGAATCTATCAACTTTAGAATAAAAATAGTAATTCTTTATTAAATTTTGCTAGATGATAATAAAACTTTAGTAAATTAATGTCCTGGTAAATTGAAGGATAGATATGAAAACGAATAAAAGCATTACAAATCTGGTAAATGTTTATGGCATTGCCTTTACTGCTCAAGGGCGGAAAGTAAAAGTTTCCATGATAACCAAATTTTAAATAAACAATTACGATACATATATGCGTAAATTGTTCATAACTTTATAATATTAAATATAAATATTAACTGTTGGACAAAAATGATTATCCCTTAAAAATAAAACAGTAAATACCTGATATATGTCGTGAACACTTGACAATTTTATTTTGCGTATATAAAGAAAGAAATAAATTATTATTGTATAAGGTTAGATTGATAACAGAAATCTGGAACTAAAATCGAACCCGAATCGAAAGTCCGAAAAAAAAAGAATTATTTCCGAAATAAAACAAGTTTAATTCAAAGGCAGAAAACCCGAATTATTTAAAACAGGACACTTCACAATATATTTTTTTAAACAAATTATATATTTTATATACATACAACTGACCCTCACCGCACTCATCGAGCCGCAGTTCTTGAAACTGTTAGTGGCAAACCCAGCAAAACACAGACAAATTATATAATATAATTTGACTGTTCCTATAGCACTCAAGCACAGAATACTTATATACAGAAGCGATAGTAAGACAGAAACGAAAATTAGAGAAATGGGGAAATTTAGTTAGAAAGAGTAATTATCAAAAAGAAATTATTATATTTCACATACTCCAAAGGGGAAGAAGCAGTATCAGTGTTCCACGTTCACCGAAGAGGGCAATTGTCCTTGTAATGTTGTGGGTGCTTCAGCACCCAAAAAACGTAGAATATGATATGATGATGCCTTCCACGCTGTGTCGACGTCCATGTATATCAGTGCCAGATTTGAGGGGGGGGGGGGGGGGGGGGCGAAGGGGCAATCGCCCACCTTAAACAGGTCAGGTTTCTAAATTTTGAAAATAATAATAAATAATGCCAAGACGTCTCAAACACAAATATTATAAAGATTTGTTTGATTTGGAGCAGAAATGTCAAGAACAAAAACTAGTTACCGAAATATTGTTGTCGAAACACTGCCTAACTTTTATTGAATCTGATATTTCCGTCAATACAAATGACGTTTTGGAACAATTTGGTGCTGATATTTATTTATTAGAAAATAAATTATAAACAATATTAATAAAGCTACCTAAAAGTATGACTACGACTGAACGAGCTTTTTTATATTAGGGAAATTAAAAGTTTTGACTCGATTCGCATCGACAAAAAATATATTGATTACAAGTTTATTTTTTTTGTACGTATAATTTTAATTTTTGATATATATTTTTTTTCAATTGTTTGATTTTGTGTTAATTAATAAATTATTATATATTTTATTTCTTATGATTAACTTAAAAAAAAACGTTAATTCGCCCCTCCTTATGAAAGTTACTGTATCCGCCTCTGTGAATATGATGATTCTGGCTAATTCAAAGTTGTACTTGTTAAACAATTGTTTAAAAATACATAAATTTGAAGCTTGTGAGAGGATTTTTCAACAAAATTTCGAGTTAGACAACAATATATTTACACATTATTAAGATCATATTTTGTAAATTTAAAAACCTCACACAAATATTTTTATAATTACATATTTTGTTTAGAAAATACATTTTATAAAAATATTGAACAATGTATTTTTATTTATTAAAAGGTGTAGGAAATTGCTTATGTGAGTTAGTAAAAGAATTGGGCTTCAACTCTCAAATTCTCCACTAGATTATTAAGAAAATTATATGTAAGACTCAGAATATTTTATGTTATTAAATATAGTAATATGAATTTTAAATTTAATTAAAAAGAAAGAAATAGAAAATTATGCTTACTGATTAACTTGCAAAATATAGGCATTATGTTTAATAAAAATGTTTTTTTTTTTACATTACAAAAATACTTTATCACTGAAACACAAATTTAAATTTCGAGCGTAAATCAACTAACAAATTCCAAGGTCATAGAACTGACTAGGGTAACATCAAAGGTATCGGCACTTCTGTGTAGATCATTGGGACCTGAATGAGAATTTAATAATATCTATAGTAAATTCTAATAAAAGGAGCTGAACCAAGTTGTTTCATTTCAAGAATTTAATAAAAATACAAATAATAATAATAATAATAATAATAATAATAAGTTGATACATCGATATTGTTTTGGCAATTGCGTTTTCTATTGAAATAATACATAAGTCTGATAAATGTTGTTGCCTCATCCCCATAGTATTAAAAAAATGATTAAGTAATTAATTTTAATTTTGAAGAAGACCTCTCTGCTGAGGCAACTGAAAATTTTTATTGAAACTACTACATGAAGAAAAAAATGACGTCCAAAAAGATGAAGATGATAGTCACATTTGTTATATAGAAAAAGATTGTTGCGAAATATTAGATGCTGTTAGCGCTGATAGCGATAGCAAAAAATGTCAATCTAGTACTAGGTAAAAAAAACATTACGACTCTTTAACAAGTAACAAAAGATCGAAATGCGGCAAGCCGCTTAAAAAAATTTCTGGAATACAACACAGCAGGAGTACAACTTAATGGTTGTTTTTATTGCTCAAATCGCAAAACACGTCATTTTTGTAAAACATTTTGTAAATGGGTTTACCTAGAACATTGTCAACCTACCTATATGAAAGATTGGAGAAATTTACAAGAAAAGAAACTAAAAAAATAATTGTTTGAAAATACTGGTATTTTTGGAATATGTTTTTAATTACTATTTTTAATAGAATATATAACTAATTTTTCTAAAATGAATTGTTATCAACAACAAGACAAAAAATTATAATTTTTAAAAACTGTGCTTCTCAGACACTATACCCGATCCTTCTTGAAAAATATAAAATCATCCGTTCCGCGGAAGGTTAAATATTTAAACAGTAACAAAAAAGTAGTTTCTGAATAGAAAAATGAACAAAACCTAAACATTTTCGTTTCTGAATACGCGATATAGAATTTATCGTAAAAACAATTTTTTCCGAAATTAAACAAGTATTACAAAAAAGCGACAATAAAATATGTCTACTCATTATCACAAATACAATTTTTTATCTACATCTATTGAAGTTATCGTATTTACTTTCCCATAAAAGAAAATAATTATCTAATTATAAAATGTAACATGTTTCATTTGTACATAAATATGGTAGTTATTTACTGAATGATATTTCGCAACAGGTGTGCGCTTCGATAAAACAGCTGAGTAGCAGGCCGATGCTGCGCACTATCGGAGAATTTCCTCACTACACAGTTCGTCGATAAGTAGCGCTCTACCATCGCTGGTTAGTCGCGGAGATTATCAGGTGTATAAAAACCTCCTCGGGATACGTCTGCTCACAGACCGCAAGTTGCGTCGTAAACACACGCCCACTAAACGTCAAAACTAGCGGGTGACAGGTCCGCAATGGCAGAGACATACGTGTAAGTTGCTCTCATATCATAAACCTCACTTTCTCCTCAACTTTTCCTTTAGGGGATGTCCCGTCTCCGAAGACAATGACCTTCGGAGCGAGCAGTACGACGGGATAGTGCTGGTGTCTTGGCCGAATGCATCTGCACCGAGAGAACTCTCCATTGCCCTTGACTCTGCTCTCAAACTCGATGAAGGACTCAAGACAGAATGCGCTGTTTTTCCTCTTCCGGATTTTCCTGCCCAAAGGCTGGTTTACTCTCCTACAGGACCAATAGATCCGGATTTTCATGATGTGAGGATCTTTAAAGATGCTGCACTCCTTGGAATCAAACGAGCCATCAAAGCAGGCGTCAAAAAACCTCTTCTTGTTATTTCCAGACATCCTGATTATGTCAACAGTGACCTAGCTATGGTCCTTGGAGCTCTTGAAGCGCTGTATGTGGTGAGTATTTTTTTTCTTTGTCAGTTAACAATGCACGATCAGAGAATGTCATTGCCGCGTGATTCGTGCTGCCACCTGTGAGATGAGTCAAGAAGCGAGCGAGAGTGTTTTGTTTGCTTCCGCAGTGCGGCTCATACGATTTATTAAAGTAAATAAAAATGCTGGTAATCTATTTATTATATGACCCTCAGTTTATTGATATGATAAGTGCCTGTAAGTAATAATAGACAGCATATGCATTCATGAATAATGCATCAATTTATTTGTACTTGAACATGCATTATTAAATTTTGAAGTATTAATTATTATCTATAAATAATAATTGTAATAAGCAATACAATTATTAGTTTTTAACCTTTAATATTAGCTAACGCAACAATAATGATAATATGCCTCTTGCATTTCTTGAGTAGGTAATTAATTAATAAAGTACTTGCGACAATTATCATTGAAATCAATTATTATATTGCGTCATTTTAGCGTAAAAAACCGGACAAAAACTGACAATACCACACATAAACAATTTTTTTTTATATCAAGAAGCATTTTCACATCACTTATGGAATTAGTTTTTGTTTAAAAACTTATTTACATATTCTCAAACGTATGATAAGATATTCAAATTCCTACATACACACTATATAAACAATGGAAAAATAATGATAGTTGTTGAATATTACATCATGTAACAATTCGATAATTGAAAGGAAAATAATAAAAAAATGAGATTTGTTTTATATTTAAAAAACAAATAAAGCATGGAATTAATTTATAAAAGAACTTCACATTGACCTTGCAAATAAAATATAAACAAATATCTATGCATTAATAAACGAATATAAAAACGTTACAAAGAAATATCGAAAAAGAATATATAAACAAAAGTATTCGTATAAAACATGTTGCATTTTCAGGGACTTATAAAAAATATGAGAAACGTAATAAATAATTTAGAATGAATAACAATAAAACTTTGAAAGTGTAAGCTACAAATATGTATGTATACATATAAAATGTGTCATATCTGGATAAAGTTTATCTTATTTAGTCAGATTTCACAGACATAGAGTATATTTTTAGCCTTGAAATTACTACACAGCACACAGTAGGAAATTATGTTAATAATATTAAATAATAAATGGCATTTTACCTGGGGTGCTCTAAATTTATGACCACTTATTTTTTTTTATTTTATACAAATCCCAATAATGTACGAGAATAGAGACAGAAGTAGTGATACTCGACTTTAGTAAACAAAAGTATGTAATAAATCGTTCTCAATTTTCAAAATTTAATTATATATTTATAAATAATGAACATTGTACTGTGTTTAATTTTTTTAATTATTCTATAAAATCCCCATACCATATTGCACTGCAGTAGGTATACGCCACTTTTTTATAATAATAATTTATTGAGAAATATTTAAGACTTAATCATTTTTACTTCTTTATTTCCTTGTCACCATAAAATTAATGTAGTGTATTTAAAAACCATCTTCCATTTTTAAATATTTTGTGTTTAATTTTTTATTTTTCTTCTAGCCTTTGGAAATGCGGGAGTACAAGCCCTCCAACACCACCAAAGTGGACTTTCTGGGCGTATGGTCCTCAGATTTTACTCGCACTCAACAAATTGTCGCTTTAGCTAAGAACTTGGAATCTGGCCTGTATATTGCTAGAGATATTGGCGGGGCAGATCCTGAACGAATGGCACCTCCTCGAGTAGTCTCCTACGTTAGGGAAGTCTTTGCCAATTCTCCCATTAAGGTTAGGGTTGTAGATAACCTAGAAGACATCTCCAGGGAATACCCGCTGTTCGAGGCCGTCAACAGAGCGGCTAGTGGTGTAGAAAGGCATAGAGGAGCAGTTATTTTCTTAGAATATGTTCCTGAAGGAACTGTGACGAATACTGTGTACTTGGTAGGCAAAGGAGTCACATATGATACTGGAGGATTGGATATTAAATATGGAGGCAACATGGCGGGAATGTCTAGGTAAGTGGCTTCAATTTCAAATTGATAGAAAATAGAAATCTAAGAAACAAATAAATTTAATTCAAAAAACCACAATTTAATACAATTAAACTGTATTAATTTACGTATATATATTAATTTTTATTGTATACCGTTGAATTAAAAAGATATTTTTAATGGATAATAAATTTTTAAAAAAATATTCATGTCAAGGTTCTTTTTAGTAATAAGTAATACTTCTTTTGCTTATTTCAAAGCAATTTAAAAATCATAGTCACTTTATTATATTGATTATAATATTCTTATTGGATTCTAAATTGCATCCAACATTGTTTCCTTTATCTAAACTTAAAAATTTACCATTAAATTACACAAAACAGAAAAACAAATAAATCATTCGAAATAAATATAAATTTCATTGTTCATGTTCGAATCGATTATCAATTTTATATTATCTGTAAAGTCATATGTCATCTAGTATTATTCATTATGTTGTCAACTACAAAATATCGTTATTAATAAAAAAATATTATTTGTTATGTGATAGTTGACAGCTTGTGGTTTAGATGATATAGATTCGACTCCAGCCAAGGTTACATATAAAAACATTCACTGCTGTTACATTCTATCCATAAATAAAAGATAATCTGGTGTGGAATAGTTCTTGATATTTAATACAAGTACTTTTTATATATGATTATATGCATTATTTTTTCTCGCATTTTTAAAGAACATGGTTTAAAATTTATACGATAATGTTTTTCTGTCTGATAACAAGAATATAAATTTTCAACAAAAGTAAATACGAGTATGTAAGAAATTTATTTGTAATCAAATATTTAACGAGTAAATATATAAACGATATATTAGTCACATTCTTTTTACATAATATTTCAGTATATCTTACCATACTTCACTTCATTTGGTAAACTCACTTTGATCGTTCTTTTTATCACGTTACAACTAAACTGAAATAAAATTTGATGAATTGTTTCTTGTTCCCCCCCTTGCCGACGCTTAGTCACATAAGGTTGTGCATGCTGAGTTCTTAATCTCAGCTGAAGAACTGGATGATGTGTTGCTGTCACTCAATAAAATTGTTTCATTAATGAATTCAAAATATTTTTATTTTGTTTCAAATAATAATGAAATTCCCAATAAGATTGAAGATATTGTGTGACAATTGTCGTTCTTTTTACTATTCGAAAATCTCAGCTAAGTTTAATTCACTTGAAACTGAGATGAGGCGGATAATTTAAGATTTTGACGGAAATCCATGAATTGAGGTCTTTATATTATGTTTTCATTATCGGAATGGCCAAAATTAATCAACTATTATGAGTTTTTATACTGTTTTTCTACTTTGTCCAATTTATATATAAAAAAATTGTATTTCAAAATTTAGGGAATTTTGTGTTAGTTGTGATCTTTGAATATAAAATTTTATATTAAAAAGTTTGTGACGTTTGAAATTCAATTAACGTTTACCATTTTCTGTTTATTTCTAATTCTATTATTGTAGTTTTTCTCTTTGAACTAATACTATTTTCATATTTGAAAATTATATAAAAAAAGTTATTAACAACTGCTTTTTAGGTAGATTTGATAATTTATGACATTATATTTCAGTCTGCAGAGTAACCACTCTTCAAAAAATTAATTTACAACCTTTGTTTGAAATAAATTTTAATTATATTTGTATTGAGTACTTACTCATATATTGATACTTCTGTAATGTTATTATTATTATTGATACTTTTAAGCAACGTTTCCTGACTAGTTTTTTTGTTTTAGGGACAAATGCGGAGCCGCTGCAGTAGCAGGTTTCATGCAACTGGTCAACCTCTTCCGTCCGAAGAACTTGAAGGTGGTAGGTGCCATGAGCATGGTCCGCAACAGCTGTGGGTCCAACGGCTACGTGGCCGACGAAGTCATAGTGGCGAGGTCTGGTGCGCGGGTCCGAATTGGAAATACAGACGCCGAGGGACGCATGGTCATGGCGGACGTGCTCTGCGAGGTACGAACATGAATGAACACGTGGGTTGAGTGTGGAGGTATGAATGATGGTATCCCACGATGTAGATAAATAGTAATTGGTGGGATGTGCGTACGGTATTGGAATATAACTATTTATAATAATGATACAAACATATCACAGAGTTTAGTAAAAACAAATTACAATGAAAAATAATCACACATTTTTACATAAACCGAAATATGTACGTTTTAAGATTTTAATTTTATTATTTAAAAGATAATTTTAAGATTATAAAATTAGTAACAATATCTAAAAGTAATATTATTTTCTGTAACATTGTGTTTGATTTTTAAAACTGCAAATAATTTTAACTTTAAAAACTGCAATTTTTATTACTTTAATGACGATATTTTAAATAAAACAACTAACCTTATTTTTAAATTTCATTATTATTTCGAAATATTAAACATTTTTCAGAAGAAGTATGTTACGATCAGTTAATAACTAAGTTTATTATCCTACTTATTAAAAAGATATACGTACATTTTTTTATTTTCTGATGACTCATTATAACGATAAAAAAATAAAATGCATAACTGCAAATTTAAATTAATTTATTGCTAAACAATATACATGAAATAATAAATGCTACAGTTAAATTTAATGTAAATAAATTTATTTGAAAAAAATTAGTTTATTCCTTCATTCTTTAGTTTATTAGTAAAACTAACTTATTTCAAATTTATTTTTGGGTTAAATGAACAAAGTCTGTTCCGACTGTAATTAGTAAATGGTGTATTTATTAGAAGTGTCAACTTGATAATTATACAAAAATACCAAAATAATTCCAGTAATAACAATGATTGATTACCGTGCCATTAAAAAATATTTGGTAGTAAAGAGTGTGAAAGTACTTGTATTTGTTATTTACAGATTGCTATCTATATTTGAGCATACATTTAAAATATCTTTTCGACCATTAAACTTTCAATAGTCAGTAGCTAATGCTAAAAATAATGACAGTTGTGACGCTGCATTTATATTCTATTATAGATTTAATTAGTCATTGCTAACGGTAACGGTACTTTAAATTTTTTTACCATCTGATATGACTTTAATTTTTTTATTACACTAACCTACCAGAATAGTTTTTACTATGTCATTTCATTGGGAATAATTGAAAAACGATATACCGTACGAACGATAAATGTATTTAAATTTAAAACACGTTTTCGTAATTATGGCATATGATTTTTAAAACCGTTTATTTGTTATTTAAAATGGATGTGTCACCGAAACCCACACGTAATTAAATCGTTTCGAATGCTAAGTAGTGCAAAAACATATGTTTTTTCAGTAGCAAGTCATGTGACAGCCAAATTAAATATTGTCTTTATTAAAGCAAGATTACATTGTCACATACGCAAACATCCCAACACAAAATTTGTTTTATTCATACTGTGTAACTTTTACTATTTACAAACAATGCGATATGAAAATTATACTTCCGTATGTTAATACAACAATAAGTTTCAATAAAATTATTGTTTTCAAAATAAACAAAAACTTGTTATAAACACAAACTTGTACATGCAACAGTAAAAAACTAGAAAAACCACTTTTTGTTAATATTAAAATGCCATATTTTTCATGTCAGTTCATTCTCTGCTGGCACCCTGTATATTATTTTCTTTTGGATGAGTAGGATCTATTTTTATCTTAATCTATGTACATAAAAAATAGACTAAAAATAACCGACGAAGATATGTACGTAGAAAAATTTTCTACACGAAAGAAAGTTTTAAAAATAATTTACCATTATATTTTTCTTTTATTTTTGTCTAATTTATAACAACGTATATATTTAGATACATTAACTGCATCTATTTTTGTAGGTAGTACTTTTAATAAAGTTATAATATTTTTAAATTTGAATATAGCGGCGTAAAAATGTTAGACGTGTATTTCTAGATCTTACTGTGTTTAGGGTTCGATCATCAGGGATGCCAACTATTATCGAATATCACTAAAATGTTCTAAATTTCAATAAAAAAGAAATGATAAGCAAATTATTTAGTAATTAATGAATTTAAATAGTTTAAAGAACTACCACACCTTTGTTGAATGTGTGTTTACTACAAACGGCCGACTATAAATAGAAGATGTAAACAGGGGAAATTAATGGAGCTTATGCTGTACGAATGTCAGTGCCACGGATTCCGCATCGCCGTGAATATTAAACAGCTGGTGCGCTTGCTCTTTTATTTGCTCGGAAAATAGAACAAGTGGACGGTATTTATAGAATTATTCCATTACATGCTTTTATTTTATATCAGCCAACCAACACGAATGAAAAGGATAATGAAATAAGCAATCTAAATATAATTATTGTTAAAATCAATTTTAACTCTCCGAAAAAAATATTCAGCATAATTAAATATACCACAATTCTGCAATTCCAGTTAATAATTTATTGATACGAAATCAATTTCACGAGTTTTTTTTAATTATTTATATGCATCTGTTGATAGAGATTGTATGTTTACAACTTTACATACTGCCATACCTGTAATTTAAAACTGAATAACAAACTAGCAATAAAACAAACATAAAAAAATGTAAAACTATCTTGTCCTGCATCATATAAAGTAAGTGAAGATAACGTGATTTTAATTATTTTATCACGACATGAATTGAAAGCACTACTTTCTTCTTGCGAAGTTATGAGGGAAATTACTCTTCCCTCTCTAGAGAAGAAAAGGTACAGTCGCTACGCTCGTGAATCAAACTCAAGCTCGGATGATAAAATGATACGCTTTCCGCTCTAGTTTGACAAATAGCAATTTTCATTAACAAATAATATGTTTTTTAAATCTTTCTTTTTCAAAAACAATATAACTCAATAAGAATCAAAATTTAGATAGGTAATTTAATTAAAATAAGTAAAAAATGCAAATATAAAATGAAATAATGAATTTTAGAGGTAAATTTACTGTCTACAAAGATACACTATATCTTGTAATTTTTTTAATGGTACATAAATGTAATGTTGGTGGCATAAAATAATTTGTGACGAAAAATAAATATACAAAACTAAACAATAAATTTAAACCGAGATATAACTTAATAATTTTATCCGAAATAGTGGAACAGATTTGTATTGTTGATTTGAACTTGTGCCTAATGCAACAGTTTTCAGTAAACTAAAATAATATGATGGTCTGCAACCGATCCGAATGTGTGCTAAACAAGTTGCGTTCGATTTTGTGTCACTGAAGTTTTCACCGAGGGTCAAACACCTTGCTATAAATATTCATAAACATGTCAATATAATTATCGTCGTTTTTTTATTATCCGTTTTTATCTGGTAATTTCCTAGCACGCATTCTTTGTGATTTCCGCCATAAGACAAAGTCTTCATTAAACAAGACTGGACTGAATAGACTGATTCATTTCAGTTCATTGAAACTATAACAACATTGAGGAACTCGCAAAAACGCACCTTTTTTCATTCCCAACTTGATAATCATTAAGAATAATTTTATTGCTTCATAATCAAAATGGTAATTTGTAGTCAATAAAATTTATATACTTTATAATTTACAAAGTATTTTATTAGTTGTAATATTTATTCCTTTTTTATTATTTTGTGAATATTTGAAAAACAAAATTCTAACTAACGAGTTATTTTTAGTTACAAATTATGTCTAATAAAAATATATATTTAGACATACATTTCAACTTCTAAGTAAAAACAAACATCGCCTTAAGCTATTTTTGTTTTCTTTATTACTTTTAAAACCAAAATAAAAATTATGTTGGATTACAAGTTTTTAAAATTAACTTCTACATACATATACATGTAGGTGTGAATTGAATTTTCAGGTATTTATAAATTAATTAAATTTTATATTTTAGTAACAAGTTTAATTTTATTTATTAGAACAATGTTTTATATAAAAATGAAACAACAATTTGTAAAGGGGTAAATAAATCTGAGCCAATTCTGTTCTTTATTTCTCTAATTTATTATTTAATTCTTAAATATAATTATGGTTGTTATCAGAGTAGGTGTTTTAGGATCCACTATTTTTTACAGCGCTGTCCTTTTTCTAATAATATTTTCTTCTTTGCTTGCGCAAGAAACAATTCATGATATATTGAAAAAATCCTTTATTTCTGTTTGAATTGTAGTTTTGAAGAATTGAATATGAAATAAAATATCACTTTGAGGACAGGGGGTAAAAGCGAAATATATCGATTAATCTGATATTATGTCAAATATTTATTATAATTTTTAAACTATACTCCGTTCAAGTTAAGTTAAGAGTGAAGGTTAGTATAGGGACTTGGTATTTAATTTTCTATTATTTTGTGTTTTGTATTTGAATATTAAATTAATAAGTTTAAAAATAGTAATCAATAGGACACATCTAAAGTTTAATTTAAAAAAATGTTGAAGCTGAAAAGAACGTTCAGCGTTTTTTTTCCAAATTTGAATGCTTATAAAAAACTATACCTATATGTAAAAAGGAACTAGATCAACTTCCTATTATGATTTTAAACAATGCACTTTGATTTGTGAAAAAATGGAATGCTAAAAATGTAACACAATTCGTTTTTTTTTAAGTCATTGTTAGAAACGGATTTATTATGGTCATAGTATTGAAGTGACGATATAATTTGCAAAAACGATATCAATGTCGTAATATGACACAGCAATTAACTAGTTCCTATTCCTATTCATTCATCTCTATATTAAAAATTACGCAGTACAATAAAAACCCGGCGTCTAATTGGCCTGTCGGAATAAATTTACTGTTGAGAAATTATTGTAAGGGTATTAGTAATTATATGGAGCATTTATCCTGATATCACACAAGTCGAGTATAATTACAACTATATTTAGAATTCACTTCCTAAGTATTTGAAGGCCAAGCTCGAAATCATTCATGTTTTTGCACCTTCACTTTTAAATAACCGGTATTTTTAATAGAAATAATATAAAATTATTTTGCATTAGTTGACAGGTTTTCCGTGACCGTCGAGTTGAAATGCTCTGTTCTAGATGATTTTATCTGCCTAATTAATAATCCCAAAGCTTTGTGCATTTCAAATTAACTCAATAATTGTTCACTTGAATGTATTTGAATATATTAAATATAAATACGAAACAAAATAAATTTTGCCAAAGATCTCACGGTGTAAATACGAGGATTATGCATATGTGACTTGCTGTAATGCAAAGGTGAGCATCTGAGCATTGGTATTTTTTGGATGGGTTACCGATTCATATTACTTACTCTAGTGGCTTGTACTCGTATAATTTTCTTCTAAATATAAAAAAATTAAAATAATGTAATTATTTTGAATCTGGAAAAAATGCTATTCATGCAGAATCATCATTTTCTACTAGTATAATTCCACATTTGTGGCATAATATTTTTCATAACAATAATTAACGAAAAAAAATATAAAGAAGATATTTTTTTGTCTCCATTCATATAAAATAAATAGTTGACACATTGTATTTTAATATTTGTCAGATTGATAATTTTATTCAGGATATTAAAAAAATTGTTACAAATTTTGAAAGTAATAACCTGGGTGTTCATTCTAAGTGGTACACTATTGCTAAAAAAATTTCTTAAGATCAATAACATATTCTGTTAATATAGAAATTGTTTGCCAATTTAACCAATTCTATACAGGGTGGCCCGGCGAAAATTATCAGCGCAATTTTTGGGCCTTAAGCCTAATTGATTGCAGTTTTGCACACCTGATAAAATTTGTTTTAAACTATATTTGTCTGGAACTAATGATCGGATTTGAAAAATAAAAGAACTGTTAAAAAGAGAATTGAAAGGCCTGTCGAACTGTGTCATGTTTGACTCTCTTTTCCATTTAAATTTTTTGAGGTACAGTCCACCCCCATTTTAGGGTTGAAGTTATGCCATTGGTACTAATCCATTCAGATGTCCCCCTTTATACTAAAATTGATATGTTCGAGCGTTTTTTCCAAAATTGATGTTAAGTGGCCAAAAATTGCGCTGATAATTTTCGCTGGGCCACCCTGTATTCAAGATAGTAATAGTGTACCACCTAAAATGAAGACTTGTAAGTTATTTTAATGATTTTAAAATAAGAAATATTCAAATCCAGTGATAATGAATTTTTATTCAATAAAAATATATAATTCTTTTTTTTATAAGTAGTCCTGCAAAGAGCTATTCCTTTTAAATTTAATTAAAATACATTTGATATATGTAATTAAAATATTAAATCTCTTTTTTTAACTTTTTTCCAGGCTTTATATTTTTTATTATTAAAAGAAGTAAAGATATATTAACATAATAGTTGTAAGAACCTTGAATGAGAAATCCTTAGGTGTGAAACAAGCTTTAGCGATTGCAGTGTGACACAGTGAAACAATTCAATTACGATTTGACCGCACAGTAGCGAGTTATAAAGCATGTAATGTGTCATTAAACGTTTATATCCCATTGTAGCTGAAGGAGCAGGCTTTGTCGGCGGTGAACCCTCACCTCTACACCATCGCCACTCTCACAGGACACGCTTGCCTCGCGGTCGGGAAGTACAACATCGGTGAGTTGCATCCAACATCCAACCTAACTAGTTTGCTTCCAAATGCCCACTAATTCCCCGCAATTAATTACCATCAGACCTGACAAATGAGCTTCCTCTCAAGTGCTGCTTTTTAAGCACTGCAAAAATAACAAATCACAGCCAGTATCAGAACGTCTTAATAACAAAATAAGTGGAGTAAATATTGTGCAACAAATTGGTCATATCCTGATATTGATGATTCTATTTATTGTCATTATTGGCAAGGTATAAACAACATATTGGAAAACAGAAGTTTTAATTCGCTAAATGGATAAATTCAGCCAAATTATTTGAAGTTAAAATTTACATATTTATTCATCTTTTTAAAAAGGGAATGTTTCAATTTGAGAAACAAAATATATATTTTTTAAATTTTGTTAATATTTATACAGAATTGATTGCATACAATTCAAATTTTTTAAATAAATTTAACCGTCTCATCATTTAGTCCTGTTTAGCCCAAATATATTACATGTACCAAAATTATTCGATATATGATATTGCCAACTACACTATTCGATTATAAATATTTTTCAAAATTGTTCAATGAGTTCAGTTTTTACAACAAAAATATAAAATTTCTAAGACTGTTAAAAATTGTATAAAAATATCTTTACTAAACTATTTGCCGTTTTTCCAATTTTTGAAGATCTTTCATAAAAATTCAATCATTTGATGAATATTGAATATTGACTTTAATGGAAAAATTATTGAACCAACTTCGTCTCGTATTTTGAGATAAAATGAGGATTATTTTTAGAAGACTGAAAAACAGTTTTCGATGACTTAAAAAATCAAATATTAAAATAAGAATATATTTATTTAGTCATGTTTAACAACGGTAGCTAATTAATAAAAGGATTCTGCCTTGAACAGGGTGTAGTGTGAGATACGGGATTTATATATACTGCCATAACAAAAAATGTCGTTTCTCATTACTAAAAAATGAGGCGTTTTGAAAGCTGAAAATGTGCCCACCCCCCCTGTTTTAAAATCCTAACGACGCTTCTCCCTTATTACTTATATATACTATTTGGTTTAAGAATGCACAGTAGTATAGTATATGGAGAACATTTCCCTACTTGTGATTGGTGCTAATGCGAGACTCTTTTAAAAGTATCAATAAAAAGTTACAGCCTTGGTTGTCAAATATTGAAGATATTCCCCCTTCAAATGAAATGTTTAAAGATGTTTCTTATTAACTTATTCAAATAAAACTTAGTTTGGCATTTAATTTTGAAAAGTTGCTCTTTAAATTCATAAAGCTTCGTCCATCACTGCAATCTTAAACCAATTGAAATATGGGAATATTAAGATTCAAGTTTTCTCGGTACTTCATTAAAACGAACTCCATTTATTTCTTATTTCAAATAATTTTAGTGGTGGACAACGGTCCAGCTCGCAAATCCAACCACTCTATCAACCTCCAAAACTTCGCGGACGTTATCGGCGACCCGTTCGAGATCTCCACTCTGCGGCTGGAAGACCTGCAGTTCCACAAGGGCACGGCGCCAGGTGACGACATCCTGCAGTCCAACAACAAGCCGAGCAGCCAGACGGCGAGGGGCCACCAGACCCCGGCCGCCTTCCTGCTCATGGCCTCCGGGCTGGACCAGCACGGCTCGGGCAGCAGCCGGCCGCTGCGCTTCTCCCACCTGGACATCGCGGGCAGCGGGGGGCACTTCCCCGAGGACCCCACAGGGGCGCCCGTGTTAGCGCTCGCCAGGATGTACTTGATGTAGCCAAAGAATTCCAAAGAGGGTTAAGGCAGGGTTTGTGTACTTATTAATAAAGCATTATGTTTGTTACTTTGGTGTTTTCTTTCTACATACAACAGTCCCTTGTCATAAAATATTGCAATGGTTTTTTATAAGCAAAAAGAGAAATAAATTTGGTCAATTGTAGCCACCACCGAATCAAATATGGAAGTTGTAAAATTAATAGTTAGGTACTATTTTTTCTTTATTGCTTGAATTTTTATAGCAATTTTAAATATTTTTTTCCAAGTATTTATATGTAACATTCGCAAAAAAAAAACTAAAAGTGAACTAAAACTTCTAATTGATTTGAATTTAAATATGAAGTTTCATTAATATCCATTGAATTTAATGCCCATTTGCAACAAGGCTTAAATTTCAAGCGACACTTGTTGAATAGTTCATTTGACATTTTATTCAGATGTGATATTGCCCATTTAAGGGATACTGAACATAATACTTACTTATTTTCCAAACTTGTGGACATCCAAAAAAACTATGGGGATCTCAAGAATGGTAAAAGTTACGAGATCGGTTAAATTAGAACAAAGTTGCCGTATTAAGGGACCATTTTAATGATGTTTTCCTAACAAAATGCATAGATTACTAGATGTCAATGAAAATGTAAATTTTCCGGTTTTTAATTTTTGCTCATAACTTCATTAAGTAATTTTAGTGTGCACCTTCTTCAGACACTTTTTTATAATAAATTTACGGATGTTCTCATATTTTTTATCGGGTACAGTTTTCAATCAATTTTAATTTTTCATGTGAGGCTTGTAGTATTTTGTGATAATTTTGAATAGAGCTTTTATTTTTTTGTATTCAACTGTATAAAAAAATACTATTTTATTTCAATAAATAATTCGAAAAATTAAGAAAAACGTTTTTTGTCTAACAAATTAATCACTAAAATAAATAATATTTAGTATTGCAAATTTTTTAATTCATGAATGTATCATATGAAAGATCTATGCATAGTTTGTATTTTAATTTTTATAAATGGCATAATTGATATATATTTAATCAAATTTAATGAGTATTATGATTTCTAAAAATTTCTAAAAAAAAAAATATACTAAAAATGTAGTTACAGTACCTATACGGATTCACTTTCAGCAAACAAATGTTTTCGAAATAATAATGATGAAGAATGTCAGACGTAAATAGAAAAATAATGAAATGTAATTTTAAAAATATTTTGAAATTGTATGAGCAACAATAAATATAGAGAATATTTAAGTGAAGGGTTAAGAATATTAGAATGATTTATTATTTTATATTTCTATAGAGCTAAATAGGTGCTGTAAAACCTTGGAATTTTGAGTATTATCAGAAATCCATATTTAGGCCAATATGTCAACCCGAAGGCCCATTTTCATTTATCATAAGAAGTTATATTCGTAAACCTTTAAATATGATTTATGTATTAATAATTCGTAGTGCTAAAAGCATTACAGTAGGTAATCCCGCTGCTTACTGGAAGAAAAATGACAGTTGTAAAGTTAAACAGTATGTGCGCGTAGCATTTGTTCGGCTGGTCATGGCCGCCTCCTCCTGGAAGAGAAGAAAGGATTATGACGGTCAATTGAGGTCCCTAATCCCAGGTGAATCTAGTAGGCACGCGGCAAATGACAATCGCCGTCTGCGTCTGGACAGTAGCCAGTGGTCATCGCCTACCTGGACACACGCTGCGGGTGGTGGCAGATTCAAGGGCCGGATTACAGCCCATTTAAATGCTACAAGATGCGGCAAAGGGTTAACAGTAGCTACAAATGACTGAGTAAATAACACAAGAGCTGTATATCTTCAGGTAGTTGAACATGCACGAGCCCGAAAGATGACAATGCGGCCGAAATGGACATAATAAACTCTTCAATCCTTGACTGTCACCAAAAACATATTGCAAATACGCGTTATTGCTATTTCTACAAACATTCTTCACAATCAAAATACACATTAACAAAGAAAATAAACAAATGTTAAATAAATATGGCCATTTAGAGTTTTATAGTTGAAAAAAAAACCGAACCCAAAACAGTACGTTACTAGGTCATTTCAGTACAATAATAAGCTAGTATGCATAATTTCTTTGTTTAGAGACTTTGCTGCAATAACTAAAAAGCAAATGTCGAACCCAGCTAAATAATCGAATTTCATTTTTACCTTCTACCACATTGGTAAAGCAGATGTAAGAAATATGCTAAAAATCGCATATCAATTTTTTAATGGGAAATCACGTTTCAAGATTCCTACAATCCGATTTAAACATTTTACTATAAAAAGGTTTGTTTCCATTATTTGAACCTCACCGTTATCAATCGAATTCAAATCGTTAGAGATAAAAGAGATTAATGCCATCGTCTTGTCTGGTAAAATCAGTTGATTTTCAAAGTAAACAAATGGTAAAAAATGTTTTTTTAAATATTTGAAAATATTCATTACACTACTTTTTCATATCATTTTTGTCGTTGGTTAAACGTAGGACGCAGATAACATATATACCATCTATAACAAGTACAATAATAAGACAACGAATAAATGTGGTATCTATGGCATGCGTTTACGATAAAGATGCTACATAAAGCAGAAATTGATGACGTGAGGTTCAAGTCGGGGAAACCGATCATACCTGTGAATGTGTGTATGAAAATGAAAGCAACATGTTGAACAATTACTCAATTTCTATCAACCAGAATTTTTTTTACTACAAGTAGTCAATCGGAAGTGGCACTTTACTTGAAGTTTGAAACTGTATTTCCCCAATAAAACGATTTTTAATTTTTATTTTAATACTTTTCACATTTAACGTTTAATTTAACAGATAAAAAACCATGAATTATGTTAGTTTTAACAATCATTCAGCATTCAGGTTATTTAATTTCAATAAGACAGGTGAGTTATTCATATGTTTATGTAGTTTCGTAAGTTTAGTTGTCAATTTTTAAATAATATGGGCCTCATCCTAATTAATATTTAATTAGTGTAACAAATAGCTCTGAAAATTACCATTCGTAATGGTTCTGATTTTGTCAGTACAGTATTGATTTTGGAACCCTTATAGTAATAATAAACCATTTGAAATAAAATTTGCATTGATTTATTACATACTCTACTGAATGTACCGATTTTCGATTATTTATAATTATTTAATGATATTAACTGTTTCTGGCATGTATCTATCTACTGCAATAATAAAACAATTAATTTAATGTTTGAGTAGTAACTTAATAACACTGTTTGATTTTAAAAAGAACTGTCAACTGTAATAAAAATATAGCAGTACTCGTAGTATTGCTATAATGTTTCCATTATTTATCCTAACATATGACACAATAATACTATATAGAACGTAGGTGTTGTACTGATTTCATCAAAAAAATAAATGGTCACTTTAGTGACTGCGACATGAAAAAACAGTGCTAGCACACAGTATTTTTTTGTTTCTATATATTAACATTTTAACAATACTAATATAATGCAAATTTGAATTGTCAATGTACAGTAGTATCAAAATTTTTAGATAAACAGTTCTTATTCTTCTTATGATTATGATTACGACAGTGACTATAATAACGCAGGTTTACATTAATTTAAAAGTATACCTACATGTAATGTGAAAATATAAAGTAATGTGTTACACATTCTTAACAATCATATCAATATGTTGTTGGAAATTTAATTTTTAAATGCTACTGCAGTATCACCAACTATCAAAAATTTTAAAACTACAATTACATTATAATAAATATATTTCTACTCTTTCTTTCGCTTCCTCTCATATAATTTTTACGAAATTGCAGCCTATGAAATAAAATAAATAGCTGTAAATTTCTTTATGTACAAATATCGTTGTGGAATTTAGTTTTTCCGTTAAAAATTCAGCATTAACCCAGATTCCTGTACACGGTAATTACTTGACGATTATTAGAGTAAAAATAAATAAATAAAGTGCAAACATCGCGTTGAAAATTATCTCGTTCAGTGTGAGGCAGAATCTAACGGTTGGTTTTTTCTCCCCCTGTGGGTATAGAACAAATACCGTATTAAAATATGAAAAAGTGTGAATAAATGCAATCTCTTACGTTGAAGCTCTATTAATATTTATCAAACATATCGAACTGTAAAAATATATTTATAGCTAATATATTGCAAGGCAATTATAGTACTTGGATCAGCAGTTAAAAATAAAGTACTGCTCATTATTATAGGAATGGTTATTTTAGTATTTGATTTTGCATATGAGTTTCTATGAGAAGCTATGTGAAACCAAGCATAGGCTTCTAATTATTTCATTTCACTTTCAGCGTTTCACTAAAGTGGCAATGAACTTTAGCTTTTTATATATACAATTTCATATTTCTCATTGTTGTCTATTAAAGTTGAATTGGATATAAATCTTACAAAAATCATTAGAAGACAATAAATAAAAATGTTTTTTTACAATTAAAAGTAAATATATTTTCTATTATACAAAAATAGTGATAGAATTAAAAGTTATCTGTATAAGGTGATGTCAAAACTCCCCACGAAGTTTTCATTATGGATTATACAAAAATAGAGAATTTTACATTTATTTTAAGGTATAAATGCAAAATTAAATATATATACTTTTAAATCATTCTTTCAATTTTTAAATCATTTTTAGAATATTTTTTTACCAAAAATAAAACTTTGTTTTTTATTGTCATGACATATTTTAAACTTTGTAAACTCTACTAGAATATAAAATTACATGTATTATCGTTGATTGAAAAGTATCAAAAAATATTGTATGTACAAGTAATTAAATGACAAATATTTTAATTGTGGAAAAAAATTAAATATATATCTCATAAAAAGTATAAAGTAATATTCGCTCAAATTCTTTCAAAATTAATATTATAGATATTGAATTTTTCGTAAATATTTTTTATGAGCATTTATGCATCAATACTTTTATGTTTTTTTTTTATTCTCTAAAACATAAAAAAAATAAAAATTATATTGGGCTTAGCCATAATTTTTGCTATTAATTTCAATAAAACGTATTAGTTATTCATGTTTACTGAAGCTGCCAAATTTACTGAAGTCAATTCAGGAAATAAAAAGATTAAATAAATAGCTTTTTTATTGTAAAATGCAAGATAAAAGAAGTATATAAGATACTTAAATTCCTGATAGCAAAAGGTATGTTGTGTACATATACACATACATTTTTTTTTACTTTTGAATCGATAAATCGATCTTTCTGTTATCTGTTGGCCGATTAACTAAATAATAATAGTCGGTACAATTGTAATAATAAACCATGGTAATAGTATTTAAAGATGTATAACACTATATTTTATTTTTAGTTATTTTGCAAAAGAAAAAGATTAGTATAAAAACAAATGCGGTACACATAAATTTTTGATTATATACTACGAAGATAAATGTATTTCCTTATTTACTGTAACAGTAATATTGAATAAGAGATTAGAAATATAAATATACAAATAAATATATCATCGCTTCGTTATCTTCAATCTTCAATAATACAAATCTGTGCTTCGAATTCAGTTATATTTAGATAGCATCTCAAAAAAAATATAACAGCTAACTGTCTCTTTCGGTTCGAAAGATTATTCATCTAATACCTGCGAAGTTCTGCTAGGCAAATAAATCAAAAAACCACCCAGATCTTCGGCAAAAAACCTTACAGCCCCTAAAGTCAACGATTTTACTATTTTACAGTTATACAAATTTTCTGGAAGTGACAGTCTACCTGCTAAATATGTATGATTGACGTGTCGTATTTTAAACTATTGGTGAATAATTCCACCCTTTGTTATTAATCGTTAAATGCTTCCAAGAAGTTGATGCACACACCTTTACAAGTAACCTTGTCCCAGTAATATTTTAAGAATGAATCTAAAAATGTCTTTCTAATTCATAGCTTCCTTCTTATAAAACCGTAAGAAAAATTCGATTTAATAATGTATTAACAATGCAATTATTTATTTAATTTCGTTCTTAAAATTACAGAAATTTAATGTTTCACTTACCCATAAGATGATATTGAGTAAAGTCAATCTACAACAAAATAAAAAAATATATATTGAAACATTTTACTAACATAATTATTAACTTATTTAATAATTTAGATTCATTAGGACCAGTTGCACAAACAATACAACACTTACAAAAAAAATGCTAATCGAAATTTTGATATCAATGTTGAATAGATCATTTGACATTTTATTTGAGTAGATTTAAGGGAAACTAAAAATTTAATATCGTTGGTGCATGCAACATGCCATTTGTCTTTAAAATTATAATTTAATGACACTTTCTCATAAGATGATATAGAGTGAGTCGATCTACATTAAAATAATAAATAAATATAAATATTATGAAATAAAAAAAATGTGCTGTGGCACTACCTAATAGTACAATAAATCGTAACTATATTTTTTTCAAATAAAGATTGTTACTTGTATATTTTACAGCATCTTCAAACATATTTTTTTTCGAAATATTTATTTGTAACAAAATATTCGCAAAAAACTGTACAGTGACAAGAGAATACAGACACTTCTGTTTGACTAATTTTTATCAAATGTTTATTTTATTAAAATCTGTTTAGACGAATTTGCTCTGTACCTCGACATTCCATCCGAACAAACAGACGGACCGACAGTCATTAGGCTAAAAAAACTCAAAACGTAAGAATTTTAAAATTGAGAGTATTCGATATTAATGTTGAAAGCATATAAATATAAAGTTATATTTGCTTGCCTCATTTAAAATTAAACATAGGATACGAATATGACATTTGCTTTTTGGGTTACAATATTTACCTAGACCTATACCAAATGCAACATTAATTTTAAGAATCATTAATATCTTTAGAGGAAATGATATAATAGTAGAATGGTATGCTAGATCACTTGGTCTTACACATTTAGATTGTTTTTATTGATTAGTCAGAAGTTTGTACCCGAGAAATCTTAAAAATTTAGATCAATTAAAAGTTCAAACTCATAATATTTCGTAAAATTGCCCAAATCATCGTATGTAGCAGATTGAGTTATTGCTTAGCAGTTAATGTATATATTTTTGAAAATTTATTGTAATTATTGTTTAATTGTTCGTTATTATATTTACTTGTTAGTTAGTTGGTTTATTAGTTTTTTTTTTTGTAATTTCTCACAATATTAAAATTTAATACTTCTGTCAAATTCATTCCCATTTCCTACGTTTCATTTAAATGAGACAAGCAAATACATTGTCGTCAATCAAATATGAATTCGTAACCATGGATATAATAAATCCCCATGTTTCACGTTAAAAATACTTTGGCTCAAAATTCTTTAACTTTTGTTTACTGATATTTTAAAATTGTTTCAAATGATAATTTCATTCTTTTAATTTTTCTTTTGAAAATCTGCTATAGAAAAAAGTAGAATTTTAGAATTATCGACTCGCGACAAAATAATTCCCTTGCGATTTCATCACTCGTGAATTAACACTTTCTGCTATTTTATTATTTTATCGTCTTGTATAAAAAATAACTATTTTGCGACCTTAGAAAAAAGAAAATAAATATTGTTTGACCCTGACTGGTAAAAATTTAAAAGAGAAATATTAATCAATATTTTTGTATCCATATTTTTAAATCACAAATAAATTATTTTCATAGTTAATTTATTATTCTTAAATATAAAATAAAAACATATAGAAAACAATAGTATCACTTTATTATCTATTTGTCACTACTGTTTAATCGCAAATCAGATAGTTAAAATTGAATCTCATTGTCTGAAAATGAACTATTTTGACATAAACTCGAATGAACTTGATTAAAAAACGGCTTCCGGTTGCCAAATTGTTTAAAAAAAAAAACAATTTCGTTTGTGAGTAGTTTTTTGCATTTAACATATTTTAATACAGACAATTAAAAAAATGCTAATACTAAAAAATAAAGCATTTGAAGCCAATGCGGAGAGTGTACCACTTGTACATATAAACATGATAAATATAGTTCCGTAAATATATTTGAAGGTTATAATATATTTTGTATACACGCAAATAGTTATTGAAATACAGAATATGAAATTCCAGAATACCTATGCTTTGTCCTCGATTTGTATAAATTGTATATTCTTTATATACATTTTCTTAAATTTCATTTTCCGTTGTGTTTGTAGAAAATTTCACTGTTAACTATTGAATTGAAAGCAAAACACATGTTAATTTATATGCCACATGAATATTTATAAATTTGAAGGCAGGATTTTTATTAATTTCTTGTAGTTGTTTTAATTGTTATTACGATTTTATTACAAATAATTAATAAGTTCATCTACAACCAACATTTGTATTGAATTTTAATTAATCATGAAATATTTATATGAATAGTGAAGGTGTTGGTATAATTAAGATGTTATTTAGTAGTATATTTATAACTGAATTGTAATAGAAACAAAACACATTAGCTTCTAAGTACGTAGCCTATTGTGTTTTTGACAGATTCACATACGATAAAATTTCATGTTCTGAAAATCATGTACAAACATAAGAAAGTGATTGTTTTCATATTTGTACATTATACATGATTGAACCTTCCATACATAATTAGCTTTTGTTCATTGTATAGGTTGTAAAATGCGACATGGAATTTAATTAATAATATGATACATTTAAAAATAAATCTTAAACATGAATGTAATAATAAAACTATAATTATGATGAAATATTTAATATTTATACAAAATATAACCAGAGTGCTAACATAAGTAATAAATAAATAAATAAATATTTAACTCTTTTATATACACATACATAAGATATTAATTAATTTCTTTGCTTAGGTATGAATCATTATCATTTATAGTACTATATTCCTTGATGCAAAAGGGTTTCATGTACCTAAAATTACTTGTTTCAGGTTCTACTTGCATTTTAGTGACAGATTATCAGTCTACAGCTTCTGGAAGGGACCTACATAAAAATCCGATTTTTTTTAATGAAAAGAATCAGAATTTTTATTTAAGTCGGATTTATATGATTTAAATAAGATTTTTTTTTATTATTTTTAAAAGGTATAACACAATTTTAGATTGTGTTTCACAAAATAGCATTTATTATAAAGTAAAAATTTAAAGAAACAGTAAAAAACTTCAGCAAAATCAGTACAGCTTATAGCGACAAACTCGTTATAACGTCATGATTGTGACCTTTTGTTTAAAAGCCCACATACGCTAATGTTATTTTTCTTTACTTATCTGTCTATCTATCTATATCGACGAAATTTTTGGGATACCTGCGATGTCGTTATAAGCGGATTTTACAAATTTCGAAGTAAATATAACAGAAAATCACACATAAGTGCAAACAATTTCTACGTTATAAATTCAAAATAATTTATCAGTAAAGTCGTTTTATTGACGAAGTTAAACTGTATTGATAGTTCTTAAAAGTATTGCCGCATGGGAACATTACCCACACCCTTTTTTCTCAAATTTTCGATAATCTGGAATGTTAAATAACAATTGCAGAATAAATGATTAAAATCAATGATTTCTTTTAAAAAATCAATATGATTAAAGTCAAGTGCTTTAAATCAATGCAACCCTGAACTTACACCTTATATAGTGGGTTCCAAACTACTCGTACAGCTGTATTTTTATTTAGTTAAAGATTAGTGAAGCTGAAATTTAAACTCGAGTTCAATTCATTATACAAAAAAAAAATGAAATAAAAATTTAAAATATTTTAAATTTTTCATCTAACTCACGTAAAACAATTATTTTACACATTCATTTATAAGATAAAACTAGTTTTGCTGCACAATATTTTACTGTCATACTAAAATAATAACTTAATATTTTGTATTATATTCTAAATTAAAAAGCTAAATTTTGCACAAAGAAAAAAAAAATTATCGTATAATGTTTTGGGTTTTTTGATAAACTCCCTGTCCCTTCATATATGAATAAGTATTTATGGACGAAATAAAAATTAAAAATTTATTTGGTTAATAAAATTCCAAATACCTACTTTGGTCTACAGCAAGCGTTAAAAATAAATATTTATTTTGTGTGGAACAAGTTCCCAATCTATTTTAAACTTCGCAATGCTTTGAGCAAGTCACTGACTTCTACAATTAATTCCAAGTTCAAAATTAATAGTTTTCCTTTACAGAACAATGTCAAACACACGGAAATAAGTCATATGCTAATGCATTATAATTAAGTAGTTCGAACCGCAGAGATTATGAAGTTTTAAGGCTGCAATACCTGTCCATTTCGTTAATAAATAACTAAATTTGTCAGCTAATCCGTACATACTACTACACTCTCGCCAATTACAAGGCTGATCTGTACTTTATAGTAGGTTTAACTGCATCGAGTAACCTTGGGCCGCCACTGTATTGATTTCAAATTAAAACATTTAGAATTTTTTCCTCGCATGCTCGTTACATCACCGATTCTGTTCTCCTGGTAATTGCGGATAAGTGGCTTGTGTTTTACCTTGGGGTTGTGTGTAAAATATGTGTTTACTGACGGTCTGTCTACGTTGCCATCTGTTCGGTAATAAAATAATACAGCGTTTATGGATTCTAGATATGGATGTTTTACAGTCGTTAAAGTTGTAATAACAAAATATTACATTCCTCAATCACTTGTTCGAGAACTGATATTTATTGGTTTTCTGTGCGCTGAATACCTACTTCTTTTCCGTTTCCTACATTCCATTCACTTTTATTTTCTTTTAATACTTACAAATCTATTTATTTTACTTTCATCAATCATATAAACATAATTTATTAGTAAATATGAAAACATTTAAATATTTGTGGAATAAGTGAGTTACATTGCAAGTAAGGCAAGTGACAAAAATAACCTACGAAGCCTTTAGGCTGTCTACTTTTCTTAAGTGACTTTATAATTATTTAAACTGCAGGGAATGTTGTAAGTACATTATAACCCTCGAGAAGGTATGAATTGAGGCGGAACTTGCAAAGCCGAAATTCATGTTACCGTACGAAAATAGTTGCGTATTATATTTTTCCCGCCAACAGCAGCAATTAATTTAAAAAAATTTAAACTAATTATCAAATATGGGCCATTTGACAATTCAGACTTATTTATTTGCAACTTTTTATAATTAATTTTACCCGTAACTAGATGACCAAATATAAGAAATTAGTACGATTTTCATATGTCTATTAGTGGGACAGTTATTTTATATAAAACTTAGTTAACAATGGTAGAGGTAGGTAATAAATGTTATCAGAAACTTACGACTTATTTTGCTAGGGAAGTAAGTTATATTTACGTAAACTGTGGCGCCAAAAATAATTAATACACGTGCGAAATACAAAATGTTATCCAACATCTCTTAATTAAACGGTTTAAAATGTTTTCAATTTAACATTTCAAATGACATTTAATTAAAAAAAAATATTGCAGAAAATGCGATGCCCAGTTATTTTGGTGACAAACAATAAAAATGTGAATCACTAGTGATATAAACTGTTTATCTCATTAATAGGTTATGAACTACTTTATTTACTTAAAGTAAATATAGTTACAGTGTTATAATTACACGGTGTTTGACAAAATATAGTAATTATTTATTTTGACAGTATAACTAATGAATTGTTAGTATAATATTGTTTTTCGTTATAATAATAAAATTGCAGTAATAGGTTACGTTAGGTTAGGTTAAGAATAATTAGTATAATATAAGCATTATAAATAATTATTAACTGTTAGTATTATATTGTTTTTTTGGCCTGCATAAATAATAAAAAAACAGTAATATATTACCTTATGTTAGGTTGGGTTTTGTATGACATAATGATACTTGAACATTTTATAAAATACTGATGTAATAAATAAAATGCCATTCATATTCATTTTTACATATTTTACGGTATAAAGTACATAAAAAATCCAAAAACAAAATATTTTTTATTATTACTTACAGTGAAATGCAATATATTTTTTATAATACAAATATAATATTTTTTATGTCCAATAAATTTAAAAAATATATTTTTATATCGGTCTTCGGTTATTGAGTAAACTTATTATTATTATGAATTTACTAATGATGTAAACTTTTAATACTGGTACAAACGAGGGTACAAATTATTAAGTGCATATTAAAGATATATATTTTTTAAATTTTGATATAAACCAAATTTAATTTAAAATATATTAACCATAATTCAACTATTTTACTTAAGTAATTCGTGACTATAAGTGCCATTTGTATTAATTATGTATTTTACATGTGAATTACAATTTTTCGTAAAAAATATTTGTGGCCCATAAAAAGTTAAAAATCAAAAACCAATTAAAACTCAAAGTTCTGATAATGCATTTTGTGCGTTTTTAATTTAATGAACGCACTTCTTATACCGAAATTGTATTGTTTTATTTTTTACTTCCTTTGTTTTTTGCAATTATTTTGGCAAAAACTCGCTTGAATACATAATTACTAATAAAAGAATAAAAAGTGTACACATTTTTTCTCCGATTCATTGTGCACTTTTAACACTAAATACCGCAACGCAAAGTAATCACTTGTCAAGAAAAAAATTACACCTTTGTTGTGTAGTTGTTGATACACTAAGTGCATTGTGAAAAGAAATAGTGTATATTTTAAACGCGGAAGTACACGTTGCACCTGATTTTGATATCGAAAGAATGAGGAATTGGAACTAGAATTAAATAGATAGAAACTGCAAAACTGTTGCATGTCTGTAATTAGTTTTTTATCGTTTTAATTGAAATTCTCTTATTAGGAATAATTAACTCAGCAAAAACTCAAATGGTAAATAGCAAATTATACATATTACATATTTCGGGTGTGACAATAAATTATTCTACTCTATGTTAATTCTGTAATTAAAAATCTGATGTGTCTTACTACATTACAAATCCTACTTCCTGATTTTATATTTTGGTATTTTCTTCCTAATATTTATCATTTAAGAATAAATTAAACAACTATTACTTTTTTCGTTTAATGACAAATTGTATTAGTTTTTTTATTTAATATTTTGTATTAAACTATAAAAACTGACATAAAACATTTTCCAGTCAAAAAAATATATAAAAATAAAACAAAGCAACATATTTCTGCAAAAATGTAATGAATTAATAAAAAGACAAATATTAGAACTATATGTATAAAACAATAAATAAATCAAAACTAAATGTAACTAAAACAAATTCTGGAACAAAGAACTAATGCAATTAGTAAAGCATATTACAAAACAAAATAAAACAAATTCTAACAACAAGGACAAATACTAAAGCAATAAATAAATCAAGAACTAAAAATAAAATAGAGCAAATTGTTATAAAAATGTCTGAGACTCTAAAGCAATTAGAAGAGAAATAAGAACATATTCTAGAGCGAACAAGTAGAATTTTTAATAAAATAGAAAAAGCGTCAAATGTGACAAAAATAACTAGAGCAAATTTTAATAATAAAGGCTTGTTTATGATGGATTTAATTTAAGAATTTTTAATTTGTGATTTACATTTTAAAATATAAACACACTCAAAATAAATGTGGTGGTTGATGTATGATTTACAAATTTAAGAATATAAAATTTAGATTTGGAATATAAGAATATAACCAATATTTATATTCTAAATTATAACAACCAATCACAAGAAAGCATTGAACTGACGATTATAGTTAATATCAAATAGCAAATGACAGTGAGTGTTATTTTGAATTTATGGTAAAATGAAAATAATCAGACATCAAATTAATTTTGTACTAAAACAAATTCTCCTCCCTTCAAAGAAATGATATACCAACAGTCAAACATTAAAACTAACTATAATATCACGTGTTACCTCCTGATTGGATAAATTTAGGAAACTAAATCCGTCATAAACCAGAAGAAAAAATTAAAATTTCAAATTAAAATAAATAAATTAAATCCATCATAACCCCGACTTCAGTATACCATTTAGTATTATCTTAGAATAATATAAATAATAACAATAAATAGGTCTGGGTAGTAGAATTATTACAGGGACCTACAACAAATACTACAAGAAAAATAATAGACTACAAAAAATAACAGAAAAAAAAAAATCACGCTTATCAAATTATTATTAATGTATAAGTTCATAACTAGCATACAGGGTGAAAAATCAACACAAATTTAATAAAAAATTCTTGCATTATACTCATTTAAAATAAATTAAAATTTCAAATAATTGTAGTGCAAGAATTACGAATAAAATGAAATCGGTGTTCATATTGATTTGAACAGCAGGGAATGTCAATGTCAAGAAATGAATAAGTCTCCACAGGAGGTCACACTAGCACTTGTTTTTCATTGATCCTAACCTACCGAGATGTGGCAATGCAAATGAATTTCCCCTTTCCACGTGACATTCGCGAATTATAGGTTTTCCTGGTACGAAAACCGGATGTAAATGGGAAACCGTAGCCGGGCGATGCTGTGTCGAGTCTCGCATTCAATGCTCTGGGCTGGACGTGCATGAATATGCGCTTATTGGGCGTGTCCAGGATGTATGTTACGGATTTGGTCCAGAAATAACCTTTGCAACTCATGCCACATACGATTAGCAGAGCACAGTTTTATCTTTGAAGGAATTGCTTTATTGCTGCAATTATAATAAATTATTATACGAATCAATTATAATAGATATTTAATGACCAGTTGCATACTTATCTAAAGTCAATTCTCAAGTACATTCCTTTAATTTCGTATAACATTTTTTTTGACAACAATCTACAACAAATATCAAGTCCTTGTTATAAGAAAACACAATCGAATTTTATTAATTATTTTATTTTTACCACCTGCTACACATATAAGGAATTTACATCAATATTCATATTATACTAATATAAAACTATTCCGTAACTCCAAGTTCAAATGATTTAAATAAAAATCATCTTAGATCTCTTCTACAAATGTATTATAATTATTATTTATGATTTCATACTATATAGTTTAAGGTGATTATTACATTGTACAAATTCTATAAAATTGTAAGTTCTGTGCGGACATATTATGTTCTTCCCTTTTCTTCTTTAATTCTTTCGTTGTTTCTGGTTCCCGTCTGGGAAATATTGGTAGAATCTATTTATATTTTTTCTTCAAACATCATAAAAGTGACATTTTGTGTGAATTGATTCACAAGATTAAAGTTTAATTTTTTCGCCGGCCGCCGTAGTAAAAGTAAAATAAATAAGTATCCATAGAATCTATGTAGAATCAACCAATAAGAAATAACTTTTACAATAGAAACCTGTAATATCACTCTAAATGTTACTATAAAACTAGATAACCTAAGAATAAAATTACTAAAAACTATCAACAACTGACTGATTTAAATAGATAACCTACAAATTGAACGTCAAATAGTAAGCTCTTTTTTAAAATAAGTACGTTTGTAGAAAAAACAGAATGTGTCATTCTGAGTAAAAGTAACTTTGTGTGCCTCGCATGTAATTATCATCTTTACTTTTAATAACACAATATAATATTTTAAGTTGGTATTGCATTTTTTTTATATTGTACTTCAATTAACATAACTAGATTAAAAATATGTAAAGAAAAGTTGAGTTCATTTAAAATACTGTGTTTGATAATTTGAGTAATACAAATGGTATTTAAATATAATCTATATAATAATAATTGAGCAAGTGAATTAAAAACTTAGATACAAACGAGTTTTATTTATAACGCCATAAAAAAATTTCTTATAAAGATTATTTATTACATTTTTAAATTATCATTAGTAGTGTTTTACCCAACAGTACTACTTTTAATTATGTAAATCGTTAATAGTTATTTACTGTATAAGAGCGGAAAGTTGTATTTTACAACGTGAGTTCCTATATTGAAGTACAACGCGAAACTATAAATCAAGTAATATATAAATACATAAAGCACACATTCACACATAATATATATATATATATACTTTTTTAGTCGAAGTATGTATGTTCTAAATAACTTTTTAAACAAGTTAGCTGCTTTCAAAATTAGAAAAAAATTTAAATTATCTAAAATTTGTATTTCTCCAAGACTTTATTGAACAATAAATTACGGTAAGTATCGTTTTTAAGAACTGTAGTAACTTTTTAAAATAATATGTAATAGCTAAAAAATATCGAGTTCGTTTAACGCACCACAATGCGATAATATCAATATATTAATATTTTCTAATCAATAGGTTGCGTAAAATCCTAACTACTTTAGACGAGAAATCAGCGATGTCTGATATATGATTATTATGATTACACTTCAGGAAAAAATATATTTTAATATATCAACATAAATAATAGATATATTTTAATCATTAGTTTAATACCTAGTATCTACATACATTTTTGTTCACGATAAAATATGTTCATTAAAAATTATAATGTGATTATTGTTTACAATGTTGTGGATATCTATAAAATATTTCAAATTACATGCGAGTACAAGCGTAGCTTCATGTTTAACGCTAGTATTACAAATATTATAAATTATTCCCAGATTTTAAAAAATTAGATGGATAAAATGTAAAGTGAGAATAAAGCATTGAATACATCCATTAAATTAACCGTAGATAGACACATTGTGCCAACATAAAATAGTTCGACCGTACTATGTTCGTAATCTCAATTGAGTAAAATTCCAGAAATGTGTCCATAAAATTATAAATCCAATTCAATACCATTAAAAAATCAAATTTATATTACATTGAATACCCAAGATCAGATTTTTTATTTATTTTATTTCAATATAAATTTAAAAATAAATTAATTGTGTTACTTAGTAATATTTCGAAAATATTTATAATGAATTAACTTAAAATTTGATATTAAAAATTAGCAATACTTTTAAAATTAATTGAGGTTTTTAGCCATAAGTTTGACTATTTTTAACCTAATGTCTGTTTGTCTGTCCGTCCGTTCATCTGAACATATATGAATACATGTAGCTTTAGCTAAACCGTTTTAATAAAAGTTCAAATTTATTCTTCGGACATTAAAAGCACAATAACTTATTTTCTGATAGCACGGAATAGGAATACTTATACGACTATATTTGTATTTTAATTGCTTATTTTGTCACCTATAATTTTTGCAAGTGTTTGGCACCATAAAATATAATGTATTTTATTTTTAGATTTTTTAACAAAAAACAACAATTATAAACATCTTAACATATTTTTAAATCCTGTTTATAAAAATTGTATAGTACCGAGAATGATTTAGTTTTTATTATTCAACAAAAACTTTAATCCTCCTGTTGGTAATTTACTTAATTTATAACATTTTTTGCAACAGTATGACACGGTGATCTTGAAAATATAATGTAAATATATTAACCTTTTCCGCTGCATTCGTCAAGTCATTTTGGTTTTCTTTAACCACAATTTAAAAAATATTACTTCCTCCTCTGAAATATCAAGTGTGTAATATTATTACTTTTACTCATTACTAATCATTTTAAACAAAAATGTCATAGGAAATTCATTAAAGATTACTAAACAATTTTTAAATGGCTAAACTATATTTAGATAGCATCGTAACTGTAAAATTTTTAATATCTATATTTTCAACAAATATTTTCATATCACTGTTCACCGTTAGAAAAAACAAATTAATTTTGAAAGATGGAAATTTTTTTTGATCAACCTAAATTAAATATCAATTAATATATATCATTTTACAGTATAATTTGTCATTGATAAATGTATATCATATTTTATAGTTTAATATGTTTTTTGACACCAATACAAAAAGATAATTTAATTTTTGTTGTTAATCAATTATAAATTGTGTTAAGTTTTGAGAAAAAAGCCGACGCAAAAGAAATATAGAATTTTTGTTTTAGTAAGTGATATCCGTATCAAAATAAACACGTGTAATAAATAATAAAATTGACATAATAACTTTAAAAGTTACATCGACAGAGTATTACAATTTTCTGATTTTTAAAAATTTAAAGTACCAAATGGTTGTTTAATATTTTTCTTGATTTTCTCCGATTTTGATTTTTCCTTTCTAATGGAAATTAATTAATTTTTAATATAAAATCTGACAATGTTTAGATATTTTTTTATCTTAAATTCAAATTAAAAAAAAAATTACCTAATTGAATTCTGATTCCAAATCAGCTTATAATAGTTATTAAAATACAAATATTGCGTTTTTCTCTTTTAATTTTTTTATTTTAAAACGAATCATTCTAAGGAATGTTTATGTTTTTAAGAAAGTATTTTTGGAATACCTAAGGTATTTCAAGTGTAACCACAATTTAACATTTAAAAATTGAAAAATATGTTTTTTTATTCAAATGTAAGCAGAAATGGTTTTAACATGTAAAGAAACATTTAAATTTTAATTGAAAATTTCTTATTGGCAAAATAGTTAAATAGCAACGATCAGTGACATTTGTAAAAAAGTCTATAATTTCAAAAATTTGTATAATACGTATAGATATGTAAAGAAAATGTAAGTGTGCTAGTCACCTGAAAAAATTTATTGTTTCAATTTTAAATAAATAATTAACTCTGGTTACCCCAAAACCAATAAAAATTTAAACTCTAGGTTAATAATAAGATTTAAATATAATATTTTATCAAAATATTGTCAGCGGAATTTTCTCTCCACTTACAACACATAATCTTTATTGACGGACAGACCGACAAACATCACAATAATGATGATAAAAAATTCGTATTGTAAACACATAACTTCATGGATATCGTGTTTTACAAATATGGACATTTTTCAAATTCTCAAAATGTTAAAATTAATTATTTATATTTATATTTTATATTAAATTAAACTATTAAGATCGTAATTAATTAATATTTATTTACGATACAAGTAAAGCAAAAAATTAGTTACGAACGGGTTAGAATTAAAACAATCGCTACGCTCGTGTTTAAATTCTACTCCTGTTCGAGACTAAAGATGCTTTTCGTATGAGATTTTCTGTATAAGTGAAAAATAACTACCGATTCTACAAAGTAAAGGAAGTATGGTAATCACGAAAAATTTCAGATTTCAGGTTCTAACGGAAATATCTGTTTTTACCATTCCTGAATCCATTTTAACTAGCTTCGGCCTCCGGCCTAACGTCTGTACATATGCATAACTCAAAAATTATTACCAGTAGAATGTTGAAATTTTATATATCTAGACTAAAAATAATAATTTAGTTAAGTTTTAATTTTTGTAGAAAACATTTGATTTCTTGTTAATAAATTGAGTATATGATTGACAACATTGCCAACTGTCAGAATATATTTAATGAGAAATATATAGGAAATAAATGAAATATCTCTTTCTTTGCAAGTTTTTGAGCGATTAAAATTATTTTGTGTAATGTAATAAGGAAAAGTGATAAATATTTTAATAAAATTTTAAGATAATCCATATCGAAGGCAAGTTCGAAGAGATTAAATAAATGAAATTTGAAGAAGAACGATGATCTCAATTTCAAGTGAATTCAGTTTAAATGAAGTGTAGCAAAAATGTGTATAATTTATCCTACAAGGAAGAAGGAAGTCATGTAGTGTCCACAACAGATTTTTTTTTTACAAATTTACGAACTTTAATATTTTACCACTAGTTGCTGTGAAACACAGGACAGGATTAATAAAATATTGATATTAAACAATTGTTTTACAAATTTAAACCTAACAAGTTTTACACATTATAGACAAATTAAAAAGTTTTAAATGAGTTTCTCTGTTTTGAAGATTATTATCAGTCATATGTTGAACTACAAGTTCTGGGAATTACTTAATATTACATTGAAATTAATTTAGAATGAACTTAAAGGGAAGAAATGAATAATATTCAAAACAGAGTGATTACAAAGTTATTCAACTCTCAGTATCTTCATCAATGCAAATGCGAAAGCAAAGATACTCACACGAGTGCGTTCAGCAAATGAAATGTCAAACAATAACTATATTAATCATAGGAGCATCCCATAACAAAACTTGCATTTCAACATCACCTGCCATGCAAAGCGAAAATATTCACATGACTTGAAATTAATACGAAGTAATGAGTGGTGTGTTGAAAACTTTCATTTTTCATCGTGATTATGTCCGACAACATTAATGAATGTAAATATTACGGCTGCAGGTAGTTCACTCGTCCATAGATGCCTAGAAACATTGCGAGTTGCGAGCCCCATACCAATCACGGAAGACATGAGCTGCTTGATGTGTATGCAATATAAACAGCTCATACAGCCGGTCACAAACACAACACGCTTATATTTTCGCAGAAAAATAAGACTACTCTATTATAAAAACTTTAGTTTCTAGATTACAGTATTTAGGAAAACCTTAAAAAAATAATTCATTCGATTTGACTTGTTCCTAATATATGCAAATATTTTGTCTATTGTTATTAATAAATATATAGCCTATTGAGAAACCTTAGTAAAAATCAAAACTTGATTTTAACTTCTTCCTAAAAACTATTTTTACAAAATCTTTTTATTGTATGTTATTGGTTTTTAAATAAATACACGAAATATCTGTGAATAAGGATATCTTATAAAATCATTAAGATCACCATTGATTTTATGTATAACAAATATAGATTATAAAATCAATTGCATTTTGTATTCGTCCCTACTTAAAAAATATAATTTGTATCGAGTGTATCAAACTTTAGTAAAGTCATAATGATAATAGGTCCTATTCTATTTAAGAGGATATGTGATCAAATTTTGATTTTTACCTTATGATACTAAACAAAAAAAAAACTAAAATAGGCGTATTTTTTAAATCGGTTCATTATTCGTAATTTGCGAGAATATAATTATTAAAAATTTGGGGAAGGGATACTGTCATGTCATCATGGTAGAATCGTGAAAGAAGAAAGATATATTATTACGAATTAATGTTTAGTTTTTATTATTATAATGAGAAGCTATAGTGGTTACTTTTTAAATTTTAAGATTTGTATATTGATATTCGATTATGGTCACATACATAATATTTTTTTTATACTTTGCATTAACAATTGGTACTTGTAAATACTGCGCCTCTCGGTAAATGTTAAATTGATCACCTCAAATATGTTAAATTGTTTTTTAATACAATTTTTTCAACAATATTATAAATAAATTATGACAGCTGTAAGTGTCCAACTTTATTTAACAGGGTTACCATATTTTTACATAAACCCTTAGATATACTTAATTAATTATTTGAATTTAAATGTTTGAGATTTTTATAAAATAAGTGACGCAATGTATAAAAATAGTACATTTTACTCGTTTTATTAGACGTATCCCATTCGTGTTTTTGGAGCATTCCTCGTTGTGCTCCTCGTGCCCGAAACAACTCATGAAATAATGTACATTCTTAAAACTCATATAATAATATAATATACCAATGTATTAACAGGTTACCTTAGAATCACTTCGTTTAGAATAGAAATATATCTACATAGAGAAAATTTAATGAATAATAACAAAACGATTTCGATATTTTCTCAATATTTTTTTTATTAAAATTCCTTCTTTTATTGTATTATTTTTTAATAATTAAAATATTGGCATTTACATACTTTTATTTAATGGCCAGTTTTCAGAAAAATAATATAATAAATTAATTTAATTTTTAAAACTTACTTGCTCTGTAAATAAATTATACAATTAACATTGATTGATTTATTTAAATATAGTAATCATTGTACAAATTAACTTTTTTTCCAACAAGTAATTAAACGAACAAATATTTATGAAATTTATTATTTTATTTATACGAAATTTCTATCAATATTTAAATTGTTATTAAGTAGACTGATGATAAATTTACCGAGGAAGTTAATTTAATTAGAAATAATATTATCTTATTCCATGCCTAAACAAATTTACTTACCTATTAAAAACTTTTAATCAAATAAATACTTTTCTACCTTTATAAATTTATTTCAGTCTCGTATTTTATATGAACAATTATTTTTTTTTGTTACCAAATAAATTAACATTACGAATTTAAAAAAAAATTATTTAAAAAATATTTATAGCAACTAATGAAGCATATGAATTTCAAAACTATTGATTTTAAATAACTTTCTATTTTTGTGGTAACGACATGAAATTTATTAGAGAAATCTATTTTATTATTTTTAAATAGAAACAGCAAAAATTAAAATTCGGCAAGTATGTACAGAATACATTTTATTTTTTGTAGAATATATTTTATAATATTTAAATGAAGCTAGGAAATGTTCGTGTTGAAAATGAAAATTCGTAAGTACAGCTCTGCACGTGATCGATATCGTGACTGTGAGAACTAGTGGAAATGAGCATTATTTCCATTAAAGGCAGCGCAAATTAGCAAATTTAATTAGACTAATATGGTACAATATCTAACTCACTCTGCCTTATCGGCATCAGGCCTATAACCGCAGCATTGTTGTTACACGAACTAAGTTATCAAATGATTAATTGTTTTCTACCCGGCTCAGCGATTAAGTTGTTCTAACTCAAGATTACTGAAATTATTTCAACAATATTTATTTAATCTAACATAATAAATAAATTAAAGGTTCACAAAATTAAAAAATAGCACATATTTACAACCAGAAATATTTTTTACTTCACCTGAGGTGGGACAAATGCATTTTTCTATTTCCGTTTAATGAGATGCTCTTTATATCACTAATTTCAGTTAGGTTATTGATTCTATTGTTTCACTAGTATGCATGCGTAGAAACATTAACAGCTACAAAAATACAATATATAGTTCTTGTTAACTTTACAAAAATTAAGTATGTAGATATTACATTTTTTACATTCACAGAAACTCATATTTTACAATTCAAAAACTTAAATGACAATTTTATTTATATCGTTTATCTGTTTATAACCAACAATTTTGTTAATAACAAAATAAATAACTTAGTACCTATCGCATAAAATTAAAAGTCGTATTTACAGACGTTACATGCGGCTGAATATTATATCTGGCGGCAAAAAAAAAAAATATCAGAAAAATTACGGCCCTCTTTGTTTTCAAATTTATCACTGTAATCAGTAATATACCCCAAAGTATCATATTGCCTAAGGAAATACTTTTCTTTCAATAACTACAATAACTACGTAATTCCAATATTTAAATTTTTGGGAAGCACTTACCCTACCTCACCTTCAAAATTATCAGCTTAGGCATGCAAATAAAATAATTGCACTATACTTATTATTTTCGCGTATTGGTTTTATTACTCTGTATAAAATTCGAGAATTATTATCTACATTACATTTTAAATATCTACTAAAATAGTTACACTCTATTATAATCTAACGTAGTATATCGAAAGACAATACCTATTTGGGTTTAAGTTCTTTTTTTATTAATTTATAACGTTTCGTAGTATATTTACATCAATTTATTTATTATCCCGTTTGCCCTAGAATCTATGTAGTTTGAAACTAAGTACTTACAAGTTTTACCACGTCTCTTCTCTTGATCTCTTGTGCCGAATTTTTTCATCCAAACTTTTCCTGCTCTCTTCTTTATTTTCTTTTTGTATCTCTTTACTACTCAATTTTACATGTTTTAATGGTTCTTCTCTGCTACATAATCTATATCCGCCCTTCTTCCGCTGATAGTCAATTTTTATTTCGTTTCCATAACGAAATCTCGCGATTATCTGGTTTTTATTAATATGTAGAAATAGAAATCACGATATTTGTAATATTTGTGTATGTTTAGATATTTTGTTGTAATTTGTTTCCTGAATTTTGTTTTACTGTTCTTGTTTTTATCTATCTACTTTTCCGTATTTCTATTACTGATTCCTAATTTTATCTTTTCCTTTCGACTTTTATTTAATGTTGACAGAACATTTATTTTATAATTTCCTGATTAGTAATTTAATAAATTTACTTGAATGTGGCAAATATTTTAATTATATACCTATTTGAAACGATCTGTAAAATTACGTATTGATTTAACTAAATAAGAATGGGAAAACACAAAAAATGCGGAAAAGAAATTCTGATGTAGGTTAAAATTTTTATCCAACGACATTGGTTTGTCAGAAAATGAAACGTGACTCGACTGACGAGTGGATTATTTTTTGAATAAAATGCGGATAATAACTAGGTTGATTAAAAACTGTTCTACTCTACTTACGAACTATGCAAATGTTTTCAAATATTTAAAAAATTTAAATCTCAATAATGAAAAAGAAACTATTTGTGTTGCATGAGTAAACTGTTACTGGAGAAATTGTTTACTTAAAACTAAGTTTTCTTGCTAAGAAGTAAAAATAGCGAATTTTCTTAGTAGTGTTTTGTTATACATTTTTAGTGTTTCAAGTATTGATTTCAATTGTATTCTGTTTTACTTGTCATCGCTTCTAACGAAGTCTTAACAATATGTATTAATAGTGTATGGAAATTTACTAGAAAATAATGAAATATTGTCTGAATTTGACATTATTATGATTAACAACCTTCAATTTATCATAGTTATTGTAATAGCTACTTATAAGTATGAATACAAAATAACCCGAATTCTATATTATACCATACACGTATAAATGAAGAACATTAATAACACAGAATAATTCTATTATACGTTTACTTAAATTTGAAGGAGCAAAGGACATTGTACTTATTGTAACAAATAATTTATAATAATTATAAATAAATATTTATTCTTAACGTTTATAAATTTTTAGATCTTAGGATTTTTATTAAAAAGAAGAAAGGTAAAGTAATCTATCAATATTACTTTCTATGTTTAAAAGAAATAAAATAGATAGGTCAAGTGAAAGATTTCATTCAAAAAAATAAATAAAGTTGCTGAAGTATTTATTTTTTGTATATTTCGGCTAGAACATTTATTTTTCCTTTTCTGTCACCCGGCGCTACTTTGGAATGGGAGCCAGGAATAGTGCTAAAAATCATATCCAGTATTTGATGAATAAGTACATTTCGAGATTTTAACATTTTTTGCGATGATGATTGTAGGTGTGTGTGTATGTGTGGAACTACACAATAACGCCAAATAGAAAATACCTAAAATTGTGTTTACATACTTTGTAATACTGGGCAGACTTAATTAGATTTTACTATAATGGGGAAGTTTAGCGTATTTTTTTAATTTTTTTATTTTATCAAGATTGCCTTCAAAAGTGATATTCTACATTTTATTTCACCCAAAGATGCCTAGATTTCTCAAAAAATGAAGTTTTATACAAAATGAATCAGAGGGGCTCGCGGAGAACGTATCGTCTATCTTAGCCAGCGCGCGCTGGGTTTCCATGGCAACAGAGAAGCCGTGTGGTGTAATGCCGCAAGATACAACCTACGTTCAAAAAGTCAGGTCTCACCATCCCTTCTACGCAAGCGCATATCTCACATGTGACGTCAGAGTGGCTCGAAGATAAATCATTAATTATAAATAATTGGCAACATAATTTTAACTTTCAATTAAATTTTAAGTTATACTTATTCATATACTTACAACTAAAAGATATTTCACATGTAATTTCAACCACGCTAAACTTCCCCATTGATCAATCGAAAGACTTTCTTTTCTTTTTTTTCCAATTTTCTTATTATCAAAGGTAATAATAGTACATTGCATACCGAGCTGGGAAATGTTTGATTTACTGTCGAGTACTGGTAAGTGCGAAGCTATGGAAAGTATTCCTGTGAAGTTTATTTGCTAGTTTATTCATAATCAACTAGTAATTATTTAATTCTAACAATAATTTTGTTCATATTTTTTGACAGTTTTGTTATGATTTATGTATTAACAAAGAGCTCTATGACAGAAAACAAAATGTTTACTTGTTCGGTCATTTCAGTTATCATAAGATTTAATTGTTTTTCCTGTAATTATAAGTATTATTTTCAACATTATGTTCGATATTGAGTTAGAGTGTACTCCACCAGAAGTACGTGAAGAAGAAGTGACTGAACGTTTAATTACCTATAAGTTTGACTTGTCAAAATGGCAATGATATTTAATAGATTAGATTAAGTAGTTGGGAAATGGTAGGCATGACTCCCTGGAATATTTATTTCTTTTACCATTTATTATAAAAAAAAACTTTTTATCATAGAGTAACACCTTAATAATACTTAATACCCAATGGGTAAAACACTACTTTTGAATGTTTATCTGGATAAAATGCGATTATATCTTATTGACTTTTATTTGAGATTCCGGAAAAAAAGTCTGGATTCGCCTCTATTGATCTGAATCCAAATATAAAAAACCTTCAAATTAAATTGCATTAAAATTAGAGCAGTTAATGTATAGTTATTACTTTACATTACAAAAAAATCAATCCGAAAAGAAAATCCACCTACCCTAAAAATTATCTTATTTTTCATGAACATAGGACCAAATTCAAAGATCTTTAAATTAAATTTATTAAAATTAAAGCACTTATTACTCCACATTACAAGAAAGTCAACCGCGAAATAAAATAAACATAAAAATTCTCTTGTTATTTATCAACATTTGTCCAAAATTTATCTGTACCAAAATCAAAAGCAATTATTACTCCACATTACAAGAAAAACAAACCATCAAATAAAACTCCTGCACTTAATGTCTGCTTGTTTTCGCGACACCCTGTACACAAGCCATTCTTAATCCATCCACACATCAACCGGTAGTTGGCCATCAGGCAAGCAGCCATGCCAGAGTTCTGCGAGCCAGCATGCGTAAGTAGCGTTAGGTGTCAATAGTGTATGTGGGTTAAGCTGCCACCCCCACCTCCCCCCTGGGCCGATCATGTATTATGTGTTACGTGGATATTCGTCGCAATCTGCGCCTACGTGCTCGGAGAGCCAAGCGCGCACGACGGCGATAAGAGGAAGTTGCTGGGGTTTTTATCTGACTACAGCCGTTTCCTACTTCTTCGGACCTAATCACTGCTCTGTGGGCTGTATGGGCTTAATTGCCCAAATTTTAAACACGAATATGGACACAATTTTAAATTAAAGTTTATTGTCAAACTTTTTTTAAACTAAAAGTTAAAAAACTTTTTATTTATAGATAAATTAAAACATATAATTTTTCTGATTTCAAATTTTAATTATAAGTGAAAATTACATAAAATTGAAATAAATTTTCAATTAATACAATACAATTTTTTTTATCAATATATTAAAATTTCTTTACAAAATATGTAAATTAAAAAAACTGATGTACGCTTGTACATTAAATTATACACATTTCTTGCTGTATATTATTTGAACTTACTTCACTTAAAAGTTTCATTCTACGACTAATCATTCATCAACTTTCATTCGTTTCATATTTTCTAACTTCCGTTCGAAATGGATTATCTTATGGAAATTTTATTTAAATGTTTATCCCTATTTGTAAAGAATGAGATATTTTTTACATATGTCTCAGGATTATATTCAGACAGTTGTCAATGTTAATTTATTAACAAAAAAATCAAATATTTCCTACCAAAATTAAAAGCCAACTAAATTGTTATTTTTATTAAGTTTTTGCTAAAAGTAAACTGCCCTTTTGAAATGTCCATTTGGAACAAAAAATGAAGGTGCATAACTAGATGTTCAATTCCAAAATCAAAATGTCAACATTCTACGGCTAATGTTATTTGAAATGCGAAAACTTCAAAAAAACACTACAAGCAAAGTACCCTTTGGGCACTGCCGATTTGAAGGGAGGTGCACAACTAGATGTTATAATTGTTCCACATTCAAAATTTTTTAAATAGGGACTTACGTACAAACGTCACGCCGAAACTAATCAAAATGGATATTTCCGTTGAAATCTGAAAAACCGAAATTTTTCGCGATTACAATACTTCTTTACTTCGTACAAGTAAAAACAAAAATTTTCATATTTATTTTTCATTTTAAGAAATAAATTATTATTTTACATTATAATTTTTGCTATTTTCATTATATTAATTTCACATTTTATTAATTAATATATTTAAATTATATACACACATTTTAAGTGTTTTATTGTAACTCAATTTTTATTTTTTTACCAAGAAAATTATTATCAGATAAGATTTTTATAACATGTTTAACAGAAACATCCAAAATTACGTTATTGTTTTAAATAATTTTTAATTAATTTAAAATATTATTTATATTTTATGTATGATAATATGCAGGGGCGGATTAACTAATAGACAAGTAAGATATATGTCTAGGGCCCATAATTTGGTGAGGTCCAGATTTAATCGGGGTAGTAAATAATATATTATGCATATCAAAATTATTTTGTCGAACGTTTTGAAATTTACGCGCGATACCACTGAGTACATTCAAAGTAATATGTAGGACAATACTGTACCTACCTATTTTTATTCATAAAATCATATAAAAATCTGATTAATTGATAAGAAACACCCCTGTAGTTAATGAACAAAGTTGCTAAGACTAAAAACAAAAAAAAATAAATATGGGGCTCCGAATTCTATTTTATTCAGGGGCCCGCTGGAGGTTTAATCCGGCCCTGATAATGACTTAAATATTTAAAAAATTGTCTTTCTCAATTTCATAGCATTTTTTATCAAGCTTTATGAATAAGCATACAATAACGTTTTCTCTTTTATGATATGAGTCAGTATATAATTATATATTTGAACAACCCTAAAATTTCATGATCAATCAAAAATCTCCTATTATGTATTTTCTAATTTTCTATACTTGGAACACATTAAGGTTATATTGATCAAACTTATTCACAAACAAAACGTCAGAACATTCTAAAATGATACGTTGATTCATATTTACAATTTTTTTGTTATAGCCGATTTGCTTTAGTATATACTTAATCCAATATTGTACATGTGCACAATAATCTATATGTAAACAAATGAACATTTTAATTTACATAATAAGTTACTCACACGTTTTAAGTACAAAGTTTTTTATAATATTTTTTCATAGTCACATTCATAATAAATGAATCAGTTTTGTTTTGACTAATCTATATTATATTTCCTTTGTTTTGTTTTGAACTTGTTTTTAAAACAAATTATTACAAACAAGTGAACTACGTGACAATATAAAACCGTTATTTCTACAAAGTAAGTTGTTAATTTTTTAGGACAGATTATTACCTAAAATGGGAATTTTAGGCTGCAAAAAAAGTTCTCTGGAATTTTTAAAGGGTTCGGGGAACAAATTTATGTTGTACCGCTAGTTATGATTACACTACTTTGTTACTTGTTTTCCTTTACGGTTCATTTTTTGTAATGTATGTAATTTTGTAACAATCACTTAAAGGAACCCAAAATTTTATTTTCTTCGAAAACTCTTTGAATGTACCGTAAGGAATTTAATCATCTTATATGACATTCTTTTATTAGTGCAGAAAATATTATATGACAGAATATGACATTCTTCTATTAGTGCAGAAAATTTTTGTTAACAATGGTATTTAATATAAAATAAATATAAATTAAAATTTAATTTTTATCAAAGGTAATGAATGTTGAAAGAAAACATAAAATTCTTTATCAAGGTATTGTAAAATGAATTATTAAATGACAGAAAAGTTGATAAAGTAGAAAATTCTAATTCTAATTATAATTTTTGTCAATAATCTGATCAAATTTGTACATTAAAAACATAAAAATATTTTGTTATTAATTCAAAAATATTACTTATTAAGTTCTATAAAAAAATGGGTAGTATATCTTTTTCGAGATGCAGATGAATTATCTAGGTACATCTTTTTATGATTGTAGATCAACTGATACAAACTTTAGATATAAAAGCGTAAAAATTATATTTGAATTTTTTTCTTTTTGATAAAATGTTCTCTCAATTAAAACCGATAACGAAATATTTTCTCGGAAATAAAATAATTAAGATATGATTCACTTGCAATTTCATAACAGTGCAAAATATTAGCAATTGTAGGTTATGTGTTCAAAGAATCTATCCATTCTATTAAACGCGTCTTATTGTACTTGTACATGAATTATTTATCTATTGGTATTTAGGTAATAGCACCTACCTAAGTTCTTTCTGGTTAGTCACAGAATACCAGGAAAGTTTTGTAGAACAAATTAAGGTAATAATGACGCAGTGTGACTCGTATAGTTCAACCCAGGTTAACCTAGTCACAAAAATCAACTTAGAAACTAGGATATCCGCATGGAGAAATTACTACGTAGTATCCTACTATGTCTTGATTGATATTTAGTATTGTTTAGTGAGAGTTGTACTTTAATTCGGTTTCACTTATATTAATTCGAATTATGGACAGGACATAAGTTTCTCTATAATAAAAAGGAAATTAAAGAATTAATATCTGTTACATCTCTTGGTATATATTTTAAAACGACAAATGCGATGTTCTTAACGAAAATATTTTTCTTCAACTTTCTTAAAATGTATTACTTTTAATATTGTGTTTTATTTTAAAAGTTGATAAGACAAGTACAAAACTTTAACCGTTGCTAGATTATGCGTTTACTTACATGTCAAAAGTACTTTTAATATTGTGACTGTTCGGAGCTTACGACAATCGTAAACTAAAGGAATTAAAATTCAATTTCTTTCCCAGCTTCTGCAACATCTGTTGCTGGTTTATTATAAGTTCAGTTTCTTCAAATTTGTACAAATTTTTTAAAGGCAAAAATAAATATACAAACAGATTACAAAATTTTATCTGATTGATTAAAAATATATTTGAACCAAACAAAAATTATAACTACCTGTACTTGTACTTGTACTTCATAATAATTATATCAGGAAAATTGTGTCACTTCTGTTTTTGTGTGATTTTATACTTATCTAGATACCAGTATGCAATATACGTCCTATACCGGGTGTCCCAGCTCGACCGACACATGGGAGTTTTACATGGGAAATCAGTTAATTATGAATAGTATCTCCCCAGTGCAAGATATTAACTTGAAATTTTGTATGCTTATTGGGGAATATTATTTCTATGTATTACAGTTATTTGAAATATGTAATTTCGTCTGCAAGACGAGGTTTTTAAATTATAAAATCATCATTTTCGTTCAAAATCAGTCAGCTATGGAAATAAAAGAAAATATCTATGTGACAGTTCTGACAGTTAATGACATGCCATTGTAGATATTTATATTTTTGTAATATTGATATATTATTTAACAAAAAGAAACTAAATTCAACTTAAATAATAATAAAATACAGGGAATAAGAATTAAAATCAGTGATACTTCATTAAACTGTCAGATAAATATTTTCTTTTATTTCCATGGCTGTCTAATTTTGAACGAAAATATTAGATTTTAAATTTAATAAATCTCGCCCTGCGGATGAAATTGCATATTTCAAATAAGTGTGATCCATAGAATTAATATTCTTCGACAAGTATACAAAATTTCAAGTTAATATCTTGCACTGGGGAGATACTATTCATAATTAACTGATTTCCCATGTAAAACTCCCATGTGTCGGTCGAGCTGGGACACCCGGTATAACATAGTGTTTGCAAATATAACTAATGTAGAGAATTTTTTTCATTTTTTTATTTTATTCAGTACTGTTTTCATTTATAATTTTATTTAAAAGTACTAGTTTTGTTTATAGTTTTGAAGTCCACCAATATTATAATGCGTCCCGAATTTCGTATTTCGAAATCTGGTCACTGGAATTAATACAAGTATATATTTGATTTTAAAGAGGCTAGCGAGATAAGAACAGGGAATCGGCCCCAGAGGCATTTCGATTTACCATCAACAGGCTATAGATGATTGCTAAGTTTGCAGTAATGAATCTTGACTCAAATCTATGTATCTATTAAGTCGTTTTTTTATCATATTTATGAAAATATTTTCTAGGGTTGGATAAATACCTTTCACTTAACTTTTTATAACGGAATTGTATTCTACAGAGGACAAACTTCAGAAAACATTCTTACTGTTAAAAACCAACTTAAGGTATAACTAACAAAAAGTAAAAAAAATAACTGTTTTTTCGAAAACAACTGGACATTTCACAGGATTATTATTAACCCCCATCGTTTAGCTAAATGCAAAATGTAGTCCATTTCATTAGTTTTAAAGTGCACAAAAGTTTATTTCAATATCTTAACCCGTTTAGGTGAGAAATCATTTTAAGTTAAGCGGTACATATACAAAATTTTGATCTTTTCATTTGTACCTATGCTTAGAAATATTTTCACAATATGTCAAAAAAACGGACATTTATTAGATTTTAAGTCAGAATTCATTATTACAAATTTAGCAACCATCTAAAAGCAATTAGTAGGGCTAGAACGATGGGAAGTCGAAATGCCTCTGGGGCCGATTCAAAGAAAGTACAATTTTTAATACTAACAACAAAATCAAAAGTAGAACTATACATTTAATTTTAAAAATAAAAAACATGTTTCAGTTTTGCATCCTGTACAATTTAATTTGAATTTTTATAATATTTATATTGGTGGATAAACCTAATATGTAGGTGTTGCTACGAGGATCTATTTTAATGTTAGGTACTTTACTCACGGAAGTGCTAAAATTATTTTATATGAAATATGAATAATTATTATCATTAGTCATTATGCTCACAGGAAACTAATAAAAATAAGTTTAGTGGTCAAAGGAAACTTAATAAGTAAATATTTAGTAATTTACATTTTTTATTGCAATGGATATTATTCACCAATACTAAATTACAATATTGGTTGCATATCTTTTTCATTTGTCTTATTAAAATTTGTGTTGTGATCAAAGTAGGTAATGATAAGCAATTATTTTATTGTTTTGTTTATAAAAAATTTATATCCGTTAATAATTTTTCATTTGTACGGAAGTATTTTTCAGTTTTAAATAAAAGAAAGTATAGAAATCTAATATTAATTAAAAAACAATTTAATAAAAATTGAGAAAGTATGTGAAAAATCTGTGAAATGAGAAAAGATAAAAGGAAAAAGGATCTTCTAGGAAAACTGGCAGAATTGCACGATACGATTAAAAATCCATTACGCGAGTCCCAGTACCTTGGTAACCAACGGTTCCATAAAACATCAATCTTTTGCACCGTTATGTTTTTATTTCTGTTTAAAGTTAACGTTACATGAATTTGTGTATTTTTTGCGATGTAGGCTCATCAGAGGAATAAAATTATCCAGGGACGGCTTTAAGACAAAACGTTAATTTCAGTTGCAGCGTGATAACGTATTTTAGCTATCTCAAAAAAATATCGATATAAAACATGTATAAAATTTTGTCCAGTATTATTTAACTTATTAAGTATACGTACATTATAAAAACATATGAATATTGTTTGTTTAACATTTCTATCAATATTTTGATAGTAATTGAGTCTACTTCATGTAAGTATATTGAGGAAGTAAATAATTAGATATTAAATATTTGTAATAACCGGTGATTATAATAATTATTGTACGAATTGAGAACACTAACTACACTTATGTAAATTAATTGGAGTTTAGAAAATTATTCTAAAAAAATGGTATATAATTTTGACTATATACTATCCATTTAAGAAAAAAAAACGGCATATAACAAAAACTCAGTAAAATGTATTTTTTGTTTTACTCAATGATAGAAATAAAATTCATATCGAGTAGAAGTCAAAATAAACAAGATTAGATAAATCCATGTCTTAAATTCGTAAGAAATGTATTTGCTTCATGTCAGCCAAGAGTTCATTTTTCTCCTTGATACAAAATGTCGGAAATTATAAGAACGGTCAAAAATACAGGCAAGCAAGCAATTATACATAATAATTCTATGTATCGCCTGGTCAGATTAGATTAGGTTAAGTTAGGACAGGTTAGGTTAGGTCAGATTAGATTAGGTTAGGTTAGATCAGATTATGTTAGGTTAGGTCTGATAAGATTAGGTTGGGTCATGTGAAATTAGCTTAGGTTGGTTTAGGATAGGTTAAGTCCTTTAGGTTAGATCTGGTTAGGTCAGGTTAGGTTAGACTAGGTTAGACTATGTTAGTTTAGATCAGGTTAGCTTAGGTTAAGTCTGATGAGATTAGGTTAGGTCAAGTTAGATTAGATTAAATTAGATTCGATTAGGTTAGATTAGATTAGGTTAGATTAGATTAGGTTAAGTTAAGGTAGGGGAGATTTGGAACGAAAGAGGAAGACTTGGAGGCATACATACCTCTGCGAATATCTATTTAAAAGGTGCTATCCGAGAGCGAAATGAATTCATGCTATTTTTATCTATTTGGACGTACACACAGTCACACACCCACGCTTTTGCTACTTTTTTTTTGTACGCTTATAAAATGTTTAAAAATCTAAACGGTGGGCTTCTGTCATACAGCCAAATTAAATATGTTTAAGGAATATAAGCCCTATCACTATCACCAATTACGAATTATATGCCTTCGCATAATTTCATCTTAGAACTTGATTTTTAACTTAAAATAATAACAATCTACACATTCAAAATATTATTCTTGTCTCGTATCAAATTAATAATATCGATAAAATTACAAATTTGGCAATAAATAATATATGGTAGAGTAAATTTACCTATTTATTTTACTTGTGATAAAAATGTAAACAGGAAAACAGGTGTATGTTGAAATATTTGAATGTTAACGATTTTGTATTAATTTTATTATTTTGATTACAAATTAAATTATTTGATACTTTATCATAATTTTAAACAGATTGCATTGGTTGGTGATGAGAATTTAGTGATTATTTATTGTGATGACAAATTTGATTATTTACAAGAAATAGATATTAGGGTTTTGGTATTATTTTATAGCGCGCAATATTTATAAATTAATAATTTTATTTAAAAAGTGTGCATGTTTCTGTCACGTCGCATCCGCTATTAGAGAGTTGTTTATTGTAACACTTGTGTTCACTATCGAATGTTATTAGGTATTTCTGTTTCTCTTCATTTATTGTGCTGATAGTTATATTACGATATCACGAAAAAAATATTAATTTATAACTCAGTTACACACGAAAATTGCAAAACACAAAAATTATTATTAAATTAGATTATTTAGTAATTAAAAATGGTATAAATCAAATTTTGCGAATCATTTTTATTATGTTCTATATCAGAGGTAGGTACACAACCTTTTTGAGGATCGGGCCAAATATATTTTGAACAAAATTTCTCGGGCTAAATGTAAATCGAAGTTTCTTAGTGTCATAGGTCAAAAAGTTAATTTTATCGTTGTAAAAATACAGAAAACACGTACATGTGTTGGTAACTACCTATAAAAAATGACAATTCAATTTGTATTTGAGGTTAAATATTTCTGATTAGTAGGTACGGTTTAAAATTGAAAATGTCATGATAACCTAAATAAAGTTACGAACTGTTGCTAACAATATTGTAAAATTTTCATAAGTATCTAATATAATTAGAACCATGAATTTATCGGAAAATTTAGGAATAGTTATTGCATAGTAACATAGTCATGAGTAAAATTTACCGAATAAATTCATAGCTCGATTTATATTTGCTTCATTACAAATGCCATCAGTGCAAATATAGTTTCATATCAATAATATGCAACCATAATCATCCTAATGTGGTTTTATTAAAAAAAAATTCACTGGATAAATTGCCTGTTCCATCAAATGACACATTCCGTTCGGGTGCAAATGAAATTTATGGAGTATTCAATAAAACATTGTTTTATATATTTATATATTTTTTTAATTAAGAACTTATTATCATAAGTAGGTACTACAATAAGAACCATGAATTTATTGGAAAAATGTACGAATAGTTGTTACGTACACAAACGACAAACGAGTGTCAAAAATAACATTTAAATTACGGCAGCGAAGCTGGAGTGGTTTATGAAGCATTTTTAATCAGAGTTGTCGTTCTTCGGTAAATTTTACTAATTATTTCACACATCTCATTAGAATGCTTTATTTGATAGCCAAAGTTGTTCTTTTAGTGAAGAAATTTGATAATACCAAAGATAAAATTTTTCATATGAGCAAATATAACGATGGTGACTGCAACTGTGGTTTTATATTTATTTTTTTTCACTAAAAAACTAATAGAAGAATTAAATGAAGTATTCTGATAGGGTGAAAATGACAAATTTACTTGCGGGCCAAATGTGGCCAGTGGTCTGGAAGTTGAGCATCCTTGTTCTATATTAATAATTTCATTATGAGTATAAATTTACTGCAGCGTTTAGTATATGTAGTGTGTAGGCAAATGACAAATGTGTTTTTGGCGAAGTTGTGATTCAGTTTGGCGTTTGGTGGAGTAGTGGGTGGGCAATTAGGGTGTGAAATCCCGCAATCCGACCCTGTAGGAGTCGAGTACGGGTCACTGCTTACGGGACATTATGATTATCGGTGTCAACTGTACATTTACTTCTGTTATAATAACGGCAAATGTAAAAATTCACAACATACGTCCAGCGTCCGCGGTAACGGTACGCTGTCCCCAATTTCTTTGGCATGGCCGCAGCCCTACCCTCGACCGAGACCACGACATTCAAATCCGATATTCCTTCTCGGAAAGTAACAGAACTCGCGATCGCGAGCCATCGCCAATGAAAACAAACCAGCCCGAGAAAGTGCGCTGTTGCTTTGATCTACATATGCACATGCGACGTCAGCAAATTATTCAGTTTCACCGCCTTTTTTACTCTCGTTTCTCTGAAGAAAGTTCTACTTTTCATTTTTTAGAAATTTTGACAAGAATAACTATACCTCATCTTTAAATATCGATAATTTGTAGTATACCATCGTTCCCATGAATGAAATGAAATGAATTGCGTCGAGATGTTTCTAGTTTTGTTTTGGGCAATAATTGGCGGCGAAGACATTTGAAACTCAGATCCTTTTGCCAGTCGGATCAGATTAGATAAGTTGGTTCAGTTCAGATAGATTAGTTGGATCAGTTCACTTACTAAATACAAATGAAATGATAAGATACAATCACAAATTTGTAATTTTTCCATTTCTTTTGAAATATTTAAAAACAGAAAAGTAATGTGACAATCTGTACTGAACCAACTGATCTACCTCGATGAGTGGATTGCTTAGGTTCAGTCCGTTCAGTAGAGGGGGTAAAGAGATCCAGTCAAATGGAATGAAAAATAAGTGATCCGAATTCAAGTAAGTTAGGTTAATTCAAAGTGGCAAATGGAATACGCCTCAGTCAGATCTGGACATTTGCCTAGGTCCCCTGCTAAATAGGGGATCCCGAGAATTTACATCAAAAATTTTTTCCCCTGATATTGCTGTGCGTAGAGGCTGCTATTTTGCGAAAAAATAGTTTCGAAGAAGTAATCAGAGATTTTGCAGCCCAGAAATATAGAAGGTAAAAGTTTTGAATTAAACTTGCAAATGTGATTTTAATGAAATGATCAAAATTAAATACTAATTATATTTGTTATCATAATTATCTTTGTTAATACAATCAAAAATTTTAATTTTGTTTGACTTCTGGTGAGATTCTTACAAGATGTAAGGTAGAACAGTATTACGCTTCTGAATATGTTAAAAAATATTTTTGACATTTCTGTATTAAAACTTTAAAACAGCAGTATTAAACAGCTACAGTTCGCAATCAATTGTTGTTTATATATTTTGTACAAAAACAAACACTCGCCGTTTTTTTTTTTTTTGTTTAGGACAATTTATTTGATAGAGGAGGGGCCCTAAACGACCAGTATCTAGGGCCCTCAACGGTATTAGTCCGGCCCTGGCCTCAATACTTCACTGAGTTCGAGTTGAAGCGTGCTAATCAAATGAGCCATCGCTCTAGGCGAAGTTGGAAAATAATTCAGTTTCCAATTTTTTTCTGCTCTGAAGAAAATTCCTATTATCATTTTTTAGAAATTATGCCATTTAATTTTTGATCAATAAATATCGATAATTTATACATCATCATCATTCAAAGGGTCTTCCTAGAGAAATAAAGATAATAATTACCTAACCTAACCTCACCAAATCTAAAGTAATCTAAAAGTACCTAAGCTAACCTAACCTAATTTTATTCTATCATTGCATAAATAGTTACATCAAAATGTGAAAATTCAATTATGTAACATACTGTAGTATGTAATAAAAAATACCATTTGTTTCGCTTTTGCCATACGCCGATTTTTGCTGATAAATAAAAATAATAATGGAAAAATTGTTTCTAAAAGATTTTGCTTGTATTTTAGTGTTGAAGCTTGTCTAAAGCCTTTGGAAGAGTCCTACAATTTAGCTCCAGCAGTAAAAGTAGACAACGCATGGATGTGAACACCACTGTATACTCATATGAAATATCAGCAAATTATTCGGTTTCGCCAGCTTTTTTGCTCTCGTTCCTCTAAAGAAAATTTTTCTTTTCATTTTTTAGAAATTTCAATAAGGAATACTATACCTGATCGTTCAAGTATCGGTAATATAACCTAGTCGTAATTTGATATACAATTGAATTACCAATTACTGGTATTGAACTTGTCTTCAAGTTTAAATTTTTTTATGTATGCTAGATGAAAGTTCTACTTTCCATTTTCGATCAAATTGGCAATAAAAAATATGATGTGTTCAAAACAGCAGCTGCTACAAATATGTACGGTCATTATCTGTCCCAGGTTTGTTAAATCTTGACTATATTTTACTGTATCATATCATACGTATTAGTAACCATTCTTTTTAATGTTTATTTTTTTATATCTTATATATTTTATTAAAGATGAAACACCTGTAATCGTCTCTGAGGTTCAAATCCGAGTGGTTCAGAAATCACTAAGTTGTAGGTTCATTGCAAAGAATATTGATTAATAACTAAAATAAATTTATTAACAGCAAAATAGTATATCATTGGTGTTATTCAATATGGATGCTTTTGAAGAAATTGCTTGCTTTATATGCAGGAGCGGCTCGTGACTTTAAACCATGGGGATGGCAATTATTTGGTACATCATTGGATAGACAAAAAATGGCGGTTTTTTTTTCTTAAAAATAAGTCTAGGTTGCAATTTCACAAATAAAAATTGATAGTCGTTGCGTATATATCAGATTTTAATTATTTTTTTCTGTGTTTGTTATCAAATAGTATATTTAATATTATATAACATTTATATAACGAAAATGTTCCAATTCCTTATATTAACAAAATTAAGTGAGAGTTTATATTCGCAGATACACCCGTATATAAAATAAAAAAATAGAAATTCTCATTGTATCTAAATTTAATCACTTCTTCTCAGCATAACAAAACTTTTAAAATGAAATTTATACAATTTTCTTCTTTATAGAAATTAAACTAGAAAGTATACACGATCTCTATTTAATCTCTTTTTCACATACGTTCAGACTACATCGTAAAAAGATTTATAGAAGAACGTTCTTATTGATGATTTTTAATATGTTAAACTCCATTTTCGGGTAAAATAATTTTGTGTAATATGACATTTTGTATCGTTGATGAGCGATTTAACCAAAAAAAAATAGTCGAAGGCAAGTTTAGACATTGTATTGCTTCAATACAGTGATTACCAATCTAAAAAGTTTTCTCTATCTCCTGCATTTATAATTCATTATAATGCAAATTTCCTCTTTGATTTTGTGTGAGAAAAGAATAAATGTTACGATTTGCATATTTTGCCCTTTACATATTTTTAAATGGTGAACGTAATAATTAGTACATTACTTTTTTGTCATTGAATTTATTTATTGTTTATCCATAATTATACTAGTTAGACTGTAATTGCATATAATTATTTAAAAGCTGCAAGAACTATGAAAATATACTAATTAAGTATAAAAAATGACTGTCACATAACACATGACGAGTATGAGTCTTAAAATAAATAAAAGGCAATTAATGTTTTTTTGCCCATTGTTAATTTGTGCCAATGCCAGTATACTTTATGCAGATTTCAACAATGAAGATTTTTTTATAATTTTATCTTACAACAAGTAGCATCTCAAACGATAGATAATTAATCGTAAATACTACATGTATAAACCAAAGATTATTAAAATTTTGCTTTACATTATACACCTTGTTCTCGCTTATATCACCAATTTGGTAATTATGGCAAAAATAGTTAACTACCGTTAAATTTCGTTAGATATATGTAAATATATATGGTTTTGCTTTGCACATACATATATCGTACATGTGATATACCGAAAATACATTTTTTTTATATATTCTAATTCTTTTTACCTCCCGCCTATCAATATATAGATAAGGGAGGTATTGTTTTTGGTCAGATTTCTCGAGTATGAGTTTTCAACATATGAGTACGAATTAGGGTCAGCCAGTACGGTTGTGTGGTCGTGGCGTGTCTTGTCTGATCGTGTAGATAAGCAACATAGCCCGCCCTATCCAATTGGATGGGTTGCCACACAACGGCTCGGTGTGTGCTGGCCTTGCAGAGACTGTAGGCGAAAACCTGCATCACTAAAATGCAAGTAAAACATGTCACGAAACAAGTACTTCAGGTACTTGACGCCTAATCGGCTTCACCAAAAATCTGGATCTACTTCCGGAAAACTAAGTAAGGGCTGTCACAATAGATCTTCTAGGTCGCGTTGACAAAAAGCGACAAAACGCTAAAAACCCTCATATACATACAATACAATACAATAGGGTCCCTACAATACGATTTTACTATTTTTAACGTGATGTCTGTATGTCTGTGTGTGCGTGTGTGTGTGCGTGTGTGTGTGTGTCTGTGACGATTTTTCGTCCACGATAACTCCAATACGAGACATGTAAAAAATATAATATTTGGTATTTAACACTTATATTCAAATATGATGAACTGATTAGATTTTGACTACAATTGGGTAAACGGAAGTAGTACTTTACTTGAAGCTTTGAACCGTTTTTCCTAAAAAAAACCTCTAAAACCATTTTTTCACAAATTACGTTATTATTATATATAAAGATTTTTTAATTTTCTACCGATCTGCATAATTACGTTTATATATAACTTCTAGCTAGATAGAAAAAAAATATATAAATTATAATAATTTTACATATCGGTTAGCCTGAGGAATTTCGATAAAACAGATGAGTTATTCATATGTTCGCAAAATTTGACATGTGATGTCAAATTTGATGTAAGTAAGTGTAAAATATAAAATAAGTTAAAATGAAGTAATTTTATTGTAAAATTTAATTAGATGGAAAAAATGTATTAAGAATGTATTTGCATGCGTGAATCAAAGTAAGTTCGGTTCCGGTTTTAGTAATGTAAAAAATAGCTGTCATATTTGTCATACAAATTTTATGAAGGAAATTTTAGGTATGAAATGAATTAAAAATATTCTTAACTGCAATAAGACACTAATTTTAAAACTACAAATTAAATGTATTGAAAAACTTATATAGAATATATTACTACAGTAGCGGGAGGTATTGTGTTGGACACACCAGATTTTTTATCATGTGCCAATAAAATTTATATATGATGCGTATGTTTTAAAATAATAGCTGTTTATGTAATAAGTAAGAAAACAAAGGTGGTTATCTAACGCAGGCGAAAATTACTAAACGAGACGAAGGTGAGCTTTGTAGCAGTAGAAGTAACCACCCAGTGTTTCATACAATATTTTTTCTACTTCCGTTTGCAGAAGTACAAAAATGTATTTAAAATTACGAATTTTTGACATTTTGATGACATTTGCAGAATAAACAAAAAAGACTATATCAAGGACTGCTTAATTTTGTGCGTTACTAGAATACTACCACAAAATTTTTGGTTACAACATATAAATGATATAAAATAAACTTGTCATTTAATGTTTTAAAATGATAAAATACGAGTCTCTGTGAATGTAATAAATGTAATAATTACATTATTAATACTTGTAAACATAATAAGTACTATATATTCTATTTTTGTAGTTGTTAATGTTTTTATATACGCCTACTTCCTAATTTGATTTGCTGTGAAATAATGATCTCATTACTTCACTAGGGAATTCAATAACCTAACTGAAATAAGGGAAATAGAAAGTCTCTTATTAAAGTAAAAAAATATTTTATTGTAGGCCAATAAATATATTATTTAAATTTTTCTTTTAGATATTGAAAATGTATGTTCACATTATCATTGACTTACCTATATTGCCTATCAGTAAAAAAAGTAACATTGCTAGAATATGTTACTTATATGTTACAAAGTACGTTACTAAATTACTTCATTGTTAATCACGTTTTTACATTTTGTACATTTTGTACATATCATCGACAAAGTGAAAAGGTACCTATATCAAAAATAATATAGCTGTGGTATAATTTTCCGAGAATTAAATTTAGGTTTAAATACTCTAGAATGTTATAAAAATTATTAAAAGTGCTCTACAATAATTAAATTTAAAAAAGGGAAAAACCTTATTATTTTTCTTGTACATCTTGTATTGACAGTCATGTCACGAAAATTTTATGAATGTATTACTCGTTTAGTACTAGGATTTTTACAAATTAATAAACATGAGAATAATATTTTCATTTTACGCTTAAAAAACATGGAAAACCACATTGAGATAAAATTAGCTAATGGTATAGTATACAGAACATAATGAATCAATACAAAAATAAAGTAACAGTAAGTTAAAGATGATGAACGAAAGGATTAAGCGATCGTAACAATAAATAATAAATAGCGGAATAACCAAGTGTGTTACTTTATGTTTATAGTAAGAATAACAAATGTAAAAGGATCTTGCTTTGTCTCATACAAATTAAATAAAAAGATAATAGTTCAGTGATTTTTTATTAATGACAATATTATAAGTAATAAGATTTTACTCATCGGCTATACATACAAGAACTTTGTTTTAATAAGTAAATTCAAGGTTTTCAAATGTCGTTATAACTGAAATTTACTTAGATTTTAGTTTATAGGAAATTTTGATTACGGCGTGTTTTTGGACACTGTCGACTCTGCTGATGTTCAAATTTGCGTATTCTGCAAAAAGTGCAAGCTGATGACGTTGCAGTGTGAAACATGGAATGATCTATGGCTGACATTTCTTTTTTCTGAATTTACGACTGTAACCTGTGCAAAAATACAAGGTTCTTAGATGACCTTGCTAAAAAGACGCCATAAAAATATTTGCAGGGAGAAGGACAAATTTGCAAGAAAGAACTAGGCAAAAATATTTACAACGCTTGTAATAATTTCACAGTATAATGAGGTGCACTTTTTAGAAGCTGTCAATACCGTCAATACATCTCCCGTTTTTATTTTTCTATAGAAATTTTTTGAATAGATAAAGCGTGACTAGTAGCAAATGCGGTACTGAGAATTGAGAATTTTGACAACTGTTTGAAGATCAAGATATAGATATTAGATATTAATTTAGATGTTTTTAAACTGTCAAACTTAAAACCTAACGGCTGAATTCACCATTTCATAATCAAGACTTGAGCCACTGATCAACTCTAATCCATGAATCAATTAAATTCACCATTAAAAAATGAAGATAACCACGTAATCAAAATCAATGATCAACTGATACGTCTTATTCCATGAATCAAGCTTGGATCATCTTTGAATCAGTTGATCATTAATCTAGGGATTAATGATGACTTTGGCTGATAGTGTTTATAAAAATGTTAGCTTTACCTATTTTAAATATTAATCTAACTCTTAAATATATTTTATCTCTTTTAAAGTTATATAAATATTTTCTTTCAAATTATTTTCATATTTTTCGTTTAACTTAAAATACTGTATAAAAATTGTATCATCTAATAGTAATTTTTGTTTAGTAGAAACAAAATACTTGTTTGTATTATCGTTTAAAGTTTTATATCGACATAACAACAACATCCGATTTCAATTCGACATAACAATAACAGTTGACGTTGAAGTACATGCCAGAAAAAGTTATTTGATAATGTTTGTCATTTTTTTAAAAAAGTTTAAAGAAATTGAAACGTTTATCTTTTAAATTTTATTTTAACATTCTTATTGTTCATTATTATTAAATTGTACAAAAGGCACATACAATTATGTGATCTTAATACTTGTAGTAAAATCTGTATAAGTACTGTGCTAAAACTATATTATCTGAATATTATTAAATTTTCTGGAAACCATTTTTTTACTTTTATTTATTGACAAATATTTCTTCCCCAGTTTGTCTTCAATACCTACAGACAACATCATGATGTCTAAAAATATATATCCGCAAAAAATGGATCGGTTACAAACAGATGTGTAACATGACACCAAATGAAGAATTTATTATTGGTTTAGGTTAAAAATGAGAGTTACTAAAAAAATCAGCTAATAAACTATTACACAGAATCTTAATTAATACCTAATGCTTACGAATTAAATTTAAAATATTGCATATAAAATTAAAGACATATACAGGTTTAATATACGTTCGTAATGAAGTTTAAAATTTATAATATATTATCCTCATAATTAATTTGACAATTCTTGTTCAAAATTATAACACTTTGCTCAATATAGGTATTACAAACAAACATATTTCAATAGTAAGAAATTATTTGTACATAACTTATTAACTAAGAGACAGAATATTTTCAAATATGCATCTTGTTATAATAAATTAATAATCTTTTAATGATAATTCACAACGCAAAAACAAAGCGGATCACTTAGCCACTCTTCTGAAATTATTCAAAATAATACTTTAAACCTTATTTACAACGCAAACTTATTTGTATTAGTATTAAAACAAAACAGCTCATAACTTCTAAACAGATATTTTAAAATTGTTTTGACATATGTATATTTTGGTGTATTATATGTTTTTAAATCTTATGACCCTCCTCGTAAATAAAATAGAAAAAATATCCATTGAATGATTTATTATTACAGATGAAACTTGAATTAGTATTTTTACATGCCACCACCTTAACATAGAGTTTTTTTATGAATTTAGAGTTCCTATAATTATTTTAAAAAATTTACCACTATGTCTGTGTATGTGTGTAAGTCAGTGATCGTGTATTACAAGATTACTCAGAAAATAATTAAAATTTAAAATTATTGCATTCATACTAAGTTGCTTTAAGAGATTTTACCAGGGACGGCTCCAAGTCTCTTTAAATAATTGAATGTATGAAATACCAAGATAAAAAATGTATAAAATGCAATTAATTACAGGATCTAAATACAGGGTGTAACAGAAATAAGAACATTAAATTTGACTAGTTATAGAACTTGTCGAGAGGAAGAACATACTTTACTAATTTTTTTCCGAAATCTCAATTGTTAGTATCTTTCATATAGATTGAATTTCTTGACTGGTTTGTGAATTAGAAGAAGGAATTTCTGTGTTTCAGTCAATCAAAAACTATTATTTACTACATCGACATTTCGACCATACTCGGGATCATCCTCACGATATTTAGAAAAAATATTTAACTGTCTTCACACATCCTGAGGATGATCCCGGGTAGGATCGAAATGTTGATGTAGTAAAATAAAAGTTTTTGAATTGCTTCTCCTAATTTTTATAATAATTTAATCCAGTAGCAAAAACAATGAAACAAAAGTGAATTATTGAATAAATTTTGATTTTAATAAATAAATAACTATTATAAAGGTTATAATCTGGCCTACAGTCAATCAATATTGAAAAGTGACACTTTATATGGCAAAATTAAAAAATAGGTATATATTTTATGCAATTATAGGTTTACAAGAAAAAGTTACTAGTAAAAAATATTAATGCTCTCAGCGAGTTCTATCACTGGTTAAATTTAATGTACATATTTCTATTGCATCCTGTATATAATTTTAAATAATTATTATACAGGAAATTGTTAAATATTTCTTCCAAAAGTCAATACTTCCAGATTTGTCAATTTTTCAAGGTTAATCAAGGTCAATCTATATTTCGTGTGTGCAAACGGGTAAATTCGAGGCGACATCTATCTTCTTCAAACTGGTAGATAGTGAACTTGTGAGCTTGTTTTTGATTTGGTTGGTGTAAAGGTGTGAAATGTGAGTGATGTTGTTCGCGGCGTGTGCGGAAGGAGCGTCAGCGTTGTCGAATGTGACACGTTTGGGCCAGCTGACGTCGACACCCACCGCCCAGGCGACTGCGAAGTCGACCCACGCTTGCAGAGTTACATAACCTGCACGTAGCTTCGCATTCACGACACGTTGCCCGGCCTGTTGCAACCACGAATTCACGCACCGCGCTCTGGCCCATCCAAATCACACGGCGATGTGGAACAATGCGCCTCTGACAAAAGCAGAAAAAACTACAAACCAGGAAGGTCGATACTTTTCTCAGAACACAACGGTATAGGTTGTCTCAAACTTTAGGACATCGTCACCATCTCAATGAATATTCGCACTTAGCATTGTTTTTTAAAAAATAAAAAGCTAAAATTAGTAAAAAATTATTTTTTTATATATAAAATATATATTACATTGATACTGCAAAATAAAATTCTAAATTTCACAATATTTCTATGATTATCCAATCAAAATGCTTCGTTTCACGGAAATGGACAGTTTTTTATGGATTATTTCACACTTGTCATTTTCACCCAATCAGAATGCTTCATTTGATGGTCATAAGTAGTTTTTCAGTGAAGAAATTTGATAAAACCACAATATCGTAGTCATGGTTACATTTTGTTGATATCAAAAATTTTATGTTTGAACTGTTGTCATTCATGAAATAATCAAGCAAATACAATTCGAGCTATGAATTTAATAAATAAAATTTTCTCATAATTCCTGCGAAGTAACGACAACTCTAGTCAAAAATGACTACGCTGTTGTAATCTAAATGTCATTTTTGACACTCGTTTGTCTGATACTATGCAACAACTATTCGTAAATTTTTCCAATAAATTCATGGCTCTTATTATTACTTATGAAAAAATTGATAAAACAATGGTATTATTGTCATTCGTTTTACGAACAGTTGTTGCTTAATAAAATAGACAAATGAGTGACAAAATGATATTTAAATCACGACAGCGAAGCTGGAGAGATTTATGAATCGTTTTTGACTGGAGTTGTCATTATTCTTATGAGTAAATATTACCGATTAAATTCTTAGCTCAAAATATATTTGCTTGATTATTTCAAGAATGACAACAGATCAATCATAAAATTTTTCGAATCAACAAAATGTAACCATAACTATGCTTTTATGGTTTTGTAAAATTGTTTCACTAAAAAACCACATATTTCTATCAAATGAAGTATTTAGATTGGATGAAAATGAGTTTGTGTGGAATAATCCAACAAATATAATTCGAGCTACGAATTTAATTGGTAAAATTTACACCTTTTCCTATGAAGTAACGACAACTCGGGTCAAAAATTTCTTTTTCGACACTCATTTGACTGTTACTACGCAACAACTATTCGTAAAGTTTATTGATAAGTAGATATCTCTCGTAAAAAAATCAAAATTTAAACTTCAATCGATCACGATCTAAGTTTATAAGAATGCCAAGTGAAGATATTGCTTTATGTTCAGAGCATTATGGGACAAATGAACTGTGTCGTCACTATCCATTACAGAAGCCTGCTGATTGGCTTATGCATGTGAGCTGTACTATTTTTTTGATAAAATAATGGTTATTTATTAACTACTAAAGTTTAATTTCAAAATAATAATATAAATAATAAAAAAGACAACTGAAATAAAATATTTTAAATAAAACTCAATTTTAATTATGTTATTGCCTTGATCGTGCAAAAAGTATATTTAAACATTGCGGGAATTAAGTGTTCTACCGGTTTCGGATTATCGTCTCCAACCGGTGGAGAGCACTTACTGCCTTTGATACTCAAATAGCTATAGATTTATTATTGAATCAACAGGTTTTAAGTAAACGGATATCTTGCAAATGGATGTTTTGCAGAACAATGTTTAATTTAATTTTTATAAGGAATTCAATACTCGACTGGATAAGTGAATTAAGTAAAGAAGTTCTTGGAGAATTCAGCGTTTCAACGTTATAAACAACTTCTTCAGGGTAATATTTATTAGAATTTCAGAAAATTTCAAATTATAAAAATTCATGCAGAAGGTTTTCGTCTTAAGATAAAACAAATTTTAAAATATTCACATTGTTCAATCATTTACAATCAAGTGTGAACAAGCTCATTTGAAGTAATTCCCAAATCCTTGAAATTTTAAGAAGTCGCCTGCTGTTAAAGTCAATATCAGATAATCCAGAAAATATCTGCCTAAAACTTGTGTCTTATAACAATTTATATGACCAGTGGAATTTACAGTAGTTGAGAAACCACAGTTAAGTAGCTACCTACAATAAACAAACCATTGAATATTCGAATATGATTTTATCTTTAACCCTCTTATATTTAACAAGTTTAAGACACTTTTAAGAAATCACCTGTTGGGAGATTCAGGGAAAATAAAACTAGAAATTATTCAAATTACTTGTAAATCATTGATTTCGACAAATTGAAACTGGAATAGTGAAAACAGCTCATTTATAAGTAACTTTAGTATATTCTCCAATTTCAATAATTGGAATAATCGAATTCGGTTATTTCTTCAACTCTTTTATAACAAGATGTAATTCTGTAGATCTGTCAATAGTCTCAATTTTTTTGAATAGACAAAGCGTAAATATTAACATTAATAAACTTCGATTTACATTTAGCAAGATATATTTTTTAAATAATATGTGGCCCGACCGTCGTAAAGGTTGAGTACACCTGCTTTAAATATTAATTTAACTCGTAAAAACATTTTAAATTTATAGTATATTATAGAATTACCGAGGTAAAGTAGTTTTTAATAGTGATAGTAGGAAATAACTGGCAAGCCATTCAGTCCTCTCAGAAGCAGTAAAAACTGTTACTTTGCGCATATTGTTCAATAGTTCATTTGCTGGGTTGCATAAAAATCTTATTTAAAAAAAATTAAAATCTTGTTTTTTTAAATCGGATTTTTTAATTTAAATTAGATTTCTTTAATTTCTTAATTTTTTGTTGAAAAGGTTTAGTATAAATTAACTTTTATCGGTTACAGCGACGAAATTTTTGTTACTGTAACGCATTTCAAAGTAAATTTAACAAAAAATCAAACATTAGCGTAAAATTTTTTAGCGTTATAAATTCAAAATTGTATTTCAAGAAAGTCGTAGTACCTATGTTAAACAGATTTAGCAATTCTTAAAAGTATTGCCACATTTTTATATTACTCACACGATTTTTCCCCCAATTTTCGTATATCTGGAAAGTTAAATAACACTTGCAGGACAAGTGATTTAAATCAATAAGTTTTGTAGAAAAATCAGTGAGAATTAAATCATTGATTTAAATCCAGTGATTTAAATTAATGCAAACCTGTTTGTTTGTTATTTATGTACTCATAAATAAAATTAAAATTAAAACCAAATTCTGACAGTTACTAATGTGTCAATTTGTATAACGGGGACAAACCCAGTTTTTAATAATATAAACAATACAACTACTAACACTAAAAGTGATAGATATTTTTGCAGGTTAGTAAAAACTAATTTCCCCGGTGAAAATAAACAGTTCAAGTAAATTACGGTTTACAAATGAGTAACAAATAATAGTATATTATAATACTAGTGTGGTAAAGCTGAATATTAAAGTACAAGCCTATATACATATACGTTACATACTATTATTTCTACGATCGTGAACTTATATTTATTAAAATCATTTCTTCATAAGAATGCAATTATCTCAATCTGACATTTATCGTCTTTTGTTTCAAATGAAATAAAAAATCATGATATCGTCCCTAAACAGTTGTCATAAAGAGAACAAAATTAGTTTACTTCAAAATCCGAAACATGTCAAGCAAACTGTTTAAACGTTTTCGCTAACGTAAATGAAGAATAATATGGATTTCGAAGAGTGATATTGTCTCAGAAAATATGGTATTTCTTTTCTAATATTTGATTAAATATTTATGGTGCTCAGATATCCACTATCCAGTAGTCTTCGTAAATCATGGTTGTGTGAGTGGCTCCTGTTATCACGTTCCAATTAAAATGTATTTCATTAATAAATGTCACAAAATTTGTAAGCAAACTTCACTGTTTATGTGTACACACTTTAATCTGTGACAAAGCGTGTAGTAGTAAATAAATAAATACTTGTTACTTGTTAATAAATTATTTAAAACCCATTTCTTTGAGAGTACGGTAAGAAATTTTAGAATGCGGCAAGTTTCTTGTCACACTGAGTGTTGCTAAGTGATGTTTTCAACATTCTTTTGAATGTTGATACTGTGACTATTTTATACGATCGTAAAAAATAGCTATATATGCAATAAGTAAGGAAACAAAGGTGGTTATTTTACGCATGCGAAAATTACAAAACGAGACGAAAGCGAGTTTGGTAAGAGCAGATGTTAAATAACCACCAGTTTCCTTGCAGTTTTCATACAATATTTTTTCTACTACTGTTTGAATAAGTACAAAAATGTATTTCAAATTATAAATTTTTGACATTTTGATGACATATACAAAATAAACAATAAAGACAATACACACGATTGCTAAATTTTGTGCATTACTAAGTTACTATAACAAAATTGTTGGTTATAAATAGATAAATGATATATGCAGTTGTCATTGAAATTTTTTTAATTGTAAAATATGAGTCACTGTGAATCTAATAAATGTAATAACTATATTATTAATGTAATATGAAGAAATTGATAAAATTTATTTCAAAGCTGACGTTTCGATTTGACTGAAATCTTGTTCAGGGCGAGAAAAGGTCTTAGAAGTTTGTCATATTCATCACAATAAGGCTTTATTTATAAATAATACATCGTCAAGAGTTAAAACAATAAATAGATAAATACTATAAAATGTATGTACACAAATAATAAAATAAAACAATAAGGAAATAATTTAATCTCAAAAAAACTCTTAACTCGTGTTAATTTATTGGTAGGTGAAACAAGATTAATCTTCTCGCCCTGAAGAAGATTTCAGTGAAATAGAAACGTCGGCTTTGAAAATTTTTTTATCATTTGACTGTCTGTCTGATTATTTCTTCATATTACATCTTACAACAGTAGATCATCAAACTTCCTTCTTTTATATTATTAATATTTGCAAAGATAATAAGAACTAAATATTCTATTTTTGTAGCAGTTAATGTTTCTATTTGTCTACTTTCCAATTTGATTTCGAGTGAAACTAGTGAAATAATGGAATCAATAACCTAACTGAAATTAGAGAAATAAAGAATCTCTTATTAAACGGAATTAGAAAAAAGTATTAACAAATTATACTATTATTTAGAACGTTAAGAACAGGCTGCTGTGAAGGCAATCCTATAAAAGTTGAGACAGAGCAGTACACGCATAAAAAATGGAGCCCCGGGTGTGGGGGAGCGGTGAACGCGGAAGCTACCCCGCAGGGCCACCTAACGGGACCGCACCACTGGCCCAGCGACAAATGGATCATCTGGCCGCCGCAACATCGCAAACTAAACAGTTTTTTGCGGGGAGTTTTTTAATAATTCGCACCCGCACGTGGTGGGTATCGAGTTCGGCACGTGCGCAAATATGTGCGACCAGGATGCTCTTTGTTGAGCCACGCTTCCTACTTCTGCTACAATTCTTATTTATTATTTCATACAAACCCGGAACTTCTTTAGGCGCAACATTCAATCAAAATTGGCAACACATGTTGTAGGTGGAATAGGTAAAAAATTGATAAAAGGTCCTTATACTTACAACTGAAGATGATCGAAAATTACATCTCTTTTCATGTAATAGTTGCATATGTCATTCTCTTCTGTTCACTTATATATAATTGAAGGGACCTAATATGTTTAACATGTAAAACGAACAATAAACTGTGATCAACAGTGACTGGTTTGAGTATCCTCCTCCCCTCTTTAGACAGGCAAGTTCTTTAATTTCCAAAATAATAACTAAATCTAGAATGCACTTGCTTCTCATATACACAGATATCATTTATTTGATTTGGAGCAGAATTGTCCAGAACAAAGTATTTGCCAAAATATTGTTGTAGAATCACAAATGCGTAATTTAAATTGAACATTATATTCCCGTCAGTGCAAATGAATTTCTGAAAGAATTTAATGCTGATATTTATGTATTATTAAATAAATTATTAACAATACTAATAACGTTACCTGCAATTATAACTAAGTACGGCTGAACATAGCTTCTTTATATAAAGAAAATGAAAATTCCGATTCGAAAGAAGCTTTGATCCGATTAATATCGACGAAAAAAAATTGATTATAACATTATAAGTTTAATTATTCTTTATTCTTTTGGACGTATATTTTTAATTTTTAATAATTTAATAATTTTGTTCGAATTAATAAATATTGTGTTTAACATTATCATATCATATATTTTATTGTTTATCATTATAGAAAAAAATGGTAATTCGCCCCACCCTAGGAAAGTTTCTGAATCCGCCGAACTATCTCTAAAACTCGTATATCGCTCCAATTAAATATAAATAAGAAAAATGTCAGTATCGTTTAAATCTTCATTTAGCGATTTAACGATAAATTTGAAACATTGTTATAAATCTGAAAATGTCATTTTTTAAGTATTTGTTTAAAAATAAAATTAAAACTTACTAACAAAATATCTTCAATATTATTGGCAATTTTGTTATTATTATAAATAAATTGTAAAAAATGGATTGTGAACTGCGGAATTAATTTGTAGGTAAAATTTGGGCTTTATAGTTCTATCTGGTTCGATTTATTTATCGTTACCATTAGGGTGATCCTTTAGAGATGTATATAGTAAAAATTTAAATACGATTGGTAAGAAAGTACTAATTTATACAGGATGACCAATGAAACTGTTTAAGCATGGGGATGTCGAGAACTATAAGCGATACAAAGCCGTTTAAATTAGACAAAAGTTGCATCAAACGGGGGTCATTTCATACATTTTTTTATTTTTCCCAAAAAAGGATAACTGACTAGATATAAACAAAAATGTAAATTTTTAATTAAAAAGAGTTTTTTTTCTCTTTTCATCGACATAAAATACAAGCAAATTAAAAATAAAATAAAAGTATTTTATATCGGAAGATATAAAATATGCATGTATTTTATATCATTGAACCAGCCTACTTTGAGGCTCTTATGAAAATTGAAAGTTGGTACCAATTTCTCGAAAACGGTATGAGAAATAAAAATTTTGAGTACTGCAGCGAATTCGTCGTCAAAAAGTGCCGGAATAATGTGCAAAGTAAAAAAAAATTATATAGAAATAAAAAAGGTATAAGCGTAAAACGAAAATTAAAACATTTACGTTTTTATTTATATCTAGTCATTTTATGCATTTTTTGGGAAAAAAAATATCCCAACATAAGGCAACTTTTGTTTAATTTAACAGACTTCTTATAGTTCCCGAGAAGACCATTCTTAAACAGTTTCATTGGTCTCCTTGTAGAAAACCATAAAATAAAAAAATATATCTAATGCTACCTTCTTCCGCGTAATGATAAATACAACAAAGCAAGTAACTAAGAAACGAATTACAACATATTTAATATAGGAAGCCATGCTTTTCTAATTTCCATTCGTCGTTGTGATTGAGATTAATATTCTAGTTTTAAATATTTCAATGGCTTCTTTAATTAATTTTGAATTAAAAGATGTAGATGTAGAAATAATTTTCGTGTCGTGCAATATTATTTTTATTAATTTAAAAATATCTAAAAGTAATTCTAATTTTGACGCACATTATTTTTACAAAGTATCGCAGTATATCTCATCTTATCTCAATTGGTCACTTATATTGACTTCTTTTTGTCACATCTAAGCTGAGATAAAGTGAGAAGAACTGTTGTCCATGTTGTCCAGTTACCTCGAAAGTTTGTGTTTGCTGAGTTCTTAATCTGAGGTGAAGAATGGTCAATATTAAAGATATTGTGTTACTAAATTTTAATTATATTTATAAACAAATAGTTAAAAAGAGAACATTTTAAATGTATAACAATATTTTAAAAATATCGTTAAAAGCAGTTGTTAAGATGTAAATGATACTGACATTACTTTCTTATTACATCTAGTTCGAAGGATAGTACAGATTTTCAAAGATGATTGAGAAGCTGACCACAATTATCGTTCTTTTTACTAGACAAAACTCTCAATTAAGCTCACTTTAAAATGACATGAGATTAGGCGGATGACATTAACAATGCTACTATATTATACCTGGAAACATTTACGATAATCCTCTGTTAATGGCTTCCAAACGTTAAATCCAAAATTTCTGTACTACATTACACACTTCATACAATAAAATTTATTGCGAATTAAGAAAATCTAATGTATTTTAAAGAATTCTACAATAGTATTACTTCATAGGTACATTTATCAAATTTAACTACAATCTCTTTTATTAAAACTTCTTTACAAGAAGCATAAGAAAACTAATTTTATGTTATGTCGGTTACTTTAAAGGAAACTAATTTAACAATTTTATAAATAATTGCTACACAACATGAAAAAAAGATATTTTTGAAGTAAAAAGTTTTTGATCTTCAAGTGTAATATCACTTGTGGTTGACAATTGTAGTTAAAATCTAATCAACTCTAACACAAGGCGTGTAATTACAAAATTTCAATCTTTTTAGTGAGCGTATAAATGATCCATCTCACACACGTTTACATTCTCCACAGATATAACACAAATAATATAATTGAATTGTTGGGATTTTAATACGTGTTTATATCATAAAATCTTGCTTATATACCTTCTTATAACAAAGAATGATTATAATGTGGGATGTATAAATCAATTTTTTATGCAACAATCGTCGAATGATAACTCGACCACTACGACTGCATTTACAAAAGCGTTCATGAAACACAAGTAATTAAAGGTGATATTGATTTCAGCTGTTTTTGTTTTGTCGTAAGGTCAAAAACCGAATTTCCGGAAAGATTCTTAAGAAGTTGTTCTGAAGTGAAGAATAAAGTAATGAAAGCTGTAAATTTATTTCGTTTTCATTTCATAACAATGAAATGTGATGAAAGTATAGTAGGCATCAATAAAAGTTAATAGATTAATAATAACATCTTCATCGAATTTATAAGAAATAGAAACGAATCTTTTTATATTTTATTATGTGATATGCATTATATGTACTTATCGGTGATTAGGACGATAATAATTTAATTTACAATTTAGAGTAGCTTCTTTAAAAAGAATATAATGTCAGATTAATTTGAACACTTTATTTTCTATTTTATTTCATACAAAGTAAATGAATAATGTGTTTAAGTTATCGGATTGATAGGGTAGTGTTGTAATATATGGTGTTCGCATGAATTGGCTCGGTATGAATTGCACCCCGCGAGCTGGCGTGACGTCACGGGTGAATGACTCGGTGACGTCACGCTAGTTCAATGGCAAATCTCGACCCAGATCTTGGCGTTGGCCGCGGCCAGCAGCGCAGCACCGGCGTCGAGCTGCCGAGAGGCTGCGGCTGGCTCGGCGTCCCCATGTAAATGACCGCGCTCCGCTCGATCAACGCGGCAGAGGCAGCATTGGTTGCGGGTCGCTGACCGCTGCGAGCCCTGACCTACTAACTTCGCGAGGTCGTTGCTCCGCCATTCTAGTTTCCCAGCTCTTTCGGTCACTGCGAGTTGCATAAACCCAGCTCCGTCAATGGCCCTAGACCTAGTTCGGCCGAGTCAACGGCCGCGGAGTTCGCGGATCCGCGGATCTCGCGGCCCAGAGTTCGAGGTTCGATGACTCCGCGCGACGCTTCCGGGTGGTCGGCCGGCGTGCAGATGTAGGTCGGGTCAGCATCGGCACATGTGCACACGCTGCTTTCCGCATTTTTACGTGCGAAGCGGCGAGCAGGGCGCGCGGGCCGGGGTGCGCGGCCAGTCTCGAGGCTGATGGCCGACCTAGAGCCGCGGTCAGTGTGCGACTGCCCCGCCGGTTCACTGGGGTAAGGGTGACTGCCCGCCAGCCCGGCCCTCAGCGGAGGCCGTTCAACTCGACCCATCATCACCACTACCAGCACAGCTCTCTTGCTTTATACTGTTTTAGGGTACTTTAATTACCAAGCGCAGGCCTCATGCTTGTTGCTGAGTGTTGCTGTTGCAGATATGATGCGGACTTTCACCGCTTTCTCGCTCGCGTCTTCCGGGAAAGTGAGCAAAGCCCGTTCGCGACTTGGAAGCATCAAGTGGCGGAGATTTAGGAAGTGTTGTTGTTATTGTTGTGGGCCGGGGAGGGATGGAGGACCGGGCGATCCAGCGACCTAGCGGCCCAGCGGCCCAGCGCGTCGCCTCCCACTCCAGCTAGTGCGGGATGTGGCCGTATGGCGCTGTGAGCAGCACATTTAAGCGAGCGGCCGCCGAGCCTCCGCTCATTGCCTTGCCGTGCAGTTGCCGCGAAGCTGCCAGCCCGAGTCCAGCGCAACATTCGCGAACGTCAGTTTCAGTCAGCGCAGTTCGCTCACCCGACAGCATCGAGTTTCATATTCGGCTCCGGCTCCGGCACTGTGACTTATCAGCATGGACGGTCTCGACCCTACCGGGCTGTACTGATACTGATAACGTGCAAGTGTCATCGAACGCGACAACTGTCAGCCGCGCATTATCTCCGAGGCCATGGACGGTGAGCAGTTGGATCCCACCGGCCTGTACTGACACTCAGTGAACCTCAGTGTACGTGTTGCTGCCGCTGTATAGTATTAGTGCTCTTGCTCTCGAGTCCGACCAGTCCCAGCCAGAACCCACCATGAACCGAGGAGGCCAGAAAGGGCTGGACCCCACGGGCCTGTACTAGCCAGCATGAGACACCGCGACGGAGGCGACGGGGGTCGCCAGGAGACGTCGAGTTGCAGGCGCAGGAGATCGCAGCAGCAAGGTGAGTCGGTCGGTTTGACTTCCGTGATATCTTCCGGTACAGTATCTCTCCGTCAGCTGGGCCGGCACGCAGGTTGTTGAACTCCGGCCCAGTGTTTGGCCGGAGCGCTGAGCCCGCGTGATTCCTGCGCTAGCGCTGCTCGAGCCCGAAATACCTGTCACCCGACACCCACCTCACACCCTCCCATCCACCGCATCCGTGCATGTCCACCGGCAAATAAGATGCAGTTAGAATGTCGACTAGTGACATTTAGCTAGTTAAAAATCAAAGGTCGCGTGGCGATGGCAATGCAGTGTGTATGGTTGTTTCCGGAAAGTGCAGCACGGCAGCGAGATAGGCTCGCTGCTCCAGCTCAGCTCCAGCCGTCAAGGTCCGGCCTCTCTAAGCGCCGCGGGGCTGGCTCTGGCACACTGTGGTTCCGCGACTCATGTTGTGTTTGCTTGCAGGGTGACCACTAACCAGCCGACAGCCACACTGCCACATCTCACCGGCTAGCCACTGCCCCCGCCCTAGTTACCATCCCGACGTGCTACGCATCGTATGGAATGACGAGCTATTACAAGACTGATAACATTGTTGACGCTATTGTTATTTTTAAATTATATATTATGTATATGATATTAAGTTTAAGTTCCTGTCCGATTGACAATCGACGACGTATCCGTCCATTACTTTGATGCGTCGTTATCTCATTTTTATTATTATTTTTACTATTATTATTATTATAAATTAATTTTATTTCGATACTAAACGATGTATATTGTTTGTGTATAAATGATGGCAACATACGCCAGCTGTCCATGTATGCCTTTACTGTACTTCAATATATTATAAATTAAGATATTTAACATAATCCGAGTTTGTTTATTTGTGTGTATGGTGTGTGAGAGATGGGATGCACAGGTTGTTGGCAGCTGATGCGCTGCTGCGCTGCCGATTAGGGCTGCGAGGCGGCCGCACAAGGCTCGCCAAGGTCGGGGGTCGTCTGTCGGCGACGGCGGTGACACGTGCTCGGCCAGACTCGCTCGCATGCCGCACCATATTTGACATTTGATAGTCGACTGAAAACTGCACTTACTAATTTGGTTTCAAGCCAAATTCGATACACATTCCGTGGTTGGAAAAAAATCAGAGCAATAAAAGGGTTTATTCGTTGGTCTTGGCATGACTAAATAAGAAACCGGCCGGCACATGCCCAAGCAAGGCAGCGGCCGCTGCGCGTCTGACAGCCGCTTTTTATCTTGTGCAGATGCACAAAGGGAGTGGATTTGCGAGTGCGTGACCCGCTAACCCCGTGGCGAGCGGGCCCGAGCCGAGCCGACGCGGGCCGAGCAGGCGCGAAGGGTTAGAGAACCCTTACCTTGCCCAACCCCGTGTGGGGCGCAGGTACCGTTAGGGGTGCGTGAGAGCGGCCGGTCCTTCCGCATTCCACCGCGGCCCGGCGAATGGGTTAGGTAAGGGCAGATGAGCGAGCGAGTTCGGCTTGGCCCGGCCACGCGGGTCAACGCCCGGCCCCCGCCCTCTGCCCACCCCCTACCCTCCGCGCGCTCCGTTTTTTAACGCGCTGCTGTTTTTTTCTCCTCTCGCAGCGCTCGCATCCCATCCGCTGCCGAGGGTGTTCGGCGGCCAGGTGGTTTGGGGTTCGTTTCGCACCGCGCTCCTACAATGCAGCCACGACATTTCCTTGTTTGCCCGCTCATCAATTTCGGATCAGATAACCATTGTATAGCAACTTATAATGCCCCTCTGCACTAATGGCATTCACATGATCGAACCAGCGCTACACGGAAATTCACATTCACCTATGCAACAGCTATCATCGATCCATCAACATAAAAAAACTTCTAAAGAAATACATTTCCTTATTCACTCATACCAAAATTTTTCAACATTCTACTTAAATGTCAATTATGTAATTTTTGTTGAACGATACTATCAATAAAATGATGAATATTTAAAAAAATTAGACCAAATTACTTTATCCAATTTTGTCAATTAAAAAATCAAACTATGTATTAATTTTCTGATTTATTAAATTATTAATATTTTCTTATATTTTAGTATCAGTAAATACATTTAATAATTACATGGTTAAATTTACTTATATTTTCAATAATTTCTTTGTCCATTTCTCTGAATATAAATCGTGGATTACGAAGGTCGCGAACTTGGCCGACTTATTGGTAAATTTAATATAATAACATTAATAATAATAACAATAATATTTTGAAACAACTGTCTACTTTTTCTAATAATAAATAACAAACAAACCATACACATTTTTTAAAAATAAGTACATTTTCAAAATGCTATAAAATACAATGACCCTTGAATTTGAATTTTGAATTTGATGTTCTGTCTATAGTTTGATTATCAAAAGAAATGTAGCTTTGCAAAATATTCTTTATCAGTATCGTAACTAAAAACATGCATTGAATTTTTTCAAATAATTTGTTAATTAATTGAAGTAACAAAGAAAAATATTTAAAATTTTAAAAAGTTCAGTTAGAAAACTGAAATGATTGAGAATAAAAATTAATAATAAAAAATCTGTAGTTATAGGAATTTAGAAATTGTAAAATTTAAGATTAACGTTAGTGGTGACAAAAATAATATCGTATTATTCATAAAATTATTGTATTTTCAAATTTTCATGTTGATATTAAATATTGTTTTCAAAATGCTGTCAATACATCTATTTTCAGTTTACTACCTACACAATTTAAAATTTGTTTTACCAATTGTTTAACGTTTCAAAATAACAACTAGTACCTTTATAACTTCTGTTTTCTATTTTTTATTTTTATAAATACTACTACATAAAAATAAAATAACACAAATAATTTTCTGAGCCCAATGCGGGTACGAAAGTAATTTAGTTTTCTGTAAATTAATTAATGTATTTTAAAAATTTTTTATTATTAGTAAAATGCTGTTTTGAAATGTGCCAAAACATCTATTTCCAGGTTAGTGTACAATATGAAAACTTCCATGTGAGTATGTTTTGAAAATGAAACAAAATAATGACAATGAATAAACACCCAAATAACAATTGAAAAAGAAATAGAACATGAATGATAGAGGCTGTCCTTGCGTATGTAGATCGTGTGCATGTAGTTAGACATATTTCGTTGCTGGTGACGAAATAAAAAGTTCCTTCCTTGTTGGCCAAGGTCGCGTATGTTTATATCTGATCCAGAAGTCTTATTTATTGCCGCATGCATCAATAATGCGTGTTACGCGCTCACGTTGCGAGATTCTACGCCGATGGAAACCTTTGAATTTGTAGAAATTTGCAACTTGCATGTTCGTCAGGTAGTAAATTATTTAATAGCTGTAAGGTAAATGACCTTGACGAAATGATATTTAGATAGTTAATACGTAGAGCTGCATTTCGGATAATGTTATTTTGAAATTCTCAATTATTTGGTGAGGGCCACATTGGAGGACACACTTTGCATAACGCAAACCATACACGTTCATTACAAATTGATTTGAAACAGAATTGAGTTTTTTATTCAAGGCAACGGTAAGATTAGAAATGAGTAATAACTCTTTCGATTACGGGAAGAGATTGATACATAAAAATTGTTTTTCCCTTGTACTTATACTGTCACTAAATATTTCATCCATAGTTAATTCTTACCAGACAAGTAAGTAATCTATAATATTTATCTACAGCAATTTCACAAGCATTTCTAATAACATAAAAACTGTAAGTAAATAATAATATAGCAATGTTCCCTCCCGGTTGAGCATAATTTTGGAGACTGGTAAAACACTGTTCGCAATACGTATTATTTTTTATGCACGAGCGGCGCAATAACAAATTTAAAATATATTTGTCATGTCGGAGAGTAAATTAAAAAAAATAAAGCTTAACTTACAGGCAGAGCCAAAATATACTTGGAATGTACAAACATCTTAAGATCATCGGAAATTATTAATCTGTATTATTAATATCATTATATTACTCACTGTATTTTTATTTTACAATAGCTGTAAGTACTTGCTTATTTTTTAATAAATTGTTACATACATATATATACGTAGATACCTATTTTGAGAACATGTTTTTATAATCATTTTATACCTCGTGTTATAATGATATGAGCTTATAAATTTATACAATTAGTTCACTTTACAAAATCAAAAATTAATTTTTAACAATATAGTTAAGTCAGTTAATTAACATAACCTTAAAATTAAGAATAAAATGTTTGCAAGTTTTCAAGATTAAAAATTCAAAAATAAAATCTGTTAGCTAAATCAGTATATAAACTAAACAATTTGTATTCATTTGCACAATAAAAATTGCAACAAATACATTAATTAATATTATTGCACACTAAAAGATACTAAGTATTAGAGCTAAAAATAATCCGTATTATAAATACAAAACAAGTTGCAAAAAAATTTTATAACACGACGTTTCCAATGTGAACATTAATGGAAAAGTTATGGTTCGTAATGATTTAGATCTTAATTTGTTAAACAAAATCGAAAATTTTTATGAAAATGCAAAACAGAGGCTTAGCCAAGGGGGTGTTCAGTAAGCCCCGCCCCCTTCTTAAGCAAAATAAAACATTCTACCTAACCTACATATCTTCTAAGAAAAATTATTAAAAAATATTTGTTTTTAAAATTCATGAAATTAATAATAACATATTTTCTAATTACATGTATATTTACCTATACTTTTACCAACTGCCTTGCGCCTTGGTGTAAGTATATTAGAAATTATAGGTTTAAATTTTCAGTAAATTCTTGTCAATAAAATAAAGATCTAAATAAAACTTATAATTTAAGATTATTTTTTATCAATGTTCCTATTGGAAAATTGTCTAGTTCTACGACTCTGCACTAAAATGCAAGTAAAATTGTCAGGCAAATACCTTAGATCATTGACGTCCTGATCCATCTAGAAATGCTATGCTAAGGATAATGATTTTTTAAATAATATTTTAAAGGTGATAAAACTGTTCTAAATGTATAAATTATTTAATTAATCATAATTTATTTTTTTAGCAAAATTTATTTTAATCATTTAAAGTTATTGTGCACATCCTTATTTATTTAATTTATATTTTAATAGAAATGCAATTTAATTGTTATTGCATTTTAATAATTTTCCTTGAGAGAATTTGCATAATAATAATAAGTAATAGTGTTGGTATATCCGCGTCAGAATCACCTAAACTTGTTGCCGGCTTGTTTTCTACTTTCTACACTTAGTTACATTAAGGTAGGTCGTAATTCGTTCACCGTTGAAAGTCAAGACTCTCTCATTAAATACAGAAAGAAAGGTATTTGTACTTTCACTCAAACTTGATTCTGATCTCTGCTTCGTTCATTCACTGGACTTCCACACACTTTTTCCTTCCTTACGGTAGATTCTTTCCCAAAACTTTGACAAGTGAATATCCATATCGATGTCATCATATGGCTTGCAAATAATTTGATTAATTAATAAATATATTATTACAGATTATAACCCATTTCTGGGTTTTGTATCGCAAATAATTTGAAACAAATAAAAACAAATAAATATTTAACGGATTATTATTGATCCAATACCTTATAAATTGACATTTGTAACAAATATAAAGAAAGTAATTTACTGCAGATACTTTGATACAGTGCAATAACCAGGGAATTTAAATATTTAGTTCCTAGTGAATTAATAGCATATTGTTTTAAGAGTAAAAGTGATACTTTGTTTAGCGCGTGTGAATAAATAAATAACTGAATAACATATTCTATTATTTTTCTTCAAGCGTAGATATTTTAAAAAAATAATATACTACTTGGTGTTCAATTTGTAGGTTATCAATTTGAATCTGTCAGTTGACAGTGTTATAGTGACAATTAGGACGATATTAAAGATTTTTATTGTACAAGTTATTTCTTATTCGCTGATACTACGTAGTTCCTAAGAATTCTTATTTATTTTACTTTTACTCCGGCACCGTAAAAGTTAAAATTTCTACTCGGGCGGCGTAGAAATTATTTTTCAATCTTGTGTGTCACGTTACAAAAGATGTCAGTTTTATGACGTTTAAAGAAAAGTAATACTAATTTGTTTAAAACCATGTGTTAGACGAAAATATAAACATTTCGTTTTATATTTTGTAACCCGGAAAAACCTTTCGGAAACTTTTTAATATGCCTTGTAGTTTCCATTTTCGCAATACGTTAGAAGCATAATAAAACAATAGAATATAAATCATCAAAAGATTGGAATATTGAATTGGTGCTGTTTTTTCTAGAGATTTCTTTTAATCTGGGAAATTTTGATACAGAAATAATTTTAATCATTTTCCCGTCTTTTATTTGACGAAAAATCAGATGAATCACATTGATGAAAAAATTGGTAATTGCAAATTTCCAAATCGGAATTACGCAAAGTAATACTCGATCATATGACTAAGCAAATAATATTTATTTCTGACTTTTATCAACTTGTTAACCACAATTGTAAAGAAATGTAAATTTTATTATTTATCGATTTGTAATGGAAAAACTTGTAAATTATAATAATCTGTTTATGTATGCAAGATATTTAATAAATTTTGTTGAAAAAAACTACAGAATCGATAGACACAATCTATAGTACTAGAGAAATACAGATGATATTTACTGAATACATTTACATATTTCTATTTACGCATGTTCTACAATAGGTCAAGGTTAATAAAAAAACTAATATAATATTTCAGGAGATTTTTTTACGATTGATTTGAAATGGTCGAGATAAAATGTCATATGATCGGCATATATTCAGAAGAATATAAATTAACACGATTTGTCCCGTTGTTTCCACCATTTTTAATTAGGTCTACATATATACATATTTTCTTTCAGTTATACAACATGCATATTTACAGTTAATTGTTAAATATTCATATTGTGATAATATAATACGGGTTAGATTTTTCTTTTAAAAATTGCTATCTTTGTAGGTTATGCGGTTGGTTAGGATTTTCCAAATATTTACGGCGTCTCGTCTGCAAGAAACACTGACCACACAAAATGTTTTAATAATTATCTACCATCATATTTAAATTAATTTTTTCAATAAAGATTTAATATATGAATATTTATTGTCTTACTGAACATTTTTATTTTTATATAACATATATATATATATAACTCACAACGTTAAATTTCTTCTATGTCTCGACTATTTTAAAAGGAATTAGGTAGCATTATTTTAAGACAGTATACTTTACAAGTACAATTACTATAGGAGACATACATTACAGAAATTCAAAACTCTTCAGACAAGCCAGTATATATTTTTTTGTTTTTTTTTTGGTTGTTTTGTGAATTGAACCTTAGATTTTAAAGTCAGTTTCGAGTTGAAGCACGCTAAGCAGTCAACCACTACAAGTTGTAATTGTTTCCTGTTGAATTAAAAATAAAAAATGGATGGAATATTTTTCGAAACAGTCAAATTGTTTGTGTATATCAAAAATAAAAATGTGATATACCTATTTGTTTATTAATATAAAAAAAGAGAAAGAAGATATTGTTTGTTTGTATTTAAGACACTATTATTTGTTGATATTAATTTCAATACCTAATTAAAACAAAATAGGTTTTTTCTTTCTCCAAAGTTTACTTACCAAAATCATCGCCCATAAATCCAAAACCCGAATTCGAGTTCCGTTGAGTCAAATTTTTCCAACTATTAACCCCATAAAAATAATTTTGTTGTGTACTCACTACGTCAGCTAAAGATTCCATGAGAAGATGTCTGGTAAATGGTCTTTTCGGAATAAATGTACTTTTACCTATATCTCCGATAAAGCATACACCCAGCAATATGTAATACGGTTAATAAGTGGTGAGTGATATATTTACATTTTTATATTTATAATAAAGTTAATAGTGTAGTGGGTGGAATGACCGGCAGTTGTTCTGACAACTCGAATTCGAATCACGTCCTCACGAATGACCGGGAACTTTCGATTGCTAAATACCCTCTTCGGTATAATATATCATTAGCGATATTGTTAGTGATAAAGCAAGTTAGAACCTCCCTAATTGTAAATATTCCGTGGATGTTATTTTTATATAATAATAATAATAATAATAATAATAATAATAAAATCCTATCATTCCATTAGAACCTAGATGATAAATCTACAGGTTTCTAGACAATTTTACTTGAATTTTAATGATAGAGGTTGTCAGTCTATAGCTTATGCAAGAGTCCTACAACTTATAGTTATTTAAATTTGATTAAAGATTGGAGATCAACATGAATAAGAGAAGTGGAAGAAGACCTAAAAGAAGCCGAAATTAACAACCGGGAGACTAAATCAAGAGATAAATAATATTTAAGGAACAGCGAAGAAAATTGATCAACGTCAATAAAAATAGTATCTCAGAAAGCTTCTAAGAAAATGGCGCAAGTCCAAGGAGATGTTAAGCCACTGTCAGTGGTTCTTTGAGACAATTTGCTCCGGGGAGGTATTTCTGAAGACCGGGGGAGCAAAAGTAAATTAACTTATACTTATGAAAACAGTACTACTTTTAATTAAATTTGCATTATACACTAGTGATGGCGAGCCTATGACACGCAAGTCAAAAGTGACACACGAAGACATTTTGGGTGACATACATCGTTTAAGGACAGTCTTCGCATTTTCTTCTAAGTCCTTTTGTGAGACCTTAATGAGACTGATGAAGTTAGTAACATTTGCTTGAGTTTAAATTGTATGAAGTACGAATCTTCAACTGAAGATTTAGCAAATTCAATTAAGTATCAAAAAGGTCACTAATGAAATAAATAAATACAAAAAAATATAACAGTTTTTAAGGCTACGAATATCACAAAATTATAGATATTTCTAGATGTGATACCGGACATCTGAGATAAGATACGTCCTTTCCGAATTTGACAAATCGAGCTGAAAGATTCGTCATCTCTGCAATACGCCGAGGAGATAGAGTGTAATTTCATATGTTTATATTTGAATATTATCAATTTCTAAATTATTTTTAATTATCTGTAATTCTTTCTGGGGGGTCTGAAAGAAACACAGGCCACTGTATATATAAAGATTGTAGAGGCTGGGATTTGAACCTCAGATCTCACACTGAGTCAACCAGTTCAGTTGTCTGATCGTGTAGATAAGCAACGTAGCCCACTCTGTCCAATTGGATGGGTTACCGCACAATGGCTCGGTATCTGTTGACTTTGTCACGAAACTAACTACTCAGTTATTTGTGGCTCTGTTGCCTTGTTCCACATAGGAATGTTGTGCCACAGATGATTTTACAGTACACTCAGTTCCACTCGGAGCGCACTAGCCAAGTGATCCACCGCTGTCCGTTTATATAATAATAGTATTAACTAATCCATTTTTTATAATTTTGTATATTACAAAAACTTTCTTGCTTATGGAGAAAAAAAGAAACTTTACATTGTTGATGGAGACAAACAACCATACCGTGGCCGGGATTCGAACCCGGGACCCTGGTATATGTAACCGCTGTGTTCCTACTATTCCACCGTGGCCGATGATATATTTATAGTGTTGTTTATTCCTTTAAATTTGATGGAAGAAATCTGTGCATGGAAATGGTTTGTGATGTGCAGTGAAGTTGGTACGACGAGTGTTTTTTAGGAATATTTTAAAGATGTGACATCTCTGTTAACCCGATATAGAAAGCGAATGTGACAGCACTTGAGTATTAAAAGTCAGCACACGAAATGCTCTGAAACTAAGCATTGTTGTCTCCCTTCTTAGAACGCACAATTAAAAAGAGCACCGTATTGTGCTATATATGGTTCATATTACAAAAATAGCGTTCGGGCATTTAATAGAACATATATCTTGCGCTGGACGAGCGTTGACAGTTGCAGTGGACCAATCGCGAACCCGCCTTTTTCATGCGACCTTTATAGGTGAGTCGGAGTCGCTGCTCACTGTCGAGTGCTCACCGGCTCAAATTTGTATTAAGGCGCAGAGACTTATAAAGAAACCAGCCACTTCAACACTACGCGTACTCTCTAATTTCCAAGCAAATCAACTGTTAATAAGGCCGTTACATTCAAACAATTAAACGCAATGTACGATCTTGCTAATAAAGACAGAGCAATAACAAAACAGAAAAAAAAACAGTGCGTAACTAAATAATACATATAATATATGTGACCAGCATATTATTCCACGCTTCACGCCCTACAATTTATTTATATTGTTTATACATATTTTAAAATTAAAAATGATCATTTTCAATATAAAATTTAAGATTTATTTTCGCATCTTAGCTATTTCTAATTATAATTAAATTTTAAAAAAAATATAAGTATTACATGATAAATTTTCTGAATTATTTAAAAATCCTTATTTTAAGAAAGTTAGGCCCCATATCTTGAGAACCACTAGTTTAAAATAAATTGTTTGGCTCATTTTAATAGTCTTGTAATATGGCAAAAAATTGCTAATTTAATCAACTTCGTATCTCTCATAGTTCTCGAGATAGGGATAGTGAGAAGCTTATAGAAACACCCTGTATAATAAAACTGATGCGTTGGTTTATTTATTTAATTATAATTTTTTGTTCCTGACATATTTGCCCTTAAAGTTTTATGTCAAAAAAGGTTGTTTTTTATTTTACCGTATACTCCAAAAATGGGTAAGAATAAAATTTCAACTACTGTATCATTGATTCTATAGGAAAAAGTGTATAAAGAAATGATTTATACATATATATTCTTAGAAAAGATTTGATAAAATCTAAGAAAATTAAAAAAAAACATAATTTTAGAATTTCGACATGGATTTTTTTCCCAGCATTTTTCCTTTTGTGAACTTACGTAAATATTGAGACGCTGATTTCAAATTTAGAAAGAGTGACATTCAAGTTTTAATTGAAGAAGTGAATTTTTATTTCTTTACTGACCTATCATATAAACAGACAATAATTATATGTACCGGATACTTCTTTTTATTTAAAAATTATGAAAATTTGAATAAGCAAATTGTAGGGTAGAAGGTTATGTATTAGCTACACATATATAAAAAAAAAATAATACTTGCTGAATTTGAAGATAGAAGTTGGTATCTAGCAGTTATAAAAAGTTATGTTTATAGATACTAAAATTTTGAAAGAGTGCAACATGTTTCTTTCAAAACGTCATTCGTAGTTTTTCTATTATTTAAATAATCCTACGCGCCCATAAATAATGTAGTAATTAACACCTCAAGATTTTTAATTCAGACATTTTTGCATTTACATATTTATTATAAATTTATTATATGCAACTTGTAGAAAAATGTTAATGTCCTACAACCATACCAATCTATTTCTTTTCTCGGTTTGTAATAACTTTGGATGCTGCATTTCATTAAAAATAAAAAGGAACAAGTAAGTAACGATGTATGAACAGAAAAATTGAACCCGTAACACTTTTTTTCTTTTAATCTAGATCAACTGCTCCTCTATTAAGATCATATTACAATCGAATGAAGGTTCCAATGAGGCATCAAATAGATTCGAATCCACAACACCGAGATTTCGAAGCTTACCAATAACTCAACGGTATTGACTATTTATTATTTTTGTTCCTTGAATTTTGAATTTGCTTGCAATTTTGATTCAATTCCACGAATATCACTAAAAAATTAAGAATATGACTAAATATAAAATTTGAGATAACAGCTCATGAAAGTGCAAAAATGAAATCAGTTTAGTGATTTAAGTGTAGAATTTGATCTATTAATTTTATTTGAAATATATTTGCATAAAAATACGATTTATTAGAAAAGTGTTTCATAAAATAGCATATTGTGTTATTAAGAGTAAAAGTGATACTTTGTGTAGTAAGCGTGGAAGTTTTGCACGACGAGTGAGGCACACAAAGACACTTTTACTCTGAATGACAAATATGATTTTTTTCATATGTAGATATTAAAAAAAAATTACTACTTGACGGTCAATTTGTAGGTTATTAATTTAAATCTGTCATTTGTAGATGATTTTTAGTAACTTTGTTCTTAGATTATCTACTTTTATAGTTACATTTAGGGCGACATTACAGGTTTGTATTGTACAAGTTTTATCGACGAAGTTAAACAAATTTATTAATGCACGCTTTTTCCCCAAATTTTCTTTTACCTGTATTGTTAATAAGAATTGCTGAAAAAATGATTTAAATCAATAATTTAAAAAAATGATGATGCAACCCAGTCTATTTAAAAAAAAACTAAATTTTTGCCCAGCAGAGGGTCATCTCATAAAGACCAATTTTAAGTGTGAAATAATTAGTAAATAATTGACTTTGGTTATATTCAAATTAATGTTTTTTAAAGTTAGTGAATTTATGATTAAATATTTGACATTCACACTAATAATATGCACCATACATCGAAATGTCCTTAAACACACAAATTATTCAATAACTGAATGGAAATATTTCGATACTGTTACATACATAGATAAGTTAATACCGTTCCTTCGAAAGTGATAGAAAAAACCGTAATTTTAAGGTTAAAATACTTTTATCAGTTGAGGAACCATATTAGAATGTAATCAATAACTGTTCTAAATTTCCTCTAATATCAACTCATAATAATTAACATATCTCGAACAATTTACTGGTTTTTACACCTGACTTTATTTTGTTGTTATCTAGGATTTGTTACGCAGAAAGTATTTGAAATTTTTATGGTTTTTAGGTCACATGTGAATCAGTCACACAATTCCTTCATTAGCCACAACAATGCGACATTTGAAAAACAATTTTTGTTTTAGCACTAACAATCAATCATACTCAAGTACGCAACTTTCGCTTTCGTAGCGTAGTAAAAAATATGAAACTTTCTTCAGCAGCTTATATGACAATAGATAATAAAATAATGCAACTCAGAGAATAGAGCCCTAGTAGGCGAAAAGCGAAAAGATTCCTTTATCTGTGTTCGATATCAAGGACCGTGTTATTTCCGTATTTACCTGGCCAACAATAAACAGCTACCAATCTGACAGCGGCAGTCTCGGATTCAACAAGTGTACATCAGGGACCCTCGCAACATTAATCAAAAAGGTGAAGCGGATGATACCATGGCCTCAAATTCCCATAGATTCGTATCATTCTTGGAGAACAAATAATCACTTTTTACCGAAAGACACATATACAGATGTAATAAAAATAGATACATTAAATTTAACGAGATATAGCAAAAAGGTGAAGCGAATTATACCATTGCTTCAAATTCCCGTAAACTACTCTTTGAAAATAAATACTCATTCATTACCGAACGCCTCATATACGTGGTGTAGCAAAAATAAGTACATTAACTTTAATCAGTGATAGAATTCGTCGAGAGCAACAATATTTGTAGGTAACTTTTTTGTAAACCTTCTAGATATTGAGTTATTATTATCTACCTATGGTTGAATAATAATAATATATTGTGTTATTAAGAGTAAAAGTGATACTTTGTATGGTGAGTGTGGAAGTTTGCACGACGAGCGAAGCGAGTCGGACAATTGTATGCGAGGCACTCAAAGCCCTTTTTCTCCGAATGACACATACCATTTTTTCTTCAAACGTAGATATTTTAAAAATAATTTACTACTTGACGTTCAATTTTTAGTTACTTTATTTTTAGGTTATCCAGTTTTATAGTGACATTTAGGTCGGTATTACATGTTTCTATTGTACAAGTTATTTTTTATTGAGTGATTCTACATAGTTTCTATGGATACTTATTTATTTTATTTTTACTGCCGGTGGCGTAGAAATTAAACTTCAACCTTGTCAATCAAATCGTAAAAGATGTCACTTTTAAGACATTTGAAGAAAAAATATTAGGCAATTTCCGCAACGCACCAAAATGATTTAGTTAATAAATTTTACGAATCAGAACGTTCTCGAGACGAATTAAAGACGTTATTCTTGGGCCCGGTTTGTAAAATTATGAACCGAACTAACAACTCGGTTCATGACTATGGTTTATCGGTTGTCTTTTCTAATCTCAGTCCAGTTTTATCTTAGGCTTGTTTACAGTTTTTTTTAAAAATTATAGAAAATAATAATTAATTAAAAAAATGGAAAAAAATGACACATGCAATTGGTTTAAAAATACAGTCTTAACAGGTTTAACCAAAGCAAATTTTCGCGATATGCTATATGACGTCATATTGAAGTTTTGATAAACTATATATAGAACCTGGTATGTTTGGTCCGTCTCGAAAAATAGCCTAAACAATACATTGCTTTCAATAACATATTAAGTCGTAACCATGGATATGATAAATCCCATGTTTCACATTAAAAATTCTCACGGGATGAGACTTATTCGCTGTCTTATTATCGTATGTATATATATACTACCTGCGTCCAACAAATGATAAAAATGAAATAGAAAGAGCAACAGCAAAATAAATAACAAAAACTGATATACAAGGGATATAATTATTGTTATTATTATTATTATTATTATTATTATTATATTTTTGGAATACAGTGAATATTATCTGTATCCTAAAGTAAAAGACGTGGTAGGACATTTTATCTAACACCTACATATACATATTTCACTTGCAGAAAAACATAAAATTTATAGTAATTTTATATTTCCTTGATATACCTATTTGCTATAAAATAAATTGTTTAAGTGTTTATTATTTTTTTCTCACATTATTTTGTAATAGAACTTTATGTATGTAACAGATATAGTATAATAAAGTACTATCCACTTCTGCAGTAGACTTTTATGAAGATGTATTTTAATTTTATGTTACCATAAGATAAATCCTACTTTAAATCCTTGAAGAATAACATAAATTTTAAAAATTCATAAATAACATCATATTATTTATTAATAATACGATGATGTTTGTTACGTTCGAATTGAACTTAGCTGTGAGTTGAGGACTTGACCACTGTCTAACTAGTTCAAAAATTTCAAGCGATGCATTTCTTTATTTTCCTTACATCTTGTTCTTGGAACGCAAGATGATAATAGTCCCAAGGCTATAATATAATATATCATCCAAGATTTGTCGACATTCTAAATAAAGATTTTTTTATAGATGCTATTAAAATGCTATAAAATAAATTCAAATGCAAAAATTTTAATCAAAGATAACTTTTAAATATTTTAAATGCTAGCAATAATTCCTATTACTGTATGTATAATACTATAAAACATAAAAATAAAATAAATCGTTGTCATTAAACTTTGCGTTTTGAAAACAACATTTTTTTCTATTAAGGTTTTAATATTAATATTTACTCTATCTACCTAATAAACTGTACGAAAAAAATATTTTTATCCTTTAATAAATATTACGCAACTTAACCATAATGTCAAAGACATGTATATTTAAATTTGTACTTCCGAAATTAATTATACATATATGATGCAACTACACACAAAAAAAGTTTAGATTAAGGTGGTGTTGTCCGAGAAAATAATTTTTAAAGATATTTACAATGCAATCAATTCTAAATTTAAATAGAGTACAATGTTCAATATTTATAAATGTATAATTAAAAATATAAAAAGCCTGTTTCTGTGATGTCAAATCCCCGGTAAGAAGTGGTGATCACTAAAGAAAAACAACACTACTTCTGTCCCTCTTATTACTGGGTTACTATTGGGTCTTTTTATTTAATTAATATACAGGGTGGTGACTCGATCACCCAAACATAGGGATTTAATATAATAATATTATATTTTCGTTAGGCAATAGCCCGCAAAAAACTAATTTCCTAAATGCACCTTGAAAAAAAAACGCCCTGTATATAATTTACTCAAGTTAGATTTTAATTTCAGTATTTTTTTTATAAACTTTGTAAAAAAATCGTAAAATTTGTTGTAATTTGATATTTTATTTTCTCTTTGTAACTGTCCTTATCAGGTAAAAGCATAAAAATATATAATGGTTTATTCTTGATTAAAAACTAAGTGCAATAAAAATATGATATTTTTATGCAAAAGTCAAGCTACGATAGAAAATGTGTAAATTCTCTTCTTTGCTAGTGTGAGGCGGACGTAGTTTCATTCATTTTTGTTGGGTATATCCCTGAGATTTCACCCTAATGGCACAATCTCAACAAGGTAAAAGGTAACCATGCACGATATAAAAAACCAGGATGGTGAATCAAGGGTGGGCGATGCAACCAAAAAATATAAATTAAAACGTTTTTATTCCCACAGTCAGCCCTAGAAATCAGCACATTCCGCACACTGTAAACTCAATCTGATACGCGCGAACATATCCACTACCATCATCAAATGCCTCCCTTATATCTAGCCTTCGCTTACCACGATATGGTTACAGTGAAACCAAAAATCCAGAGATGGGAATCGAATTAGTCTAATTCCAAATCTAAATTTCAAGATGGGAATAATCTTGTACTAAAACTGTTTCCTTTACAGAATCTGGATGGAGATCTGATCTCGATTTATACTTTTTAACTGTTTCTGGTTGCCACCTACAATCTACACACATATTTAAATAAATAAATACGTAATCGTGTTTTTCTCAGGAAGCGGTAGTATTCTAAAAAATTAATGGGTAATAATTTGTTAATCAGGAACACATCTACAAACTTTCAAAAGGCCTAGACTAGAAGAAATGAAAATAATCACTTTTTGTTTTAATTATCGCATATCCGCAAATGAGCTTTTTTTAGCAATAGAGCAAGAAAATAAATTTGTAAAGAAACATATTTTGAAATCAAGTTGCAACCGAAAAATAATTATCAGTGCCCAGGGGCAGGGTTAGGGGTGGTTGCGATTGGGTAAGAACCCAACTAAAATTCTTCTCGCCCAACCATTAATATGAAGGTAAGGGAATTAAACGAATCTGAAAAGAAGTAAAAAAAATTCGTCATACGACATACGAGTAATCGATTAACGTCAATTATTTGTTTCAATTGATTACTGTTATTATAAAGCCTGCATTGTATTTTGTCACATCTTATTATAAATCTATACAAGCAAGTATATTGTAGGGATTCAGTACTTTGAATCCATTTAGTTTATTTTTTTTAATTTGGAACATTTAATTCCTTTAGCCACCCATTATGGTTGAGACTTAGCTTCAATTGAAAACGAATTAAAATTATTACCAAAAACCATTGAGAGACTTGAAGTAAACCACAAAACCAAAATAAAAACTTTAACTGCTTTTGTGGTTCTTTTACATGAATTTAGTTATTCTTTCACGAATAAATAAATTGTGTAATAAGACAATGACAGTATTGTCTTCTGAAAGATCTTTCAGTAGTTAAGAATTAAAGATTATTTAAGAACAAAAATGTCCCAAGATAGATTTACTGATCTAAGAATATTGAATATATTTTTCGATTGGACGAAAATCAACCCCTTTGCGTTGTTTCGTCGAACCGGAAAATGCATTATTCTGGTATTTTAGCGCAATTGCTAGGCTATGAGAATTTTTTTCCAGCCAGTGGCAAAGTATTCCCGTACAGTACGCAGTTAATGTTAATTTTGATAGCAATATAATATTTTCCTTCTTGTTTATTTATTTCTTAAATTAAAACAACATTTTATTTGTTGCTCGAAAATTAAAAAAAAAAACTGTCAGCACACTGTCAATTTTGTTGATTTTTAATTAACAATTTTTATTTTATTGCCTAGATCGCTGCAAACTATAATGGAAGAAAAGCAACTTTCCTATTGAAGCGAATGATTTCTATTTTAGACAAACCCTGTACATTCAAATAATTACTTACCAATCAAAAAAAAAACTAAAAATATACCTATATTTTTAAAATGTTTTTGCTAACAACTATCTTTGGTAATAATTATGTACATGTACTTGTAAATGAAACGTACTACTTATATAAACAGAGTATACATATGTACTAAGCAAAAAATACTTAAATAAATATTCATTTACATTTTTAAACTACGTACCAAATTTTTGTCACACACTCTACCTTTCTAATTATTCAAAGTGGAATATGTTGATCTTAAAATTTTAAACTTATATGAGAAATAAACTTCAGTTCCAGTAAATACTATAATCTTAGTACTACAAATTCGTTAATTTGTAACAATGAAAAAAAAAATCAGAAAAAAATAGATTATATAGAAAATGCTAAAATAATGTGAATTATAATAACAATAGTAATAAATTTATAAAAATATAAACATTGATAATTAATTTTAAAATTTTCTTTATTAGACAATATTGCATCAAATTAATTAGGTTATTTTGCTATTAAATTATCCATAGGCGTAGTTCGTGGAGTACTTGGGGGTGCAAACCGAATATTGATTTATAATGCTAGATTTATAAAAAATTCTATTGAAGGTTATTTCCTAATTAATATTTGCTACCGTGTAAATGATTCTATAATTATACACCAAAAATCCAATTTCCTTTGAAAATTTTCATGAAAGTTCTAAATAGAAATAGATAGTTATTTTGGAATAAATAATAAATAAAAATATATTTTAAAAGTCGAAATAATGACTTTTCTGAAGAACACTATGAGCAGTCAAAAATTAAATGATATTGGAATTAGAAGTATATTTAAGTTAGGTATTTACATTTAATTTAATAACAATAAACTTTATAAAATTATACTCACACTCATTCTGCTTATATAAATAAGTACAGTAACTTGTGAAAGATCACGCTTTATTTTTAGGAGAATAAAAAACTAGATGAAAACTACTACACAAAATCGCATTTCTAATTTTCCGGTATTAAATATTGAAAATAAAAAAAAATTAATACACAAAATATTTTAGAATTTATACTTTTGAACAAAAAACTGTTATTACAATAAAATATGTTATTTTATGACAGTAATATCAGGCTTTATTTTAACTTTGACTAATACTTTACGTTTTTGTTTAAAAATTAAGGAATAAACATTTTTTTTATTTTTTAAACTAACTGTTTGTTTTATTTTTAAGTAGGTAAGAACTTAAGTACCCCTGAATTTTAAGGTCTAATTAGGCTTATGACAATTTCGCTGTTCATAATTTTTGGGCTAAGTTTACTGGTATATTTTTTTTTCAAAAATATATACGTTTTATCTTTATAATTGTTTGTGTTTGAAAAAGGTATTTTTTAGTTTGCACATTCCGAGCAAACATATTAAGAATTTAATTTTATGTAAATGATCTTAAATCGTCAAGATTGATGTTTGAAAAATGAAAAGTTTAGTGCAATAAAGCGAATTAAGAATAAAGTGAATTTACTTTGTGAATGCAGCCTTATGAGAACTATGGAAAAATGTGAGTAATTCATCTTAATACGCGATTAAATCACGCAGGATATTAAAGAACATCTCGTCGTTAATTTCAGAACTTCAGGGTCGTATGCGACTCACGACTGGAAAACTGTTTCAATATTGAATTTTAATACCGTATACACCGCTTTATGTGGTATAGACAGTCAATAAAATATATAATATATTAAAAATCTAGAAATATAGTACAAATCCAGGATAACTTGAGATGTAAGTCATAACTAGAGGGCGAAATCTGAGGGTTACGAAGCATCAAGATTAGCATTCTTACTTGAGATTGATAGGAATATCTCACTAATGAAAAAATAGGAATTCATTTCTACCGAATTTTATTCAAGCAATAAAAATTTAATTATTTACCTAAAATTAACAGATAATCATAAAGGGATAAATGAAGGAAAAACACATATTAAACTTTTTTTATCTCATAATAGTAAATCAGTCCGTACTAACATAATATTATTGCTCAAATTTTAAAGGCATAATAAAACTAGATTAAAGTATATTTTATTTATTTACAGTATTTATAGATTTATATAGTGCGATGTAGTACTTTTCATAATTTATTATCTTTAGTAATCTGTGCAAAATTTAAAAATATCAGATTAACTATATCTTACAAGTTTTTATGTGTAGTAGAAAAACTTTAAAATGATTAAAATTGTGAATAAATTATTCAGAAGTACATTTGAATTTTGAAATCATACCTTATAACAACTAAATTATCAATTTTTATTTAATTCATATTGACATCTCTCTCAAGAGACTAGGGAATAATACTTTATTTCTCTAGAGATACTTGCTTCCTAGAAACCGTATTCGATAAAATATCACTTTTATTTACTCTTTCACTATAAAAAATGAGGATTGAAATGAAATATTTGCTTTCCAAATTGGTATACCTATACATATGTAAGGTGACGGAAGAAGAACTGCAATTTAAATAATTGAATTTTTTTTTAATGTTCATATTTATTGTCACCACTGTAATTAGTTCAAATGTGGAGAATGATATTCGCCGAATAGCCTCCTATTATCGGAGAAAATAGTTAGTTCATTTTGAACGTGCATAATTCTATAATAATCTATATAAAAATTGCGGTGAACTTTAAAATGGTCATCATTCATTTCATGATATAAACGAATGATAAGATTTAAAAAATAAAAACTACACATAATATAGTATAAAAAGACAGCTTTTTTATAAGAATTCGAATATGAGGAAGTTTAACTTTAAATTATTAATGAACATGGTGTACTATCATTTTAAAATTTTAAAATATTATAAATACATCTTCTTAGAAAATTAATGTACAAATAGAAAGTAAAAACGTATAATAGTATTGTTTATATAATAATAAAAACAAAAAGACAGCATTTCATTTATTGTTCGTGATATCGCATTTAAACATAAATATTTTATTAATATACATATTTTAATGATACTTAAACATAAAATTCGAAAAACTGTACATGGCTTTACATGTATAATAAATTTTTTAAATTATATTGTAACATTTTAAACGCATTATTTTTCTTTTGTGAAATAAATTGTAAATTGATAAAGCCAATAGAACTTGAATATTCAAGGAAAACGCATGTTATAAAAAAACCTATCATTATTATAATAATGCATTTGTTTCTATATAATCATATTCGCAAAAGTGATAATAGCAAAATGATAACAGTATCCGTGATAAAATTAAACGGCACAGTACTATTTTATTCTGTAAAATATGAGAGGCGTTTGTAGATCTGATCACACCGTAAAAAAGTCAGGTAAGTAATTTTTTTCTGAGGTGATGTTTCCTGAATGCCCTTTTTTTCTAATGGGAATCTAGAAATTGAGAATTTTTTGTTAACTTGCTCCTATAGTTTTTTACGGTATTCACAAAAAATGATAATATAACGAGCCATTTATTGCTTGAGCAAAACAACCCTTCATTTTTTCAACTGTAACCCTTTCCGGATAACATTAGTCTTTTAGGCGGAACTTTCTTTGAAGTATGAACGTGTAATTCTCATTTCTTACACTTGCACTGCAAGTTGGATAGGACATAAGTTAGCTGTAATGCGAGACATTCCATGTTTCTTTAAACATACTTTTTCTATTCTTTAGAGACACAATGACACAAAATTAAATAACAAAACTATAAATTCTAATGAACGACATGAAACTAAGTTCATAGATTTATTTAAGCGCACTCTTAAATAATATATATTCAAAAAAAGATTACAAATATAAAAAATATAAATAAATGTATCAATCAAGGATTATTACCTTTATTGCTTTCTCGCAAAAATATGCATCAACATAAATATAGTTATTGATACAAGTGTGTTTTTATTGCTAATAAGTCACTTGAGAAAAATATTAGTCAATGAGGTCTTTAGGCAGATTGTTATTGTTTTCAACACCTCATTTTAAAATGTATTTGAATTTTTTTAATTTGTTATTTAAAAACACAGTTAATAAAGGAAAGAAAAGGTGATGTTCAGTTACTACGGTGGCAAACAATAAAAATATGTATCATTAGTAAGCAAAAATATTTTATCTCACTAGTGAGTTGTGAATTACTCTATTTATTAAAAATCACCCTAGTTATAGCCTTGTAATAATATGGTGTTGAATAAAAGTTATAAAACTACATTTTTTTTTCTGAGCTGCAAAAATTCTGAAAAAAAAACCATTTAGAACTAGAAATATTTCAAAAACCTCACTAAACTCAGTTCAGTAGTGAAAACACAGAAAAAAGGTAATTAGAACCAAATGTATCATATTTTTTAATTTTCAAATCAGGTTAATAAATTAAAAATTGAGAAAAAAAATATAAAATAGTTATTTATGCAACCACTATGTAAAGTAAGTTTTTTAGTTGAGTGCCGTTTAACGATGAGGGATAGTCGAATGCAGAAATTGTAGCACTATATATAAAACACTATACAACATTTTTTATACAGCCGAAATATTAATAAAAATTTATTTTAGAAGTAAATAAAACAATTGATATCTATATATGCCACCATTGTGGGAAAAGTGTTTACGTATGAACGGGTCCTTTTCAAGCCACTAATGCGAGAAATGTGACTTTTTACAAATTCTAAACAGGGCATAAAGTATGCCCGGTTGTATGAAATAATTATTTTCAAATCAATTTTTTCATGCAAAATAATCGTAAATTGAAAAATAGAATTTACTTTATTTTACAGAACCATAGTTCTTAAGTTTAACAAATACAGACTTCATAAATTTATATGTTTCAAGTAACAATGTTTCTAAATAGAAATAAAACAAATTACAAATATAAATAATTTAATTTATTCATTTAAATTAAACCAACCTTTTTAGTAGTATGAAAGTTACAAAAATGATTTCATATTGTTTATGTGTTGGTTACAGTTTGAAATATGCAAAACTAGATTAGTAGTTGCTAAATATGAGTCATAATATTTAAACCAAGATTTAAAACTATAATAAATATTTTTTCTGTAGTGTCTTTATTAGGAATGTACAAGGCTTAAAGAAAGAAATAATTCAAATACTATTTAAATGTTGAAACAACAACCACTTTTCTAAAATGATTTATATGATAAAAATATTCATAAATGAATAAATAATAATAAGATACACATTGAACGTAAGCTCAAGAATTTCTTCTTTTCTTGAAAATACTTCCCCGTATTTAGAATGCTACAACTATTACATATTTCATGTAAAGTGAAGACAGCAAATTGCAGGCCTCTGAAGAAAGAACTCACGAGCAGTGCTACCAATCACATAAACAAGAAAATAAATCACACATGATTGTCGTATTACTTCAGCGATTGTCTTTTTAAAAGCGACATTTTTGTTCATTGCGAAGTGATATTGATAAATATCATTATAATAATTGTGGCGCGAACAAATATCACACTGTTAATTAAATCGTTAAATGAAAGACTAGATATATGATAAATCTGATGAATATATCCATATGTTACCACAGCACAGACATGTATTCAGTTACAATGTTACAAATATTTCAAACATAAACATAAAATAAATACACGTACATAAACATAAACATTAAGATTAATTAATTCATTGTATTGTTATCGAGATGGTAATGTTTTAAAACCATAATAGGATTATTTAAATAATCCAAAGACTAATTTGATTATTTGTATAACAGGCTGTTCATTTTAATTATTCAAATATACAGGTCGGAAAACCTAGGGCAGGAGGGATATACTGGCACTGTGAATTTGTTTTATAAAATAAAAAATATGTTTCATTAAAATTTTTAAAAAAATTATAAATATGGAAAATCCAATGGGCTTTCCCCGCATACTTGAATTCATCATATTCTGAATATATTTTCAATAATTTTCCACAAAACATTATTAATAAATATATAATTTCATTTAAAAAGTACATAGTTCACTATAATAAATTATAAAGTTATACCACTATTTCACTGTGATGTATCAGTGCCTCTATAGAAATGGACATATAAAATGAGAGAGACGTACATATAACATGGCACAGATAATTTGACATTTCATTTGTAAACACACAAAAACATTTTGCTTTCATTGTCAACAGGGAGATCTCGTTAGTATTTTTACATATAACTATACTTATATTTTTATTCTTCGTATTTATTATATGTTTGAACAAAATAGTTCTCATTTTCTTGTTTAGGGTACCACAGAGGTCCACTACGGCGCTGTCGAAACATCAAAGGCAGTAGAACAACACGAGCTAATTTGAATTTGTAGAGAATTTATAAAATTTATTTCTCGCTTAATTGTCTTAAAGAAGAAATGAGAATATGAGAAATATTCATTCATAAAATATTTTTGAAAAACAAAATAAAAAAAATTGTGGGAACAGTCCATTCCAGATAAAATTTTGAACATAAAATTTTCTTTGTTGCTCGAAGTTTTAATACGTGAGACGTCACAAAAAAGTCAATCGAACACACTAAAAACATTTTGCACACAAAATACAAACAACATTTTTTCTACAACTAATTTGCATTATGGATTATAATATTTTTATTTATCAATATAAATTGAGTGAAGAAATGTTTTCCATTACCGTGTAAAAACGTTTTCCAAAAGCGTGAAAAACCGTTTTCCCAGGTAGGTACTTCGCAGGTGACGCACGGTGTCAAGGGAGCCTAACAACAGTGAAAAAATTGCCTACTTTATGCATTGTTATTAGATTAAAAATATTAATATTCTTTGACATTTACAGAAACATATTTTTGAAAATTTAGAATCAAGCAGCTACTTTCCTTATAATTTTTATACAAATTTTCCAATTATTTAAGTACTTCATGTAAAAGTGTTTAAGTGGTAATAATTTCAGTATATAATTACAAATAAGAACTCAAAAAATTGTTCTCTATTATAATTTTTAACAAAATATCTTTTATAAATTATTATATTATTATGTTGAATGATAAAATTAAAAATACGTATTTTTATTATTTTCTAAAACAAAGTAATTGTTAATATCTCGCAGTACCTTTTTGTGTTTTTTATTTATTTATAATTATAATTAAAGTTCAAAATTTATTACAAATATATATCTATGAAAATATTTTTTAGTACACTTCTGTGTTGTTGCAATAATATATCACAGTTTATGAAATATAGCTCTCATTATTATGAATTAAAATAGTTTTTTATAATTAGGTTAATTATTCATACAACATAACTATATTAATAATAATTTCACAAATTGCCCATATTATGCAACAGGAAAATTGAATTTTATATTTCGAATTTTTCCAATATTTTCTATACAAATGGGAAATTAAAATATGGTCTTGAAATGTAATGTTTATAAGGAAAAGCTTATAAGGAATTTTGCTATTAGAAACCTGCAATCTTCAGGGAAATAAAGAAGTAATAAAAATCATCTACAGAAATTATGCATGAGCATATTAAAATTGCATTTAATATCACAGGAAAGAAAATTGCATTTACATTTTTCTGAACATGTATTTTGAAATTTTAGTGTATTAAAGCATTAAAAAAAGATAATAAATAATATTAAATAGTAAGATTTATTTTTGTTTTTGGAGTAATAAACATGTTAAATTGAATATTTCAATAACCTGTCAAAAATCTGGTTATATTTAATTCAAATTCATTAATAGTTTTATGATTTTTTTGATAAATGTAATTACCTACATTTAATATCAAAATATCTGATATTTAAAATTTTTAAATAGATTGATATAAAAATATATATTTTTTGATTTTTTTTTTCGTTAATGAAATATTAACATTTAAAAAAAATTTAATGGTTATACTTCAAAACACTGCCGTGATATCCGAAAATTATAAACCTGTTCTGTCGTGCAGGAATCATATTAAGTACGTGTTTTATACGAATATTCACTCAGGAAACAATTCAAAGTTTAAGTATATATGAAGAGTAGCGCCTTGTGCTGCTTATAGTAACTAACTTATTAATTTGATATTATTCATAAAAAAATAGTTATTTGTGTATCAAGGTTCTAAAAGTAATCTTTTTGGGCCGAAACCGAAGTTTGCAGCCGAGGCAAAGCCGAGGCTACAAATCAGATGAGGCCCAAAAAGAACTTTTAGCCGAGGTGCACACAACATTTTTTAGGCGATTACAACAAGAAATTATGAATTTTCATTCAAAATCAATTTTTGACATCTGTTAAAATTTACTTTACGGCCGCATTTACTTTACGGCCGCATTTACCTTACGGCCGCCTAAAAACATTTTTTTTTGACAAAATTGATTATACCTATATTATAAAAATATCAAGTGATTTAAATCTGATCACCTCTGATATTTAATACAATTTTTTATTGCTGATAGTAGACCTTTAAGTTTCTGCTGTAATTATTTATTATGAAAATAAATAATTACAGCAGGAAAATAAAGCCCTACTAACTTTCAACATTACCATTTATTTGTTCCCAAATCACAAGAAGGAATTCTTTTTTTTTTATTAACGTTTTGATATGCTATTTGGCTTTAAATTTCGAAACGAAAAACAAGATACAATTTAAATATTTATGGTTCTATAAAATAATGGAAAATAAAGAACACTAACTGGGACGCAGGACTAATTACTAGTTCGTGAGTATATGGTTTCGATTTTTGCAAAAAATATATTTTTTTAATTCTTAATGTATTACACGTTTTTTTTTATTTTTATACTACACATTTTATTTTATTGATTAATCAGTTAATCACCTCCCGAAGATGACCCAAATGGAGCCGAAACCAGGGATGAGAAAAACCAAACCCACTCGAGTTTTAAAAAAAAATGTATATATTTATTTACTTATTTATTTCACGTATATCGACTGACTCGTATAGTCTTTTTGGCCGGTGTTAGCTTGTATTATGTGTCTTTTATAATCATAGTTTATTTATATTTATGTAATTTTTTGAGTGTACCGAATAATTTTTTTTAATGAACTTTTTATGGATCATTTTCGAGTGGGTTTTTTTAAGTGGAATTTTTGCGTCGGGGAAAATTGCAACAACCCTGATAGAAACTCGTCGAGGTCGATCTAAATTATTAAATAAATTGTCTGCATCCCAAAGCAGTGCTGTGTTATATTCCTCAGTCTAGAAGCTTCTATCACTATAAAAAAATAGTAAATAGGTACTATATTTTTTTTCCAAATTTATATTTGATCATCTGGATAACCTTGTATCCATACCCAAATTTAGGTTTAAATTTATTGGTTGTACAAGTTAATTAAATAACCAAGTATATTAATAGAATTTTTTAATAGGTATATCTTTTATGAAAGTTTTATTTTTATCTATTTTATTTTTGTTGCGTCAAAAACCAACAAAAGTTCATATATCATTTACAAAAATGGAGGTTAAAATTCGCCATTCTCGTTTATTTATTTACTTCCAGGTTTATTGACCTGCCAAATCCCTCAACATTCATACCACGTAAACAGAATTTCACAAATTGTAAAATCGATTGTAATGTTCACAATCACATCTTCATAAATAACTTGAAATACGGACATAACCTACACCTACTACTCGTTGAAGTGTATTTGGAAGGTATCAAAACGCGATATCTGATTATCAGGTGTGTCACGCTTCTACTTTGTCCGATAACTATCGTAAATTGCTTTTGAAGTTCGTTTACCTTGTGCAAAAAGCAAAATTTACAACACGTCACGTGATACAACAAACGAACATCAGCTCCTATATACCTACATGTCAAATGTGTTGCAGAATACGCGAGATCAGATGAGATGAGATACATTACACAATATCATTCATAAATATACCATTCATAATTATGAATGTAAAGTACAAATGACACGAAGTTATTATCATTCATGATGTTTTAATGTACCAGAATAATAAATAAATAAATGCAATCATTATAAATATGGAAATATGGTTTCTATTATAACCTAAAAAAAAATCATTGTTATTACATTTAAACACATTCACAAAGTTTTTAAAATATAATTACAATTATTATAGTTATATTTATTTCAATGGATATGTATTAAATACACCCATTAAGACAAACTATATCAAACAGTATTTATTACATTTTCTTTTTTAAAAATTGAATTATTATTTCAAAAAATATGAAAATTGGTATACTAATGTAATGTTTGTAGAATAGAACTTTAAGACCGAATATCTCGAGAAATAAAAGATGTTCTGTTTAAAAATCTCCCTAAAAATAATTAAAATTAAATTCCTCTTGCTGATAACCATAAATAGGTATATCAATTTTCATCAAAAAATTCCTGCGGATACATTTTTTATTAAAGATAGATTATCAAGTTTGGCTAAAATGGAGAAAACGGTTATATCTTCGATTTTTTGTGTTTCTACTGACTTTTTCTTATTGAAGTTGTTCAAAATAAATGAAAATTGGTACGCTTATGTAATATTTCCGTAGAATCGAATGGTAAAGTCGCCGAGATCGTACTTATGTTTTTCCGTTCTTGGGATATGGCCAAAAAATGCCAATTTTAAATTAGTTCATTTTAAACTATATAAATAGGTAATTATATAACTATTATCTAGTTCGACCACGTTTTTTTTTATCTTCTTTTTTTTCAAAAGTCAATCAAATTATGTTAAATATATTAATAATGTTATACACTCAAACCAACTAGTCTCCGTACACACATTTTTACGTTTTGTGTTTGAAAAGTATAAACCACCCTGAAACCTTCTGCAACTCAGTAATAGTTTCAGATGATTCAAAATAAACCCTTTCGGATCAGATGAACGAATTATTGTTTGGAAAAGAAAGAATGAACAAATGAAAACAAAAAAATTACGCCCAAAAGGGAAATACGTAGGAGGATCTATGTTTGTACGGGGCTGTATGAGTGCAGAAGAGGAGGAAAAGTTAATTTTTATTGATGGGAAAAGGAATTATATGAATATTTTAAATCTTTCAACAAGATAATGACCCCAAACATACTACTCGTAAAATGCTAGAATAGTTATTGTAAAATTATAAGTATTAAAAACGCCTCCACAGTCTCCAGACATGAATCTCATTGAACATCTCTGTGATTTATTTAAAAAAATGTGTAAAATAAGACGTCCGAATATAAAAGAAGTACTGCATTTATGGTAGAAAAAAGGGGTACAATTGACTCCTAAACTTGTGTAAAGCAAGACAAACTGTTGAAGGAAGTAATTCTAATGAATGACGGTTCAAAAGATCATTGATTCTATATAATTTACAGGTGTATGGAGACTACATTGGCATATTAAGTTGATATAATTTTTTTTTCTCGGTTTCATTACGAAAAACTTAGGAAGTCAATACATTAAAATATAGTAAGTTGTAATGTAAAATTTATTTCGTGTCTATATGTTCAATAAAAAGCTTTAAAACAATAGAAAACATTTACTGGTGTATGGAGACTAATTGCTTTGAGTGTAGATATATTATAGAAAAATAAATAATAATAATAATTATTATTACTACAATATTTAATGATTATATATCAATAAAATAATGATATACAGTCGCCTGATTTTTGGAGAAAAGACAGAATTGTAGTGAAACATTTTCTGAATTTCCGGTGCAGTTAGCGCACGAAATAATTCAAGCATTGACGTAATTTCTGCTCCCGAGTCTCAATTTACGAACGTTGGTCGGCCGATGTGCTAACGATTCGAATTTTCGTTCTCTGCCTCGTAAAATTATGCAAATTGACTGCCTTTTAAAATTTTCGTAAGTACCTGTTTCCTGGAATACAAACAGAATGTTAAGCTACGTGAAGGAGCGATCTTGTTTGTTTGCTAGACGCGACATTTTATAGTTGTATAGCGTAACTCCAGTAGTTGAGGAATATTTGAAATTAATTGAAACTAAAGACGACATGTTTGGGTAGATGGTTAATTATTTCGACCGGATGACAAGGATTTACATAGTAATTGCCCGAGGATAAAATTTTATTGCCATTAACAAGAAAAAAATTATGAACTTAAGTATATGACCTCTCTACATTCATCAATTATAATTAAATTGTATTTTTTTATTACTTTTTAAACGTTCTACTAACTAATCAGAAATATAAAATTATTTTAATACAATCAAATTTAACCCCGTAACTTGCAATAATGAAATTACAATTAAGAAGTATATTTCAAAAGTACCGAGGGGAAAATTTGGAATATCTCCTGTCAAAAATATGTCTCAAATACTACAAATATGTGAAAACAGTTTTTTGCTGTTTTCATCTGTTCCGCTAATTATAATGGTGTATGATTGGGTGGTTAGATTATTTAATTTTTAATTTATTGATATCAAATATTTTGGAATATGAACTACATTAATTTAAATATTTAATTTAATTTTGACAGTTGTCCTTTTTCACTTATGTAATTGATTGACAGCATTGTATACTTGTTTTTCTCATTTAACATGAAACATAGGGAACGAGTATGACATTTGCTTTTTATGATATAAACTTTTCTGACACCAAGTGCAACAAAATTTTTAAGAATCATTCATATTTTTAAAAGTAAATGATAGAATAATAGAATGGTCTGCTACACAATAAATAAATGTAATAAAATGCAATTAAACAATAATTACAATATTTTTTAAAAAATACATCCATTAATTTCAATTCATCTAAATTTTGGAAATTTCCCCCAATACAAACTTCTGATTTTAAAGTTCACCAATGAAAAGAATCTAAATATATAAGATCGAGTAATCTAGCAGACGATTCTACTATTCTACCATTTCCTCTAAAGTTGTTAATGATTCTTAATATTGTTGTTGCACTTGGTGTAGGCCTATCAGAAAATTATATAACCCAAAAAGCAAATGTTAAATTCGTTCTCTGTTTTTATTTTTTAAAAAATGAGACAAGCAAATATACATTGCTGTCAATGAAATATCAAGTTAAACATGGATATGTTAAATTCCATGTTACACGTTACAAAATACTCACGGTATTAACTTATAATATTAAATCCAGTTTAAGATAAAATCTCTTAAACTGTTTCTTTAATAAAAAAAATAGTATCGCGGGAGTCACCAACAGCGACTACACAGTAAGTTATAAACTACAATTTAAGTTTAAAGTATAAATAGGAAAATTTAATTTTTATCGAATAGAATATAATAAAATAAGGGAGCTATTGTAATGATGACTATTTTGACATTTCAATACTTTAAGAGAAATCCCCGAATTGCAATATGTTTCAAATGTTTTTAGCGTTAAGTTTGTCCATCTGTCATTCTCCTATCTACACATGTAGAGAAAATTCGGCTAAACGATTTTTTTTTGTTTAAAAATTTTACTCACCTGTTTATAATTGTAATATGCTTGTAGCGTTGTAGCAACGTGCTTTCGACTGTCATAAAATTATAGCGTATTTATCAATGACCTAGGGATATTATAGCTGCATTTAAGAATCTGACATCAATGACTTTTGTAAAAATTGTGATTAAGCGAAATGGCTGTTTACTCTTGCAATTTAATTTTTTTTTTGTCATCACATATCTCGCAGAAAATATTTAAAGATTGTTGATATAAAATACCAAGTAACGATCTTTGTACAAAAAAAAATAATAATAATAATTTAGTGACCTTTTTATTGTTATACATACATATATTGAGTAGTAGCGGTTGGTTCTGTGTTGGTCACAGTTGATTTTTTAAAGTGACCGTAGTATGTGAACACATGTACACACATACATGTAAAAACGTTGGCCTACGTGATCTTCGTCATCTGTACTGGACAAAATGATATTTGATAATTTCCAAAAATTTTAATTGCATTTTACTTTTTCTAAATGATCTGATTCGCTGTTAAGAGTCAAGATTTTGAAATTTTTTGGAAATTTTTACTTGCATTTTTATGAAAAATGAATCTACAGCTTATAGTAAGTTCCGAACTACTAATGGTAATAACTAAACTCAATAAATTAAAATCGTCTCCGATTACTAAAAGTTATAAAAAAACATTGGCGCTACAACCCTACAAGAGTTTTGGCGACATGTAAAATTGAGAAATGAAGTTCACTTATTCCATAAAAATTTGCTTACATTTTGGTAGAGTAAGTTGGCAGCCTAAAATATTTATAAGGGAGATGCAGCTTGTAGTGGGTTCCGAAGTACTTGGAAATAGTGGTATTTCTACTTGATTAATAGTGGAAGCTGGAAATCGTACTCAGAGGCGTATTTGCCACTTTGAACTGATCCAACTTGCACTTTTGAATCCGGATCACTTATTTTTCATTCCATTTGATTGAATCACTTTACCCCTTTACTGAACGAACTGAACTTATAAGTAGTCTACTCGTCGAGGTAAATCAGTTGGTTCAATTTAGATTGTCACGTGACTTTGCTGTTTTTAAATATTTGAAAAGAAATGGAGAAATTACATACTTATGATCATAAACCCAACACAATTTATAAATTAGAATAAGGCGAAATAAGGTATATTTTCATTTATAAAATGTAATAATAATAATAAAATTAAAATTATAACCTCTATTTTCAATAATATACATGCCCAATACCTATTAATAGGTATATGTGCACAAACACTGTTGAATAAACATTTAAAGACCAACGACAAATACGAGCTAAAGTGATCCAAAATGTCATTCTATTTGCATTAAATAAGTGAACTGATCCAACTAATATATCTGAACTGAACTACTTGATCTGATCTGATCCGACTGGCAAAAGGAATACCACTCAAATCTCACTTCGCTCACTTCGAGTCGGAGCGCGCTAACCAAATTCGTATTCAAAGTTATTAAAAATGAAATATGAAGTTAATCATTGAAGAAAATTAGATGTCACAAAAGAAGATATTTCTTTTGAAAGGAAGAATGGCAGTAAATAGGTAAAGGGCCCACTTAGGGCTTGTTTGGTAGGGTTTGTTCCCTTTCGCACGTGCCATTTCGCACCCTATTAAAATTCGCTTAGATTTGGGCAAGTTTTACCTGAAGCAGCGTTTGCCGCTTGCCATTTACACGAGCGCCAGGTGACCAATCCCCATTTATGTATTTCGTCCTATTGCCTATTGTACGATACAATCAGTACGACGGAAGATTATCTGCTTAAAATATTAAGTATATATTGCGCAACGATACTTAACATTCAATTCAAATTTCTTTTGCTTTCATCAAGTAAAATGTGAAAGAGAAAGAATTTTTCTGCAGCACATTTGAAAAGAATATAAATTAGTTTAAATGTAAGCAGAAGCAGATTTTACGAGTCGCTAAGTGTTATTGACTTTTTCCGTTCGACAACGTTTACCAACACCGTACCCGTTTTAATAAAAATCACAATAAGAGGAAAGGAAAAATATTTACAAACAAAACTTTGCCACGGCTTCATGTCATTGTTAAATGTTTTGTATTCTTTACTGTAACTACACATGTATGTAATAAGGCTTTTTAAAAAGAAATATAAAACACACGTAGTATAAAATCATAGTTACTTCTCACAATTTAAATGAAATAAGTATGCTATTATACAGAATGTCCCAGTTTTAAACTTCAAATTTGAATTAAACACCGAGAATTAAGGTGTTCATTTGTGGAAATTTCTAGAAATGCTTAATTCAATTTCATAACGACATGTCAAATATTATCTTGTAAGGATAATATTAAATTAGTGCTACGGCTTAGCTTTATACCGGCTCGCTCGATCACGCAAGTTAGCCACCGTAGGTGCGTGTAGTAGTTGGATGGGTGACCACCAGCGAAACACTGCATAGAACTGTAGAACATCTGTACGAGCAAGCTGGGGTAGTATATGTCCATAGATGTTGAGTCCGCTTGGCCAAAAAAAATATATTAAATTAAATTAAAAATTAATTGACCATACATAATTTCAATACAAAATTCAATTTACTTGCACTGATCTCATAAATAAAATCAAATACATTTATTGTTTTAAATAAAGTAATAACATTTCAGAAAAATCTACTTTTTATAACAATTGTGCAAAATTTCGACTTACGCAAACCTATACATATTAATTAATTTTTAGTGTGTTTCATTTTAATAAGATAATATTTGACAGGTCGTTATGAAATTGATTTTATTAAGTAGCTTTGTTACAATAAGAAAAACGTGAAAATCTCTGGAATTAAGCATTTCCAGACATTTTTTCAAATAAACTTGTCACCTTTTTTTTAGGTATTTAATTCATTGGTTTAATTATGCCGATTAAATCTGTACATTAAATTGATACTTTTGGTCTTATAGTACATATTTTTATAACACAAATTTTAAAAATCCACCTCATTTTTTTCCTTTATTGAAATATTGGAAAGGAATTAAAGGAATCTAAAAATCTAATTTAATAAAAAATATTTTAATATTTAAGGCTTCTCAAACGTCAACGTCTCGCTCACTTAAATATTGTGAGCTCGTCTTTAAAATAAAATTACTCTAAGGAAAATTTTCGTTCAAGACATGACCTAATGCCGGGTGCGTGATTGGCGCCAATGATTTTGACGACAAAAACTAAAATTTTGAAACATATGTCTATTTTAGTGATATTTATTTTTATCAAATGTTACACATAATAAGGGAGCTATTATAATCATAATAAATCATAAATTTGAATACTTTTAGTGTAATGTCTGTCCGTCCTTTCGTTCGTACACTGTTTAAAAATTGTACTCAGCTCTTTATTATTGTAATATTAATTAGTATATTTCTTACGTATATATATATATATATATATATATATATATATATATATATATACTTAGTTTTTTATTTCTATTTACCATATAACGTCTTTAATTCATTTTCAATTAATAATTATTTCCCTTTATTTAGTTCATTTAATACGTTGTCAATTTTTTGTTTTAGTAAACATATACACTTTTATTTCCGATATTAGTGGTAATTTTATATTTTCTTTTGTAGTATACATTTCAAGTAATAATAACGTTGAGCGGTACAGTGATTGGTAATAATTTTAAATTTTACTAATAATTAAAATAGGAGCTACATATTGGTTTTTATTTTATTTTGGATTCATAACATTGTTTATGCGCCCTTAAATGATTCTTTAAATTATTATTCCGCGAAGAAAGGAAAATTATAAACAATAATGGAATAATGTGTAGACGCAGAATTTTAACCCGCAATAAGCTTTCAGATTATTATGCTGTAATGTAATAACGACAACGATAATTCAACATTTAAAAATTAAAAGTGAAATCCCATTAGGAACGTTTTCTAATATATCATCCTACATATGTATTAGGATTTGATTATATTTTATTAATTAAAAAAAGTAGATTAAAATGTTTGTTATTATGGAAATGTGTAAATGATTATCGTTTGAAAAACAATAGATAGGTATATGAATTTTACGCGATTTGATTTCTATTAGAAATTCGCAGAATAGTAGACAAAGAAACAGAATATTTTGCTGGTTATAAAAGATGAAATAATAAACAGAGTTGAAACTGAAACACCTAAACATAGAGGTCTTTGGCCGGCAGATGTATTCCGCAACTTTAATTTTATGTTGCACCAAGAATAAAATACTTAATTAAAGTCTTCCTCTTTTGTTGGAGTATATTGACATATAAATTGTCATCGATTTGATGCGAATACAAAACTAATAAAACCTATCGGGCCGACTTTGAGCGCTCGAGCCAAATCAGGCCTAAATACCAGGCGGTTTTTTTCTGTTGCAGACGAAAGGATTTGCCGAGAGATGGCGAAAAAGGAAAGCACGTGCCAAAGGCTCCGGAATGCGATATGCATTGATGAATTTTACATCAGCTTGGTTAGAACACACGAAATCGTTTTTGCGATTATTGGCCATCCAGGGACATGCCAAAATTCTTTTCAAACAAGTTACTACTTCTCCTAAAATAGTTATCGCTTGTTCAAAATACCCTCTTCGGAGAATTTTGTTACAACAAAGAAATCTCATGTGTTCAACACATAGTCTCCCGCCCTGCAATTTATACTATAATCAAAATAAATATTCTTACTTATACATTACTCAATTTGATAGAAAACCTACACATACCTTGATTTACCTTATCTTTATTTGATTGACCTTATCATTTGTCAGGTACAAATGTTTGAATATTTCAAATGGTTTTCTCAATTAATCATTTCTTACCAGGTGTTATAAAAATGTATTATTTATAATTTTGTCGTAGGTATTAGTAGCACATTATTGTATATTAATAACTTGAATACGATGTACATTATAATTATATGAGGTACATTTAAGTTTAATAACTTGAGTTGATAATAAACTGATATTGGTACTGAGATAAAATTTTATAAAATATAAATTATTGTAATAATTAATTAGATTATGAAGAAAGACAAAATACACCACGCCGCATTATTTGAATATAAATGAGTATAACATTAATAATTGGCTAAATATTAATAAAAAAAAAATAAGATAGGACGCTTGCATATATAAATAACAATTTTTTTTAAAACATAAATTTTATAATTTTTCATCACGTATACTGTACAAATTTATTGAATATAGTTAAACAATAACTAAGAACACCTGTGCCAATTACTAATCACAGAAACAATAACAAAATAATATTTTTGTTAATAATAGTAATAGATTAATTGTCATTACATGCGAATAGAATACTATACTTTATCCACAACTATAACATGAAAAATATATATTTATTATAACCAAAATATGGCATCACACTTGACAAATAAATAACAATACCTCGCGTCACTGTTTCATTATATACTTTACGCAAGGTAATCAATGACTAAAAGGTGTTGAATAAAATGTTGTATGGTACATGGGTGTTAATTACCTAAATGTCATAGGAAAAATACCCCTAAATATTTGTCATATAACTTATTTTGAATGTAACATACTAGTACCAAAAATTTAATATCTATAACCAATCTTATAATACCAACAATCTTAACATTTACGATAGTTAAAAATGAAAACGATTTATAATTGAAAAGTCAATTTCAGATCTAATAACATCAAATTTTAATTCCCATTATATTAAATGTTTCCAAAATTAATAGTTATTTATGATATAAGTGTTAAAAGTGACATTTTATGAGTGAGTGGGGAAGTTTGAAACGAGGCGAAGCCGAGTTTAACAAAGCCCACGAACGAAATAAAATCACTTTTAACACAAATATCATACACTATTTTTCCTACGACCACAGTTATGTACCTATTAGTAAATAAAAACTAAGCATTAGAATGACATTTATGACAGGTCATGATGTATTTGTTATGAACAACTGAACATAAGACGTGTTAAAAGTAAATTTGTTTTTTACTTTTAACACGTTGTCAATGGCAACGTTTTAAAAGTATTTACTGTGTTATAAACTGTTATTTTTAACTTGCTAAGCAACTGTTAAAAATACTATTTTTAACAGTGGTCGTAGGAAATATCTTTATTATTTTTGTAATAATAAATAATTAATTGCGGTTGAAACATGTGCATTACTGTCAAAAATAAAAAAATGATTTATAATATGTCATTTTACACACGTTATCTTCATCCAATTAGAATGCTTCATATAAGGGCAGTTCCCAGTTTTTTTGAAAAAAAATTGATAAACCTCACAGTAGCAATCGCCATGGTTATATTTTGTTGATAAGTAAATTTTATATTTGAACTGTTGTCATTCGTAAAATAATCAACCGAATTAAATTTAATTGGTTAAATTTACTCATATAATTCCTACGAAATCAAAAATAATTCTAAAGTCATTCCAGCTTCGCTGTCGTGATTTAAATGTCATTTTTGACACTCGTTTGTCTGTTACGTACTACACAAAAACTATTCGTAAATATTTCCAATAAATTTATAGCTCTTGTTATAGTTCTTATGAAATAATATCAAAAAAATAAAAGATAGTGAAAAGTTAAACTCAGCAACGTCCTTCAACAAAAGTTCATTTCCGTTTTAGAAATAGCTTCAAAAATTAATTAACGTATCACATAAATGTATAATTATCAAATTTTGGAGAAATGAATTGTGCTTATAGAAAAAAATCTAGCACCTGGTGTTCGTGAATGCAAACTTTCGTAACTATAGGTGTTGAAAAAACAGAAAAGTGCATTCACATCCTACATAAAAAATAATAATTTTCGCTTTTCGCCATAGGTTGAGATATTAATTAGGAGTTTGAAAGGAAGTTGCGGTTTAATTTCGAACTTCCGTGTGAGATGATGGACAAAAGCGATATTTGGTGATTGGGATCCACTGCCATTTTTAATAGACATGCATTTTATACTGTAATAAATAGACCAGTTCTGGGCAAACCACAACAGGTCGGTTCCGGGCGCAGGAGCTAATTTAAAAGGCCCTCTGGCTATTGCTGTATCGCTATATGCTGTGTGGCAAACAAATATGACCCAAGCGTTTTATGGACACTCCTCTGTGACGAACCAACGCTTCCTAAATCGCTCCACGACAAACACAACTCTTTCCAGTTACAAAGCAGAACTTAATATAACTTAAGTTAATTCACTTATTGTCATCGTTCTTTTCATCACAAGTCCCTTACGGACGCCGCCTGACCTCGTGAGGTTGTGTTTGCTGATATTTTGATGTCACTTGAGTAATTGGTTTATGTTTTGCTGTCAGTCAACAAAATTGTTTCATTATTGAATTTAAAATATCGTTATGTTATGTTTAATAATAACATAATTGTCAATAATATTGAAGATATTGTCAGGAAGTTTTAATTTTATTTATAAACAATTAGTTAAAAAATCGCATATTATCTTTTATATTAATTTATAATAACGTATTTGTTTAACGTGAAGATGTAGATGATACGAACATTTTTTTCTTATTTTCTAGTTCCAAGGAATAGTACAGATTATCAGAGATAGTTCTAAAGTAGACCGGGGCTGTAGCCAGGTTATGTATTTAGGAAGGGCCAAAGATTTTATTAGTTCAGAAGATTTATAAATACATAATTTGAAACCGCTAAATAAAAATAATTATAATTTATTCTGTTAGTCAAGAAATGTCATTCTTCATTTAAATGATAAAGCTGGGATACAGTACCTATACGATAAACATTAAATATAAATTTAGAATACACATTTCGAAAACAATGTGGAGCTGCTATAATTTAGAAAAAAAAACTCACATATCTAACAATATTTACTTGTAAAAAATTATTAAAAAAATTCATACACCATATTTTCTTTCATATTTTAAACTTTCTGTAAGCTGCACTAATTTACTAAAAATTTAAACCTAATTTCTAAAATTCAAGAAAGTCGGTAAAAGTAGGTAGGTATATATTTTATGTACATAATTTAGAAATATCATAATTTTTAATAATTACATAAATTTTAAAAACAAGAATTGTTTAACTTTATTCTGATAAAATATACATATATATATATAATAGGTAGAATCTTTTATTTTTCTCAGGGGGCAGGTCTCCAAAAGTAACTGGTGGGCTGACCCTGATAAAATTTGTTTTAAACGATATTTCTCTGGAACTAATAATCGGATTTGAAAAATAAAAAAACTGTTGAACAGAGAATTGAAAGGCCTTTCGAACTGTGTGATGTTTGACACCCTTTTCCATTTAAATTTTTTGAAGTGCAGTCCACTCCCATTTTAGGGTTGAAGTTATGCCATTGGTATTAATCCTTTCAGATGTGCCCCTTTATACTAAAATTGACGTGTTCGAGCGTTTTTTGCAAAATTGATGTTAAGTAGCCAAAAATTGCGCTGATAATTTTCATTAGGCCACCCTGTATAAACATATTTTAGCTATACGAATATGATAATAACCAATACCATGTACAACTAGTAGTTTGTTCATCAGTGGCAAAGACATTCCATGTCACAGGTCAAAATTTTCAATTCAAAAATTGATATCTCGTTTATTGCGAAAGATTTTTCAATCGTGTTTTTACTAATTTTCTTATACACACTTTTCACACTAATGATAAACATATTTAATGTTGATTATTTATGCTATTAATTTGTTAAAATAACGAACGTATGTACTATATACATATACATATCGCTGTCTACATGAAATCTGTTACATATTCACATTATATGGATTAGGTACATTGCAAATAATTTTATTATCTTATTCACACTTATCTAATAATTTTAACGGAAAGTTTTAAATTGTTATTTAGAAATGTACGTAATATAATATTAAAATCAAATATAAAATTTTCAATATACATACGAAAGAAATAATAATGTTTTACTATACGTCAAACATTGATTTTTTTCTCAGTTTTTCATATTTCGGCTCGTTTAGAAACTTTTTTCAAATGCAACATTAACAATTGTAACAATTAATTAACATTGTATTTCCTACATAATAAATTTCAAATAAAGATCTGGTATATCTATGATTCACAAAGGTAGTTGTATTTCAAAACACTATAAAATAATATTGCATGCATTATTATGAAAGAAGTTTCGATTAGACTTACAATAAAAAATCAAATTCTTGAATGATTAATACACTAAATATTACAGTCATTGATTATAAGGAATTATATGGCAAGTTAATATTTTGTACATTATTGTGTACAATGTTGTTCAATGTCACTCATATATGAATTACAATCTGTATATTTCAATAAATAATTTCTGTAGTATTTATAAACTAAATTAATTCTTGTATGTATTCAACAAACAATTTTAAATTACATTAATACCTATTGTTCCTAACTCTAAGTATATGTACTTATAATAGAAAATAAATTAATAAAATTTCTACAGGAAATCGAAAAGATTAAAAGTTTTTAAATAAAATCTGATAGCAGTTCAACCGAATAACAAATATTCGGCTTTACCGAATAGCATATTTTTCTACAACCTGAAAGCATGATTATCGTTGCGAAGTAGGATAGTTTTAATTATTTCAGTTTCAAGAAAAATTAAATGTTCTACTACCAAACAAAATTAATATATAAATTTTTTATTCTTAATATAGATACTTAAGTAATAATCTAGACATACCTATATCTTTTATTTCAAATTTATTAACAATCATTTTATAGTTTAACGTAACAATACTAGGTTTACTTTTTATAGTGAATACTGAAAACATTGCAGAATTGGCTGAGTACCGAATAATAACTAGGCTTCGGTCCTATCTCCAGTTTTCTACATCAAATAATATCTCTGTAAAACGGAAAAGTTTTAAAAATTGTATATAAATTATAGTTGATAAAATCGTGATGCGCTTAATTGACATGGGACGAACTGGGACGACACTTATATCCACACACGCATAGCTTTTATTTTCGAAACTTATGAATTAAGGAAGATATAAATGAAAACAGACTTAAACGCTCGTGGGCGATAAGTGTATGTTTTCCTTAATTCATTTCATACTAAATCTCCACAGCACCTCGCATTACTGGTTCTAAATGGGAAATTACCAAAACAGATATTTCGTTTTTTCTAACATTAATCAGCAAAATATCTACAAAATTATCAAAACCAGCCATACTAAGGATTTAATTAATTAGTGACATTTAACATTGGAATTATTATCCTATTATTTTAGGAAACTAGATCACGATATACAAATTAAGTAGAATACAATAAATTACGACATACAAAGAGTATTTAAATATTCAATTTCTATATTCAAGTTTAAAACAAGAGAGCAAATAAGATTATAATAATTAAAAAATGGATCTTGTTACATAATTATTTTAAATAGTATTTAAATTTATTCACGTAATTATATATTTAGTTATTTTAAGTTTACAAGCAAACTACACTTTATAGTAATCGTTATTTATTTCTAAATTAGTTAATAAGAAAAATAAATTTAATACCAACATTATTACATAGTAATTTCTAAATGAACTAATATTAGTACACTTTATTACATGTATGTAAGACTAAAGAATAAATAAATTATTTAAATAATTCATTTAATATTAATGATGGCAATTTTTGTAGGGAATCAAATGATAAAATAAAATCATTCAAAATTTTTGGACGAGATTGTGATATCTTGTATCCTTAAGCACAAAAAATATACAAAAATGCAAAACTACTGACGTTACAAATACATCTTAAAAATTTAAGTATTTTTTCTTATCAACTTTACTAAATACTGAAATTAAAAAATATACAATTAGGGCCGGTTTTTCATTACAACTGGTTAAGTGACGGCAAACTTAATCTAATTAATGATTAGATTTATCCAGAACAAATTAATCGCGGTTAAAACAAAAAGCGTTTTTCAATCATGTAGACATTTCTGATTAAATTAACCCCGGTTACCAAGTTTCTAGTTTAGGTGGGCAAGAAAAATATACATACATACGACTGCTTAGTTATATTTTAAGGTGATTATGACACAGATAAAGAATGCATTATTATGGTCAATTTGATAACAACATGATTAAATTGTAGAGTGCAAATAGAAATAGATGTAACGACAATTAAAGGTAAGTAACATTGCTGGGAGAAAATTACAATTATGTTCAATGGAAAACGCCCCGTTAAAATTATATGGTCTTTGTCTTACTGTACAGTGTTTTTCAATAATCATATAAGTAATTAACTCAAAATCTTCGTTAGAACTTATTTAATATATTTAATTAATAATTAACAGTAATATTTAAACATTTGAAAAACGCATTTGCGCGTTTTAACCATGGTTATCTCTAACCAAAGCACTAAACAATGGTTGAAAAACCGGACCTTAATGTCCCTGTCTAGATTCCTATTGATCGTAAAAATAATACTGATATACACCGACACCAACTAGTCTTCGTACACATATCTTTGCACTTTATTTTTGAAATATATAAACCACCTTGAAACCTTCTGGAACTCAGTAATTGTTTCACATAAACCAAAATAAACCTTTTTAGATCAGATGGATGAATTTTTGTTTGGAAAAGAAAGTATGAATAAATCAAAACAAAATAATTATGCCCAACAGTGAAATATGGAAGTGGTTCTCGGCTTGTATGGCACTGTATGAGTGCACACGGGGTGGGAAACTTAATTTTTATTGATAGGAAAGTGGTTTATTTGAATATTTTAAAAGAGAATTTGGAAAAATGTGCTGAAAAATTGTGTTCAAGATATTGTTATATCTTTCAACAAGATAATGACCTCAAACATACTACATATAAACTGCTAGAATAGTTATTGTAAAATTGTAAATAACAATTAAAAACGCCTCCACAGTCTCCAGATAAGAATCCCATTGAACATCTCTGTGATTTATTTTAATCAAATGTGTAAAACAAGATGCCTAAAGAATATAAAAGAACTACTAGACTTATGGTAGCAAAATGGGGTAAAGTAAAATTGACTCCCAGACTCCAAGAAAATTAGTGGACGACAAATAGTTTACGGAATAAAATTATAATGAATGGCGGTTCAAAAAATTATTGATTCTATATAATTTACAGGTGTACGGAGACTAAATTGGCGTACTTAATGGTTATAATAAATATATTTTTTTTCTCTATTTCATTACGAAAAATTTAAGGACTCAATACATCATTTTATTTATTAATATAGTAAATGTAATATAAAATTTATTTCGTGTATATATATTTAATAAAAAACTTGAAAAGAATAGAATATATTTTTCCTTTACCGGTCTACGGAGACTAATTGGTTTCCAATATCAGAAATGATTCAAATAAATTATATATTATAAATTTTTTATTGGAGTCTAATTGGCCAATATGTTTTTATGGCAAACGGTAGTAATATATACGAAAAAAATTTTCATATTTTTGCTGTCCGCAAAAGGTAAATTGTTGTTCCGCAGAATTAGTAGAGAGGCATATTTTATTATAGCAATAAAAAAATTTAAAATAGCTCAAATTTTTGAGTAAAATATGACCGTAACAGTAGTCTAAAAACTTTGGTCCAAATATGCCAATAAACTAATAAAAAAGCACCTTATTTAAATATGCATATAATAAAATTTTCCGGAATGCAAAACATTGTACCATTTGCTAATATAATAATAAAAAAACCCTCTTTATTATCTTCAAACAAACCTGCCCAAAAATTTGCCTGCGTTGTGATGCAATTTGCACCATAAAACCATAAAACCTCAAAAAACCACTCGCATTCTGTGCAAAAATGGTCCGAGAATTTGCATGTTGGCACCCCGGCTCAATAAAACGGCCGAAAGGAGCCGCCGGGACAATAGACGATCGCGGATTGTCAAAGCCTACCTAGTTTTTATGGCCAGCAGTTTATCTGCTCTTATTTGCGTCTGGCCCTATTTGCATGCCGCGACGCTCAGCGGCCACATAGGGAACTAAGGTGGCTACGTGAGAAACCCGAGAGCGAGATGCTGTGAGTTCATCTTTAGATTAAGATGAAGAAAGTGATTATGATTGGATGCTACACGATGAAATGTTGCCTTCACACTTATTGAATTATTAGTTTTATTGCAAATGAAGTAACGTTTTATTTAACGACACGCCTTTCATCAAGGATACTAAAGTCTTTTACTTTTTCTTCTTCACAATGGAATTTTATTTCTTTACTCTCATAAAATTGTTTTTTTTTTTTATTAAAATCTACCATCGGTTTTTGGTGATGAATATTATGTTGATATCATTGTATGATAATGATATATCAATAATTATATCCAATAAATGTGATAACAAGTTGCAAGATAAATGCGAAAATTGTTTAATCCTATTATCGGAATGTTTTTGTGATAATGATCTCTAATTAAAATAAAATAAAAAAATAAATTTCATTTTTTTCAATGAAGTAAAAATTTAGATGCTAATATTATATTGATGGGTGGGTATAACATAAATAGAACTGAAAACGGATTTTTTTTTAATTTTAAATTCGATAATAATATAAAAGAAAAATACTACATCAACGATCTTGTCGCTAAATTTAGTTCGATTATTTACCAATTTTGGTTTTAAGCAGTGTTTTCAGAAGGCAACAATTATTTCTACTATATCATGTAGTAGTAGTCCATAGAATAAGCATAAATCCTTGGATGTCCTTAATGTCTTAAATATTTTCAACAAATTTCTAAAATTCAAGAAAGTCGGTAAAAGTAGGTAGGTATATATTTTATGTACATAATTTAGAAATATCATAATTTTTAATAATTACATAAATTTTAAAAACAAGAATTGTTTAACTTTATTCTGATAAAATATACATATATATATATAATAGGTAGAATCTTTTATTTTTCTCAGGGGGCAGGTCTCCAAAAGTAACTGGTGGGCTGACCCTGATAAAATTTGTTTTAAACGATATTTCTCTGGAACTAATAATCGGATTTGAAAAATAAAAAAACTGTTGAACAGAGAATTGAAAGGCCTTTCGAACTGTGTGATGTTTGACACCCTTTTCCATTTAAATTTTTTGAAGTGCAGTCCACTCCCATTTTAGGGTTGAAGTTATGCCATTGGTATTAATCCTTTCAGATGTGCCCCTTTATACTAAAATTGACGTGTTCGAGCGTTTTTTGCAAAATTGATGTTAAGTAGCCAAAAATTGCGCTGATAATTTTCATTAGGCCACCCTGTATAAACATATTTTAGCTATACGAATATGATAATAACCAATACCATGTACAACTAGTAGTTTGTTCATCAGTGGCAAAGACATTCCATGTCACAGGTCAAAATTTTCAATTCAAAAATTGATATCTCGTTTATTGCGAAAGATTTTTCAATCGTGTTTTTACTAATTTTCTTATACACACTTTTCACACTAATGATAAACATATTTAATGTTGATTATTTATGCTATTAATTTGTTAAAATAACGAACGTATGTACTATATACATATACATATCGCTGTCTACATGAAATCTGTTACATATTCACATTATATGGATTAGGTACATTGCAAATAATTTTATTATCTTATTCACACTTATCTAATAATTTTAACGGAAAGTTTTAAATTGTTATTTAGAAATGTACGTAATATAATATTAAAATCAAATATAAAATTTTCAATATACATACGAAAGAAATAATAATGTTTTACTATACGTCAAACATTGATTTTTTTCTCAGTTTTTCATATTTCGGCTCGTTTAGAAACTTTTTTCAAATGCAACATTAACAATTGTAACAATTAATTAACATTGTATTTCCTACATAATAAATTTCAAATAAAGATCTGGTATATCTATGATTCACAAAGGTAGTTGTATTTCAAAACACTATAAAATAATATTGCATGCATTATTATGAAAGAAGTTTCGATTAGACTTACAATAAAAAATCAAATTCTTGAATGATTAATACACTAAATATTACAGTCATTGATTATAAGGAATTATATGGCAAGTTAATATTTTGTACATTATTGTGTACAATGTTGTTCAATGTCACTCATATATGAATTACAATCTGTATATTTCAATAAATAATTTCTGTAGTATTTATAAACTAAATTAATTCTTGTATGTATTCAACAAACAATTTTAAATTACATTAATACCTATTGTTCCTAACTCTAAGTATATGTACTTATAATAGAAAATAAATTAATAAAATTTCTACAGGAAATCGAAAAGATTAAAAGTTTTTAAATAAAATCTGATAGCAGTTCAACCGAATAACAAATATTCGGCTTTACCGAATAGCATATTTTTCTACAACCTGAAAGCATGATTATCGTTGCGAAGTAGGATAGTTTTAATTATTTCAGTTTCAAGAAAAATTAAATGTTCTACTACCAAACAAAATTAATATATAAATTTTTTATTCTTAATATAGATACTTAAGTAATAATCTAGACATACCTATATCTTTTATTTCAAATTTATTAACAATCATTTTATAGTTTAACGTAACAATACTAGGTTTACTTTTTATAGTGAATACTGAAAACATTGCAGAATTGGCTGAGTACCGAATAATAACTAGGCTTCGGTCCTATCTCCAGTTTTCTACATCAAATAATATCTCTGTAAAACGGAAAAGTTTTAAAAATTGTATATAAATTATAGTTGATAAAATCGTGATGCGCTTAATTGACATGGGACGAACTGGGACGACACTTATATCCACACACGCATAGCTTTTATTTTCGAAACTTATGAATTAAGGAAGATATAAATGAAAACAGACTTAAACGCTCGTGGGCGATAAGTGTATGTTTTCCTTAATTCATTTCATACTAAATCTCCACAGCACCTCGCATTACTGGTTCTAAATGGGAAATTACCAAAACAGATATTTCGTTTTTTCTAACATTAATCAGCAAAATATCTACAAAATTATCAAAACCAGCCATACTAAGGATTTAATTAATTAGTGACATTTAACATTGGAATTATTATCCTATTATTTTAGGAAACTAGATCACGATATACAAATTAAGTAGAATACAATAAATTACGACATACAAAGAGTATTTAAATATTCAATTTCTATATTCAAGTTTAAAACAAGAGAGCAAATAAGATTATAATAATTAAAAAATGGATCTTGTTACATAATTATTTTAAATAGTATTTAAATTTATTCACGTAATTATATATTTAGTTATTTTAAGTTTACAAGCAAACTACACTTTATAGTAATCGTTATTTATTTCTAAATTAGTTAATAAGAAAAATAAATTTAATACCAACATTATTACATAGTAATTTCTAAATGAACTAATATTAGTACACTTTATTACATGTATGTAAGACTAAAGAATAAATAAATTATTTAAATAATTCATTTAATATTAATGATGGCAATTTTTGTAGGGAATCAAATGATAAAATAAAATCATTCAAAATTTTTGGACGAGATTGTGATATCTTGTATCCTTAAGCACAAAAAATATACAAAAATGCAAAACTACTGACGTTACAAATACATCTTAAAAATTTAAGTATTTTTTCTTATCAACTTTACTAAATACTGAAATTAAAAAATATACAATTAGGGCCGGTTTTTCATTACAACTGGTTAAGTGACGGCAAACTTAATCTAATTAATGATTAGATTTATCCAGAACAAATTAATCGCGGTTAAAACAAAAAGCGTTTTTCAATCATGTAGACATTTCTGATTAAATTAACCCCGGTTACCAAGTTTCTAGTTTAGGTGGGCAAGAAAAATATACATACATACGACTGCTTAGTTATATTTTAAGGTGATTATGACACAGATAAAGAATGCATTATTATGGTCAATTTGATAACAACATGATTAAATTGTAGAGTGCAAATAGAAATAGATGTAACGACAATTAAAGGTAAGTAACATTGCTGGGAGAAAATTACAATTATGTTCAATGGAAAACGCCCCGTTAAAATTATATGGTCTTTGTCTTACTGTACAGTGTTTTTCAATAATCATATAAGTAATTAACTCAAAATCTTCGTTAGAACTTATTTAATATATTTAATTAATAATTAACAGTAATATTTAAACATTTGAAAAACGCATTTGCGCGTTTTAACCATGGTTATCTCTAACCAAAGCACTAAACAATGGTTGAAAAACCGGACCTTAATGTCCCTGTCTAGATTCCTATTGATCGTAAAAATAATACTGATATACACCGACACCAACTAGTCTTCGTACACATATCTTTGCACTTTATTTTTGAAATATATAAACCACCTTGAAACCTTCTGGAACTCAGTAATTGTTTCACATAAACCAAAATAAACCTTTTTAGATCAGATGGATGAATTTTTGTTTGGAAAAGAAAGTATGAATAAATCAAAACAAAATAATTATGCCCAACAGTGAAATATGGAAGTGGTTCTCGGCTTGTATGGCACTGTATGAGTGCACACGGGGTGGGAAACTTAATTTTTATTGATAGGAAAGTGGTTTATTTGAATATTTTAAAAGAGAATTTGGAAAAATGTGCTGAAAAATTGTGTTCAAGATATTGTTATATCTTTCAACAAGATAATGACCTCAAACATACTACATATAAACTGCTAGAATAGTTATTGTAAAATTGTAAATAACAATTAAAAACGCCTCCACAGTCTCCAGATAAGAATCCCATTGAACATCTCTGTGATTTATTTTAATCAAATGTGTAAAACAAGATGCCTAAAGAATATAAAAGAACTACTAGACTTATGGTAGCAAAATGGGGTAAAGTAAAATTGACTCCCAGACTCCAAGAAAATTAGTGGACGACAAATAGTTTACGGAATAAAATTATAATGAATGGCGGTTCAAAAAATTATTGATTCTATATAATTTACAGGTGTACGGAGACTAAATTGGCGTACTTAATGGTTATAATAAATATATTTTTTTTCTCTATTTCATTACGAAAAATTTAAGGACTCAATACATCATTTTATTTATTAATATAGTAAATGTAATATAAAATTTATTTCGTGTATATATATTTAATAAAAAACTTGAAAAGAATAGAATATATTTTTCCTTTACCGGTCTACGGAGACTAATTGGTTTCCAATATCAGAAATGATTCAAATAAATTATATATTATAAATTTTTTATTGGAGTCTAATTGGCCAATATGTTTTTATGGCAAACGGTAGTAATATATACGAAAAAAATTTTCATATTTTTGCTGTCCGCAAAAGGTAAATTGTTGTTCCGCAGAATTAGTAGAGAGGCATATTTTATTATAGCAATAAAAAAATTTAAAATAGCTCAAATTTTTGAGTAAAATATGACCGTAACAGTAGTCTAAAAACTTTGGTCCAAATATGCCAATAAACTAATAAAAAAGCACCTTATTTAAATATGCATATAATAAAATTTTCCGGAATGCAAAACATTGTACCATTTGCTAATATAATAATAAAAAAACCCTCTTTATTATCTTCAAACAAACCTGCCCAAAAATTTGCCTGCGTTGTGATGCAATTTGCACCATAAAACCATAAAACCTCAAAAAACCACTCGCATTCTGTGCAAAAATGGTCCGAGAATTTGCATGTTGGCACCCCGGCTCAATAAAACGGCCGAAAGGAGCCGCCGGGACAATAGACGATCGCGGATTGTCAAAGCCTACCTAGTTTTTATGGCCAGCAGTTTATCTGCTCTTATTTGCGTCTGGCCCTATTTGCATGCCGCGACGCTCAGCGGCCACATAGGGAACTAAGGTGGCTACGTGAGAAACCCGAGAGCGAGATGCTGTGAGTTCATCTTTAGATTAAGATGAAGAAAGTGATTATGATTGGATGCTACACGATGAAATGTTGCCTTCACACTTATTGAATTATTAGTTTTATTGCAAATGAAGTAACGTTTTATTTAACGACACGCCTTTCATCAAGGATACTAAAGTCTTTTACTTTTTCTTCTTCACAATGGAATTTTATTTCTTTACTCTCATAAAATTGTTTTTTTTTTTTATTAAAATCTACCATCGGTTTTTGGTGATGAATATTATGTTGATATCATTGTATGATAATGATATATCAATAATTATATCCAATAAATGTGATAACAAGTTGCAAGATAAATGCGAAAATTGTTTAATCCTATTATCGGAATGTTTTTGTGATAATGATCTCTAATTAAAATAAAATAAAAAAATAAATTTCATTTTTTTCAATGAAGTAAAAATTTAGATGCTAATATTATATTGATGGGTGGGTATAACATAAATAGAACTGAAAACGGATTTTTTTTTAATTTTAAATTCGATAATAATATAAAAGAAAAATACTACATCAACGATCTTGTCGCTAAATTTAGTTCGATTATTTACCAATTTTGGTTTTAAGCAGTGTTTTCAGAAGGCAACAATTATTTCTACTATATCATGTAGTAGTAGTCCATAGAATAAGCATAAATCCTTGGATGTCCTTAATGTCTTAAATATTTTCAACAAACTTCCCGATAAAATTAGGAAGGAATAACAAAAAAATTAGAAAAAAATCTTTTAGGAAATTATTTTTATAATATAAATGAATTTCTATCACATTAACTTCAATGGTAAGATCGGAACTAAAACAGTTTTGTGTTTCCGCTGGCATTTAGAAAAATTCGTGATTTTCAGCATGATCCATAATATATTAGCAAGGTGCAGGAGGTACAAATGCTTTATAAAATTTTAATAATTATAAACATTTTTAACTACAACAAAAAGTAATAATTAATTTTAATATACGGAATTAGTAATATAATTCAAATTTGTATTGTTACTTCTAGAATATAATTTTGAGGCTATTTATTTAAATTTATAAAAATTTTTAAATGGGATTTCCTATAAATTTATTTTTATATTCATACATAAATCAATTTTCAATTACACATATTTTTTATATTTTCTAAATCTCAATAATAAACAAGTTATTTAAAAATTCAAGGTATAGATATCAGCAGAATAGATGAAATCAAATAATAACCACAGACATATTAATTTGTATGTGCAATAACTAAAGCGACGTTTTTCTTTAGTCACTACAAGGATAAGTTAAACTTTTTAATCTGGGATTCGACTTCATAGGAACATGCTCCCTTTTTCAAATTTTATTTATTTATTTATAGAAGTTAATCAATTTATAATAATTTTTATATCATAGAAAACTTTATTTATATAATACAAAAGATCTCTCAAGAAACTCATTCCTGAATGTATCATAAAATCTGATCCAAAATTAATCATATTTTGAACTAGTTTAATGATAAAAAGATTTGTGTAGTAATGTATATTTTTATTAAAAAATGTAAATGAAAAAAATGAGCCGTGGCCACCACAGAATAAATCGCTATTACTGAATATATTCAGATACCCAGTATACCAGTAGTTTAACGTTTTTCTTAATTTTTGTGCCCCCCTTAATTTTCGTAACAATCTAATAACATTCTGCTAATTCATCTTTTTCGACACCGATTTGATATTTTTCTGTATTCAAAAATATATTTTATTAATAGATGCGCGTCCCTCTCGTAAAAGTCTTGCGCCCCCATAGGGAAGGGGGAAGTCCCTCAAGTTGGAAACCGCTGCCGTAAACAATCTCATAATAAGCAACTCATTTTTTTATGGATAAATTTTGTTTGCATATTTTACAACAATTTTATTCCATTATTTTTTTTCAAAATATTTTCCCATTTTAAAGTAAACTACAGCATCTGATAGATCGACTTTATCTAAAATTGATAAACTGATATCAGAAGTTAAAAGCTTAAATAGAAAGTTTCGTTAAAATATTATTAAATGAACTTGTTTAACAGGTGTCAATATATTTCAAGAAAACAGATGGAAGCTAAACGCAATATGAACTTATTGTAAATATTTCAGTTCGTTGACGACCATGACCATGATATATTCCAAAAAGTTAACATCGGAATGATTGCAATATAAAAATAGAAGTAAACAAAATTATGATATTATTGTGATTTATTTGATCATAAATTACATTTAGACATTTTTTTGACCTTGCTTTATTAAGTATAATAATGATAATCGATGAATCAGAAACATTTGTAAATATTTATACAGAATTATCAATCTCAATGAGTAATTATTTAATTTAATATATAATTTTATTGTACATATAATGTAGGTTTGTTAGTATTTAATATAAAAAATATAAGAACAAATTTGTAATAACAATACAATAAAAAATGATAGGACATCATATTTTATAGGAAAGAATACGAGTACTTTAAGTTATGGAGAAACTAGAATAATATAAAATTATAGGAATACACATAGTAAAGATATTATTTATTTTGTTTCATTGCAATAAAAATAGTTCAATTAAAAAAAATAACAAATAGTACATTCTAATTAATATTTTGTTTTCTTCAATACCTATAAACATTTACGTTAGAGAAAATTTTACGCGGATATTTAATGAAATGTAATAAAATATTCTAAGCAGTTACAATATTCCTAAGGGGGAACAGAGGACTCAGCTGCCCCTCCCTTGAGACTCGAAGATCGAAGAACTTCGAAGATTTTGATAATAAAGTATTAATAGAAAATTTCACAAAAACTCTAAGATTATATTTTAATTAATATTTTTTTTGTAATAAACGATTAACACTGTACAAATAATATTTATTTTACCTACAATTCATATTCTCTATCTATCGTCTTGCCCCCCCAGGCCCATTGGTTGGCCGTGATTTCCTCGAATAATTTTTCAATTTGCGAAATCTCCCGTAGTTATTAAAAATGTCGCTACGTGGCCGCTACATACGTATTAGCAAAATGTCGCTACAATATTATGCTTTTTTTAATAGAAGTTGCTATTATTATACTAAATTATTGTTTAGAAATAAATTAAACAGTGTAATATCTGAATTAATTAGTTCGCTGGGGTGAGGAGGTTTAACCCCCCAAAACCCCCTCCCTGGCTACGCCTATGATATCTATATATGAATATCTCTTTAAACTGGTCACCGGTAGAAGATTGAATAATGAAAATGCAAGTATAATTTGCAATTGTTTTTGAAAATGTGAATCATGTAAGAATATTAACAAAATAACAAATATGTACATACAACGTTGAATTTGGACCAGAATTAGTTTTCTTTTTATAAGGCAACAGCAACAAGCATAATTTCTCTAATTAAGTAATAGTAATAGTTAATGACATGCTGATAATCTTTGTAGGCATTTACTTCCAAGTTAACAACATTTGTGCGAAACCACACCATTTTTGGCGTTACTCCAAACAATTTTCTCTGTATATGATTTGGTACTCAAACAGAACGTGCTACTGTTAACAAATCAAGTAATGTTAGAGAAATTCTGACATTTCCGTATGTCACATTGACCATAATTGATATGTTTTCATATATGTACGTAGTCTTAGTCAACATGGACTGTTTGTTATTGGTTCACACATTGTAAACCGTTAAAAGCCATCATAGAAGGCTAATTTGGCACCTCAAGCAACAGAAAGGCTAAAATTTCCTTCACAAAAAAACGCACGCACGGTTTGTATTTCAAAACATATGTGGGTAAACCTGAATTTTTAGTACAAGTTTCAAAAGTTTATAAATGGAATATGTCACTAATAAAAAAACACTAAAATTTTATTGTTTTAAAATGTTGCAAATTTGTTATACATTCTGGAACATGATTCCTTCACGATTATAAACTTATAAACTCTTGTTATCATTAAAAAACAAATAAAACGTTTATGACTAACAAGTCTCATCTTGTAGATATCAATTTTTGTATTTTACATTTGTTTACATATCTACATACATTACGAGCATGAACCAGGATTTAACAGAAATAAGTAATTTAATTTAACCAGTGGTCTATTTTTTTTTTTAAAAAAGTATATACGTACATATATGGCAAAATCTAAGAAAATTTATTTTTTTCTACCAAATTTATATAGGTTTAGTTAGATTAATAAAAGTAGTAAAAACTTTATTTAAACAATTTTTCTGTATCTATAAAAACTTCCGATAAAAAAAGGTGTTTCCAATTTCGCATTCCACCCTGTATACGTGTATCGTAAAAATAAATATATATATATATATATATATATATATATATATATATATATATAAATAAATTATAGATGTAGTTTAGATATTTTCATAATAATTTGATCATTGATCCAGTAACAAAAACAATGGAACAATTATTATTTACAAATGTGAGATGTCAAATTTTGCAAATAAATTTGACAATATAAATAAATCAATAAATACTTATTATAAAAGTTATAATCTGTAAAAATAACTGCCTTTACGAATAGCGAGTTTAAAGACATTATGTTGGCTTAAAGGCCAATGATCAATTAATTTTGAAAAGTACCACTTTATATGTCAAAATTAGAAAGGCTCTTTAAATCAACCCTAGGCGAGTAATGAAAGTTGACAAAATTTTAGAGACTTTTAACTCAATTTCTAGAAGGTGTACAGGAAAAAGTTACTAATAAATTTTATTGTTCTCAACATGCCGTTCTATCACTTTACGTTATATTTAACGTACTTATTTCAGTTACATTGTGTACATAAATGTTTTTTAATTATTCTTATATTTAAGTTATATAAATTATTTATAAATTAAGTTGTTTATAAGCTTTGTAAAGCTTTATTTATAAAATAGAAAAATGTGTATGGCTTTAATGTTTTAATAATATTAATTTAACTGAAGTTTTTTACGAATACCGAAAATTAAAATATTAAATTCAAATAATTTATTTTAACCATCTTTCTATTTAAATATAAAATAATAGTGACTTAATCATAAAAATATAAATGTATTGAGTATATTTAATATCTTAAGTTTAGTTCAAACTCTATGAATTACTTTTCTAATGTAACTTCTCATTTTAAAATGTTTAGTGCATAAAAAAATCCTTTAATTCTTTACAATTATATTTACAATAAACAAATATCAATACAGCTTTACAATTCTCTCTGAATATGTTTACGAATATTATTATATTAATAATAATTATAATCTACATACATTTTATAGTTTTATGTTGTGTTGTATATCCACTATTACAGCTCTCTCTTTTTTTTTTTCGTAAATGTGAATTATTATTAAACTTGTGTATTCTATACAATTCTATTTTTTTATTTAGTTATTTGTGTATTCTTCGTAATAATTTCTTTTGCCTACTCCTAACGGTGCAGTAGTGAAGATTCACCTATGCATGTTAGGTAGTCGTGTAGTAGGCGTTGGAAACATATACATCGTCCACGAAAAGATATAAAAAAGCATGCGTGAAACCATTATTGACAGGTGAAATAAATAACAGAATAAATCACAACGAGTAATATAATGGAATGATTGAATTTTATTGCAAATATCACAGTAATGATTAAAATATTTATGCATTGCCGTATTAATAATAAAATAGATCAGATTCCTTGCAGTAAAAAAAGTGCAATAAAAATGGTTATTTGTATTTTTTGTAAATAATAACTAGGTGGCAGTAATAATCCTTTAAATAAATTAACATTTTCTGCACTTTTTTGAATTGGCAATGAGGCAGCAATATTAAAATTAATAATTTATAATATTTACAGTTATATAATGCAGTGATATGCAATTACCTTGAATTTTAAAATAATTATTGCTAAGTAATCTACAAAAACCAATTGCTATATATGCGGAATGCATTTAATTTACTTTACAAAATAAATAATTATTGAGATTTATTTCTAATTCTTATAAATTAATTCCTTATTCTTTTAATTGCAAAAACTTTTGTTGCACATTTAAAAATACTGATTACAAATGAAGCGAAATGTCAAGTATATTAAAACTGAAAGGTTTCTCAAACCGCAACTACAATAATTTAATATTTAATTAGCTTTATAGAAAACTAGTTACATTCTATTAGCAATATATATCATCACCATCACTATTGCAAATGACATGCATTGATTTATAATAAATATATTAAATAAATTATTCATTAAAAATACAACTGCTTTGCACAAACAATAATTATGACATTTTTTAAAATTATATCTTAAAAATAAACATAAAATAATATATACGCAAATGTATGTTTAAATAAACTAAACACTAATTTCTTAAATATTTTTTTCCTACGACCACTGTTAAAAATAGTCTTTTTAACGGTTGCTTAGCAAGTTAAAAATAACAGTTTATAACACAGTGAATATTTTTAAAACGTTGTCATTGATAACGAATTAAAAGTATAAAACAAATTTACTTTTAACACTTGTGTTAAAAAGGAACTAAATCTAGTTACCTGTCATAAATGTCATTCTATAATGCTTAGTTTTTATTTACTAATATATAACTAGGGTCGTAGGAAAAATAGTGTATGATATTTGTGTCACAAGTGATTTTATTTCGTTCGTGGGGTTTGTTACACTCGGCTTCGCCTCGTTTCAAACTTTCCCACTCACTCATAAAATATCACTTTTAACACTTATATCATAAATAACTATTTTATGAAATGCAATTAAAAAATAAAGATATTTTTGTAGTACAATAAATAATTTAAATATTTATTGGTTCATTGAATTAAACCTAAACCTTAAAAGATAATTATAATGTATATTTAATAAAACTAATTACGCACAAATATTTATTTAAAGTTTGAATTATAACTATGTTTTAAATGAACAAAATATTTAATTGAATTTAATAATTTATTAGAATCTACGATTTAATGATTATCTAAAATACTTAAATTTACTTGCAAGTTTAAATAACTTACAAGTTAAGAACAATTTTAGTTCTTTATTTAAAGATCTAATAGTTGACAAATTGTTGAGTTGTATTTTTGGTTTAAAATATTTCCGTTTAAAATTTATGTATATAAAATATCTTAGCGACATTTTTTATTAATGTTTAGTAATCTTGTAATCTTAGTTTTTCTAATGATATATTAATGTATGCATCTGATATAAAAATAGCCCGTATCTACTTTAATAATAGCAAGCACGCAAACAAAAGTGATAGTAAAATATAAAAAGACACAAGAAAATGAATTGTGGAAAAGCGTCAAGGAAAAAATGCAAAATAATCACTGTGGTTAATAGCAGACGAAACGTGTTACTATTATTAACGACAATCACTTTGCAACGTTGACAGCTCGTCTAAGACATTACAAGAAAAGTCAAGGCCATTATGGAAATTCACCACAAAATGTCGGTGAACAGGTTGAGTTTGTTTATATTGTGTTTCTTTTACTTCAGGCGCCACTACAGCTGCTATAAAATACCATCCGATTGCATTTCAATTGCAAGTTTTTCCTGCAGCTACGTAATATCTTACGGTGCTTATCGCAATAGAAAAAACAATGTATCCACACATAATACAGTAATGTTTTAAAATAAATAAAATATGAACACAATAAGGAAATACTATTATAATTTGTTTATACTTTTATTACATATTATAAATATAAATTAAATACACATTGTTTAACAAGTACTTTTGTACTCAAATTTAATATTTATTACTCTTTTGTTTATTTGAAAAAATAAAAATAAAATTTTCTTGACAATATTATACGAAAGCTACAAAATTATGACTTAAAATTTATTTATAATAATCTTATTATATTTCTTATATTACTAGTACAACGATTTTTTTATTCTGTTTCTAAATAGAACTTAATTCCTTGCGTAAAATGTTAAATTAAATTCAAAATTTGTGGCACTATAGATGGCTCTGTACACTGAAACAATTGAATTCTACAGTTGGCAACACTACTGTCTGCCGCCTTCGATCGTTTGAAAATTCCCTGCATGTGACAAGTTTTTGAGGTTATGTGGTGTTTGAAAGCGGTAAACGACAATTTTTAGTTTAGAAATGGATTTAAATAGATCAGTAAGACTATTAGAAGATGCTCTTTCTCCACATGGAAGGAGTTTACTACGAACTACCCCCAGAAAAACTAAAGACCTCCGGAGATCTTACGCTGCAGATCCACAAATAGATTTGTCTTTAACAATAAATCAAGATGAGATGCGACATTTATTAGAAGGAGGAATATCGGTTGTGGACCATACTTTGCAAAATTTATTGCAAAACTCAACTATAACAGGCAGTGCTATAGTAAATAGCAGACCATGGGAACATGCGGTAGATTCGTTGTTTATGGAATATTTAGAAGTTATTCAGTCTCGTACAAATGCTCATGAGATATTTGAAACTGTCTCAGACTTAGCTCGTTGTTGTACAGACACTTTAAATGTAATTAGAGGTTTGAAATCTAAAGTTCGAGCGAGAGTCGATGATAAGTGGCTTGAAAATGAGCGAAATACCTGGCGTTTAATATATTGTTTATATCAAGACAGATTGAATAATGAATTAAGAGAAAATAATGTGATGCCATATTTAGGAAGTAGTGAGAAAGTTTGTATAGAAGATTTATTTAAAAGAGATCCACTAGTTCGCGAAAGTCAACTGATTATAGATTGGCTAGAATGCAATGCAAATGATGATGAACAGAATGAACCAAAAGTTCAATACTTCACAGATAGAGCAGTTGGCTGGGAAAACACTCTCCATCAACTGCAAGCGTCTGAAAGTATCGTTTTCCGTAGTACTAGACCCATTGTAACCCAAATCGATCCCGATGCTCCAAATAGAGAACGTCTACCTCTCCATGATCTTGATATGGAAGATGAAGAGCGTCTATGTCGGAAAATCTTCCGGGAAATTCGTTGTGGAAAATTAGAGGAAGCCCAACAGATTTGCAACCACTGTGGACAACCGTGGAGAGCTGCAATGCTGGAAGGATGGAGGCTGTACCATGATGAAAGAGATCATCAGTATGAGACGAAAAAGAGACAGAAAATAAGAGAGATGCAAGTGGATGGCAACGAACCGGATAATCAACCTGTCAGTAACGTAAACGTAACTCAAGAAATAGATAGGAGGAGAAGAGAAGTTCACAAGAGGCAAATGTTGGAGTCGACTGTCAAAGCCGTCGAACCTGACACAGGGGAAGAAATTGTCGAAGGAAATGAGAATAGAGATATTTGGAAATGTTTTGCTTGGCAATATTGCCAACAGGTAAGATTTCATAGACTAGGAATTGGTACAAGAACTTAATTCAAATTAATTTTGAATCGAAGAAATCATGGGATGAGTTGTTCGGTTGTGTTTCCGGTTTGAAATTTTAAAATAAAATATTTAATAACTGGCACAATTCAAATGATTTGGCTTTGGTTTCTGGATCTATTGTTCAAATAATATTTTTATTCCAAATGTAGCCAATGTGGTCCGCACATTATTATTCAATTGTTATTAGTTTTTAATTTTTTAATTTCTTGTTTTTTTTTATATATTTGAAGAAATCTGATATGGGCACCACATAATTTCCTTGTACGCTAAATTATCATTTTTTGCTGTACTTCATTTAAACTTATTTGATTTGAAAGTAAGGTCTTTCTATGGCTAATTCTTCAACTTCCATTCGTTTCATATCATCAAACTTTCCTTCGAAATGGATCATCTTTTGAAAATTTTATTAAAATGTTTGTCATTATTCTTTATTCCATAAAATTATTTAAATCGCTCAAAAACTTGCAAACCTTGCAAAGAAAGATTTGTTTTCATTTATTTCGTACATATTTCTCACGAAATATATTCTGATAGTTGTCAATGTTAATATGTTAATCACAAATTATTTTATTATCATTATTATTTTTATTAAGTTTCTACCAAAAGAAAACTGCCCTTTTGGAAAGACCGATTAGAACAAAAAATTGAGGTGTATAACTAGATTAGATTATTTTCAATTACATAAATAAAATTTCAACATTCTACGGCTATTTTTTTGAGTTATGCGAAAAATTAAAAAAAAAATGCTACGAGCAAAGTGCTCTTTTGGCACTGCTGATTGCAGTGAAAAAGGGAGATGCACATCTAGACGTTATAGCAGCCCCATATACAAAATTCTCAAAACATTATACTGTTAATCATTCTTTTAGTTATGCGACATACGAACTTACGTATACCTTCTTATCTATTAATTTTAATTTAAAAATTCCAATATAAAAATATCGCACATATGTTAAAGAATATTTAATTTCGATATATCGTCTTTTGTACAAAATCAACAATTCATCCTTTATCGTTAGGCAGAAGAGAAAAACAACTTCAAATAAAAATTATTAATGCAAGATTTCAAACCGGTTTTGAGTGAATTATCTAAGGGTTCAGTTTAGATTTTATAAATTGTAATATTTCACCTCATTTCCTGTCCGTGGTTCATAAAAAATTAGCTGATTTTCCCTGGTTACGGGTAATAATTTACTGATTTTACTTTCAGAGAAGTATTAATACGTACGACAGGGCAACAATAGCTACTTTTTGTGGATGTCTTCAAAGCTTACTTCCTGTGTGTCACTCATGGGAAGATCAACTTTGGGCTTACATGAAAACTATGGTGGACATTCGAGTGGAATCAGAAATCAGAGATTTCGTTTCGAAACCTTATAGACCTTTACCCGAAGAATATTGGAACAATAAGTGAGTTAATTAATGAATAATAAATAAATAATTATAATTTTGTTTAATAATTTAGGATGTCATTGGAAGAAATTTTTGAAAAGATCTCTTCATCTCAAGACAGTCATGTTAGAGAAGAAGGCAACCAACCTGAACATTTAATTCAAAAATATATAATTCTCGATAAAATTCCTCAACTGATGCAACAGATTGAAAATTGGTTAGACACACCGATCGCTACACCACAATTTTTACGATTTTTGGCTCATGTTATTTTATTTTTAAAACAAGTTGGGCACAGTCAACGAGATGACATCGGCGATAAAGTTTTGGAAGCGTAAGTTACAATTTTTAATAAGATTTACAATATAAAAACTATTTTTTCTTTTGTAGATATGTGAAATGTTTAATGGAAAGAAATGAACCACAATTAGTAGCCTATTACACAGCTACATTAGGGCAGCATTCACAAATAAGATTTTATGCAAGTTTTCTGGAACACATGCAGGATAATGAGGAAAGAAAACAGGCATTGCAGTTTGGAGAAGAAGCAGGGCTCAATATTAAAGTTATTACGAAACAAGTTGTTGAAAATATAAGAAACAAGCCGGAAGACTTTGAAGAATATACCAGCAATTTACAAGTTAGTATTAAAAAAAAACTAATATATAAACAAAGAAGTTATGACGAAATGTTTTTGGTGCAGGGTCAAAATTAAATTAAATTTCTAGTCGCGTGTCTTATAGTTAATCTTAGTAACTTAAATTGTAAAATATATATTTATAATTAATTATTTATTATTTCAAAATTAATTGGTGAAATAACTTTTCTGGATTGCAGTGAAGGATATTAACTGTTTGGGTTTTAAAAAATAAATAAATAAAAAGAGTCAGAAATATTGAAAATATGAATTTAATGTTTTTGAACTAAACAATTTTAAGCCACGGGGTGAATAGATTTTATATATTATTTCGTATTTAAGATTGTTAGATACAGGTTTTTGCTATTTTCATCTGTCCCGCTAAACATGATAGGGTGTAAGTGGTACTGTTAGTTATAATATTTAATTTTGCATCTACTTATATGAAATATTATAGAATTTGACCCTTTTTATTGAAATAATTGACAAAACGAATTGTATTTTGATATTTATCGTTCTTATTTATGTAATTTCAAACAAAATGCTCCGTAGTCTTGGATAAACGGAGTAAAGCTATGGCTTCATAAATAGAATTAATTGTATAATCTCAGTTGGAGCCGCATTGATTCCACTTATTCAAAATGTAAATTACATGTACATTCCATTAATTGAGACCCTTGTAAAATCTATTCAAAGGAATGTATTTGATTACAACAAATGGATCCTATTTTATGTTAATTCCAAAACTTGTGTCAAAATAACTTACAGTAATCAAATTTTTGCTGCATTTATAATTTCAGTTGACTATTACAAAGTCAATTATATTTTAATTTACTATTTTATTATTGTGGAAAATACTCCTAAAAGTAATGAAATAATTTCTTTGATTACAACAAATTTAGTCATATGTTTCGTTGATTATATCAATTATTTTTTTATCTACAACTATTGAAATATGGGTACATTATACGTGTGATACTACATATAATATACTACTCATATTACACAAGTGTAATATGAAATGTCATGATACACGCTACACTTTTCTGTAATAAATAGGGCATATAATTTAACACATAATATTTTATTAAACTGTTAATTTATTAATAACATATTTTTTATTATAAATATCAATATATATGCTTATAAAAGTATAATAAATACAATTTGAAAAGTCATTTTGACATTTAAATGCTACTGTGGCGCCATCTGTTAAGCTATATATGAACTACTCACACTTTACTGAATATTTTACAAATAATATCAGATTTTTTATATGCCTGATAGTTGTAGATAAAGTATAGTATTTGACTCGCATAATATGGCTACATTACACGCGGATGATTAAAAATACTCGCTACCGCTCGTATTTTTAATTACATCCTCGTGTAATATAGCCTACATATTATGCTTGTTAAATAATATACTATATTATAACAATTCTTTAGGTAAAAATAACATACAAACAGAAGAGTCAAATTTTTAAATCATTCCGAATTTGATAACGAGATGGATTTGGATAATCGGGATTCATGCCAGCAAAAACAATGTTTAATTTTTCTGTCATTTTCCCCTGATAATAAAATTTAATAATATTTGTATTAACTTCTAATAATTAATCCCTTTTTGAAATAAAATCTATGTACCTGTTTCTTTAAGAAAACCATTAGGGACGGTGTGAATTCGAATCCCGATTACACAATAAGTTCTTCTTATGAAGCTATAGCCTTATCCATTCGACTATGGAACATTTTATTAGAAAATTTCTTTTGACATGAGTGTTAATGACAACTGTCAAATAATTATTTACTAAATATTTCAATAAAAAAACCTCATACTACAGAATATTTGATATCAGTAAATGTAAAATTAAATAATCAATCAAACTATATTTTAATAATCTAATATATAATTTTATTTTTTTTGTTTTTCAAAATTCCAATTAGATTCTATTGATCTTTTTCTGATAAAACAAAAAAATTAAACATAAATTTCCATAATTGTGTAAGTAGTTTCCATATTCACATGTAAACACACACACTCACAGATATCGAGAATGAGTAAAAATTAGATAGTATGGACTTTGAAACATATTTATCAAAATCTCAATGTGATAGCACAACAAATGTAAATATTAATATTTTTTAGCAAACAATAACTGAGAAGGACAAAATAAAAATATCCGCTTTGGATTGGGTTTTGTTTTACCCATCCCAGCGTTCAGAAGCCATCATTCAGTGCAACGCGCTCATTTCTTATTTCCTTACATTGGGAAAAATCGACGCTGCTAAAGCAGCTTTCGCTAAAATCCCTGCCTCGGCTATAGACACACTTCTTTCTATACCAGACGAAGAAATACCCGAACTTATCCAAAAATGCATCCGAGAGCATCTTTGTTATAAAGCCTACCTCGACGCTCACGAATCATTTAATGACTGGTTTAAATATTTCCATCATTCACGTCCCCAACAAGTGCCAGCCTTGCCTGAAAATGCGACGTTCACTGAAAAAGTGGCGCATGAACACAGAGTGTCTCAGCACAAAGCTGAAAGTGAGAGATGGAAGCTTACAGTTACCCACTTGGCGAAAACTGTGAAAAATAAACTCTACAATGTCTTATTATTCCCGGATGGCGGGTGGCTGAACGGAAGTGAAAATCCTTCGCATTTGAGACAAACTTGTATCCCGGAAGTTGTCATGTTGTTGTATGCAGTCTTGTCGGAAATGGGGGAACATACGCAGTGCATACAATTGGCGGATATTCTGGCTTCAGAAAAATATCAGTTGTATAAGGTAAAGAATATTATTTTTTATTAATCAAATATTTGAATTTAAAATTTTATTTTAGGTGTATACTAAAGAGAAATTGGAAGATATTTTGAAGAAATGTTTCGAAAGTTCAATTATTCTACTGGATGAAAAGAAAGATATGTGGGGAAATTACGTACTTGCGTAACTTATATTTAATTTGTAATTTAAAAACTGCCGATTTTTTTATAAATAAATGTTTTTAATTTGTACATTTTATATTTTCTCATATATATTTCTAGTTCCAGTCATATTATTATCCATTACTTCTTAAAAGTTATTTGCAACGTAAAAACGCATTAATATTTTAATTATTTATTATTACATATTATTGTAAGATATAGGTAATCGACAAAATTGTATTACTGTACGATCTAATGTGTCTAGCACATTACTTCTAAATTATGTTCCTATATTTAAAATTTTTGATTCTTACCATACGTAGTTTATATTCAATTTTAATTTATATTTAGTTTTCACTTTTTATGTTTTCAACTTACAACAAAATTTGATATAATAGAAATTTATAAATTTTAATAAATAATTCTATTTTTGACAATGGGTGTGTAACCCATTATATCGTACAAATACATCAAAAACAGAGTGTTACATTTTATAGTTACAAGATTTACGAGTATTTTTGTTGTAAATCTACTAACATAGCTTTGTAAGGTGCTAGTTTCAATTAAGAATTATCGAAAACTAACCAGCTCGTAGAATTAGTATATTTTAAATAGCAAGTTCCAAATTTTTTTGTTCTCATATATTTTAGAAATAATACCATCTATAATCCACAATATAATCGTACATATATAAAAAAAAACTGTAGAGTAAAATTTTTTACCAGTTTCAGGATATTAAGCCTTTGTTTACGTAGGAAAAGATAAGCTGGCTAATTAAATCATAACTGCATCTACATATATGGTATTATTACTGTACCGACGTGTCAAAATAACGGCACAAATGGATAATATAATTAAACATGGTGTCATTTCAACTCATATAAACTTGATCACGAAAATCAAGATCAAGAGAATTTTATGAGTTAATGTTTATTAATAATGTCTTTATTTTCAGAAACCGGTAAACTAATGAACAAACCATGTGATGGGCATTTACCTAATTATAATTAATTTAATTAACTGGTTAATTAAACTATTAATTTTAAATTATAAATTAACCTCGGTTAACTAAACTGTGAGTTTGATACCAAATACAGTATATTTATCTAATTTTTACGAATAATAACACAAATTTATCATTAAAATTAAATTAAATGCGGACATCACCTATTTTCCAAACTATTAATGACATGGGTACTACCAAACTATGAAATTTATAAAAGAAAAAACAAATATTATTGAAAATTTTTTAAGTCTATCCTTTATTTTACGAAAATTTGGTATTTGCATTTGCAAACAAAATCTGACAAGTAGAGAATTTAATGTATCGCTAATGTGGTCTAGGAAATTGTCTAAAGTTATATTACTTGTACTAGCTTATAATGATCATGAAATTTATTCTTGTTCTTTGGCTAATTCATTTGCCAGCTCTTCCGGTTTATTTTCTTCCATTCTAATTTAGTTAATTTATAAAAGTAAGAGACACAAACCAAAAACCATTATAAAATCAAGATTATTATCGAATTACTTATATTTCGTTTAATTTTGGTTTCGCTACGAATAATATAAAACATAAATTTAACCACATTTTAAAGTAGCGGGAAAATTAAATTTACCGGTAAATTATGAAACCAAAATTAACCTGGCTAATTATCGTCAATTTTGCTAATTTACATTCCAGTAAATTTTCATTGCCTAGTCCGACTTAACATTCTCATTCTACAACAGATTTACGACAATTATTATACTCATTACAATCCAAGGTATGTTATAGCTAAGAAGTCCGATTCTTTATTCATCAAAGCTCAATACTGTGCGATCAAGATAACTTGGCGCATCAAAAGAATTTAAAGCAGTTCACTATTCGTAAGTTGCGTTTATTTTATATAAACATATGTACTACATATTTGTAAAGTGAGAAGAAAGTAAAATTCAATAAATGTAACTGTAATGTGGAAAACTCATATTATAATGGAAAATAAAATCTACTTATATGTAATGATATGTTTAGGTTTCTTACCAAGAATATTAAAGAACACATGCAAAATATTTGGTATTAGAGAAGTATGTAATTCCTCCGATATGTATACTGCAGTCAACAAATATTTTTTATATTGACAAAACATTGGTTTGGGTTAATAATGATATGATAGTTCAAAGATGCTGACAACCGATTCGGAATCTAGTACTGTCTGAGAGAGGACGATATTTGAAATATAAATATAAATTTTTGTAATATATTTTATATAAATAAATACTTTTTTGTAATAAATGTTGACTGCGATTCTAATATCGATTTATAATCTATAAATATTAATTTTGTAACGTTTATTTATATATAAATAAATATATTTTTTTGTAATATTCGTAACTTTATTAAACTTCATTCTACTTTGGTACGCCTATGGAATTTATTACTTTCCCTTAACCGCAGTGATAATGAGAATTGCCCTGGTACGCCAAGTTATCTTGAACGCACAGTACATGTTTTTAGCATGAATACATCCATTATCCCTAATGTACCTTAACCATATTATGCGAAGTGTAAAATTAATATATGTATTTATTTTCTCACAAATTTAAAAGTTTTGGAAGCGTTTCTTACAGATTTAAGTAATTTATTTCCAAATCGAGTTGATTAAATAAAAATTGCTGGTTTAATGAAGGAAAGTGCAACTTTAAAGCATGGTTATACAATGTATGCAGAATAATTTTTATGGCTATTGCATCGAATAAATTTAGTTGCTGTCACGTGTCTAATTTAGTCCAAATTTCCTAGTTAACGTTTGATGTTGGTTGGATTACAGTTGCACCTATAAAATACGGGTAAATACATTAGTTTAGTGGTAGTAAAATTATAGGTACGTTTCGCATGGCGCGTCGCATTAAAATGCAGCGACCTGCAACAGATTTATACATCCTGTATCACTGAAATATCCAATCAATCAAATACATGAATACGCTCGGCTTGTACATTGAATCAAGCATCAATTCAAACTCGAGTTGCATTAATCCAATAATACTTCTACTCTTCAATGGACTGGCATTAAAAATTCGTTAGGATACAACCGCAAACCTATTTCTGCCTATTCATTTTTCTTTCTATAAAAATTACTTTTATTCTAATATTTTTATTGCAGCAACTTTACATTACAATGTGGTTCTTTTATTAAACAAATTCACAACTAAAATTAATTTTAGAATTATATACAATTTTAATGGAATATGTTTTCAGCATGTATGTCTGTAGTATCTGCAAAGGACTTACAACTTGCAATGGTTTCCAAACCACTCGGACACAGCGGTATTTTTATTTGAATAAAAATTGGGAAGCTGAGGTTTGAATCCTAGATCTCACACTGCTTTTATATATACATATAAATATTTTTTAGCTCCAAACTGATGTTTATTTAAAATTTCTGTTTCATAAAGAGCTGTTAATAATATATTGATCTATTTATTTGTTAACAATTTTAAAAATTTGATTACAAGTTTTGGTCAATATAAATAATTAATGATTAATACAATATGGTTTTCTTGTAATTACAAATAAGGAAATTATAGTACCGTGTTATTTTAAATACCTACTGATTATTTATTTAAAATACTGACCCAATAATTATTAAATAAAAAAATAATTATAATGTCTTTATTTGAAAATTATAATATAAAAAGAAATAATGAATCTCATCAATAAAGAAATAATTTAGTAATTTAGCAAACTGGTATCTAAAGTTGAGAGTCAATCCAGAAAAAATACAACCAGTACTGCAGTTAAGTTTAGCAAGTGGTGTTCTGATCAAAGTTCCCTCTAAGCTCCGCACTAATTTTTTAAAAGTTGCGCAACCGTTTTTGTATTGGGCTTGTTCACCATTTTTTCATTTTATTAAAAAAGTGCATCTAAAAATAGCAAAAACCCAAATTTCACAAAAAAATAGTAGACTCCTCGACAGTAATGTACCATTTTCCCGACTATTCTGTAAATAACTATTCTTGTCTGTGTGTTATTAAAATGCTTTACAATGTAATTTTCAAGATTGATTCCATATATTTTTATACCGCTCAGTCAGCGAAAAAATTAGATTCCCATTTAATTTCATTTCAACTATTATTTAATTTTTTTATTTATTTCACATTTAATCAGTTCGCTTATTCGAATTAAAATATACAGGTTTTAGTCATTGGGTACCAAATTTTTGAAGGTATTGTAACGACCATGATTCATTTCCGATGACACATCGCGGGCGACCTGTCTGGTCGGGTTGTCTCACTAAATAGGTCAAATGAAATAAGAGCGACGCCGCTATTGTACTGAAATTCTCAAGATTCTAGACTATTCGAGATGAATTACTTACAGAATATAGCAGAGTGGAATCGAGAAGAATCAGTGTGCATAGTTAGTCCAAACACCACAGTCAATACAGAAGTGAAGGGCGACGTATAAAGTAGATATAAATATTTAGTGGAAATAAACTTTGACCGTCGTGTAAAAATAAATAGCGTAAAAATAAATAATGTACTGTATAAATACATGAATATTAGTTAATAATTAGTTTTATAAGTATGTATTACTAAGCTTTAAGTAAGTATTCTTTTTGTTTAACTCACAGTATTTGTTATTTTTATCGTTATTTAATAAACTTGTAATATACATATTCGGGTTTTGTGACTTTTTGCATTTTACTCAAAAAAATAAACGATACTGTAAACAGTATAAAATTTTGACATTTGAATTTTTATTTTCATAATGGGCCCATAAACCTTTTTTTTTATTTTTTTTTATGTAACTTCATTAGAAGTTATGACGATTGTTGAAAATCCGATGTGAAAATTCCTTATAATAAGCGAGATATGAATTTTTAAAACTTTGGAATGCAATCGTGACGTCAGGTACACTCATTTAGTGGCAATGAAACAGTAGTGTTTCATGAGAGCAATTTTTATAATGTGTTTAATATAAAAGTATTATTTTCCATGTTATAAATCATACTTCGTTAACATTTAACCTTATACAAACAAAAATTATATTCTTTTATCAATTTTACAGTATTTATTTAATATTTGAGTGTTATACAAAACATTTTGAGAAAACAATGGAGACACGCCTCCTGGCCGAACCTAACCTACCTATCTTTTTTGTATTCTCACCATTCTCGCGGGAAGGCCAACTTTCAAATTTCTGGCCAATAGAATCATTTTGAGTGTACGTGACGTAACGAAATATTAAATTTGCTATAACTCTTTATTGAAAAATATATTTTTTTAAAATGTTGCTTTATTATTCATAAAACAGTAAATATTTTACATTTTTAATATAAATTTTTCATATTTCGATTATGGTTTATGGGCCTATTAGGATAAGCTTATTTAAAGAGCAAAAGTTTAAGACCACTGAATTTTAATAGTTAAGCAGTGGCTTGAAAATGTTTGTTGCAAATACCTTAAAATGGAACTAAGTCCAAATATTGTTTTTTTTTTGTTGATAAGTTTATTATTATCTACGGTATTTCAATTATAAATATTAAGTGAGCTATTTGAACCCTTTGTTTCTATTTCAGTAATTTGTATCACACATAGTTTTCAGTTTGCTTTATTCACTTTTGTCCCCATCTAAACTAAAACTATTTGACCAGTGGCAGTTTGAAAGCACACTATAAATACTTCTCATACTTGTGCTGATTAAATTCAACTTTATATTACACACAATTATTCTACCGCCCACTTATTCTACCTAGGAAGGGTTTACACGCAAATGAAGATGAATTCGTGGCCGTACGTTCCACGACGTAATCCAGTGCGCCTGGCTAATATGGAGCAAGCAAAGCACAAACGGCGTACAGCGTGCCCACCAAGGGATGTTATTATTTTCCCACGTGCGCTAGCACACGAGAAGTTCTGACCATGGATTAACCCTTAATCTCCACCGATATTAATATGCCCGAGAAGAGATGATACTCTCTTTTGATTAATATTGTAAATGGGGATTGAGGGATTACGTTGTTCAATGGGTCCCTGTTTACTTAACAGTGTATTTGGAATTTTATTCATGCTTCGTTTTATCCTTGTCTTGTATTTAGCACATAATTAGCTGTTCTCTTATTATTAAAGACTACTCAACTATCAAGGTCATATTATGTATAGTTGCATGAGGGTAATATAGTGGATCATTGGAATGAAATACGTTCATGCCCCAGTGGCGGATCCAAAAACTTTCCTAGGGAGGGGCGAATTATCCTTTTTTTAAGTAATCATAAACATTAAAATAAATGTTAACCAAAATATCTATTAATTAACACTAAAGTTAGAAAAGATTATAGAAAAATAAAATTATACATACAAAAGTATAACTAAAATTATAATCAATTTTTTTTTCGTCGATCCGAATCGAGTTAAAACTTTCCTCGGATCTAACTCTTTTAAGGAGTTTTATTAATGATTTATTTACTAATAAATAAATATCAGCTATTTACTAATAAATAAATATCAGCAACAATTTGGTTCAGAATTTCATTTGCACTGACGGGTAGGGCCGGCCATTTTTTAGATTTTGTTTTGTATTTTGAACTGTTTTAATAAAAGGAAAAAAATGTGTGCTTCGAATATTAAACATTTATTTAACTAAATTGTAAAGATATTTAAAATTGGTTGTCAGTAAGTTCGCTATTATATAACAATTATTAATTTTATAAACTCTAATTAAAAAAAAGAAAATATATCTCTTGCAAAGAAATGTTTTCTCTGCAAGTACATTCTTTGGAACGATTAGGTGAAAATTGAGAAAATTGAAAAAACCTAATTTTCAAAATTTCTCCGAGGAACTTTTTGTCTTAAAATTTTTTTATTTTCTAGACTTAAGTAAATATTGACGCGCTGATTTCAAAACCTGCAATCCTACTATGCCATTTCGATTTTATTCTATCGTTTTATTATTTAATTTTTATTTATTTTCAAAATCTATAACCCTATATCAAAGTTGTGTAGAGTTAAAAAAAACCAAACAACACTATTAAACCAAAGACATTCTCTGTTACCAATATCAAACAGAAATAGAACTAATAACATACGACAAAGAAAACATGCCTTGTCGTTGCGTAATTTGGATGCATGTAGTTCCCTTACAGCATTCGAATTCGATACAGCAGATTTAAAATTGAAACTTGATGGCATGCTCAATTATATAACATTGATTAGTACAAAATAAACAATGCTATAATTTATCATTATTAATATATTATTAATATTAACTATTACCGATAAGTGCTCAATGTTCATTTAATAATGAAAATATATTTTAAAATTTATGATCATATTTTAGTTTTTTTGGACCACTTGACATCTGAGGGCTCAAAGCTTAAGCTCTATTAGTCCCTATGTAGATCCGCTCCTGGCTATAACTGAACAGTAAAATAACGTTACCGTATTTCGCTATAAACAATATCGTTAAAAACGGATTTTACTATAGTTTTTTTTCAAATTTTAATTCTTTACAATAGATTTTTTTAGAACAAATGCTATTTTGTGAAGCGCGTTTTTGAAATTATAAAATATCTTTTTAAAAAAAATTAAAAAATATATATATTTTTTTAATTTTGATTTAAAAAATTTTTTAATTTTTTTTAAATCAGATATTTATGTAACCCTGATTAAAAAAATAGTAAAATAGAAAAATGAATATGAAGAAATTAAAATTTATATTTTTATACCAGGGAGCTATAAAACCTTTATAAAATATTCAAATTGAAATAATAAAGTAAATAATAAATTAATATCTTTATTATTTTTGTGAGAGAAGTCCCTACTTCTCCCACTAGTAAAATAATGTACTATTTCCCTGTATTACAAAATAATAAAAAATATAAAAATCAAGTTTTAAATTTTATTTCTAAATTTGAAAAAAATTATGTGCTGTTTTTTATTTTTTTAAATTATGTAAAGAAGGCAACATAATTTAGTGTTTTGTAAATTTTCGGTAGGCCTTTGCAAGTCTGTCCAGCAAATGTTTGCTTTCTTGTTTCAGTTTTTAGTAGACGGGACAAAATATGTATAATATTCTTTTTTTGTAGAACACAATATAATTTATATGGTTGTCTACTTTTTATATAATTTTTTTGTCGTCGTAATTTAGCAAGTAGTAGGTAACAGTAATTTTATTGTCAACATTCAAAAGAAAATATATAATTTATTATCTAGTCAATTTATCACTCATATAATTTAATGTTACTTTTATTATGGAATACAATTTTATTGATTTTTTTTAAAGCATAATAATGAGTTAGTAAACCGTTCAAAACAATTTGTATTTCAATGAAATTGTATTTCATAATTGAAATTATAATGAAGCTAAAATTATCACAGGTGCAGTTGATTACTATTATAGATACAGTCTAGGTTAAATGAATAACACATCTATTTTCTGATTTACGTATATTGCTTCTTACTCACCATGGGTAAATAGCTCCCTATGTCCAATCCACTTCTTAAATGTACAATTTACAATTTTACACTAATTCGCAGCACTATTTTCGCGAATTTATAGTTATTTCACAAATAAAGCTTTACAATATACACGGTTGCAAATACGTACTTCAACTGTCTTGTTTGTAAACAGCCATCTGTCATTCTTGGACTGCATCCTCGACAGAGATTAATTTTAAATCTGACGGTTTTCCGTAAAGAAATAAAATTATGTATCAGTGATACGCGCGTTTAGTACCAATGTAATGTAAAACTTAATAATAAGATTATGTTTAATAAGTTTTAATAGAAAAAAAACTAATAAGATTAATTATCCACTCCTATTGTGTTATACGCTGAGTATACATTTCAGATAGTCATGTATTGAAAATTAAGCACTAAAATTTTAATTACTTAATAATATTATTAAGTAAAAATAAGTTTTAAAATAAAATGTTTAATGCAATGTACATTTTTATGTTTCAAATTACAGAGACAGTCATACGAAAGACTGATTTTAATTTTTAAATATTGGTTATTCTGGTTTGAACATTTCACAATTTGTGTAACAGGTCTGTGTTTGTTAACTTACATAGTTAAAAATTGTCGTCTAGTGTGTAGATAGTGATAAAATTTTAGTATGTGATTCTAAATTGAACTGTGAACATTAAAAACATTTGCTTTAATAATAAATTGTGCTATAGAACTAACTAAACTGGAATGAATATGTATACATTACATATTTATAATACATTTAATATAAACAGCTGAAAGTGTTGTGTACTATTTTAAATATTATGTGATTTATTATTCGCGGATATAATAACATTGTATTTGTGGATTGATATTTGACAAAGTGATTTATTAAATAGAATAAAATTTAAAGCCATAAGATTGAAAAGTATCTTCTTGGTTGAAGAACATGAAATAAAATGGGACATAGGAAAGGTAAGTTTGTTATCTTCCATATTTATTACTTTAAAAACAAATTTCTTGTGACTACAAGAGAAAATAAATACTTGCAACATGTTAAAATACATGAATAGGTAGAAAAAATATTATATTTTTGTAAAATTGGTAATAAAAAATAAGTCTTTGCTTGAGATGTGTCTGTAGTTGTGTAGTTTCTAATATTTTTCATACAATTCTTATTCATCATTTTCGTTCTCTGTATATTATCATCATTGTATAAATTTTCTTATATATTCATCTAAATTCAATGACATGAACTGATCAAATTTGATTACAATCGGTCAACCGAAAGAATTAAAAAGAGTTTGTGTTTGTTTAATTTCAATTATTGAATTTTGAATATTATTTGTGGAACGATTTGACCGTGAGTTTAGAGAGACACATGAATAATTAAAGAATTATTATTTTCTTCGGATTTATCTGTTATAAAAATATAAATATTTATTTTAATTTTCATTGATGATCAATGAACAATTCACCAAAACACGAAAACAATTGCATTTAAAATCCCGCCAAAATGCAATAGTGAGGGTTATGACCAAGAAATAACTGAGCCTCGAGCTTTAGTAAAATTCATAACCATTTTTTAGTAATCGCATTCCGTAATTATAATAGTCTCGGTAATTTAATATTTTCGGACCAGCACACCAACATTTTATTAACAATTTGATATTTACGGTATCTGCGGTCGGTTTTGTGGTGACTAAGTACGACACAGGGTACAAGTATACAAGTGATTTTTACCGAGATATTGTAATTTGTAATCTTACTGTAACGAGCATGACTCACTGCCGATGAGACATTACGGCTGACTATTCTGCTCAGGTAGTCTCACAAAAGGTTAAGTGAGATAAGACCGATGTCGCTATTATAAAGTATTAAAAGTGTTGCGGCCCTGAATTCGATTAATTAGTTAGTGTGTGTAGATAGTGACAGTTAGTAGAGGAGAGTAGAGTCGAATCGAGGTAGTCGGTCAGAACAGCGACATATAAAGTAGAAATAAATATTTTACGGAAATAAATATTGATATCTGGTGAAAATAAATAGCGTAGAAATAAGTACTGGCGTGTGAAAATAAATTAATATTAGTTCATGATTACAATGTATGAAGTATGAGTTATTATGTTAAGTTTATTTTTTTTTTGTTATTTTTATAATTATTTTTATTAATTATTATTTATTAATTAAATTTGTATTATAAATATTCGTGGTTTATGACTTTTTACACTTCACCCATATAAATAAAAAGTTAAAATACTGATTTTAACGGGTGTTTATCAATTATAGGTATACAATACGCTTTGATCAGTCACGAGATTTCAGCAATTTTATTGAAAAGGCAAAGATAGTGTAACTAAAGAGTGTTTTTTTTGCTTAGATAGAACTTACGAAAGGGTTAACTGTCAAACGAGCTGTCATACTGCGCTCACTTTTTGACATTTATGATCAGTGTACTCTGTCAAATCATCATGAATAGACTCACGCTTGAACAACGCTACCAAATTATCAAAATTTACTTTGTAAATCAGTCGTCGATTCGCGAAACTTATAGACGACTTCGTGATTTTTATGGCGCACATAATCGTCCATCTGAGCAAGCCATCCGTCGAACTGTGGATAGATTTAAAACCACGTACTCTCTAAATGATGCAATAACATCAACACGTCAGAGGAATGTGCGTACTGAAGAGAATATCGCCGCAGTAAACAAAAGTGTGGAAGAAAATTTATCAATTCGTCGTCGATCGCAGGAATTGGGGCTCTGTCCGTCCACTACGTGGAAAATTTTGCGCAAAGATCTTGGCCTACACCCGTATAAGATCCAGCTGGTGCAGGAATTAAAGCCACAAGACCATCATATGCGTCGTTCTTTTGCGGATTGGGCTCTAGAGGAGTTGGAAACTGACCCGTTGTTTTATCGTAAAATTGTGTTCAGCGATGAGGCTCATTTTTGGCTTAATGGGTGTGTTAATAAGCAAAATTGCCGCATATGGAGTGAGACCAATCCACAAGAGACCCTACAGACTCCATTATATCCAGAAAAATGCATCGTTTGGCGCGGTTTACACGCTGGTGGCATCATCGGACCTTATTTTTTCAAAAATGAGGCCGGAGCTCGCGTTACGGTCAATGGAGTTCGTTACCGCACCATGATCAAAGATTTTTTATTTGAAAATATGGATGACATTGATCCGGACGAGATGTGGTTTCAACAGGATGGCGCTACGTGCCATACGGCGACCGCAACCATCGACTTATTGAAATCAAAATTTGGCGATAAGTTGATTTCGAGAAATGGGCCCGTCACTTGGCCTCCGAGGTCGTGCGATTTGACTCCTCTCGATTATTTCCTGTGGGGCTACGTGAAGTCACTGGTTTATGCTGATAAACCAGCAACAATTGATGCCTTGGAGGCCAACATTGTTCGTGTTATTCGTGACATACGGCTACCAGTGCTCGAAAAAGTGGCGCAAAATTGGACGTCCAGAATGCGCTTCGTCAAGAACAGCCGCGGTGGCCATATGCCCGAAATCATATTCAAATGTTAATGCCATGTGTTGATCTTTCGAAAAAATAAAAAATGTTGATTAAAATTTAATTTTTTGTGTTACTTTTTACAATTTGAAGTTCTATCGGGCTTAAAAAAACACATGTTAAGTCATAATTGTATCCCTTGTAATTTTGACAAGTCAGTATAGTAAAAATATTATTTGCAAAATGACGTGGGACAATTGGATAATATAGCTGTCACATCTACCCAGATAAGCGTACGCAGAACTTTTCTTTTGGGGGTGCAAAAATATTTTTTTATAATTATTATTATAAAACAAAAGTATTAAATGTAACTGGAATCAACTATAGTTATCAATTATAGTTTACTATTATTACTTCACACTATGTATCTTGAAAATGGCATATTGTCACAATCTTAGAAAATTTGGCAGAAATACAAATTATTGTTTTCAAAGATACGTAGATACGTATAGTAGAGAGAGTATCTCAAATAGAAAAATAACAGAGGAACTAATTCTATGAATAATGAGAATATTAAAAATGTTTGCCTTGTCCTCGCTGGCAAAATTTATATATGTAAGTAAGAATTTAATTTTAACATTTATAAACTGTTTATTATTAGTAATATATTAGGGGTGCCCTGGCATGTACCGTGCGCACGCCTATGTCAACCCACAAAGACTTAATCACGAACACGTAATTGAAAAGAGAATTTTATAAAATAATATTTATTTATGACGTGCAACCGGTAAACTATTGAACAAACCACGGATGTTATGTATCATCCGGGCCTTGATATCTTAAAATCCTCGCTTTCCGAGCTTGGAATTCAATTGACATCTGAGATTGTTATGATACTTCTAACTATCCTAGATATGTTAATAACTTTAGTACTAAGAAATAAGCTTTTGACCTTCCATTTGCACGAGTTGATTAACTTTTGGTTAAAAAATATACTTCTATGAATGTTCCTTACATACCTATTTGTAGAAAGTTGCTGCAACAGCATTTATTGAAAAATATTTAAAGTTTAATTTAGTAACACTTTTATTGTTAGTGTAACAGCTTATTTTATATTTCGCATATAGAATCTTCTGCTCATACAGCAGCTTAGAGCAGAAATAAATTTACGAGTTCCTTTATTTTCTTTTTGTTGTGAGGTTATATAGTAAGTATGTAAGTAAATATGACAAGAAGATACACTGTAATATTTCTTTCATATTAAAATTGTAACGAGTTCCAACAAATATATGAAGCTTTAAATTTGGCCGAATACTTTTTTCATTACTTGTTGCGGTTCGTGCGTCATGTATGTAACTTGGGCCATATATTCTCTGTATGCCTGACTTGAAAGAGATTCTGCGGAAATATGGATGGAAACACCGGCTTACTGAATGTAGACACAGACATAGAGTTCTACATTTTATTTATGATTTTTCCTGCGCATTTCTAAGAAATTACAAATAAACCTCGAAATAAACTCTATTACTTTTACACGAAATATAAAACTTAGAAATAAATTCTGTAAAATAATCTTGTATTTCAAACATTCATAAATATATTGAATATTGTGGTTTATATATCAGATTTCAGATATATTATTTACATAAAAATTTAATAAACATGTTCATATTTTCTTCGATTATTTTCATGATATACAAGATGGTTAATTTTAGAATGTTATTTTGTAGCTTAAAGACTATAATTTTATGCACATTGTATCGTAATTGTTTGTTTACAATTTGATTACCGTGGCGAAAACTTTTACTTTACGCCCTTGGGCAGAAAAGTAGAGAAAAACACCCGCCGGGCGGTAAAGAAAATGTCAAAATCATTTAACCAAATTTATAATACCTTGTATCCCATACCTATCCTTCGATTTACCAGAGGACATTAATCTACTAATGTTTTATTAGATTCTAATAGCAAAATTTAGTAATTTTCTGAATGAAGCTCCATGCTTGACATTTGTCATTTTTATTTATATATTGCCAATGCAGCGTATCGCCTTAACATTTTTAGCATGTCATTTTGTAATTAAAAAATTACGTTCCATTTGATAGTAGTAGTACATAAAACGTGTACAAGTATATACCTCGGGGCCGAAAGAGATTTACGCCCATGAACGAATAAAATTTTGTCCGCAGGCGTAAACCTTTTCTTTCGGCCATCTATACGTAAATAACTATTATATAAATTGAACTATAATGAAAGCACCCCTTAAATTTCAATATATTCATATTCTTTTATTCTATTGCTCAATATTCTGTTTATATTTATTTCGTGATTTTTTTTTCGGTTTTCTTGTGGTTAATTACTTAAAATTTTGAGTATGAATTAAGAATTTATGGTTCAAATTTCAAATTATTTCAGTAAGTTAGAAATAAGAATACATTTTAGGTTTTTAAATGATATAATTTTGTAGAAAAAGTAATGAACAGATACATGGGAAATTTTTTTGAGTTTCTACAGGTATTTGTAATTTTGAAATAGTAAGCTGAAATTTGGGTATTAACTTCGTAATAAAACATATTTGAAAAAATAGGTATTATTCCAAAAATGGGTGAAATTATAAAAGTTATTAGCAGATTATAAACAAATTGTATGTTTTCGAAGTGTTAAATCGAACTTAATTTGTCTCTTTTCATTCTTGATACTATATCTTATTTGTTTTCAAATATTGGCCCAAAAATGAGGTATAGCCCAAAAATGGACACGAATATAATCACATCAATTTCATCATGTAGTTTTATGAACAAAATTATATATTATGATAATTTTTGAACAATAGATAAAATTTTGCAAGAAAAAAATTGAAACGGATTAATGCATTTATTTCAAATTTTCAATAGAACTGCAGTTTCTATTTCAGTTCTTGAGGTCTTGCACTATTTGTGTGAATTAACTGTATAGCTAATGCACTAATATGTGAAAAGTTGTAATACAAAAACGGAATTCATTAGCAAATTGTATGGATGTGTAGTGAGTTGAATGCGAGTGAATGAATGCAGTTCTATAAGCAGGGACAAAGCCAACATTGATTTATGACAATGCAGTCGTTATTAATAAGTAACGCAACTTGCGGCATAATAAGCTTAATCAATCACAATAGCTGGTGGCGGAAGAGAATGCATTAATAATATCGCGAACGTAATATAATTCGGGTGCGAATTCTGCAAACGACAATTTGAGTAGATTATATCCTCTTACATGTACGCCGTGCCAAAATACTATCATAAATTCCGTGAAAATTTACTCGGGTCCTCCTCTGGGCCTATCTTAATAGGCCATCTGCAATTCGTAATTCTGACTATAATGCGAAATACGCGAAGAGCTAGTGTAGCTAGACCCTGCAAGAAATTATCCAAATCAAAAGATAATATTACTGCCTTCAAATGTTCTTTGTTATAACTGCTCTGCTCGGCTTTTATTGTCTATGGTAACCGGCTTTATAGCGATTGTTATATACGACCCCATTTGCTTTTAGTCGTGACATTTGATTTCATGTTTTAACTACATATTCGAACTTTGATTTGTTTTCTATTTTAAAAGAATATATCTTATAAATACATAGTACGAATATAATCTGGAATTGTTTATTTATTACCTTGCGCTATTTAGGTAACAGATACATGGGCGCCAACTACATGGGGGCATCGGGGCTCCTGTCCCAAAGGAGACATTTCCTTTAACGTACCATATTTTTACATCAGTAATATAGCCCTGAATTGTTATTATTTTAAAAAATTATTGTACCTCCTTCAATTTTTTTTAGTGATTACTACCCTAAAATGGGTGTTAGTTACATCCTTTCAAGTAGTACCAGTGAAATCCTCGCATCAAAGTACCTGTGTTTACAAATTTTTATTTCAAAATTCTTACTAAGTAGTACAGCTACAATAAAAGATTGAATATCAATCGAATAGGAATACATATGACCGGTGATAATGCGCGTCTCAGGATCCCAGGATATACCAGGGATCCTGAGATGCTAGCACTCAGACCCGCTCGGCTGGACGCCGAGGAATTAGTAGGCCTTCGGGCCTCCTTCCCGCCTGAAGGTCTGGCTAGACCGTCTTCTAGGTGCCCTGAAGGTGGTCAAGTTCAGCCGGCTGAGAATTGAAGCAGACTTCGGCATGTGCTCTAATTCTTGGCCTGCTGAAACCAGAGCACATTCTGGAGCAGATTTGGCTGCTCTGGATTGTGATCTAGTTTTAGTGGGTCAGGAATTAGAGGACTCAGAAGTGTTTGCTCTACTTCTAGGTTCTAGATTGCGTCCTGGTTTGCTGAAACCTGAGCACAAAATAATGGTCTGTGATATGTACAGTCAATAAATACTTAATAAACTTTTTTAACCTATTCAAAAACGGTTTTGTGTATAAATGATTTTAATCCAAAATAATGTGGCACTGAAATTATTAATTTATCACTAAATAAAATAGTCTATCATTTTTTTAATGTCAGTTTATATGTTAGGGCGAGTAATTGATTTTGTTTTCATAATTTTACTATATTAATAGTATGTTACTTATTTTGTCTTTGATTTGATGAAAATTTCTTCCAAAAAGATTTTCTTTTAATTTTTATTTAATTTAACTGATAATAGAAATATATTGAAATATTGAAGTAACTAGTTTAGTACTACGATTAAGTGATTAATTGTTATTCTAAAATATAATTATAATATTTAGCAACTAAAACTGGAATTCAAAAAGAAAATTATTTTTCTAAATATTGCTACGATCACTTCTACCTTTCGGACATTAGACGATTGTGTCATATGACGAAAAAAAAAGTCTTGTGATAGGTATACATAATTATTCATTTAATTAAATATGATACTCAATTTTATAGCGGTTCATTGGGATATATCAAATATGGACTACTTCTTCTCTCTCAATAATTTAAAAAATGTAATTTTAATTTATTTTTGTGTCATTTTTATTATAGTTAATAGACCAAATTGACTCTATCCACTAAGAGTGAAGTGCGAAAAATGTATTAATTATAGAATTCCAAGTATTTGAGTGTAAAGACCGTGTTAAGATCAAAGCAACACGTGACCCTTTTCGGTGGGAATGGGTGGCTTTATAATAAATTGACATTTCTGGAGTGCAGCACATCGTATACAATTTGATAAAGTCTCAAAGCTCCTGGTTGTATTTTATCGGTGCTTTACGCACAAAGTGCTGATCACTGCCATCTATCCATGCATATGACACATGGCCGCATAAAGAAAGGTCATCCTACCCCTCACTACGCTCTCTACACGAGGAGAATTCATAACACATCATCCCATTTCATTTTTCCCAAACAGACGTTTTCATATATGGAGATTTTTCTACATCCCTACTAGAATAATAACAATAACATAAATGATTCTTACTAATGTATATACAATGACTTTTACATGTGCTCGTATTAATTAGTAGGGAGGAAAGTTCATAGTTTGACAGTCGAGGCGAAGCGTCGACGGTTGTAAAACAAGTAGTGCTCCCCTTTTTTCCAAGCACATAGAAATATATCAAATTCTTTAAAATTATATTTTATTATTGACCATACACATAGAGAGAACAAAATCATGGTAATATCGAGGGAACATATCAAATAATTTAATACAGTGCTGCATTTTTTTTATAGTAATCTAGTATCTATTACAAAAAAAATATATAACCCAAAGTTTTCAGTCGACTTAATTTATAATACAGGATTGGTTTTATTCGAATGGATATTAATAAAAAGGCAGGTACTTTTTGGAGTTGTAATTATTTAATAAAATAATCTTGCTTTTTAATTTATAATAACTTGTGCACCTATAAAAAAATCTGATGTGGACACTATATGACTTCCATGTACGTGAAATTATATACATTATTCTTCATTTAAACATATTTCACTTGAAAATGAGATAATTCTACGGCTAATCATTCTTCAACTTTCATTCGTTTCATATTTTCCAACTTCCCTTTAAAATGAATCATTTTTTGATAATTTTATTAAAATCACTATTCCTTTTTCCTTATTATGAAATGTTTCGCACAAAAATTAAAAGCCAACGAAATTAATATTTCCGCCAAAAGTAAACTTCCCTTTGAAAAGGCCAATTGGAACCAAAACTGGAGGCGCATAACTGGATGTTATAGTATCTACAAAAATAAAATTTCTGCATTCGACGGCTAATCGTTTTTGAGTTATGGGAAAAATTAAAAAAAAAAAATCACTACAAGCAAATTACCCTTTTGGTACTGCCGATTACAATGAAAAAGAGATCTGCAAAACTAAATTTTATAGTAGTCCCATTCTGGCCCATATAGAAAATTTAAAAATTTTACAGCTAGCTAATCATTTTGGAGATATCATGGAAGATATGTACTTACAGACGTCACGCCGAAACTAGTCAAAATGAATTCAGGGATGGTCAAAATGGATGTTTTTGTTGAAATCTGAAATCGATTTTTTTTTCGCGATTACAAAACTTCCTTTACGTTGTATAAAGAAGTAAAAAGAATATTATAAAAAAAAATTAATATAAAATTTAAACATTTGGTTTTCTGTTAGATTTCCGCAAACAAAAATGCTTTTATCTTCAAACTTTTCATTTCCTTGATATCTAAAATTTATTATTACATTTTAACAACTTAATGGTTTAAATATTTTTCTAAATGTTTCGTTTTTACTCTTCCTCGATATCATTGGGAGATAAATGATATAACCTCCCGTGATATAATATTAAATGGAGAAGAGAGAACTATTGGCATAATAATACCACCACGGGCCTTTGTAGTTAATCCGGGCAACAATGTAGATTAAAGAAAAAATTTCAATTACGCTGTACAGAAGATACATTACAAAATACTTTTTTAAATTAAATATAATTTTATCTAAAATTAATTCTCGTTGGCGGGAGAATAGAATTTTGAAGCAACTCATGGAGCAGAATTAAATGGTTCTACTGTTTGGATGGGGATTTGTTTATCTGTCTACTATTATTCGATTGTTGTTCGTTCGGCTATGATTTTAATACAGGAATACGCTGATTCGTCCTATCGCCACATACTTCATTATTGAGCAACACATATTATTCAAAAGGCAGCGCGTCGAGTCGGTCGACTACAGACCACAAACCAAGAAAACAATAGTGGAAGGAGTGATAAGAATGAATAGAATAAGAAAAGAACAAATAAGAACCAGATTATAATTAGAAAGCATATAGAATATCACTGAGAAAAAACTTGTGTGATCTGAACACTTAATAAGAATTATAGAAGCTTGTCTATCTATCTATCTAACAAAATAATATGAAATGCAAGGGTAGCAAAATTAAACAAAAGAGGAAAAGTACAGAAGACATGGGAGAGTCAAATAGGAGAAATATTAACGGAATGTAACGAAAGAAGAAAAATTGGATAGAACTGATAAATGAAATAGACAAATAATCCGATGAATGAAGAGAATAAATAAATCGGTTCCCACAAGGCCCAAAGAGATTTAAAAAGATTATATATACCCATAAATGGGTGTGAGATACAGCTTCAACGATTCTGCGGGGGTCTAGGGAGGATGTCTGGCCTTGAGCCTTCGCTTGTCCCTGTTTGGTAATCTGACTAGATCACCTTCCGAGGCATACGGATGATCTGAAGAGTAGCAGAGTTCAATTGATTAGGAATAGGAGCACGCTTGTGATTGCCCGAATTCTTGCCCTATCGAAATTAGATCACATTTTAGTCTAGAATACTACCATTTAATGTTTCAGTAGGTCTAGAATCAGATCATTCTAATTCTCGGAATGCTTAAACTAAATCATACTCTGGAGCAGCTGGTTGTTTTGGATTGCGCTCTGGTTTCCTTTCAGGTATCAGAGGTTTTATAAATGTTTGCTCTAATTCTTAACCAGCTAAAGTTAGAGCACAATGGCTGTCCTAGAATGTATTCTATTTGCTGTAATTTTTAGTCTTTGGGGACTAAAGATTATAGGTATATCTCTTTTCGAAGCAAATCGTTTAAATTATAGCAAACACTTAAAATTATTTCAATCTTGAGCAGCTGAAACCAAAACAATTATTGATCTTCTGTTTACAAGAAAACAAGTAAAAGTCTGAGCAATTACTTCTGAAAGTTTTGATGTTTAAATTTCAAATAAAACTAGGAAATTTAAAAAAAAACATATATACCATAGTTTATCATATCTATTTTTTCATGAAGGTAGAAAAATAAATTTGTTTTTGTTAATAAAATACGTTTTGTTTTGATTTATTTATAGGCTGAAGCTATGTCAAGAAATCATAAACAACTGTTTGTTTTTGAATTTCACTACAATTCATTTGTGTATAATGAAACATGCATAACTTTTTGTAAGCCATATAAATTACAAATGTAAACTTGTCATTTTTGTTTCTGTTTTTCAGTTTTTGTAATAATGCAGTTGGACGTATTTCTATGTACATTTTTATGTATATTTGGTGTGCAATATAGGACAAGTTTATCACAGCTATTATATTTTTATGTTCTACCCGGGGTTAATTTTTCACTATTTTATTTTGACAAGGTACTCGTATATAAATGACAAAAGAAACAGAAATATTTTTATATTGTCAGATTTACATTTTCTGTTTTAAAATAAAGCTCGTATTATAAAATAAGCTTTTGTTTTACTAGAGATTTATATTGTTGTTAATATTAAACAAGAGTTTTAATTTTTAAATCAAAATAAATAAAAAAGTATAAAATTTAAACATTGAATCGCTTAATTCCTAATACCTCTAATTGTACTTGATTCTTTAGTATATTTCGCCAGTCAGGGCAAAATGGAAAATAGCAACTGTAGTTTATTTAACATATAAGACTGAAACACAGAGCACAAAATACAGATTTTCGCAGTATTGTTCATTTTTTGTTCATTTTCTAAGTCCGTGTTTTCTATGTTCTTGCATATTCGGCGCTATTCGGCATACTTTGTTCTGGTACAAATAATTCTGCTAGAGGCTAGAGAGTTGAGAAAAAGTATTTCTGTTTGTTGCATGATACCGTTTTGCATGATAAGAAGAAGACTGATTATAAACACAAAATGAAACAGCAGACCTTGAATTGTATTCTTGAATACTCTTTGCAAATAGAAACGTATACTTACATTTGCACCATTCGCAAATAAAAAAAAATATCTGACAACATTGTAATTTTATACATGGGAACTTTATAGATGGACAAATATGTATTTTAAGAGTTATATTTTTTATTTCAAAATCCTTCAGTTGTCAAAATATAAATAAAATCATGGATAATTTAAGAAAGAAAGGAGGTGCAAATATTATAAAATAACAATCGAGTTCATTGGAAAATATGAAGTTATTAAGTGAAAAATTTAATGATAACTTTGTATTCAGAAGCAAAAATTCTGTTCTTCGAGAATTATTTTAAATTGTGAATAGTTGCTACTGGGTAAATAAAACAGTCATATGAGATTCTACAATATGTACAAGATCGCGAACCAAAAATTTTGATAATCTAAATAGTTTTTGAAATTCCTTTTCTGATCATTCAAACGCCTTGCCCAAATTATGAACGCATTTCTATAATAAAAGCGATTTTAGGAAGCGTACTTTTACATTATAATCTTATGAGGCCAGACATCAGTTTTAACAAAAGCTCTCTGTAAAAATGAGCTCGTAATACGGGCCATCATCTTTAATACAAATCGTCTGAAGATGCGTATATATCCTAGGGTTACAATTGCACCTACACTTGCCATTTGTCAATTTGGTTATAATTATCGAAAGAATGAGAAATATTCGATTTCCGGGAATGGACTGTGTCAATTTTTGAGTCAGAGCTCAACGTTTCGCCCGCAGTCGTATGGGGCATCTTCAGGAGCAAGAACGTTTTACTGTCGATAAACAAGGTTACTCGACGTGTCAACCACGCTAGAGGCCAAGTTTAAGCAATAAAAGCGCAAGGGACGACTCAGTTTATAAGGTTACCTGACGTGTAAACCACGCTAGAGGCCAAATAAACCAAGTGGCGAGTGAAAAGCGAGAAGTTTTACTGTCATAAACAAGGTTACTCGACGTGTCAACCACGCTAGAGGCCAAGTTTAAGCAATAAAGGCGCAAGGGACGACTCAGTTTATAAGGTTACCCGACCTTATAAACTGAGTCGTCCCTTGCGCCTTTATTGCTTAAACTTGGCCTCTAGCGTGGTTGACACGTCGAGTAACCTTGTTTATGACAGTAAAACTTCTCGCTTTTCACTCGCCACTTGGTTTATTTGGCCTCTAGCGTGGTTTACACGTCAGGTAACCTTATAAACTGAGTCGTCCCTTGCGCTTTTATTGCTTAAACTTGGCCTCTAGCGTGGTTGACACGTCGAGTAACCTTGTTTATCGACAGTAAAACGTTCTTGCTCCTGAAGATGCCCCATACGACTGCGGGCGAAACGTTGAGCTCTGACTCAAAAATTGACACAGTCCATTCCCGGAAATCGAATATTTCTCATGACTCAGACTGTGGAAGCCTACGCAATTATTATCGAAAGAATGACATTATAAATTAAACACGTTGAGTTGCCATGGTAGACTTACGCGCATGTAAATTGGTTATTCGCATGAAATACCACTTGTGGCATTGCGAATTAAAAATATACGTATACTTAACAAAACGTACATTCGAGAATACAGTAATTAGAAAAGTCGAAACTAATAGTGATAAGCATACTTAAAATTTACGAACGAATAGAGCCCCTGATCAATTCTTTATGTTTTGTGTGACATTTATAAAACCCCCAAACAAAGTTCCATGTTTTCTGTGCCGGTAAGTCATACTAAATTATGTTCTATGCTCGCAAGTTTCAGAATTCCTATAAAAAAATTAAGGAATTAAATTGAATTTTCGTAACTTTTTCTAATGATAAAATACTGTAGTTGTAATAGGGTATAGTGTGAAAAGTGTAGAGTATTTACAAGTAGATTATAAAGTTAACGAATCCCCAAATGCATTGAACATTATCCACTTGCGCAGAAAATTGAGAAAAAGTGCAAAGCGCTCGTCAGAATGGCTGCTCTTTATTCTCCCATGGCCGAAATGAGCCAAGTTTTTCTGATCTTTAATAGTAGTAGTTAGCCAACGTGACCGTACATTACAAAAACTTTCCTGAACCTGACTGATCAATATTTCCGTGACAATGCAACGGTTAAGCGTCCACATTATCCTGCTCCTCTACTCCTGCTGCTTCTTGCTGCTAAATGCATGGGATCTACTTCACAATTAATTTTTTACCTAGCTCTTTTTATATTCAAAACCAACTTTGATACTTTGCGAGAGCTTTTTTATTTTCATTCTCACAATACGAGTACACACCACTTTGAAGATTTTTAATATTTTTAATAAAAAGCACGCAAAACTACATTTTTCTACTGCTGTTTTTTACTTTTATTTGTAATTGATTTAATTAATATTTTCTATGAGAGGAATTAGGAATTGAAGATTTTATTTATATTTAGTATGAGGTTCAAACCTCAGTGATTTGAAATATATAAAAATTTATAAACATGTTTGTTAATTGTAATAGAATAGGTTCGTTTTTAGACGTTTTAGGTTTTAGACCCAGAAAAAGGTTGGTGTAGACATTTAACATGGGAAAATAGGTTATTTAAGTTGAATAAATACCACAGATTACTTATACTACATAGTATAACTGATCTGTGTAAATAAAATAGTAAAATTGATATGCATAATTTTAGAGTTATAAATATAAGTATAAGGAACCATTTGATCAAAAATTTAAATTCTTTGATCGTTTATTTTAACATATGGATTTTAAGCCACTGGAACAATATGTGCTTGTATGTGGAATAATGTAAGTGTTAAGTATTTTATAAGCGCATATGCTCAGGAATGCGGTTTTATTTGAGCGAATTCCTCCATCTGAAGCAGTAAAGTTTTACACCATAATAAAGTTGAATTTTGCCGGGATATGTAAAACAACAGAAATGCTACACAGCAGTTAAGTATCGCGGCAACGAATAATAACATCGTCACATGTCTAACTCAATCTGCCCACAGTTTATATGAGTACTTTACGACTTGTCATATGCATTTATTCGCTATAAGGAAATGAAAACTTTATGCTGAATTTATATTTCTAGGTGTGAGCATGACAAATTAGTTACGTATCGTATCACGTTATTCATTATAGCACCTAGATCCGGATTACCATATTTAGCGCCCAAAAGGCAGTATCAAAATTGCGCCCCCCCGCCTCACTTTGGAATACAACTTTTTTGCAAATGAAATATTATTGTTTGTAATTTATTAATTAACATTATAAATATGGATAACATATATTTATTAATTTATAACAAATTCACAATTCAGTTCAATTTGAAAAAAATGAAATATTGCGTGTGAAATATTTTTTTAAAAATTAAAATCATAAGATTATTTATTTATACATTTAACACTATGTACTATTAATACACACGATATTCACTGTCCTCGCGGTCTTCTCTGCTCAGTTGAGCAATTACGTTCTGGAATTTTCTCGCACCTTCGATGCGAATGAACAATAGAAGCGTAAAAGGATGACTAAAACACGTCTCGACCTGTTTGTGACGACCGGCTCTCGCCGGCGACGTGACATTGAAAGAGCTACAGATTCGGAATTGTATTTCTTAAAATTTTCATTGTTGATATTTTAGGTGCGTACACATAATTATTGTTAGTTTAAAATTTTAAATTTTAGGTTTAACTACAATGGAAATAGTTAAGGAACGCAAAGATAATTCAAATTTTGTTTGAAAATAATTGGTCATATACGAAATAACTAATTATATATGAAATTAAAAATAAATAAATCTGAGTACCAGAAAGGTGTATAAATATGAGACACTCTGCCACATCGTAACTTCAAAGTATGAGTAATTAAGATTTCTATTTGCGACCAATTTACGTACTCGTAAATTCTACGGGCGATGTCGTACGCGTAGTTTCAGAATTTTAAAAAGGATGAAGTAAAGTTTGTACTTAATATCTCGGAAGTTATAGCGGGAAACATTTTTTATGCAAAATTTAATTCAGAAGGATAATTTTTACATGAAAATGTTGCATTAGAATTTTAGGAAGACTTAAAAATACAAACACACAAGTGGTGGAATGCTACGTAAAAATTCATATTCAAAAGTTAAAAAATTCAGTGATGTTTAATGTGTTGCTTCCAATTTTTAACAAATCTCTTTTAATTCATGATATATTCGTTTATAAATTTTCGTTAGACACATCCTTTTAGAATTCTATTTCATAAAGTAATCAAACAAAGATCTTGGATTTATATTTTTTTAATGAATCTTTTTGTGAAATAAAAGTCTTAGAAAGTAAAAAAATTGATGTATTCATAATTCATATAACCAAATTTTCTGATTAACCATGAACTAGAAGTACTTTTTATTTTACTGCTTAAAGTAGCTGATTATTGGTGTATTCTTAAAAGTGTTTTTAAATTATATTGCATAGAGAATATAATATAAAAAAATAATAATTTAAAAGTAGTTCATTTAACTTTATTTTTTTTAATTTATTATTCGTTCATTGAATTTTCTTATATAAATATTCGTGTTTCAATTATTTTTACACTTTACCCAAATAAATGAACGTTACAATATATCTTGTTATTTTATTCTTATTTAAAAATAAACCTTCGCCTCATTTTCGTGAATATGATAAAGTATCTATTTGCAAATTATAGTAGGTGAAGCTTGAAATATTGAAGTGATACATGATCCACAACAAAACGGTATATCGAGATTGGAGGAGTTTTATTGTTAAAAGTGATGCATGCGCGAGAATTCTATCTGCATTTCTTCGTTTTTGTTTCAGATGTGATAAATTGCTGTAAGTCCTGCTGCGAAATATATTCCAATGCGAATGCATACCATTTTATGTGTCTAATACTACATTATGATGTTTGGAGATTTTGTTATTACAAGTTTATAACAGTTATAAAAGCTGTGATCACACAAACAAAATTTATTGTTGTGTTTTAAAATAAAATATAATTAACAAATAATAACATAATCAACTGCAACTATTAATTATATGTTTGTAATGTACGAGTGTCACAATATAATAACTATTATTACACGAGAGGTTTTTATTTTAAGGGATATTTTTATGTTGACCATGAAACCTTATTGCCTAGTAATTTGACAAGAAATTTGTTTTAATAAAACCACGACACCGTAGGTAGAGTGGTTTTATTTTTTAAACAGTTTTTGAGTCAAATGTGGAAGTTTAGCACGATTGAAATTACATGTGAAATATTTTTTTAGTCGTAAATATAAAAAATGTAATTGAAAGTTAAAATTATGCTCCCATTTAATTATAATGAATTATTTATCATAGAACTTTTGTGATGTCACAAGTGAGTTATGCGCATGCCTAGAAGGGATGGTGAGTTCTGAGTTTTCGAACGTAAACTTCTGTGGCGTCATTGTTAAAAAATTAATAAAAAAAAAACAATACAATACACTTCCCCATTGCTATCAGGACACAAAACTGATAATTTAAGATATTTTAACGACAAATAATGCAAATGACATTAATGTAGTTAGTGTTTTATTCTGGTTTCTATGAGAAAGGTTTGATTTGGCCGGGTATTTTTATTTATTTATATGAACACTTCATTGCTTAGAAATTTATAGAAAACATTTGTAGGGTAAATTGCGATCAAGAAATCAAGTGTGAGTAAATTTTTCCGATTAAATTCATAGCTTGATTTATGTTTGCTTGATTATTTCACGAATGACAACATTTCAAACATTTTTTTTATAACAATAAAATGTAATCATGCCATCCTACTGTGGTATTATGAAATTTTATTTCTGAAAAATTGCCTTGCCCGATCAAATGAAGCATTCTTATTGGGTGAAAATGACGTGTATGGAATAATCATTTAAAAATTGAGAAACATAATTTTATGTAACAATAGGTTTAGAGAGAAGTGCATTAATTTAAATTATTTTCGTATAAAAAATAAAACTATAACTATTATTAATGTGTTGAAACTACAACTTTGAAACGTCCTACGAAACAATAAAGATAAATTATTCCTGTAAAATATGGATTAGTAAGGCCTTCTTATTTCAAATCTTAAAAATCAACGTCAAGGATCAACCTTCTTGACTTGAACTAATAATTGTTTTTATGAAAATAAGATATTTGCGCAAGAAAAGAAGTCCAGTAGAAGTAATGATAAACAGGATGACAATTACATAACATAAATATCAATGTAAAAATAAAAATTCGAAGATCGAAGTTTAAATAGATGTATTAAAACAAAAATATAATGATTTGTTAATTTTATGAAATATAAGCAATTTGTTTTCATAAGTACAACTTTCTTTTGTACTTTTAGTTAAAAGAAAAACAAGTGATTGTTAATAGTAATGTTAAAATTATTAGATTTTATTTCCTGCAGTGGGAAAGAAGACGTAGTAATGTGTTTTTCTGGTTTGGAAGGGAACAGGAAGCATCTTGCGTCGGTTCCGCTCTCTGTTTCATATTTGGAGAGAAAAGTTAAGCGTTTGGTTGGTTTACGTGTGTTTCTCTGCTCTTTTTTCGTTTATTCACTTATCTGTCTGAGTCGCGGGCCTCTTCTTATGTCGCCACTTCAGTGAATTACCTCAATCACATCTTCTTTCTTTGCTCGCGCCTTTTTCTCACTGTGCAGCGACGCACAGCGGTCACTTCAAAGCGGAAAACCAAACGGAATGCGGGCCAATACCAGTCCAGACTCGCTCATACGAGATGGAGCATGGAGAACGATGGCCCACTAAGGAATACTTTCTCATATCAGATTATTACTGGGTTATGGCCAACTTTGGTGCTATTCAAATCTTCTATAACACCACTTTGCCAAATATTTTTAAACATAAAACGTTTATGCTGTCACGTTCTTATATCTACATATTCAAAGCAATGGACATTTATAACATACATTAATTTGGTAATTTTTATATTTCGTTTTTAATACTCATATTTCCAGAAAATAAGTACAAAACGTTAGTAATTTCAAGTCACCGCGTGCAACAGTAATAAGCTAAACTATGATAACAAGTAAAGAATAATATCATATTTACACTAATGTAAATTAGTGAATAAAGTAAACCAAATTTCAATAGCATTAAATTGACTTATTTAATATATATTTAATATTATATGAATCTATACATTATTACAAGTTACAAATAAAATTAACACCTTATCCTACGAAGGATATGTACGAATTGACTGATCAGTCAGTTCGTACCTATCCTTCAATATTTTCCTTGTTGATTTTTTACATAAAGTTTTTTATCTACAACTATTCTAACATGTACACATTATGTTAAACTACAAATATCAATGTAATTTGAGACAAATTTAACTTTGCTGATGATGGACTAATGTAAACCTGAAACGTATTAGTCAATATGTTTTTAATACATTATTGAAATTGACGAATTTTTTTTGGATCAAATCAGTTGAAATCAACTTAGAATAAACTGATATCGCGGTTTCAAATTGCTGTAGTGAAACCTACTAGTGAAATAAAAATACCATTCTTATATGGTTCGTAATCTGTGATACTCTGTCTCTGCAAATGCCTTGCGTAGAGACTGAGGTCAGAAAGGTAGCCACTAAAAAATATACGAAATAAATAAATACTCGAAGTACCTGAAGACTTATTGTGTGACCACAGATGATGACATAGCCATATTTTCTTAAAAGTGATATTTTGAACCTTTAAGTCATATGGAATATGTATTTAGATTTATATTTTTAAATATCTAGTTTGAAGATAACAATGCAATTTTCGTGTTGGTATTTTCGTCATGAACTCTATGCAAATGAAAAGCATTACATTTATTTTTAACAGCTACAAAGTGCAGAAGTGCTCTTAAGCGCATAGTATTAATACAAGTGGTACACTTGCAGAAAATTAACAGTGCAAGAATTATATAATCGAGCGAAAGAGAAACGTACATGTTGAAATTGTATTCCGTTAACAACACTACTGGGAGTTGATAGTCAGTGATAGCCCAGGTGTAGGTACCGGATCGCGAAGGCGCCGATATTCTAAACAGCATACTATCTATAAAACAATATCAACTTACCCCAATTTAAATTAACAATCAACTAAATCTACTCCATTCCAAAGCTTTCCACCCAAACTGCTCTACTGCTGTTAACAGATTTTTTGCAGTGTAAACGATTTTCTAAATTACCTGAACACATAAATGGGCAATTTTCATTTTTTTGCGATTGACCCACTGTATCTACAAAAAGGAAAGTACATATAATCACATACTATAGTAGGGTGTATTAGAAATCATCTAAAATGAATTTTAATGTTAATTTTTACGTGATTAGTACTTTACCTCCAACAATTGTATCCAGTGGCGCCGACTTATTATATTTCTGTCGGGTGCTCAAAATCAAAAAAGTATATTCAATATACAGTCCAAAAACTCAAAAATGCAATTAAATGTAAATGGAGCAGTAAAACAAATAGAAAAATTAAATGTATTTATTAATTTTTAATAAAATCTCAGTTTTAGCAATAAGTTTGTATACTGTTACATAAAAATCGCAGTTGCTATGAAAAAATGAATATTAAACGTCAAAAACTGCGTTCTTCTGACTAGATTTTTTAATTTAAAGATAAAATTAGAGTGTAAAGAACGCAGATGTTGACGTTTGAATTTTATTTTTTCATGGCAACTGCTATTTTCTGGTAAAAGTTTTTCAAACTTACCCTCCTATTCTGTAACTCAGTAGTTAATTTTTAAGCAGTTGCTAATTTTTTTCTCCAATGGAAAATAGATAGCACTGGGAGGAAATATCAAAACATCACTTGTAATGATTGTTTTTATTTGTCAAAAAATTTAGCACCTGGTTAAAAATTAACCACTGAATTATAGAATAGGCCTCTTAAAGTCAATATAGAGATTGTATTTTTAGTTTATTAATTAACTTCAAACATATCATTGGATTTGTATTTTTATGTAGATTCCAATTATATAAAAATGTGTAGAGTGTTCCATTTAAAATAAGAAAATTGGCTACCAAATCTTGAGAATCATTGGTTGAAATAAAATTTTGATTTGGTCATTTTAATAGTCTTGTAATATAGAAATTGTTTGTTAACTTGTTAAGCAATGGTGGCGAATTTAAAATAAACATCCTGTACAAGATTCAGACTTTAAATGATTCTTGTACTAGAGAAAAAAAAGAAAAACAAAATTACATAAGATTCCAAAGAATAAAACAAAATTTATAATTTCTTGAGGTAAATTTAGAATATTTTAAAAAAGAAAATAACTTCATCGTGTAATCTTGTCAGGTGCTCCGCACCCCACCAATTCTCCTATCGGATGCTCGAGCCCTGGAGTACCTACAGAGTCGGCGCCTATGATTGTATCCTTTAGTTTTTGTATAATTCAAATGAAAAAGACTTTATCAATTTGTGTACTTTTTATTGAATTTCGTGTAAAACGATTATATTGAGATCTAATTACTTTTAAAATTGAGTGCAAAACTATAAGTTATTAATGTAAAAACAATTAATTTTCGGATTTGTCTAGTTGATCATTTATTCTTTTCAGTCGCAAAATGGGGAATTTCTAAAGATAGTTTTACTATTTTAATTTTTTTTTATTTACAACAAACATTAAGAAATCGCTGATTTTTGATATTGATTAATTGTTGTAAAATTTTGTTGCAATCTATTAATGTTTCTGAATGGGATATTAAATACTGCTAATAAATTTACGTTCAAGTGATCCACTCTTAAAAGGTAGTTAAGATCCTTCAGAAATTGCAGAAGTTTTGAAATATTTAAATATATTTCTTTTTTACATAAGGAAAACATTAGCACTGCACTTTTTACTGATGAATCCTTTTCAATGTCCAAATTCAAACAAGGTGCGTGTATATTCAAAATCTCCCCTTGGTTACGCCACTGTATATTATCTGTAGTTAAATAAATCGAGAATTAGTTTCATACCAACAGCGGCGGAAAAAAGCATGAAAACTAAAAAAAAAATCAATTTCATTGAAATATAGTTTTATTATTTTTTATACCTCAATCGTCTAAAGAGTAAAATTTATCTAAAATATGCTATTTGCATAGTAAATTAATTCCATAATGCGTAAAAATTAAATTATTCTCAGTAATTTCTATAAAATTGTAGCGTACTTACAAAATGTGAAATTTCGAAATTTCTAAAATTAATAAAGGCACTATTTCAAAAATTATAAATAAATTTTTGTCAACCAAGAAAACCCACACAAGAATTATTAAAACTATAAAATGTCTTTCAACAGCAAATGCATTTTTTATGAATGCTGTATGATTAGGATTAATTTTAATTATTTATAAATTTTCATGGATTAAAGCGGAATATAAGTACGGAGCTTAACGATTGTACTTGAAGTGTTATTTTAAAGATATTAGTATGACTTTTTTTACATTTTTTAATAAGTAAAAAAATGTTATGTATAAATGTTTTTTTTTAAGGTAATAACTAGAATTAGACAAAAATGTAGTGCAGTAACAAAATGGGAATTCTTATTTCTAACAATGTAGAAGAAGTGATGATAATTCCAATGCGAAAACTGTTATCTTTACTTTGCGATTGTTTTAATTAACACTGAACTGCATTTATGTACTTTAACAAAGCTACAATAAACGAAACTATTATTAGTTTAAATAGTTACATTACACCATTCTGTTAATATTAATTGCTGAGATATCATGCAATTATAGTGCAAGATTCTAAGAAAGTCTTAGAGGAATATTTACAGCCTGAAAATTAGCTTAAACTGAAAGCACATTACATTATAATCATTCTGTATTTAGGAAATCTGGGATTATCTGTTCGCGGGCTTACCACTAATAACAACTTAAATAACTAATAAAGTACCAAGTGAAATTTACTTTCGCTTTCTCTTTGTGTACAAAGGAAAATTCACAAATGGAAATTTTGAGGTTTTAATTATCGAAATTTTAATTTACTTCACAAATTAGATTGGTGTAGTAAGCTAGGTTCCTGATTAGATTATATTAGGTAAGAAATAAAAAATTATGAATGACATCATATGTTTGAGATGAAAGCCTCAATAATTAAAATAATTGAAGATTTAACTGTAATGCGATATTATATATGTATAGCTGGAAACGTAAATTGGTGTCAGGGAGGTACAAATTTTTGAAAAAGTTAGGTTAGATAGAGTATACTTTGACAATAGGTCAGATAGATTACGTTCTAGAAGATAAAAAATAAATGCAAAATTCTTCTCTTTTCATTTTATATGGATATTAGTGTTGCACGAGAGTCTTGTATTTCCCTTGGTCTTGCCTCAGTCTTGCTAAAAATGCAACACAAGAACAAGATAAAACTTGCAAATTAGAAAGCAAGACAAGGCAAGAAATTGTTTTGCAAGGAATGTGCAAGAATAGGAAGATTTTATTTAATCTTGTACTCTTGCATTTTTTTGCTACATGTCAATCTAGATTTATTAGAACCTACCTATAAATAAATAAAAATACGAAAATATATACATAAGTAAAAAAAAAAAAATTTATACAATTTTTTTAATATCATTTTCAAAAAATATGTAATAGTAATAATTATTGACTAAATAAAACAGCTTTTCTGCTTATACAGATGTCGCTGTTGTGCTAAAATATACCTATAGTACTTTCATCTGTACGATTTTTGTTTTTATAATATTTATTTAGTAATAATACATAATTGTGTATTTATTTAATAATTGAAATTTATATTATCTAAAAAAATGTACGTGTAATATAAGATAATTTTATGTTGAAGGTCATTTGGTAATATTAACATGCAAGACAAGAAATATGCAAGAAAATGACGATCAAGAGAAGATTTTTATATACAAGAGTAATGAAAGACAAGATATAATAAGATGTCTTCACAAGACAAAAAATTACTAAACAAAACAAGAAATCTTGTCTTGTGAAACACCAGTAAATATTTAGAGAAAAAAATAGCGACAACGAGAAAAAACAGTAGCAAGTAACAGATAAAAATATTATCTACTTATAGATCGCTACTTACGAATAAGTAATACAAACACTCATTTGGTGATATTTTTAAAATAGAAGTTTTTTAAACAAGACATTGAATGTCAATATTAATTAGTTCAAAAATAGAACAGCCAGCTTACAATTAATAATAAATAATTTTATAATTTTCGATAATAAAATTCTAGTTAACCCAGGTGATGGCGTTTTAGGCGAAATGACTTAAAATCTGTGTACAATTTATGAAGATGTTATATCAGATATGCTTTTACAACTTGAGCAATCCGTAAAGGATTTATTAAAATTTATTAAAGTAGATAATAATTCATCTAACATTAGTTTCACGGAAATTATATCCTTTTCGAAACTAAAAATAATTGAAACATATTTAAAAACTTCTCCGGGCCAGGATCGTTTACCATTGTCATTTATGTATCTATCTATCCATAAAAAAAACATAGCTAGATCTCCGGATCTGTCACAAATTATTACTATATATTTGCTAATGCCAAATCCCGGAGTTACTTTTTAAGGGTTATAGTTATATATACTAATAATAACACAAATAGTAATATTAGTAATAGGGGTGTAATAGAATTCGAATATTATTTGCTAAAACATTTGAGATAAATATAATGTAGGTAATTAGGTATAACATTTAAAATAATCAATTTGGTTTTTATTTGACCGTATTTAATTTATTTTTTATATACCATAAATAACTACGAGTTGGGGCAAGGGGTCCGACAAATAGTTAAAAACCCGGGTTACGGCACTGGGTGAGGTACTGCCTTCCCGGACGAGTCGCCACTGATAATTACAAATTTATATTGAATAGAAGAACCCCCTTTGAAGTTTGAGTAAATATTAACCATATTATTTGTTGGACAAGTTTATAATTTGGTGCAAGCGCACGGTGCAGTAGTTAACTAGTTTAGTTGTTGATCACGTGCAAGGATAGTATATCCTGTACAATGCAGGGGGTAAGGACAATAGCGCATCACATACATGTATATGATTACAGAGTGAGCAAACCTCTGATTTGCATTCAAAATTAATAGTGATTGTTGTGATTAGTGATTTGGTTATACACAGCTATAGACTACATCAGTAATTGTGAAACCGTGCATTACAATCATAAACGTCATTTATGTGGAATCAGTTACCAGTACATTACATTTTTATAGTTATAGAAATGACAATATATAAAAACGGAATTTAAAGAAACTAATAATAAAATAATTAAGAAATTATTATTCTACAAAAATAAAGTATTGATAAAAACTGAGACACTACCAGTAATATTATAATTAACTTTTTTGTCAGACGTTCTTACAGTTAACAGACAATAAGAAACATGCTTCATAGTTCAATGAAAGGTGCGCATTCTTTCTGCACAAATAATGACAGCACAAGCACATAAGCACAAATTAGCTGAGATTAATTGATCTTGACTATGTGTTGCAAGACAACAAAATTGTTTCATTATTTAATTTCAAATATCGTTATTTTATTCGAAATAATACCAAATTTGCTAATAATATTGAAGATATATTGTTAGTAAGTTGTAATTTAACAAATAGTAAAAAAAAGACATTTTAAGATTTGTAACAATGTTTTAAAGGTATATCCTACGGATAAGATGATTAAAAAGCGGCCCCGCCCGAAATGACGAATTAACTATTGGGTACTTACCTATGCTAACAAAAAATATTTTTTTAGAAAAATGTTATTAGAAGTTAATATTTACATGATAACTATCAATATGCGAAATGATTATTTTTTGAGTATATAATTTACCTCACACCTCATCTCGTCCCTCTTAAAATGAGAAAAATTTTGCAATTATTTTTTTCTCATATTTTTACTTACTGATGTATATCTGAAAAAATCGGAAACTAAGAAGGAAGGCTTTGCAGTAATAGTATTTTGTGCAATAAGTGAATTATGCAAAGTTGGAAATAGATGATTCTGCATGAGTGACACAATATACTTTTTCTACGACCACACTGCTAAACGTTAACAGAAAAAAATATAAGCTCTGTGACATATAAAACAATAATACGCAGGTAACCTCACAAAGAGTACATTTACGCAAACGCAGTGTAGGCAATAACTGTGAGAAATAATATTTCCCATGCTGCACATGGGCAGTGATGGCAAATACTGTGAGAAATAATTTCTCACACTTTAACCCAAGGTAATGGGAAATACGCAACTTTTAAGTTCTACACAGTATGTGCCACTTTCCATAATGGTCGCAGGGAAAAGCACTTTTTTTTTAAATTTTTAGACGCGAAAACAACTGTTTTGTTCGGATTCCGATAGAGTATTACAAATTTAATGCAAGAAAATTGTAGGTATGAATTAAACGAAACATATTCTGAACAAACTAATTTTAGAACAGAATATTTTATGTACTTATAGAATTTATTAATACAGTAGCGGTAGGTAATGTATTTGAAACATTTTTTTACTAATGTTGAGGGAAATTGAATTTTGATCTTGCAAAAATTTTTATATGCATTACGTATGGTAAGGAATACCGACCTCAGACTTTTCGATAGGAAAAATGTCATTACCGTTCACTAGTTATAATAGTTTCACTTGAGACAATTTCTCACCATTCCGTAACGTAATTACGTGTTTTGATAATATAGCCTTCAATTATCTTTTTTTTTTTTTTAATAGTTTAGGACTAGAATTAAATGCCGATATTCTTCGTTATTCGTACATCCATCTAAAATCTGTTTTATATACACTTCTGATGTCCTTGTAAATTGTAATGTTTTTCTATCATACAGTCTTGTTTCCACAATCTTGTTTCTGATTCTTTGTATATTATTATGTTCAAATTTAATATGTGTTAATCATGTAGCATATCCAACTACCAGTAATTGGGATACTTTGTTGTGTAGTTGTAAATTAAATAAATTAAATTAAATTAAATTAAATTATAGTCCGTGTAAATGGCTGCATTACAAAAGCGCACCGTTCAGATTTATAAACATTTCATAAGCACACCAAAAAAACAGCAAAAGCGCACAAGCAAAATTTCGGAATTTAGTGTGTATGCGTATGTGTGCATGAGATTGAATCAAAATACGAGCATTTTTTAAATAGATACCTAACATACCCTAACATAACCTGACTTAACTTAACCCTAACTTAATCTAATCAAACCTAAAGTTATGTAATCAAACTTGACCTAATCTAACTTAACCTAACCTCATCAAACCAAAATTAATCTAATAACTTAACTTAACGTAACCTAACCTAATTTAAAATAACCTCAGCAAACCTAAAGATATCTAAACTAACCTAACCTAATCTGATCTTACCTAACCTTATTTAATTTTTATTTTATACATCACATTTATTAATATATGAACATACGGACACTGGTGCGCTTATGTAACATACTTTGGTGCGCTTTTGCAATGTTCATTTGGTACGCTTTTGTAACAAAAAATATCATTTGGTGAGCTTTTGTCATACGCCAGTATATATAACAATATTAATTGCTATAATTACTTGTTAAATGTTTTTTTAGTGTCAGACCATATTTAAAGAAAAATTTGTTAACTGAATTAGATTTTCTTAAAATAATAATTACAACAATTGATGATAGGTATTATGTGCAACTAATAACAATTTACGCAAAATTTGGGAACTCTCAATCATCCAGTTATATTCTGTAAAAACAGTATTATTAATTACCAATTACCAAACTACATATTTGATGAAAACTTTGTCAGCTGAATTTAAATTTTCTTAAATATAATTAGTAGAATGTTTAATGATTCTCGGATATATGTATATTTAGATTTTGCGCTTTGTGATAAATTATTTTAATATTCTTTATATAAAAGATGATTACTTTCATATAATTTATATTAAAATGTATAGACAGACTTTTCAAATAACCACAAAACGTGCTTCCCAGTATTCATATCGCAAAATACGTATATCAAATATGTTTTCATTACTTTGTAATATCCCGAATTGAAAATATGTCTGTAATATATCATTCTGTCACAAACACAAAAAGAGAACAAGGAATTTCAAATATTACAATAATTGCATATTGGAATCATTTTACATTTATGCCAAATATTGTCTGATATTAAATTTAAAAAACATAACCTAAAACTTTTCTTACAAGACATTCTCTTCCATTAATTTCCCAAAGCTGAAAATCAAAATTTAATGAGATTTCTACTCGGATCTTTTTTGCAATTTTTAATCACACTTATCATTATTCATGTTTAAAGTGACAGAATAATTTTTTATGCGTAGTAACTGCATCTATTAGATAGGTCATTTATTACAAGTCTAATTTTCGTGTTCACTTGCTAATTATCTCGGAGTAGTTTCGAGCAGAGCTAAATGGAATTGTTGTAATCAGCTGTTTCGAATCTTAAAACAAAAGAAAGACAATCTGATGGGGTCGGCACATAACTTTTCCTGTAGATAAGATGTTCGTACTTGAGTAAAAGAAAATTGGAACACTTGCACAAACTTATTTCTAAATATCCAAAAAGCTTTTGTAAATAATCATCAAACTTTTACGTTTTACAAAAAGAGTTAAAAGATTCAAAGGCATAAAATGTAAAAAAAAATATTTTAATAATTATGAGTCCGCAAATTTTATTTTTTCATTTTTTAATAATTCGTATGTTTGGTATTATTTTATAATTATTTATTAAATAAATCAAAATAAAGTCCTTTATCAACCGCTACATACATATAATAAGGAAAATAGGTATTGTAATTGCAGTGATATTGAAATTTAATGAATTGTCCATATGTAAGTATTTGATGAAAGTTGTTTCAAAATATACAGGTAAAAAATAACTATTTATGTAATAAGTAAGAAAACAATAGTTATTTATGTAATAAGTATGAGAACATAGGTAGTTATTTAACGCATGCGAAAATTACAAAACGAGACGTAGGCGAATTTTGTAAGCGCAAAACAATAGCTATTTATGTAATAAGAACGGAAACAAATTTGGTTATTTAATGCAAGCAAAAATTACAAAACGAGACGTAGCCGAGTTTTGTAAGAGCAAAAGTTAAATATATACCCAATTTCTTTAAATGTTTCATAAAAAAATTCTATTTCCATTTAAATTTCTACAATTTTTTTTAAAAAATTGTACAAAAAAAATAAACAAAAAAGAATAATATCAAGGACTGCTTTATTTTTTGCATTATTAAAACTGTTGGTTATGAAAGTTATTCGAGAATTTTTCAATTGTGAAATATGAGATTTTTCAATTGTGAAATATGAGTCACTATGAATCTAATAAATGTAATAACTTTGTTATTAATATCTGTAGAGAGAATAAAAACTAAATTTTCTATTTTTGTAGCTGTTAATATATAGGCATACATTCTATTTTGATTTCGCGTGAAATAATGATCTTATTATTTCACTAGTAAAATAATGGAATGAATCAGCTAATTGAAAATAATAAAATAAACCTCTATTATTGTAAGAGCAACACCCATCCAATTTCTTTACATGTTTCATACAATATTTTTTCTGTTTCCGTTTGAATCTTTGAATAAATAAAAAAATGTATTTCAAATGATACATTTTTGGGATATCGATGACATTTATAAACAAAATACAATATCAAGAAGTCCTTAAATTTGTACATTATTATTAATGCTGTTGATAAAATTCGAATTTTCGAATTTTGAATTTCAAATTGATGAACGAATTCTGAATTTCGAATTTTGTTTTCGAATTTATTTGCTTTGCTTGTTTTTATATAAATAAAGAAACCGCGAAAATAAATTGTCTTTTTTGGGAACATGGTAACAGTGACCTTCGTAACACAAAATCATTAATTACTAAAATAAATACCTACCACTTAGTGTAAAAAATAAGTGAAGTATCTACGTATTCTACATTTTATTATTCGATTCTTATATTTTATAATAAGAAAAAACATCTTTTCTATTTCATTTATTTTTTCTATTTTTTATTACCTACGCTTCCAATTCAAGTTTTTGAAATCCGAATTTCGGATTTCGAATTTCGAATTTTAACATGAATTCGAAATTTCCGAATTTCGAATTATTTTTCTAATGAAATTTCGAATTCATTTTTTTCCGAAAATCGACAGCATTAATTATTATGTTATTATAACAAAATTGTTCTTTTTATCAACAAAAAAACGATATAAAAATGTCATCCGAGTTATTTAAAATGTGAAGTATGAGTAATTGCGAATCTAATATACTTATGTAATAACGGTGTTATTAATATTTATAAAGAGAATAAGAACTAAATTTTCCTTTTTTTTGTATTTTGTAGCTGTTAATGTTTCAATATATGCCTACTTTTAATTTGATTTCATTATTTCACTAGTAGTAATGGAATTATTGACATATATATAAGTAAAAAAAGCCCTTTTTTACCGTTTAGCGTACATTTTCGATTTTAGCGGTCTGTTTTGCGATGTTTACAACTCATTTTCCAAATTAATACAGCGATTTAAAAAGCGTACAATAATTGAACATGAAAATTTATTGTTAAACGGAAATAAAAATTATACCACAATGTTTACGTAATAGTATATTATTATACGAGTTTTAAAAGACGCAGTGAGGAGTGCTCTAAAATTACGAATAGAACAATACGTCATAAAATGAGTATTATATTCTATTTTTATACATTGCTCCACTTATTTTACAAAAATCTTAAGAGTTTAAATTACAAAAATGAATTAAAGGTAATCTAGGAATTTTTGTTAAATATGGTAACCCTGTTGAATGAAGTTAGACACTTATCCAGGTTTGGAAAAATTACTTTTATGTTATTACTTATTACATTATGCATTTTTATCAGTGTGCCAATCTGGGTTTGAGAACACAGTTCTAAAATTCATTACTCATAGATACATGAAATAAGGTTAGGTTAGTTTTTTTTTTCATTAAAGTCCAGTATAAAGTTTGAATTTCCAAGATGAAGTCTGATAGGAAAAGGACTACAATTTGCGATCATTGTATGTTGAAAGAAATATTAATAAACACAAAGATCACAAACATGACAACTCTACTTATAACTATCATAATTCTTATAATGTTAAGACATAGGTACGAAATTTTAATATCCTATTAAATTAACTCTGTTTATTTGGTTTTCATATTTATAATAATTTCAAATTGTATAAAAAAAAACCTTGAAACAAAATATTTGAGGTTATCAATTTGACATTTACCGTCGGGTACAGTATTTATATAAGTACCAGTTTTGCTAAAAAATACCAAAAGCAGTTTAACAATATCCCATATTATTAAACCGTTTTCGATATAGCAATAGAGCAATTGTTAACGCTAAGTATAAAAAATTTACTAAACCAATATGCGGACAAAAAATGTATGAATTCCTTGCTAGAAAGAATTAAAATAATAAATACAAATACAAACATTTAATTAATATTTGTATTTATGAGTGACCCTAAATTATTTATATTTTTGCCTGTAAAGAAATATAAAAGAAGCCAATTATTATTAAACGCAATGATAATTGCTTATTACTGAAATATAAACAAAGTTACATTGTATGTTTATTAAGGATCTTTTTTAGTCTAATTATATTTTGCAGTGCTGTATCTTTAAAGTTTATTACTGTTTTTTTTTTAACATTTTGTATATATTTAACAAGATATTTAATTGTTCTTTAACCGTAATGCAGATTAAAAAGTTTTATTTTTTGTTCAATTATAGCTTTAATTATTTTCTAAGATATAAAATGCAAAATACGTTTCTGCTAGGCAACTATTTTGCCTCTAATGTTATTCTGGCGCACTACACATAATTACAGAAGTAAAAACGTAGCAAAAAATTCAAAATGAATATTTCAAATTCAGGAAAATGGGGCATTTTCATTATCTCTTAATTACATCACATGTTTAGCATTGTATCTTGTAATTATTACATAAATTATAGATGCTAACAACGCCACAAATATAAATTATTCACGACAGAAACATAAATATGAACTTTGTCACAATTACTTTGCTAGGAAATTAATATTGTAATTATGGAAGCATAATTTTTCTAATATTCGTAAGTAATGGTAAATACAGATTATTAATATTTAATTAAGTAATAATTTTGCATTTATCGAAATAAAGTTTAAAAAGATAAAATTATGGAAATGTATTTGATTAATTAAAATAATGTCAGATAATAAGTACTTGCATAAAAGTAATGAGTATGTATAATTTTTAAATTTTTTTGACATTTACGAGTAATTTTGTAATGTAATTATCCTACGAATTATATGTATTAAAATAAATGAATATTATGAAAAGGTTAAATTTTATATATGTGGGACACATTTTAAAATGTTATGCAATGTGTTATGCTGTATGTATTCCAGTAATTTTTAAAAAGAGCTTTGGTCTTGTGAACTTACTTAGCTGAAGTTCTTAGTGCCGTACTGTTGGTAGACCAAAGCTACTTTTATTTATAGATGTCAAATCTAAAAAGCTTTTTTTCAGTTTCATAATGTAGCGATTCCAAGGTAACGTCGTGGGCGACGGCCGCTAGCGGACCTGACACGACAGGTTCGCTCGCTTCTATTGTTTTGTTTTCGAGAGGATTGGATAACATTCCCCAACTTAATTGTTCTACTATAAAAACCCCGAGAAGGAGATCGCGAGGACAGTCTAATATTGATACTTGTAGTGATCATGAATAGTTGGTGATATAAATAAATAGTTGGTGATATAAATATTGTGGAAACAAATATTGCATAGTTTCAAGTATTTAAGTTTTTAATAATAATTGTTAGTTTTAAAATAGTGTTTACTTTTGTTTATTCTTAGTGTTACTTATTTTAATTATCTTTTATAATTCATATTTCGTTAATTAAACTTAATTATATAAAAATTCGTGTTTCAATTGTTTCTTTACACTTCACCTAAATAAATAAAACGTTACAATAATATCTGTAAAACTTGCCAGCACCTGTTACATGCATCTTGTTATTAAAAAATCTTATTTACGCATTTAACTATTTATATTTTAAATTTGCGAATCCACGAGTCCTCTTGATAGTTTTGCGGTCTAGACTTTCTAAACTCTTATCTTTTGCCAGTCTTCCTTTTAAATTTCAAAACAAGACAATAATTTTTATTCTAGATCACGACGAGAAAATTCTAGACCATTCTGAAGACTCTAGATTTTGTTCCATTAGTGCTGAAACAGTGATTGTGAAATAGAAAAAGAACTCTGCAGAAGAATTATGTTTCCTTGTCTAACGCGTATGTGAATGTTAATGTAGAGTCTTGAAACAAGCTAGAATCTTGATATCTAGACAATACTTTTTTATCTAGACTTAGACTTAGTCTTGTCTTGTCTTCAAATTTTACCGTCTGGACAAAACAAGATAAGACTTTACAAAATCTTGTCATGTCTAGACCACAAAACATACCCTTTACCAGCGACTGTTATTGACTGAGATAGAAAGTTCTCGCCGTTATTAAGACATATACCATTTTTTACATGATCGAAACTAAATTTCCCTACACATCAGTAAAAAAAACTATCTAAAGTAAGATATATTAAAATGCATGTTCCCATGGTATTTTCGTTGCATTTTGCAATTTTTCAAGGCCTTATTTCTTATTATATGTGGAAATAACTGTGAAAATAATTTATTAAGTACCTTTATTTATCAATAATTGATATATTATTAACTGTATTTTTAATTTTAATATCTACAAGTGAATGTGTACTAAATCTGAATTTACTTATTGTTTTGTTACAGTATAAAATAAAATATTTTAATGCCCGATTATTCAAAAATTTATTAAAAAAAATAAAAGATTAGAAAAAATAAGATCTGAAATCTTATCTGTTAACTAATATTAAGTTATGCCTGCAGAAGGCTCGTTAAAATGGAGAAATCGCCTTTTTAGACATTTTCATGCCTAATTTTTCTGAGTTCATTCTAAAAATATTTCAAGATATACGTCTTAAAGCTTATAAAATAAGATTACAGGAAAATTTGAGTTATTTCGATAAAAATTAACGGATTGGCGCCAATTTTAAAATGGACCACCTTACCACAGCGATTTGCGTTAAGATCATACAACTTTATTGTAAGTTATATGATGCGAGTATAAAATGACGTTACATCGAAAATATTAGTATATTTCGTTATTTAAAGGCAAAAATGATCAAATTTCAATGAAAATAATTGAAAATACGAAGATCCGATATTACTCCGTTTAGCGTGTTTTGGACTCCAGCAGCCCTAATTTTAATAATAATATTCCAGATTTATTTAAAATATGTTGTCAAGAACTCACATGCTACCAGAATTACACTGTTGTATTTCTGGAAAGTAAATGGTAAAATTGACGAATTCACGATTCACAATATTCATATTTATCAACATTTCACATAGCAGAAAATTCTAAATTTATATCTCCACTTCTAGTCATTTATTACAAAGGTTGTTAGAATCACAAATCAGTAATTATTTCGTCGGTCTGTAGTTACTCAAACACTCTTGAATGGTAATAAAAATTGATGAGTCCCGAATTTAGATTTGTTTATTTCACCGGTCGATAGTCTTCTTAATTTAGTTTTCTAAAAATACTCTACTTAGGAGTAAACAAATTTGCTTCCGGTTTGTTTGTGTGGGAGTATTTTTGCTGCGGGTACAATTAAAGCACGGAACGTAAATTATACGAAAAGACATTTTCATTAGGCGCATGAAAGCTTGGGTGGCGTGCAGAGCCCTATTTTGTCATCCACATGCAATATATCAAAGTGTGAAAATGAGTGATTTCCACCAGAATGTGCAAGTCACATTACAGTGCAGATAAATCATAAATTAATGTAGTTAAAAGCGGCATTTCAATTACTGCTACTGATTTTTTCACATGATAATAGCATTAGTAATAGTTCATGCCATTTATAAATAAATGCAGCCGTGCATTAAATAATTCATCATATTATAATAAATAGTGTTAATGCTGATGCGTTTTCATTATTAAGGCACTAATTACTCATATTATAAAACCATGTAATTATTGTATATAACAAACAAATAGGTATTTACATTAATATTTCCGTAATCTGCCTCTAGAACCAAAACATTACGAACATTGTAAAAAAATTACTAAGTAGATATTCTATGAAATAAATTTAATTAACTAATAATAATTGTTACTTTTTACAATTAAATATAAAAATCTGAAATAAAAATAACGTTTTTTGAAATGTAAAATAAAAAAGGTTTAGTACAAATCGTTATAAAACATATATTTTTATAATGACGCCTCTGCCCTGATCCTAAAATAGGTAATAAAACTAATGATACGAATAAATTACAATTTTTATATTTTATCATTTCTTCCCAAACCAAGTACCCCGAGGTACTTTCTTAACCTGTTTTACTTATATCTGTAGTATATTCCGAAATTGAACACGGTTCCTTTTTATAGTATGTTCCGAAACTTAACCAGAGTGACTACGGTTACTTTTTTCAGGAATCGGTTAACGAAACGCGGTTCCTGAAAATTTTGGTTAGTTTGAAGTAACCAGACTAACCAGATATAAGCGCCGTCTAGTGTAGTTAGTTGGATCAAGTGTTTGCCACGAATCATGTTAATTCAAATTATATTTTTGATAATTTGTTTATTTTTTTAATATGAAGGTAAAAATTAATTGCTTTGTTTCATAACTACTTTATTTTCGTGGTCTTTTTCGGGATTCCACATATTTCTTAATAGTTATATAATTTTACCTAATTTCTCAATCCGGCCAATATATTTTCCTATGACTTATTCGTCTCTTTCGAGGTAAATTAACAGTGAATGTGCTTAATTTTCGGTCTACAAAATAAATCGTTGTGTATTTTTTTCTTAGCTAATATAATAATTCAAGTGAACCAGTGTAAATTTTATGGATAAGTACTAGAAGTAGGTATGTTTTTTGCGAGGTTTTTTGCACAATTTATAGGTTACTTAAACTAAATTGCGCCACTCATCTTTTAGTAAATATAAAAATCACAGTTCCTGTTTTACATTTTGTAAATTATAAAACAGAAACAATTTAAATAAGGTAGAATAATATATTCTTCCTGAAAAATGAATTAAGTAATATTATCATTAATTATTTTGTGTAATTAATTCTTCAATATCTTCATTTGAGGCTATCGCTTAGTAAAAAATTATTAAATAAAAACTAGGTCTCCGAAATCTACCAACAACAATCATTTAGGGCCGGTTTTTCCATCTCTGGTTAAAGTGCCGGTTACCTTAACCATCGGTTAACAGAACAATATCGCATCGAAATAGTAAATAATGTGTATTTTTGACAATTTACATCATTTTTTCGATGCGATATTTTTCTATTAATTGACGGTTAATGTAACCGGCACCTTAACCAGAGGATGAAAAACCGGCCCTTAATAATAACCAAGCATGAACTTGTGCTTTTAAACTTTCGACAGCTTTTTTGAGATGTCACTTGAGAAGTGATCCATTTCTCACCCGTAGTACCGCTCAAATTTTAACCGTGGTTAAACCTTAACCGCATCTCGGTTCATTTTTGGAATTTACTATTTTAATAGTGGCGGTTGTCAGTTGTCATCTGTACCTGAGTCCAAATTTATTTTATCTATTTAATTTACACGGTCCAACAGTCCAGTAACAGGACAGTGGACCTACAATATAGAGCGGAATCTTTATTTTTGGTTACAGGTCTCTCGTCACTGGAATTTGAACCCTAAATCTCACATTCCGCTTTGCGAGTCTAAACGCGCTAACCAATTAAGCCACCACAACCACATCATTGTCAGATAAGTAATTAAAATTAATATATTTTAAAGAAATAAGGTACCATGCAGTAAATAAATTTATTACAAATAAATCATTTCTTCTTAAGTTTCTTAAACTGTATTAAATAAAATGTAGTAGTACATGAATTATTGTCCTCTCCAATTTGATGACTTAGTTGTAAGTTGGACAGATTTTTATTTACCAAAAACTGTTTTTCCAAGTTAAATGCCTACGCAACACTTTTTTGGAACATGCGGTATGTACTACTAACGAAAAGTTTGAACTTACAATTGAGTTTTTTTTGTGTCTGCTCCTGCTATTAAACAAGGAGGTTCAAGATTTGGAGTGTTACATAAAGTATAGAAATAATTATGAGCAATAATATTTATCGAAATATATTTGAATATCAAATATTACAATTTAATGATGAGTTTATTTTTTAAGTCGATTAAGATCTTATTCGAGATTAGTTTGATGAATGAAAAATATAAACATTTTTTTATTATTATTAATGGGGCTTTCTACCTTTTTTATAATTTTATTTTAAAGTATGAGAGACACTAAGATTATTGGTAAAAATCCGATAAAAATGTTTATATTAATAAAGGAGTTACAGACATTTGAAATAATCAATGTGATGTCACGAATAAGGATTTTCTTGTCAAACTGTTTTCATCGTGAACCAAAATGATCTTGAATTAAATGCTATTTCTATATTATTATTATAAAAAATAAATTTATATTACAATACAGTATAAGTTTATATTCTTTAAAATTGCACATGTATTTAAATTACATAAGGTTAAAAATGATACTTGTATGAAAAAAAAATGTTTAAGAATAGGCAATGGCGCTAGTGATGTAAACTTTTAACTTATTACACATAAACAGGTAGTTTCTGCACTAATCTCGTAAATAATTCTATCACAGATGTAAAAGAAATAATAAAAGTTAATATATAAGACACATATTCAACTAATAACGCTTTAAATGGATACCACTGAAGTTTACAGAGACTCAAGGTCACGTCCGTTGTTCTTCAAGCTCATCGTCAGACTTCATGGCTGGATTTTTCACTTGCTAATCCAAACATTCTCGGTCTTTTAAAATCTCCAATCAAAATATTGATGCAATTCATGACGTCACGCTATAACAAAAAGCTCCCGTATTGCGGAAGTATTTTAATGATATCATTTTTTTTCTTTATTAATATTCATTATTATGCATATTGTTTCTATTTTTTAAAATAATTTCTCTAATATAAATCATTAATGAAATAAAAACACTTGGTGATGTCCACGAAATAAATTTTAATAAAATTTCTCTAAATTCGATTGAGCTAAAATCTTCCATTTCTAATAAGACATTACCAATAATGAGTATAACTATATTGTCATTCTACTACTTTTTAGTTTTGTCTAAATTCGTAAGTTCAAGTATTACTCCCACGTAGAATCTTTCAGCAAATACCATCTTTTCCACACAACAGAACGACATGAACATACGCTACACCCACAACTTCTTTATTAAAATTACACACACTAGAACAAACACTCATTCGTCGTATCATCGGCATGACCAAATTACTCATCTACCTACGTTCTGACCTTTCTTTGAGTTACTTAATTAGTGACAACACACAAGACATTCTGCGAAAATCATAGGATCATTTCATTTTAGTTTTATAAAAATTGCATATACGAACGAAGATATTTAGAAATAAATATGTATTTTAAGTCAGAAGTGTAGAATATATTGTAAATTTTGAATTTATTAAATTTGAAATACGAAACAAAAGTAATTGTTTTACAATAAATTAAATTGCACATTTATTATTTGTTTTCGTGTAATACACACATATAAAGTAAATAGACAAAACTTATAAAATAAAACTAAAACATAATTATTTATTATGGAATTAAATGGTATAATCGTTGAGATTCTATCTCTTGACCCATTTTAGAGATACACCCAAAATACATATTATTTTGAGGTGCAACTTTGAGAGCAAAAATTTCAAGAACACAAAGAGATAATTAATTTAATGTTTATAAATTTTAAATGTACGCATCAACGTCTATCGATATGCACTATTTTCAAAAACCAAAATTTTGAACTAAAAAGTAACTAAAAACTGTAAGTTTTCATGTTTAACTGTAACTGTAAATAATGTGGAGATGTGAAAAAAATTATCTTTTGATTGGAATTGGTAATTATTAATTTTTTACTGAACCATCATTCGTTGCATATTATGTATAAACCCATTTTTATCTCAAAAAGTAAAAGATTATGTATAATTTTGTGTTCTTTTTTAACCTTATCGTAATAAAATTTCTACAGTGGCTTGGGACAATTTCATAGTTGCTCGAACTACTGTGAAAACAGCCTGACGCTGGTCAGACATTATATCTGTCCTTAGCGCTAAAAGACGAATAAATCCATAAGTTACACATTCGTTCCCGAATTCGGTGACGCTAAATCCGAGTTCTTTCTACTATTAATTTTTATCGAAGACCTACTATATCCTTGCATTTTCGTCGTTATATGCGATGATGTTGTTATAAATTACTTTCAATTGTACTATTAAAAATTAGAATTTTAGTTATTTATGTATATTTGGGACTCTTCCATTAATTATTATATTTTTGTTTATCTTAATTTATGTATTAAATATTACAAATTTTGATAAATAATTCTAAAAATGCATCAAAAAGTCAAATCCTGGAATCTACGATATCTGGACTATGTATATTCTTATTTTTTACCGCAATATCAGGGGAGCACGGACCGGTGGGATAGTGGGATATTTTCCACTGGGCCGCGAAGTATTTGGGCCGATTTGTCGATCGTCAGATAATATTTTTTTATAAATAAAGTAAATAATCCAACTTTTCTTGAATCAATTCATAATTTTCAATATTTTATACAAATAAACGAAAATAAATTTTGTACATATTGTAGAATACATCGGATTTATATAGAATCGAGTTGTTACTGAGTTATATTGGAACTGTGGTTTTTTTTTAAGATACGTGATTTTGAAATCTACAATTTTTCTGTTATTTTACTTATTTCAATTTTTGAGCAACGAATTTGACTTGGACGAATAATCTGAAAGTAGGTTGAGCGACATAAAAAACATTTGAGATCCTATTGTGAAAGAATTTGCCCAAGCGATTAAAGTATGTCGATTAAAGGTTAAATTAACAAAATTATAGAAAAATTGAAAATTTAAAAATCACACGCTTTATGAAAAAGAGATCGAAAGTTTTTGGCTTTGGGACTTTTCAGCTGGTTGGTACCAAAAGAAGTCGGGGAAAAGCTATACCAAATTAATATCGATTTGGCATATATAGTAAGATTTCCTTTTGAGAAGCCATCAATATCAATTCCCCTAACAAAATAATTACCGGTAGATTATGTAACTAATGAAGGAATGCATTCAACAAAATGTAAGATTTTGATTTAACATATCAACAGGCATAGGCGTGCACAGGGGGGTGCCTGGGGGTTCCCGGGCACCCCCATTACCAAATTAAAACTAACTTAATTGTAAAATAGTTTTGAATAATACATTCATATTTGGTTCAAAAGTTGATTTGAAAAGAAACTTCATTCTGTTTTTACAGTAGAATTAGTATTTTTTAAATTTTGTTGTTAATACGTAATATTTTTACTTAACACTAAATTAATAAAATGGTAAAAAAATAAATGCTTTTTGGGAGAAATTATTTGCGAAAAAATATACTAAATTTTTAAGTGTAACTAAATGCGGTACAAAAGTTAACCAGAACTTCTAATTAAAGACCCTTATTTTAAACATAATATTATCCATCTCATATCAATAAAAATATTATTGGTTCGTTTTTATCCCACATATTTTGTAAAGTTGTATTTACGAAGAAATAACTAACGAAACTAGTATTAATTTTATTTCCCTCCTACACCTGGGCACCCCCATTACCCAAACTCTGTGCACGCCTATGTCAATAGGTATAAAATTTATTTTCACTTCCCAAATATTCGATTGATAATGGACCGGAGAAGTATATTTTTCATTGGGCGAAACATTTCCAGTCCGCCTCTGCGCAATATAGTTATATTAAATAAATATATTAGAGGTAAAATAAGTAGATTAGAATTTATGTATAGAACCTTTGTATAATTGTACATAAATTTAAGGGAGAGAAACGTAGTAAACAGTGCAAAGTAGAATATAGTGCGGTCTAGGATAGAGAAAATCTTTAAAATTCAATTTAAAATTCATTTCAACTACACCATGTACCGCAGATTTGCATAGCAAATTCGTAGAACCAAATTTTCTTAGAAATAAATCCACTTCGTTGGTCTTCAGTGAACTGTGAAGTTGAAATTTGTTTCACTTCTTCGTTATTTATAATTTTATGAACAATAAAGCAACGTCTTTATAAGTGAAATTATTCCATAATATTTAAATCCGACATGTTAAGGATTCCTTTAGAGGAAATTGTGTTTATATGAAATGGTCGTAGTTGCACAGTTTTATGTCTGGCTTCGTCGGTCATGACTGACTCCGACTGAAAATTGAATTTACACCGTTATGAGCAGTACTTCAAATCAAATAGTGGATGCAACGTTTGCTCGCAAAATTGATTCGAAAAATAGTTCAGCACGAAGAGAACATCTAACACAAACGAGAAATATAAAACGGTGAAATGTTTCAACTCGTCACGCACGTGGAACTCGCAGGAAACTAATTAAAAATATTTGTACCGAACAGAAAAATATCAAACTTCATCTCATGAGTTTTCTAAACTAAAAGTGTCCACTAGCGAACTTATCAATTAAAAGTCACTGCATTAATTACTCATCTTTACCTAAATTATTTATGAGATAATTGGTTTGTAAAATAATTTATTGTATATATCACCATAGCCATGCAGAGGGACCATAATTACAAGTATCAAAATTATAAAATAGTTTTGCATAATCCATTCCCATTTGGTTCAAAAGTTGGTTTAAGAAAAAACTTTTATACTAGAAATATTATTTTTTAAATTATGTTGTTAAAACGTAATATTTTTACTTAAAAGGAAATTCATAAATGTCTTATTCTGTTAAAATATAATATTAAAAAAATTAATGCTTTTCGAGGCAAATTATTTGCGAAAAGATATATTGTGTTTTTGAGTGGAACAAAATGCGGTACATAAATAAGCCAAATCTATTAATTGAAGACCCTTACTTTGAACGAAATGCTATCCATCCAACATTAATAAAAACATTATTAGTTTGGTTTTTATCCCATTTATTTTGTAAAGTGGTATTTATGAAGAAAAAAATATGTGGTGCAGTATTTATGAAGAGATAATAAAAATTTCATTTCTCTTTCTGAATGTATGCTCTTCCGGTATAGCAAAACTAAGGAAACTACTATGAATTTCATTTTTCATCTTTACCTGTGCACCCCCAATACGTAAACTTTGCAGGCCTATGGTTATCATTTTTTAAGAGTAATGTTTGTAAAACGTTTGGATGTAATAGACATAATAACTCGAAATACTTTTTTTTTTGTTTTGAGTTTTAGACTGACATACTCGCGCGCTAGTTTAGCTTTATTCTTAAAAGATTTTTGGTGACATTTTGTTACAGTTTGGTATGACAATAAATATACAAAATACCTAGAAAACGGATAAAATATCACTATCACCAACAAATCTATTCTACCAAAATAGTTCCTTAATAGTAAAAAATAAATATAATAAAACAAGTTATAATTCAGTTTTATGTCTCCAAGGGTTTATGAACCCGGTTAAATTATACTGATGATGGACCAATTCTTGGTCCGAAACGTCTAAATTTAAAATATAATTAGTAAAAATATATGAAACTAAAAGGCCCAAGTTTTATTTATCTAAAATTAAAAACAAATATTGAACATTTAATGAAAACACTATACATTAATACTAAAAATAAATTGAATGCTGAACAAATAATTTATTATCATTTTAAATTGGAGAGAACGCCGATATCTGTGTGGACAAGAAGAATTTACTCAATTAAGGTTTGTAAACAACGAGATAATCCAATTTGGTAGATATTAAATTATAATCGTAAATTAAATCACTAAAACAGAAGCATAGTTGTGGCAACGAAAGAAGAGCTACGGAAAAATGTAACGTATGTCACTCTTAGTATGCTTTATAATTTTGTAAAATGTAGGCTACTAATTTACCTGTATATATGTACCTACGTTTCACTGTTTTTGGGACGTACTATAATTAAATTGAAGTTATTCAGAGTTTTTGTTTCTTCATCTTTTTGTTTTTGAGAATCACTTAACTGGCTAATTGAATTATTCAATAAATTAAATTAATGCGATAATTAATGTTAGTCGAACAGACTATTAGAAGTGGTGTAATAGGAATTATTGTTCATGACATGGGGGCAAGTTGAACTAAAATGTAACAGATTAAAATTTCTTTTAATGTCAAAATATTCATTATTTTAGACTGAAATTAATGTTCATCATGTCATACGCGTATATTTCACAAAACGTTGAATCGTAAAGCACAGACTATTACAAGTGGTGCAAGAGGAATTATTGCACTTGACATTGGGGCAACTAAAGAAGAAGTAAAATGTAACAGATTAAAATTTCTTCTAATGTCAACATATACATGCCGCCTATGTTTGATGACGTGTTCGACAAATTCAGCTCAACTTTCTTTACCACATCTATAAACCTTGCCAAAAAATAAGTATCTTTGGTACGTGAGAGTATTTTTCATCTAGGAATTTAATACAACAGATGAAAGAAATTAATATTTGTTATAAAATGTAGAATCAATATTGGTCAGGATTGTTGCAATTTACTCCGACCCAAAAGAACCTGTCCGGGTTTTTATAAAAAAAACCACCCAAACAAACACTCGAAAAAAAAAACACCAAAAAAATTACATAAATAAACTATGATTGTAAAATACACGTAACATAACATGCAAGTTCACACCGGCGAAAAGGATTGTACGAGTCAGCCGATATACATTGTAAAAGAAAACAGCAAAAAAATATGTAACCAGATTAATACTCGTATTTCGTGTAAAAATAATTAAATAATTAATTTTCAGAAATTAATGTGAACTATTGAAATCTAAAATAATTCAAAATAAATACATGTAATTGATATATTTTGATGATATTAATAAACCCCAATAAAATCCGGGTTTTTTAAAAAAATACCCAGATGGGTTCAGTTTTTTTGTGAAAAACTCGGGTTTTTCTCAACCTTGATTTTGGTTGAACCATTAAATTCATAATGGAGATGATAATGAAAAAAGTCATTAGCAGAAAATAAAGTCAGTGTAGCGAAAGTGAGAACATGGTGTATTTTGTTTTTATTTAAATCAGCAGAAAAAACTGGACAAATTTGCTAATTTAGACATTCTTTATCCTCCGGGCAGCGGCGGAATAAAATAATAACCCCAGCCCTCAGATAACGTAATCTTCATTTCGTTCATTGTAATTCGCGCAGAGGGCGTATTTATTTTATTCGCTGTTTTAAAGTAGCCAGTGCGTAGCAGTGTTATTTCACCCAAACGCATTTGCGGAAATAAAAGAATGATATTGGATTGGTTTATCCATAGGTGGCCGGTGATAAATGAAAATCCCTCTGCGGAAAGCAACAAAATAAAAACGAGCGATAAATCTAGAAGGCACTGCCAGCCTGCCGCACACAGCGCCTCTGCCGGCCCGTTAGAACTAGCGTCGCCATAGTTTTGGGCTATCTATTATCGCAGACATATACATCATTTGCTTGAATGAGCCACTGAATTATCATGTAATTACACCAATTAGCCAATGCTGTTGATCTGATTTACTATCTCATCTCATTCTTAAATTATTTCATCGACTTTCTGTCTAGTACATTTTCATTGCAGGCTACATTTCCTGCTACATAGTAGCAGGGGCGTCGTTAGGATTATAAAACAAGAGAGATGTATATTTTCTTCTTTCAAACTTCTCATATTTTGTTAAATACTAATGACATTGTTGTTGTTGTGGCAGCATATTTAAAAATATATTTATATTCAAAAATTATAAAACTATAAAATGGAGGCGGCGCACGCCCCCAAAAAATAGTCTAACGACACCATTGTATTGTAGTGGTATGTCAGATTTGCGGTTCAATTCTCATGCCGCCAACTAAATAAAATATCTCTAGGCTGATATTCCACATCAATAAAAAAGATGTAAATTTATCGTGAAATAGACACATTACACTGAAAAACAGTTTTAGAATTTAATATAATACTGTTTCAAAACGTTTTGTACTCGACCAGTCCAGTGGCAGATTTTAAAAATAATTTGTTATTTATGAAAAATGAACATCTTCAGTGGTACTAAAATTTTCCTTTAATTTTGAAAATCCTAATGCATATTGCATGTGTCCGGACGAACCTTCATATTTGTGAAGCAGGAGTAACATTACCGAATCCAAAATCATTCAAACCGTTTTTATTCCAACCAACACTAATAACTAAAAGGGCAGACAAAAAAGTTTATTTAATTAATAATTGTCGCACAAGTAATCCAACTGCAAATACTACGTTTTTTTAAGTTGTAAGTAATATATTTTGTCTTTTACTTTTGCAACTTTGTTTACATTTAATATAAGCATAGATTTTTCGCAATTAAAAAGTCTTTCTTATAGTCATAATTCCACTTTGAGAAAGGTGTTTTTAGTAATACATATACTGGATCATTCGAGGGAAACATTGTAAACGAATTGCGCGAACCTAAGCACTGATTAAACACAGTTGAAGCAGAAACAAAAGCTGCCTCACTTGATTCGCTACTCCTAGACTACTACTGCCTAGGGTAGTAATGGGCATAATCGAACGATTTTTGTAATCGAGATATTAGCATTCGAATGAATTTAATAATCGAATTATCATTCGAATATTTGAGATACGAGGTTTCATAAACTGCGTTTCTTGTAATTCGAGACGTGAACACAGCATGAAATCATTGTTACTCCTTGCCTCGCTACTCTCTTATGGCTTATCATTATGTGTTCATTGTCTGATACTGTTCCGTACCGTTTTGTATGGGAATTAAATATGTCATTTATTTGATTTTTTTTATTAGTCATTAGTACAAACTTCGAATGCGAAAGCATTCTATCTACGCCGGGATAATTCTGAAAAGAGAGAAAGAGGTAGGTATCGTATTATGTATTTGTCAACTAAAACATTCCAGTGATATAATTATTGGAGTCATATAAACATTCGAGTGATATAATCATTGGAACTATTTTCGGAGTACTTGAAATATCTCAAGATATTAACGTAATCAAATACTTCGACTATTTTCATTCGCATTATCCCATCACCATCCTTTACACTGATGCAGCAGAGGGATACGCTGAAGCTGCTTCACTTGAGCATTCATACTTGTTGAGTGTTATTCATATGATTGGGCGGCGGACTGTTATAACTTTACCGAGAATCGCATTGTTGTTGGGGAATTTAAATTTTCAAAAATTAATTTTTGTTAAAAGAAACTACGTATATTAGAATAAAATTCAAAATAATTAAGTAAAAAAAATAACAGGTTACTGTAGAGATTGGTGCGTCATCTGACGATACATTCCATTTTCCGTGGGAGCTATGCGTAATTAATTTTCATTCAAGAAAAATAAAGTTTTAAAAAATAATTTGAATTCAATGTATTTTTGTTTTGAATGAAAATATAATTAATTAATATTTGAACGATAATAAACTACTAAATTAAATTGAAATAAAAATATATTTACTCAAAACATATATGAACTTTGAATAAAATATAATTAATTAACATTTCAACAGCCTCATCTATTTTACTCAGGCTGGGTAATATGTAGGTACTTTTTCGTTCATGATACATAATAGTTAAAATTTACATTATATTTGCAGTATGTTGTATTTTACTGTGCGAGGTTCTTCTATATTAAACGCTAATAAAATCAAAAGATGGAACGCACACATAATGTATAATAATTTTTTGTGGTACTTTCTTCCAAAAAATTAATTTGTTAATATAAAGTCACAAATTTCAATAAACGAGTTGCTTTCAAAAAATTAATGGTAAGTTTTGCAACAAGAAGTTTTGAAAATCAAACGTTTGTATTTGTCCAAGATTTTATTTGAACCATAAATTGCGTTAGGGATACCTTTTTTGTAATCACCTATTAATATTATTATCATTTTTTATATAACTTTTAAAACCGAAAAAATATCGGGTTACGTACCGCATCTCTATGCGTAAGAGAGGTGAAAGATGTGTGATTGTTATGTTTACTTTCAGGAGGCCAACTATTTTATGTTTGTAGAATTCATTGTTTTCAAAACTAGTTTCAATTATTTATTATTTTATAATAATATAAAATAAATGTATTTATAAAATAAAATATAATAATTACTTTATTTTTTTTTCCAGATGTGACCAGAAATACATTAATGTAAGTAAGTCTGCTATCTCTAGCCATATACATACCCTATTTCTTATTTTTCCTTATTATAAGATATTTCGAAATTATTTTCTTACAATTGTTAATATTTTTATTAGAAACACTAGAAAAGGAATAAAAATTATTTTACGCAAGGCTCGAATTAAAAATATTTCGTAAGCCTTTACAAATGGAGCAAATAAATTATAATTTATTGTTAGTGCAGTACCTATTTTAAATTAGCATATGACTGATGTCAGCGGAAACAGTTGAAAATGAAAGATGTGCATTGTTTATATGCATGAAGTTCAGAAAATATGTGTTCGTATTCATTATACGTATGACATTAATTTGGAATACCAAATGTACATACCTTTATATTTTTTGCGAAAGTAAATTATATGATTTGGAATCCAAATGAAAGGATAAGATGAAAAGTAGAAGCTACCAGGGTACATCTTGAAATAATTTAAGGAAGGCGGTAGTTGGAGGATAGAGAAATAAATTAGGGTTTTCATTTCTTGCGGCGAAGAATGAAGAAATGTGAAAGCGCGCTCGGAATTGATCCTTGCCACGTCTAATGTATTGTGTAGTGTGCGCCATGTATTGTATTTTTGTTCTGCCGTTGGACTTACGTAACTTACTGTGCGGTGATCTAAATTAATGATTTCAATTGTTCTGCACAAGAGCATTTTCTTGTTTCTTTTATCTTTTCAATTGTGGTCTGTTTTAATTTAATTTTCGTTAATTTAATTGAATTAAAATAAGGAAATAAAACGCGGAGAAAGACAGTAATTTTGATATATTCAAAGGACGAAGACGTAAAGGGTTTAAGTTTCTCCTCATTCATTCATCAAATTAAAATACCGGAGTACATTTCTCAGATTGTTCAAATTCAATAAAATTCTATTTTACGAAATTAAAATATCGATTGTAAGATAATTGAATTACGTTGATCTGAATTCCAAAAGTATATTTTAACGAAAATATTTCAGGCAGTAAAATTTAAAATGTTATAATAACAAAATTAATAAATCCCTGGTAGCTTCCCTTACAGAAAAGGTTTTTGTTTACAAAATAAAAAGCCTGAGTTCAATCACACCGTTTGGAAAGATTTGGAAAAACCTTAACTGGTCAATTAAATATGTTCAAATTTTAAATGTTATGGCAGTTACGTTAAATTACAGATATAATAAACAAAATAAATATCAATATACATTGTGGAACAAATACCAGAAACTAAGAAGGAATACAAATATGGAGCAAACTGCGATGAAAATAATTTTAGTAAATTAATTAAATTATTAAAAACTAGATTATATTCGACATCAAATTAAATAAAAAGAGAGCAATTTATTTGAAATAATAATTCATCGTAAATTAAATAAATATATTTTTTAGTTGCAAGACTACGAAAAATAACTCCGAAAATATTTTATCCGGCCTGACTAGTTTTCCCGTACAGTACAAAGTTCATTGTTTTATGTAAATAAGAATACAAATATATTTATTTCATAATTATTGAATATAAACCAATCGAAAAAATAAATAAATAGTATGTGTAACACGTAGAAAAGCGTCTTCTCGGACTCCTGGTATTGCTGCACTTTTGAAATAGAATAGAATAAGTAAGAAAGAACGCAAAATAATTGATAGGTACTGAATTACTTTTAAATTTGTTATAAAATTTAAATATGTCTATTACTTTGCTTGTGTTGTTAGGTAGAAACTTGATAAAATTAAAAATAAACTTTCTGGATCAGAAAAAAAAGTTATGCTGATCTAGTAAGGAAGTGTAATATTTGTGATTATAATTCATATGTATATATTTAAATTTGTCTTGTTATTTAATATCCGAAAAAAACCAGAATTAATCTTTGTAATGATTGAGGGGTAGAGGTTGGGGTGCTGAATATAATTATATGTTATATGTCTTGAGCCGGTCCTGCTTTCTGCAAGTGCCTCTTCATAAGAATGCGACTGTTGCTATATTTGTTTGTGTGTTGGCGAAATGATTTTATATGAAAAGCAAATTGATTATCCAATTTGTAATCCCATCGCGTTTTGAAGGGCATTGGAAAAAAGGAAATGAGTTAATCCCGCGCGGAAACCGTTGTGTTTGTATATAATTTAATAAATGAGCGTTTTGAGCTCGGCACGGCATGGGCGTTATGATAGCAACAGTGCCGCGTTCGTGCGAGGTGTATTTCTAACCTCTTTAAGGCCGGATGTGCCTTTTCCCACGCGAGCTATTTCCGCCTGCGAGTGTGAACTGGTGTAGGGTGTAGGCACGAGTCGGCATTTCCATGTGTGGCACTCGTACACTCGGCTCGGCTTCGGCTCTCTTCTGGATACCAGTTGCATGTGCAGCGAGGACGATGCCACCACGCTATAAATTCTCTCGTTAATAGCTCCCTAATAGCGTATGAATAATTGAATGCAAGATATTCACCGCGCTTCTAAATACAGCAAGAACTATCGTTCTAATTTTCATAGTAATGTGTATCCAAAATGCCTAGTATACCAAATACATGTTATTGTAATATTTTCTGTAATAATTAAGACTGTTAGTTATTAGTTCGACAATACTTAATAAATTTTAATCAGAATATATCAGTGACGTATGTCATGGAGGGGGGGGGGGGGGGAGGTCAAAGAGGATAAATACTTCCTTTATAAGAAAAAAATAAACATATAATAAACATATTCAGGGTGTGCAACGAAATGCGGAACATAGGACTTTAACATGGGATTTAAAAAAATTGCGGATACTCTCTCTCCTGATAGATTTAGAACAAAAACTACAAGAGTATAAAGTTGTTCGAAATTAAATTCTACATCATTTAAGATCATAATTGTTGCAACAGCAGGAATATGAGATATATTAAATATAAAATGTAACAGGAAAAGTGACTTCGAGGACTTCTGTTGTTACTGGCCTTGCCTTCGGTTCATCTTTTCCTAGTAGATACACAATATACTATTGTTATAGGTACACATGTTATTATAAATTAAGTCACCTGAAAATCAAGCCCTTTAAATTTGGGTTATAATTTCTTTTGCAATATACTTCTTGATTATTATATTATATATAATATTGCTGTTAAAATTTCGATTAGCATAGTTTTTGTAGAAATTTTGTTTAAAATGGATCTGGGCATTTGAATCTTAGATTCTTAGATAATATTTTCCATTTAATTTCTTAAATACTGTTTCATAACCCTCAACCCTCAACCCTGTATTGCCCCTGAAACTAACTAAAAAAAAAATTATAATCGAGAATAAGAAGAAAAAGACAGTAGGATATAATCCTATTTTTCAGAAATAATATTTTACCTATTAATTATAGCCTGTAAATTACTATTTGAGTGTTAATCTGTGATAACATATTTTTTACGAGAAATGGTAAAAGAAAGAATTATTCCAGGGGGGAGAGAGGTCATGATCTCCGTGCCTAAAAGGAGTCTAGGGTTTATAATAAATTGTAAAAAAAATAAATTACTGCTAAACTTTTACTATTCATAAAAAAATTAACACATATTTCGAGAACCAAGTTTTACATTTTTAAATGTAGAAGATTTAAATATTAGATTATATAAATAATTTGGTTATCTTTATGTGTTACGGGGTTTCGTAAAAATATATCTTGTAATTTGTATTATAGTTAAAAAAAGTCACTGGTGGTATTTTTCTAGTATTTATTTAAAATGTAAGGTTAAACATTTAGGTTATCTTAGTGCTATATCCCATACGTCACTGTCGCAGGCAGAAATATGTATCCCCTAACTTCCCGGTTGAAATATGTTTATCGTTTCCAATTTGGCCTGTTTCCGTTTGGACTGCAACTGATTAAAAGAACAATAAAGATAAATGATATCCCGTTATTTCATAATTCAATTATGGTGAAAATTCAGTTAATTTGATGGAAGTGTGCAGCTGGCGACCGGCGACCGGCGAGGACCTGGGCCTGTAATAAATAAATCATTGCAATTGCTTACAAACAATATCTGGGCGGCGGCGGCGGGCCGCTCTAATTAGATTTCGGTCGGCGCGGCGGCTGGCGTCGGGGCTGTGTTTGCATGTCCGCCCGGCCGCCAGTTCACGTCAGCCGCTGCAATTACCCCCGGACCTACGTCGACACACCAACTCTTCGAAAACTTCACTTCTTACGCACATTCTCTGCAATTGAAGCAAAATTATTCAATTCCAAATTACATTTTTTACCTATTGTCGCCTTAACAAAATTGAAAATATGATTTTTTTTTCATAAAATGAAAAAAAACATTTTTTTATTTATTAAAGTAATTTTTAACGAAAATCATTAAAAATTATATAAAGTGAATATACAGCGTCTCACAGAATTATTCGTACACCTAAGTTTTCTATTTAAAAAGTGAAAAATAGAGTAGATACTTTAAAAAATAATATTGAAATATTAATGGTGTGATCACTTTCTTTCAAATTATAGAAATAAAATACCAATTATGAAAATATATTTTTTTGTATGTATTAATGGAAAGAATTTGTTGATCGACTTTTCCAGCAGAATGGAGAAATAATCAGACCGGCAATCAGTTGATATTGTTTATTTCCAAGTTGATGTTTCGAAGAAAATTTCTATGAAATCGAAACGTCATCTTAAAAATAAACTGTATCCACTGACTACCTGTCTGATTATTTTCGCATATTCCATTTTTTTTATGTCTTCACACCGCTTTGGTAACATCCCTTAAATAATTATACAGGTAAAGTGGAATTTGGAAGAATATGATTATTTCACACACGTCATTTTCACCCAATTAGAATGCTTCATTTTTTGACCTTAGGTAGTTTTTCAGTGAAGAAATTTGATAGAACCATAGTATCATAGACATGGTTACATTTTGTTGATATCAAAAATTTTATGTTTGAACTACTGTTTTCCGTGAAATAATCAAATAAATGTAATAATTGCTATGAATTTAATTGGTAAAAATCAAATTCCTGCGACGTGTCGTACTAATAAGAGAGATAAAAAAATGTCTTCACTTTTTAATACATACTGAATAAAGATTTTAAAATTTATACTACAAAAATGTGAATCAATGATGCAACTTTTATGAATAAGAGCTTGAGAGCTTCTATTAAAAAAATGGATGTGTACAGTACATTACCTTATGTGTATTCAAACTTCAAACGTACTTATTTATCAAAATGTCGATGTTATTTTTAGAACGAATACAATACTGCCTTTATCTATCTAAACGAGGTAAAAGACGAATGCTGTTAAAGGATGAACTTGCAGAAGAAGAAGTAGAGAAAATATGTCGATGCATTTGTCGAATTTGGAAAACGTTCCTTTTGAGTAGAATTTCGCCGAACGAATAACATTCTTCTCCGTCAAGTCGTTCGCATGCCTGCATAATATTTCAAATTCAATTACATATTTCGCAGTCACTTGTTTGTTTGCCGTTGAGTAAAGCTCACTCACTAGCTCCTACCTGTAGCAAGCGATTGTTGAGCTATGCACTCGATTTCCGGCTCCGGAAACGTGAGAAGCTGCAGGTGCGCTAATCATTGCCAACTGTTTTATAATTATATACACAGGTGACGCTCTCAATTCACAGTTTACCTTGCATTAATTAATTATTAGTATAGTAAAACATTATATTATTGAAGTGAACTATTGTTTTTATTACAGCGACTATGTTTATGGCCATGATCCACAAATATAATTAATTGAACTCGCGAAATATGTATCAAATAATTAAAATTATGTTTTTGTTCAATATTATTGTAGAAATTTAAATTAATTCAAATTTATAATTTGTTGTACAATGTTAATCATTGAAAAATTAAATCACATTTACATATTGCTTGACACGAATGTAAAGTATATTATTGTATAAGGGATTATGATATTCATTATTTACGAAGATGAAATTTGCGTCACGAATCACGAGACAAAATCGAGTGATACAAATCATCCAAGTGCATAATGACCATAGTCTCTAATATAATGTTTTACTTTTTCTGTTCCTGTAAGTTCGAAAATAATGCATAATATTTTACAAAATGATAACTTAAATATACGCAATGACAAATGACTATACCGTTAACTGCGAGACTTCGATAAGAAGAGATATCCACATTTCGGCAGATTTAAAACAAAAGGGAATAATTGATTTTTGATTCTGTGATTGACTGGGAAGATTATAATAAATAATTAATCGAATAAATTGAAATAATGAAGATATATGTTATGTTTTTGCACGCTTGTCAGCATGGATACATAGCTAATATCCACCCTAGAGTGGATATGAAAAACACCAGAATGTATACAAATATTATCTAAACTCATATCACACCTTATAATATTTGTTTAAAATAATTATTACATAAAATATTTAACTGTTTGATACTTGACAGCCATTGTAATTTTCACAAATCTTTATGCTCTAAGACTAAGTGAATGTTTTAAATGTTCGTTTACGTGATTATAACCTTAAATACGTGAATACCTACGTCTTATTGATTTTTTTGTTTTCTCTTCACGTTAGTCATAGAAAAAGTATACTGTACAACTCGAGTGGAATGCTCTATAACGCACTACTTTCTACATCCATTATAGAAAATCACCATGGGCGCCAGCAGGGGGGATCGAAAGGGTCGATGGACCCCCCTTTTCATTACGAATTGGATACCTTTTTTTAATAACATTATAATGACTCAATGAAGAATGGTAAGTGGCTTAATCGATAGAAAATGGTAGTGTTGAAGTTGAAATTGACATGTGAAGTCAGTAAATCTGTAGTCAGTAAAATGTGCTTGTGCTTTGATTCTGTTTCTTTGGAAATACCAAGACAAATCAAACATCAGCAACATAGAGATAATGTGGCAGCTTATGACGCTGAAGAATATTTTCGTCGAATTATATTCATTCCGTATCTTGATTCGATAATATAATCATTAAAATCTAGATTTAACATTAAAAATACACCGAGTTATTTTTTGTTTTATCTTCATGCTGACCGTATCATAGAAATGAATAATGAAAATTTTAAACAAATGATATTAAAAATTCATGATGTATATAATATTGAAAATTTTGTTGCCGAAAGTCAAATTTGGTACGAAATGTAGCAAAATAAGCGGCAAACTAAAAATTTTCAAGAAGTTAAAAATTGTTATTTTATTGATTTGTTAAATATTACATATTTAGAAAAACTTAGAAGAGTAAAAACATGGCTGTGCTCTATAATGGCGGAAGATTGATTAAATGGTTTGTGTCTTTAAGCATCCATCGAAAAGAAATTACAGACAATCAAGATATATTGGTTTTATAAATAATTAATCATTATACATATTGTATATATGTATAAAAATGTTTTCTATTCTCTAAACATACTTTATAATTTGTCTTTTTCAAAAATTTCGACCCACCTTGTAAAAAAGTCTGCGGGCGCCCATGAAAATCACGCTTTTCTCAGCTCGAAAGATACTTATATTAGAGTTGGGCATAGATTGTGAATTTTTGCGGATTACGGCGGGTTTATAATGTGACCCACGTAAGCGTGTTTGTTTTTCAGTTTTTTCGTCATGATCGTACGTGAATAAGCGTGAACGTTGGAAAATTTTCCTTACACAATTTATTTTGTACTCTTTTGGTTTTTTCTTTTTACTAAATACTTCACGTTTATATGAATATGTATTTTTGTATTTCTCTAATTTTATATCGTTTCTTTTATCTGAATAAAAGTGATCCTTGATGAAGGAATAAGAAAGGGAGAAACCGGTTGATATCGAAATTAAATTTTTATCACTGACAGATTTCCCAAAAATTTAATCCTCCGATCAACTAATTTTTCAATCAAAAAATAGGTTTCCAATATTGATATTGAGTATTAACGAGAATTTTAAAATTAGAATACCATAATAGTATATTGTGCAACAAGTGCAGAAAGTCACCTCTTTCCCACGAGGTGTGAAAGTTTTGGCACGAGATGCAGTCCTGTGCTGGAATCACACATGATGGAAAATAGGTGATTTTGCACGAGTGGCACACTATAACTTTTTTACGACCATTTTGCTAATCGTTACAAAACAAAAATACATGCACGAAAGCTATTTGTCATCATGAACAATATGGTGCATGTAAACTCACAAAGAGTGCGCAATGTTGGCAAATACTGTGAGAAAAGATTTCTCATACTTTAACCTACGATTGTGGGAAATACGCAACTTTGAACCTTTATACAGTGTGAGAAAGGTGCCACTTTTCTTAGTGGTCGCAGAAAAATATAATTCCGTAGTTATTTGTAGGTAAATATTAGTATCTTTAACTAGTGGCATCTCCAAAGATTGCCCTATTTGAAGATTTATCAGACTAAATAATTATTTCATTGCATTTCGTTGACTGATGAAGCCTGATTTATAATCGAAAGTTTGGTGTATTATTATTATTTTACATTTAACAAATAATTTTTGTTTATTTGAAAATCAAGAATATCGTCGAGTGTCGAGAGCGCGACAAAATCAGGCTAGTTGAAACCAACTCCAAACCGAGACACAAACACGCAGTTTGCAGATAATAAAGAATTAGAGGTATGTGTAAAGTGCATGTGGGAAGTGTTAGCAGAGAGATTTTTTAGGATCGTTTAGCAGTGGCCGTCGCCACTTTGCGCACCTGGAATTACAGTTGGGGCTGTTAACGCTTGGTGCGCGCCCGTCGCCAAATAAACGCGCAACTTCTTCCACAATAAATTGCGTTTAAAACTTTTTTCGTTAAAAAAAGTTACGGGCGCATGAAACAAAATGTTATTTTCAGTTTTAAAATAAAGCAAATTGTAAAATGTGAACAGTTTCTATTAAATGCTTTGGGTCTGTTTGCATTGCAGACTCAACGTGCCGGAATAAAAATTTGTAAATTAATTAAAATTTTATCAAATAAAATACAATAAGAGCTTCAACACTACTATTAAATATTTAGAGATAAAATTTACAGTCCACAGTTTTCGAGTTGATTTAATAGTTCCAACTTATCTTTGAGGAATATTTTGAATTGAATTTTAAATTTAATTAATCATAAGGTGATAAAAATTAAAATAATTTAAATTAATTAAGCTAAGTCAAATATTATAGAGGTTTTAATGAACTTTATAAATAAATGCTGTACTTTGTAGTATGAAAATTATTTCAAGAATTCAATTGGATTCACGAGCATAGCTATAGGCTGGGGCAGGGAGGGGAGATTGCGCCCCCCAAGAATAATTTAAAGGAATTTTTCAAGTGTAGAGTCACAGAGTTAGTTGTGTATAAAATGTTTTACATAAAATAATATAATATAATATTTTTAATTATAAAACTTAAATTAGTGTAAATAAATATTATCTGTCAAACTGGAAAATGGTTTTTTCTCTATTTTAAAAATGAGTAATAATTTTATCAGTTTGTCCTTTGTTAGTTAACAATTTTATAGTTAAAATTATTCTTCCATTATTAAGGAATCGAATTATTATATTTGTAAGTATTAATTTATTATTTTAAATTAAATCTTAGCGTAAACTTTATTAATTTATACAAATTGTTATATTTTTATTACGAAAAAATTTAGTATCTAATGAAATTGTATTCAATTATATCATATAAGTAAAATTATGTGCTCCCTTTTTTTTTTGATCTAAGCATTTGATGTTTATTAATTATAACTGGTGAACAAAAATATTTTTTTCTTTAGTTTTAGATTAAATAATAAAATAGGTATATGTATGTATATCTTAGTTATAGGTATAAGGAAAGGAGGTATTTTTTTTGTTTCTTTTAATTTAATTGAAATACTTTAATAGATATGTAATACTATTTTTACTGGACGGACAAAAAAATCATTCGCTTTCATGTGCACTTAAATTTTATAAAAAAAAATAACAATGTGCGTAAATATTTTAGCAATAACTGGTATTGTTTCCATTTGTCAATTAGCGCGAGAAGCGGGTTGTGATTTCGCATTCCGTTGGATGAACGTGCATTTCATAATCCGAAATCGCAGTGTAACAAAGAACAGCGTCGTTATAAATTAGTTACACGCGTCATGCGGAATGGGAGCACAATAGACGTAAATTAATATAAAATTCCTGCTGACGCGGCCGCTCATATTTTAGCTTGAAATCCTGCGAGCGCCTGCAGCAGGACGCGTGTTTTGTGCCGAGCAACAGGCACCGCCCGGATCAACTTCTAACTCATATTGAATATTTGATAGTTTTACTTCTATCACCCTCTCACCCTGCAAACCAATTCTATTTACATGCTTTATTTACTCACTTTCCCCTTTTATACCGTTGATTACATTATGATGTGATAAATATATAAAATTTATTTAAAACACTGACTGAAGGTTCCAATGAAATTCATTAAAGCACGCGTGAGTTTAAAAGCCACGATTGTATTAATGGCTCTTATAAACGTGCGTCATACGGAGTATTTTTTTAATGTTATTTTTTCGCATGCATTTAAGTTTGTTAATAGTATATTGTACAACAAACATGCAATGGGTCTTATTTCATACAAGTATGAAATGGATATTTCATTGTACACTACACTTTTTCTACGACCACGGTATTATTTCCCAATTGATTATGTTAATAATAAAGATCTATTTATTTTACTACTTACTAGCAACTATACTCTATTTAAAAACTACGAGGAGTGAATGCTGTAGCTACATTTACACTGTAATAGATCACAATAAAGTTTGAAGCACACAAAACTTGTGAAATATCACAAAGAAATATAAAATACAATAATAACGTGATAAGAATAATGAACTAAAAAAAATGATAACCGTGAAACGAAACTTGAAACACTTTTTTACACGATAGCTAAAGTGACAAATATTGTTGAGTGTAAAACTGGCGTTACGTCAGCCAATCAGAAATATTTATTTTAATGCGCCAACTTCAGATCACTCATCCTAGTTATTAAATAGATTATAGCTATAAAAAAAATAAACAATACTATTTTTGACAGAACTGTTAGATATGAATATATATCTCACATTGTCTATGGTTACCGTGAGATATATAAATGTGTTTACAAGATACTATGTATTCGTAGCAATAATAAACATACAATAAGTAAATGTCTTAATGATTGTCCTGCATAGTGTATATAAAATAACTTCATATTCCGCAATGTAATGGATAGTATATAAAATGGTAGTTTGATAATAAGGCAGGGGCCTCAATTTTATCATTAAGAATATTGCAAATAGATGTCAAAGCAATAGTTGTATGTCAGGATTCTAGAGAGACCAATTTAAATTCATGTAGAAGTATATTTTCGTCAATCCTTTGGCTAGAGTATGATGAAATTTTTTTAAATCATGTGAATTTAAGGAATTATATGAATAAATTATATTGAACAATATAATTATTGATATTAACACTTAGTGAATGTTTATAGATATATAACAGGATAAAAAATGAATAATAATATAATTTCTTATAGAATACGAATTATTTATAAGATTTTGTTTAATAATATCTGTATCTTCATCAAGAAGAATGAGAGATTATTTAGTTCATAAAGACAATCAGAAAGGTTTTTAGGATCAGATTTAATTCTAAATAATTTCATTAAAAATTAAGTGTGTGTGTGTGATATATCGGGGTTTAAATCCTAGGTTCACCAATCTTTAACTAAATGAAAATACCGCTGTGTCCAGTGTGTAAATCCGATGAAGAGGCTGTAGCCGTGTGTACTGACAACCTCACCTCTAAAATACAAGTAAAACATATTACACAACGAGAAAGTTGGATATTTGAGGTCCTGTTACATCTCGGAATGCTGTACCATATGCGCAAATAAAGTGGAGGAAAACAAAAGTTTGCCAGTAAAGTCACATGGACACAAAAAAGGGTTGCTCAAACCAAAAATTTCAAACAGAATTTAATTATGTTTTTTGTTTGAAAGCTTCAACGTTTGGCTCTATAATTAGATACAGATACAATCAATACACAATTAAGAAAATATTCTTACTTTCATAAATATTGAATATCTGATATCATTTCGCGTAAGGTAAAGTATGAAAACGACTAAAAACTTAGTTAATATGTTCATTTAAATAAAAATTAATTTTGCTGAGTGTAATGTTCCGCAGATTACATTTATGGTTAATGGTTTCTGAAAAAATATGTGGGTGTAAAATTTACTTGTCAGATAAGTTTTCTCTAGAAAAAACTGCTTTCTAAGATAATCAATCAATTTATAAATGTTGTGGCACATATTTGTTATTTTCATTTCGCTTATCTTTTAAGTACTTTATATCATTAATCATATTTCCTTTTGTTGTTATTAATATTTAAGTTTGTTTGTATTTGGTGTTTAAGAATTCATTTTACTCTACAATAGATCTTTTCTACGCAGTTTACCAAGTTGTTAGAATTTCTGAAAGGAATGTATATTAAAAGAACAAAATATTTTCACTGTAATATAAATGTACGGAATCATACATGACAAATTTTAAGTGTTTATGTTTTGACATCCTGAAAATATTAAAAAAAATCACAAAAAAGGATTTACTTAAGGAGTAAAAGTCTAACAGAATCACAATATATGCCTTTATTCTTACGAGTTAACATTGTTTTGATATCTATATCTCACTGACTTCGGGTATACCAAACGATTAGAAAGTTAAAGCCATAAACCTTACACATCTGTCTAAACCTAGTATACTTGCTAATATTTTTTGAATTATGGTACTTATTAAATAAGACTTTATCTGCTTTACAAATATTTTATTGATTTTTATTTATTTACTTTATATTTGGGACGCCAACCGTAACCTATTTATAGGCTTCCACGAATAAACATACAACATATTGCATAGAAATAAAACATATCAAAATCATTTAAAGAATAAATTTAATTAATTTATTATTTGTATTACAATGTTCAATATAAAAAAAGTTAACATTCCGTGTATGTGCCAGTGGAACATGAAATCTTATAAAGTCAATAATTTTGTAGTTATAAATGTAATTGTTTAATAACTTAAATAAAAAGAATATATCAGTAGTTGATATTCTTCATTTTAATAATTTTCGGTTGCATTGTCTGTGATTTCTGTTAAACTACAGCTGCGCAAAAATTTATATTTAATTAAAAAAAAGTTTTGAGTTGATTCTATAAGATTTATGTTCCTCCCTTACATAGGGTTCCAAATTCGAGAAACATATTCTACAATTTGCGAACCAGAGTATTACAAAGTAAAATAGTGATTCTTTCTGATTGTAAATTGTAACTCTTAGCTACGCGAAAAATAAAGCCAAGACTTCGGTACGCTTTTTTAACAATAGTGGCAATATGTTCTCTTGAAAAGTAGTTTAGAATCGAAAAGCACACCTAAATATCTAGTACATAATTTGCGTTCCAAATTAAATCCATTCAAATTATATGAAAATGTATTTTTCGATATAGTGAAACTTATTAGATGACACTTATCTTTATTTAAAATAAATCATTCTTATCACAATAGTTCCGCAAGCGTACTAAATCAGTGGGAGATTTAATGGGCTTAAAGAAATTTAAGACATCAACATATTAAAAGAAGTGGCTGTGTTGTAAACATTGTATTGTTGAATTAATATATTAAAAAGAATTGGACCTAGGTATGATTCTTGAGGAACACCCAAAGTTACAATCTTTTTAGGTGATTTGTGCCCGCCATATGAAACTATTTGTGATTTATTTTTTAAAGAGGATTCAACCCAACGTAATAATACACCATGAATACCACATGACCGTAATTTAGACAGCAACTTATCAAATGCACTAAAATTAATGTCAAATAACTTACAAAATGCATTAATTTGATTACACATTTTGATCATTTGGGTTATTCAAATTTCAGTTAGAATATTAATTGAAAATATATACGTGTTCCAGAATAATAGAGTTTTATATTTGGTAGAATATTTCATCTAGTGCACAAGTGTATCAAACCATATTAAAAATTCATAATCCATTTCCATATATTTAATACCGAAACATTTCCATTGAGCGCATGTTTTATTCAATAATATCCAAACATCAATCATAAAACAAAAGTGATCAGGATTTAAATTCTGTGCTTTGAGCGTGCGCGTTCACCCAGAATTGGGTGTAGGTAGGGTTGCTTTGATAGGCCGTCCCACGTCATCCGCTGTCGGCCAAGTTTGCATGTATATGTATTCGCTCTTCGCTCGTTACGGAACTTGGACGGCCGGACAAACAGTTCGATGAAGTTCCGGACATTATCACAGCCAACTTAGGAGTTTCGACATCGGCGCGACGTCTACGACGCCTCTTCATGTACAGGAAGTGCCTACCTCCACCTGGCGGGAGGCTTCCGGAAACTGACGTCACTATAGTTCCCAAATTATATATTCCATATCATTCCCTCCTGTTGCAAACATTACTCAGGTTTTTCTGCTAGCGATTTTTGAGAGTAGTACATGATAAAACACTATAAAAACGTTAGGCTTCTATTTATTGCTACGATCTTTTTTCTTTCGAACATTATCAAACGCGTATTTTAATATAAAACATAAGATAAAGTAATCATATCAATTTTGGAATTTCCAGACTTCAACGGATATCCATGAATTGATGTTTTTACAATATGTTTGGAATATGTTCTACTTCCGTTTAATAACAAGCTCTTTATAGACCATTTTAGATCACGTGACTTTGAAGGATCGGCCATGTTTGTTGAGGGGTATTTCCAGTTTTATATGGAAGAAAGTATTGTAATTACAACTAAAGTTAATTTTTCATAAATGTCAGGAATGTTAAAAATATTTAAGTAGTTAATAATCCTATTGAATGCTACGTGCACCACACAGTCGTGTGTTATTGTAGCTCTTACGCATCCAAGATGACAGTGAATGCGGCCGCCAGCTTTTACACAGTGGAGAAGGGGGTGGTTCAAATAATGAAATAGTATAAATTATAATAGGGCGCCACGTGGTTGTTGTCAAAAAGAGGAAACCTGGTATACAACCACGAAAATACTAATCTGTGAAGGATAATCAAAAGATAATAGTAGGTAAATCAAAAAAAAACAAATAAATAAAGCTCCGTTTGAAATTAAAATGTAGGATATATTAAATATTTGTTGTATTACATTTAATATTTTGTGGTTATGTTGTCGAATACGTAAATAAAGTTTGAAATCGAAATTCTTTATATTAACAAATTTTTTTGAGTGAATTATATAACTCATGCGAGATATAAACGAAAGGTAATACTAATAAATGAATAAACTGTACCAAATAGGGGATGCGTGGCGCATGAACGAGCGAGGACTTCGACTGTTTGGATAGCTTAGACTTTAAATATAATACGCAACAATTGGCGCAATACGGGTGGTTGGTCGACCAATCAGGGTAATGCGAGCGTAACAAGCGTCGAAATAAGTTAAATTCAGTCCTAACCCTTCCTAACCCGAAACAATCCCTAAATGAGTATCTCTCATAAAAAATTCTGAGACTCGCGTGAGCTAGTACATATAAAATAATAACATAAGCGTAAATGAATGTAGCTAAATAACATAACATTCAAAAATCAATTCAAAAATATTTAAAAACAACAACAAAGAAAAAAAATCAAAATGGAGCTTATCTGCATGGGTTTGGAGAGCTGTTGACGTCGGAATGATGTAGTGTGCGGTAGTGACGTAGTGTGTGACGAGTTCCAAAATGGCGTCGAACAATTTCCGCTTGAAACACGAGGTACCAGTCATCCAATTCTCCCCAAAAATCCTCCACCAAGATGTGTATCCACCAAAAAAATAAGGGCTCAACAACCCAATCCAACCATAAGCATCCAATAAATCGGATCGAGATCGAAGTAATATCGATAGTGGTAGAAAAAGTAAATACAATAAAATAAAAGCCTGAAAGGAGAACTCAATTAGCATTGCCAGGTCGATGATACGGTTAAAAGTTACTTTTACTGATTGCAAATTAACAATGATCAAAATATTATTACCAAAATACTTTATAAATACTTTTACAACTGGGCTAATCAACAATAAAAGTAAATACCTGAGATGGTGGGCGGCTAGTTGTTTTTCAATGACCGCAGTGCAATAAATCCGGAACAATTTTCCGCGGGAACGAATATTTCCCAAGTACTTTTCTCAATTATAATCCCCAAATAACGGGCACGTTAAAATTTATCCATCAATAAACTAAACAATATGATAAATATTAACCAGACACTGAGATATGGCTACAGCGACGATCAAGGAACAGAATGAATCACTTCGCTCAAATCTGCGAGTTAGCTCAAACTTGCACATGCCCAGATGTATAAAAATATAAAAATTAATATTCTTAACAATAGTCAACCAGCAATGCATAAGGGTTCTATAAATTGCGAACAAAAATGGTAATAAGGAAAGAAAATGATTTACCTTTTAAATAAATTGCAGATTCCAAAAATAAACCGTAACAACTCCCCCCTTTCCCAAAAAAAAAAGAAATTACCCAAGATAATTTCTTTGATCGGTTCGCCTATCAACAGGCACTTAGAGAAGAACTAACTAAAATAATGGTTAAGGAATTATTATTATGGGTCAACGGTGGTATCAATTTTTAAATCCTTGCCGCTCCAGGTCCCCGCGAGAACATCGTCATCTAGATTTTTCAGCTGATACGTATTTGAAGATATCCGTTTGTGAACTCTAAAGGGCCCAACGAACTTATCTGCGAGTTTTGCGGAGAAAAACTTAGACGCGTCGGACAGTACGTAATTCTTTCGCCAAACCAACTGACCTGGTTGAAAAACTAACTCCCTACGACGAAGATCGTACCTCGTCTTAGACTTGATGTACGCCATATGTAACCTTGACATCGTTGTAGAGTTCTTGAAAAGTACATGCCCTTTTCAAAAACCTATCTCTATCGAATTCAGAGCTAGCTTCCAGTTCTATACCTTGATGAGCATCACCTAACAGAATAGCTTCCCGGCCGAAATTTATGAAATAGGGTGTCAGACCGGTTACCTCGTGCTTAGCGGTCCGAATTGCGCACGCCACTTTCGAGAGATATTTATCCCAGTCCCGGTGATGGTCTGACACATAGGATACCAGCATCGTCTTCAAGACGCGATTGATGCGCTCTGTGGGATTCGCCTGTGGATGATAGAGAGCAGTATATGATGGCTTCACACCATATGCGGACAAAAGCTTGGTATATTCATGCGACCGAAACTGGACACCATTGTCAGAAATAACTTTTCGAGGAACACCATAAATTAAAAACACGTCGTTCTCGAGGTGACGTACGACACTTTTCGCAGTAGCCTTCCTTAGAGGAAAGCACAGGGGAAATTTACTGAAGCAGTCTGCAATTACTAAAATATAGGAATAGCCTTGGCTAGACCTCGGCAAGGGGCCCAACAAGTCAACGCATACTACCTCCCATGGTCGTGAAATTTGTGAATGACCTCCCATCGGTCCTACAGGGGCTTTTTGCTCTGGCTTAGCTTTAGCGCACACGGTGCAACGCCGAACATACCTGGAAATATCTGACTTCATTCTCGGCCAGTAATGTTTCTGAGCAACACGGTGGTATGTTTTGAAAACACCTAAGTGACCACTCGTTGGTGAATCGTGTCCTTGTTCCATGATTTTCCGGCGAAAATTTTTGGGGACCACTATTTTCCACTGATCTGCTTCGTCAGACAAAGCCGCATATTGGGCCTTAACAAATTTATATAACTGGTTCCCTTCGAGTCGGAAATTTGGATAGCGTAAAGGATTTTCCCGAATCGAACAGAACAACCTACAATACCAAGCATCCTTACACTCATCCATATCCACACAACCGACAGCAGGTACACAGCGGGATAACGCATCGGGAACGACATGGTCTTTGCCTTTCCTATGTATAATTTCAAAGTCATACTGTTGGAGGCGGACTGCCCATCTCGCTAAACGACCTGAGGGGTTTTGAAGACTGTTTAGCCAGAGAAGCGAATAATGATCAGTGATCGCCTTAAAACGACTGCCCTCTAAATAAGGTCGAAGTTTCTCAATGGCCCAAAGTAAAGCCAATAGTTCTTTCTCAGTGGTTGAGAAGTTTCTCTCTTGCCGCGTGAGAGAACGTGACAGGTAACACACAACCCTCTCTCCGTCTTCATATTCCTGGGTCAGTACGGCGCCTAACCCTACATTTGACGCGTCAGTCTGTAGTACGAATTCACGGGTAAAATCAGGGCACGACAAGATAGGAGCTGATACCAAGAAATTTTTAATTTTTGACCAGGCCTCCTCACAATTATGATCCCAATAAAATTTTTGACTTTTTCTTAAAAGTTGCGTCAGCGGTGAAATAACCGATGAAAAGTCCGGTACGAATCGTCTATACCAGGACGCCATCCCTACAGTTCTACGTACATCAGAAACGTTTTGAGGGGTTTGAATTTCAAGAATCGATCGCACCTTTTCCGGATCAACATGTAGTCCCTGTCTGTTCACAACGTAGCCTAAGTACTTAAGTTCGTCCCTGCAAAACTGACACTTTTCACGCCCTAATGTCAAACCAGCATTAACTAACCTATGTAGAACCTCTTCTAAAACTTCAAGGTGTTTTTCAAAAGTCTGGGTAACAATAACGATATCGTCCAGATAGACAAATACGTTTGGCTCCAGATCTGCGCCTATAACCGTGTCAATAAAACGTTGCCAAGTTGCGGGCGCGTTATGAAGACCAAACGGCATCCTTCTAAACTGGAATAACCCTCTGTTAGGGACTGTGAATGCCGTGAATTGTCTAGAAGTTTTGGCGACGGGGATCTGCCAATACGCCGATTTGATATCTAGAGTCGTAAGGTACTGTGCATCCCGTAATTTATCTAGCGTATTCGAGACAAAAGGTAGGGGATAGGCGTCGCGTTCCGTAACTTTATTGAGCTTTCGGTAGTCCACGCAGAAGCGATAGGTTCCATCTTTCTTCGGGACAAGAAGAATTGGCGATGACCAAGCGCTGGTCGACTTTTCAACAATCCCGTTCGCTAACATATCGTCAAGCTCTTTATTAACATGTGCCTGCATTGCTGGAGACAAAGGGTAGTACCTTTGTTTGATAGGTGGACTGTCTGACTTTATGACATGCTCTACTGATGACGCACAACCAATGACATCTGCTGACATCTGACCAAAAATCTCATCGATTAACCTGCTCAATTGATTTTCTTGTTGTGCAGTTAAAGAAGAACGCGGAACAACCTTTTCTACGCTATCTACCAAAACACGACTATCGGAGAAGGACCATTCGCCTCTCCGAAGATCCGGTACTATCCCCATGACTTTCCAAAAATCTGCCCCCAATATGACAGCGTGTTTTAGCGATGGAACTACTAAAAATGTAATTAATTTAACCTCATTCCTAAGCTTAACCGGAGCGGTAATTTCTCCAGGGCTACCGCAGCGGTCTCCATTAGCTACTGTGCAACTAGACTCAATTCTTTTTAACTTTAAACCCAAATCCATTAACATTTTATACCCCGGACCCCCAACAATAGTTTTAGAAGCTCCAGAATCCAATAACCCATGAAATGATTTTCCTAAGATTGAAAACTCAAGATAAGGACGCTCGTCGCCCTGCACATGCGCAAGAATAAATTCTAATCGAGCGTTAGTAATAGAAGCCGAAACTGATGATCTACGGTGACGAGTACGGCTGTTAGCGTCTACCGCCGCCCGTTTCCCGGACGACATCTTGGACACGAGTTAATGGTGACATTAGGTTCACCACACTTAAAACAGTGGCGCTTCCGCGGTGCCGTACAGTTAATGGCGAAATGACCTAGCTTATTGCAGTTCCAGCAAGTACGTAGAGAAGAACGTGAAGTTTCTCTGTCAACAGTGCTAACACGGATAGAAGGATCATTGCGTGAGGTAGATGGACAGCCAATAAACGCCAAGTCGGGTTCTAAGGATTGACTCTTGCGAGGAGGTGGTGCAAAACATTCGATGGATTCTTTCCGCTTATCTAATTTCTTGCATAACTTCACTAATTCGGTAATTGACTTTATTTCTACCAAACCTAACTGCGTCTGGTAGAAGGGTAAAATGTTACGCATTAAGATACTAATTTTAAATTCTTCAGACAACTTGGATTTTAACCTCGCAAATAATAAAGTCATACTTGAAATATACTCTCCGATAGGTTCACCAGAGCCTTGTGTTCTACGTTTTATTTCTTCGAACAGTTTTTCCTCGTAATTGATAGGCAAGAATTCATCGCGTAATGCATCAACAAGATCATCCCAAGTGCGGTACAAATGTTTATTAGCGCGGAACCAAACAAGAGCACTTCCCTCGAATAAATCTACCGCCGATGCAATTAATTCGGCCTTAGAGATGTTTCGGGCACTTCGCAATTCGTCAACGCGTTCGAGAAATGAATTAAGCGACATATGTCTACGGTCTCCACTAAATTTCAAGCCCCATTTTAATACCGGTATCGATTTACCGTTAAACTTAGCTGTAGCCTCCAAAATTGCACTGTCAGAAGAGTCTGAATCTGAGCCAGAACTATCGGATTTTAATTCTATCAACGACGACGTTAATAATGGAGCGCCCATAGCTGATATCGAATGTTTATTTTTCTTGGCCGCTATTATAAGATCTGACTCAAGAGTTACAAATTTTAACAAGATTTCTGACCGTTTCTTAATTTCATCATCATTTGTGGTTACACATCTATTTACTCTACTTATTGAATGTGATATTTTAGTTTGGATTTTTTTAAATTTACTGGATTCTTTGACATCCGAAAATGACGCAATTAATGATGAGATATCTCTGACTTGTGACTGAAGGGCCAAATAATCTTCTTCAAATTTATACGGGTAGTCGGGAAATCGAAAACTTGAATGTTTTTCTATTTTTAACAAACTTCTGAGGGAATGTCTCATAGATTGTACTGTTCCACTACCACTGTCATCTACCCCTCTAATTTTTAGTTCGTATATGAGTTCCGCCTTTCCTAACCGATTAACCTCTATTTTAAGATCCATCTTGAACTTTAACAATAATAATAAAACAAAAATGGATTGACGATATGTCGAACCCTAATTTAATCTCAAAAAAAAAAATAATATATAACTTATACCTATACGGCAACTTACTATCTAAAAAAAAAAACAAAAAAGTAAGAGAACTACAGGTTTTACGAAAGTAGTGTTACCCTATTCCGCAAAAATTAACGAATTTAAATAATGAGGGCCCCACGTTGGGCGCCAAATTTGCTACGTGCACCACACAGTCGTGTGTTATTGTAGCTCTTACGCATCCAAGATGACAGTGAATGCGGCCGCCAGCTTTTACACAGTGGAGAAGGGGGTGGTTCAAATAATGAAATAGTATAAATTATAATAGGGCGCCACGTGGTTGTTGTCAAAAAGAGGAAACCTGGTATACAACCACGAAAATACTAATCTGTGAAGGATAATCAAAAGATAATAGTAGGTAAATCCAAAAAAAACAAATAAATAAAGCTCCGTTTGAAATTAAAATGTAGGATATATTAAATATTTGTTGTATTACATTTAATATTTTGTGGTTATGTTGTCGAATACGTAAATAAAGTTTGAAATCGAAATTCTTTATATTAACAAATTTTTTTGAGTGAATTATATAACTCATGCGAGATATAAACGAAAGGTAATACTAATAAATGAATAAACTGTACCAAATAGGGGATGCGTGGCGCATGAACGAGCGAGGACTTCGACTGTTTGGATAGCTTAGACTTTAAATATAATACGCAACAATTGGCGCAATACGGGTGGTTGGTCGACCAATCAGGGTAATGCGAGCGTAACAAGCGTCGAAATAAGTTAAATTCAGTCCTAACCCTTCCTAACCCGAAACAATCCCTAAATGAGTATCTCTCATAAAAAATTCTGAGACTCGCGTGAGCTAGTACATATAAAATAATAACATAAGCGTAAATGAATGTAGCTAAATAACATAACATTCAAAAATCAATTCAAAAATATTTAAAAACAACAACAAAGAAAAAAAATCAAAATGGAGCTTATCTGCATGGGTTTGGAGAGCTGATGACGTCGGAATGATGTAGTGTGCGGTAGTGACGTAGTGTGTGACGAGTTCCAAAATGGCGTGGAACAATTTAGGCTTGAAACACGAGGTACCAGTCATCCAATTCTCCCCAAAAATCCTCCACCAAGATGTGTATCCACCAAAAAAATAAGGGCTCAACAACCCAATCCAACCATAAGCATCCAATAAATCGGATCGAGATCGAAGTAATATCGATAGTGGTAGAAAAAGTAAATACAATAAAATAAAAGCCTGAAAGGAGAACTCAATTAGCATTGCCAGGTCGATGATACGGTTAAAAGTTACTTTTACTGATTGCAAATTAACAATGATCAAAATATTATTACCAAAATACTTTATAAATACTTTTACAACTGGGCTAATCAACAATAAAAGTAAATACCTGAGATGGTGGGCGGCTAGTTGTTTTTCAATGACCGCAGTGCAATAAATCCGGAACAATTTTCCGCGGGAACGAATATTTCCCAAGTACTTTTCTCAATTATAATCCCCAAATAACGGGCACGTTAAAATTTATCCATCAATAAACTAAACAATATGATAAATATTAACCAGACACTGAGATATGGCTACAGCGACGATCAAGGAACAGAATGAATCACTTCGCTCAAATCTGCGAGTTAGCTCAAACTTGCACATGCCCAGATGTATAAAAATATAAAAATTAATATTCTTAACAATAGTCAACCAGCAATGCATAAGGGTTCTATAAATTGCGAACAAAAATGGTAATAAGGAAAGAAAATGATTTACCTTTTAAATAAATTGCAGATTCCAAAAATAAACCGTAACATGAAATATCACATATTTATACTTTTAGCACAGAATAGGTTTATACAGAAGCGACAGTAAGACAGAGAAATGAAAATTAGAGAGAACATCATAGTATTTACAAGCTTCTACACTTTTAAAAGCTTTTAATTGTTGCCCTCGTTGTTGACCAATGTAATAATGGGTTAATATTAAATACTTGACTATCCAATCATTTCAACATCGGGGAAATTAAACAAATCGAAATTTAAACCTTTCAAACAGTAAAGATCACAGTTATTTAGATATATTGTTCTTGTAACGTTCTTCAACATCATCACTTAAGGAATGGAAGATTTCTTGACTGAACGTTGATTTAAAAGGAGGAATTGCTGGCTTTCAGTCAATAAAAACGATTAATTCACATCGAATACAACAGATTCATATCCTGAGGATGATCCCGGGTAGGATCGATTGATTCCTCCTTATTCAGTCTTCCATCATTCATCACTTAAATTAGAAAAATAATCATTTTTAAGATTCATATTTAAGATACATACCTAAATAAACGTAATTTGGTAATGTGATATTTGTTTATTTTATAAATGTCAAACATTCGTAATATCAATTCCAATCGTTCGGTTGAACGACGTGGCAAGAGTACACAGAACAGGGCAGACCGAACACGGTAGTTTATTTTTCTATAAGTGTAAAAAAATGTTATTATTTTTATTCAAAAAACAGTACATAAAATAGGCGATTTTTGCACAGTGCGTGAAGACTCTGGGAAATGTGTTTCATGGTTTTGGAAAACGGCTTTTCACAATCATGGAAAAAATGTCTTCAGTCAATTTAGATGAAAAAAAATATGTTAAATAATGATTGTTTGTATTTTGTGCGCGAAATGTTTCTTGTGCGTTCGATTGATCTTTTTGACGAGGCTTCTCGACATCTCTCGCACAAAAAGGCATACTTTGCGTACGTAATAAAAAAAATAACTGTTTGTGCTTTTTCAAACGGAAGTAGAAAATAATATTGCATGAATAATTTGCTCTTAAAAAACTTGTTTACGTCTCTTGTTACAATTGTAGCATGTATAAAATAACCACCTTTGTTTCCTTATTATTTCTCAATCCCTATTGCTTGATTCCTTCAACTTGGCATCACTGGAGCAACGGTGTAGTGTTTCCGCCGTAATATTCTTACATAAAATCATCCATAATAATATCGACTGCATGTCTCTTGTAAACAGAATTCGTTTTCAGTTAAATAGATTGTCAATTTTCATTTAAAAAGCCCAAAAACCGATACACTCTTAAAATCGCCTGTATATCAGATGATAAATTCACATACTGTAATTGAAAAAGTTATAGATATTTTCGGCAATACTATTGATGATATAAAAAAATGTATTACTTTTTATTAATAGCTTGTTGTTCTCTTTTTACCCTATAATTAGGCTAACCTGTAGGGTATTGTATTTAATAATAATATTATTATTAATATAAATTGAGCAAGTACATCATGACCTATTGATTTGTATACCAAAATAATTGTTTTCGCCAATAATGACTGTGTATGGTATGAACATGCACTTTAATAATTAACACGTTACCAAAGTTACCCCTTTCACTATTTTAAATATTCAGTAATGGTTCTCACCGCTCCCATGTTTAAATAAATAAATATGTGTATCATCATCCTCTAAATCTATTGATTTTCGCAACTTGAGCAAGTGCAAGAACAGTTCATTATTAGTTTTATTTAACAGCGAAGAAAATTATCTTCATTAAAATAAGAAATCGATTTAGTAAATTTCAGCAGCTGAAATCTTTATTCGGGAGACGCAGTGCTTGAAAGGATGTATTTAAGAACGTAGTAAAATGTTTTCCATGTAGCACAAGTGTATGCTAAAGCTTTTTGAAATTGTGAAGGAACTTGTGTGACACATATAGGCAATAGGGATAATTTATACGCTTTATATTGACCTAACTAAACTTGAACTGAATATAGTGTTTGAAGCAAAGGTATAAAAATAATATTTATTTATAAACTTAAATTCCTTAACTTTAAAGTAAAATCAATTCTTTGTATTTATACTTTCAAATTATTTTTATTTGAATTACCGTTTTTATACATTCATACTTTGATTTCATTTAATCCAAATGTGAGATCTGGTGATCAATTCCTAATATCTCCTACTATGAAACAAATAAAAAAAATAAAATAAAGTCTGTCTAGACGTCTAGAGAGTAGATTACACCGAATTGAGATTTCCATATATTTCTAGATAATTTTACTTTAAATTTAATATCAAAGCTTATCAGTTTACGTCTAAATGCTAGATGTATATGTACCTATATGTATATGTATGTCTTTACTGTATAAAATCTGGGCTTTTACAAAATAATTAGATAATGTATAGAAATGTATTTAAAACGCAATTTAATATAAAAAGATGTTATTTATTTAAAAATTCAAACCATTTTATTGTTCTTTTTTCTTCCACTTACTATTCATAATTTAACTATACTACTTAACCTAACTTAAAACTAACCAAAGTAAAATTCGTATGTTATTGTACAATATATTTGGTTCGTATCAAATAGCTATTCGAGCTGAAACCATAAACCCAAATTTTGATTATAAAGCCCGTTTAAACTACTAGTCAAAAAATTTAATTGTATGTTTTATTGTTAATATATAAAGTCTGGTACGATTATTAACTTTAGGTCAGGTTATGTCACCGTAGGTTATTTTAGAATGGAGGTTATATAGATATACATATACTGTGAGTATTTATTAACGTGAAACATGAGATTTGTCATATCCATTGTTGATATTTGATTGACAGCAATGTATTTGCCTGTTTAATATAAAATTAAACGTAGGGAACGAATTTGATAGAAGTGTTTTATTTAAACATAGTAAAAAATTACAAAATATCAAAACATCTAAACAAGTAAACATTATAAAGACCAACTGAACAATAATTACAATAAATTTTCAAAATAGTTTGAGAAAAGTATTGAATTTGAACTTTTATTTGAACTAAATTTTAAAAATCCCCAGTAAAAACTCTAGTGTTGAAAGTAAAGATCGCGTAACCTAACAGGTCATTTTACTTTTTCACCATGTCCAATCTAGGCAGTAAAATTACCTATATACTCTGAATTAAAAACAAATTAACACTTTCTGCAGAATAACGAATGTTTGTATATCTTAAAATGTAATTTATTATTTAAATTAATAAATTAAACACTGATCGATGAGGATTGGTGATAGCGTTCGCGCTTCACGTGCCAGCCGTTCTGGGTTCGAATCCCAGGTAAGGTATAGGATATTGTAAGTGTCTTTTCATCTATCACTCCCATTAATATGACATAGGAAACCAAAATGTTATACAAAATGTATGAAAGCTGTCACCCTCATTAAAATATCATTGCTTTGTATACAATAATGTAATAAGAAAGCGTAATAAATATTATTATTATATTATAAATTAAACTACTTTTTCTACTTCCGTTTAATAAGAGACTCATTATTTCATTAATTTCAGTTAGGTTATTCATTCCATTATTTCACTAGTGACATAATAAGATCATTATTTCATCCGAAATCAAAATGGAAAATAGGCATATAGGTACATATAGAAACTTTAACAGTTACAAAAATATTAATTAATAACACCGTTATTACATTCATTGTATTTACAATGACTCATATTTCACAATTAATAAATTTGGAATAAGTTTATTTATATCTGTTATAATTTTGTTATAGTAACTTAATGAAGCGCAAAATTAAGGAATTCTTGGTATTGTCTCTTTTTCCTTTATTTTATTAATGCCATCAAAATGACAAAGATTCATCATTTCAAATATATTTTTGTACATATTCAAACGAAAGTAGGAAACTGGGTGGTAATTTAACTTCTGCTGTTACGAAAATCGCTTACGTTTCGTTTTGTAATTTTCGCATGCGTTAAATAATGTTTTTTTCGTATTTATTACATAAATAGCTATTCATTGTTCTTTTTCTTCAAATGACCAATTATAATTAAATCTAAACTAAACTAAATCACTGAATCTATAATATTTTTTATTAAACTAACCATTTTTGAGAATACGGGGTTTTACACTTTAACGGTAACATATGCAACACATTTTAAAAGGATGCATGAGTATAAATACGAAGTGTGATTGAAACCAGAATCGTTCGCACTTCTGCTCTGGCTATCACTCCATTTCAGATTCGCGTTCGGCGTCCACTCGATGAAATGAAATACAGTAAACAAGCTCGACATCTGTCAAATAACGACATGCGAGCTTTCAGTATCACTCCTCGGTACATCTCCTTACAGGGTAAAGACGTGTCGTCACTTGCATTGCGATCTTTTTACATAACTGACTTCGATCCTCCACAGATCAAAGCAGTGGAAATTTAGATTCAATATGTGTTTTCCCTGGTCATATCACACAAAAAGATGATATTTTCACTAGATGTTCTATTGATTCAGTTCTATACAAAAGGAGAAAATATTAAAAATAAGTTTTCTGTTTCTTATATTCTTTCAACTTGTACAAGTAATTGAAAACTGAGAATATTAAAGATATTTGCTTTACAACATTTGCTTCTCTAGTTTCATTTTATATTTTATCTTTTCATTAGTTTTTTCAGATATATTTTTCGCAAAAAGACGAGACTACTTTCATATAAAAATTGTAATGAAATACATTGAATTCTCTTCGTTCCCATTTTGTTCAAACAGGATTTTTTTTCTATAACTAAATTAATCGTAAAAGAATTTTACCAAATTACTACCAAAGGTATTTTTTATATGATAGATCCTAATAATAAATACTTTTAGTAGAAAAAATCCATAGTTATTTTGTATGTAAGCATTAAAAAACAGGAAAAAAATTATCCAAAAAAATTATTTATTAAAAATTTAACTTTGATTTTAAAGATTCCTTAAATGCAGAAATATTTAGACTTAGCATATTGAATCCTTAAAACTAACTACAAATATTGCTGGTTTAATTGTTTCTTTGTTATTGTAATCAATATTGTATACAAAACTGGCAATAAAAAATATTTAAATAATATCGCTTAATAATCTTCGGCTCACTAAGGGTCGGTTTTTCAATCTCTGGTTAAAGTGCCGGTTACCTTAACCATCGGTTAACAGAAAAATATCGCATCGAAAATCTGATGTAAGTTATCAAAAATACACATTATTTACTATTTCGATGCGATATTTTTCTGTTAACCGATGGTTAAGGTAACTGTCACTTTAACCAGAGATTGAAAAACCGGCCCTAAATCTACCCCAGATTAATAAGTGTAAGGCACAGAAATGAAATACATAGCATCATAAGTATTGAGCAATGATACAAACATATATCGCTTACGTAATTCAGTTATATATCCATAGGTTTCAATATATTAGGCACGATAAAAGCAAAAAGGTTGAGATGGTATGGACACTGAGAAAAAACAAAAAGAGGACGAGCCAGAAGTTGTCGAAAAGTGGACAATGCCATTAATACAACTAGGGATGGGTATCGATATGCAATATATCGATAATATCCAGTTTAAAATATCGTTTTTTTACTTTTCAATATGTGGGGTATCGATATATTTGTTCGGATATATCGAAATATGAATTTTTTTTAAAGGTGGTACAACTCCAATTAGAAAATTCTGATTTTTGTATTTTTGTAATGTGAAAATTTAACCTTGAAGCAGTTAACTCCGCCTCCTGGCCGGTTCGTTTTAGTTTCAATACCGGTTAATTGGTGTCATTAATATAAAAAGTTTTCTGATATTAAATTAAAAAATTAGTTTCAAGTTGTCAAAAACTTTTAATTTGTTTCATAAATAAAGATAATGTAAGAGTAATTTGATATATCGACATATTGATTTTATTCGTTATCCATAAATAAAACCCATCATATCAGCGAGACTTCGACATCGTTAATTTTACGGAATTAATTTTTAATTGTATGCAATCAGGTTTGGCTGGAAAAAGGTGTGCTAGTTTTGTCAGATTTCTTTAAAAAAGTTAGTAAGATAAATGTAATTTTCTACAGAATTATCTACATAAATTGGAAAATATTGTATTACTCGATATTCTTTCAATTCTTGAAAATGAAATATGATATTCACCGTACTTTCCTCGGTTTTTATTTATCAGATGTGGCGAATGTCGTTGAACTAGCAGGTTTTAGCTTTTGTTTTACGACGATAACCAATAAGCGAGTAACCTGCTTTTTTTCGTGCATTTATTTAGAATGATTTTCTTCGACCATGTACTGGATTTACTTGACATGAGGCCATAGTCTGAATAAACAAAATATTTCCTTACCATAAAAATGATAACTAATATTATTGATTTTATAAAGTAGATATTAAATCAATGATAATATGAATCAATATAGAGAACAAGATAAATCAAATTTTTATTATTATGATTCATATTTTCTATAAATACCATCAGTATATTTACAATAACTTCGTTGTAACTGGACAAGAGTTTATGCAGTTTGAAGTTTGAATGAACACACTTTTCTTTTTTTTTGTCTAACAGAATCTTTAATTACGTCTTCAAATAAATTTTCTTAATTTATCCCTTTTGTATAACATATTGGAGAGTCACGTCAACATTTCTTGAGACATTGTCATTCAGGGATTCGATTTAATAAATTTCAAACAAACAATACGTCATATAAATCCTCATGAGTTATTTTTGTTAAATTTTGGATTCGTGACTTAACATCGAAACATGTTTCCTAATACAGAGTGGCCCAGTGAAAATTATCAGCGCAATTTTTGGCCACTTAACATTAATTTTGCAAAAAACGCTCGAACACGTCAATTTTAATATAAAGGGGGACACCTAAATGGATTAGTACCAATGGCATAACTTCAACCTTAAAATGGGTGTGGACTGACCTCAAAAATTTTAAATGGAAAAGGGTGTCAAACATGACACAGTTCGTAAGGCCTTTCAATTCTCTTTTCAACAGTTTTTTTATTTTTCAAATCCGATCATTAGTCCCAGAGAAATATCGTCTAAAACAAAATTTATCAGGTGTGCAAAACTGCAATCAAGTAGGCATAAACAAATGACAGAAACTCAAGTATCAGTTTATTAGGTGTTCAAAATGATTATTTCCAACTTCCATACAATAATAAAGATTTTGCTCAAAATTTTGGAACTACGGTACGTTGCCGTAAATCTTCTAGAAATTCGGGTAGCGTGGCATAAACTTTAGACTTCAAATAACCCCACAAAAAAAAATCCAACTTACAAATTACTTGTTTATTACAAACAACTTGTCGAAAGAATTGTTTATTTAGTTTCTGTCATTTGTTTTATTAAAATTGACGTGTTCGAGCGTTTTTTACAAAATTGATGTTAAGTGGCCAAAAATTGCGCTGATAATTTTCACTGGGCCACCCTGTATGTAATTCCTCTGTTAAGTATGTAAAACTTAAAAACTACTGCAACTTAAATTTGGAATTTCTCGAATTTGGGGGCTCTATGCTGAAGCTTTTTCATCCTAATTACTGATTCTGTCTCGAATATTTTTTGTGTTTCCATATCTACGGAAATTTCCCTAAATCTAGGGAAATTGAACAATCTTTTGGTAAATTAGGAAGAAAATATATATTTAGAGAAATGTACAATTTTGCCTTTACCTACAGATAGTCATTTCTGTTTTCAGATTTTGTTTTATTGGTGCACTGTTAATATTGTTCGATGGTGTGTGGGACTTTTAGGTTATCAATTTAAATCTGTCAGTTGTTGATAGTTTTTAGTAACTTCATTCTTATATTATGTAGTTTTATAGTGACATTTAGGACAATATTGCAAGTTTCTATTGTATTAATTATTTCTTACTTGCTATTTTTACATAGTGCCTACGGATATTTGTTTATTTTTCTTCTACGCCAGCTGCGCAGACGTAGCGATATATTTTTACTTTTGCGGCGTACAAATTTATTTTATTTCTTTTTAAAATCCTGAGAAGCTTTGTTTGTAAAATTATTCTCGTCTCGCCGAGATAAGATATTTCGAAACGAGACCAGCGAGATTCGAGAAATATTTTGCCTCATCTGAATCCCTAATCCTAATGGAAAATTTGGCCCTGACTCCGAGGCAACCTGAGCCCAGAATATTTTTGTGTTTTTTAAAGGTTGAGAACCACTGGTTGAATTGAATAACTTGAAAATTTGTAATGTGTGGAAAAATATCAGCGGTCCAACATCGTAGCGTTGTATTGTGGCGCCGAATCAGATTGGAAAATGGCATCGCTGAGTGTGAATCCCTATCCTCTGTCCAGCGTCCACTAAAAGTGAACAAAAACCACAAAGCACAGCGTGTACCGTAACGGCAACATAACGGAAATGTCATTTCACGTGTGGGAAAGTTAAATTGGAATATGGACGCGTGGCGGCGTGCCATCCAGCATCCACGTCCGTCTGCGCGTAGTTGTGATGTGATTGGGTTTCAATGTCCCCGCAACTTCTGGCGAGGAAACTTTATTCTATCATTACATTATGGCCGACCAGGTCCGACGCAGACGTGAGGCCGCGCAATCAACTTTCTGACAAACTTACAACAAGATACGTCCTCGCCGATGCCGACTCACGCAACACCTCAACTTTCCACACACATGTGTCATTTTTCACTACCGCTTTCTTCAGTTTCCCGCAAATCCAATTAAAAATATTCACCAACTACAAACGCTTTTCTCTTATTTCCCGTATCGGTACAGTTAAAGGAATCAATACATATTAATTCAATAATGGATTTTTGTTCACACTGATATTTATTTTTATCAGTCAAAACATATATTATAAGCCATATATCTGTAGCAGTGGCGTGCACTCCATGAATGCGTTGGATGCGGCGCGTTCCTTGTTTTTTACTGACAAAATGTATTTTGTCAATAGAGCTTCATATTAATTTTTATTAAAAATATTATTTTAAATGAACTTTTATTAATTTAAAACTAATCAATTGTATGCTTGTATTTTATTAACAATATGTTTATCTTAGATTTTATACATGAAATACAACTGAACGAGAGTATTCAATAGACATGCGGCCAGATAGTCGAACATAAAACGCATCCGCGGTAGCAACTGACGGCCACAGAAAATAGTATGCGCTTTGTGCTCGTTTACTATTGCAACCTTAAACCACAGAATAGTTAATTATATTATATATATTATAAACCTATTCTGTGCTTAAACGTAGCGGAGATGCGGAGATAAAATAATGATATTAATACATCCTCGTAGAAAACTATTACTTTAGTGAGCCGAGAGCGCGTAGGTTTATTCAATTAGAATTTGTTCTTTATAATTAATAACTTTATTATTATATTCTACAGGTTGATTTTTTGTGATATCAAACATTTATTTAAGAAAAATTTCAGTTTCAGAAGTTCTGAAAATTATACATATATTACTAGTAAAGCAAAAAGAAGCAAATATATTGAGAATATATCTTGGCATTTTCGATGTGCAAAATTACAAAAAAAAAATTCTGATAGCGACATTTATTTTCAAATAAAATTTTATGTATTTATTTGGAAACCGCTTCCCTATTAAAAACGTCAACGCACGCCATTGATCTGTAGTGATCAAACCGACTAGCATAGGCGTCGGGCTTTTTGTTATAAAATTTTCGGTATGTATATGAGTATCCGTGCGTTGACTGCTGATACGGTAAAATGATTTATTAAAATAATTAGTACTAACAATATACAATATTAGTACAATTCCTTTTGGAGTTTCTCACTAATTATTTTTTTGCACTTCCGGGAGTAAAAGCATAGTTTACTCTTCATTTTCAAAGACTGACGACTGAGGGATTAATTATAAATTTAATACCTGTGTGATTACATTAATAGCGTTATGTTCTGCTGAGTCATGAGAGTCAAGAAAATTCAATTACTTAAATGATAAAATAAAAATTACTATATAACATTTTAAAATTTTAATATTTAGGTACTAGGTTGGGCTCTTTGCAATTTTTTAATTAATTTGTATTTATTTAAAAGATTAGTATTCTTGTAATTTAAAAATTATTTTCATAATTACGTTAAAATATTTTTTAAAAACATATTGTTAAACTTTATTTTGTTAAAAATTAGGGGGCCCTATTAACCGGAGGTCCTATGCACATGCTCGAAACACAACTTAGCGCTAGGTCAATAATGATAGACTTCTCAATCTTGGTGTATAATATACTATTAATTATACTTTTTGGACATCACTAATTTATACGGGTAACCGTTCTTAGTTGGTCCAACTCTCATTGAGCGGATTGTGATTTTTGTGATTCTTTTCGCAAGATTGCCAAATAATAAAATAAAATATCATTGTGACCGACTAGAGAAGCTATAGTTTCGTTGCAGAGGCTGTAAGGTAAAAGTAAAGTAAAATTTTCATGGAACAGGAATCATTTCTTGATTTTATTACGGCCAAGTCCTTATAGGTTATTCAGAACCTATTAAAGAAGAAAATAAGTTTAGTAACATTTGAAGTGAATTCACTGTTTTCGTTTGCCAATTATACATATGTCCATTTTTTGAGCCTAACCATTGGAATCTCGAGAACTGTAAGTTGTTTTATTAGTTGGCCATTTTAATGATGTATTTCTTTTTGCTGAAAAAATGAGTAGGTCAGTGGATAGGAGCATACATCATTAAAATGGCTAACTAATGCGACAACCTTGTTCCAATTTAACCGATTTCAAATCTCTTAAGTTCTCGAGATCCCATTGGTTAAGATCAAAAAATGGCCATTCTGTATAGTCTGTTGTAAATAGAAATATTAATTGAATAAAACTACTTTTTTAGTTTTTGGGAAAGTGTTAATCGGTCAAACTGATATAATTATTTTACAAGATTAAATGAACACCAATGATTGATCAGATTGAACCAGGCTGAGAAATCGCCTTTCTGTATTAAATATGTTATAATTCGTGTCCTAGTTACTTGTTTACTTGCTTTGTTGTTTGTTTGTCAATATCCTGAAGAAGGTAGCAGTTTATGCAGACGAAACGTTGGGTTAAATAAAATTTACAGAACTGAAACTAAAATTTTTGTTTTATTCAATTATTATGAGTTCCGAAAAATATTTTATTAATTTAGGAATATGAAGAAGAAAGAAAGAAAAACGGAAAACATTTAGAATGCTGGTAATTGGAAGTAAGCATGCATTTCATCTGGTAGCCAATATCACTTTCGCCACATGCTTTTAAGAAAATAACAATCAGTCATTTGGGCTGCGCACTGTGTACGGTAATGTGAATATCCCGAATGCCAGAATGCCAGACGCAGGCGGGCATTGTGAACGCGATATTCATATGGCCCACCAGCACCGGTGTAGGAAAATGTAATTGTGTTGTTTTGACCCGCGCTCAGATTAGTTACTAATTGCATATCCACCCTGCTTCAAACTTCTCGGGATCATGTTTTATATTTCTAATTAGATACGCCACGAGAATATGTTATTGTGAGATAGGCTAATAGTCAAATTAAACAGATCTCAACAATCATGTATTCATTTAGAAGTACTTGTGCAGACCGTTTAAAAACAAGTTTATTCTCGAAATTTCATTACAGTTTCAATTTAATTAGAATACTTTACACATTCAGGTATAATAGTAGGTTTTTCTTTTCTACCGCCGTATTAAAAAAGTTTCGATTTTGATATGTCATGCTATCTCTCCATCGGTCCGGCTACATGTGTGAACATGTTGAACAAATTTGACGGATTAATGAAATTTGATATTTAAACTTCAGATATCAATAACACGAGTTGTGCTACTTTTGGTAAAAATCGAAAGTGACGGCTTATTTCTGTCATCTTTTGGTGTTTTTAGACGTTCCGGATTTCGTGGGATAGTCCGGTATTTTAATATTCCGGTTTTAGTAATATTCGATATCCATTATTTTTCATTTTATTGATAATTAGGTTATCCGAATGGAACCGATATCCGGTTGATAAAAGAAGATATCTATTTCGTGAAAATTAAAAAAAAAATATTGTCTTTTCATTGAAACATCAAATAAAATATTTCTCGAGAACTTTAAATAATACTTTACATAAAATTCTACATTCATTGGGATTTCAGATACTGGTAATAAATGAATCAGATTTATTATCCACAGCTGATTATTTTTTGAACTTAAAATTATTGATAAATTTTTATATTAATATTATTTATTGTGATTGTTATTTCAATTTGAAATGAAGATTAAATTTTAAATTATTTGATTTAGTGTTTCAGTTGAATGAAATATTTTCGAAAGTAGGAATAATTCTGTCGTAATGAGAAGTTTGTGCTGTCGTCGTTTGAATTATTAATAATAAAATAAAGTAGCATAAAGAACGTCAAAGTTTTAACGATCAATTTTAAAACAATAAAAAATGTAATAAAATGTTCCCAGGAAAACTTTGTAGGTACTACATGAAATTAGAAAACGTGCAAAGTATTAAATATTTGCATCAATTTAACAAATTCCAGAAAAATTCAAGAATTTCTCGGAAATTTTTATTAGCGAAGAGAAAATTAAAATTCTTTTAGCTTTTCTTCCGTAAGTAACACCTTATGTGAGGCACTTCAAACGTCCATCCTCAACTTTGTACAGAAAACATTACAACAAAAACTAGTTTACAAGTTCACCAGACCTGCTTCTACATTCTTTGTGTGAAGGTTGTAAACTTTTTAATTGACGTTCTACTTCATAAATTTATTTTCCTTGTGTCTTGGGTCAAATATTCAATTCTGTATTCAGTTTATAAAATGATTTTTTGTGAAAGATACATATATAGTTTTACGAAAACAGTTTATTAAATTTTTAAACGATAAATTATAAAAACAAATTATTCGAAAATTTACAGTTAATTAACAAATTAATGTCATACCCAAAAATTGATCAAATATAAACAATCAAATTGTAAATATAAGTTCTAGATGTCCTTTTCCTAAATTTTTAATATATCTCAACTACATCACTATTCGATTCTAAAGGCAAAAGTATGTAACAATTTTAACATTTTATGAATAATTTCTAAATTTTAAAAAATGTCAATAACAATTAATAAAACACACCTAATGATAGTTTTGGCCTCTTTTGAAAAAAATATTACAGTTTCATTGAAGTTAATAATGATTAACGTAGTTAATTTGAATTTTGGGAAAAAGTTCATAAAATTTTATTAAAAAAACAGTTCTTTTTATATTCAATTTAATTTATTTTAATTTATAGTAATTTAGGAACAAAATTTTAAAGTTCTGCATTTATAAAATAAAAAATTAACAAAAGCATATAAATAAATATATAATAAATAATTAAAATATTAATATTACTGGCCATTACATACTATTGTTATGTGGACACTATATTATAAATAAGTAATATTTTTGAAAATATATGAATTTCCGAAGTTCATTGTCACAATTAAATGTAATTGTTCCTTTGAAGAACTCGTCAGTAACAGTAAATATTACATCCGATACGATATATAATATAAAGTTTAGAGCAAAGGTCGTTGTAAAAAAATATTTAATGCATTAAACTAAATATAATACTGCACGGAATACAAAACTCGGTAAAAGTTGAGGTACGAGGCGTTTCGATTTTTCGATCATCATCAGGTAACTGTAGTACGTATCGGATACAATACTTACTGAAGAGTTCTTCAAAGGAACAATTACATTTTTTAAGTAAACATATTTTTCCTGCAACCATGCATAAATTACATACTTTATGCCTTCGTTAAAGTTTGTAAACTCACTTTTCATGCACTGGTGGCAATTTATCAATTACTATATTTACCTTTAAAATTTTATTTTTTCTCAATATTTTGGTTGTAGGAAAAATGTTGTATGCAACATGCGTGTAACAAGCGTTTTTTTTTATCTCGTGCTATAGTTTCCGCATTCGGTTAAACAGCGCTCAATTTAAAAACACTTACTTTAAACAATAGTCGTATAAATAACTATTTAAAATAAATTTTAAATGTCTTGAAAATAATACGTACTCCATGTCACAAATTTTAATAAATTTTGTTTGTTTTTTTGAATATTTACTTGAATATTTTATATAAAATAATTATTTTAATGTGGAGACGTTGGTTCCATCAAATATTTTCTTTGTTAACAATAAAAATTTAGAAAATTGAAATGAAGTAAACAGTTGATATTGATAATGAAAAATAAACAGTTTAAATAATGAAAATTCATAGAAGATGACTAAGCCTTACCAGCACGGCAAGGACTGCCCACTTGGGCAGGGGTTCGATCCTATCTGGCTATTCACCTAAAGAAGTAAGTATAGAACCATCTCGCCGGTATTCAATCATCCCCGGGATGACAGGATCATAATACTATAATAGTTATGCTATCTTATAACAAAAAATCAACACAATTATAATCAGTAAAAAACACATTTATAACCTGAAAAAAATATAACCTGAAAACAAAAAAAAAAACACAATTATAACCTAGAAACAAAAAAAAAATCACAATTACAACCTGAAAACAAGAAAGACAATTACAATCTGAAAAACTAAAGTACATTTATAACCTGAAAACAAAAAAATTACATTTAACCTGAAAAATACAATTATCTTTAGCGCAACTTAAAATTAAGAAACTTGTGTCTCTTTGGACGCAAAAAGCTAAGAAACCAAATAGGATGCAACTTAAAACTAAAAGATTATTAAATCTAAACACTGCTATACCTCACACTCCGAGTCATAAATTTTTCTATTTCCTTTGCGAAACTTGAAATTCATACTGACGTGTTCCTAAAAAAAATATTTTTTGATGAGAAAGGTATGGTGTTGATGTATGTTGGATTTTTTTTTTTTAATTGAAGAGGTATGTTACCACTTTACATTTTGGACATTATTTAAAACTAAGGGAGGGTATGGCAACACTGCAAAAATTGAATGGGAAAACTAAGAGTGGATTGATACGTTATACAATTTTAAAAGAAATTTAAATTCTAAATGTAGAACGTTGAAAGTCAGAAAGTAATAAGTCATATCCAGCTGCATTTCTGAAAATAAAAACAAATATTCTCATGCTTATGCTTTCGATGAATATTCATTTTAGCAAAAATTTTCTGTAAATGTTAGTAATATTCAATAATTTATGGAGAAAATTTTATTTTTACATTGCATATATTTAAAAAAAATCAATAAAATTATTAATTATTATTAAAATGTATCCCCTAAATTATTTTGTAATGTAGTCGCATGAAAATAATTAATTATTAAAAAATATCGCTTTAAAAAATCAATTAAGAAATAGCAGACAGAAAGGTAGATTAGATTCACTTTCTTTGCTGTTTGTAGCAGCTGATATCTTGCGAAAAATTAGTTTCGAAGTAATCAATGATTTTGCAGTCCAGAAATGTAAAAGGAAATATGTTCTAAATCATTTCCTGCAAATGTGATACGTTTTATTTTAATATTATGAATTATATATGTTATCATAGTTATCTTTCTTAAACATAATCAAAAAAATAAATTTTGTTTGACTTTTCATGAGGTACCTGTAAAATGTACAGTAGAATATTTCGCTTCTGAATAAAGTCAAAAGAATATGTTTTTATGACATTTCTGTGTTACAACAACAATTTTTTTGATAAAGGGCAAGCCCGAACTTATAGATCAGGGTCTCCAACGGTATTAATCCGACCTTGTATCCAGACAAGAATATACCTATTACCTAACACAAGATTTTATAAACCTATTTAAGTACATATTTTTCAAACTAAAATCCAATCTCTATTATTTAGGTGGAATCAAACATGTCGACAAAACATATATTATTCAAAATCAATTGAAAGTAAATGTTTAATTCTTTAATCAATAAACAAAATGTTATTATAAAATCAGTTTAAAATACAAATGAAATGAAAGTAATAGTAGATTAGCATTTTTGTTTATTAATCCAGTGAGAAATGTTATATACGAATATTTTTAAAATAAAATAATGCAATAATGCAACATTTGTGTTATCTGTCCACCGTCCACGTGCATGTTATGCTGAAATTAGACCTGTATGACAGTGGTGGAATTACTGGCCGCCATTTTGAAGTAGTCGTAAATGCGCAGTGTATAACAGAATTCATCCAATTTCAACTAATCCATCAAGTTTCATTTCCCAAATGTCAACGGCATATACGAGATTCGCTAGAAGCTTCCGTTTAAATAACATTGGGACGAATGACTTTATGTTTTCACAATTTAAACGACACGGATACGTGTTTGTAACGTGCATCCGTGCAAAACTAGTTCTAAATGAAGAGCAGCCTCGCAAACATGCTCTGCTTACAGAAGTAAGGCAACAGTAGTTCTATGTCTCGCATACCCACATTGTCTTGTCTCTCCGTATGTAATACAATTTTTAATTCGAAAATGATATTTCTCCTGCATGTTTCTATATAGCAATTTTCTTGGGATGTAACTAAAACAAGAAATACAAGTTTTGTATGTATCGGATTATGTTTCAATCCCGTATATTTCCTGTAGCAAAGTAACTATAAATTGTATTAACTTTCTTGTAACTAGTAATATCTGTAATCTTTTCAAAGAATAACGGACATATAAGACGCTTATTTATAAATATATATCAATAATAATAATAATTCTTTTTTGTATATTAACTAATTAAAATGATTTTAATTTCATCATTATGGGGGTGAAATAGGTAATAGTTTTTTTGCGCCACCGTCAGCTTAACTTACTTCATTAGCAGGATAAGTTGTAAGAGACTGTTCACATTTATTATTTAGGTTCTATTGTCAACGAAGTATTAATGGAAAGTAATACTAGAAGGATACTTATGAAAATCATACTTCATATACATTTAGTTAACTTTAAAAAGTTGCAAATAAATAAATGTGAAGTGTTAAGTTGATTACATTTTACACATACTTTAACATTATTTGAAGTTAATTAGTAAGACAAATACAAACCTGCTACGTTACCACTGTTCTACTTAAATAAAAATATTATTATTTTTTTTTGTAATATTAAAAAGAATAATGTTTTAAATTACGAACAACAGTACATTTATGTAAAACAATAAAGAACAATAATTATTTTCAGACTAAGCAATAGTCTAATAGTTAGTGTTGCTGTCTAGATCTAGGCGTTCTAGACCTTTGTCTTGTCTTATTTAGATTAGGAAGACTAGACTGGCAAAAGTATTGTCTTGAAATTTCAAGACAAGGCAAGACATTCTTATTCTAGATCAAGACGAGAAAATTCTAGGCAATTTTCAAGATTCTAGATAAATGAAAAATTTTAAATTTTCGAAATATGAATGTATCATACGAATCTTGTCCCATCCGAGCTGAAAGAGTGATCATTCGAGGTGAACCAGTGATTGCAAAATAGAAAAAGAACGTTACCATTCTCTAAATCGTATGGACAGGTTAATGCATAGATCTTACAATAGTTGTATGACCTATGGTTAATGTAGAGTCTAGAAACACTCTAGAGTCTTGATATCTAGACAAGACTTTTAAATCTAACTTACACTTAGTCAAGTCTTGTCTAGACGGCAACACTACCAATAGTTTTATTAAAATATGTTATTTAAAACCAAAAATACATAGTTTATTGAAAAACATAATTTAAGTTTTAAGTACTATAAATAGTATTTGGGATGGCAAGAAAATGAAACTTAAATCTCCTGAAAATAAACAGATACGTGTATTAATTGTTTTTTTAAAGATTTTGCTTTTATTTTTCAAGCTCCATGACATCAGTGGGACAAACAAACTTTTCAAATAAAAGTTTTAGGAAATAATATTTTAAGTGATTTGAATGTAAAATTTAATTTCCTACAACCTTTATTTGCAATGTTTATTTTTTAAAAAAAACATGGAAACTAATATTGAACGTGTTTTATGTTCTTCAATTTTTAATATTTTTTCATTACATTTAAAAAAATAATCGTGTAAAGTGCATGGTTTTCTAAATTATTCTTCTAGATGGTGTGGCTAGATTTTAAATCTCGACAGATAACTCCAATTTTCAGTCATTAATAAAGGCCAGTGTTATTCTTTATAATAGAAGGAGGATACACATCAAAGTATAGAAATTGATTCATTCATTTGTTTCATATATATTTTAGAATTTTATAAAACTGAAAATTATTTTAAAATTTATTTCTGGAATATATCCCAGGTATGATAATCATAACATGTGCTACATTAGAACGAGTTCATTGCTACTTTTTGGAATGATAAAATAGTGTATAGAGTGTCTCATGGAAAATCGAAGCATCATCATAAAAGCTTAAACTTCCTTCAGTTAAGTTCACAAAGAAACTTAAATTTATATCTACTATAAATTAAGCTCACAGTCACAATTTTGCACAGGTTTGGACACTTTCGTAACAAAAATATTATAATGTAAATTAGTTACAGTCTACTAAAATAAAATTGGCTTAATTCGAATAATAGTAATACATGTAAATAATAAGTACCTTGGCGGTTAAGGAAATTCTTTTAATCTAGATTACACAAGAACATTTGCTAATAAGATGTTTAAATTTTTCCTTTAATATAACCTTGAAAATGGCAAGTATTCTGACACACCCAAACCATACGCGGTATGTCGCGATAAAGCTAAATGTTTCTTTATAGTTTTATGGTACAGGATCCCTCGATTTGCCATGAGACAAACTATGCACTGTGCTAATCTAAACTATTCAACACTACTCTAGACTGCACTATTCAAAATGAGGTATGTGGCCATAATCGAATTCCAGTATATAAGTCATTAAATATAAAATGTAACCTCTATAGTTTCTTATTATAAAAATAAAAATTATGTATTTGCTTGAAATAATAAAATTATTAACAATTTAATGTTCCGGAGAAGGGACGCGTGACGTCAGTATGATAGGATCATGGAAAAAGTCAAGTAGTGTGTTTCGTACGCTTCAAGTCAATCACTCTATATTCACGATTCTACCACAATGACGTAACAACATCCCTTCCCTAAATTTTTTATAGTTATTTTCTCGTAAACTACAAATAAAGAAAAAACGGGTATTTCATTTTTGTGTCGAATATCATATATGTAATAAATTAAATTTGGTCACATATGCCATTACTATTGTAACATTAGTATTACTAAAAGGAACAATATACATACTATGAAAATTAATTGTACCTACAACACTGATATTTTTATTTTACATTACTGCTTTTGAATTTGTTTTGTTTTGAAACTGTAAATTAAAAGGATAATTGAAAATAAGTGTTTCTAAAACATGTATCGTTCTTGAATTATAATTTTCCATTGTATTTAATTCGTGACGTTTTACAATAAATTAATTAGCAGTACAAACAGAAACAAATTTATATTAGCTGGTGGTTGTGGATGTAAAATACAACAGCCACATATCCCGGCAATGTTATCACACGTAACAAAAGTTCCACCCCGCAAACACGAAGCAGTAAAGCAGATATTTGCGGAGTCTGTAATAATTTCATGCACAGTTGTACACGCTCGAACAAAACTCTAGCACTTTCATTCGCTGGTGCGTGTTCACACTTGCTGTGCACGCACGGGCCCCGTGAACAAATAGTTGTCATGCTACGAGCACCAGCGTAATTTTGTGAAATAACCTGTCAAGTTCAGAAGTAAATAATTCACAAGCTCCTACCACTCGTTACTTCTGTTTTCGGCTTCCTGGAGGTTAAGTCGTCACACCATCGTACTATTAATAGTTCACTTATTAATAGAGCAAAAACCGATTCGGTTGTACTAGGTGGTGCAGGTTCGAATCCTATGGAGGGCAGGACTGTCTTAAGGGTGTGCAATCTTACCAATTTTGGTGTAGATTTTTCTCCGAAATTGACCTAACTTTCTAAGCAGTTTTCTCAAGAATGGTTATATTTAATTTCAAGAAATTTCAGTAACATTACAACGCAGCCACGGGCCTGTGTTCCTGAGTCAATCCGGGCCCTAATTTAGGATAAAAAAGATATAATGAATCCATAACAGAACTCAAAATACTTTTAAATGAATTTTGATGTTTTTTTCTTCGTTAATGTAAAAAAAAGGATATATCTATGTGCATAATGTTTATTCTGGCAATTTTTTTCTATTGAAATACAAATAACAGATAAGTCTTATAATCGTTATTGTCCTATAGTGTTTTATTTTTGTTATTATTTTAATTTAGAAAAGGACCTCTCTTCTGAGGCAACCAAAACAGGGATGATGAGGAAAATGCAGGTAACTGAAATTACTGTATGAAGAATATTTTTGTTAAGATTAAAATTTAGTTATCTAATGAAATTAATTTTGGATAAACCTTTTTGAAAACAGTTTCGAAATGAGGGCTATGGTTTTAAGACAGGAATATATACATACGAGGACGAGGCGGCTGACGCTGACTCGTACCATCATCTTATACTTTATAATTGGCCAATACACATCATTCAACAGGCAGCGCGTCGAGTCGGCCGCCGCTTGGGAGTGGGAAATCCTCCCAATTTTATGAAAAAATCATACTATTTTAAGGAAAAATTAACGAGCAGCTGCATTAAAATTATAATTATTTTTTTGACGTCTTTTCGAGCCCCTTGAGCCTCCGCACTCGGAACACGCGGAACACCGGTTTAAAACACTGCAACACAAATAAATATCAATAGTTATCTAAACACAATAAACAACGCTTATTAGTAAAATTATAGGTGTGTCAATACGCATTGTTGCAACTTTCAGTAATGATAGTATCATGGATTAGATTTAAATTGTTGTTGTTTTTGTTGAATTACGGAATCCTTAATAATAAATTCATAAGAATGTTTTCATTATTATTATAGCAGTGCTAAATTTGATTTATTATTATTACGTGTAGTACCTACTTAGTATACAGAAAATGGAAAATAGGAATATAATGATATTAATTTTCTCCATTCATTTTTCAAATATACATATATTTGGGGATTGATTAAGGAAAAGAAATTGGTGGCGACAAGGTACGATGGATGTTAGAAGTACTACTTGGATTCCCACCCTTAACATATATGGTAGAGTGGCCATTTATTTTTTTAATGAAATCAGTACAAACTTGTGTTCTATATTTAGATTACTTATTGACTATATTACATTGAAATATTTATAGTAAGTCATTTAATATAATATTTAAAAAAAGTGATAAAAGTAAAATGAAATTTTATTCCATATGCGATGATTAATGTTCTTTTATTGTGTTTAAGCAGTGTTTTAGCAAATACTGTTTTAGTTTCTTTAAATTTGATTTCTTCGAGGCTTTTATTGTTCTCAGGCAAAACAGTTATAAATCCAAATATAACTTTTAATATATTGTTTTTGCTTTTTCTACATTAGCTTTAAAAACAAATGGAAAAATTATAGCGTTATTACTGCTATAATTTTATTGTTTTACTAAAGTTTACAGTTTCTCTCAAAATCAAACCTTTTAACCTAGTCAATTACTAATAAAATAAAACCATGTCGAGAGATAGAAATTTTAGTTAATACTTAAATTGTATGAAAATGTTGAAACATCTATCAAAAATAATCATAAAATATCGAAAATCAGTACATTCAGTACAATATGCAAAAAATCAGTACAAAATATGTTACAATTTGTTTATCAGTACAAGGGTCTGAAAATCAGTACCTACTGTACTGACAAAATCAGTACGAATGGTCACTCTAATATATGGCCACCCTAATCGCATTGAAGATATACTATATAATCGTGGCAAAAAGAGATGAGCTACCTAAAGAATGTATGAAGCAGCAAATGTAAAAGATTAAAGTTTGCTTTAATATCAAAACATTAATTATTATGTACTATGTGAAGTGTATTGCCCTCAGGTAAAAAAAGCGCTAAAATTAGTATAATCTTCCCCGATAATTGTCTCTTGGTAATCCAAACCTTGGGGGTAGCTACTATTAAAGTTGAAGTTCATGTTCTGTTTCCTCCGCTGGCACTTTGCTATTCACTATTCACTTGAATTTTCCTTAGGTTGATTGTTTTTGATCTTATGTCATTTTTTATATAATTTATCCCATCAAAAACGTAAAATGTACAAAAATGTAAGTCTCTCAACTCAGTATTTCCACCGCAAAAAGTTGTGAAATCTCATGTAAAACCAAGTCAGTTATTTTAGTTAGTATCTCATCAACAAGTTTGTTATAAATTGTGTCCTAATTAGTTACCTTCCAGCTTTTATAGTGACAGTATCAATATTAGACATTTTTATTTCTATAATAAATGGAATAATATAGCGATCACGCGACAACATAATCACATAAGTTAAGAATAAGCTACTGTTTAAAACATTTCTAATTGAACATAGCACTAGCAGCTCAAATAAAGCGCTCAGGTTACTATTATTAGGTAGATGTTACTATCTTGCTGTAATTTGTAATAATTTATTTTGTACTATTACAGAATTTAAAAAGAGAGATATAAATATGAAAAGCTTAAATGGATTAATAAATAATGTCAATATGAACTAATCAAAGGTCAGATCTATCGGAGCTTTTACTTTCAAAAATGAATTATAAATAAACATTTACAATCTTTTTTAAAAGAAAACTCCCAACATTTGTTACAATATTATTATTACCTTTTCATTCCTTAGAATCTACTTATTAAAAAGCTGTAATTGAATGAATCTGCATGAATGTATAATGAACATTAACAATGCTTCGAAATTAGATCACCTACGAGCTGATTGTCTCTGCATTCGATGAATTGGATTGTAATTATTTCGTCTATAGATGAGTCCGGGTATGAAATGGAATAATTATTGATGCTTCGGGTTAAATACAGCTTTATGACAGAATAGAGATTAGATATTGTCTGATTATTATTGTAATTACTAAATTGCTTAATATGATTCAAATAAGATTGATAATATATAGAGATATGACTATTACTACCGAAAGAATATAACTTGAATCATTAATAGTATAAAGTACATAACAATATTGTTGAACATGGACTAATATTTTATTTCTACACTATATTAATTTACAAATAAATTTTTCGATGTTGGAGCTTTGTTTATGGGAAATACATAACTTATAATTCGATGACTTTATTATGCATACAATAAATCAAATGTAGGTAAAAATTATCGTCCAGCGGTCAGTGACTAACCATGATATTATATAAATTACATGAAAAACAAAATGTACAAAAATGCAGACTTTCGCACACAAAAAGTTGTGAGATCGCATGTAAAATCAAATCAGTTATTTCAGTTAGTATCTATGGAAGCACCTATTCAACATCTTCAAATATAAGTTTTATAGAGCACAAATTTCTGCATCTGAATCAATAAGTAAAATTAATTATAAGTGCCTTGCAAGCCTATAAATAAAGTATGAAAATGACTGAAATCACAGTCAAAATAATCATAGAATTAAGACAAAAATGAATAAAAGTTTAACGGTTTATCTGTCAAGTTAGCTGCGTTAATTTTTTTTTATTATTATTAATTATATATAATTATTTTTTTGCAATAATTTTGAAGCAACTTTTTACATACAGTGAAATCATACATTAACTAGTACATGTAAAAAAGTCAAACTTAAAAAAAATCACTTGTACTAATTTTTTAATGGGAAGTTGATTATACTGAACCGAAATCCGAATCCAAATTTTTGGTACAAACCTAAATTACCGTAGAACCAGAAATAAATTCTGGTCCCTGATTTTCAGTGAGGTTGCTAAATATTGTAGAAGTCATATTTTTTTACAACGATGAGATTATTGGCCACGTGGACCATATCTGACTTATTGCAATAATTCGAAGAATTGAATGGTTCAATTTGAATTTGTTTGCATTGTTGAGTAAATAATCAATTTAGGATCTCAAATTACTGAAAATCAGTTCCATGTTCCATATTCAATCGCTTTACAGATTCGTTTAATTAAAGTGATGTATTTGATGAACTTATTTACTCTCGTTTAATGGGTCTGTCTATTTAAATTTGCTCAGTGATATGTAATAATCGACACATTCAAAGCAATTGCAATAAAATTAATAAGGGTATTAATTATTTACGAATCAATATCCAGGACATTTTCATTTGCAATAAATAAAATGAGTGTTGTCCTTTTCAAATAGGAAATTAAATAATGTGGAATCCATTTATTGATTAAAACATTAAACAATTTAATGCCATTTACAGAAAAATCGTGATTCGTTTATTTTAAGGATACACTTTAAAATAAATCTAGGCTAGATATATTTTGCAAACAAATGTAAAGAAGTACAATTTTCAGATATTTGAATATATATCTTTTTGTTTGTTTATTCAATTCCTATTCTGAATTTAGTGATATCCTTAGATAATAATTTTATTTGAGAAAAAATATACAAGCATATTTGGAAGAATTTGTATCAGAAATGTTATTTTAAAAATTCATAAAAATCGGGGTTGTTTACATAATGACTGAAGATTCAATACCATTGTACCTATTTATATGTATATTTATTTTAAAAGAATTTAAATGATGTATTATACAATATTAATTAGTGTATAATTAATATCAAATAATCTTAAATATTAAATAAAGTATTGAGATATAAGTAACCAATAGCTTAGTAGCTGTTTATGTAATAAGTAAGGAAATAAAGGTGGTTATTCAATGCACACAAAAATTGTAAAACGAGACGCATGCGAGTTTTGAAACGGCAAAAGTTAATTCACATATGCGAAATTTACGAAAAGGTGACGTAGACGAGTTTTGTAAGAGCAAAAGTTAAATAACTACCTAGTTTTTATATGTTTCATGCTACATTTTTCTACTTTCTTTTGAATAAGTATTAATAATTATATTATAAACGAATGATAAATGATGAGAAACTGTTTGATTGAAAAAAGTAGTAGATTGTTATTTTCAACCTATTTAATTAAACCCCCTAAATATTACAATATAATCAATTACAAACTATAATGCAGCTAGGGTCCCGATCCTGACGACTCCTATTTCTTACCATTCCTTGATCCTAGAAAAGGTAAAGTGACTAAGTACAAAGCTCAGTGAGGAATTACACAATAGTTATTTGTGTATGAAGAGTGTAAAGTGAATTTTTATTGCTCGCGCTCGTAAATTGAAATGCGAGCGTAGCGAGCGCTACAATCGAGCTAGAGCAATAAAGATACTTTACGCTAGAGATGCACACATAATTTTTTCTACGACATTACTAACTAAATAAAAAAATAATAGTACCTATTTAGTAAGTTCAATTCAATCTTAACCAATTTCCTGCGTAGTGTTGCTGTAACCATGACGATATGAGTAAATAAATAATCTAAGCGAGCAAATTAAGTACTTTACCGCTCGTTGCTATGGAGACGCGCGGTAAAGTATTTATTTGTTCGTTCCTCAGTAATCATTGACATTACGATGACAAAAGAGAGCATAAATATCAACTTTTCATGGTGGTCGTAGAAAAACACTCTTACACTCTCACAAACAATCATATCTCGTGGGCAGCCTGGTCAGGGCCACTACAGCACAAAGATGCTTCAAGCTCTCGTTGGCAATCTAGTTAGGGTCACTACGGCCCACAGTCGCTCGCTGCATCGTTGGCGGCCGAGCCACGGCACACTACAGCTCAAAGCTGCTCGCTGCTCCGTCGGCAGCCCACCACGGTTCTGTATCAAACACTCTCATAGACTCAATACACTATCTCACTCACTAACTCAACTCATATCATCTATGGTAATTCAACTCACCTCAATTCTATTTACTCAATATCACTATCAAAATCACTATACAATACTCAATGATCACTTTGAAAGCTAGAGAAATACTGAAAGAATAATTGTCGATCCGTCCGCATTAATACTTATGCTACTAATTAAATTAGGAAACTTATATCATTATAAAGGAAATAATAATTACCAACAAATTATTTATTACCTTAATGAAATATTCGTAACATATACTATAACAAAATTGTAGGTTGTAAAAACAACAACAATATAAATGAAGTTGTCATTTGAGATTTTTGAATTGTAAAATATTTTTTCCTATACAGGGTGTTTGGCGAAAGGCCGGCACCCAGAATATTTCGTTTATTATGAGAGATACTGAAAAATGTTACGGAACAAAATTAAACTAGTCAAAGGGACTCATAAAATGATCTTAGTAAGAATTTTGTGTCACTTCCGGTTTTAGCGGAAGTGTGTACAACTTTGATTCTAGCATAGGGAATCGGTATTATTATATTTTTTTTCGGAATGTACATAAAAATAGCTCTACAATGATATCAAAATATCATAGTTTTACTTCAACCATTTCAAAATGGCGGCAATTTATTTTCATAATTATGTACTAACAACTATAGGTAATTAACGAAAAAAATATATTTAAAATACCTTATAACAATCAACACAATAGAAAAACTCTTGCTAAATACAAACAAACAAAATTAAAATTTAAAATATTCAAAATGGCCGCCGTCATTTTCTGCACAATTTGTCACATATAACAAATTCTGCCATTACATCTTCAGGAAAGGTAGATTTAATATTTTTTGACATTATTTGTTTGGTTTAAGGTAATAAAATCTCAAATAGTTGGCTATGGTGTATTTTTTTATGAATTTTTATTAGTAAATATTTTAAAAATGAAGTGTCGCCATTTTGAAATGGTCGAAGTAAAACAATGATATTTTGGTATCATTGTAAAGCTAATTTTATGTACATTTCGAAAAAACATATAAAAATACCGATTCCCTATGCTAGAATTAAAGTTGTACATATTTCCGCTAAAACCGGAAGTGACACAATATTATTCCTACGATCATTTTATGAGCCCCTTGTATAGTTATATTTTTCTTCTTAACATTTTCTTGTATCTCTCAAAATAAACTAAATATTCTAAGTGCCGGCCTTTCGCCAAACACCCTGTATATACGTACTTTCTATATTGATTTCGCGTGAAATAATGATTTTATTATTTCACTGGTGAAATAATGGAATGAATAATCTAATTGAATTTAATTAAGTAAAGAGTCTTTTATTAAACGGAAGAGCTTCATAAACCTTAAGATCAAATTTTGTTTTTTTGCAAAATAAAAACTATATACAGAGAGATCGTTATAACAGGCTTAACCACTGTGATATCGAGAACCGTAAGAGATAAGAAGTCGGTTATATTGGAGCAACATTGCAGCATTAGTTCATTAGTAGACCATAATAATGTATTTGTTTTCTCGAAAAAATTCATAGCTCATGACATACGAGTAAGTAACTGATTTGTTTCCTGACTTATAACTTTCTTGTTTCAATTCATGGAAGTTTTTCATTTGCACACTTTACAGACACTTTTTACGAGAAATTGACAGCGGTCCACAAAACTTTTTGTAGCTCAAACACTTTTCAAAAAATTCATACATGTTTGGAATATTTCATTGATGAATTAAATAACTTGTTGGTAATTATTATTTCCTTTATAATGATATAAGTTTCCTAATTTAATTAGTAGCATGAGTATTATGCGGAGGGATTTACAATTATTATTTCAGTATTTCTCTAGACTTCAGAGCGATCGCATAGGTATTATGTAGTTTTTTGATACTGCCCTAGTGTAAATAGTTTTGAGGTGAGTTGAGTTACCATGGATGATATGAGATGAGTTAGTGTGATATAGTGTATTGAGTTGAATATGGCGTGAAGGTAGTATGTTGAGATATTGAGGATGTGTGATGCAGTCCATGGTTGGCTGCCGACGAAGCGGCGAGCAGCTTTGGGCTGTAGCGGACCGTGGCTGGCCGCCGACGGAGCAGCGAGCAGCTTTGGGCTGTAGTGGATCTTAATCAGACCGCCAACGATGCAGCGAGCAGCTTTGGGCTGTAGTGGCCCTGACCAGGCTGCCCAAGAAATACGATTGTGTGTGAGAGTGTGCGAGTGTTCGGGTAATTCCTCTCTGAGCTTTGTGCTTAGTTATTTTACATTTTCTGGAATCAAGGACTAGAAAGAATTAGCAGCCATCACGACTCTAGCTGCATTATAGTTTTTTATTGATTATAATGTAATATTTAGGGGGTTTAATTAAATAGGTTCAAAATAACTACAATCTACAATTTTTTTCAATCAACAGTTTTTTATCATTTTTCATCGTTTATAACATACAGAACTTTCAATTTTCATATGGGGCTGGAAGTTGGTTTTAGTATTATTAAATAGAGATTTTTTTTCTTTTTCCAACGATATAAAACACATATACAGTAAAATGAAAATAAACTAAGAAGTTAGAGAATTATTGATTTTATTCAGTTTTGTTCAAATGTTCTTTGGAAACAAAATCAAAAATCTTTTTTAATAGCTCAATTCAATATTTGCATAAATTTCTACAAAAAAGAAGCAAATACGTCGGGCGAGGTTGTAGCCTTTCTGGATAACGCTGAAGATACCTATGTTTCTAAAGTAATCTGCTTATTTCGATGTGGAGCATGTTAAACTCTTAACTTGAATTGATTAGACAAAATTTTGTTAGAAACAAAGGTTTTCGATTTTTTTTTCAAAGCACACTTCACGGAAATGAATAAAATCAATAATTTTCTAATTTCTTAGTTTATTTCCATTTTAATATATATGCGTTTTATTATTATATTATCATTGGAAAGCATAGGCGCCGACAACAGGAGGTATCGAGGCTCATACATTAGTAAAAAGCCCTGAATTATTATTATTTTGAAGAATTATTATACTTCCTTCCATTTTTAAACCTACTAAAACCAGTACATATTCTGGAACAGTTTTTGCTGGTCTGAAACCAGAACAAATTCTGGAGCAGTATTGGCTGCTCTGATGGGTTGTGCTTTGGTTTTAGCGGGTCAAGAATTAGAGTATAGTGAAGTGTTTTCTATAGTATGTTTTGATTTTAATCATTATAAGAAATTTTGCCACTAAGGAAATTTTGAAAATTCGGCGCCCGTATTGGAAAAACAAATATAATCTTTTTTTAGCAGTATTAAGAACAAATTTAAGGCCCCTTACGGAAAATGAAATTTAATATGAATTTCTCGAAAAGTGATCGAGCTACAAATTTTTTTAGGACCGCTGTCAATTCCTCTTAAAAAAGTCTCTAGAATGTGCAAACTTGAAACTTGTATGAATTGAAACAAGAAAGTTATTAGTCCAAATGTAAATTTGCCAAAAACAGTTATTTGCTCTTATCTATTGAGCTATGCTTTTTTTTCGGGAAAACAAATACATCATTAAAATGACTAACTAATGCGGCAACTTTGCCCTAATTTAACCGATATCGTATCTCTTATGGTTCTCGAGATCCCAATCGTTAGCCTCTTAAAACGGACACCTTGTAGAACGATATTTAATTAAATAACTAATTATTCCGTAGAATACCAGACTTGTGGGTATGCTTTAAGTGTAACATACATAGATATATACCAACTATTAACAGACTATTATATTTCATTCAAATATTTTTGTGTTCGTGATGTTTGGCATTAATGATGCATTTAAATTATTAGACACTGTTAAAATTATTGACTAGTTTGCCAATAACGTGTTCCATTTAAATGAATAAATTTGATAATACTGCAATAGAAAAATATAATGGAACAATATTTTGTTATGATGCAATTTAATTTTGTTTCAGGAAGTGTAGCAGCCGTTTCCGTAAACAATCGCTGTGGATTGAAAGGTAGGAATTTAATTTATTTCAGCACATATGATTCTATTTACAAACTGCGTTCTACACTAGCATGTGTAAAACTTTATTCAATATTAATAACATCAACAAAAATATTATTCTTTCATCAACTATATTTTCCGTATAAATATTAATGTAACGAATATTAATTTTGATATATTTAATGACCTATTGGACAAAATACACGAATAACTTTTCAAAATTTAAAATAAACATTAAATTTATTAGTAATTTATTTCGCTATACAATTTTGCAAAATGTGAAACTAATTAGTGAACATATATAATTACGAATTAAACCAAACAATGTTCATATCGCTGGAATTATTCGCTGCTCGTGTTAATGCTTTGCAGAGTAATGGAAAACTGAACATGGACAAATGTTTCTGGGCGGGTTATAGCATTTTTACTGTAATTTGTTAGTTTTATGTCACTGTCCGAGTTTATGGCTTGTATTTCCTTTTTTCCTTGACGTTAAAGCAAATAATGGTAGAATAATAAAGTTTCTAAAGCAGTTAAATTGATTTATATTTGAATCATTTGAACCGAGATTAAATTGAAGCATGGCAGTACAAATGGTAAAATGGATGATGGAGTATTAAAATAATAACTCCAATATATTTATTCACTGTTCTAAATATAAAACATTAATTCCATGGCTTAATCATTATCTATTTTTTTATAGGGTTCTGGAATAATTTGCTGATAATTTACTTAAATTCTTTTAAATAGGCTTCTATTTCCTCCAATTCTACATTGCGATAATCTAAAACTCTTTTAAATAATCAGATTCGGAAATGGGTTTCTAGACTTTTATTTTGGCTCTATGTTACCTATGGTTGAGAGAATGAGACTAGATTGAGATAAAAAAATATATTCGCCAGTGTCAAATTCTTTATTGTAACAATAAGAACTACATCAAATTTAACAATCTTGAATTTTGACATTCCTATAAGAAAATTACTTATTTTTTGAAATGTAAAAGGCTCTTTCTTTTTGGTACTGGGGAAAATTTATATTTGACAGATTTGACATAAAGGAACTAAAACTAAAATTTTAATTGTGATTGAAAATATACGATCTGGTGATGTTTCTTGTCTTATTTCTCTCAGAATGACTTTAGTAATGAAATACCTACACAATTTAGTGTCACTATTCAGATTTAAATATATAACATTCATCTAGCTAGTAGATATCATACGAGATACTTATGAGTTTACAAACTTTTATGAAGGAATTTTGTAATTTGATATTACTCTGAAGAAGGCAACAGTTTATTTATTTATTTATTTTATTTGTTTATTTATTTATTTAAATACACTACTCAACAAGTAAGACCCAACAACAGGGTAGGAACAATGATTAAATAATTACAAGTATTCTAATATAAATCTTAATACTACGGCAAGGTACAATTCATTAGAGATAAGATTATTATATCGATATGTAGTTACAAAATTTTGCATGTGAAACAGAAAATACGTCAACATCAGGTAGAAATAAATATTTTAATTTGTTATACATCATATACATATTAATAAGAAGGCCTCCGGCAGGAATTTGTTCAGGGGGTGCAACCAGATAAAAAAACGGAGTCACGGTTTTTCTCTATTATTCTGCTAATACATTTTTTTCGGCAAGAACTTTGCTATTTAAATAATTACCTACATCAATAAATTGAAAAATAAGTAATTATCATTTTAAAATTTAATTGTAGTTGAAAATATAAATATACATAATATCATCAGATTAAACAAATATGATTGACATACAAATCGGATGAGGTTCAATATCAATAGCACCGTATTGAATGGAGCAAAAGACGAATATATCGATAATATGACAAACAAATTTGGACAGTAACTAAGATGTTTTCAGGTTTTATTCAAAGAATAATTCAATTACCCATCTACTTTCGTTCAAATAAAAATATTTCAGTAATAAATTTCTTATAATTTTTTTTCACATAAATTTTCTTTCTCCCGGCACCCATGAATAGTCACTAGAACCTTTGGAACATTGATCAATAATAAATCATATGTTATTACAGAATAATGTGAGAGAAACAACAGTTCTATTACATAATTAGAAAATAATATAAAGTAGCAACTTATTAGTTCATATTTACAGTTTATTATAAAAATTAAAACAGTATAATTCATATTTACTTCATACTTCCCCCCTGTTTAGATTCCCGCCGCCTCGGTTTTATAGTTACATTATTTTTATATATAAATATGTTCTTAAATTATGCTGCCATAACAACAATAATATCGTTAGTCATTACTATGAGGTGTTTGGAATCTGAAAATGTGCGCACCCTTGTTTTGAAATTCTAATGACGCCCCTGACCTTTAAATATCAACCACTTTGGTTTTTTTTAATTTGGTTTTGACAGGTTACTTGTTTTCATGTTAACACTACAGAGACAGAGAAAATATCCCGGCGTAGAATGACAGAACAGAATTTTCACCTATTTAAAAATCATGTTAAAATGTTATTTTGACACAGTTGAAAAAAACACATCGTTCTTGTAAAAAGCGTTTATGAAAAAGTAGTATTTCCTTTGTAAAGTAAACTGTAGGTGCAGCTTGCAGCCATAAATATCAGCAAACAATTTAATTAATTACCTTTCCTTGTGGTGCTTTCACGTTGAATAATCTTGCACATAAATAAACAAGCAACCATTCACCTCGGCTTACACAAGTGTCACATACACTTAATATGATTTCATTTTGGGGATTTTGTAATTTACATATTTAAAAATTTCTATCCACGAAGTTTGCGTGTAGAAAAAAGAATGTATCGCTAAATTGAATACGTGAGAGATCTAGTTGGTCATATTTTAAGTCCGCTGTCAGATAAAATAAACCGGATACATAGAGAGCGTTGCTCGGGTAACTAGAACAGCAACAAAGCGGATGTGAGGGAATTCGCGGTTTTTCATACAATGCAGAGTGGCTTGTTTGTTTATTCACTTTCAATATGCGCGAATTAGTATGTAAATCGCTAGTGATTTCAGCTGCAATAGTTTTAAATTGTCATATAATGAAACCTTTTTGTGAGGGTTTAATTGAGTATCGACATCAGTGGTGGCTCGTCGCTCCGAAGGTGGGTGAAGCAGAGTTTAAAAATAAAATATTACAAATAAAATATAAATATATTTATTATTTAAAAAAAATAATTTATTCAATGGTACTAAAAGTTGATTATAAAAGTTCTGATGCATATCATTTATGTGTTCGGGGAACCTTCATGTTTGTGAAGCGCACGACTAACATTACCGAAATGATTAAAACCGTTTGTATTTCAACTAACACTAACAACTAAACAGAAAAGACAAAACAGTTTATTTAAATAATATCTGCCGCCAAACCAAGACGAACTTCAAATGGTGTGTATGGTGTATTCTATATGAAACTTCCTAATTTTTAACATATTGATAAAATAGTTATTTAAGAAGGTGTTTTTACTAAAAACACAGTTCTTTCCACAATAATTTGTCCAGAAATTATAATTAAAATAAAGAAAAATTAATAAAACTATGCCGGTATCTTACGGAAATATCGTAGTACTTTTATAACTAAGAAAAATGAAAGTTTTTTTTTATAAATGTTAAATTGTTAATTTATAACCGTGGAAAAAAAATTTCAAAACCGTGAAAAAAACCTTTTCTTCACGGTTTTGAAAATGGTTATCATATTAATGTATTATGTTTTTAATACATTAACATGACACACATGAAAAAGTGACATACTGTAGACCTAAAAATTAATGTCAACATTTTTAACAGTTGTAGTAAAATTATATTTTAGCAGGCCTTTAAAATTTATAGTGTAGAAGTTTATTTAAATAAGTTTAAAAATTAGATATCAGCTAAAAAATATTTTTTTAACGGGTCCTTTAAAAAACTGCATGAAATGAGACACGAGTATCCTGCAAACGTGTGTGTATTTTGTATTTTGTATTCAACAATTGAAAACAAACAAAAAAAAAATACCCAGTTCTCAATTATTTATGTATGTCTCTTTTATCTGAGAAAATGATAATCCTATATACTAAAAGGCATGTGTCCCAATCTATATTTATTTTCATCACGACGATCGCCAAATTTTCGGACAAACCTACAGCCTTAACCATTTATGAAATTGATATGTATAATAATATCAAATTGTAGAGAATGATGCGTAGGTGTGCCTTTTTGGTGTTTCATATTTTTACGTCGAGCAGTTTTTGCGTAAATTAATAAAAACCACACATTTTTTTCATTTTGAAACAAAAAATTGTTTAAGGATCCTAGTAGCCATGTCTAAATTTAAAAAGAAACAAGCTGTTATCTGTCACTTATGACAATCAGTCTATGAACTTTAAATGATTGTATTTTCAAATAGAACATTGATATTAAAGAAGTGAATACAGTATCATGAATAATAATCTTGAGCAAAGGTGTTACAATTAATTTAAGTTTAAAACATAACGTATTTATATGTCGTGATGTTTATTTTCATCACGACGATCGCCAAATTTTGTCACAAGCCAAACTGCCTGAACCATCAAAGGGATTGTTGTAATTTTTTTTTTAGATTGCAGGGAATAATGTGTAGTTGTGCCTTTTGGGGGTCTCATATTTTTACTGTGAGTGGTTCTTGTGTAAAAAAATAAAAACTGTGCAAAATTAATAACTTGAAACAATGGATCCTAGTAGCCATGTCTAAATTTAAAAAGAGTCACGAGGTCATCTGTCACTTTTGACAATCTGTCTATGAAATTTAAACGATTATAACTTTGTTTAGAACATTGATATTAAAGAAGTAAATACAGTATCAAGTATATTAGTCTTGAGCAAAGGTGTTACAACTAATTTAAGTTTAAAACATAACGTATTTAATTAATATAAATTTTGACGTTTCCAATGTCAAAAGTCAATGTTGCCAAATGTGTGATGAAGTAACTAAATTTAAACCGAATATTCCTAAACACTCTGCTGTGTTTGATATCAAAAGAAAAAAAACCATAAGGGCTGGTTTTGAAATGACAAAAAAAAAAATGTCACGTCGATCTGCATTTGTTTTGCACAAAAAGTTGTTACAAGTAGGTCGTCCTTGGATTTTAATGAAACGACACAATGTGGATTGGAGTGCACGAATGACAAAAATATTCTACGTCGATTAGAATTTGTTTTTTGCAAAATGTTATCAGAAATATGTGTTTTGTATCGAATGAAATGTCTCGGTGAGGGCTGGTGTACAAAAAAAGAAAATTTTCCTTGTAGATCGGCTTTTGTTTTATGCAAAAAGATAATAGAAGTATGTCGTGTTTGGTATCTAATGAAAGGTTTCGTAGAGGGCTGAAATGCAAAATTGACAAAAATGTTCCATGTCGATCGGCTTTTGTTTTTTTGCAAAAATTTGTCAGAAATATGTCGTGTTCGGTATCGAATGAAAGGTCTTGGCGAGGGCTCGCGTAGAGAATTGACAAAAATGATCTATGTCGATCTGCTTTTGTTTTATGCAAAAAATTCTCAAAAGTATGTCGAGTTTGGTCTCAAATGAAAGGTCTCGTTGAAGGCCAGCGTGCAGAATTTAAAGAAATGTTCCATTTCGATCGGTTTTTGTTTTCTGCAAAAAGTTCTTAAAAGTATGTCGAGTTTGGTCTCAAATGAAACGTCTTGTAGAGGGATAGCGTGCAGAATTGACAAAAATGTTCCATGTCGATCGGCTTTTGTTTTTTGCAAAAAGTTGTCAGAAATATGTCGTGTTTGGTATCGAATGAAAGGTCTTGGCGAGGGCTCGCGTAGAGAATTGACAAAAATGATCTATGTCGATCTGCTTTTGTTTGATGCAAAAAATTCTCAAAAGTATGTCGAGTTTGGTCTCAAATGAAAGGTCTCGTTGAGGGCTAGCGTGTGGAATTGACAGAAATGTTCTATTTCGATCGGCTTTTGTTTTCTGCAAAAAGTTCTTAAAAGTATGTCGAGTTTGGTCTCAAATGAAACGTCTTGTTGAAGGATAGCGTGCAGAATTGACAAAAATGTTCCATGTCGATCGGCTTTTGTTTTTTGCAAAAAGTTGTCAGAAATATGACGTGTTTGGTATCGAATGAAAGGTCTTGGCGATAGCTCGCGTAGAGAATTAACAAAAATGATCTATGTCGATCTGCTTTTGTTTTATGCAAAAAATTCTCAAAAGTATGTCGAGTTTGGTCTCAAATGAAAGGTCTCGTTGAGGGCTAGCGTGTGGAATTGACAGAAATGTTCTATTTCGATCGGCTTTTGTTTTCTGCAAAAAGTTCTTAAAAGTATGTCGAGTTTGGTCTCAAATGAAACGTCTTGTAGAGGGATAGCGTGCAGAATTGACAAAAATGTTCCATGTCGATCGGCTTTTGTTTTTTGCAAAAAGTTGTCAGAAAAATGTCGTGTTTGGTATCGAATGAAAGGTCTTGGCGAGGGCTTGCGTAGAGAATTGACAAAAATGATCTATGTCGATCTGCTTTTGTTTGATGCAAAAAATTCTCAAAAGTATGTCGAGTTTGGTCTCAAATGAAAGGTCTCGTTGAGGGCTAGCGTGTGGAATTGACAGAAATGTTCTATTTCGATCGGCTTTTGTTTTCTGCAAAAAGTTCTTAAAAGTATGTCGAGTTTGGTCTCAAATGAAACGTCTTGTTGAAGGATAGCGTGCAGAATTGACAAAAATGTTCCATGTCGATCGGCTTTTGTTTTTTGCAAAAAGTTGTCAGAAATATGTCGTGTTTGGTATCGAATGAAAGGTCTTGGCGAGGGCTCGCGTAGAGAATTGACAAAAATGATCTATGTCGATCGGCTTTTGTTTTATGCAAAAATTTCTCAAAAGTATGCCGAGTTTGGTCTCAAATGAAACGTCTTGTTGAGGGCTAGCGTGCAGAATTGACAAAAATGTTCCATTCTGATCGACTTTTGTTTTCTGCAAAAAGTTCTCAAAGGTATGTCGAGTTTGGTCTCAAATAAAACGTCTTGTTGAGGGCTAGCGTGCAGAATTGACAAAAATGTGCTATGTCGATCGGTTTTTCTTTTTTGCAAAAAGTTGTCAGAAGTGTATGGTGTTTGGTATCAAATGAAAGGTTTCAATGAGGGCTGGTGTGCAGAATTAACAAAAATTGTCAATGTCGATCGGCTATTGTTGTTTTGCAAAACGTTGTCAGAAGTATAGAGTGTTTGGTATCAAATAAAAAGTCTAAAAATAAAAATAAAAACTGTTCAAAATTAATAACTTGAAACAATGGATCCTAGTAGCCATGTCTAAATTTAAGAAAAGTCACGAGGTCATCCGTCACTTTTGACAATCTGTCTATGAACTTTAAACGATTATAACTTTTTATAGAACATTGATATTAAAGAAGTAAATACAGTATAATGTATCTTGAGCAAAGGTGTTACAATTAATTTAAGTTTGAAACATAACGTATTTAATTAATAAAAATTTTGACGTTTCCAATGTCAAAAGTCAATGTTGCCAAATGTGTGATGAAGTAACTAAATTAAAACCGAATATTCCTAAACTAACTTCAGTGAAGACGGTGGCAGTTGTATTAGGATTGACAATATTAATTTATAAATTTAAGAATTAACTACTACTTTTTAACACAAACAGTGTTGCCAAATTATGAAGTAGGTAACTAAATAAAAATAAAATATTCGTAAATAAAATAAATTGTACACTTTGCTGTGTTTGATATCAAAAGAAAAAAAAACCATATGGGCCGGTTTTGAAATGACAAAAAAAATATGTCACGTCGATCTGCATTTGTTTTGCGTAAAAAGTTGTTACAAGTAGGTCGTCCTTGGATTTTAATGAAACGACACAATGTGGATTGGTGTGCACGAATGACAAAAATATTCTACGTCGATTAGAATTTGTTTTTTGCAAAATGTTATCAGAAATTTGTTGTGTTTTGTATCGAATGAAAAGTCTCGGTGAGGGCTGGTGTACAAAAAAGAAAATTTTCCATGTTGATCGGCTTTTGTTTTATGCAAAAAGTTAATAGACATATGTCGTGTTTGGTATCTAATGAAAGGTCTCAGCGAGGGTTCGCGTAGAAATTTGACAAAAATGATCTATGTCGATCGGCTTTTGTTTTTTGCAAAAAGTTGTATAAAGTATATCATGTTTGGTCTCAAATAAAAGATCTTGTTGAGGGCTCGCGTGCAGAACTGACAAAATCGGTCTATGTTGATCGGCTTTTGTTTTATGCAAAAAGTTAATCGAAGTATGTCGTGTTTGGTATCTAATGAAAGGTCTCATTGAGTGCTGATGTCGAGAATTAACAAAAATGTTTCATGTCGATCGGCTTTTCTTTTTTGCAGAAAGTTGTCAGAAGTATATCGTGTTTGGTATAAAATGAAAGGTCTTGATGAGAGCTGACATGTAAAATTAACAGAAATGGTTCATGTTGACCCGTTTTTGTTTTTTGGAAAAAGCTGTTAGAAATATGTCGTGTTTGGTATCAAATTAAATGTCTTGATGAGGGGTGATGTGCAGAAGTGACAAAAAATTGCCAAGTTGTTCTGCATTTGTTTTTTTACAATTACTTGCCGGAAGTACACCGTATTTGATATTAAATGAAAGCATTCGACAAGACCTGCCTTGCAGAAATAAAATTAGCTTTCAAATGTTAATATTTCACTGACGCCGGAGGCCTAGGGAACGCTCAGCGTAGCTGAGCATTCGCTAGTCTTTTTATATTCTTCTATTTACAGCAGTTATTTAATAAATGGGTATTCATAATATTTGTCTCCAAGTTAATAGACCAATTCGTAACATGCTGATTAATCCAAAATTATTACCGTGCCCAATATCAATGTGAGAATTTCCATGGCCGAAAAAATGAAGAGTGGCCCTGGCCAGTAGATTATATGTACTCCGGATGGCATATGAGGGTCCAATGAATCAAATACAAATCGTGTTGTTTCATTATTCACTCGAAATGGCTTCATAAACGTAAAATTGGGTAATATAAATGCATTACTTGAATCGCGTAAATGGCTATAATTAATTCTAACATTTTTCTTAAGCAGTAAACAATTTTATATAGGAGTACCTATGTAACACAAAATTATTTATAAGTACTTTTTTTGCATATTGCACTCATATTCTTGTATTAAAATGATATTAATAAACCCGTCTAATGCCATTTTCTGTTAATTGCGTTTTAAATTATAATATTAAAAGGATGTTAATTTTTAATTTTATTTAGAAACTTGCATCCTATTTTTTGCTCATTTATCTGATTTTTTCTTTTGTTAAAATTGTAACGGTTTGCGAATATGGAATTGCAAAATAATATTAAAGCTTGTTAAATTTTTAACGGGTTTTAAAATGTAGCGGAACAGGTACAGAATACATTTCAATACCATGGTTTTTTAAAGTTGCAAGTAGACACTTTCAGTGGTATTCTACTGTCACTATTAAATTTAGAGATTGTCTGTAACTGAATTTAGAGGTGATCTCTAAGAAAAACGTATTCTACAGTCATATTTTACCGCTGTTAGCGCTAACATTGTTGTGTTATAGTAGAATAACATCACTTACAAAACTAACAGTCACCTCTAGCTAGAGATCGTCTTTAAGCAATTTTAACAGTGACTGTAGAATACCACTGTTTGTCTTTTACTCTTGCAATTTTGTTTCAATTTAATATAGGCATGGACTTTTTGCATCATTATTCCAGCTTGAAAGAGATGTTTCCAATAATACATATTCTAGATCATTCGAGGGAAACATTACAAAAGAATAGCGCGAACCTAAGCATGGAATAAATACAATTGAAGAAGAAAAAAAAGCTGTCTCATTTGACATACTGACACTGACTAGATGTGCAGTTTTCATAACTACCGTCCAAACCTGTATTGCTTACACTGATGTAGCAGAGGGATGCGCCGATGCTGCTTCACTTCAGTATTCATACCTGAGTGTGATTCATGCGATCGGGCAATTGTAGTACAATAAAATTCAAAATAATTTAGTAAAAACTGTTTGATAGTTTCGCAGTTTCCAATTTTTTTTATGACCTTTCAATAAAACTTAATGAGCTATGGTGCTCGAATGGTTAACTATCCTGGATAAATTAAACGTAGTTTGGGTTCTGAATTTGTTTTCCACTTGGTGATTTTAAGTATCAAGAAGCCCAGAACTATTTGTCTTTTAAGGTTTTTCATTACATATCCGAGTTTTGGTTCTTATTAGTATAAAAAGTTTCTCATAATTATTTTCGCTTTTTGAAGAAGGAAAAAGATTTACCGAATTTAGTAGAAAAAATGTATAAGAATTTTAAAAGAAAGTATAAATTTTAATTTTCAGTGAATTTTTTTTAATTATGTTTCACACTAAGAAAAATCAAGTTTTAGAATTAAAAATAACACTGCGTTTTAAAACCTTTTAAACATTCCATATATCTACAATATGTAATTATATAGGTACATTTTCATTTATGAAAAATTAGGATTTTAAAAAGAGTTTGAATTGAATATACTTCTATTTAATTTTTGTGTAAAAAAGTATTACATATTTATTATATCTTGAATTAATATACAAAAGAGTAAAACACACGTCGTCTAAATTCAAATAGTTTCTTTTTCTCGTTTCTTGGGTATTGTAAGTATATCGATTTTTGCGAATGTTCACGAATTGAGGTTTTAATGATTTATTTCTGTTTGTCTTTTCTCAGTAGTACTTTCATTGTGTTATTAATTTTAACGAAATTCTAGAATATAAATGAATGACTTGCTTAACTTGTAGTAAAATGGGAAAAAATAATTATTTTTGTTATATTTAACTTTTTTGGGAATATTTTATAATAAAATAATATTACCAAAAGTTATCAAACTTTATTTCATTTTTAATTATAATTTTGTGATTTTTATATTTTATGTATATGTATAATAAAGGTGTTATAGTATCTAAACAATATATTATTAAATCATTACATTGCGTTAATAACTTAGTACTTATAAATGTTTTAGGTTATAAAACTTGTTTTAAATGTATACTATTTTTGTACTAGCATGTTTACAAATTCTGTTAAAGCAGTTAATTCAATTACTAAGTCAAGTGATATTTGTTTTAGTAACTTTTATTTCACATTTTTTATTATATTAGGAAATTTGTTCTTGATATTTTTTATTCGAATATTTTACGTAGTAAAGTATACAACTTTCAGAACCATAAGACTCAACAAATAATTTTTCTATTGAAAAATTCATGAATTAAAGACTTTCCAATATCTAGTACGAGAGTTGGTAGAGCTTACTGCTAGATATATCAGCGTCCATGAATGCTTTAACAATTTCTTTGTTTATTATAAAATAATTGTTGAGTTACTTGATCATTAGTAGGAATTAGTTAAATTTCTATTCTAGTAAATAATATTGTTGTGTTAAACAATAGTAGTTACGGTTGAAGTTACACAGTAGTGGTAAATTCGATTTGTAGCTTGCTGAGTATTGCGATTCGTGTTTGTCTTAGACGAGCCTATTAGGCTTTGAACAAGATATTTTTTGTTTGGAATAAGCTTAACAAGTAACAAAACAAGAAGATTCCATTACCTGGCTAAGACAATAAGCCTGAGCACTATCCGGCGGTTACAAGTTGGCTGAATTATTGACTGCTGCTAACAATCCCCGCAAGCAAACATTCGCGTTAATACAATTGTTTCGTCAAAGTTAATTATTAAACAAATACCTGAAGAGCGGGGCGCGGGCGATTTAATTCTCCGCGACGCTCGTATCAGATTGTTGCGGTTTGCGAGCGAGTCTGGAATGTGTGATTGCGCCGAAAACACTTTATTGTTACGATTTGATGCATGAAATTTCATTTGCCCTCAGGTTCAAGCTCTGCACAAACCTCGACACTTTGTAACGCGCAACCGAATCATAAAACTAACATTCGGAAAATTCTGCAAACAGAAATATGTCAGCGGTTTCATCTAAATAAAAGAGTTTTGTTTTCACATCACAGAAACATTGCAAATAACATTTTATGGAACGAATTATATTTAATCTGGATTTTGTTAGTCTTTCTTTTTATTATCCGTCAATATATTGAAATCTTTTTTGCAATTTCGTATTTTTCCTTTACGATTGTACATATTGAAATATGATTTATACGCAATATAAAAGACAGTTTAGGTTAGTAAGTAACATTATTAATATACTCGTAAATCAAATTTATTTAAAAAAAAAACTAAAGCGTGAAACATAAAAAATAGTAGGGATTTCTAACATACATTTTGTGACGTCATCTCAGCCTATGATAAAGAAACTATAGTTGTATGAAGAGATATTTTAAATTGACTTATTCAGAGTTTACATCCTTTTTCGAGAGAATTTTGTAATTTGATATTACCCTGAAGAAGGCAACAGTTTATTTATTTATTTTATTTGTTTATTTATTTATATAAGTACACTACTCAACATGTAAGATCCAATAACAGGGTAGGAACAAAGATTAAATATTTACAATTATTCTAATATAAATCTTAATACTAAGGCACAGTTCAAACAATTTCATTAGAGATAGATATGTTGTTACAAAATTTTGCATGTGAAACAGAAAATACATTAACATCAGGTAGAAATAAATTCTTTAGTTTGTTATACATAATACACATATCAATAACAAGGATTTCGGCAGGATTTTATTTAGGACCATGCACACAAACGGACAGACATCATCGTAAAAATATTAGCATCGTGTTCGAAAGACTTCAAAACGTATTTATCCATTAGAAACTCACTATCCGATATTTAGCATGATTCTAATACCTCTCTTACTGAGTGGAGAGATGTAAAAAGGAGGAAAAGGAGAGGACCGAGATTTGAACCTTGTAGAACACCGGAGGAAATAGTATAAGAGGAAGAGTGTGATCAAAACAATGTACATAAATAGAATGATTAGAGTGATACTACAATAACAGAGCAATTAATGGTGGAGAAAAGGAAAAGGATTTTAATTTATAAATAATAATATTAGGATCAATATGATCGAAAGCTTTTGAAAAATCGTAATATATTGTATCTACCAGTAATAGTGGTTTAAACTAAATTAATTAAAAGAAGAATTAAACTAAAGAAGTTTTATTTACTTAAAGTAATTTATATATCTTGCTGTTAAAGTATTTTGATCTACCCTTGCGGTGAAAGTGCTACTTGATCCATTATTTAAAGTTAAAGAACACATTAACATCTGCTATAGAAAAAAATATTTTTATTTAATGATTTATTATTTGCTATTTCCATTCCGATAAAACACACAAAACTCAGGATAAATTATCAATTGACTTTGCGGATGAAAAGTGTTTGCGGTTCCTGTTGTTTCCAAAGAAAAAATAGCTAGTGATATATTTTTCGGCTAATTAGTACAACGAAAATTGCTGTTTGTTTTCAGTATTTACATACTCAATGTGTTATAAAGTAACATATTAATTTTAAAGATTTTTTAAGGCCCATTCCGTATAATCATCTAAATAATAACTACAATTTCGATAATAGCATTGACTTCGCGCAATGTAAATCGGGCTTGCTAAATAAATAAAGAACGGAATATAGTGGGAAAGAATTTTCAAGACTGTTATTTATATAAATCCACCTCTTCCATATTTCCCATATTATCATAAACAAAAACGTATTGTATCTGGAATGTATTCTTGCGATGAGAACATATTTTTTCGAGCGTAGCTCGTGTACTTATTCCTAGTGAATATTTCATGAATTTATATTGAACATTGATGTTTGAGAACGAAATAAAACGCTGGTTCATGCAGATGTTCGCGAGCATCTTGGGAGGCTGTGCTCGTTCATCTTCAAAACAAAACGATACGATAGTTCTGGAAAGGAAGCAGCAATGACAAAGAATTAAAGGACTGTTGAGGTTTGCTGAATTTTTAATAGCGCCGACAACATTTCGGAACACGTGTCGCATGAAATTTTTATTCGCGATCTTCGTTATTGCTTATTGTCCTGAAAAAGAAAAGCGCACGCGCGAAAACAAAATAATTGGGTGAGATTTGGGGAAAACTAATTTTTCCTCATAAATTAAATAGTTTAAAATTGTATAGATATACCAAGAGTAGATTTAAAAAATTTAATAGTAATTTTGGAGTTGATTAAACTGGAGTGTTCTATCTATTACATTCAAACTTAACAATTTGTCGGTATACTATAAATTAATATAAATATAATCGATCCGCAATAAAATATTATTTTTCGTAAAAATCGTTATTAATATTTAATATTTACTTGTTTTAATGGGCGTTATCACTCATTTTGAAGTAAATCTAATGTAATTATATCAAAATTTCCTCCGTAAAATTCAGGCATTGTAATATTTACTACTAGTGAGAGGTGCTCACTTTTTGTGCAGTACAGTAATTCTTCATCTAATGTTATTAGCTTGTAATGTGTGCTATTATGTAAAGTTTGCCTATACGATCGAGAGCGAGTATTGTAAATCATTCGAATAAGTAAAAACAACGAATGCGAGTAGAATATTATACTTCATCCACAAATATAACATGAAAAATATATATTTATTATAACCAAATATGTCATCACATTTTGACATGGTAATTATTTCTAGTGTTATTGAGCTGCAGTTTAAGTATGAAAAATGACAAAACTAAAGTAATTTTGTTTTTATTCTTCTCACAGGTAAGATTTGAATTTGATATAATGATAGTAATATTATTCATTATAAAGTAAATGTAACTAATTTTTAATATTTATTAGAGAGCTACAAAATCGCTTTCTCTGAAGTATAATTATTATTATTTCAATTTCAAGGCAGCATCTTTTATCGGGTGTCTTTTTAATTAAGATCTTAAAAATTGTATATAATGTTATTTTTTTATTAAAAAAATGGCTTTTTAATACTTTGGGCGCCTCCCCTAAAAAAATGTCGGACCGGCCTGCGTCCACCCAAATAAAAACGGCTGGCGAAGTCATTGGTTCTAATGTAAATAGTTTAAAATCAACTTCCATAAAAACACTGGAATGTTTACTATTTGAGAGGTGGGTGCTCACTCACAGTGAAGTACTCTTAATCTTACCCTAAAGTAATTAAATTAAAATCACCCTCCGTAAAAACCAACCACTGAAATGTTAATACCTGTGTTTGATGTGCTCATTCGTTGTAAAATAGTTACTTTAATTATTACCCTAATGTAATTACACTTAAAATAATGTTACGTAAAAATCATACACCATAATGGTTACTAGCTGTGTTTCGGATGTCCACTTATTCTTGTTTTATCGTAATTAGATCTAAATTACTTTCCGAAAAAATGCAGTCGCTGTAATGTTTCTACCTGAGAGATGGGTGTTCATTCGTGTGAAGTACTCTAATTCTTGCCCTAATTAGATCAAAATAACCCTTCGTAAAATTCAGTCACCATTACTGTCTCAATTAAAAGGATTTCCGGTGTCTATTGGTTTACGGTAAAATACATGCTAAGCATTTTTCTTTTTATTTAAAAACCAGCAAACAAATTAATATGCAATAAATTCAGATGAATTTTGCAAAGTTAGATGCATCCGTCTATATCTCATATATTTTAAAATTTGTAATAGGATCGCGAAAAAAAAGACTAATTATCAGACATATATGTACTCCTTTATTTTATTGTTTAACAGCTATCTAAAGTATTTTTCCTGTTGAATAAAGAACTGCAATTCAGTATTCTTAATCAGAAAATTATTTGAATTAACAGTTCTTCTTAGAAAAGCATTGTAGCATACAAATTTCGGATATTTTTCTCGTGTTTAATTTGTAGTTAATATTCTCCCACTCCTAACTTTCCTATTCCTCTCGATAGTTCGGTTGACCGCGCCTACGGTTTGAGATGAAATATTTACAAGGCAATACGATTTATCTTTTCTTTAAATTAAAAAATTAAACTAATATGTATTATATGATGAATGAGTAAAACATTCTTTGCTTGAATTTATGTATTACGTAATTAGTTTGGTTTTTATTCTTTGAGTTCCTAACAAGGGGGTATCGGGGGTGACTCAAATAACCATTGGTCTCATTAAATGAAATTGATTGTATATATTATTTTTAAAAGGAAGAGTAACGTATAAGCCCGAATCGACTATCTTTAGTTACCTGTGAGGTAAAAGATAACAGGAACAAAAAAGTATCTTTAAGTATATAAAATCAAAAGGAAAACATATTTTATTATTGTGACTAATTTGAGCGTTTGACCTATATAATGGGATTGGGCGTGTAGAATAATAAGGCATTGTCAAATACAGATCCGCTGAATATTTAACTTTCTCGCGAATGAATATCGAATTGAATCGAAAATGGGACATTTCAATCCATGGCGAATGCATCCGAAGGTTTAATGGCATAATTGGCAGTGTAGCGAAATGTTTCAGTATCGACATTCGGAAATTTTACTTTGTATTTAAATTTACTTGCTCGGTTCAAGGGAAATCTTTCGCAGCTATTAAAAGCGTTTTACGGTTCTTTTTATTGTTCAAAGCGTCTCTGTTGGGGAAACAATACGAAAATACTTTTTAAAAGTATACGTCCTATTAACACAATAACTTGTTCAACTTTAATATTCGACTTATTGTTATTTTCACATTGCTGATATTTTATGGCGAAAGTTTTACACTAACTAGGGCAATGAGCTGGCAGTAAATGCACACAAAATTAAGTGACACCATTTTCAGTCTGAAAAATATGAAATTTTTGCGCAGTAAGTGAAATAAATTGTAAAATAGAACATTAACAAAATTTATGTTCGACATAAAATTAATAAAGTAAATTGGTGCGTGTAACAAATTTATACATTTTTTACAATCAAGAAATCTTATTTTTTACCATTAGTATATGCATTTCATTTTATGAAAATGAGTGATTATAAGATATTTATGTCTGAATTGAGACCACATAAAGTTTAAATTCTTATGTTATCTGTAAATTTAGGATCATGTAGACGAGTACACGAAACAGATTTTTATAAAATATCATATTGAAGTTTCTGATATCAATGGCACTATTGTATCAACTTTTAGTAAAAATTGGTCCACTGAAAATAAAGTTTGTTTGGGTCAATTTTAAATTGATTGCGAATGTTTAAAAAAATATGTATATATTTGGAGATATATAATTATAGATAAGTAAAAAACAAATAGTAATTTTTAATAGTATTTTTTTATGTGATGATTGTTTATTCTATGAGGACGATATTGTATATTTAATCAATTTTAATTGAAATTTGAAATATATAATATAATTATAATTTTACTTCTATATATTTATATTTTAAATGGTAAAGAATGGGAAGAATTTAAAAGACAAGAAAACCATAATCTGGAGAAAACAGAAGAACAAATAGCACAAACTATTAAAGAGCCCAGCACATCTACGAAAAGAAAGTTATCCGAAGAGAATGGAAAAAGAGAAATGGATTTAGAGGAATACTCAGATGCAACGAATAAAATAACAAACTATAAAAAGAAAGGCAAGCAAGAAAAATGGTCAACACCGAACACCATACAAAACTACATGAGAATAAGAGCAAATTCTGAAAGCGGTCTAAATGAAACTCCAAATAAGAGTAATACTCATCCAAAAAAGGATAATAAAACCATAAACTATAATATATAGCAATTACTAGAAATAGGGAAAAATATGAGAACGTATGCTATGGAAAAGGAACTCTGCAAAAATATAACAAAAAATATAACACAAGAAAACATAAAGCAAGTGCTAACACTCAACGGACAGAAGGCAATGGCAAACCACTGTCCTAAAATGCTCAGGCCAATCAAGGACTCCTGTATATATGATAATAAAAAATTAGACATCCAGAAGCGTAGTCAAGAAAAAAATAAAAATAGTTCGGATAGTAATAAAGTAAAGGATATTCAAAGTAAAAAACCATATTGGAGACTAGGAACTTGGAACGTAAAAACATTATACCAGAAGGGAAAACTAAATAACGTACTGCAAGAAATGAAAAGATTAAACATAAAAATTATGGGACTTAGCCCGGGTTGCACAAAGATTTTACAATTTTGATTAATGATTAATTTTTTGACAGCAATGTATTTTTAATACGTGGCCATGGTAACAACGTCAAATTAATCAGTGATTTTTTTGATTAGAGCCTGATTAGCCTTTCTGCAACCGGGCATAAGTGAAGTAAGATGGATAAACAGTGGTAGAATAACATCAGAGGGAGGTACTGTTATCTACTCAGGTGGAGCCCAACATTTCAGAGGGGTAGCAATAATAATAGATAATGAACTGGAAAATTTCATACAGGGATACTACCCCGTATCTGAGAGAATAATAATGGTGAAACTCAAGATCAATACAGTCAACATTAATATAATACAAGTATATGCTCCAACAGCTGACCAAATTGAAGAAGTAGTGGATAAATTTTACAATGATCTGGATAAAGCAAGAAATATTTGTAAAAATGAAGAGGTTACGTTCATAATTGGGGACATCAATAGTAAAGTAGGCAAAGGACAAGTCAACGATATAGTCGGTAAGCACGGTCTAGGGGAAAGAAATGAAAGAGGTTTCAAATGGTTAGAGTGGTGCATGATAAACAAACAAGTTATAATGAATACATGGTTTCGACAACATCCCAGACGACTGTACACCTGGAAAAGTCCTAATGGACGTGTAAAGAATCAAATTGATTATATCACAGTGAACTCAAGGTACAGAAATTCAATTAAAAATGTGAAAACATACCCTGGTGCCGACTGTTACACCGATCACATACCAGTAGTTGCAAACGTCTGCATAAAATTGAAATTACCAGCCAAAAAGACACAGAAAGTTAAATTGGATCTTACACCTATAGTAACAAATGAAGAAATAAATATAAAATTCAAAACAGAAGTAGAGCAAAGATGTAAAGAGATCGACAAAGAAGAAAACGTTAATAAAAAATGGTTAAAAATAAAAGAAACAATATTAAATACAACTAACAAATATGCAACTACAGGGGAAGATAATAAAAAGAAAGAATGGATGACGGAAGAAATTCTAAAATTAATGGAAGAGAGAAGAATGAAAAAGAATTCGACGGACTATAAAGAATTACATAAAAAAATTAAAAGAATGTGCAAACTAGCAAAAGAGAAATGGTACGATGAACAATGTAATGAAATCGAATTACTATACAACCAGAATTCCTCTAGTCTATATAAGAAAATCGAAGATCTATGCCGCACCAAGAAATACTTGAAAACTGAACATATAAAGGACAAATATGGTAACATCTTACTAGAAAAGGAAGAAATATTAAAACGATGGTCAGAATATATAGAGGAATTATACGAAGATGAAAATAGGAAAAAATATAAGTTAAAAAATAAAAACACATGGGAAGGAGGAGAAATATTAAAAGAAGAAATTGAAAAGGCATTGAAATCCACTGGAAAAAATAAAGCAGCGGGCCCAGATAAAATTACAGCTGACATGCTTCAAGCATTGGGTGATGTTGGTATAAACCTCATCTTATCACTCGCAAACCAGATCTACGAAACGGGTGAAATTCCAAAAGAGTTAACTAAGTCAACAGTAATTACACTTCCCAAAAAAGTAAAGGCTACAGATTGTGATCAACACAGAACAATTAGTCTCATGAGCCACACCTTAAAAATAATATTAAGAGTTATTTTAGAAAGATTGAAAAAGAGATTATCAAGTGAAATATCCCCAAATCAATTCGGCTTCGTATCAGGTAAAGGAACTAGAAACGCACTCTTCCTAATAAGAAACATCATTGAAAGAAATATCGAAATTGATCAAGACATGTTCATATGTTTTGTAGATTATAGTAAAGCATTTGACATGGTTGGCCATCAAAAATTAATATCTATTCTTGAATCCATGGAAATAGACAACAAAAGTATTAGAATTCTGAAAAATGTATATTGGCTACAATCTTCAGCAGTTAAACTAGACGGTAAACTATCGGAATATAAAAATATTAAAAAAGGAGTCAGACAGGGATGTGTTCTATCTCCGATTCTTTTCAATCTATACAGCGAACAAATTTTTAAAGAAATAGAAAATATTAATGGTATAAGATATGCAGACGACACTATTTTACTAGTAAATAACTTGAAGGATCTACAAGTACTTGTAACAGCAGTTGCAGAAATTAGCGGTAAATGGGGGCTAAAATTAAACAATCAAAAAACCGTATTTATGCACATAACAAAAAACCCAGTAAATAATAATAAGTTAATAATAAAAAATTCTGAAATAAAAGAAGTAAACCAATATAAATATTTGGGTAGCATTATTACTGCTAATGGTAAGTGTGATACAGACATTAAAACGCGAATAATTTTAGCTAAAACAATGTTCAATAAAATGAAAAGTGTATTAACCAATAATAATATTAATAATAAAGTAAAAGTGAGAATAATACAATGTTACATGTGGAGCGTTCTTTTATATGGCTCAGAAAGTTGGACACTTACAAAAAGTTTAATAGACAAGTTACGCGCGGTAGAAATGTGGTTTTTTAGAAAAACATTAAAAGTGTCTTGGACTAGCAAAACCAGTAATGAAAACATTTTAAAAACTATGAAAACTAAAAGGCAGTTAATTTCAAAAATTAGAAAGCAACGGTTAACTTTCCTTGGACATTTGATTAGAGACAATAGTGTTGAATGGGAGCTTTGCTGCGGGAAAATACCAGGAAAAAGAAAAAGAGGAAGGAAACCTATATCCCTCCTCTCAAATCTTCAAAATGAGATGGGGTTTTCAAGCTTTGAGGAAATGACAAGAACAGCTGAAGACCGCATGCTCTGGAGATCCTTGATCGCCGACGTCTGCACCAGACATGGCACCTAGATGATGATGATATTTATATTTTAATTAAATTATGTAGGAGTTGAATATTTGGGTATATTTTTTTATATTATATTATTTTAAGTCCTTTTAACTAAAGACCTTGCACCATTTTTGATACAATTTAAATTGGCTAGTGTCAAACAATCGAAAATGTGTTGAAAAAACAGGACTCATTCTATTTTTCTTACAATCTGTTAGCCAATTTGACTGACCATGCACATATGTATATGAATTTTGTGATCCCACGCGTTTTTAACGTTTATTTGTTTTTATTGTATGTAGTATGATTATAGAAAATTTAGTGTTACTACTTGTAAAGTCGTGACGGGGTCCTACAGCGAGTACCCTTTCACAGCAACCAGCACGCATACCAGACCGGTAAATCTACCGAAACGGCCCTTCACTACTTGGTAAAAAGAGTGGAGACGGTGCTCACGGATAGAGAACTGGCTCTGGGCACGTTTCTGGACATCGAAGGTGCTTTTGATAACACCTCTTCTGAATCCATTTGCGCAGCAGCTGCGGCTAGAGGTATTGCACCCACACTAGTGGAATGGATACGCTCCATGCTCACGCGACGCAAAGCAACAACCACCCTGAGAGACATCAGAGTCGACATTGACGTCAATAGAGGCTGCCCACAAGGAGGAGTATTATCTCCTCTGCTATGGTGCCTAGTAATTGACAGTCTTATAACAGCTCTTAATGAGCTAGGATTTTATACACAAGGATACGCTGATGACTTAGCTATTCTAGTTGTTGGTAAGTTTTCAAACACTATATATGAGCTCACCCAGCGGGCTCTAAATGTTGTAGAGAACTGGTGCCGACAGAATGGGTTATCAGTCAATCCCACGAAGACTGAGCTAGTTCTGTTCACAAACAAGAGGAATACTGGTATTCCAAACCTCATCCTCTTCGGTCAACCGCTACAACTCTCACAGTCAGTGAAGTATCTAGGTGTCACCCTAAACTCTAAACTGACATGGAAAGAGCATGTAGAAGCAGTTGTGAGGAAGTCATGCGCAATTTGGTGGTCGTGCAGACGAACCTTAGGTAAGACATGGGGAATAAAACCATATATAGCTTTTTGGCTGTACTGTGCGTTGGTTAGACCTGTAGTTACTTACTCGGCTGTGGTTTGGTGGCCCAGAACGTCCGTTTCTACAGTTAGGGCTTCACTGAATCACATCCAAAGAATAGCTTGTCTAGGTATTACCGGGGCAATGAGAACAACGCCAACGGCAGCAATGGAGGCCTTGCTAAATCTTCCACCACTTCATCTCAGTGTGCAAAGAGAAGCTATGGCTGCTGCATTGAGATTAAAACACACTAACCAGTGGATCACCAGGAACAACACAGAGGGACATAGCAAGATTCTGTCCACTTTGACAGAATCTTCTCTCATTCTCAAATCTGAGAGTGATTACATGTCCCCAGTGTACATCTTTGACAAACATTACTCCATATTACCTTTTTCTAGGGAATCTTGGGGAAATAACGCCCAAGCTCTATTTCAACCACAGGGACTAGTATGGTTTACCGACGGGTCTCTAACCGAAAAAGGAGCTGGTGCAGGTGTCTACGGAGAATCACCTAGAGCAAGGATGTCCTTCTCACTAGGTCTAAATTCTTCTGTTTTTCAGGCGGAGATCTTTGCAATTCTGATTTGTTGTCAAGAAAATATGAAAAGGGCTTACCGTGGTAGGCACATATATATCTGCTCGGACAGTCAAGCGGCTCTCAAGGCTCTCGACAACGTTAGAGTAGACTCAAAGTTAGTCTTTGAGTGTAGAAAAACACTGGACGAGCTCGCTAAGGATAACTTCGTTAAGCTTATGTGGGTACCAGGTCACCAAGGCATTGAGGGGAATGAAGAAGCTGACTCTCTGGTTCGTGAGGGCTCAGACAGGGCACTCATTGGACCAGAACCAGCATTCGGACTCCCCAGAAGCACAGCAAAGCGAGCGATCAGGGATTGGGTGACACGTGAACACCAAATGTACTGGTCAACTCGTCAAGGCTTGAGACAGTCAAAGCTCTTTATTCCAGGACCATCTCCTGAGAAAGCTAAGTATCTTCTTAGCCTTAATAGAAGAAAACTTAGTATTTGCGTGGGTTTGTTTACAGGACATCTCCTCAGAAATCATCTGAAAACGATCGGAGTAGTAGACGACGAGTCGTGCAGAAGATGTAGCTTAGTTGCAGAAACAACGGAACATGTGCTCTGTGAATGTGTGGCTCTGGCGGGCACCAGATACAGACACCTAGAGGCTCTATTCCTAGAGCCTTGCGACATCCAGGGCATCCCTGGCAGTAGGCTAGCTAGCTTCATTGAAGCAGCGGGACTCTGTTAGGACTCTGTGTACACTCGGGTAGCACAATGGGCCTTCAGGCCTAAGTGCATGCGGCTTCCTTGAGGCCCCCCGATTACAACAACAACAACAACAACAACAACTTGTAAAGTTGTAAGTATTGCAAACTTTAAATGTAAATTAATTTATGGTTAATTTTGCTTGTCACATTGACATATTCAAGGAAAGTGCGGAGAATCAGAGCTAATATATTGTACAAGAAAATGCTTTGTTAAAGTCTATTAATTTTTGTTATAAGATATAGTACCATTTTTTGTATAATTTATTATCCTATATATAGGCTAGTCTAAAATGACCTTAAGAGCTTATATAATTTTATTCTAGGGATTGGGATGAAAATGTTTGTTTTGAATAAATATTTTTTCATGTATAAATTGGGTCACGATTTTTTTTTAATGTGTGTTACTATTGAATTTATATTTTAATGTCAATATTTAATTATTTCGTTCATACTAATTTATTTATTTATGTTTACTGTAGTTTTCTTTGTAGAATATGTACAATATTACCATTGCATCGAAGCGTTTATTTACTAAAGAACTTAAACCAATATTTGTTCGTTTAAAAGCATCGTGAACTAATTATTCCTTCTGGTACGACAAACGTTTATTATTATGGGTTTGTGGTGATTGTGCAATAACTTCTCACCAATTGACCTCATCCCAAGAAACTATGTTTACTTCCTGATTCTAGGACCATATATTTTAATAACCATTAAACATTGTTAGATGCAAATAATAACCCGTGAAATATAAAATTCACTCTTTGGAACTAATTTAAAATTTAATTTTATGTAGAATTTAATTGTCAGTAAAAATTTAGGGAATAAAGTTTTAACTGCATTTTAATATGAGTTTCATTACATACTTCGATATGGTATATGCTTTAAAATTATATTAAAATGTCACTGATATATTATATTGGGTTGTGTAAATTTTATTGTAATTACGAGTATATTAAAATCGGAAAATACCGAAACGGAAAGTGAAATTTTATATTTTTATTTCCGAAAAAAAAATTATTAGAAACTAGACTACAACAAATTAGTAAATGATTCTAAAAATAATAGTTATTTATGCAACAATTGTGTAAAGTAGTAGTCTTTTAGTTAGGTTTTGTTTCTATTTTTTAGTAATGTACAGTGTTTTTGCCTTTCTTTAATTAACCATCTATAAACAATCTTCAAATCATTTTATCATTATCAGTTTTAAGTAAAGGTTATTTAATAGTATATGTCGGCTGTATGGATTGTTGACTTTAGTTTGTAAAGTCAGCGCCTATGCATTGTTGATTTTAGTTTGTGAAGTCAGCAGTTCTTCGGACAGCTAGGGACGCACACACTGAAGTTTTTGGACGAAGGGACTTCCCCGTGTTTGAGTGAAACAAGCCAGTTAGACAAAGGAGTTGAGGAGACTTGCAGAAGATAGTTCCAAGTGAAAATTACGCTTGGATCGCTAGTTCTTGTTAGTTACGAAATATTAGTTTTTCTTTTTTTTTAATTAGTGTTAATAGTGACTTTCAATATTATTGTATGTAATTTGTATTGATAAGGGACATCAATGCTCGACTGGATGAATGATAAGGAAGAATTTCTTGGAGAATTCAGTCAATTTATTGAAATACAATTCACATCAACGTTTTGACTTCAAATAAGTCTTCTTCAGGGTGCTAGTCAAACATACAATGAAACACATTAAAAAAGAAAAATTTTTACATACAATCAGGTGAGATGAGTCGAGCATGGATGTCTCTTATTAATTCCTACGGAGTAAATATTTGCAGAAACATGGATGTGATTTTACAAACATATGACACACAAACCTCATCTTCCATCAAGCACATTTTACAGACGAACAGAAAATTCGTCGCGGCCAACAATAATGTAAGTCTCACCTGATTGTATGTAAAATTTGTTCTTTGTTAATGTGTTTCATTGTATGTTTGACTAGCACCCTGAAGAAGGCTTATTTGAAGTCGAAACGTTGGAGTGAATTTTAATATATTGACTGAATTCTTCAAGAACTTCATTCTTGTTATTTGTATTGTTTTAAAATAATTATTTTACAGCAATAGCTTCTTCTAACGTCCATCTGCTCGAGTCAAATCCTGCAGCTCCGACATATATTATTCAATGAGCATGTGTGCTATTATTCATGAGAATGAAGTTTGCCGACCCAAGCGACAACGAGTGTTGTAAATCATTTGAATGAGTAATAGCTTATACAAACAAATGGAATACTTATATACTTTATACAAAACTACATCATGAAAAATATATTTTTATTATGACCAAATATGTCATCATACTTTGACAAATAAATAAGAATAGCTCGCCTTCACTGTTTTACAGCATACTTAATGCAAGGAAATTATTTCTACTGTTATTTAGTTTCAGTTTAAGCTTAAAAAGAAAAGAAAAGTATGAAAAATGACAAAACTAGTGTAACTTTGGCTTTTTATTTACTTAAAAATATTTTGATCTTAATTGGTTTTTACTCTTTTGACAGTTAAGATTTAAATTTGACACAACGAATGAATAATATTATTCCATCGAAATGTCAACATTATTTAATTAGCAACGGTAACGAAGGTCACTAAATGATAAAAAAACGATTGAATTGTAAGTATATTATTTGACAGTTGTGGATAAAAATTATTAAAGAAAAATTGCAAAGTCACGAAACTTGCAATAACCTACCAGTATAATCATTTTCAACTGTTACTCAACTGGAAACTTCTTGTACGTCAGTTGGTTGTTAACATGCATGTATATGTGTGTGTGTTTTATCAATTTTTGACGAAAGATTTCTGCAATAGTTATTTGTATATTAAGGGCATAACCAGAAGTTTATAGCACGAGGGAATATATACATAGGTATAATTCCATGCTGTGGTTTCTCTGTAGATAGTTGGCATTGTTAGATTGCTTGTTGATTTCTAAATATTCAAAAAATGTATATGAAAAGGAATTTGAAATGTTCTGTGAATGCTAAATACTTACTTAATCAAAATTAAAATTGATTGTATTGTTTTACATTTATTCATTAACCATAATATTAATTTGTTTGGGAACTATAGCTTCAAATCTTTATACGCTCTTGAGCGATAGAAGCTAAATTACGCCCGTATTTGAGGGTGTATAAACAAGTTTATGACTCCAGAATGAAATTAAATAATTTAAATGTTTTATTTGATTATATTTTAATACTATTTATGTATGTCTGCTTACCTAAGTTGAATGTATATTTTTTTATTTGATTGTATGTTTTTGTGTGTTATTATAGTGAGGACTCATTTACGGTCGAAACGTTGATGTATTAATGGATTTAATTAAATGTCTGCAGCACCAAAAGTAGTTTATTTTTATGGATTATACGATTACTAATATATTACGTTATAGAATATAAAACCTAAGAAGAAATAATAATAAAAAAATTAAGTCATGAAAAATTATATTTTTCACAGACGAACATTTTGCCTTACAATTTTTTTTGATGTTATAGATTTAAAATTTTCAAACAGAATTGAAATAATCCGTCGTCTGTAACATATACAAATCTACACTTCTACTTTCTAGGTTGCTGCTTACAATAGTAATCGATTTGTTTTTAAAGAAATATCATTGTATAGTAAAAGCTTCTTTTGTAAAACTTTAAGCGTAAAATATAAACATATGTGCAGCATAACATATGACAAAGATAATTTATTTTTAAAAATATAAAGTTGTAACAAACGAAAGAATATTTTTAGTCACGTCTTTGTATTTTGTTGTAGCCACCAGTGCTTTACCCTTGTAGTGTTTGTAGTGATTCTTATACAGTCCGAGTCCCGATCTGCCTGAGAAAACTCTTTTAGAAATTTAAATTTCGCTGTCTGTGTGCACTTTGAAAATGAGACAATTTACTTCTAGAACATGTTGCAATCCCAGCAAAATCACTATAGAAAAACATAGAAAAGCTCTTCTGTGAAAGAGATTACTGTAAATGTAATTATTAGTTTCATTAAACGAACTCAAATAAAAAACGAAAAGTTAATTGATGTGTGTGATTATTATGCATTTAAAGGGGTGTTCATTTTGTTATCACCAATTTAAATTGTAAGCTAATATCCGTTTCAATAAAATATGCACTCTAAAACAAATAATTAATAAATTCAATTTCCTTCGTACGACATTAATTACCGATTTCAATCGTTTTAATTAAAATTTAATTTATTCTAAAATTATTTCTATATTAACTGTTCAATGTCATTCCTACAATTAAGTTATCTAATTAGATTCCTAAATATATTTTTTATGAAATATACAGTAGAATTTTGTATAATAATGTACGGCTCAATAACGTTTTGAAAGAGAGATATAATAATAAATTATAAATGAAAAAAATTCAAGAAATAAAAATCATTAATTACTTATAAGATTTTTGTGTGTAAATATTTCGAGTAGGTACAAAATTGGATATTAAAATTCATTTCAATCAATTTTGGGGTACCGTCTTAATAGTTTCGTAGCACATAATTAAAATTTAATTATAATATGTATTTTTTATATCTTTGATAAAAATTAATGACTTATTTAAAAACAAATATATAATCACGCTATTTAAAATTGAAAATGGTAAAATTCAATAGGTAGGTACTATAAATAGTAAGTTTGATTGAAAATAATATTTATTTTATTTTATTATGAATAAATTATAATAATAAAAGTTATCATCTTGCTTTATTTTTGTTAAAACCCAAGTTACGGACAATAATTTTGTGAAAAACGTAATAAGGTATTTCCAGAAAACAATTACTAATGAAATTTACATAATAATTTAATTTACGGACTCTAGAAAGTATAATGAAACAAAAATTATTATTAATTGCTCGACATTTATAAATAAATATTTACATTTTAAAAAGTGAGCATTTTACTGATATGTAGGTATCAGCTACTAAACGGTTTGTCATATTTTAATGTTCACTAGTAAATATCTCAGTTTCTATTTCTCTTTTTCTTCTTTCTCTACTTGTTAAATATTTTTTACAAAATAAGACAAACCATGTAATATTTTTATTCATGACTTCTTTCTTCGCTAAATATTACACATTTTTTTACTGCACTTCATTTCATTTGCCTTACTGTACTATGCAAAATTATTTTAATTGTTCTAAAACTTGCAAAGAAAGTGATATTGATATTGTTTTTATATACTTCGTACATATTTCTGAGGAATATATTTTGACACTTGTCAATTTCATTTTATTAACAAGAAATCTAATGTTTTCTAGAAAAATTAAAACACAAATAAATTATTATTATTAACGTTTTGGTTAAAAGTAGGTAAACTGCCCTTTTGAAAATGGCAATTGGAACCAATAATAGAGGTGCATAGCTAGATGTTATAGCAATTGCATAAATTTCAACGTTTTACGGTAAATCGTTTTTGAGTTATGCGAAAATTTTTAAAAAAATCGAATGCGAGTTACTTATGTACGTACGGATAGACGTCACGCTGAAACTATTCAAAATGGATTCAGGGGTAGTCAAAATGGATACTTCTGTTGAAACCTGAAAATTGAAATTTCGTGTGATACAATATTTCCTTTACTTTGTATAGGGAAGTAAAAAAAAACGAAAACGAAAAGTGCATTAACAAATGATAGATGTGTGATGTTAGGTTAAGTTAGATTAGGAGAAATTTCTGAAGTACGTTATTACCAGAATAACTAGGTAATGTGTCTAATAATAAGTTCAAGTAATTACTAGTTATTACGGATAACGATATCATACATAAACACATGTAAAAATTAAATGAAAACATGGGAAACAATAGTAAATTATGTTAAATTCCGGTAAATGAGTTTTTACGGTATACGAATAAGATGTTTCCGGAGGAGGCGACGAAGGTATACCGTGAAAATCATTTAATGGACAAATGACGTTTTTGTTACTTTGAAAATTGTTAAAAAAGCAAATTAAGAACCTTAGTTGTTATTGAAAAATTTAAGAAGAAAAACGCTGTCATCTGTCATTTATGAAATGTCGTTCACAAACTTTCATTGGAATTTTATTAAAATAAGGTCAGACTCAGAATTTAAATTTATTACTAAAAAAATAAGAATGTACAAATATTTTAAAATCATTTAAAGGACGTATAAGTAAACATTTCTGAAATTTATGTAAAGTACCCTAAAGAATAATAATATTGTATAGTCTCCTTTATCGAACTGAAATCACAATTGTAAACATGGAAATGTGATACAATATGAAATAATAGTTATTTACATAAGAATCAGGAAATGATACATTACTGTCGAGGGGCCATATTGAAATATGAGGCACTTTGTTCTGAGTATTTCATGGCTCCGAGTCAAGTACAGACATTTTTCTGACGAATCACGTATTAATTCTTTTCTGAAACCTTTGATTATAATAAAAAATAATTTTAAATTTAATAAGAAAATCAGTCTGTTTATAAATATATGGTATTGTGTGCTTCTTTCGTTTTTAAGGTGACAGAAAAAAATTGTAATTGAACAAAACCCAAACTATTAGTTTTGCATTTTTGAAGCGTCCATATGTAGCAATTTGCAATGTGTTGCGAAACTAATCACAGCGACGAGGTTCCTGTAGATATAAAAGAAGCGGTAGTAGAAGTTGTGGCAGATCTACTGCCCAAAAATAAAAATGAGGTACAACTAGGTATTTAAATATTTTCATGACAAGTCAGTGAAATACAACTTTCGCGTCGCATTTTAGGAGCGAAAATAATAATTTCACTCTGGTTTCAGAAATAAATGTTTACAACCTTTTGCAAATAACTTCTACAGTTCAAATATGCAATTGTTAAGAAAATAGATGCAGAGTAGAACGGCAATCGAAATAAGTAATAAGATGTGAAGATACGTACAATATTTCTAGATGAAACAGAGTCTCAAGTATCTATCACTAAGATATGCTAGGGCTACGAATAATATTTGTAGTAAGTTTCCAGTAAATAAGCCAAATACGTTAGATAAAATCCAATTTTACAAATATTATTATAATGTAGAATGGCTGTCTGTAAACAGTTTTGGTGCAAATAACATCTACGGGCATCATTAGGATGATGACTAGCCGCGATCAGATCCAGAGGGCCAGGCCAAGCCAAGGAGCAGCCGTAAGCTGTAATTTTTAGCCGGGAATGATAAGCGAACGAGTTGAAATCACAGCGCCGGCCGTAGCGATCGTATCGTTGCGATTATTCTCAGATTGCAAGCATTGTGGAAGAGATGGAGAAAGGCATTGTAAAGCAGAATGGGGGAAATGTGTTAGGGGTAACTCGGTAACTGCTAACCCTACTTCGCGGACTTAACCCAAGCTTAAAGGGGAGGTCTTTTCATAAACTGTTTAAAACATACCCAACTGCTTTGCAAATTGATAATCATTTTAAATTATAATTCCTACATATTATATTTTAGGTAACTCCCATATTCCTTCAACATATTATAGCTGTAATACAGTTCGTGTATTGGGAGAAATCTCTCTATTCATTCTATCAACACGGTTTCGCTCTAACAGGGTTCGAGAATTTAGGGAAATAACTTCGGTTTCGGCCAAAAATACTGGTGTCGGCTGCAGTCTCCGTTTGGCCGAATCTTCGGCCTGGTCGAAACTAATGGTTTTGTCGTGTTTGGCGCTTTGTTTAGAACGGTTTCACTCCTATTTTTTTTGTTTGTTTGTTTGTTAATAATACTGATGTTTGTACTACTATTTCATATTTCTTCCTTTCGAAGATATAATAATTTTTATTATCGTTATTTTGAGGCTGTTAATACAAAGGTATCAAGTGCAGGCAAGATCTCATTAATTTAATTTGTAGAATTACTACTTTACTTCTTTAGTAACGATAGTATTTCTACAAAAATGAAGTTATTTTCTAGTAAATTGAAGTTTTTTATTTAATAATATGTTAAAAGGTAAGAAAAACACGAGATTTCGGTGTTTAATAAAAATTAAACTAAAGTTTAACTTAACTACATAAGTTTCAGTTTTGGTTACATTTTTGGTCGAAACTAGAATTGGAGCCGAATATTTTGTTACGGTTTCGGCTGAAAATCGTGTTTCGGTCGGACACTAGAAATAACATAACAAAAAGTAGAGCATAGCATAAAGAAGAAAAAGAAAGCATTATGTAATAATGGGTGTCCCAGAGGGCCGTATTAATTAAATGCATTATTTATTCGAAAAGTGATCATATTTTTATATCATTGTAAAGTACAAATATTGCGATTATGTATAAAATAAAATGTCAGACAAATGCGTATCACGGCTCTCCTTGCAAAACTATTACGCTTTTGATAAAATTTAAGATAACATCGTTCCAGAATCACTCTACTAGCCCAAAAACCAAACAGTGGATGCATTGGCTTCTCTCGAATAACTCTTTGGTTCTCCGCACAATTTTACTTAATTAGGTTGCCATTGAGTTGAAAGTGTACCTCATTTTCTTAAAAAAATTGTAAATCACTTGCTGATGTTTCATCAACCAATTATCAGATTCTCTTGGCTTAAAATTTAGTTTAGTTTGAGTTCTTGAGTCAATTGGATCTTGTAGGCTTGAAAATTCAGGTCTTTCATGAAAATTCGCTGTAAGGTTTTTTTTGAAACGCATAATTCTTTTAAATGATGACGAATTGATGTTCCTGGGGTTTCAGTATCACTTGCTCTCATTGCGGCTATGTTTTCTAGAGAGCGCCCGCTACGAAGACGCTTGGGTGACTTATTATCCAGAATCGAACTAGTTTCCTTAATTTTTTATCAATCTTCGAAGTGATGACTCATTTAGAACATTATTTCGACCGAAAATTCTACGAAGTTTACGAATTGTTTCAGTAAAACTTTCTTCATTTTTGTAATAAGTTTTAACAATAACTCGTTTCGTTTCGTGTAACGTTTCATATTTACTAATCGCAATATTGATGATACATGTGAAATTTTTAGATGTGCTAAGCTAAGAGAACTAAGTTATTTAGTAACTTGACCGTTGGTACAGTAAGACATAGTTTTGTAATTTTATAATATTTCTATTATTTACGTTAACAAATTGACTAATAAGTTTTTATGTACACATTTAATTTTCTCAAATATGCCACAACTAGTTTATTAATAATACCTGTTCACCACTCAAAACAAATGACAACTGACTACTGCTACAGCAACCCGTTTCATATTTTAAACATCGTTTACATAACTTTACTGACAGTAATTAATTATAACAGTGCAATAAAAAATGTTTGAGATAATATTATAAAATATGTATAACTATTCCGGTGCGTCGGCTTTATTTTCTAACGTAAATATTACACGATGTGTCCATAATTCGAGCGAAAAATTAAAAGTAGGTATATACTATAGAGCATACAGATCGTGGAACAAAATAATTTAAAAAAATTAAAAAAAAAATTGCATCGCCTTTAAAGGGAACATATTATTTTCCACTGTTTGATAGCTATTCTTAATAACTTTATTTACCTGTACTGCAATACAAGTCATTTTTTATGCAGTAATAATAATTATAATTAATTTTCTTTATTTTGCTTTCAATAAAGTACGCTTCTTCAGTGGTCCTGAAAATATTCCCTTTAAATAAACATTTTGCAAATTAAAAAAAAATCTTTTTGTTCCATGATCAGTATGTCCTAATAGTATATATCTTTAATTTTTTTGCTCGAAGTATGGAACAGCCTGTACATAAAATAAACATAAATGTGTAGAACTAAATTCTTGTCATCTGGGAAAACTAAAAACTTCTAAAAAAATCTATAGATAGCCCTCTAAAATATGTTAAATAATATAGACTCTTTTAGTATTTTAATTTCTTTAATTTTTCCGACTGTGAGAATGTTTTTTGTGTATATTGTTGGTTAGGGATAATTTTTACTATTTTTAGTATATTTTTTAAACCACCTAAACAACTTATATTCATACAAAATAATTAAGAATGTTTCTCGACAAAATTTAGTAAAAGTGCATATTCTGGTTAAATTTAATTCAGTATAATATTTTGTATGCTCGCATATGCACATATTTTGATGGTAATTTTTCTAAACAAAGAATGTGTAACCCAACTCGTACGTTTCAGTAAACACATTTCGCTTAAGATAAATAAGAGCGATTTATTGTTGAAAGAATGCATTCTTTCTTTTTATACGTAATATCCCCTTGCATATGCAGGAATGCAACAAAGTAAATAATGCTCATTTAGAAACAAAATGTGCTGCCATCTGCGGAAAGAATTTTTATTCTAAATGTTTCTTTTCCTGCATGTTTCACACGTTTTGAAATGAGTCTATTAGCAGAAGCAGTTAGCGGCTGCTACAAATAAACAAACTTTTATTTATACACGTAGTAATTGTGTAAGGAAATATTACTGACCTCCCTTTGTTTACAAACTGTAATATTAAACTAAATACTACATACAATGTTCAATGTGACTAAAACTACAGCTGTATGAAAGTAGTTCGACATATTTACTTGAATTAAGTAATGGAGGTAATTTTTATTTACTCTAGTATTAAGTTCCTGAAATATGACCTAGTTAATGAACATATTTAATTCTAAGAGAAATTTCAAATTTTAATTATTACAGCAAAGTTATAGTGTTGCTTTCATTATTTAATATTTTATGACGAGAAATAAAATATTCAACTGTTTCTGCTGCAATAATCATTAAACTTTTATCTAAAATCTTGTCCTATACGGATGGCATTGAGGAAACTTTTTTCCTTCTTTCTTAATCTACAGAAAGGCAACATAGCACGTTGAAATTTTTATAAAATAGTACCGATTTCAAATTGACCGTAGTTTTTATTTTTTATTGGTATTAAAAAAATATTTAATTCAACATCATCAATCTAAAAAAATATCCTACTTATTTCCCTCATGTTACTCTTTTACTGCCGGTTTTTTTAGCATTATTCAAATTTATAATTTACATAAAAACGTTTATAAATAATTCAATAATAATAAATAATGCTATGTCCAAGTGTTCCAGAACTCACTGTAATCTGTAGGTCCTTTGCAGAGTTCGTATTGAAAACATTTTTTGTACTTATAAAATGCAATTTTTCACGATTAGGTATATAGTAGATATAAATGTACTTGAAGCCTACTTCTATTTAAGAATGTTGTGATAATTTAAGGTTTTAATAAATAGATATTAATATATAAAAGTACATACCTAAACTATTTTCGGTCAAATTGGACGAATGTTTAGTTAGCAGCTTGTATTGACATTGACGTCAGTACCGAAACAGAAATCATACGGTAATAAGAAAATTAATTACAAATAATGTAAGACGTAGATTCTGACTTAGTCCAACTTATTTAGAACCACTGATACAATCCACTTGAGAAAGAAACAAAAGGCACTTGTAAATATAACATACGCTGGCCCGGGGGTTAGTTAGCCAGTGCGTGCCAAATAGTGCGGTTATTATGCAGTGATAAGTGAACTCAAGACTGTGCCTTGTGACCTGATGTCAATGAGTAAAGAAGTAACTAAAGGTGAGTGCCAACGGTTATTCTATTTATAAGTATTGTTGATGCTCATTGATGAATTACTGAATGGTCAACATATTATTCACTGTTTATGTATTTATTGTGTATGGTGTAAATGTATTAAGATGTACTATTTGTTTGTGGCCACCAACGTAGAGAATACCTTCCCCTACCTGGTGAGTGTCTAGGATGCCCTCGAACCTACTAACAGAATGTGTGTGGAACCCATGGGGAGAGACTTACGGTGAGAGTGAGACTAACAGAGCGTCTGCAACGCTGGCTTATGAATCCAGGATTCATAGTAGATCTGGGATCTACGTGTGTTAGGAAGTCGAGGTCTTCCATGGTAGTAAGTTTCTTCAGCAGAGTCGTGGGACTGAGCAGGTGGTTACAGTACTCAGGTGATGTGTGCAAAGAGTGGGTGTTGATAATTTGCTAGATCGCATTCATTATAGGGTCTGGGCTAAGTACTGGAGGTCCCTCCTCCCGCGGGTGATGTAGTAATGAGTGTAGATACAATTAGCGTTCATTACTCGCGGAGTACTTCCCCAAGTCTAGGACTTGGGAGTCACCTATCACACCTTCTTTCTATGTCATGAGTTCGTATGCATGTTTGTGACAATGGGGAAGTTTAGCGTACTTTTTTTATTTTTTTATTTTATCAAGATTGTCCTCAAAAGTGATATTCTACATTCTATTTCACCCAAAGATGCCTAGATTTCTCAAAAAAAGAAATTTTTTTACAAAAATGACGTCAATGTGGCTCGCGGAGAACGTATCGTCTATCTTAACCAGCGCGCGCTAGATTCCCATGGCAACAGAGAAGTGTGTGGTGTATTGCCTCAAAATACAACCTACGTTCAAAAAAATCAGGTTTCATTAATTATAAATAATTGGCAACATAATTTTAACTTTCAATTACATTTTAAGTTATAATTATTCATATACTTACGACAAAAAGATATTTCACATGTAATTTCAATCACGCTAAACTTCCCCATTGTTGTAACTAGAATGACAATGTGCGTTTTGTATAACAAGGAATGTGAAATGTTTATAATGCATGTATTAACTCTCTGGATTCTTATTAATAAATAGTAATACTGTAATACATTGTCTTTAAATGGATTAATCCTGATTACGTGCATCCTGAACATAGCCATGAAAGAAATTGTATATTAATTATACTGCCCTTAGTTTTTGAAAACATATTTTTATCGCTCTTTTAGTAATAACAAAAATAGACCAAAAATTGGGAAATTTCGGTGAAGGGTGTTTATAATAAAGCAAGTTTGATATCCTGTGAAAGTAAACAACACACCTGCATCCAACACGGGTGTTAATTCGGCCTGTGAGGTGCGGTATCAGGCCGTGTGAGAGATACGTTATAAATAAAGGCAGAACAAAACCCGGCGCAATCTATCACACTCTGTCTGCGTGTCCGATACGGCCCCAGCCGCGGAATAAATGAATTATAACAACGTGCGCGGCAACAATAGTGAAGCCCCACAAGCTCCTAACAAGCAGATAATATTCATGCCGAGACAACGAAATTGCCCGAATTGTTGCACAAGATATAACTATTTCATAAATCACAGCGTAATTTTATACAAAAATGTATATTTGAATAATGAAAACAAATAAACGTTTATTTTGGTTTTTGTTTTTCAAATTGTATTTCATTACAAGTATAAGCATCGGAGTGATATCCGAAATTCCTTTTTCAAACTCATCAGCCACTAACCACAAATAAAAATATCGCTGAGTTTAAGTGTTTCAGAATGGCCTAGAAACTGTAGTGGCGCCTCGTCATATGGGGTCTCCGAGGCCTGCCCCCGCTTAAATTTTACAATATTTTTATTTTGATTATAGTATTATACGTATATAACAATCAATAATCTATGAGAAAATATATTTGTAATTAAGAATGTTATTGGTGCTTTGGGGCCGGAGTGCACTGGCCCAAAACGCATAGATTTGGGTAATGTACCGGATCCTCAGTGCATTGAGTTGTGACTTTGAGTTAGCGAATCAGTGTGGACTATAAAACCCTCTGTGTCGGGGACGTCAACTTTTCAAAATTTCCTTGGGGGCAAATTTCTTATGACTAATATCAAAACATAGAATTACAAGAAATAGGAAATACTAGAACAAACACTGGCTCTAATTTTTGCCCCACTGAAACCAGAGCACAATCCAAAGCAGCCAAATCTGCTCCAGAATGTGGTTCAGTTTTAGTAGGTCACGAATTAGAGCAATATTTTAAAAATTCTCTAATTCCTGACTGCTGAAACCAGAGCACAATCTGGGGCAGCTAAATCTGTTCCTAATGTGCTCTGGTTTCAACAGACCTAGAATTAGAGCAAACTCTTCGGAGTGTACTAATTCTGACTCACTAAAACGAGAGCACAATCCAGAGCAGCGAAAACTGCTCCAGAATTTGGTTTCTGAGTGCTCTAATTTCTGACCCACTGAAACCAGAGCACAATCCAGAGCAGCTAAATCAGCTCCAGAATGTGGTTTCTGCAGATCTTTCAGGGCAGAAGATCAAGAATTAGACCAAATACTTCTGAGTACTCTAATTCTTGGCCCACTGATACCAGAGCACAACCCAGGGCAGCCAAAACAGCTCCAGAATGTGTTCTGGTTTCAGCAGGCCAAGAATTGGAGCAAACACTTTTGAATGCACTAATTCTGGACCCACTGAAACCAGAGCACAATCCCGAGCAGCGAAATTTGCTCCATAATGTGCTCTGATTTTAGCAGGCCAAGAATTAGAGCAAACACTTTTCAGTGCACTATTTCTTGACTCACTGAAACCAGAGCACAATCTAGAACAGCCAAATCTGTTCCATAATGTGCTCTGGTTTCAGCAGACCAAGAATTAGAGCAACCACTTTTGAGTGGACTAATTCTTGACCCACTGAAACCAGAGCACAATCCAGAGCAGTCAAATATGCTCCAGAATGTGCTCTGGTTTCTGCAGTCCAAGAATTAGAGCACACGCTGAAGCGTGTTCCAATTCTAAGCCACCTGAGCTAGATCACCTTCAAGGCATGAGGTGCCCTGAAAGGCGGTCTAGCCACACCACTAGGCGCGACAGAGGCCCGAAGGCCCACAACTACCCCGGCGCCCCGCAGAGTAGGACTGAGTGCCAGCGTCTCAGCATCTTCGGTATATTCTGAGACGCGCATTATTATCGGTCATATGGATTCCTATTGGCTGATACTCAATCTGTAATTGTAGCTATACTAGTGGGAATTTTTAAATGAAAATTTTTTCATATAAGTACTTTGATACGAGGAATTAAATGGTAATATTTTTAAGAGTGTAAATGTAAATCACGTGCTGATCTCTGAAGATATTTTAGAATGGTGGACACGAAATTTGGCTACAATGGTCAAAGATTTTTTATCAACACCAGCAGTAAGTCAACCGCGAATCAACTCGCGCATTGTATGGGACTCGATATCTTGTCTCACAGCCTTAATGATAAGTCCCTGTTAGTATGCATAGGAAGAAATACAACATGCGTCTTTCAACAGCTAGCCGCCTCAAAGGCTATATTTATACTGCAGAAGACGTTTATTGGATTTCACGTACTTCAGCTCCTAATCACTCTTGCTGGCGTGGACCAAAGTGTTCATACTATGTGAGAAATAGAACGATAGCTCGGGTCATTCTACTAATCAAAACAAATGTTTTTTACAAATATAAAATAAAATAAATTTATAATAGTCGTAATAAACATATAAATAATATGAGGAAGATGTGAAATAAAATAAAATGTGTGTTATTATTTTGTAAACAGTTATTTACAGATGAGGAATGACATTCTGACGTACGGTGAAATGAAAGCTTATGGATAAAAAAGGTTGAGAAATATTTTATACTGTGTCAACCTACACTACTAAAATGCAAGTGAAACTGTATCCTCATCTAAGTTTCCTAAAAGAATTGCAAAATCGATTCTAGTAATTTTCAGTCAGGATGAAAAAATGAAATATTATTATATAAATATATTACTGGGTAAAAAAAGACGACCAAAGAAAATAAGAACAGGCAAATGGAAATCGTCATCTATTGAAAAAAAAAAACATAAAAACGTAAACAAAAACTATATATGTATAAGATGGTGACTCGAACACCGGGATTTAACATGTAAAATCATATTATCGTAATTTCCTGCTTCCCCAATTATATTCTATGAAAACTTCAAATAACAATTGTAGAATATAAAATTCTGCATCTATATCAAATAAGCAATAGTTATTTGTCAAACTAGAGAGAAAAGTGATTTTTTTTACTGAGGAGAAAGTGCTTTTCTTTCGGATTAGACAAAATATTTTTTCACGATATGTTTCAAAAATTGATTTTATTCGGGCGAAAAGGCGAAGCAACAGGATAAGTTAGAAAATTAGGTTATGTAACTTTGACGTTTAGAAGTGCAGTTGTTACAGTGTTACCAATATGCCAATTCACGTTCAAGTTTCTAGCTGTGAAATAATGTGAAAAAAGAAAAGAACAATATCTCATTGCCATATTTTTTTAAAGAATATTTTGATTAAATAAGAATGTCATTATTAAATTGATTTTTTCCAATATTTCATTCTAAAATAATATCAGTGTTGCACTATTGACAACACTGAACATTGTCCTCTCTAGAGAAGAAAAAGTAATCTTCCTCACTATTCAAAAATTAGTTATGAAAATGACGTAAACCACTCCAAAAATAAAAATAGCTACAGCCATGGGATTAAAACAAAGATTTAAAAAATGTTACTGTTTATTAAAAGTGCTACTTTAGTCTTCAAAAATGAGGATTAAAAGTAGTCTATTTTTCCCGGAAGTACAAAAAAGGTAGTAATATATTAAAATAATTAAATGAGAATTTAGTTATGTTAGTTATCCGTCTAGCTAGTACTTTACTTCATAAGTTACAGATATTTTGGTACGTAGAAAGTAAAGCAGTTAGGGTGTTTTTACAGTAGCTCGAGCTACTGGAAAATTGTTCCGAGCCACTGGAGAAACTTTTATTATTATTTATTTTCTGATAAATCATGAATATAAACTTTAAATAGTAACAAATATTTGGCATTAGATCATTACACAGAATTTTATATTTCATTTTATTTGATAAAAATTGATTGACATGCTGTATTTTGCTAAGTCATTGAGATTTTGTATTTCAGACTTACCTATTATTTTTTGTGTAGGTACATATTTTGTGAAAATTAAATTATAAAATAAATACGAATTCCGTTGGTTAAAAGGGAGGGATAAAACATTTCACGGCTTATCCCTGAAAAAATGTATTTTTCATATTTGACCTTACATCGAAAAAAAAAAATTATGTAGGTACTATTTTAAGGGCTGATCCACTGTAATATACAATGCCTAGTGCCGCCACTGAAGTCAAGTAAAGTGTAAAGTATTAAGATACAGGCGAGGAAATGATCTAAATGCGTTATTAGCATCGCATATTGTGTATGTGATAGTCGGTGATTTTAATTCCACGGGCAATGTAGAAGGACACCTCACGTTATCCGCAGCTCAGCGGAGCGCAATCCTGGCTTGTAAGGCAACAGGCCGGGAGGAATTAGGGACAGGGGTAGAATAAGTAACACAACGTGGCAGGAAACAATGCCTTACTGGCTTGCTCAACCTCCCCTGCCAGCACGCAGAGAATGCAAATTATAAACCACAAATAATTATACCAGAATATGTTAACGCGAAACCACCACTAACAAACATCCAATCATCAATAATATCATATTCTTTTGATGTACAAAATGAAATCATAATATATACACGCTATAAAATTTGAATTTTTTATGTGCAAGTTGATGCAAATAAAAAATAACGTATGTAAAAAATAAATAGGGATATAAGTTGCACAAAATGTATTTTATTTCATTCTGTATCGCATTTCCATTTTTACAATTGTGATTTCAGTGCGAGAAATGAGACTTTACGGTAGCATTATTCTTTACGGTACTGTTTATATAAATTTCATAATTTATAACTCTTTTAAATGATTCTAAAATAGTTACACGTTTATTTATTGCGTAGTACAAAATTTAAATTCTTTAAATCTGACCTCATTTTAATATAACTCTATTGAAAGTTTGTCATTGGCATATTATAAGTGACAGATGACAGTGTTATTCTTCTTAATTTTTTTAATGACAACTAAGATTTTTATTTTGCTTTTGTTAAAATTTTCAAAGTAACAAAATGAAACCTTTCATTTATATTGAAAAATGTAATACAGTATGAAATAAAACGTTGTACATCATTTGTCCGTAAAATTATTTTCACGGTACTCATTTCGAAATTTCTTCGTCGTCTCGTCCGGACATATTTCATTCCTACCTAAAAACTCATTTACCCGACTTATAACGTACATTACTATTATAACGAATAGATATACAAGTTTTTTTCAGATTCAGTTTTTTTTTTAATTTCTAAGCTTTTGTTTTGTACAATATATATGTATATTAAAAATAAAGTAGATATGCTTGTTAGATTTTTTTAATGATTTTTTCGACGTTAGTTGCAAAATATTATTATTTATGCATCGAGGAGTGGAAATTATAAAGTATGAGTTGGCGAAGCAAGTAATTGCAAGGTAAAACTTTTTTTACTGCCAACAATAACAAAATAACTTTAAAAAGAAACTACTAACTTATAAAAGGTTAGTAGCTTGTAAAAGTTACTTTTACTTGCAAATGAACAGTTCAAACAAATGACATTTTGCAATTAAGTAAAAATAATAGTACTTTACAGGTATTAGCAAGGTAAAACGGTTTTTAATAGTGATAGAAGGAAACGACTGGCGAGCCGTTTACGCGAATTTGTCACTTCCTAGAAGCACTAAAAACTGTTACCTCGCGTATATTGTTCAATAGTTTATTCAGACAGTTGCTAATGATATGCGAAGGACAAAACACAGTATTTAATAATGTAACAATGCAACTACTAACCAATAAAACTGATAGATACTATTAAAGGTTAGTAGCTTGTAAATGTTAGTTTCTCTGATAGTGAATAAACTGTTCAAATAAATTACAGTTTACAAGTGAGTAACAAATAAAAGCATTTTCTCCGGTGGTGCGTATTAAATTTCTCATTGACTACAAAAACAGGAGTTTATCTTTTTTTTACTTGCTATATCTATCCCGATAAAGTATACAAATGTATATAAAGGTAAATTTCCACTTAGATTTGCAGATGAAAAGTGTTCGCGGACGAAAAGTAATGAACCTTCCAAGAAGGCAAGAAGTCATACTTTTCGTCAGAAAAAACATTAATTTTTTCAAAGGTCGAAGAAAAATTGTTTTATAATAGTTATGTATGGTACAAGTGTGTTACATTACAAATAAGTTACGTAAGAAATGTTTACCTCACGAGGCCGTTTGGCCGAGTGGAGTATTTAACTCAAGTGACTTAATAATTAATATTCGTGTGCCATGCAATATTTTATCCCATATCTTTTAATTATTTATATAAAAAATATAAAAATGCTTTTGATAGTTTACATTTTAAAATGACTTTTAATAAGAAAAATAGAGTAGAGAAGGTATAACATAGTTACTAAGATATGAACTAAAAATCAGTGAGTTGTAATTTCTAACTCACATGTGTTTTATGACCTACTTTATTTATCTAAAAACACCATAGTTATAGTATTATAATTACACAGTGTTGGATAAAATGTGTAATAAAAATCAATTAGATACAAATATTTTATTTGTAAGATTATTTCAATAAATTTTTCATCTCTAGAAAAAAAAAATTCCTAACATTTATAACCAAGGGCGATAATCAGATGTCATCTTTCGGGATTATAAAACTGTCGTGGAAAATTTAAACAAGATCAAAAGTATTTTTTATTTGGAAATTACTCACACGATTTTAAAACTGCGTACAGTTATTAACAATAGTAGCTGGTCACTTTACTTAAAAATGATTATTAAATAAGTTTCAGAGACAGCACAAAATAGAACCTTATATACAAGCAATATATCAGTATCCGCATAAATTCTACAAATGAAAAATTTCGATAAAACAATTTATGTGTGTGTGTGTAACTAAATTTCAATTTAAAATAGTAAAAATGAAAATAAAATAGATTTGAGAGATATGGTATATTAATTTTGATTTAACTGCGACCTTATCGAAAACGTGACATTTTTAAAATTGGTTCTGAGCCCAACCACAGATTATTTGAAATTTGTGGGTCTCTATTAACGTTTCATCGAAACGCGTAATATTTTTTCCTAAATACGTGGGAAAAATATAGTTCACACAGGAAAATTTATTATTAGATATCTACAGTTTCCGGAAGTTAGGACATAAATTACAATACGTATCAGAAAATTTATTATTCGTAGTTAATAAATAACGTATTTGTTTAAAGGTAAATCGTGATACATGAGTTCATGCAAGAGAAGGTGAATAAATCAATAGAAAAACGGGCGATAAAAACTTAACGAGAAATAGTTGTAACATAGCCATTATGGTTATCACGAGGTAGTTCAAATATGTGTAAGGCATCTACCTATTTCCTTTTATTTTTGGATAAAATTGGTTTTTATTGAAGTCAGTACGGTACATTGTTAATTCAGTAATTTTTTATTCATCACATTTTTTTTTAATTTTTGACAATTTTAATTGCTTCACATTAGAATATCTATAATTTTAATAAAATTGGAATTTAATATTACTCGCATAAATTAATAAAGCACCTCTAGTTTTCAAATATGTACCAGCAATTAGATAATCAATACTTTATATTAAATTTCGTAAAAGTGTGCTAAAATATTAAAAAAAAAATCTGCGATTTTTGAAAGTACATATAAATATAATTTCAAACCCTATTTTTAAAAGCAGTATTTACCGTTTTATAACCAATAGTGCTAAACGATATTTAACAATCTGTGATTTAATTTTTGCTATTTATAAACTTGTAATTCGTCATTATAGCCATTAATAGCTGAAAAATTTTCGTTACTAAACTATGTCGCCTTCCATTTGTAACTTTAGCAACTAGCTGGTAAAAATTAAAATATACCTATAAAATTTCAATTAAAAGCATATACATAATTGTTTGCCTAAGTTGCGAGAAGTGCATATTATTTTCAACTTATTGTTTAAACGATACTATTATATTTTTCATCGGTAACTTGCAGTGGCGGCTCGTCTTAGGAGGCAAGGGAAGCACAGAAAGTAAAGAAAATGTGCGCGTTTTATACATATTTTATTATATTCTACAAATAATAAATGTAATGTTATGAATTTGTTATTTAATATAAAATATCAAGAAAATATATTAGTCGACAAGGTTTTCTTTAATTATGTGTTAATACATATTCTTCAATGAACCGGAAGCACACTTAAAATTTATTTACTTATTCACCTTTAAAGCGATCGGAAAGCTAATTTTGATCTTTGACCAATATCAAGTCGAGATTCAGATTGAGTTGTAGTATCGGAAGATGCGGTCTGCGGTCTTGTTACTAACTAACAAAACATTTTATTTCAATTATTAAAAAAAAAACAAGAAATTTTATAAAAGTATAACAAATTATTGCTGTTCAGATTTCAAATATTATGTAAGAATTGGCTTTATTTCTTATTTCTTACATACTATGTATTTATTTTCTTTTTCTAATTTAATCTAAATTACATTTTTCTACAAGTTTCAAAAAATGTTTACATTTTTATACAATAACAATGTATAAACGAGGTAATTTTTTCTCAGTTGTTATGTTACCTTGACACCGTGCGCGAAGTACCTGGGAAAATGTGTTTTTCTACTCCATGCTGAATATTTTGTGTTTTGCATGCAGAGAATGAATACATAGTATCTATCCTAGATTGGATACGAAAAACATTGACTTGTTAATGTCACAATATTTTTTATTCTTTAGTACCTAATTAAATCTACATCCCAATGTATACAAATGATATCTGTACACGTATAACACTGCACAATATTTATTTAAAATAATTATTTCATAAAATGTTTAACGCTTCGACAGTGACACTGCACATTATTTAATTTATAATAATTATTTCATAAAATGTTTAACTCTTTGACAGTTGACAGCTACTGAATTTCCCACAACTCTCCAAGCACGACACGAATATTTCAAATGTTCGTTTAGCTGACTATAATCTTAACTGTGTGAATACCAAAATCTTATTGTTTTCTCGTTGGTCGTAGAAAAAGTATACTGTACGATTCGAGTGGTATTCTTATATCCACCCTTGTTGTACAATGTATTATTCACGCTTTTGGAAAACGTTTTTCACTGTGATGGAAAGCATTTCTTCACTCAATTTATATAGATAAATAAAAATATTATAATTAATGAGGTAACTTAGTTGTAGAAAAAATATTGTTTGTATTTTGTACGGGAAATGTTTTTATTGCGTTCGATTAACTTTTTTGTCTCGTCAAACCTCGACAAAAAAGTGATATCTCATGCGCAAAAACACAAACTTCGCACACTTAATAAAAAATAACTATTACCTTTACTAACTTGATTGTAATGTACATGAATAAAATCTATTAGCATATATTAAAATAAACAACAATAAACTGTGAACACAAGAATGCTTTAAAATAAAACAGAAAAAAGTAACAGTTTCGCTCATCACTAATAATTACAGTAACCGTACGAAGGCGATTTCCGTTGTTAATAAATAACGTGCTTGTTTGAAAGTAAATCATGATACATGGGTTCATGTATTCAAAGAAAAGCTGAATAAATCAAAAGAAAAAACAGGCGATAAAAGGCTGAACGCGTAGCGAAGTTGCGAAAGCAAATAGAGAATAGTGTACATATGTTTGCTTTGCGGAGATAGTCGGCCCAACATCTTGTAAGACATTAACAATTCAGGCCGGGGCTGAAGTACAGCGAGTTCCATTGATCTGGATCGGAATGATTCCGTGATCTGATCCCTCGGAGACGAACATCGTGGCTTTTTATTGAGATGTTCCCAAACAATACAACTGCGCGCCTACCTTCATTGTTCGCCGCAGTGTAAACCGACCTTTTGTCAGCCCAGATGAGAACACGGGAAATTCACACTAGCTCGACTCCCACTACGATTATCACATTCACTCTTATTATGCCTACACCTATATGGATGAACACGTATTTTTTCTATAAATTTTACTTCTTATGCTAAAAATCTGATGTGGATACCACACGACTTCCTTGTATGCTAAATTATACATTTTTCTGCACTTCATTTAAGCTTATTGCACTTGAAAGAGAGATCATTCTATCGCTAATCATTCTTCAACTTCCATTCATATCTTCGAAATTCCGATCGAAATGGATCATCTTTTGAAAATGTTTGTCACAATTCCTTATTACACTATTTGCAGAGAAAGAAGTATTGTCTTCATTTATGTCGTACATATTTTTTAGGAATATATTCTGAAAAATTAAAAGTCAACTAAATGATTATATTTATTAAGTTTCTGCCAAAAGTAAACTGCCATTTTGAAAATCCGATTGGATTAAAAAATGGCATGTTGTAGCAATTTCACAAACAACATTTTAACATTCTACAGAAAATCGTTTTTGAGTTATGCGAGATAGGTACATACGTACGTACAAACGTCAGGCCGAAACTAGTGAAAATGAATTCAGGGATAACAGAGATTTTTCGCGATTGCAATACTTCCTTTACTTTGTACAAGGAAGTAAAATTCGTTTTTATACCTACTACTGGACAGGTTTAGTTGAGTAAGTATCACAAACCATCTTATAGGAACTTTTCAGTAATAATAATTTTAATATTTTTCATGAACAATTTCAATGTTATAAAATATATGAGACATTAAATATATAATATTTGTAGAAAAATTGAAACATTTCAAGAAACAGTGAAGTGAAAACTAATGAACATTAATAATTTGAATATTCGTTCAAAAACTCTGCTTAAATAATTCGATTAAAGTTTTATTTCATTATTATTTATTATTTTCTAAATTATTAATGGGTAAAATGAATATAATTCGTAATGTTTTTGTAAACCAAAATTATATTTGCATTACATTATTTTAATAATATTGCTTTTTTACATATTATTCTATTTGTTGAGTAGATTGACTACATAAATCGCTAAAATGCAAATAAAAATTGTTTAGAAACATAAGGAATTCTTATCACGATTTCATATACCTACTACATAATAACATTTAATATTTTTAAAATCCAGTAAACTCAAAACAATTTTAATTTTAAGCTACCGCTAAAAAAATTACCTATATTACGAACGCACTTTTATAATAATAGCACATTTAGGAAACGTCCTATTACATTATAATGTTATGAGACCAGGTGTTACTTAAAAAAAAACGCTCTATAAAAATGTGTTTGAAATACGGTCCGTTGTTTTTAAATAAAATGTCAAGTTTATTAATTCAATATTGCTGTTAAAATTTCAATTAACATTTTTTAAATTTTATTCTATTTTAAAAATGAAATCGTTATGTTTTATTTTATAAATTAATGCTTAATAAAAATTGAAAATTAATTACATGTGCTCGATTTACAATTTCAATTTAAAATTCATTAAAATTAATACATTTACAGAGTTAGCAGATACTGTAAATATACTAGATGATATTTTAATTTATGTTCATATATTTGTTAATATAATATACGACTATAATATAATTTTTCGCTAGTGAGAGTTACATGTTTTCAAATTATATTTCATATAAAATTTTAAAACATAATCGATTTTAACCTTTCTTTAGTAGAATTTTTATATTTTCAATTAGCAAACTGATGAAGAAAGTAATTAGTCATTTCCATAGCAACGTGTATTGGTAAAGAGAAACAGTTATCGGTGAAAGGAAGAATGAAATATAAAACAGAAAGATTAGCAGAATTATATGATCAATAATGTAAATAGAATTTGCGATTAAATATGCGCACAAATATTTTGAATTCCAAGATTTATTTACAGAGTAAACACTGAAAACATAACAATAATAAAGAGCATTCCTTCCACTTCAATATAAAACGTTTTCGAAATTCTAAAGCAATTCTGTAACATTTGATAAACAAAATTGATTTGTTTATGAATTTAATAGTGACAAGTGTGACAGATTTCCTAAAATAGAAGACAACAAAAATAAAACAAAATTACTTAATAGGTGAAATGAATAAAAGTCAAATTAATTCGTGATGAGAATTCCTTCTGTTTCTAGACAATTGTATTTATATGCAACAGCGGAATTTTACAGATTTTACATTCCTTCTTGGTTCGAATATGAACGTGCTTACTAACTAGAGTCTTAAAAATAATTCAGTACTATTATTCTTTACTCACCTGAAGTTCTTATTAATAAGCGACACTGTATTTCAAGAAAAATCAAGTTAATACTAATACTACAGATTTTCTATTTGGATTTCCAAAAGCGTCAATTTTATTTCAGATCAATCAATTGTACTTGATAAAGAATTAAATGTAATTCCGATTAGTCAGTTGTATTTCAGAAAACTTACGTAATTCTTGAATCTTTTTACCTTTCGGTGTAAGTTTATCAGGAAACGATTAGTCAATTGTAATTCAGAAAACAGATACGTAAATCAATATTATGTGCTTTCTTATTTATAATTGACTATTCTAAAATACATTAGTTTCTTTCTGAAATACGTTTTACCAATCTGAATTGCACTTTATATTCTCTGAATTTCATATTACACTTTCTGAATTACAAGTGAAAAAGGGTGATTCATCTAAAACGTATTAATAATTTTCGCGCTAGCGTTGACGTCAGCGTAAGTTACTTCCATAGCCACATAGTTATATTATAAGTGACTGATAACATATATTATTTAGTTATCATTGTCAACCGACTATTTTCTACAACAGTCTACTAATTCTATACACATTTGTTCGTTTAACATCGTTAACTACAAAAAATTGTAAAGAAATCATTCTGAAATGTTAAGTGGCCGCATTTTACAAACATTTTAACATTATTTGTTAAAGTTGAAAGTTAAAGTTAATTACTGTAACATGAACTTCGAGCCTGGTATGTTACAGTGTACTTACATTCTTTGCATCGTAAATAACTATAAAAATATCTATTAGTAGTACACCTACTTTACCTGTTTACTTAAAAAAAATTATTTCTGTGATTATTTATTGAATGCCTGACAGTATTTTTATTAAAAAATCCCGAAATAGCAGTTTGAAATACAAATGTGTAATGATTTTAGAAAGAAGTGTGAGTGAAACAGATTGGCACTCAATGATGGCATCCTTTTCTCGTTGTAACCTGTTCGCAAAGTGTTTTGTGTGGATGTAAGGGATTTTTTCTAGAAATATACAAATGATGAGGGGTAGGTTTTGTAGGTAGGAAGAGGATGCTATTTACTGTTCAGGAATGGAAGCGATCGCCTATCGCGCTTTCCTCTTCCCGTTGCTCCTTCCGATCAATCGGTCGCGAAGTAAACGACATTGTGCGATTTTAACACAAGTGCAAATTGAATGACGGCTGACTTAATATAACGTTCGATACTAAATCCACAAATCGTACCATTCTACTTCACAAACATCACAGGGGATTTTGTGCACCTACGCTGAATGTTTCAAAAGCCAAAAATTCAATATGTCAGTTTGACAGTCATTTTCATTGTAATGCTAAACTATACTCTGTTCACATTAAGTTACGAGTGAAGGCTAATAGGTAGGTATAAGGACTTCGATTACTTTGTGATTGGTTAAATGTAAACCACACGGAGATTTTTAACTATAAATTGTAGCGTAGAAAAATAATGGCCCGTATTCCGAGCTTACTTTTATAATAAAATCGCTTTTAGGAAGCCTGATTTGATAAAAGTGAGGTCGCAATACAGTCCTATAGTTTTATATTAAATTTTGACGTTGATCACAATAAGAGACAATTTTGTGAATTTTTATAAAAAAGCGTGAGGGAAACTTATTGCAAGTGGGCAGACATTAAAGTGAAGTTTTATCAGACGCTTCTTTTTTCTTGTGAGCATTCGAAAACTTAACTAACTTAATCTAACCTAACTTTTTACTATCATCAACTTTAGGTTTGCCCATAAAAGCGTGTTTACCCGAAAACAGAGTTTGTAAAAGTAGCAGCGACACAATGTGGTCCCGCACTATTTTTATTTTTTATATGAAACTTTATGTAATTTGAAATTCGGGTATAGTTTTAGAAAGTCTTAATTGTTATTTGTTAAGCCGTAATATATTTTTAAATATTCGTAGATGTTAAGGGAATTCGGATTTCACAGTCGCTATAAATTTCAATTACATAAATTCTTCTATTTCAACAGTTGCAAAAATATATAAATATGTTTTAAATAACTATTATGTTCCTTACTTAGAAGTATGGATAAATAATAAGCATTTTAATAAAATAATTTAAAAATGATTACGATTATAGTTCGACGTTTGACAGCCACTGGCATGATTTTGCTTCCTATGTCATTCAGTATATCTTTCATTTCCATGTCGTGAGTATTTTTTTTTTCACAAATTTCCCTCATTGCATAATATTCAAGTACATTTTTTCCAAATCTAGATCAACCCTGAAATATGCTTTGTACTTTGTATTTAATTACCAGCTATAGATTAATTGTCAAATATGGCACCAGACTAACAGTAAGTTTAATATTGTGACGTAGATGTTAGGGGCATTAACAACTCGAATAACTTAAAAACTAATAACTTTTTTAAACACTGGTATTCGTATTTCGACCATATGGACGATTTTAAAAGAAGGTACATGACGTAGGATCAGTGATATCGTCTCGTAAAGAAAGAAACCGGGAAACTATTCACAAATTTGTTTAATTTTGACAATTTTGATGGGTTAAATATATTTGTAATATTTATTTAAGATTTCAAAAATTTAACTCCTCAATCATTTAAATGCGTTTGCGCGTTAATCTAAATTTCATGTATGTGCAACCGGCTTGATTCGATGCGTTATTTACTCTTATCTTAACGTGAATAGAGTATAGGAACTACACAATCATTGACTGAAAAATGCATGCCAGTGTTCTTTATATCATTCTGAAGATCGCAAATGGAATTTATTTTAAATAAACACATTTGCAGGTCCTTACATTTCAAAAATATCATTTTTACGATGATATCTGTGTATTAGGAACACACGTATTTAATTGTTTAATTATACTGAAAAGAGATCACATAAATTTAAAGCAACCATGGAACATATGTACATATATCCCTGAACCCGCATGTATATTCTGTTTCTATTAGCATATTTTTGGCAATTTTAATTACTACACATTAGAAAATCTCTAATTTCAATACGATTTGAATATAATATTACCCACATATTTAATTATTCAGCACATGAGTAGTATGCAAATATGTACAAGTAATCAAACGAATTAGATTAATTTACGATAAAGTATGTTTAATTTTGATAAAAAGGAATATGCGTTGTTTGAATATGTCAAGTTTGTTGTTTTAACGAATATTCGATAAATTAACCTCGTTAACCATCATTTGATTTTTTAGCAATTAGGTACATGGTTACAATTTCGAAAATGGTTTTTGAAAACTGTTTTTTCCTACTTTTACATTGTTAAAGGATATGATTTGAAGGTTATGAAAATATGAATGTTGGAAATTTGATTATAAGAGTCTGATTAAATAAATTAACTAAAAAATATTTATGCCCGTATTCATAGTCGGTACTTCGCCTTGACTCAAACTTGAGTACTTGTCAAATGCTGTCAAATTTAAAAATATTTCCAACGAAATAACTACAATTTTTCCAAATCTCTTCCTTCAGGTTTGAGAATTCACAAAGTTTCAACTATGAAACATGTCACGTACTAAAATACGAGTACGATCGGAGTAATGCTTGGCGAAGTAGCTTGAGTAAGCTACTAATTAAGTATGAATACAGGCATTAGGGTTTCATAATTCCAGTCAAATAATTAACTATCATATCGTCTGTGTAATGTACAAATCCATTGACTGTGAATCTGGATCGAAAACTCGACAAAACTATTTTTTCTGTTTCGGAATCTCTCAGCTTATTATGTTTTGAACACAGAATATGTTTATACAGAAGCGACAGTAAGACAGAGAAACGAAAATTAGAGAGAGATGGGGAAAGGCAACAAATTTAAAGGGTTCATTGATTAAAATCGGAAAGTTTCGTCACATCTTAGAGAGAGATAGAGGAAGTCAACTAATTTAAAGTTCTACACAACACTCCAAGGTCATAGAACTGAATAGGGTAATATGAAAGGTACCGACACAGAGTGTCGTTTCTGTCTGTGGTTTTGAACTCGAACTCGATTCTGAACAGTTTTTAAAGGGGAACCTGAACGAAAATTACTTGAATCCAGCAGCGAATCGTGTATGTTTCGAATATAACAGGCAGTTGCAAATATCAATGTTCTAAAAACCATTAAATTACGTTAAATTTGGGTAAATTGAAACCGTGGTTGGGCAGTCAATCTAACAAAAGCCTTTGAAGAAAGCAGCCGATGGAGCATATCTTAATTCCAGTGCGTTTAGAGAAGAAAGAATGGTGCGTGGTTTGATGGGCTCGCGTTTGTTGTTTCGGGCGGACGAGCGCCATTGTGTAGTTGGGCCGCAGGCCGCGCAGCGCCGGCCAGATGCACGGAATACGGACCGGAGTGACAGTCTCCGTTTGATGATGATGTATGCACAATATCCATCTTGCTCGTGGCGAGGGCCTACTCTCATTAACACTCGCGGCCCAGCAACAGTTTACAAGACGGCTCGTTTTTCATCCTTTCCACCAATTCACACACAGAATATTTTGTAGTGCAAACACTATCACTATAATCCGATTATACCTCACAAAAAAATTTTCATTACAATTGAATTCGGATTTAATATGGAAAACGGTAATTGTATTATCATATTTCCGATAGAACTGAGGAATTAAAAAAAAGATAGAGAATGAATTAATATTATATTAAAAATCATTCTGTCTACTTGGAATTTTCTGATACAAAAATGTATGCATCTTTGACTAAGTGTTTTTGACTGTGCTTAATATTCAAAGTCAATCAGTTTCTTTTGTGGTATATTAGGCTATTTCATCGTGGTATAAATTTTGTATTTATGTATAGTACTAACAGGAATATAACGAAATGATATTTAAACTTGCCATGTAGCACAAAAATGATTTCAAAGGATTTCAGGTATAATATATTCTTTTAAAATCAGAGTCGAATTTATATGATTCTATCATTAGTACTATTAAAGGAAAGTATATAGTTGAGATACTAATTACATATTTTTAAATTAAACTATAAGCGTATTTAAAATTTTACTAAATAGGGAACTCGGACTCAAATTGAGTTCGATTTCCAGTGTCATCAACTATTAACCAAATAAAATATCATTATGCGCATAGAGAAAGTAATATAATAAGAGAGTATTTAAAACACTGACAATATTGGGAAATAGGTTTTTGTGCAACCCAGATACGCACAGTGTTTTGCTGTAGTTTAGTGAATTAATCTAACGTAAATCACATGAACAGTATTGACAATGTATTGACTGTTGCCAATAAAATAAGAAATAGAAAAAATAAACTATAAAGTTAAAAGCATTGTGGTATACTTATTTTTCTATACAATAATAATGCATTTGTTACTACCTATTACTTTTTTATTTTGTTATATTATGAATTTATTGTTAAAATATGATAAATATCTTGTTTAGAATATGTGTATTATTATTTAATTATATTTTTACTTTATACGTATATTTGGAATATAAAATTCAAATCAAAGTATTGCGTTCCAAATTTTTATAATACTTACCTTAGGCATTAGTGCGCTGCAGTCAAACGTTGTGCCTGAGTTGTATAAGCTGTAGGTTCTTTCAGAAAATTCTGTACCAAAATATAAGTAGAAATTGTCAAGGAATGGGTAAGTTTACTTCTCAATTCACCTGCGGCCAAAACCCTCCTAGGGTTTTAGGTAGTGCCAATAATTAAATTAATTATTACTTAATACCTCCACTCTAGCAACTAAGCACCCTATGTACAAGCAACCCGTATAGCAAATGGTAAATCATACTGATTACTGAGTCAGGTCAATAAATTATATTTCTGTTAGGTCTATAAATAAATTCCAGATATTTGTTGAGGAACGCAAATTTGAATCAAGAATTTTATTGTTCATTTTGAATCTATCTATTTATCAATTCTTTCTGTTTCAACTTATTTTAATTTTTATATTAGTAACATAAGTTGTACACCATAAATATATTTCTATTGACTTACTAATATATCTTACAATTGTCCAATGTAGTCGTCATTTTTACTTCGCCTTGACTTATACTTGAGTACTTATCAAATGCTGTCAAATTGTCAAATCTCTACCTTATGGTTATTACTTAACCGAAATTTCAACTATGAAACATGTCACCTACAAAAAGACGAGTACGACCGGAGTAATGCTTGGCGATGTAGCTTGAGTAAATACTGACTATGAATACAGGCATAATAAATACAAGATAGTTGTGATAGTGACCAAAGTTACCATTGTCTTTAAGTTATTACGATTTGAACACTGTAATTTTACTTAGTGTGTAATTTTTTTTATACTGTCCCCTTAATATGCGTTACCAAATTTGAATAATGAGTTTCTTTTGCAAAATCATACAGGAAAAGAAGAAAGGTACAACTGAAGTTTGATTAGTGTTGTGCGATTTCTTTCAAGGATTTATGAACTGAACTAATGATCGGTTTCTTGTGTATGAGTTAGAGCAGTTATGTTCCAGTGGGATATGAACCCGCAATCACCAGCACTATCCATCGGTGTCGACAAAATTTTATATAAAATGCAATGTATGGCGATGATTTTTCTATTTTATTTTCGTTGGCGAGAGTTGAGAAGTTGTAGTAGTTGGTCATGAAATTTCCATGGAGATATACGTCTAGGAATGATTGAAAGTCGGAGCAATGAGTGTCACCCCTCCCCCGATTCGATCTCGCATAGCGGGTGATTAATATTCCCGCTTGCAGAAGTTGTGGACCGTGATTAAAGAGTCGTGTATTCCGTCACCGCCGTCCGAACACAGGTGTCGCTCAGATATCGAATTAAACCGCTAAGCCGTATTAAATTACCATCTATAATGCCACTCTGTGAATTAGTTTATGTCACACTGGCACCGACCAGCCTGCTTTTGTTCGCGCACGTAAAAACTCGCGCACCAACAAAGTTAAATCACTGGAGGAATCAATTGTTGCAGGTTCATTCCTCCAACAACTTGCCACCACCAAACATTTTAAAACTACCGCAATTACTTGTGTTTGATTTTTGATTTTATAAAAATAAAAAGATAATTTTTCTTAAAATAAAACATTTTCATTGAATTCTACAATATTATATATTCCATGAATGGTTTCAGCTGGCCAAGCATTAGAGTAAACAATTCCGAGTGCTCTAATTTCTGATCTACTGCACCTAAATCTGTTTCAGTATGTGCTCGGTTTCAGCAGATCTAGAATTGGAGCAAACCCTTTTGAGTGCTCTAATTTCTGACCTACTGAAATATTAGACCACAATCCAGAGCAGGTAAATATGCTCCAAAATAGGCTCTGATTTCAGTGAAGCTAGAATTAGAATAACCACTTCTGAGTGTTCTAATTTCTGACCCACTGAAACCAGAACACAATCGAGAGCAACTAAATCTGCTCCAGAATATGCTCTGGTTTCAACAGGCCAAGAATTAGAGCACACGCTGAAGCGTGCTGCAGTTCCTGGCCGCCTGAACTAGATTATCTTAAGGGCATAAGATGTTTTATTACAAGGCCTATAGCATATTTCTTTTAAAGCTACTCGCTTCATGGATTCTATGATTTCATGGTACCAAGCAATATTATTAGAAAATACATAATATATCGGCAAAAAAGTATACATTATGTGCGCGTTAGGTATTTGCCCACATTATTGTGTTTTGTAAAGAACCTCGCGTTATAAAATACAACCTACTGCACTTGTAATGTAAATTATTATTACTTCTCAATAAATATAGTTTTGGCATAAATAGTTTCAGTTTAAAATAAATATTATTAAAATCAGTCAAATGGGCATTGCTGTGGTATAGAAAACTTTTTCCATATTGCATCAACTTGCCTTTAATATAATAAAAACTACAACATTCACATTGGGTTTGAATACATACTTTTATTTTACGATGAAATAGTTTTGGCATACAGTTTCAATTTGAAATAAAAATCATTAAAACCGGTCAAATGGGAATCGCTATTGAAACCGAAATTTAATATCCTTTGGGTTTTAAATATACATATATTTCATAAAAATTCAGTGACCAGAATTTAAAATTTTTGTCTCTACATATATTTCAAATAAGCATATATATGAAAGCCGTTAAAAAAATTAAATTGTTATTTGTTTGTTAAGGAATAAATATAAATTAAATATTTTTTTCAAATAAAATTTATTACGAGTGCTCGCAAGTTGTTAGTATCTACTCGTAAATATCAATCATTTTTATGACATGAAATATAATAATACTTTATTGTGCTTATATCAATTTTAACATGGTGTTTACGGGAATGAAATAGCTTTTTTGACATTTTTCTTTCTTTTCCCTTATCATATTTTTGCGCATTGTTGATGAGAATGAGATAAGATATAAGACAAAGAAGTTGGACCCACCGCACACGGTGCGATTACTGCACGATGCGATAGTGACGCGATCGCGATGCGATTCGATCAATATGGACGATGAGCGACTAGTTCTCCACACACGGAACGATTGCTGCCCGAACTGGCATCCACTGGTCGCCAGTTTACTTGTATGTCCACCTTCTTTTTATTTCATATTTTTCGTTATGTCAGATACCAGTTAGTACAGGTGTATATCCTCTTATCTCGTCTCATATCGTCGTACCTCGTTCTCATATTTTACCGAATCAGCTGAATACAATTAATTATCGTTTTTATTTTTAGTACTTTTTGCATACTTATGTTACCTACACTATTCGATATAATACATTTGAATTCAATAAATTTTGGATATAATAACTAAATAATTATAGTTGGCGCGCATTAAATTTACTTTGACTTAGATGAATCTCCTTTTCCTTTATACCAATATAAAATGAACTCTTTGCCACGTTATAATAATAGCATATTATAATTACTATCAATTACTATCAAAACATTGTGGCATATTTACTTTTCATTCATGCTTTGAAAAAATAAATGTGCATGTTTTTAGTAATAATAGTTAGTTGAATAAAAGTCAATCATTTTGTAAAACGTCAAAATAATAAATATATAATTTGTGTTGTGTGTTAATGCGTTAGAGTTAAATAAATAAAGAGCTTCCTATTCAAATCTAAAACATCATACTGACCTTTATAAAAACTTTTCAGTGATTTGTAAGTCGAAAGATCAATAAAAAGTAGAAAATTAATGTTTTATATTTAACAACCACAAGTTGCCCTATTTATTTCCTATTTTAGGTAACTGCAATAGTCAGGCAATATTGCTTTGATTTTAAATTGCCGGCAAAGGCACATTGCTAGTCCGCATTCACTTTGATGAGAAGTAGAGAGCATATCGCGTCGCTGTCGCATCGCGCAGTGGTCGTCCCGTGTGCGGACGGCCTTACAATATATGTCATTAAATAGTCACACAGTCACAGTTACTAATCTAGAACAGACCTGAAGTAATATTATTATATTTTGCCGTCTAAATTATGGTTTAGAGTCGACATGATTCGTCGGGCATTAATGTCTTTTTGACTCAAGACTAACCATACTAAAGAGAGAAATTGAATAATAATTTACATCATAAAAAATACAAAATGAATGTATATAGTTTATAGCTAATATGGTATATCTTTTACAATTTATAAGACATATTTTAAGAACAACCAATTTGTATATGCCATGTACAGATAACGTAACGAATTCAAATTCTGACTGTATCTGTAAGAACAATTTGTGAAGTACAATTGCACTTCACGATCCCAACTCTTTGTAATCGGAAAGGAATCGTCGCAGACGTTATAAATAATCTTTCTGTTTTCTGTGTGTACGGAAAACTTCCACTTCAACTACTTATGTTTTTCAAATCGATTGACAGTTGGAATTGTTCGTTCGCGCGAACAACGAAAATACATAATGCTGGCTTTAAAACATTCGCAGGAGTTCCTGCTAGGAGACTCCGTACGTGCCGCCGACTGGTCAGACTTCGATGGCGAGGAGGGAAAACCTCCAATTCATTCAGTTCTCTAAATGAAAATTGGGATACGTTTTCGAACACGAGGAATTTAATTGTGAAATATTTGAGGTTGAGGTTTAGTCAATGTTGAAATTTTTTATTTTAATTTGAAATTACATTAATATATCTTACTTTTTACTCAGTTTAACCAGAACATTTGAAACAGATATTTATATTTATATTTTTACAGTCAAGTACTGATTTTACGTTTTAATATTCATGTTATTGTTTCGAAATGAAAATGTATTTTTTTTTCTACGACCATTAAGATATCTGTTTATTGTATTTGTTATTGCTACAGATACATAGTATATTTTAAACATATTTTGATGTCCTACGGTAACCGTAGACAACTTTAAAGTATAAATTCGTATCTCACAGTTCTGTCAAAAATCGTGTTGTTTAATTTTTGTTTTGTAGCTACTTGCTAGGAAGTAGTGAATTGAAGTCATCTTTGTTATTAAAATATAAATAAATTAGGAAATAATACCGTGGTCGTAAAAAAAGTATAGAGTACAACTTGCTTGGAATGTCCATTTCATGCTTATTGTACAATGTACTATTGTGAGTGATTATTTATTTTTATAAATCTAGACCAGGTACCAGGTCATATTCTCGAGCAATATAACTAGAGTACACTCCAATACAATGCTAGAATTTAAGATCAAATAACTAAAGCAAGTTCCGGTGAAAGTGAAAATGCGCAAGTAATTACTGACAACAAGAACATAAATACTAGTATAGGAAAATGGATATCAGGTAATCGATAAATTACATAACTAAAGAAATTGAAAGAGAAATAAACGTCTATTATAGGACTGACTAAAATGCAAGTAAAATTTGTCACGAAATAAATTACCTTAGGTACTGTTCCACATAGGAATATTGTACCACAGATGATGATGGAGAAAATATTTCAGGTGTAAAATAAACAAATTAATTAGAGAAATTAAATTTCAAATGGGGTTAATATATATACAGCAAGTACTTTATAATAATAAAAATACTAAATCAAAAATGTGGGACAATAAATAGATCAGTAATGAAATATATTTTAGGGTAAATAAACGAATGAAAAATAAATAAATAGTTCATTAATACACAAGGAAATATAAAGAGTTAAAGACTATAAATAATGAATATCTAAATGCAAGTAAACTGATATAGAAATAAATAAAATTAAGTTGACAAAAGCATAACTTACATTCTTAGTAATATAGGTATATAAGTCGTAAATATCTGTTAACATTTATTATTTGATAAACATTGTGAACGTAGTGTTATAGAAAATAACTTACTGGTAGGAAAATCATACAAGTAAAAGAAGCGCAATGGTTTCCTTTTTTGATGAACATAAGCGTATGAAAAATCACTGTCTAGCTCAGAATGCGACATTGCAGAGACACGTAACCTTTTTTAAATTTAATTATTTGTTCATACTTTATTTAACACTAAAAATAATTTGTAATGTAAATTACTTTCATCATTGTTCTCCCGGAAAATCCCATTATTATATACTGCGACGTCACGAAGTACAACGTTTACATGTGTATTAATTTATTCCAATATGCTCTCTACAAATGCAAAATATGTTTAAAATTGAATAACTAAAAATAATAAACAGCAACATGAAAAATCACTTTTATAAACATATTGAAGTCGAGTCGTAGCCAACGTGTGTTGAAAAATAATGCAGTACAATTAATTTAAACAAAATGATATTTCATTAAAAATATTATGTATCATTTTATAATAATTAGAAATTTAATTAACGTGTACCTTTTCTATAGCAGCATTTTGCTTCTCCCTTTTCTAATTATTAACATCAGTCGGTTATATTTACAAGTTTTATTTTATTTTATAATGTTTTCTTCACGTATATGACATCTCTTCACTCCTTGAAATTTTTACTATAGCGTAGTTATTTGTAAGCAATATAAAAAATACAATGACATGTTGTGTAATGTTTGTTGGTATAAAGAGACTTTTGACCTATGGGAGAAGTCTGGTGCAAATAAAAACAAGTTTTGAGTGAGGCAACCGGCAAAGGCGAAGGCTCCCCTGCGTCTCGGTGGTTAGAAATGATGTCCTGATTGTGCAAAGGGTATGCGCCGCGCCTAAATCGATCCATGAATTTTTTAAACCCTTTTGGTGGATATCAACGGACACAGGAACGAAATGTAACAGAAGAGCTACAGCCTCGCCAGAAGTTCCTGCCAGCGTTAATAATTCGCTAGCTAATTAATTAATAAATAACAATTAGCGGCAAAGTGAAAAAGTCTGCGAGGAAAGTAAACATGTTTTTATTAGGTCTAGCTGTTTATTTAACTCCCGGAACTACAATCGTGCCAATATTGTTGGAGTTGCACGAGAATTTCTTCTTATAAGTGTCACAGATGTCTTACATTTCAAACTGCCAACATTCTATTGTGTTAACTTATTAAATTTAATTCTTTAGAACGTTGTGTTTTCTCATGTCTTGGGGTTCATTCCCGAACAGAAATATCACTGATTTTCCTAGATTTTCTGTTTTTTAATTTAGATTTCGCAGCATTAGTAGTATAAAGTAGAGATTTCCTTTCGGTTACTATTACATTTCGTTTTTAGTTCCCATTTTGGAAGAAATGAATTTCGGTGTACGGTTTCTGACTTTCAAAATGTGCTATGAAATACGTATAGAAGTAGGTGTATGGAATAATAATATTTACTTAATTTTAGCATACATGCTAATAATTACAATTTTGTTTTATTTTATTTTTCTGGAAACTTTTATAAATCAAGGTAAATTGTTATATTTAATACTGTCCTCAGGAGATACAAATTCTCCAAAAAAATTTTGAATTAAAAGCCAAATAAAACCGTAACTACATTACTATTCAAATTGTGTGAACAATAGTTATTTGTCAAACTAGAGAGGAAAGCGTATCTTTCTACATTCGAGAGTAAAAATCAAAATATTACTAAGTAAGTTTTTCTACATAAAAAGCCAAAGTTACACTATTTTTGTAATTTTTCATATTTTTCTTTTTAAACTTAAACTGTTGATAAATAATTCTACAAATAATTATTGATTTGCGTTAAGTATGCTGTGAAACATGACGTGAGCTATTATAATTTAAGTAAGTATTTCATAGTTATGACATATTTGGTTATAATAATAGTTATTTGTATATCAAGGTACTAAAGTATATTTTTTCAATAGGTACGAATATGGATTTTATTCTACCAGGCGATATCCGCCGTGAATAAACCATGAGTAATAAAATATACTTTAGTTCTGAGGTATACGAGTACATTATATTTTTTCCGAAATCGGTAAATTATTAATTAAAAATATAAATAAATAGCATTCGGTATTTGTAAAACACCAGAGCTATTGCGACGGGAATGGCTGTGATAACAAAAGTTCTATCAAAGTGTCATATATTCATTATAATTTTCATTTATGTTTACTCGTGCTTAGACGTAGTCTGCATTAAATCCGATAAATTATCAAACGTAAATAACAAATAAATTCACGAATTGTATTATAGAATAATGTTTGTTATTTTAGGTACTTCTAAAATAAACTCCAAAAATATAATACTCTTAAAATATAGGATAATTCAAGTTCAGTCTGTAAAGTTGAACTTTAGCTAATATTTTGACTAATTTCGTGGAGTGGTACTTTAGTATCGATTTCGAAAAAACATATTTTTCATGTTATAGTTGTGAATAAAGTATACTATTCTATTCGCATATAGTGGCTATTACTGATGAGAATGAAGTTTGCCAACACGAGCGAAAGTGAGTTTTGTAAGTCAGTCTATGCTCAGGATCATTGAATTAATTAACTATTAATTTTCCTTCACTGGCACGACATTCTTAGAAGGATAAGGAACTGAGTATCTAATGTACCTTCTTGTTAAATAATATTCTTTTTTGCATCTTACTATATGTAGGTACTCGTAGTCGTAGGACTTAGATAAAGTTAACTTAAGATTTTGCTACATTCTGTATACTTATTTATGAATATGAGTATAACTGTGCCATTGTTTTGGTATTGAGCGAGTTGATGTTTCGGTGTGACCGGCCGTTGTGGTTAGTACAGCTGTAAAGGGCGCTTTACATTCCGACGCTTGCGGCGCCGAGCGTCGATACGGGCACGCTGGCCCGCTGACGTCACGGGCGAGATTACGCACGGATCATCTACGGGGTCGTCTCACTCACGGGGCGCGTGACCGCGGCTCGCATCCTTCATTCCTCCGCAAATCTTACAAGGATTATCATTTCTAATTGCTATTGTAGCCGCCGAGCTACGTAAATACTAGAAACGAGGTAGTGGTTACTAGTTACTAACCCATCTAAAAATAGCCCAATGATAGTTATTCTTCTTTAAAACTTTAAAAACTGGAGAAGTATGGTAATACTAATATAACTTCTAATATGTTATATGTTTAATGAAAATTTGGTAATAATTACTTTCTGCATAATTCCAAGAGTTATTTTTGATTCTAGATTACGAAATGTTTCTTTTACACTCGAAAGAAAGAAAACATTCCAGAATGCAAAAGCATTTCGCAATCTAGTATGAAACATTGTTTGTTTCGAAAACTACATATCCCAAACTTCGTTAAAATGTAAAGAGAAAATGTTGACGTTTAAGGGCCGATTTTTTGACTTCTAGTTGAAGTGCCGGTTGTCTTAACCATCGATTAATAGAAGTATTGCATTGAAATAGTAAATAAAGTATTTTTTTGAGGTACATAAGTATTTTGATACGATATTTTTCTATCAATCAATGTTTGAAGTAACCGGCACTAACCAGAGGTGAAAAAATCGTCCCTAAGTTTAATTATATATGAGTATAATGTTTCCCTAGCAACAAGTTTTTAATATAATTCCTATCAAATCAGATATTCCCTGACTAGCTGTTGACAACTAGTTGAAAGCAGAAACTAAAAAACGTTAAATTATTTCAATTTTCAAGGGAAATATTTCAATGTCATTCGTTAATCTTAAAATTATATTAGAAAGCGATGAACATAGTATTGCCTTCTAGACAAGACTTACTAAGTTCTACATTAAGCGGGTTCACTACTAGCCTTTGAAATACGCCAAAATACTGTTTAGTAATACCATTAGAATCGTCTTAAAATTAATTAAAATTTTTAAATTTTTGTCCGGTTTTATTTTTTTATTCATTTAAAGTTTGCTTATATTAGGCAAATTGTATCCCATGTTTAAAACAAAATTTCAAAAATATGTTATTAGAGACGCAAAGTTTCATAATTTTCATTTGAGATAATAATAATAATAATTATGAAAATTATTACATTTTTAACGATATTACGACACATCTTGTAAAATTTGGCGCGTACTTGCTTGTGGAACTACTATCATCTACACCAAACTACTAAGCTCCGTATAATAACGCACTAAAGTTCATTATTTCGGTCAAACATAAATTTAGGATGTTGCATTTCTTTGATCGCGGAGTGTTTGTAATAGATTAAATGTTTATTTTAAGGAGTGGGGGAATGATTTAGGGTCAGCCTACTTGCTACCTTGCCCTTTAAACTTCCAAAACTTTAGATGTCTTAAGATTGGCAGTGAACCCCATTAACATGTGCATACGCGTTAGACAAGGACAGATAATTCTTCGGCAGCGTTCTTTTTCTATTTTACAATCACTGTTTCAGCTCGGATGTAAGAAGCTTCGTATGATATATTTATATTTCGAAAATTAGTTTTTTTTTAATTAATCTAGAGTCTTGAAAATTGTCTAGAATTTTCTCGTCTTAAGCTAGAATAAGAACTTGTCTTGCATGAACTACGTTAGAAAATGCAAATTTGTGTAACTTGTGCGATTTTGCGGTGTCTCGCTTCGCAAATATACCACTGTTACACAAAATGAAGATTGTAACTGGTTGCATAAGTAGCAATTTAGATGACTGTAAAAATATTTTTTATTGAACTGCGAAAGTCGCCGATACAGTTAGACTTTGACAGAAAAATATATACTTTACCGTTGACAAAATATACGTAAAATAACTATTTATTTATATTTCTATAATATTTAATTATATATTTTATTTAAAAGATACTTGAATTACTATAATGGTCATTCGTTTTTCTAAATCAGAAATATATTTTGCCGTCGAATTTCCAGACGAAATCTATACCTTCTTTGAAGATTATTACTTTTTGTCAGAAAACACATTTTTGTAATTATAAGATTGAATACCGCTGCGCATTTTGAAACGCACGCGTTTTTAATAATTTTACTGATAAGTTGAACAAGTACATGTCCAAAAAAAAGTACGAAATAAGTATAAAAGAATATGGTAAGTACCAAAAAAGAAGGTCTTTAGCTTTGTCATGGTAAAATAGACCCACTGCAATAAAAATATATCATCAGTTTCGAAAAAGCGGATTATCACATTCAATAATGGGTCATAATAATATATTTATAAAATTAATATTGACATTTTTCCACAAAAATACAGCTATGAATGCGCGTAGTAGATGATAGTAAATGCCCAGTCCCAATAACGTAAAAATACATCAATAACGAAATCTGCAACAAAATGATTTAGTACGCACAATAGTGATAAATTTCTATTCATTTAAAACAAATATTTTGATAAAATTTGTACATACACATCTATATTGATATTCAAATACTTTTTCAATAAAAACTGTTAAAATTTATTAATTGAACGGAAAAGGATGACTGACATACCCAATAATAGGAATTAACCCATAATAGCGGGAATTTCATTTGAAATATATTAACTTTATTGACTTGACATTTATTGCCGAACCAAAATTTTAAGTACTACATTTTTATTAATGTAGTCTAATTTTAAGTTACTCTACGAGTATATGGTCTGTTTGAAATGATAAAATAATCAATTTTAGTAAAATAATTATTAGAATCAATTTTGCAAAAAATAATGCTCTTAGATGTGAATATATAAAATATGTTAATAGGTATATTTACATTAAATTTCACTTGATTATAATTTTTGATAAAAAAAATATTACTTTATTGTTTTTAATATTTCTACAGATTTGAATCATTATATGTCAGAGCTTAATAGAAAATATAAGGTCTAGCGCTTTATAGTGTCGCATTCATTTTTGTTGTAATAGGAGTTTGTTAAACTGTTTTCAAGTTTAAGCTGTGTATGTTTTGATATTTAATAACTGCGAGTACGTACCTACCTACCATAAAATTATTTGATTTATTGTGAGAAGTTAAACAATGACTTTTATTTCAATTTATCCTTGTTGTATTTTGTTTAATGCTTAAAGTAGATGTATTCTAAACCTTGCTGAAAAGTCATTTAGCGAAAAATATTTGACGAGTGTTTAATTAAGTAAATGTAAAATGTTTGTAAACTGCGGAACAGCGAGCACGGTTAGCATGAGTAGGACACATGACAAATATTTACTTATATGTTTGTGTAATTGACAAATAAGTTGTATGAGTATAAATTTTAAAACTAATTTATACCAGTGCATCCAAGGTTGTTAACTCAATAGTTCATTCTAATAACAGTCAAAATTTTAAAGTAAAAAGTAGTAACATTCCTGGGGAGAACAGGATTTTAAAAATCTGAACTGTTTTAATTTTTATGTTATTTATTGTTTTGTGTGGTTAGTTATTGGATCAAAGACCCAATATAACCCTCTGCTTAGTTCTAGTCGGACACACTAACTAGTGAGCCAATACTTTTAATTTAGTTTCCCTAGAATTGAATTATGAATTGAACTTTGGATTTCACTGTCATAATGGTTAATTGAATATAAATTGCAATTTTGAATCTAATACCAAGTGTTTTTTACTAAAAATGTTTCAACGAGTGAGAACGCTGAAATGTTTAAAGGGCATATAAATACTGTTTTACCGGTGTTTAGTGTGGTTGGCTTTATTGGTTTTGCATTGAGGGTATTTATGGGTGTGTAATAGAGTTGGATGGGCATGGTTAATATGAAGAAATGAGATGAAGGGCAATAATTGATTGGAGACGGGTGTCGGTGAGTGCGACAACATGTGAGCGGCGGCGGCGGCGCGGGCGCGGCCAGAGAGGAGCAGAGAGGAGCAGAGAGCAGAGAGAGCATGCGTCGGCCCTCCAGCGCCGCTCGCACTCACAGTCCTCAGTCGCTGTGCGAGCCGGCCGGGCCGCTGCTGTTATGGTAGTCTCGTCCCTCGCGATGACTTGGCTCGACCTCCGCGCCTCTGCTGGCGGCGAAGACGACGACGAGGCGCAGTAGTTCCCGCCCGCTGCCTGCACCACGCACGCACCCGACATGGGCCACTGCAGGTGGCGCGCTCACTAGACACGCCGTCTCCGCCGCCGCTCTTGTGTGCACCACGTCTAGCGATAGCTCCTCCTGCTCCCAGTAGATACCATGTAACCGTAGACGAGTGTGACTGACTCTGTAGTCCGCGCCGCTACTTGCATGCGTGCGGTGCGTGTGTGCGTGTGTTGTTTTGGTTTTCACGTTGTGTTTCTCATTATCGCCGACTCTCTGAGCTGCTTTCGGGTATAACGGGTACTGTACATTAGACACGTCTGTGTGTCTCTCCGCGCGCGACGCCGGGACCAAATCACGTGCAATCATATTCTAATTGACGATTCTTCCATTTTGTATTCTCTGTGCCTAGTAGAGACATGGCTCTGGCCAATGTGACCGCGAGTGCCGCGCTGGCCCTGGAGGACATGATGCTGGACAACGGCACGATGGCCCTGGCGCTCAACGGCTCGCTCGCCAACTACAGCGCGTTCGCGTTCGGCAACTACTCGCTGAACGCCACGCTGCCGCGCTACCCCAGCGGCTACACGCTGCCGCAGATCGTGCTGGCCTCCATCGTCGTCACCGTGCTCATGGTGGTCGTGGTGGTGGGCAACATGCTCGTCATCATCGCCATCACCACGGAGAAGGCGCTCAAGAACATCCAGAACTGGTTCATCGCGTCGCTGGCCGTCGCCGACTTCTTCCTCGGGCTCATCATCATGCCCTTCTCGCTGGCCAACGAGCTCATGGGCTACTGGATCTTCGGCAACTGGTGGTGCGACGTGCACTCGGCCATGGACGTGCTGCTCAGCACGGCCTCCATCATGAACCTGTGTCTCATCTCGCTGGACCGCTACTGGAGCATCACGCAGGCCGTGGACTATCTCAAGAAGCGCACTCCGGCCCGTGCCGCTGTCATGATCACCGCCGTCTGGATCATGTCCGGCCTCATCTGCATACCGCCGCTCCTCGGCTGGAAGGTGGACCGCCCTCCTGTCGAACAGTTTCCCCAGTGTCAGGTACGTGCAGTGCTGCCTTATCAAAATCACTTGGGGCCACCACGGAACTTACCGCCACTGACGAATAAAAGCGCTATGCGATGAAAAAAGGTTCACTTAAATACTACACCAGTAAATGCAAGTAAAAATTCTCACAGAAACATGTCATATAGTCCATGATCCCCGTAAGAATTTCAGGAATTATACAACTTGAAAATTAGATATGAGATTGTGATATTAGTCCCAGTTACCTAATTTTTACTTTAATTGATAAACTCGTAACATTTTTATCATTTTTTTGTGAAAGTATTCAAATTTGTGAACATCTCTCAAAATATAGAAATAAATAGAATTTTAAAAAAAATAACGTGTTATATACATGTTTTTAAACTTAAGAAAACTCATTGTTAAAGTTTCCGTTTGAAGAAAGCATTGTGTATTTATTGTAAATTCGAATCTCGTCGAGTTCTATTTTATTTAACAATGGTTCTTTTGGTGCAATGATAAACGCTCCATAAAATTTAAATATGTTATCATCCAAATCTGAGACAAGACAGGCTGCCACACCCAGCAATGGGTACTAAGAGACTGATACATTTATTTACAAAAACAATGTATAACGAAAAGTAATAGAAAAAATAAGAAATAAAAAAAATGTGAGGAAATTTGCTGGCTGTAACAGATTGCTATTTATATTTCAATGATTCGGTGTTTCGTCTCTTGAAAGTGGCAGTGGATATGTGTCCTCTGTCCATATCCGGTGACCCACTGACCGGAAGAATCAGTGTATCCATACGAATCCGAACGACGCTTTGGATCCGGAATAGGTTAGGTGAATTTCCGGTCTGCATACGTAGCACGTGATTATGGACGCGCTATCGCTTCGGCCTATTCATTGGAAACGTCTGCGCATAATAGAATTTGAGTGAAATGGTAGCTATTCCGAATCAGCTTTCCTCAAACCTGGCAGTTCATATTCATGGATGAGCAGCCTTGGTGGCTTGCGTTTTTAATAATCCCCACGTATTTTTCCTCGAGATTAAATCTCAACGGAACAACGTGCGTCTCCGAGCGCGGCTATCTGCCTTGCGTCGAGTTACATAAATCAAGTTGACGAGTAGATTCAATCGGTTCGTTGAAAAATCCTCTTTAATTTGCAGAAGCCTAACCTCAAGCGAGGACTGAGGTATCTGGCTTCGAATCCAATGCCCATAAATTACCCGGCTAACTTGACTTCGGCGCAGGCAAAAACTGCTGCAGATCAAACTAGAATTCGACGGGTAAAAACTAGCAGAGCCGGGATCTCCAACGTAGCAGTTTGTAGATGAGACACCGGCTTCGCTAATTCCCACGTCCCACGACTGATTGGTTTGTTCTTACAGAACGGCCACCGGGTGCGAAGAAGTAGAAAATGATGCGCCCTTAAAAAAGTTAAATTTATTACTATTTTCTTTGTCTTATATTTTATTATATTAGGTGTTCAACATGCCCTCATACGAGTATTTCTCGTACAACTTGAAATATCCAAGATTCGTTAAAAATTTTCTGTGTAAGAAACTTTGTATTTGTGTGTTCCGAAAAACTTGAAAACAATAAACTACCGCTGTTCGAATAATAAATTATTTACTTATTATTATTAACCGAGTATTATTAAAATTCCTTGTGAAATATCGATAATTCCTATGCCAGAACCAGAAATTCATATTTTATTGTACTAAAACACAGAAGAATGTAGTAAATAGGATATGAGTCGAAATGAGCGTTTGCAGAAATGTAGTTTTGCAGAATCTCTTTGGTTTAATTATTATTAGTTAAATTTTGGTAACCCTGTCAAAATTAATACATAAGAGTGATATATCTTTATGTTTAGTGATTTTTTTACGAAAATTTTGATGGTGCTAAAGAAAAATATTCTCTAAGATACAATTTTTTCCTGAAAGGCATTAAATTAAGACTTTTTGTTGTGGTTATTATATAAATAAAATTTCGGTTTTGTTTCTGATTTCTGTTTTAATGACCACAATATGATGTTACTGTTTGTGCCTACAGTCATGTTCATTAAATTGGTATAGTGAATAAAATATATTAAGATCCTGAACATTCAGAGCGATGAAACTAAATTGTAAGGGTTTTGAATTTCGTTTTGATTCAGTATTTCAATTCGATTATAGATTTCAATTCTAATATTAGAACAACCCCTACTGTAAAATGACGATTTTAATTATTTACAACTGGTTAAATTTTACGTGAAATTTGTAGAAAATCTAATAAACCATGCTTGAGATGGTGATATAATTTTTGTTTCCAGAAGTTTTGGATGTCTTCTCTGTATGTTCTCTACAATGTAAACCTATTAGTGAGAAAGCCATGAAATACTTATGATGATTAAACAACGATTCAGCGAAAAAACTCATAAGTGAAATACATAGAAAACTGAATGAAACGCCATTGTTTCCTGTTCTTAGAACATTTTTCAATAAAGTAACTATAAAATAGTTTTGGAAGCCAAATAAGTAAACGATCTGTATGTCCTGTACGTCCTGTATGTCGTGTAAATGTAATGATTAGTGAAATTGGAGACATATTTGTTAATCCAATGGAGGTGTCTTGAACATTTTTTAATAAAGAAACTATAAAATAGTTTTGGAAGCCAAATAAGTAAACGATCTGAATGTTCTGTTCGTCCTGTATGACGTGTACATGTAGTGATTAGTGAAATTGGAGACATATTTGTTAATCCAATGGGGGTGTCTTGAACATTTTTCAATAAAGTAACTATAAAATAGTTTTGGAAGCCAAATAAGTAAACGATCTGTATGTCCTGTTCGTCCTTTATGACATGTACATGTAATGATTAGTGAAATTGGAGACATATTTGTTAATCCAATGGGGGTGTCTTGAACATTTTTTAATAAAGTAACTATAAAATAGTTTTGAAAGCCAAATAAGTAAACGATCTGTATGTCCTGTTCGTCCTTTATGACATGTACATGTAATGATTAGTGAAATTGGAGACATATTTGTTAATCCAATGGGGGTGTCTTGAACATTTTTTAATAAAGTAACTATAAAATAGTTTTGAAAGCCAAATAAGTAAACGATCTGTATGTCCTGTATGACGTGTACATGTAATGATTAGTGAAATTGGAGACATATTTGTTAATCCAATGGGGGTGTCTTGAACAAGAGGCGCGGCCGCACGCAAGCGAGAGCCCATTGATCTGTGGAAGCATCAGGTGTATTCGGCGGCGCTGCGCGTACAGTATATCACCCGCCGAGAGTGGATCGGAGCGGTGTCCAGCGCTAGATAAAACACCTCCACGTACATGACACTTCTTTATTTAGTGCGCCGGCGGCTCCCCTGGCGGCAATACTAATAAAACACGATTCCGATGAGCGTATCTCATTAGTATGCCGACATTCCGCGGAGCGCCTGCAACGGAACACGACAGGAATTCGGACGCTGCAGATTCCAATTTCCTCGCTGACGGCTTCAGTGCCTGCGACTCCGCAGGATCGATTACCATCGTCACGAATTAAAGTTGATTGCTCTCCCGCAGCACTATGTACCTGTTAACATCTCCAACACCATTCGTTTGCTCATTTATCCAACAACCAACATATTGGGTTCTTGTATATTCTTTCCGTAGACAAAGGAAAACATCAATACATTACATAAAGACAGCGAACTCTAATTGTCACATTTGCTTTATAGTCAGACTAAGTTAGAAAGTAATATGCATTTTCGTATCTCTATTTACATTCCGGAATGCGAGTATACTTATAAGAGGAGAAGTACAGAGCCTAAAACTTGGACCGTCACATGGGTAAAAGGCACCTTTGTGCAAATTAAATTTTAGCGCCCTATTAAAATTATAAATCAAAACATTTGATTGTTTTGCAAAAATCACTTTATTATGATATACATTTCGTCTTTTCGGATATCTTCAAAAATAATAGGTACCTTAATAGAGGTATGTTGCTAACACCTGACTTTCTGTTCTTTTAAATTTAAAAATACAAATATAATTTTCTTTATCATAGTTGACTAGTTACTATTGCTTGCTATTATGTACTGTAATAACACCTTGCATGAAATGCACTTTCTGTACTTAATGGGGAACCGATCAAAAATCATATACGTATGTGTTTTATCGATTGTCGTTATAAAAATTATAAAAATTATTATTAATAGAATATTTCACCTAAATAAAATTCTATATTTTTGGTTCCATTATTTGCTACTTAGGTACATTAATAATAAAGATTGAGTTCTATAATTAAAAATATGACTATGTTAACTTTTAAATTAGGTACAATAAATATTACATCGTTTTGAAACCTTCTAATAATGGCGCTGCAATATTTTGTCCGAGTACTACTTATTTTAACTTCTAACTAAAATGTTTGTAATTGAATTTGCGAGATTATTGAATTATCCTTGTTCAAAACTAATACTATCCAATCATCAAGAAGGATAAATTTCAGAGACAATTTTTTCAAAAATGTTTTTTAGAGAAATCGTACGTTGGATGACTAAAGAAAAAATAAATGTAATTTATTTTTATGAATATCACAAAAAAAAAAACAGAAATTAAGGAAATGCAATATTATTGTGATGATATGGCGCTTCATCGACGGGACAATATTATTTTTTTTTTAAGAGAAATCGGACGTTGGATTTCTAAACAAAAAATACAAGTATTATTTTTTTTAAGAAAATCATATTAAAAAAATTAGAAATTAGAGAAATATACTATTATTGTGACGATATGGCGCCCCTTGGATGAGGCGCCTTTGTGCGGGACACAATCTGTGGCGGCCCTGTCGGGACTTCTGACTGAATTGAACAAAGACTTTGAATATTCGCTTCTTAGTTTTACTTGGCAATACTTGTCGGTTAGGTATGATTCTAGGTTTGGTACATATTATGTGGAAGACCTATTTTCACTTTATGTGAAAGTTCATTGTGCCGAATTATTATAGTTAATATATAATATATATCTACAGATATACTCTCTACATGAAACTATTTATTTATATTACATTTACTTATTGTCTACTAACTTCACAGATTGAAAATTAAAATGAGATAATGTAATATACACACATTCAAAACATTGGCAAACTGCTACATTTGTTCCAGGGTATTTCGTAGTACCTACTACGAGTATGTAAAACTCTAAAGAAACTTTTACGTTAAACATGAAAAATTGAAAGTATGCACATATTGTTAGTCATAAAATAGTTTGAAAACTGAAACTGCTGATGTAGTACTGTAATAGTATGGAAATTGAAAAATGATATAGGCCAAGAATGTTACTTTAATTATTATTAGTATGAAGCGCATGGTAATTTTATTATTAAAGTTATCTAGACTAATATTTTATCTCAACGATTTACTGATTTGTGGAGTAGAGTAGACCAAATAAATATTTAAGGCATTTGGGCCTTTTACTATCTTGTAAGTGAAGGAAGTATTGTAATCGCGAAAAAAATCGGTTTTCAAATTTCAACGAAAATATCCATTTTGAGTATCCTTGAATCCATTTTGACTAGTTTCGGCGTGACGTCTTTACGTACGTACGTTTGTATATATGTATATCGCATAACACAAAAATTATTTGTTTAAATTTTGTATATGAGACTGCTATAACATGTAGTTGTGCACTTCCCTTTTTTATTGCAATCGACAGAGCCAAAAGGGCGCTTCGCTCGTAGTGTTTTTTTGAATGTGTCGTATAACTCCAAAACGATTAGCCGTAGAATGTTGTAATTTTGTTTATGGAGTTTCTATAACATCTAGTTGTGCACCTCAATTTTTTTTATTCCAATCGGCCATTTCAAAAAGGAAATTTATTTTTGGCAAAAACTTAATAAAAATAATAATTTAGTTGGCTTTTTTAATTTTCATAGGAAAGATTTGATTTCTTGCTAATAAATTGACAACATTCACAACTGTCAGAATATTTCGTGAGAAACTGTAAGAAATATGTAGGAAATAAATGCAAATAATACGATTTTCTCATTTTTTGCAAGTTAATTTGTTAATAAAATTTTCAAAAGATGATCCACTTCCTACGAAGGGAAGTTCAAAGATATGAATGGAAGTTGAAGAATGATTAGCCGTTGGATGATATCACTTTCAAGAGAAATAAGTTTAAATGAAATGCAGAAAAAATTACTATAATTTAGCGTACCAGAAAGTTATGTAGTATTCACATCAGTTTTTTTTATAAGAAATACAAAACTAATTAACTCATACACCCAATCATTATCATTTGTTGTTCTTTTGACTACCAATGTTTTATGCCGTATAGGAAAAACATTACTCTTACTGTACAGCTCAACTCTTATTTCACGTAGTATAGACAAGGTTAGTTTATTAGAGGAACAAGGCGATTAAAAAGCCGGTATGGTGCGGGCTTGTAGGTCTAGTTCACAGATCAAACTATCTGCAAACGGCATAATTACTTGGATAATCCGGACAGAGATAACACAATCATGGAATAATTTAACCGTTTATACGCGATTTATGAGCGCACAGTTCGAGTTAAATTAATCGTGGTCGCTGTTGTATGGGGGACCGAGACTGGATTTCAGCAGTCGCCTTTGATTTGGGGTGTTCACTCACAGCTGACCGGTATGTAAATTCGCGGGCCATGCGTCGGCTTCGACGAAGATGAAAGCGCTAATCGTTATTGTCACGGCTTTTGTCTCCCGATTTTTTTTACTCGGTGTTTTTGTCGTTCATTGCCATCTGGTCGTACATAGAAAAGGAAAATTCAATTAAAATAAATTTAACTGTGGTTTTAGTCGTTAAGGTTTTTGTTGTTTGTCATTTGATCGAAGCTTTTTTGTCTACTTGTTCGTCTAAAATGTAATGATTGTAACGTAAGAGTACTTCATTATTACCCCTTTGATAATCGAATGTAATAACGAATAGTCCTTTGGATGAAGAGTTCTGACTGCATCAGTACCTGTACAATGAAAAGTATACCTTCGATACTTGGAATACTTTCAATTAGCTATAATCGGAATAGAAAAAAAGCGGAATAAAATGTCAAATGAACTATAATAAATTGCTGTCAAAATTTCGAATAGATTTTTTCTTTTAGTGTTGCTTAAAATTTAAGCCTTTTTGGTGCAACTGGGCTTAAATAACTTAAAGATGATTCACTGATATTTCAAATTCACCTGTCATGATTAGCTATAATGAAATACCTTTTCTACGTTAATTACATAGAGATGACAGGGACCGTCTTTAAACTCTTGTTAAAAATAGTAGAGTTTGTGCATGATATTGTTGACATATAAATATTTCGGAATAATTCGGTATTAATAATAAGCAAATAAGAAATATATGTTGCCAAACGTAGTTTACAAAAAATCATTTGCTAAAGAAAGCTTAGAGAAGGTTGCTGAATACAGTTATAATTAACACCGTCATTAAACATGGAGACCGTCTCTAGCTAAAAAAGGCTTAAAGAAAGACATAAAGACAAGAGCTGTATACGGATCAATTTAATTTTAGTCGGGTCTCGAAATGAATTTAATACACCTCATTTTGGATACTTTGTTTACCTATTGATATTGAGGGAAACTTAATTTTAATCGTCCAAAAAGTAGGATAAACATCACGAACGGTAAGGAATACTGGTCTTGGGCAATAATTGTCTTGAATCGGTAAAAGGTCCTACCGTTCTTAATACTTAATATACTATAACAAATTTATGAAGAAAAGAAAAAATACAACGCGTGCAAAAACATATTTGCGATTGTTCGTAATTTACAGACTTTATTTGTACTTACATAGATATAAAATAAAGTTTATGAACTAGTAATAAAAATAATTATTTGGAAAATATTCTTGAAATTTAAAGTTTATGTAAGTCGTAATTTTTGTAAGTAATGGTATCTATATATTTATAATTGGTTTAATCTAAAAAGGTATATTTTTTTCTAAAACCGTGTGTGTGAGTGCAACTGGTTTCAATAATTAGTATCTGGAAAGTGATTCGTTTTTCTTTTGTTCCATCCGTTTCCTGCGACGAACCCGCCTCGCTTCCTTGTGCGTCAAATTTGATTAGCATTTGTTAACTTTGGTAATTAATTCCAGAAAACTCGGACTAGCTAAATAATTCATAAGAATACTCATTGGCCAAACGCTGAAACTACAAATGTAACGATTTATATTCAAAATGCGACATCTGTGGGAAGTGGTATAGATTAGTTCTACTTCCAGGCATCAGGATTCTATTCGATCTCGGTAACACGACAGCAATTTAGATGACAAATTGTTCAGATATATTTTCAATATTATCTTCAAGAATTCCCCAGAAAGCGCATTTTTCTTATTAACTTTTATTGCAGAAATTGCATAATTGGCACATATTTCACGTGTCCTTATATTCCATATACTTTATTACTCATACGCGTCTAATTAAAAAACTTATTTAAATTATTACTCTTAATATGAAAGAATTTAACACATTCAAGATGATCAATAATTAATATTAATAACAGGCAGCAATTATTATTTCTAACATACTTTATTACTTTTACCTCAACAAATATTTACACATATAATTGTTTTTAAACAGAACATTGATAAACTGTAAAAATGAATTTACAAATTCTATCCTAATTTATAAAATAAGTGTTAACTATTAATATTTTTATTTCAAGTATTATTATTATTTACAATTTTAAAATTTGGAAAAATTATGAATATTTTCAACTTTTAGATTTTATTATGTGAATGACAGGATAAAGACAAACATTTATTTATGTTCTAACCGGAATTCGCACCTAGGAAACCTGGTTTATAAAGTTTGTGTGTATTTGTATTTAATAAATTAATTGAATTATTCAAAAAAACGCTTTACTTCATATATTCTTTCAGTCGAGCAATTGTGTACTTTATTTTGTTTTTAATGATGGCAGGATGATTTTTTTAGAAAGTCAGTCAGGGTTTAAAATTTTTACTTCGTACTTGCTCTCTCTGATTAAGGCCTGAAAGAGACAAAAATGAATGGAGTCGAAATAAAATTTTTAAACATTGCTAGAATTTTATCATTCCATCAACAATTTTTCCAGTCAAGAAAATAGACTTCTGTTTATTTTTAATTTTGGGAATATGATGTTATAGTGTATATTTCATACTGTATCACATTTCCATATTTACCGGACTAATTTCAAGTCTAGTAAATGAGAATTTATACGAGTCCAGTCAAATAAATGCAGATATAAATTTCATAATTTTGTAGTACTTAATTTAAGTTCTGACTATATTTTAATATATTTTTAGACATTTATTTTATTTTTATAATAAAAATCAAACCTTCCGTTAATAATGAAAAAAGAAGGTTTACGCTTAAGATTATATGCCAGAAACAATAAGGAGAAGCGTTGTATTGGTAACCTGGTACTTTTGTGTAAACAACGTAAGCAAGTTCCAAATAAATAAATATGTCAAATGTGAAGCAAAATGTCAAATGTCAAGTATGGAGCTTCATTACGAAAATTCTTTACTAAATTTTGCTATTAAATTGCTGGTAAATCGAAGGATAGGTTTGAAAACGAATACAAGATATTTCAAATCCGGATAAATATTTTTTACATTTTCTTTACTGCCCGATGGGCGCTTTTCTCCACTTACCGCCCAAGAGCGTAGAGAAACATTTTCCACTATAGTAACCAAATTGTAAATAAGCAATTACGGTACATTCGTGGGTAAGTAACTATTTCGCGCCCATTATGACTAGAATGACAACTCAAAATTCTGTGTTTGCCGGCCTAGGCCAACAAAATGTAGGGATGCCAACTTAAATATATTAATATTACATTCTTTTAAAATTTTTGAATTTTATTTTATTTGCAATGTAAAAGGTTAATGAAAACAACTATTTTTGATTTATTATTCATAATATACTCGTATTGTATGATTGCGATTAAGTTAATTGTTGAAAAATATCAATTAACGTTCGTTTTTTTTTTCGCATTATATGCAGGCTTTCAGCTCGCCCTGTTGAAATAAACTCACTCTCGCGAAAGTTTAGTTTCTGGACTAGTGATACAAATAACTATTTTAGTTGAACTGGTATAGAAGGTAGCGTAGTTTAGTGAGTGCTTGACGCAGTTTAAAGACGTGTTATATACAAACCAGCACCTCTGCAGGAGGAACAATCCATTACATGATAACAAGCCCCGCGGACAAGCGACGCATGGACGCCGGCGGCAGCAGCCGGCATGCAGAGCCTTCAGCGCTTCCCCGGCCGGAATGTCTGTGATTCGACGTCAATGCCGGATATCATCTTTGGATGAGTGCGTTGGGAAAGCCGGCTCATGTTGATACGATGTACAAGTCAGCGGTTTGCTGGTTAATTGCTGACAGAGAACCGATACCAAGGTTCCATAGGGAAGCATAAAAAGGATAAGAAGCAGCGAACTATTTTCAATAAATATATTTAAAAGCTTTAATGTTAAAAGAAATTGTTGCCATTGAAATAGTAGTAAGTAAATAAATACTTCACTCATGGTTTATTACTCATTGCTATATAGGTGTATCTGATCTGCTTTATCTGTATCGGTTTATTCGTAGCTCTCGAACTAACGATGAATGCAGGATGCAGCCGAATATATTGTTCCGGATGACCATGCGTTTCCGTAGGTTCGTTCCGTTCTCTGTCCGTATTTTTATTCATTAATCTTGCAAGTTCTTCGCATTTCGCAATAGTAATAGAAAAGTACTGGTTATTTCTATTCATCTGTAGATGAAAGAAAATATCTCCTTATAAACTTTTCAAATGTCCTGATCAGGAATTATATAATTTTGCAAAAGTGGGATTTCTGTCGTGAACATTTTAAATCAAAATTGAGATTTTGGATGACGGGCGAAAATCTCAATAATTGCCTGACTTTGGCTGTAAAACCATATGTACCAAGCAGTGGCGGCTCGTGGTGAAACACGAAGGGTGGACTGCGTTAATAGAAAAATATAAAATTTTGAATAACAGTTTTTTAATCAGATACAGATAAACATAAACAATCTTATAATTTTTTAATTCTTATGTTTCTTATTAGTTTTTCAATATTTGTACGAACAGTAGAATATTCTGTTTTTGATTGATATATAATGTTTTATCACTTTTTGAAACGATTTGCAGTTTGCACGCTGTTTTTCGCTATATTTTTCTAATGTAAAACTCACCGGCGAATCAAAACAGTACTGCTTGTCATCTGTACCTATAATACGATACACAACAGCAATCTTCGGCTCACAGTTCGAGTGCACGGTTACATGTTTAAATTGCGTACATTAAATTCATATTTAATCCCTCAGAGGTTAAAAGTGCTACTTCAGTCTTCGAAAATGAAGCGTAAAGTATAGGCTTTTACTCACGGAAGTGCAAAAAAGAAAATAAATTAATGAAATAAAATACAATTATGTGTTATGTAGTTTGATAACATATTAAAATAAAGATGTATGATGTAAATAATTATTAGTTTTATGATAAAATAAATAAAATGTAACAACTCAACATAGACTATAATACATATAAAATTATTTAAAAAACACATGTATCTGGCCACTCCCTGATGTAGGCCTAAGAGATACAGAAGCTGGTTGGGGTAGAAATAATATTTTTATTTTTAAACAGACTGATTTCCAAAAAAAAATATGCCTTCCATCAATCATTTCTCCAATCAACAAGAAAGACTTTCGTCATTGTGCACATCCCATATTGGGTTTATTTTTATTTATATTTACCATTTTTGGATTCTTGTTTGAGATAAATCACACAATAATATGATATTTTTACTGCACACTGTCCGTCATGGGCATTAATGTCAGTGCAGTGGACACAGTGGCACATGACATACTTTATGGGTGAATAATAGGAGCATGATGCAGTGTTGTGCATGTGTACACATGTAGACATAAGAGCCAGTGCCGTGCCGTGCTGTCTTGTGATCGACTCCGCGCGATAGACACGTCCTGCCGCGGCTGCTGCTGCAGTGTGTCATGCAAATGCAGCCACCGCGTGTTTGCCGACGGAATCAGGCAGATATGCTAATGCCCAGACGCCTCGCCTCGCTCCTCGCATATAACTTAACTGCCGCTAATTGCACCTGCTCGAAATAACCGACACTCCAACGATGTTTGCGGCTAATTCGATTGCAACCGGTGGCGACATCTTCGGACTTGGAGTCCCATGAACTAGTGGTAGATGGATTTCCTTGACTGGTGTAGTAGAATGAGGGAAAAATATAACTGGAATTCAGTCAGTTGAAAATTGGTTTTATTTCTGCTCCAACCGGTTTCAATCCCTGAAGAAGACCCATGTGGGGTTGAAACTGGTTGGAGCAGAGGATATCCTGAGCGCTATGATAGAGTTGCTGTACCTATACGCTATGTTCTGTAGGTACGCTATGTTCGCTATAACCATTAACTACATCGAAAGCTACGTATATGAGTAGTATGTTTCCAGTTTTCTTTCATGATACCAAGGGATAATGGTAATGATAGTGATGAGGATGAATTACTTTTATTATTACCATTCTGCAAAAATAAATATGAAAGACAATGGGTCCACGATGTCAACATGATGAGAAATGATTTTGACGAATTTTATCATCTCATCGACCAGTTACAAAAAAGATACAAAGTTTGATGAACTCTTAGTATTGAAAATGATATTGAAAGTCTGCAAAAGCAGTACCAACGTTAGTTACATTATAAAAATATAGCCGACAATCAAACACGATGTGACGTGGCTTATATCACGAACGTAGCGAACGTAGCGAACGTAGCGTACTAGTAATTGGAGATTCAAGCCTTCGTAGCTCACTTATTTTAAGATCAATCCCGGACTTTTTCCCGTACAAATAATTTTTACATGCTCTTATAAGAAATTTTCCGACGGATCTAATGGTTCATTCAAAAATCCACATTTTTCCAAAAAATCACACATTTTCTTGGTATTTACATATTTTAACTTTAACTTATTATGTCTTGGAAGTTACTTGGAATATTATCATTATTTTTGCAGGAAAATATATCTATATGTATTATGAATGTATTTAATATATAAAAATATAATAGTATATGGGAGTCCATCTCTTCAGACCGAAAAGTTTCCCGGTCACTGAAAATTGTACTGCAAAATGCAAAATTGGTCTACATTTAGTTTTAATTTTTTTAAGTATATATTTGACAAAGCCATTGTATTTTTATATATTAAATACATTCATAATACATATAGACAAATTCTCCTGCAAAAATAATGAAAATATACCAAGTAACTTCCAAAATATAACAAGTTAAAAAATTGTGGATTTTTTTGAATGTTTGCAATGAGCTGGAATATTGCACCCATCACCATTAGATACGTCGGGAAATTTCCTCTAAGACCATGTAAAAATTATTTGTACGGGAAAAAGTCCGGGGTATGGTGCACGATACGGAGGCTTGGATTTCCGACTAGTGTGGCCGGAAATGTTGAAAATACTGAGAGCTATTTTTTAATGCACTGCGAACACAGCGATTATAGCGCTCTGTGTGGCCTCGGCATAACTGAGGGAATTAGCTGAATGATGCTATGATGTCGTGGATGACGATGATAGGTGTTATGTTGACACGCGAAAACGGACGAACACATCAATTTACATAAAGTAAGAATTTATTTAAAAAGGGTTACATTTTGGCTAACATTATATATTCAGCTCAGTTCAGCGATCATAGGACAGTGATAAGTGAAACTGTTACTTTTGAATTACAGTTTAATTTGTGACTGCTACTTTACAGTATATCTGTGATTTTAAAACGTAATTGTGATCACCGTTCATTTTATGGTTGAAGTCGGAAATCTTTGATACTAATCGGAATTGTTTAGGGAGCAGCGAAACTGCTACTTTTGAATCACAGTGTGATTTGTGATTGCTACTTTCCAGTATATCTGTGATTTTAAAACATGATTGTGATCTCCGTTCATTGTACAGTTAAAGTTGGGAATCTTCGTTACTAATCGGAATTGCGTAGAAAGAAGCAAAACTGCTACTTTTAAAGTTGGGGATTTTCTTTACTAGTTAGAATATTTTAGTGAGGGGCCGAATTGCTTTGTGATTGCTATTTTCATACCTGTGCTTTTAAACGGTCATTGTGATCACAGTTATTGTATGGTTAAAGTCAGGATGTTTGATACTAATAATAATATTACATACATTAAATTTTTTTCCAAGTTTCACATTTATGTTATGTCCTAATAAAATAAGTAGTAAAACCTCTCATTGTCCCGAAAATATGTTTCACATTAATTTGGCATGTGCAGTAATGATAACAATTCCTAAGTTATTTATTCAATTCTAGTTTGTAAATAAAGTTTAATAAACTTTAAATAATAAAGCTATTTAGATTCATTCTACGTATCTCGTTTGCAATTACAAGACAACAATATTGTTTTAGCTAGTATAAAAGAAGTTCATTTCCTTGTTATTATTTTTCCAAGTAGTCAAATGTTCACAAAATTTATTATAATTAAATTTCATTACAAAGTAGTTTTCTAGGATATGCACAAATGTTTCGAACAAAATGATATATTCTTCGAAATAATTTACCATATCATGTTTTAATTATTTAATTTGAAACTTTGAAGTAGTTTGAAAAATTATACTTATGACTACTTTTGTTGTTCCTAATCACAATTTCAATTATTATTTTTGAAACTTGTTATTGTTTAGTTAATGAATTACATTATTTATTTATTTATTTATTAAATTTACACTGTCCAACAGACTGAAATTTATTAACAAGACAAGGAACCAACACCTTATAGTAGGTTCTGAACCATTTGGACATAGCGGTATTTTAATTTTTGGTTATAGGTTTGCTGTTATTGGGATTTAAATCCCAAATCTTAAAGTCTGCTTAGCGATTCGGAACGCTCTAAGCAAGTGAGCTACCACTGTCCGTATGACAAACTTTTTGCCGCAATACATGTCCGAGTAAGGAAAGAGTCCATATATCTAACGTCGAAAAAAGTCCTTCATATTAATACGTCTCGGAGTAAGGAAAGAGTCCTTAAATCAGTATGTCTCAGAGTAAGGAAACGACCCTTATATTAGTACTCTTCAGATTAAGTAAAGAGTATCTACGTCAATAGGTATTAGCCAACTAGATTGGACATACTTATCACTAAATGGAAAGAAGTGTCTTCTCATTGTTTCCATCATCGAGTAAACATCTTTTCTTCAACTTGTTTATATTTCGCTTTAGTATTTATAACATAATAATTTTAGGTGGTGTGTACATATGCAGATGAAATGAATTTAAAATATAGTAAACAGTGATTTCTGTGGAGTTACAATAAAATAAATCTAGCTGTGGACCGATGGTGGCGTATATCAATATTAAGCAGGGCGGAAAAAGGGCAGCGAGGCTTAATGTATGCAGAGGCACGGGCCCGGCAGACAAAAGCAATGCGTTTCGGTAGTCATAATTAAATTAGGTGGACACGCCGCGCCAAATTGCGGCTTTCAAAAAACTAATGGCTGCTCTCGCACGCACACATATTTTTGACGCTTAGCTTACCAAACAATCGAATTAGACTTTCCTTCTGTTTGGGTTGGTCACTGGGCAGGAACTACTTCTGAGTCAATGACCATAAATAAAGTTACTTCATTCCCTAACTTTATAGCAACTTCATTATCTATTTTAATATTTATTATGTAATATTGTACTACTGTAGCCATATGCAGTCTAATAAATGTAGTAATTATAAGAAATAAATATAGACACACACTTTTAGGTTATAAAGACTATTTGGTTATTTCCTATATTCCATAAACCATCGGTTTCAGCTACAATTTATATTAAAAGTAAGGAACTTTTCGGAGTTGCAGTCATTTAATAAAATCCATTATTACACCGACGTTTCGACTGTAAATCAGTCTTCTTCAGAATGCTACATACAAAACATACAATCAAATAAACAGACATACATTCAACTTATGTGGGTAACAGACTTACATAAATGATATTAAAATATTATCAAGTAAAACATGTAAATTATTTTAAAGAAATCTTTTATCAAACATAGCTAAAACATAGAATTTTATGCTCTGTAACTATTATTTTAAACTATTTTACCTAAAATAATTAGGGGAGCAGGAAAGTTCGAAAATATTATTTTACTTGTTACATGTATATACTTTCAGGTTTATTTTTGTATTTTTTCGAAAGAGGCATTTACAGCGTCTGAAAATTTCGTTGCAGCACCTCTATGCTTTAAAGCCACAAATCGCCGCTAGTTTTGTGTACATGATGTGAAGTTTTGTCGTCATTGAGAATAGTTAGCATCACAAAATTCAAAGGCTTTAGAATTATGTTATTGCATAGCAAGATTAACTTTAAATCACGTTTATTATACAGGCACTCGTATGATAAGAAATACTAAAATAATGTATGAGAATAATGTATGTATATAAATATAATTTTGATGATATTTATGGGACTAGATAATTTTTCTGCCGTTACCATTTTTATGCATTAGTTTAGATATGAGGTGATAATTATTGACACACATAAAAATCCCTGGCCTGGATTCGAACTTTGCGTCCTTAGTTTACGACGCGGCTGCGCTGTATTCCATCTGGATTGAAGAGAGGTAAAAATATGATGATCCCATTGCCTTCATTGCATATTAATCAATTGATGTCTTTCATAAAACTAATACCAGACTAAGAAATGATGTTGTATGAGAATCCGATACCATTTGAAGAAGCATTGTATCGTGAGTACAGCAAGCCAAACAAAACCCCGGTCGGTATGATGCGGTGCAGCGAAACAGAATGATGTGTACCGACAAATAAACTGTCGTGGTACGGCGCGCGTCCACGGCGCTGGCAGCGCGGCGCCGAGACGCCGGCAGGAATGTGGATATTAAAATTCCTCGGCAGTCGCGAAGAGGTCGGCCAGCACCCACAACCCCAATACCGGATCATTTTATGGCGAGTTTTAAATCCATTTTAACGAGGTCGGAACTATGGAATCACTGGCTATGCCAGAACTATCAACTATTTATTGCACTGACGTAACTAACGTGTCGTTACGTAAAGTGAAATACCTTGGAAACTGTTAAAATATAATAAAGAAGCATCTTGATATCAGAGAGATTTATAAGAATAATAAAAGTTGAAAATAAAATTCCTTGTTTTATAATATTTACGATATATTAATTTCAAGATAACAGTGATTTTATGTCAATAAAAACGTTAGTATTCATGTCATATTCATTTAATTTATAAAAGATAGGACAAAATAAAATATTATAAAATGTCAACCCACTACTTCCATTAACAAAATTTTTTTCAAATATACATATAATCAAATTCAGAATTATGTGACACAATATTAAAATACAATGCAGAATAGAATAGCGAAACAGATACTTGTTTCTTGACAAGTTTTACTAGCATAACATGCAGCTTATAGTATGACAACTCGGTTATACCGAATTTTTATTTGATTAATTAAATTCGATTCTAAGCATGCTAATCAGTTGATCCACCACTTGATAAAAGATATATTTTATATTTAATTTTATGAAATACATTTCATACTTCATTAGTTTGCAAAAGGTAAATAATAAAAAGAAATTATTAATATTTTTTAATACAACAAATTTCAAGCAGGATAGTACCTACTTGCTTTATATTGCAAATAATAAATTTAATGTTTAAGATTGCAATGATATTATTTTAGTTCTAAAATACTTTTTGCCTCGATCTTAGGAAAATTGATAAGTTTTTAACTTGTTTTCATTTCGAAAATTTTTATTAATTTAGATGTTTATAAAATTAAATATAAAGTAAATAATCTTTCGATTGGAGAAAAAATAGTAAGAAAACTAAACTTTCCGGACTCTTCCTTTGCGCTTTGTCCCATATTTTCCACTGTTGTCCAGGAATATATCACTTTTCCTACTAAATACATAATATGCTATCCTCATGGTATAGTAAATATGTACTATACAAAATGACACATGACCTTAGTTAAGCGGCTATTAAAATTTAGAAAGAAAATGTACTTCATTTTGTTTAAGATGTCATAGTTTAAAATTAAAGCTTTTGAATAAAAACATGGTCAGATCAGATGTAACTATAATTCCCATTGAGAAAACTTAGTAGTTAGTATGTAGTTTAATCGCCTTAGGTTCAAACCCCACAATCTAGGCCTTCGGCAACATGTGTAGGCCTAACCGAGAGAAAGTTTTATGTCTCTTCGTAAAAGTTTTCATTGCCCCGACGTGAATTAATGTTCGTCACATAACGTTTGACGGAAAAAGCCTTAACTTAGGCAGCGATACTCAAACTCGAACAACAAGATTTCACTGAAACATTTACGTCAAATGGCTCTAAATATGTACTTTGATACAAGTGACAAAAAAGATGTATACCGACAGAAAGTAATATGTAATCACTATTAAGATTTGTTGTGTCTGCGCAGTTTCAGTTTTTGACTAAAGATTTCTCTGTTCCAACAGTCCTCCGACCAGTTTTCTGACAGTCAGAAAATTTTCCTGACTATCTACAATTTTAAATGCACGCAATCGCATTGCGTTAACAGCTTTACTTTTATATACATGTAATAAATTAAAAAACTATGTAATTGTATATATAATTAAAAATATATATCTATAATGAACAATAATTAGGCTACGACTATAAAGTTAAATAATGGTTTCTATAAAAATAATACTCAATCCATAAAAAATAATAATTTAAAGAATATACATATAATTAACGTTATTCCTCTTCTGTGACTGTTGATCATATGATTCAACCAATAATCATTGACTAATTCGAATTAGTCACCATTTGCGCATGGTTTATAGGTTTTAGTGTGAAGCTATCAGTAACTGATCAGGGATTTTCTGTAGAAATAATAGTATATTGTACAACAAAAGTGGATATGATGCCTATATCGCACGAGAACAAATTTTCTGGCACGACCCAAAAGAGAGTGTCTTAAACATTCGGGTGGGATATAGGCATTCCATTTGAGTTGTACAGTCTATTGTTTCTACGACCAAATATCAAATAATCACTTACAGTAGAACTAGATATTTTCGTCGCAAAAACGTGGAGTTATGTCAGTTATTTTTTGACGGGTAGAAATCAATGTTGTCAACGTAAAGTAGAAATGAAATGGAGAAAAATAATTGCTCCTTTGAAAATTAAATAATGTCTTTAAATGTTATTTAAGATTTATTTTAATTTTTATATTTTTATTTTATTTATTTCATGCAAGAATAAAAATAAAAATTATTGACAAATTTGGCCAGGATTTGATGTTGACACTCAATTTTATATTCGCACATGGTATAGATATTGTAATATACATATCCGTACATGATAGTAAAAAGAATTGTTACCAATATATAGTAGGGAGTAGAAAACATATTAAGTGCATGACAAAGTTGGAAAACTTAAATTTTATCATTACCTTTTACTAATTTATGGAGTATAAATATATTGTAAATGTCTAAACAGGTTTTAAGATGCTTTCTTTGTTTGAGTGACACAACTGGTAAATCAAATGACAATTGTTTATGACGTACATGGTACTGTCTAACAAATATACTCCTCTGTAATACAGCTTAACTCGTATTTTACGTACAATATTTATAGCTATTAACATACCTAGGATAGTTAGGACCATCAAAACCGCCGCAGATGTCAATTGAATTCCAATCTCGGAGAGCGAGGATTTTAAGACATCTAAGACCTGGTATGATTCATAACATCCGTGGTTTGTTCTGTAGTTTAACAGTTTCACGTTATTAATAAATATTATTTTATAAAATTCTCTTGTGAGTTTTTGTGATCAAGTCTTTATGGGTTGAAATGATATGATAATTGTCCCATGTCATATTGACAATTCTGTATGGTAAATATTAATTATCATACAGATTTGCCAAATTATGTGGTACATGATACAATTATGACTTAGTTACCGTACTTAATATTCTCAAACCGATAATGTCTCTTATACGGTTTTTACTAATTTCGTGACACATTTTACACAAGTAGTGTTGCAGGTTGATAGCTTACGGCTTCTGCAATCAAACCGCTATTAATTTAGCAAACCACGAAAGTTAATCAGTTTCATGACCGTATTTTCTTACAAAATATAATAGGCTTGGTTCTTTATAGGAATGTTGTGTTACAGATCATGAAGTATGTGTAGAATATATTTTAATATCTTTTCCAGGTTTCTCAAATTATTTTGTTTGAGTACCACTGGTTAGGGACTTGAGGGAACCGTAATATTTCCGAATTGTCCGGGTACGATGTGGCATTATTTGCGGTTTCTTATTAGGTGCGACGTTTATTGAAATCAAAATGATATTTTCATTTTAGTCTTATTATATTATTTACTTGAAGATCGGGGGAAAATATAATCAAAATAAGCTGGCTGAATAAACTGTTTTCATTATTTTCATGTTTACTTACCATGATGACGTCATTGTTTTTATTAATAATAATATACTCGTAAACTATAAATATATGGATCTTAGACAATGATTCAGTGTATCATTGTCTGAAGACAATTGTCAAATTTTATTTTATTACTCAACATTATTCTTGAAATAGAGATGTTATATTGTTTTGCACTGACAACATTATTTTAATATTAATATATTCCTGAACTCGAAATATATGGATCGTAAGCAAAGCAATTACTTAACTTTATTATTTGTTTGAAGACAATCTTCAAACTAAATTTTATTATTGAACATTATTTTTGAATGGCGATGTTATTGTTTATTTAGAAAATATAAAAAAAATTAGCAAGTATATTGTGCATGCTGAAAAATGTGATTGGCTACATAGGACAGTGATATGAGTTCTTGGGAAGTTGGGAAAAAAACAAATCGTACAAGAAATTTAAATCTTTACTTTTAACATTAAAACATTTACATTGACAATTTTTACATACATCCAGTTACCTTCACATATACATTAAACTCACAAGAATGTTAATTCTGAAATGAATAATCTTCTTTTTCAACTGACGAAGAAGAAAACTTTACTTTTGATACTGTAATTGCAGTGGCCTGTGAAAATAAATCTTGCAAATGTTTATCTGAAGTATTATTATTTAATTTAGATTTAGTTGTAGATGACTTTCTTTTGTTTGGGGTATATATTTTTAATTTACCACTATTTGTACTTATCTTATCTTCTTTTGACTTGGAACCATAAGATTGAAGACTTTTCTTACTATCTGCGAGCACCGATTTAGCCAATATAGAGTAATGATCACTAGGAGTTTTTTTGATGGGTGATTTTGATTTTACTAGGGATTGATTTTTTTGTTTAGATTTTCGAGATAATAAATTATTGCTATTGGTGGACAACTTGGATTTTAGATTAGAATTATTTTTGACTTTAGACTTTCGAGAACCTATATCAGTGGTAGGCCTTTTTTTAATTAAAGATTTCACCAAAAATTCATCACTATCAGATCTCTTTACGACCAAAGATTTTGATTTTATAAATTCATGTTTTTTACTCTTCTCATTAATTTTAGGTTTCTTGGGTAATGGATCATTGCTTCTATTTTTGATAGGAGTTTTAGATTTCAATATTCTATCGTTTTTTGAATTAGTTTTAAGCATCTGTCTAAATTTTAGAGATGATAAATCCGTAGCAGAACATTTTTTTATCAAAGGTTTAGATTTAATGGGTTGCCTAGGAGAATTCGTTTTGTTCAAATTTGATCGATTTTTAATTTTGTTCTTCGTTGCGTCCATTGTTGGCGAACTTTTTACATTTTTCTGTAAAAAATCTTTATTCATGGATTTAGAATTTAGATAGGAATCATTACTAGTGGTTCTATTTTTATTTAGTTCAGATTTTTGTTTTGTAGTTTTATCAGAACTTTTAATAGGAAATAATTTTTTATTACTCATTTTTTTTTTATTTATCGATTTATCTTCAGTGGATTGAGTAGAGCGTACCATTTCTGCATTAAATTTTTCTGAAGAAGTACCAATTTTAAATTTATTTATGGCATTATTTGACTTACTTAACCCAGAATTAGTTGTTTTTCCAGTCATGTTTTCTATTTCGCTATTTGAATTGGTTTCTGAGTTTGTAAGAGCACTTTTTGAATTTTTTTCAGGATAAGCAAATTTGTATGTTGACGAAACAACTGTATTTGTTGATGGCGAGTAATTACTTGCATGGTACAAGACAGTTAATTTCGTTTCTCCTTTTTCGTTTTTTTTTACTTGTATTTGAGCTCCTTTGAGATCTACTAGTGATGATGTTTTGAGTAATTGTTTATTTTTTATTTGTTTTCCACAATTTCGGATTTTCTTTTTTCGTTTATTTTTCTTCTTAATTCCTCTGGTAGCCTTTAATTTTTTTTGTATGAGATTTTTTCGGCGTTGTTGAAGTGCTGACCAACATTGTAATCTATCATAGCTATTGTCAGATGTTTTTGGTTCGTGATATTTAGGCAAGGCTATATTTAATATTTGACAATATTCGTTTTTGGATTTTGGTTTAGAGTCTTTATTTTTTTGTTTCATACTTTTTCCACATTTTTGACATTTCTTCTTGATTTTATTTTTCTTACAGTTACGGTTAGAAACTTTGAATTTTTTTGCAAGCAATTTTTGGCGTCGTTCCAGAATTGAAGACCAGCATTGAAGAATTTGACTGTAACTTACTTTTGGTGACAAATTCTTTTTTTCTACATCTTGAATATTTGTTTCTGAGTTTAAAGGGCTCGTGAATCTGTGATAAAATAAATAAAATTTGTTATTAATCCTCGACAATTATTGAGTTTTCCAATAACGTAACTACTATTGGGAAGTCATTTGGAATCATTGATTGATTGATGAAGCCTAGATTTAGCAAAAAGTAAAAGTTAGAAGTGAACTTCGAATTATTATTAGCTTAATAGTTGGCAACACAGGGAATTGAACCCTAGATCACACACTTTACTTAGTTTAATTAATTTTCTTTAAACCTTGTTCTCTCGGAAAACCTCATTACAGAGAAAATGTCTGACCCCACGATAGTAGTTGAGTGTTGTTACTTAGAAATACTTACGCCAATAAGGATGTTTTTATTTCATGTGAATCATTTGGATTTGAATTAAAGAATATTTTAGAAAATTGTTGGTCATCTGCTATGTTGGCACTGTCTATAGTTGACAAGGACGATTTATTTACCACAAATTGTAAATTATCTCTATAATCTGATACAATATTTGGTTGTATTTCGGATTGATCATTATTTTTGATCATTTTAGATGCCATATATGATACATTATCATTTATCTTTTTCTTTCTTGGTGAAGTTACTTTAGCACTTTTTTTATCTACCGTTTGAGGTTTATCTATTTTTCTATTTTGTTGCGAATTTTTTTCTTTATTTTTGACTTTTAGGATTGGTCTGTGATTAACAGCATAAATTTGAGGTTTCTTGTCACCACTTGCATTTTTCCTTTCCAGCCATTTAGATCGGATATTATTTGCTTTTCGTTCTTCAATCAATTTATTTTTTATTAAATTTTTGTTGACAATTTTTGGTTGGGTCTTGTTCGTGTTTATGTCATGCAGTTTAGGTTTTTTTGGTAATCGAACATTATTGGCTGGTTTCTTGATTTTTGGGGTTCGTTGATCTCCTTTAGCGTACTGTTGGTCTATCAAATTCGGTTTGGGTAAGACCTGCCCATTAGTGGGTTTTTTCTTCTGTACTAATTTAGATTTCAGCAGAGTTTGATCATTACTTTTCTTATTTTTATCTCGAAAATTTATTGCACTGTATTTTTTTTTAATGGGTTGAGAAAATGGAAATATATCGATACTGTTAACATGTTTGATTGACGTATTAGATTCCGGTAATCGACCAATATTAATTCCTTTTTTGTTTTTGTAATACTTATTATCAATCTCCGAGTTCATTTTCAACATATTTCTGGACTCCAATTGCTGTTTTGATTTCTTGATTTTTTGTCCTTGCTTCACGAGATCCTTCTTCAATTTCATACTTTCCCTGAATTTTGCTTCGATACTTGCGTATGAAGTAACTGGAGTAAGAAACCTACAATAATAAAAAAGTAAATGTCATGAAATTATATTTGATTTCTTAGTAATTACATCATATTATTTAGTTTGTTCTTAGAATTATTTTTCTTTTCACCAAAAATATTTTGAAAAATCTTTTCAATTATACCAGCCATTATACACTTTACAAAATTTTACCCCAAGCAAAAAATTTTAATTGTTACTCTAAAATTTTCTGACACTGACGTGTTCTATCGGTCTGTCAATTTCAAACATGTGAATAACTAAAGACAAAATAATGTAGACAATATAGGTTGTGTAGTTTGTAACAAGGAAGGCTTTGCCTTTGTTGTGGTTTATGTGAAAACTAATACTACACCAGAGAAAATACTCATCTTATTTCATATTCACTTATGGCTTTAGTAGTTATTTATACGCAAAATAATTTCTATCTAATGATTTTTTAACCATGTGTTCTAAAATTATGAAACATTTTATTTTTGATTGTTATTTAAAAATATAACAACTAGAGAAAATTCATGCAATGGTATGGTAGGTGTTTTTAGCTGCATGACAAAAGCACAAAAAAAAACATAACAATACCGCACGAGGAAAATTCAGGAATTTAGTGGTATGCGTATGTGTGCATTTGATTAGATCAAAATAGAAGTGAATTTGTTCTGCTCGTGGATAGTACTTTTTAAATAGATACTCGCAGAGGTAAGCCTCCAAGTCTTCCACTTTGGTCCGAATCTAACCTAACCTAACCTAATATAATCTAATCTAACTTAAGCTATCCTCGTCAACTCTATAGTAATCTAAACTGACCTTACTTAACCTAACCTAACCAAATCTAAAGTTATCTAAACTAACCTAACCTGATGTAACCTTATTTTACTCCATCATTGAATAAATAGTTACAACAAATTTATTAATATATGAACATTTCAGTTATACAGACACTGGTGCGCTTAAGTAACATACTTTGTTGCACTTTTGCAATGTTCATTCGATGTTCTTTTGTAACAAAAAATACCATTTGTTGCGCTTTTGTCATACGCCCGTGTTTTTATTATTTCATTTAGATATTTACAATATAAGAAATTTAATTATCTAATTTGATTTTTATAATTTCATTTATTTTGATTTTTTAAAGAAAGCGAAATATTTATAATAAAATTGTGTACTTTATGAAAACTACCCTTAAAATTGCCAAATTTAAAGAAATTCGTTTTATTCTGTTATAAATATAGTTTGGCATATACACCCTTCAAGGCTCATTACCAGCTACTGTTTTAATTTTAAATTTTAATTTTAATTTCACGTTTTAATTTTAAATGTACATTTTAATCGCAATACAGATGTGCAGTTTCTTGCTATGTTTTAATTTCTCTGTTTTTATTTTATTTCATTTCTTCATTGAGGTTATTAAAGTATCCTTTTGAACAAGATATTTGTTTTTAGGGTAAACCAAACCCTCCATCCCGATCTATTTTTTTTATATTATGTTTGTTTTTTATAGCAGCAATACCACAAATTCTACTTGTTTCCACCTATTCTATGAACAAAATAGCACAATCCATTTTAAATTCGATTTTGAATATTATTAATAATCATTTATGATATACAATACCTATTAATTTTCTTTATAATTTCGGAAAAGTAAATTTGATATTTTGTGACAGCTGATAGTTTTAATTTTTAGTTTTAGAAAGTATGGAGTTTGCATATTCTAGCTAACTAAAAAATCAAACTAGAATTAAAATTAAAACTAAAACATTTGCAGAGAATGATTACGTACATAGGCATATGATATACCTAACTTGCGCGTAAAACAAAATTTAAATTAAAACAGTAGCTGCAAATGATACTTTAGGCTTGATGCATTAGTGTAGAAACTCTTGTATGCACCCTGTTATTGTAATAATATTAAAATCAAATAACTATAAAGAAGATTTTGGAATAATATAAAGTAATCATTGGAAAATATAATAATAGCTTCAGCATATTTAGGACAAAAGGAATAGAGCAAGGAGTAGAAACTAGGATAACAATTACAGCGTATTCAAGAGCATAAATAGGTACAATAAAATATCAGAAGTCAGAAAAACTAGACTAATTCTAGTAGCCACAACTAGTTCATTCTGAGAAAATATAGTGCAATTTTTGATAGTTTGAAGTTCAAATTTTGTTGTGAAATTACAGTTATAAGTCATAAAAAAAATTAAAGAGTTGAAAATTTACTAAACTGTTATAAATGGTATATTTTTTTTCCACAAAGTACAAGGATTTGTCACAAGATGTAAGGTTCGGTTACCCTGTAGGCATATTATTCTACAACTAAAGTGACAACAGAAATATCAACTCATATTGTGATAATGAATACTTTGTCAAAATAAGATTTTTTAAATAATGCCATTTTTCTCAGGTCCATTTTATTGCCTAACGTATAAATACTTTATTTTTGAAATGTAGAAAGTAAATAAAAACAAAATTAATTTCAATCTACCTCGTAATCAGTGAGAGTGTGCAAAGCATGATTGGTTATTTACTAGATAAAGTTGATACACTTTTAACAAGTTGTGTGACACTAATTAGAGAACTAATGACTAAAGGTTCTGCATATTAAATCCCGTTTGCAAGATTCTCCGTGTAAATCTTTCATGCAGGATCGAATCCCAACGGACAGAACCCCGTTAAAGAGAGCAAGTCCCGACACGTCCTTCTTGGGATCGGATGCAAAGCGTCTTCGACACGCTGCCCTACATCAGACCTTGCCCGTGTCTGAGATCAGATAGCCGGAGAAAGTCCGACCCTTTATCATCACTGACTTGTACAGGTATTGATAGAATCTCCGGTTGAATACGTTCAGACACTTCAAAGACTACTACAAGATGTTCTTTACCAGTCGCGAAATGGATACTGCACAGTAATTAATTAGCTTTCAATTAAAAATAATTGCAATGTAATCATTTGTTACGATCTTTGTTTTTCTATCAATCTAAATTTTATCATTTATATTGTTTAATTAAAATATTTATAGCTCATAAGATATGCTTTCAAATAGCACAACATTCCTACATGTAATAGGGTCTGAAGCATAGAAGATATTTGGTTTTTAGGTAATTTGACTTGTATTTTAGTATGTAAGTTGTCAACTAACAGCTTCTAAAGGATCCTACAGCTTGTAGTGGATTCCGAATCAAAGTGTTACAGCGGTACTTTTATTTAGGTAATATAATAATTAGTGGCAGTGGATTCTAAATTTCGGATCTCACTGTTCAATACACTTCGACCCAAAGCACGTTAACTAATTACCCAATATTGCAAATGGTCAATATTGTAGCAGATGTTGTAATTAAATCGAACCGATCACCACTATCGAATACTCGTACAGGATGGGGCACAGTAACCTACCTACTTTCAATAGGTAATTGTGAAGAGAAGGTATGTCATAGAAGGGTAAGGATAGTTGCAAAAGGAGCAGATAGTCGGAAAGTTGTGTTTATAACTCCTCTCAATCGTAAATAGGGCATGATTAAAAAAGCATCGCACTTGAATCACATCTCACACAGCTCGGAAGTTAAAAATTATTTTGAGGGAGATGTTCTCCGACTAACTGACCTCTGAAAGAGGCGACATTTCGTGGCCCTGGGCTGACTGGATTTAACGCCCTGTGACTATTTCTTTTGAGGGAATCTAAAGACTGAAGTGTTTAAGCATCGTCCCAGAACTCTACAAACCCCGGGAAGATGAAATCCGCTTGGACTAGACTTCATATGAAAAGATATGCTTCCTAGAGCTATGCAAAAATACGTGATTTAAATAAAACTTCCCGTGCTGTAGTTAATGAAACTAAAAATAAATTTCGTACGGGCTGACGAATACTTTTATATATAAAAATAGTTACAATATCACGATACATCAATTTTCACACTCTAAGGCTATAAACAAACAAAAGTTTTCTTTTCCAGAATATAAATATTTACCTGAAATGTTCATGAACTGTTTCGTAAAGAAACATTTCATTTTCTATTTTGTTTATTCAGTTATAATTAAAACACTTACAGAGTACAACAATCTAGCAAATTGAAATGGAATCGCTGATACATCTCATAGATATTCAGCAAAATAAGTTAATTCAACTATTCAGCATCAGCTGCAAAATTAATTTCCAGAAACGTCGAAACTTTGTAGTATAAATTTATATCTAATCTCGACTTGGAGCTAAATTCAGAGTTGTTGAGCAAAGTTTACAAAAAGAATCAAAATTTCAATTATTTATTTTTTTCATTGGAGCTGATTTAATGCCAAATTTAGAAAATCTAACGCAATCAAATAAAACTTATTCAAACAGAAATTTATTATTGGATTCTTCCAAGAGGAATCGAATATTAATATCTTTTTATTGTGTCCACATTGTCGTAAGGTACATCCATATTGCATATATTCATGCAGTATATTGATATTTTATAATTTAAAATACGTTTGGAATGCTTTTATACACACGATATTGATTCTCTTGAAAATACAACCTGAAGAGAATATATGACAGTTTTAAAAATTTTATTTGTGATCTTAGGATGTAATACATTTACATTTTAGAAATAATATACCCTATATTGGAAGTAGTAATAAATATTATTAATTTATTAACTTTTAACTTTTTTTCATAAAAAATACATTTTAATCAAAATTTTGTAAAAATTTAAATGTTTCATATAGCAACAAATATAATTGTTTTTGGGTTTAATGGTAAAATCGATTCCGATTACGTGTAGTTTGTATAAAATGTTAAATATTTATAAATAAATAATAAAAAATTAACAATGTGATCGTTTTCCTCTAACGTCGATTCGCCGGCTAGAGAGATATTTGTTTAATAACTTGTCTTTATTATTAAAGGAGGATATCACTTCAACGGTTTGTCTTGTGCTGATTGTTGTCTTACGAAAATTTGATTAATTAAGTACTGTTTTACTATAGGCTATTTTACAAAATAAAAAAAGTAGTTCTTTAATTTTCTAATAATGAAACTTAAAGTTAAAGTACCTATTGAAATTGGAAGTTAATTTCTTTTATTTTCATATTTTTAATATTTTATAACAAAATGAAAAATTATTAAAAGAAAATAGCTAAAAAGTAACGCTAATTTGAAAAAAAATAATAACATTATGTTATATACTACATAAGCAATAAATACAAAAATAAGATTAAAATAAAATGCGTGACAAATATGACAGCCACTACAACGTGTAAAATTGCTAGGGGAACAGATGTAATTCGTAAAGGAGTTAAAAGAACGCGCAACGTCAACAAACGACGTAGGTGGCAAAACTTTTCTTCTCGAAAGCCCTCGCTGTGAAATATATTTTTTTGGTAGTGCAAACATTCTATATATAAAGTCAATATTTTTACAATTATATGAACCCATTTTCCTGTATGGTGGCGCCACCATATTTACTGGCTTCAGAAATTTAATTAAAACCGACATTTCTAATGAGCTGATAATTAAAAACACACTTACGAGGGCGGTCCGATAAGTACCTAGCCTCACCGCCCTATAGCACAACAATCGCAAGAGCAATTTTTTATTGCTTAGAACATCATCGTAGACAGCTACTGTCAAATTTTCAGCCGAATCGGACGCGAAGTTTTGATTTGACCGCGTGTGGAAGCGAGCGTGTCCGCAGATTTGAGAAAAATGGAAAAAGAACACTATCGGTCGGTGATTTGATTCTTGTTTTTGGAAGGGAAATCGCGCAGGGAAATTAAAGAACGCTTGGATGCTGTATAGGGTGACTCTTCTCCTTCGATGGCGACCGTCAAAAATTGGTTTACCGAGTTTCAACGTGGTCGCACGTCGGTTTTTGATGAGTCACGCCCAGGTGCCCCGAAAACGGCTACCACGGAGGATAAAGTAACAAAAATCCACGATTTCGTATTGGCAGACCGCCGATTGAAGGTGCGTGAGATAGCTGACACAGTAGGCATCTCAAAAGACCGCGTGGGTCATACCTTGCATGAATTATTGGGTATGAGAAAGCTGTCGGCGCGATGGGTGCCGCGTTTGCTCACTCCTGACAACATGCACATCCGTGAGACCACTTCAGAGCAGAATTTGACGATGTTTAGGCGCAATCCGAAGGAGTTTCTGAGTCGTTTCGTGACCGTCGACGAAACATGGGTACACTGGTACACACCAGAGACCAAGGAACAGTCGAAACAGTGGACTTCACCCGGCGAACGTGCTCCAAAGAAGGCGAACACTGTCCTATCGGCCAGAAAGGTTATGGCCACGGTTTTCTGGAATTCAAAAGGTGTGATCTACATCGAGTACCTGGAGAAGGGTAAAACGATTACAGGGCTCTACTATGCCGAATTATTGGGCCGATTCGATGCCGAATTGCAGAAAAAACGGCCCCATTTGTCGAAGAAACGAATGCTTTTCCACCGTGACAATGCACCGGCTCACACCTACGCCGTCGCCACAGCCAAATTGGTAGAATTAGGCTACGAACTGCTACCCCACCCACCGTATTCTCTGGATTTGGCCCTGTGCGACTTTTTTTTGTTTCCAAATTTGAAAAAGTCACTCGCTGGGCAGAAATTTCAGTCGAATGGGGCAGTTATCACCGCCACGTAAGCCTACTTTGCACACCTTCAGAAAATGTTTTTTTCAGACGGGTTACAGAAGTTGGAGCATCGCTGGATCGAGTGTATAGAACTCAAAGGAGATTATGTTGAAAAATAAATCGCCATTTTTCAAAAAAAATTGTTATTCTTTTGTAGGCTAAGTACTTATCGGACCACCCTCGTAAATCATTATTAATGGACGGTAGTAATTAAAATCAATTATTTATTTGTTCTGCAATCTATTTACTCGCCTTGCCATTGTTTGCGTACATCATACCGTCGGCGAAATAAACGAAAACAAACGAAATATCCGGGTTACGTCGTATTTATTTATACCACAATGTGAGTACATAAATAGCTTCACACGTTTCCTTTCATATAAAGAATTCCACCGACTTATAATGTAAACATATGTGTAAACACGCTCTTAAATATATTACTTACACTTACATTGTATGGATGACTATGGTGCATGCATTCTCAATTTAGCATAGCATACTATCCATAACTAAAATTATCTGTGTTAACAATTAGATTAATTAGCATATGTAAAAACCAGAAAAAAGTGTGATTTATATTAAAATATTCCCTTATAAATTATAATATACTTCCAGAATATTTTTTGATCCTGTGAAATACATATAATAGTAATATAAGTACATTTAAAATGGCACATATTTTTTCCTAGTTTTAAAATACCTGATTTTCAAGAATGTACATTATAGAGTTACTGTATTGCTGATTTTAAGGATTAACATATTTAATATGTGATAGTAAAGATTATTATATTAGTGTGACCCACAATAATGAAATCAAAATCAATATACTAGTATATTTTTATGTAGGTATTTAAGTATAATGTAATGTACTATGACATCAGGATAGACATAAAATTATAAAGCTAAAAATTATTTTAATTCCTTCACTACTATAAGACAGCACAAGATACTCGACAAAGCATCATTTGTCTTGATATTGTGTATTTGAGAAAAAGAAAAGAATATTTTAATTATTAATGATATGACGGTTAAACTTTAACCTTATTTAAATTCTGATGAAGAGGTTTTTGGGCTTTTCTTCTGTGAGTTTTTTGCGGAAAGCGTTCTGTAGGCTAAACATCGTTCCCGTACTTTTTAAAAAGACAAATGACGGAAAACTAATCTGAAACAATGATAAACATATAAATGAAAATCTGTTGTAGGGATTATAAAGCTTTCGAACATTTTACGGTTTTAGTTTCTTGTTTCTTCATGTATTTTGTTGTATTACTTTATATTAAAAATATATTTCTCTGTTTCGGAATTAGAATATCATATTCCAGCACGCTTATTGATGTTAGAAGGAGCTTCATTCTTAAACGATTTTTGGTTATATTTTATTATTTGAGATTGGCATGACTGCATTAAATACACAAAATATCTAGGCAACTGACAAAGTAATTCTAATTTACCTAGGCAACAGACGAAACGGAAATCACTGTCACCAACCTAACTATTCTATCAAAAAAATCCCTTAATGGAAATTGTCAAATATTATTATAAAAAATAATGTAAATAAAAGCCGAAACAGAGAAAATAGTATAAAACATTCGTTATAGAAGGCAATTCAAGCACTCGTTCGTTCGGGCACTCGCTGCTTCGCGCTCGTTCCCGAAATTCAAACTCGTGCTTGAAAAGGTTGCCTTCTACAACTTATGTTTTAATATACTATTAAAAATTGATTCATAGTAATTATTTTTCGAAAAATGTACAAATAAAATAATTTCTCAATGAATGAACAATATTGTAGGTACAGAAGTTGAAATATTTTTATTTTGATTTTGAATCATTTTAAAAAGAGAGAAGATAGAACAATAGTAGAGTAACAAATACGCTAAACAAAATCCTGATCCTTAAGGATAAAATATACCCATCCTATATTCCGGAGAGGGTCACGTGTCGACCTTCAGGATCATTCGGTCAGCGGGTTTCCAAGGTTGCCAAAGCTGCGTAATGCACTGTTGCCAAATAGGAAATATATTCATACACGTAAGCTAACAAGCCCGTTTGAGAGTCATATATCAAGCAGGAGTATTCATTTCTTACCTGCCATATTGCAGGATAGCAGGCGAGGCAGGCCTGCTCCTGCTATAAATCCCCGCCTCGTTAACGTGCTGAAATTCGGAATGAAACCTCATCTGTTGCTCCACAATGCCACACTAAGTGATGGATTTTTAATCAAATGATACTAGAAATCTTCGATTGGGAAATATGGGACTACATTTTCCCTGTAGTTTACCGCCACATAAATTTTTTATATGGCGAAAGTTTCATAACTCTTCTCCCAATATATTCTTACCTACGTATGTACCAATGTTCATACAAAATATATACTAAGTTTAAAATTTTATTTGAAGTTTGATTCATATTCTAAATATATTTTTTATATATTATGTAAAAGATTATTATTACACATAATTATTACGTAGGTATTACTGTAACTGAAGCACAGAATTTATTTTAATTTAAAATTAGTGTTTATTACAATCTATTCTATAAAAAGTATATCGAATGCCTTTTTCAAAATTAAATTAGGATTTTATAATTTAAAATTATGTGGAGAATATAAATACATGGTTAATACCATGTTAAATAATGTCATTAGTTACAATAAAAAACGGCGATTTCAGAATGGATACAAAAAAAGTGTTATTACACCTATTTCGACATTTTCAGATTTTTACAGAGTATTTACAATATGTTTTGATAATTTTTAGCATAACGTCTAAATAGCAGTAAGTCACTGAATCAATCTTTGAAAATATTTAAAATAGCTAATCTAAATTAAATAAAGTATCATATTTAAGCTAAAGATGTTAAGAGCAATAGTTGATTAACTTTATATAAAAAGAATAGTGCTGTTTTAATCTATATATGTGTATGTTCCGAGCGGCCGGTTTGTGGTGGCTACGATTAATTAAATGATTATTTAATTAATTTTTTTTATCCAACAGTTCAACACCATGTAATTATAACGCGATAACTATAGTGTTTTCAGATAAATAAAGCAGATTATAAAACACAGGAGGTTTAGACATTATAACTCAATGTTAGTTAATTCGTATCATACTAACTTACGTTATAAAACCTCTATTCTATTTTTTTAATAAATGTCATTTTAAAATTTCAACTGTCAAAAAAGCTTTTATATATTTTATATCAATGATTAAAGGTATTGGATAAAATGTCGTATGAGACACGATTGTTAATTATCTAAGTCTTTTGAGAAAAATACCCCTTTCTGCCTAATGGGCTCGTGAGTTAAACATTTCTCACCTGAATTATTTGTAATGTAAAACACTTGTACCATAAATAACTATAATACTAACACATGGTGTTTTGTTTTCAGGTGAGTATTCTTCCTTTTTCTAACAACGTATTGACATTGTTGGTAAGTTTTCAACAGAATAATTCTAATGAACAAAAATACATATTTATAAGTGTATAGCAAGAGATTTTCTTTTATATGCCGTCACAAAAGAGAATATTAATAAATAATTTAATGCATTTAATGCATGTGACATTTAAAGAAGAAAGAAAATTTTAAGAATTCATAGCTCGTGACCTTATACGCGCAAACAAAATTAATTTCGGTAAAAGATGAGGTGTTCGTTGTTCTTAAAGTTTCTCTTTCAAGAAGGTGTATTTCTTTGAAATTAATATAATTGTAGTATATAACGTAACGATGATCAGAAGATGTCATTTTACCGGAACTTGGTTTCTACAGCTAAATTTTTATCTACTGGAAATATAAAAACAGAGTACCTGAACTTGGTACGTTTATTAGCAAAAACTTTTGGAAACTCTTATACTTGTTTTTCTAATGTTATTTCTTGCCAGGCATTAGAGTTAATCAACTGTTTTCTTCTTTAACTTAGATAAGAAGTAAATTCGTATTACCAAAATGTTTTTCACTCCGTTTAATTATTGGATTAATATCATTTTAATTTTACAATATAAAAACTTACTAGACCTAAAAATCTAAAGTACATTTTAAAGTATCTATATAAATTTACTTTAGAATGTGATATGAGGTGAAGAATAAAAGTAACTTTACTCTACAAGTTTTACAAAGTCATGAAGTTAAATAAAAAAGAAAATTTCAATGCATCATAGTTTTGAAATAAAGAAAGATAACAATTTCAAAAAAAGCACACTTTATTTATCTAATAACCATGTACGAGTATTTATCTTATTTCTGGTTAGGGTTTCTCAGCTTGACTTGATATTCAAACTACTTGACTTGACTTGACTTGACTTGAATATTGAATTTAAGTCAATCCCAAGTCAAGCAAACTGTAATTTTTCACCAATTTTTATTACGTAGTTTCAAAAATCACTACGAGATTTTCAATAAAAACTTATTGACAAAACTAATCATATATAATTCTAATCTGCAACTTATTAATAAACAGAAATATAAATGTACCAACCGAAAATATAAATAAACATGAGGATTTAAATAAAGTTATCCCCCAAACTACTGCGAATTTTTGTAGTATTTAGTTAGAGCTGCCCTGAAAAAAAATTGGCCATTTATATTAATTTCCTTTAAAAATGCCTGGTTACCCTTTGTCAATTGTCACATTGTATAAATGTACTTTTATTTTTAACAATCTACTTCTAACTTCTAAGCGAAGCTTAGAACTTTAAGGTTTCCTAGCAATTTGTGGAATCAAATGTGGTACTCTATTAAATGATAACTATAATGTAATGAAATATCCCTAGGTATATCGAACTCTTTTCACATCAGTTATTGTCTTTTTCTCCCAAACTTCATTCTAGTTTTAGTGATAAATTTAAAACTTAATCTGTTTAACAAGTAATATCAAGCAGCTTGAATTTACTTGATGTCTAGTAGCTACGATAGAAAATGAAGTCAAGTCAAGTTGCGAATTTATGAAAAGGTTGATTTCCAAGTCAAGTCAAGTAAGTCACAAAAACATCAAATTCCTTGACTTGATGAAACCCTATTTCTGGTGTACTACAAGATAGAGAAACTATCAAGTACAACCATTGTTTAAAATTTTCAACATACATTTACGTTGTCAAAATTCATTTAATCTTTTGTTTTCCTATTCTAAAAAAGTTGTTTCAATATTTTCATTATTTTATCGTCAGGTATATATTCTGCACATGTTACATAAAATAAGTAAACTATTATTTCGAAAGGATTTGAATTTGACACTAATATTTCTTAATATAATTGAAGTTCAAAATTATGATTAATTAGAAATATCTGCAGAAAAACTGTAGCTAATATCCTTAATCGTTTAATGCGTAACAAATTTCGATTAAACTACCGTATGTATTTACTCATGTGTCTAAAATATCCTTTGATCATGTCAAAGTAAATAATTTGCATGCAGAAATGTGCAATCAATATAATAATTTAATTACGTTAGTCCGTAGTCCAAAATTCGTTTTCAGTAAAATGTAAATAAACCAAGAACCAGGACTTCTGAATTATTAACTGTTACATTGTTATAAATGTAAATAGTTCCATTTACTTATTTCGTATTCGTGCTAAATAAAAATAATTCATCAAGGGTGTACATTTTAATACCACTAACATTTTAATACCACTAACATGTGCAAGGAGAATAAATGTTTGTTGCTTTCATATACCACTTCATTAGTAATGTTAATTAGAGAATAAAGCTCGTTAATTAAAAGTTCTTAGAGTTTGCATGCTTTTTAACTATAAAGAAAAAATTTATTTCAATGGATTTTTTATATAAAATGATAATACTATTGCAGATAATAACAAAATATATTATACCTATAATACGTATCCATATATATGTGTAATATCATGTGTTTTCAATTATCATTTTATTTTTTAAAGTTGACACAATTTTTTTGTAGGACTTTTATAAATTAATTCTCATATCACATAGTTTTAATATCAGTTAGGAACACAACATACACAAAATGATTAAATTTTATGTCATTTGATTAAAAACTGTGTGTGAGTTCAGTTCCCAATAAAATATAACTGTATCAGATATAATTTTTGAAAATATGTTGTTTGATATTCGATTGTGAAATGCTTTTGCATTCTCGAATGCAAAGGTAATATTTCACAAGCTAGAATAACAATAACTATTGTTTGCGTACACTGTATAAAAGAATTATTAATTTTACTTGTTTTTAGTAGTAATTTAGCCTGCTGTATCAAATATAGAACTAAAATGAACTCGATTAACATATCATTTTAATTCATTAGAAAATTAGTTTATGACATTAATATAGTTGTTCTCATTGAAGTTTTTATATTATAATGTGCTGGCCGAAGATTAGGCTTAGTGCATGGTTATTACAAAAATATTGTGCAAATAGAAAAAGAAAAATTATTCTTATACAAGGTGGAGCACAGTAACCTCCCTACTTTCAACAGGTAATTGTGAAGGAAGGATATGTCGTAGAAGGTTGAGGATAGTCTTAAAGAAGCATATATGGTCGCCTCGTTGTACCAATGCTATTACATCATTGTTTTCTGAAATGATAATCAACAACCTTAATATCTGCAGCAGATATTATGGTTGTTAGATACATTTACACTTGTAATTTCAGAAAACAATGACGCATAGCATTGATACAGCGAGGCGATTATATTCGGTAAATTGTGTTTATAATTCCCCTCAATCGTAAATATGGCGTGGTGCAAAAAGCAACACTTTTTTGCCGTGGAAACTTACTTTTCGAAAAACTACTGAATTAGTTCTTACTTTTTATGAAGGCAATCGCTTGTTACCGTGAATTCTGTTAGGTTTGTCAACATAATCAAAGAGTTTTTGCGTCAGCTGCTGAAGAATTTAATGCAGGAATTGTCTGGTTCCAAAAGAATTGAACCACGCAGCTCGAAATTTAATGGCTATTTTGAGAGAGATGTTCCCCGGCCAACTGACCTCTGCAAGAGGCGACATTTCGTGCCTGCCCTGCACTCACCGGATTTAACGCCTTGTGACTATTTCTTATGGGGTGTTTAAAGACTGAAGTGTTTAAGCATTTGCCCAGAACTCTACAAACCCTGGAAAATGCAATCCGCTTGGAAACAGCTCATATATGAAAAGATATGCTTCAGAAAGTTATGAAAAATCTTAGAATACGCCTGCAACAGTATATTGACAATAATGGTCACCTCTTGTAAGAAAATATTTTTAAAAGTAGGTGATTTAAAACTTCCTGTGCTGTAGTTGAAGACACGACAAATAAAACTTTTGCCTGTCTACTAGTTGTTTTTTAATTCACTTTCAAAACTAGAGAGGATGCTTTGCCCACCCTGTCCATACATTATTTTTTATATTATTCCAATTTATTTTATTCAACAAATTTAAGTAATTAAAATATAAAGGGATTAACATGCTCTACACTCTACTAAATATGAAAATCACGTACATAACCATATTAATAATTTAGCACTAAATTTATTAGACAATTATTCAGAAATTAAAAGTTTGAAATCAATTAAACCTCTAGATTTGGCATCTAAATTATGAAGTAAAAACAACATAAAACTGAAAGAACTCCAATGGGAATTATTTCACGCACGTTATTATTTAATTTATCACATTTGCTTGTTGGTTTGTTGTAAATAAAGATTAAAACAATGATAAAAAATAATGTTTAAAATACCTTTTTGTTATGTTAGTTCGCACAAGATTGTAATGTAGAATATATGAAGTTTGTGTGACATTGTACGTTGAAGATATTGTGGCGTATATATTTAAAATCCAATTTATTGAGTGTGGAGCTCTGAATGTATCGTAATTTGAGGCTGGCAGAGCAACGGGGTTGACGGGCATCAACGGAGCCGAACTGGGAACACAGCACAAGCAAGCACAAGACCAGCCAGCCCCAGGCCATTTTCTTCCAAATCTGGATCGAAATCTTCGACAAGTTTCTTATTAAATTACATGACAACACTTGAGTTCCGAACAGATTATCCGAACATGTTCATGACAAAAGTGATATTGCAAAGTTTGCCGACAGAGATGCGTGCATGTGCTGTCTCTCTCACCCCACCCACGCAATTTATAGAGGCCTACAGTCCACGCACTAACTGAGTTTGGCGTTTTTGTTTATTGCCCTCAAGACGACCGAGATATTTGTCCATTAGGACTGCAAATAGCTCTTCATATAGACACCCTATTCAATTGTTATTAAACGATGTTTATAACTCTAGGCAAGTCTTCACAACTTTCTGCTTGTGTTTGGAATCTCGGGTTTAATCCCCTTGACCGACGATATTTGTCTTATATTGAAATTATGTTTGATAAACTTAACTTTAGTTACGAATGGTTAAAAAACGAATGTTCTAACGTCAATTTCTGTTGCAAGAATTCTTTTATAATGAGTCCTTCTCGTATACGCATAGCATATATAAAACTTTCATTCGGTAACTCATTATCGTACGTGTTATAGAGGGATATATATGAGTGTTGACTCGAACACCCCAACATAAGAATTTAACATGTGAATTCATATTTTCGCTCCTGTTTCCCTAATTATTTTAAGTAAAAATGCTTTAAATAAAAGTTGTAGAGCATAAAATTCTGCATATGAATCAACAAGAAAAATTAATTTTACATGCCTTGTAAGCTCAGAAATTACATAAGAAAATAATGTTTTTCTTTATTACCATACCAGAAAATAATATTATTTTTATGTTTGATATTTAGAACACAAAATGTGATATTTTATTTTAAAGATTACTTTTTCATTTAATAAATTTATATGCAATAACAAAATTTGTATTAAAAAGATAAACTTCTAATAGGTACATGAAAGAGTAAGTATCGTGTAATTTTCGGTTATCGGGTAAATATCGGGTAACAGGTAATTATCGGGTAACGGGTACCAACATTTTCAGGATTCCTCATTCCTAATCTCTAGCACGATCCTCAGACCTCTTATCTAGGAAATGAAAGGGTAAAGAACAATTAAATCTTTTGATGACTCACTAAATACACTTTAATAAATTACATCAAAATTTTAATGTGATTTAATGGAACAAATGATATGAAAAATTAATGATATGATAAGAATGTAATCCAAGGCTTTCATTAGGAAAATTACTTTATATAACCTCAACTTTATATTCATGACATAGAAAAGATAATAAAATGTACTATAAACATTCTATGCGCTCACATAGAATGGATAATGAATTACGAATATTGGAAAAGTATAAAACTGTAATAAATCTGTATAAATAAATATATCACAGTTGATCCATTTATTTTATAGTATACAATTAAGTTCCAGTGTTTAAATGTTAAATATATCACTATCAATATCAACTATAAAGCAAATACTGAAATCAATTTCCTTCCTTTGTCACAACATTCTTATATGTAAGTATTTACGGTATTGCAAGATACCTAGAGCTTATAATGGATTCCAAACCACTTGTGCACAGCAATGATTTTTTTTAGGTTATTATTATTATTATTATTATTATTATAAATAAAAGGCCGTCAGTAGTATAATTTTTTATTTAAATAATAAGAAAATAGTAAATTGTTTTAGAGTCGGCTGGATGGCTGAGCGAGCTAGCGCACATCTCTAGCTCGCTGTGACGTCATACGAACCTGAGATCCTCAGTTCAAGTTCCAGCGACCGACAACGTGTGATTTGTCGTAAAATAAAAACACAGCTACTTGTGCATCACACTCGGATGCTATAGACTTGCCATCTATACATCTTAAATAGAAGTAGCAATGGCATTGAAACAACCGACAGTACGGCAGTTAGAACTGCGGCTCGGTGAGTTCGGATGCCCTATGCTCCGCCTGGGAGATTCAGGGTCACATTATTAAATTGTTTTAGAAGTTAAAAAAAAAACCTTTTTTCTACGACCAGTATCGAAACTAGTATTTTTCTCGTATTATATAAAGCTTCAAAGTTACGTATTTTCTTCAATCGTAGTTTAAAGTGTGAGACATCATTTCAGATTTCACAGAGTATTTACCATAACTACGCAAGTGCAATACCTATGAGAAATATCATTTCTTATTTCTTTGTGTTTTTTCTTCTTTAACATTTAGCAACGTGGTTGTAGAAAAAGTATAGTGTGTAAATCACTTTCTCAACTTATGTGATTCCAGCTTTCGACTTCGCCTCGTGCAGAAACTTTCACATCTCGTAGAAAATAGGCGATTTTTTGTACTTTTGACCCAATATATTATTTCTTCTTTATATTTGAAAACGTAAAAACATTTGTCCTGTACTCTCTGAATTCGGCCTTAGGTTATTTTTTTGTAAGAGCCTTCTTAAAATTTCATTAATAGAACATTAGTAGTGATTCCGAAAAACGACCGCACTTAAAATCTTGTATGTAATAAAGTCGGCTATTACCTTGCTGTTTTTAACCTATTAAAAAGACTGTTTTCTCTTAAATACCTATATGAATAAATGACACTTTTTTGTTTTTCAATCTCAGATTGAATTTTTAAATTATTAAAGGATCGTTCTGGTTTTAATTCGTTGGTGTTAGGTCGAAATCCACGATAAAATTCTTGTTTCCTTTTTGTAGAGTTGTTAAAGTTTTATAACGTTCTTTTAGAAGAAAGTTGGGGTAACTGAAGTTTAAATAGCAGCCGAGCAACTAGTCTGCAACATAATATTGCACAAGTTGTGTCTATTGTCTCGCTGGCGGATATTGAAACAGCTAAATTCTTCTGCGCACGATGGAAATAACAAGAGATCGCTTTTTCCTTCACTTCACGTTTCATGTAAACATACCGGGGTCACTCTAAATAATTAAAACACTAATTCATCGATTAAAAACATAATAAACATTTAAAAATACATAATATTCTAATATTCAGTATATGTTCTTAAAAGTTAAAAAATATATATATTTTCCTACTGCTAGTTGAAACGGAATTACCATATTTTCTTAGATATTGGTAAATGAAAAATACTTGATAAATGTAGATATTCGTTGAAATAATGAAGAAATTGTACCAGAAAGCGAACAGAATATTGAAACTTTGACTTTTACTGACATTGGAATACATGATAGATTTTAAAGGACCTAACTGAACGTAATAATATATTATATACCAAGGTTGAGAAGACTAACATTATTGATCTAGCACCAAGTTGTGTCCGAAGGTGTGTGTGTGCGAAGCAACCGAGGGACATAAGGCACTGGTCAGTAATGGTCTTCTCAACAGTGGTCCATATATTATATTTTTCACTACTACCATTTCAATCCCAATCCAGCTTAAATCTTTTTTATTGATAATAACAAAAATTTTAACATGAATATTATCTTGTTTCTTAATATTTTGTAGGCTGTCTTTGTTTTTATATAAGGTTTCAGTAGTGTTGCAGTCTAGATCTAGTATAGACTCTTGTCTTGTCTTGTCTAAATTGTCCAGAGAAGATTGGCAAAAGTTTTGTCTTGAAATTTCAAGACATGACAAGACTTTCTTATTCTGTGTTAAGTAAAAAAAATAATTTTCGAAATATAAATATATCATGCGAAGTGTGTTCCATCAGACCTGAAGTAATGAATGTAAAATAGAAAGAAAAAAAGCTGCTGAAAAATTTCTGTTATTATCTAAAACGTATGCGCAGGTTAATATAGAATCTTGAAACACTCTAGAGTTTTGATTTCTAGACAAGACTTTTTAATCTAGACTTAGTCAAGTCTTGTCTTAAAATTTCTATTAACAGATGGTTAAGGTAACCGACACTGTAACCAGACGTGAAAAAACTGGCCCTTAAATAAAAAATGCTAATCCTAATATTGACAGCAATGTTAAATAGTTCATTTGACCGGCATTTAATCTGATTTTGTATTTTTTGATAAAAATTTAAAGTGACCTACGAGTATAATAAGAGATCTTTCGTAAAGCTGACATGTCTTGAAAAAATATGTGTGGTCTTCAAGAAATCAAATTCCGTGTGAGGAGCTCCGGTTCCTGATCCGATTTAAACCAATTTATGTAACCCAGTTAGGAATAAAAGGTGTTATCCAAAAAACTGATATTAGGAGGAATTTTATTATTTTGGGCTTAGCTGATAGCAGACAATGGCGAGTTCCGATGGTATTTATTTTGATAAAGTATCGGATATCGCAAGCAGCAGCCAACATAAAAATTGATTCCATTTACGCTTTGACATTTATTAATACATTTTTATCTTTCTTTATAACAGAGAAAGGGCAATTAATTGCCTGGAATTTGTGTAGGGAAACCACCGTCACGAACTTTCATTTTTCTCTTTTATTTAACTTCACACATTTACGAAACAGACAGATTAAGAATATTAAAAAAGAGAAAGGTTAACTGACAATCTATTTATAAGATATATATTTTTTTATAATTTAATATTTTAAAAGTATGTAAATGATCATAATATTTAACGGCATGTACAATAAAATTTTGTACTATTTTCAAGCATAATAAAGTATATAGATGCGTCATTCAAATAGTTACTTATGGTTTTTGTAATAAAGTGGACAAAAGAATCGCAGTTTTTTTTTTCCGCACGTGGCACTATTCTTGGACTCCATTGTGTGTAATATAAGTGTTATCTATATTAAATTCAGCGAGCTTTTAGATGAATAAAAATAGGTAATATAATATTACTCTTGTGTAGGTATTTTTATTCTGACATAAAATAAATGAACAAAGAAAAACCATATCCAAATATAAATGATGGCTGAATATATATTTTGATTCAGTTGTCAAACATCATAATGCATTGATATTAATACACATCATAAATTTAATAATCGTGAAATAAACTTAATAAAGGTGGGTGTTGAATCAATAACGATTATACATATTATGCTGTCACGAAAACAAAATAAATATTTAATAGCGCATTATTTATTTCTCTTGTATAAATAAGTTATAAATTACGAATAATGCATTTGATTATGAATGTGATTTTCCCTAATACAATAGCAAATAAAGGCAGTAAATTGGAGCGAACTTAGCAGCGAATTGAAATTTACTTCATACTGTATGTAAATTTCCTGTAACTTGTCTCAAACAATTGTTCGAAAGCTGGACGGTTACGCTTTACCTAAGTTTCCGCAGTTACCAGCCCAAGCAAAGTTGTCTACTTATTTAAGAATTAAATCATTTTCAAACGCCGTTGGATTTTCTTTTGTTTTTATTTGTATTCATAATTTAATGTTGTGGGTTCATTTTTCCTCTTCAATATCAAAACAGAGTTGGAAATACCGATAGTATTTTAACAATAGATATTGTGTATACAAATTGAAAAATATAACTGACCTCTGTTCATTGTTATAAACTTTTGCTGCGGATATCCTATTGACTACTATAAGTTGGCTTGACTATTCTTTTTTTATTTTATTTAATTTGAATTGAACGACTTTCATTCGCTGTTTTTAAAACTTGTAGTGAGTATTGAGGTACCAATTATTATATTTTTTCTACGACCACTATGCAAAGTTCCACTTTTTTCACATTATATAAAGCGTAAAAGTTGCTTATTTCTCACAATCGTAGGTTATAGTTTGAAAAATAATTTCTAACAGTTTTTGCCAACAATGCGCACTTTTTGTGAGTTTACCTGCGCCATATTGTTCTTTATGTCAAATAGCTTTCGTGCATGTAGTTTTGTTGTGTAAAGTTTAGCAGTGTGGTCGTAGAAAAAGTATAGTGTGCCACTCGTGCAGAATCATCTATTTTCCACCTTATGTGATTTCCTGAAACCTTCTCACCTCGTGGGAAATAGGCGACTTTCTGCCCTTGTTCCACAATATGCTATTTTTTCAATATTAATATGTTCTGATGAAGTTTTTTTTGTTCATTGAATTTATTATTTTCGGTACATTAGCATGTTTTGATTCAACTAAACTCATGACACTAGTACTTGGTTCATTATGCTTATTACTGTTTTCATTATTAATTATCACTGTTTTTATTCCAAAAAATGTCAAATTGTTGTATTGACATTTATGTCCGTAGTAATGACTTTTGACATATTATAAAATATTGAATCTTAGCTGAAACTCACGGTATAATGAAAACTCGTATATTTGGTTTTGGATTTTGATTTTTTAGTGTCAACGGTTGATTTTTGTTGTATTTATGTATTTTTATAAATTCCAAAGACTAGTTATTAACTAATCAATAGTATAATACTGATTATTTCACACTTGTCATTTTCACCAAATCAAAATGCTTCATTTGATGGCCATAGGTAGTTTTTCAGTGAAGAAATTTGATAAAACCACAGTATCGTAGTCATGGTTTGAACTGTTGTCATTCGTGAAATAGTCAAGCAAATATAGGTAATTTGAGCTATGAATTTAATAGGTAAAATTTTCTCATAATTCCTACGAAGTAACAACTCGGGTCAAAAATGACTCTTAAATCACTCGTTTGTCTGTTACTACACAACAACTATTCGTATTTTTTTCCAATAAATTCATAGCCCTTACTATATTACTTATGATGAAATTTCGTTACCACGATAAATTTCCGTTACCAAGTAAATAAACAGTTGTTATTGATTATAATTGCCAATGTGACAGTTAAATAATATTTCAAAATAATATTATTTAAATTGTTTCACTTTACGTTATCTTTGGAATTTTGGGAAGTAAGAGCTAAATATAGAGCATTTGAGTTATGGAGTTATATAAACCCATTTATATTGTTCATGACTGTTAATGTGTAGTTCTATTTCTGTCCACGTTGATACCACCATATAAATATCTTCCCACATGTCCCTCTGGTGGAGTCGGTGTGAAACTCACTATTTTTCATTGTCCACCCACTCCCCCGTTCGGTATTTGCACCACCCACGCGGTGTGATATCCTGCATATTGGGTTTGTACTTGTGTTGTTACGCGACAGCGCAATTCCGTATACATTACCCCATTGCGGAAGATTGTCGATTCGGGGATTGCAGAACTTAGAACTCAACAGCGTAAAGGAATCCGAACGAGTAAATGAGATGGTTCTAGAAACGAAAAGGAAATAAGAATATTATCTTATTTTCTTATTTAGTTTCAAGTGTATAAAATTCAGATGAAACCAGTAAGATATAATATTTTTTGTACTCGTACAATAAAATCTGTTGATTTTCGTCACCTAAGCAACGTCAGGAATCTCAATTACCCACGTCTCTCCCAAATTAGCGAGCGAGAAATTTTGAAAAAACACTTCCACTTCTAAAGCATATATTAAAAATTGTATACAATAATAAAAAATATAAGCAGGAAAAAAATAAATTATTGATTTTATGATTTTCGTACAAAATAATATTGTACAAACCTCTTGCGTGAACTTTTTTCCCAGATTCGTTCTATTGCTGCGCTCGCAAGATTTCGTCACAAAATACTCGTCTGGATAAATGACGTTCCCACCCTTGATATGTAAATAACTAATTTAGTTTACAATATTTTGGTGTCGATGATTTCACTTAATTGAATTTTTTTTTTAATGAAATAATTTTTTGGAAATACTTGAGGTTTCGAGGTGGTAGCATTATAAAAAAGAACAGCGCTATTTCTAGCGTGCTTACTTAAATAGTTTTATCCTGCTATCTGTTGGCTGTTCCCTAGAAGCTTCGTAGAAATAATAATTTAGTTTGCTTTAATTTTTATACAAAATATTTGATTTCTGGTTAATAAATTGAGTACGATTTACAAAATTGACAGCGTCAAAATATATTTGGCGAGAAATATGTATTTTTTGCAAGTTTTTTTATCAATATTTTTAATTCTGTGTAGTGCAATAAGAAATAATGAAAAACAATTAGAAACTTCTTGTATAAGTCAGTTGGTTGATCTATGTAAGATTTCTGTAAAATAATTAATTTACATGTTATACTTGATAATATTTTAATACCATTTATGTAAGTCTGTAACCTAAGTTGCATGTATGTCTGTGTATTTGATTGTATGTTTTGTATATTATCAGCACCCTGATGAAGACTGATTTACAGTCGAAACATCGGTGTATTAGTGGATTTTATTAAATTACTACAACTCCAAAAACGACTTTCCTTCTATCAATATCCAGTCGATAAAACCCCTGCATTAGCATAAATAATGATCTACAATACGTCTTCTTATAAACATCAATATATTTTTGTTTTCAGCAATTATTATGTGTTACAATAGAGCTTATACATAAAAATTTTACTTTACGGTTGCAAATTTTTTGAGCGTTGTTCCACGTGCAGTGCGTGAAGAGTGAAGGTTGCTCCATCCTAGAAGGCTAGGTCGCAAGGAGATCCATCATGAGGTGACATCTGCTCCGGTGGCACTTGTCGTTAGGCGTCGTAGTGCAGCGTCTGGTGACTTGTACCGGTGACTGCTGCTTGCGTCCTGAGACGAGCCTCAAGGTAAATCACAAGGGACTGTGATTAGGGGAGCGGAGGGATTGTAAATGTAATTTGGGGGATGTGTACAATCTACATTGATTGATACCTTGTATTAGATGTTAGCTTCGTGAATAAAAATCTGGGTTTAATAGTTAATATTGAGGAAAGTATAGAAATTTATTTACTGGTTTAATGGAAACAATAATAAATTCTTGAAATGAACGGAATTTATATTTCAACTGCAACTGATTTTGAAACTATATGAGATTTTTTCAGATAATGAATGTCTTAAATAATAATAATAATAAAAGCCTACCACTTTCTTCTTTCTTCACATAATTTTTTTGATTGTCTTTTATGAAATATTCAGAAAAAAGAAACTAAAATTGATAAGAATAAACTGTCACTTTCTATAAAACAATTTTTAACAAACATTGATCAACTCATGGAAGTAATGACAGACAAACGTATTGTAAATATCTTAATTCGTGGATATCCAAGTTAAAATGGGGTCATCCGACATTTTCTATTTTATTTTTTCCTGAAATTCTAACGAGTACTATATATGCAAATAATATTTTCATGTCATATGTGTACATTGTTACGTAGACATATTTTTTTGAAAATAGGTTTCGAATTTCAAATTTCAATTGAACCTCATTTGCCCAACCGTCACGAATCAAAATGTTCAGCTCACTCTTGCAGTCGAAATGTAAACTAAGGTAGTTTATATTTTATTGTTTACATGTAATTTCAATAATATTTCATGCGTATAAAGTTGTTGTTATACACTAATAAAATATTTACACAAAACAAAAACTATTAAATACTCTATGTACTCTCCATGTGATGTTTAGAGGAAGTTTACTTTACATTTGACCTTTGTATCATCTAAGTGTCGGATATGTCTTTGTGTGAGTTTTTGATTCATGACATTCCATTTAAATATTATTTCGTTCGCGAGTTATAAGAAATTAAATTTTGTTGCGATGTCGCGCTATGTCATCTATCTTTAGCAATTTCATTTATTGCCTGATTTAAAAAATAAAACGCGCATCCGCATATGAAATAATCAACCCTGTACAATTAACAGTTTGTGCATCACGGGCGAAAACAGATGACGCCAAGGACAAAATTTTCACTTTAAAAGTTGATATGTCACTTACCACGACATATTTGTCAGTCGCATTTTCATTACTATGCTTATTTTACTCTGTACTTTCAGAAAATAAAATAACCCCATTATTCTGATTATGAATTTAATTCTCAAATTCTTGTTTACTTTTGTAATATTCATTCTTTTACTCTAAATTGTAACTTGAGTTATAGTAAAATAGATTATAGCAATACGAATCTATACAAATCGGAACACAGATCTGTTTATAGAAAAACCAGGATATCCGATATCCGAGTACGTATAAAAGATATGATGATATATGTATTTTTATAATGTTTGCTATTCAAATCTTGTCAATAAAAGATATTCTGAGTGAGTGTTCCTTTGAAATCACAAATATCTGATACGACTTGAAAGCATTACATTGAATCCAGTATCTTATCTCCCTCCAGTCTGTACAAGATCATATAGGGCAGAAGGCAGCGCTCGATCCGATTCCGGCGATGTCAAGCCATTTAACATGAGGATAATTCAACCCTTGTGCAGTTTTATCGGAAAATAAAACTCCCTGGTCCAGGGATAGATTGGCGGCGTTGATTGGCCGCACCGGACCTAGATGGATGGTTGGCAACTTCCGACAAAAACGCCTCCACGTGCCTACCGTAAGCGGTAATTCGCTCGAGAACTTAATAACTTTAGCATCTCCAGCACCTCTCATCGCCATTTACCGCTTCTTATTCCAACGCATCTCGAACTTACTTTGTTGTAATTTGCGAGCCTATTGTTGTTATGAAGATGTGAGTGCTACTTGCTTACGCCGTTATCTACAACGTTTTCTTTTCTTTCAACGCCATTTCATCACCTACTTTCACTTAATTCCTTATAACAAATTTTCGTATATATAAAGCAGGTCTCTGGACAATCTTACGGGCAGTAGTGACTCAGTTGGTTAGTGCGCTTCGGCTCGCTGAACAGAGTATGAGATCTGGGGTTCAAATCTTAGTGACCTCAAACCTATAACCAAAAATAACCTTGTGCCCGAGTGGTTCGGAACCCACTTATAAGCTTTAGGTTCTCTCTTGTCTGTTAGACTGGTTAAATTAAAATATATTAAATTACTATGTATAATATTAATTTGCTAAGTAGTTTTTACAAGTATATTCAAAATAAATAATATATAATGTAACAGTCTAAATTTTTTAATACTTTTTGCCATGTAGAAAAATTCAACGCTCAGTAGAAGTATTACTGTTACTGTATAATAAAGAATTTTTTCAATGTATTTTAATAATTTTGCTCTCTACAATTAATGGGCGCTTGAGAAATATTTAATTCTAATGATAAAAATAGCAATAGTTATTTTTAAAATAAAGCATGATTTAGGAACCTAATATAACCTATCCTATCCTAACCAAACCTAACCTAACCATATCAAACTTAAACATAACTGCGTATAATAAACTTAGCTTCTATTATTTTACTGAGCAATCTGAGAAATTATTATCGACTCGGTAAAAAATAAAATAACATAGAAAGCGAATGAATTTCTATGACAAATATTTAAATACATAATTATATATCATAATAATATCTTATCAAATTTCAACGAAGCAATAATTTCTTATACTTAACAATGTAACTTTGCAAAAAGTTATAATACTGTGCGAATAAATTGTTGCGTAAAATAAATCTATTCCAACATATGGCTGCATCCCAAGCGCCATTCTTCTCAGTTATATAAGTCTTTCACTTTTAGGTTTTTTTTTTTCTCTATAACCTCCTGTACTTCGTCGTACCATCTCCTCTGAGGCTTTCGTCTTTTGTAGCTTATGTACTGGTTTCCTGTTCCAGACTTTTTGCGGTAATCTATCCAGTATCATTCTTTTCAAATGCCCTTGTAATGTAAGCTGTTTATGTTCTACTTGTTCTGATATTTTTCGTTCTACAATCATTTTTCGCAGTACCTGTTCAGTTCTTTTGTGCTCTAAGATGTAACCACAACATTTCTGAGTTTTTCTTTTAGTTTTTTACGTAGTTTAGACTTCTGCTCCATATAAGGCACAATTTTCTAAGATTGAGGTTTACATTTGTTTTTTTTTTTTTGACTAGATATGTCTTTACCCCATAGCATGGGATGTAACTCTTAGCTATAATTTTTCATTTTCTTATTTCACCCTTGTCCGTTCGCTGTTAATTATTATGCTTATATATGTATATTGTTTGTATTATTATACAAGTTCAGTAGTGGTTCACTTAATTTTAGTTCAAATTTTTGGGAGGATTATTTGATTATCGCGCTCAACTCGAATGAATGGAGAGTGAGATTTCGAGTACGATTCCCAACCTCTTCATTATTAAACAAATAAACTATAAGCCCTAAGTCTCGTGTGGAAGTATTAGACTGACAGCTTACACCACTAATTTGCAAATAAAATGAAACAAGTACCTTAGGAATTTTGTACCGCAAAAAGATTATAATGATGATGTATTTCAGTGTACGGTTTTACTAAAAAGGATTCAGATTATATTATGATTAATAATTTACGGACAGTGGTTAGTGCGCTTCGACTCGCTGAGCGAAGTGTGAGATCTGGGGTTTATATCCCAGAGATGGCAAATCTGCAATCAAAAATAAATATCGCTGTGTCCTGGTGGTTTGGAACTCACTATAATCTGTAGGTCCTCTGTTCACTTACAAGACTTTGGTCTGATGGACAGTGTAAATTAAGAAAAGGTTATATCTACTATTTATAAATTTATGCAGACGCATAAACGATCTTGTTTCATTGTTTGTTAGTTCAATATATTATTAAATTATTCATAATTTGAAAATCAACGTACTTAGTTTTAATGAAAAAAATTGCAAAATAGTGTACGTACCAACTTACTATAATATAATATGTGGACGAAAATGAAGAATAAAACTACGATATTACGAAAAGAAAATAAAACCCAAGAGATTTCAAATATTTATTTCACTGACTAATATTACAGAAAAGTAAATTGGGAGCTGCGAGGGGCCACCAACGAAGCGTTTCATATAATTGGGGACCGATAATAAAAAGAACCGACGCCAAACTGCGACACAATAAAAACTGTTTATCTAAGAAACATAGAAGAGAACGAAAAGGCGGTATGCATTTGAAGTGTAATAAGAACTGCATTGAACAACTCATTTTGTTTAAATTAAAATAAGAGAAATAACTTATTCATTGCAAGAATTATATTGTAGGTAATGCACCATCAAATAAAATTAAATAAAAGTTATATAAAATTTTATCATAAATATAAAATAAAAATAGTAAAATTATTTTATATTATATGCCGCCCCTCAAAATCTGTCTCCGTTATTTTGAGAACCCCTAACATCCCCGCTTGGAACGGCCCTGGCCTTACCTTAAAATCAATGCAATATACTCTGTTGTACTTGCATGTACGTAAGATCCCATAATCCCGTGCGTCGTACAGGATGATAAGAGCCGGTACCATGTGCTCAGGATCTAGCAGGCCTTGGCGTGCACTTCTACAGGGATTAAGTTATGCCTGCGCTCCCTCTGATGTCGCGACATAGACGCCTTTACAGACCTAGATGAGAAATTCAATATATGTACATATTGGACTACAATAATAATTGTGTATATGAACATGATAACTAGGTCAATGAGACATGTGCTTTGCAATTGTAATTGTTGTGCAAATTATTATTAATTTTAATAGTATTTTTAATTAGGTTATTATAAATGTTTATTAGAAGAAGGATTTACTATATCGACGTTTCGATCCTACTGGGATCACCTTCAGGATGTGTAACAGTTAAATTTTCTTGGATAAATACTACTATCCATAGTTCTCAATGTATGCTGACTGAAATTTTTTAATTCAGTAAAATTTTTAGTTTATATTTATAATTATTACAAAGAATGCTAATTACAATTAATGTATATGAATATAAAGAAACATTGAACTGCTTATACATCCTGAAGATGATTCCGGGTAAGATCGAAACGTCGATGTGTTAATATAAATCGTTTATTATGACTGAAACCCAGTAATTCCTTCTTCTAATTCTCCATCCTGTCAAGAAATGCAATCTTCATAAATGTTTATCTTCATTATTTCAATAGATGTTGTAATATGAAATAGGTTTTGTTTCTAATGTATGCATCTTTCTTTTTAGTTCTTGACTGTCGTCGTTTGTTTCGTATATATTCGCTCCTATGTACCTAAATACTTAAATTTATCTATTGTTTAACCAATCTCGTTTATATCTAAGTTTAATGTAATTCGTATTAGACGTCTTAATATTTTCATGATTTTGATAATTTTAAGACCCAATTTTTATACTTCGGTGAGACAAAATTATGTCATATTCAGATAAGGTTTCATGATTAATGACACTATAATTCTGGTGACTATGAAATGTTTTACAAAAGACAAGGAAATATCTTAATTTTGTCTTGTTCTTGATAAAAATGCATAAAAGGCAAGTGAAGAAGACTTCTTTAAAATTTTAATGAAATCAAGAATTTATTAAGGTAAGAAAAGGATCCAGATATTTTTATTTAGATGTTATAAAAAAAGTCAGAGGTTTATTTATAAATTAAGGATTCCGTATCGTAATTCATTGAATTGTACAACATATGTATCATGTGAAAAATAAAAGAAGTTATGTATTTAGAATACACAACAATAATGCAGGTGCGACACTTGTCTCAGATGTCTCAGAATACTTATGTAGTAAATATGAGGAATTGAAAAAATATAGCAACATGTTGCAGTTCGAAGTATCATCTGTAGTAACAAATTAAGAAATTTCAAAGTATCTTAAAGCAAGACAAGAAATGTGAAATCAAGAATGTCAAATCTAGAAAAACTGAATTTTTGATTGATAATTTGAATGAAGGCAAGAAATATGCCTGAAAATTAGATTTTTGTATTGGTTAAATCTTATAGTAGATAATATTATCTTATAGTAGATAATATAGTATATTGTGCAACAAGTACAGAAAATCGCCTAATTTCAACAAAATTTAGACACGAGACAAAGAAATGTTCTGGAATTACACAAGATAGAAAATAGTTAATTTTGCACGAGTTGGTACATGATACTTTCTCAATGAATACACTGCTAAATATTATAAAACAGAAATACACGGACGAAAGATATTTAACATACCTATGTAGATAACAATATGGCATAGAGTTAGGTACTCTTAGTCGCAGTTCGCAATTACTGTGAAAAATTATATTTCTGAAACAGCACATACGTACATACTTTAGCCTACGATAGTGGGAAATACTCAACTTTGAAGTTTAATGTAGAAAAGTGTGGGTTTCCATAGTGGTTGTAGAAAACTAATATTTTCGATTTCTGTCCACACTTGGTACATATAACTCTGTGACATTTATTTATCTAGAGTTGGAGTATGTATTTAAATAAACTTTGGCATCATTAAAGTAATTTGAAATAATTAATTATAAATAAATAGTTCAATATTTGACGTTCTTAATTACAATTTTAATTATTTGCATTTATGTTTGCTATGTACGAATACTATAACCTTTATTTAATGTGTATTTAACGAAGTTCATCGCCTCGAAGTATTCATAAACATGTAATACAGTTTGATATCTCATTAATATGCGACCCTTCTTTGATTTGGGTCCCGGTTCCACTGTTGGTATAATTCCGTTTGACGAGTCCTGAACCGAACGATATGTGTCTACATCTACAGCTCCAGCTGAGTTTATTTGCATCTTCGCATCCCATTTTAAACGCAGCGTTATGGTTTACAACCGCCGGGCATACAATGAAGCTACTGGTGCGGATTACTGAAGACAGAGCAAGGATGGAACTGGTTACTGATGCAAACCAGACTAAATCATATTTCTCTCCATCAGACAAGGTATTGATTTCCAAATTCGCACTTTATACGACAAATTAAAAGAGAAAAGTGTATTGAAGAACTCACCACTCACGATCTAGGATGCTCATTACAGTTTTGGTATCAAATCGTAATAGAAATATATTTCTTATACATATAAATTACAAACTGCAAGAAAATTCAAATACTACATATGGCCACCATAAAATTAACTACCACAACCGAATATACATATGTACCTATATGGTAGAAGCAACATAAAAATATTATTATAAATTGTTCCTTGCATATTTTGCAGCAACTTTCTTCAAATTTATTGTTAAGAAATGTATCTATATTTGTTAAAAATATTTAAATATAAATTTAAAATAAAAAATTTATCTTTTCCAGTTTACCGATTTTTCCCTAAAGTTGATCAACTCATAAAATGTCAGAAGCTTAAATATAAAATTAAACACTTTTCAACTGAATTTGCTCTTCATAGACAAGTATTATAAGTATATCTAAGTATCTTAAAAGTAGGACAATATTGAAATGTCAAAATATTTGATCGGTGAACACTAATGTTTCAAAATGAATAAGTGACCATTTAAATTTTAAATTATTATAAATCTCCCGGTATTTTTCTCGAAGAATATTAAAATTTTAGCTATGACAATATTTTTATTGTTAAAAATTAGGTGATAGATCCAATAAAGGAACGAATCTTAAAAATAATTAAAATAGATAAGTTTCAACGCTTTAATACCGTTTTTTGTTCTCGAAATAAGTTGTTTTCATTTTGCAAATGTACCTACACCTAAAATTTAATTGCTTTAAGTTTCATGGGGAAAATTCCAAAAATATGGCTAAAAAACACAAAAACTTAAAATGTATCTCTTGCGATTTTATCTTTATATTGCTGTGTAAAATTTTTATCTCTCATTGTGAAGTCTATACAGAATTTTTTTATTGAATAAAAATTTTTAAAAAATAATTCGACAAATCTTAGTTTTTAATTTAATTGTCTTCCAAATGTTGCGTTTGTTTTCATTTCATTCACTTTAACATGTAGAAATTGGAGAAGATTACATACAATGTTTATATATTGTAAAAATATAGAAATATACTTGAATATTTCTATGTGTGATTGCCTGGTTTTTATATCTCATAAAAAACAAATTGGTCTGTTTGTGTATTTTATCTTGTCCTTTATTCAAGTCAATAATGTTTTTCTCTTCTTTCTATACATATTTCAAATAGAAGTTAAGTCCAGTAAAGTTAATATTTGATAGAATACTTCGTCACGTGCTTCTCTCGCTATTGAAACAGATTGAAGTGTTACAAAAACTCAGCAAATATTTTCAATACTATATTATCTTTGGAGACGAGCGAATTGTGTAAAAAATTCATATTTTCATATTTATTCAGTCAATATTGTTTTTTGAGTTATTCGAATACTTTCAAGAATCACAAAGAAAAAAATTTAATATATATTTCCGTTGTTATCATTTTTACAAATTTTAGTATTAAAAGTAATGGGAAGAATTTCGAATTAAATCTGGAAAAAACGTATCGATTGAAACCAAGCAAAAAAGTGATGCGTCTCTTTGAAAATAAAATTGACAGACAGTAAATTTCCATTTACAAACTTGTCAATATATTTATTATTATTGTCAATCACTTTTAGATGTTAAGTTACTGCAACGCACGGAGACAATGAATCAACTGGAAAAGTGTAATTACTACAATTACGTTTTTCCATTTTCACACATTTAATTTAATTGTACTTTCTAATTTCTTTATTATTACTTTACTGTTATTAAGGAAAATTACCAAGAAAACAATTTTGGAATGTTCTGTAAATTAGTTCTTTAATAAAGTTTTATTTTAAGAAAAATTAATAATCTTTTTCTAAAAGAATTATTAAGTAGACATTCTTTTGTCTCATTTGCAAATTACTTGTTTCTATATATTTAATTATAAAGATAAATATGCTTGTTTTATAAACAAGACGTTCCTAGTTAGAATAGATACCTAGGACAATTCCCGACGATTTTACATGCATTTTATTATTCTGTCTGGAAGTCTGCACACCTTTCTTTTTTTCAACAATTCCTTTTTGTTAAGCCAGAATCTTCCTATTGCTAGTAGAGTGCTCGGTTTAATTTTTTATTACTTTTTGTAGTTTCTGTTACAACTTTACTGTTACAAGTATTGTAATCGCGAAAAAAACTCGGTTTTTAGACTTCAACTGAAATATCCATTTGACTATCCTTGAATCGTTTGTAAGAATATACGTAGGTACGTACATATCTCGCGTAATTTAAAAATGATTAGCCGTAGAATGTAGAAATTTTGTATATGAGACCGCTATAACATCTAATCTTCCTTTTTTATTGCAATCGGCAATGCCAAAAGTGCATTTTGCTCGTAATGTTTTTTTGAATGTTTCGCCTAACTTAAAAACGATTAGGCGTAGAATATAGAAATTTTGTGTATGCTGTATGGAATTGCTATAACATCTAGTTATGTACGTCCATTATTGGTTCCAATAGGACTTTTCAACAGGGAACTTTTTTTTGGCAGAAACTTAATAAAAATAATTTAGTTGGATTTTAAGTTTTCTTGGAAATATTTGACTGTCAGAATGTATATCGTAAGAAATATGTAGGAAATAAAAAAAAACAGTCACTTTCTTTGCAAGTTTCTGGGCTTTTAAAATAATTTCTTATGAGACAATAAGATTTTAAAAAAATGGAAGTTGAAGAATGGTTAGCCGTGGTATGATCTCATTTTCAAGAGAAATAAGTTTAATGGAACTGTAGAAATTTTTTTGAATAATTTCGCGCACAAGGTCATTTTTTGTCCACAGTAGATTTTTTTAAATTTTGTTTTTCTAATATTTCTCAATTATTTTTCAAGAATACTGCAAAGAATAAATTATTATTTATTATAAGTATTATTGTATTTACAAATACAGTGCATTAAAAATTCAAGCAGTGGTGGCTCCTTTAGTTATCGCACTCCAACTCGAATTGGGCAAAGTGTGAGGTCTGTGGTTCAAATTCCAGCTTTGCCAATTTTTATTCAAAATAAAAATAGCACTGTTTCCAAGTGGTTTAAAATTTACAGTATGCTATAGGTCTTTGCAGAGGATGTAGTCAGATAACATGCACCACTAAAATACAAATAATATAGTGCTATTATTATATTAAGTATTTTTTACCGGTTTTAAAATATTAAGCCTTTGTTTACATGTATGTACAAAGGCGTAAGATATTTTAAAATCTTCGCTCTACGAGCCCGGGTTTCAAACTTTACATCATAACAACAAGAAGGAATTACTGGGTTTCAGTCGTAAACGATCATAACGTTTCTAAGTATGTAATAGCTACAAATTGATAGTTTGTACAAATTATGAAAAAATGGAAAACTTAGTTATAGAACTATGAAATATGGATGCTTTATCTTTTTTAGTTTTTGTTTGAACTTGTGTGTTCTGCGTATATTTGGCGATTTTATTGTTTTTGAGAACGGTATTTTGAATATTTGCAACACTGTATCCAGTTATTGAATGAAAGCAGTGACATTTACCAACATCAAACGAAAAATTTAAACCGCAAACCTAATTCATTCCGATTGAAATCGGTTATCATATTCTTTGCGTGTCATTCCAACCCATTCGTGGTTTGTAAATAAAGAAATGTTTTATAAATGGTACTTTTTCTCGTATGAACGATGTTCCTCGTAAATTACGTTATCTAAATTTATTCAATGTCGAGTTTCATGCTTATACGTCTCAAATAAAACACAACAAAGTGTGCGTCTAGAAAAATAAGAAAATTGTGTTAAAAACACAAAGAGATTTATGAAGAGTGTTTGTGAAGACGGATCCGCGGATTCTGGAACTGAATTACAGAGCAGCTCTCTCTAATTTGTGATTGAAATTTTATATTAAAGCTGCAGCTTGCAATTCAAACGCACAATTTATATTTATTGTGTAATTTATTTTCACAGGACTTATTTTTTTATTTTTTCTCTAATATTTATTCATAGTTATTTACATTATAAGTGCCGTAGCTGTAGGTTTTATTTTACAGCGCGAGGTTGTATATTAAAGCACGACGCGAAACGGAGTGCTTTAATAAAATGGAGCGATGTACAAATACATACCGCACACATCATCATCATCATCTGTGGCACAAGATTCATATGTGGAAGAGAGCCTCAAGTACCTGACACACTTGTTTCGTTTCGTATGCAGTTAATTCATCGCACCGCTATGCAAGAATATCATGCCATGTGTAAAATCGCAATTACCGTAGATGTCAATGATGTGTTATTTACACATTAGGAAACCAAAATAATATTAATTTTAATCAAATATTATTTCAGTATATCTATAATTATAAATATATTTAATTTCTAAATATATAGTAAATATTTTAATAATTGTTTATCTATATTTAGAACCCGATTTTTTCCCTTTTAAATATCTCGTGTCCTTCAAAGCTGCTCAAAATTACGTAAAAACCAATCAATTATAATATTGTTTTTCTACTCCTGTATAAATATATCCACATTACTTCATATACTACATATCAAGACAGTGACATATGACTCATAATTCTTAATAATTTATTTATAAGTATTATTCATTTTGTACGAATTTGTAAATACAGTGTGTGCAACGAAACGCGTAACATAGGACTTTAACATGGGATTTCAAAAAAATTACGGATACTCCCTCTCCTGATAGATAGATCCAGAAGAGTACAAAATTCAACAAAATTAAATTTTACATCAGATAAGATTATAATTGATGCAACAGTACGCCGGCAGTATGTTTATTTTATATTTAATATATCTTGTATTGCAGACTTGGCTGTTGCATCAATTATGATCGTATGTGATGTGGTATTTAATTTGGACAACTTTGTACTGTAGTAGTTTTGCTCTAAATCTACCAGGAGAGAGCGAATCTGCAAGTTTTTTAAAGACCATGTTAAACTCCTATGTTCCGCACTTCATTGCACACATTGTATATCATTTTAATAATTTTCAAAGTAAATAATTCGAAATATTCCATTATTGTCCATTTGTGAAATAAATTGTGGCCTATTTGGCACAGTATTGTTAAACTGGTTATATTTGTAATGACTAAAGTAATAATGAATCTGAATGTTAGCTAAATTTTATAATGGAGAGAACCGTAACAAACAAATCCATTAGAAATGAAACGTAATAATTTTGCTTGTGAGCAAGCATAAAGCGGTAACAAATTGTTGAAAATTGTACCTTTTGGGGAGAGATAAATACATTTGACAATTAAAATCGGTAAATCCGAACCGGTTTCACGCACGCGTGCATTATCTTCCACATAAAGCAGCGACCGCAACGCCGATTACAAGCCGAGTTGCCAGCAAAAATTACATTTGTTCCCGCACTTACTAATCACTAATTACCTCACTCAAATTATAAAGGAAACCGCCGGATTAAATAAATTGAAATTTTTATTTATTTTTTATCTCATGGGACGTGGGATTGTTTTATTTACGAAAGATATATTCGTGTGTATTTTACAGCGCGATGTACTAAAAGTTTCTACTGACAGATTAAAAGGAAAGATAATCGTATAATATGATTTTTATTACATTACATATTTTTAAAATAAAATCTAATATATTTTTTTCTTTTTCAGGTAAATATGTTTTATCTTAAATAAAAACATATTGCAGTTCTCGGTAATCCTGTTGGTGAGTTATTTAAATACATGTAGACTTATTTCTAAGTATTTGCCATATTAATATCTATAATACCTGTAGGGTTTAATATATTTGTAACAATATTAAAAATAGACTAATTTGCCGGATGAAAACAAACATTTTTGAAGGTTATCATTTTTCGTCCACAAAGTCATCAATTGGGAATTTGTATTTATTTTTGTGTGCTTTACCGGAATTGAAATAACAAAAAAAAAACAAATTATTAAAGAAACAAATTCTTTCATTTATCTACTAAATTGCGAATTATCTATGTATTTAAATCTTGATCTGTTTAAAATATAAAAGTTTGTTTGAGTTATTATTGTAATATTATATAATTTTTAATAAGAAAGACCTTACATTACAAATTACAAAATATAAATATACGTAGGACTAGTTTTCATAATATTGTTACACAGAAGATTATACTAAAGAATTAAAACAAAAAGTAGTTAGAAAGGATATGGCACATTCTATCATAATAAAAAAAACTCGTACTCATAATACACACTTTGCAGTTGGCCGATGTTGACAAAATATTTCAAATTCCTTTAAACTAGACATAAGAAAAATAATTGGAGGAATTTCCCGATATTATTTGTGTTCTTTTATTATGCAAGGTTTTACAGTTGATATTTAAAAAAAAAAATCAGTTCCCCAACTCACAAAATATAAAAATTAAAAATAATAATAGCAGGTAATAAATTAAAATATCTTATTAATTTAATAACAGATTTGGTGTACATATAAAAATAAAATTTATTTAAAAATATCATTAATGCCTAGTTGCACTAAGGCTTAAATTTTAAGCTACAATTAAACAACATAATTCTAATTCTTATTTACCGGTCATTAACCATTGATTCTTAATTCGAAATATTGTCTTGGCGTATTAACAAAATTCACAATCCTTGATAGTTATATCCATCAACAAATTAGAGGTTTGAGAAACAGCATATGGCTGCAAAAGCCCATGATTCTTGCTGCACAGTGCGTGCCATTTGGCAATGCAGTATTGCGTACCTTCGCGCAAGGCTGATCTCATACATAATATTATCCGCGCCATTTCATCCCTGACCGGTGGAGTGTGACAGAAGCGCCGTCATTTGTCACCCGCCACAGGAGTGGGATCCTTGCGCAGGAATCACAATTAACCGCGAGACGCTGGGCTAACTCCGTCACTTGCATTCCCCTGCAGTTAGCCACTGGTTTTGTTTCAGCGGAATGATGAAAGATGGTGTGGTTAAATGGTACAAATGTGGCATGGAGAGGAATGCGGAGCGCTATTTGTTATCATTTTGGCGTAATGTATACGTTTCAATGTTTGCTGTTTATTAAATCTAAAATAATTTACTACAAAACTTAAATTCTACAGCTACGTGCCTTAAATACGTATCTACGGTAAACATTAATTAGGGAACTACTATTCTATATATCATTGATCATATTTCATTTCCAGAACTTTAAAATTAGATTTTATTGCGACTTTTATTGCTAATGTTTGGTATTGGTTTTTCTTTAATTTTTCGGTGAGAAAATCATCTCATTAACAAAATCTACTTCAAAGCAAATTATTCATTTATATTTATTGAGAAACGAGGTTAACAGTACAAATATTAATAACAGAATTCCATTTTTTACAAAATATACCTCAAGTACATACATTAAAAGCAGTGCAAAATATTTTAACAAAAATATGACTTAAAATATAAATGGGAAAAATAATGAACAGTAAATTAATAAATAAATAAGAAGCCATACCATTTATTTAGTAATTCATCATTAATCTAAATATCCATCAAATTCTTCAATACATAGAAATGGTTTTTCGAGCTAATTTTTCAAGAAATTTAAATTAAAAATAATTTTTGCGCCTTCATCCGATATGAGTACTACAGAATATTTTAGCATTATATTCTGCAAAAAAAATTAATTTTACTTTATTAAAAATGAAAAACGTTAATAAAACCACTATTTTTTATTTATTATTCATATTAAACTCGGATTTTACGATTACGTTAATTGTTGAAAAATTTCAATTCATATCAGTTTTATTTTTTATGGTAGAACAAATGTCACTAGTTTTTTTTCAATAAAACAACTGAATAGTTTATTATCAATATGAATAGAAAATGCTACCAACATAAAAGCTATAGATCATAAAATTTTAAGTGATAGTATTTTTATAATAAATTAAACGTGTCATCAAATTAAAAAAAAATCTTGTGTATCATACACCCAGAAACTCTTTTGCGAGATCTCGCATTTGTATATATAAACTCGCTCTCGTAAAAGTTCAGTTTCTGGACTAGTGATACAAATAACTCTTAGGATTAAATAGAGTATAGACTATAATGATGTAAAAATTATTATGAAATTTGACGGCGTCCTAAAATGAAGTAACGCAAAAAAATATTATTTGTATTGTTACGTAACACAACAGATCATTTGTATGAAGTGTATACTTTTCGTAAGTCGTAACATACATAATACATTTCATATACTAATCTAATATTTTTATAAAAGAATGTATTTTTATGTGAATTATTTTTTTCTGTTATTTTAATGAGACCGATTTTAATTAATTTGAATTAACAACGAATTATTGTATTTATGTTTATATTAGTTATTCGGTACGATTCTGTCTTAATCAATTACATGATACCTATTCTCGTTGTATTCAAATGGTTAATCGTAAACACTCGTATTTATTTATTGAATTTAATTATAAGTATATATTCGTAAAATAAATCCCTAGAATTATATTTTTAGTGACTAATATATTATTTTTAAATTTCGCATGAAGTGATATTTCATTTTTGATATTTCAAAGTTGACATTCTTCCAAGGCCAGTGAGATATTTACATTGATTCCTAACCTACAAACGCTGTGTAATCCCGCGTTGCGATATTGTTTTATTGTTTATCTTCGCTGGCACGTTCTCCAAGGCACGCTGGATGGAGAATAATTCAATTTTTAATTGCAGAAGTTGTGCGTGTATAAATAGCGTAAATGGCGGGTTTCAGTTTCCCAGCGCGCTGTTTATAAACAAGCTGTGTGTAGCATGTGCGAGTGCGAGTGTGGGAGGTGATTAAAGATGAGTTGGTGAGGGTGGATAAGGATGTAAAGCCCGCTTTACACGAGATGCTTGCACGCAGTGCTTAACGGATTTTATGGTTACAGAAATATATGTATGTAGTATGTAATTACAAATACTCGTATACTCAAATAAATCAAAAGAAAAACAAGCAAATTAATATGGTTTTTGTGTTTTCTCACGTAGCAATGCTATTAAATAGTATATGGGTAGCGGTGGCTCATTTGATTAGTGCTCTCTGTCTCGAATTGAATGGAGTGTGAGATCAGGGGTTCAAATCACTGTATGTACCCAAGTGGTTTGGAGGCTGTTGAGTCTTGAATAGATGAAATTCTCATCTTAATTTAATTTTCGCTATATTCCTCAATGAATTTCACTGATATTTCAGTAACATATGTTATACGATGTTTTGTATTAAAGAAGCGACTTGCTTGTAGGAAAAATAACTTAAATTTAAATAAACTATTTCAAAAAATGAGTTGTTAATGAATAATTTTGTTATTATGTTAAACATCTAACTCATGATAATGACTTTATATCAGTCAATTATAACACATGCATTATTAAAACTGGAGTTTTGTGTATAATGAAGCATTCTATATATGAATAATATTTGTTTTTGTTCTCTTAAAACAAATGCATAAAATACCTGGGATACTGTTACAGTAAGATAATAGTATATTATTATATAAGAGATTTTGATAGTCATTATTCGCAAAGATGAAGTTTTTCTACTCCTATAAATTCGAAAAACGCATAAATATTTTAGAAAATGGCAACAAAAAAATACACGATGACAAATGACTATACTGTCACCTGTTAGACGGCCGAAGAAAGGATGATCAGCAGCACGACAGATTTAAAATAAACATGAATAATTGATTTCTAGTTCTGTGACTGGCCGAGAAGAGTGAATTATGTGTTATATTTCACTGTCCTGAAATATGGCTGCTATAATTAATCGAAAAAATTGAAATAATGGGGTTATATTTGTACAAGAGTAGAAAAATTGTAAATATTAGTCACGGCTAAATTATTCATTGCTAGGTATGCCATATCTGCTTTCTAGTAGATATTGGTAAAAATGATATAAACATATCCAAGACAACATTTCTTGTAGTCAGACAATTATTTCTAAGAAGCTTAAAATGGGTCTTCAATTATCTCACTAAATATTAAAAACACCGTCGATATAAAAAACACTTGAAAAAAACCCTCCCTGCAATCCAGAGTTAACGCTGTGCGACTATCATTTGTTTGGATTTTAAAAAGAAGGATTTAGAGAACAGGGATTTGGTGACAATGTTGTCGAATTGTTTCTTATGCAATTGAATGATGACTGTTGTCACAATCACCTTTATTAATCTATAACGAAATAAATAAACTGCAATACGGGAAAAATGAACATCCACTTCCCTAATTAAAAAAATCATGTTTATATTTAAATAATCCTATATTTTATTATTGCTACTATTAACATTTATCATAGTAGAAAATTTGTAAATGTTTTTAAAAAAATGCTTATTTTGTATGTGTTTTGATAAATATGAAATAAAAATGAATAATATTATTTTAAAGTGTTTGATAGCAAAGTTAATATTTTGAAGTATATTTTGTGAAACAAAGTACGGTGGCTGTAAAGCGATCTGCTATGAGTGCTCTTGGGATAAACATTACGTTGTTTACCAAGATCTATTTCTTTAAAGTTGCAATGTATACAAGCTAAATTTATTGACTTAATATCCTATGTACGTTGATTTTTCTTTATCCGCTTTAATAAATGTTTCCTGTTACACATTTTTCACCGACATATACGAGGACGTGTAACTTCCTGGATAACATTCTAACATTCTGCATGCGAAAACAAACTACACAAATTTAATTTTAGTAAAGGTAGGAGTATTATTTATTTACATGTGCTATTTATTTTTGGCCGTTACCTTCAAAAGTTTTTACAACAAAAAAGAATAAAACGGATATAAATAACAAAATATGCTTTAATTTACGAAAAATTAGTAAATTGAGAGTGTTTTTGTAATTATTTTCTTTTTTTTTTGTTTTAAAATGAAAACAAAATTACATTTATTTCTTTGATAAATTCACATGTTTTGTAGTTCTCAAAAATGAAAAGTGAAATATAAATCTGAATATTAATAAATTCCTGCCAAGACCATTAGCTTAGTGATTATTGTTCAGGGTCTATATTTGTCCTGGGTTTGAGTTCTGAGGAGACAAAAATGTGTATGTGTATTTCATATTATATTATTCTCATCAATAATGACAGTAAATTATAAAAATAACAAAATGTTTTATAAATTTGCATTTTCAATCATTCATTCATTTTAGTGACGTCAATCCCTGTATGTTAATTTAAAACATTGTACCCATATATGCTTTCTATTTAAAGTGAAGTACTCTAAATCTAATTTATGTAAAAACATGCATAGGTTTTGCATGGATTGTATATTGTAACTTTCAACTAAACAGAAAAAATCTTTTTATCTTAGATACGAAATTCTATAGATAATCCGGACTTATTTTTTATACCATATCAGTGAATAGTGTTTTGGTTTTGCAACCGAGGTGCGAATTCCAAATAACATTTTTTCTTGCCTTTTGGCCTAAAATCAACATATTATTTATAATGCAGTGATAATTATACAGTTACTCTACAACTACACTACCTCTTTTGTCAAACTCTTATTGTCCCTTCGTTACAACATAAATATTGGTCTTAACTTTTTCATTCTTTGACTTTGCAATTCAACCTTAGACATTTTAAAGTTGCATGTTACATTAGTAGTTGAGGGATTTTTAAAAGTAAGGTAAAAAATGTATGTTACTAAGTTTCGCTCCTACACTTAACCTGTCCAAAAACTTCAAAGTGCGGGTACACAATAATATTGACATATTGATTGACCAAAGGAAAAAAATAAATGAATTAATCCATGTAGGTATATGCATCATATACTGAACTGTACGTCTTGTCTTTATGGGCTAGACTGATAGCACTTGACAACGGCTTAATGATCCTCATAACGCATGACAGCAAACAAATATGACGAATAATCAATCCAGATTTGTTTTGAAAATAGTTCAGTGTATACAAAAAACGTTTTATACTTTATATTAACAATTGCTCTATTGTTATATCGAAAATGATTCAATAATTTAGAATATTGTTAAACTGTTGTTACTTTTTATAGAACTGGTCCCCACGGTAAATGTGAAATTGATAACCTTAAATATTTAAAAATGTTTTCAACACAATTTTAAATTATTATCGGAACACACAAAGCTAATTAAAAAATATTAAAATTTGATAAATCTTTACTTATAGATTTAATTTTTTTCACTATATTATAAATGCAGTATGCCAGAATGACAGTTAAAAGTGTCAACATGGTTTTTTAACATTTTCATTAAATAAAAGGCGGAAAGTATAAAAAATAGTATATTATACTTGTTTTATACGACATATTGTTCCATTCGTGTTTTTAGAGCACTCTTCAATGCGCTTGTCGTGTCCCAAACAAGTGCCGTGCAAGGGAGGGAGGGCGAACGAGGCGTTAGTCCTGGGTGCCAAAATTATTAAAAATACTTCCTACAATACATATTACCGAAACCTCGTTAGGTCTTTGTGAACAACATCGATTATAATAATTCTTACTTATTAGTTTAATCGCTCACTAAACACAAAAAATTGACACAGTGCGGTAGGTTTAAAAAATACGCTGCCCACTACTTGCTGGGCTAAAATATATTTTATAATTTTTATTTATTTGATATTTACTGTGAACGTATAAATAATAAATTTTTGCTGTACATTTTTTTTAACTTATTTCATTTGAAAGTGAGATCATTCTACGGCAAATCGTTTTTAGAATATGCGTAAAATTTAAAAAACTCTTCCAGTATAATGCCTTTTAGCGCTGCCGATTGCAATAAAAAAGGGAGGTATACAATGTTATAGGAATCCTACAATCAAAATTTCAACATTCTACGGGCAATCGTTTTCGAGTTATGCGAAATACGTACATATGTACGTATGTACAGACGTCACGCCGACACTAGTCAAAATGGATTCAGGGATGGTAAAAACCTATATTTTCTTTGAAATCTGTAATAGGTACAGTAATGGGTAATACAGTAATTAAATAATCAGATTTAGAAATTAAAATATCATATAATTTAGATAATTGTATTGCACTTACACTTAATACTAAATGGAAATAATGATAATATTTTCATAATTTACTTGTCTTAAAATATAACTTGCTGAGCAAAGTCAAAATATTGAGCCTGATTTCCAACATGGACATTCGACCTTATAAACTATCAGCTGTCCTATCCACTAAAGAGCTCAACCGAATTGTGACCGAATTAGCCCATATAAAATAATGTATTTTTTTTCTTTTAGTGTATTCAAAATTTTAAAAAAATAAATTTGTTTTGTGGTGCCTGCCCCTTTTTTGGTGCGGGCCCGTAGGCTGCAGCCTAGATAGTGTGCGCATAAATACGGTTCAATGGTAAAAACGTGAAAAACAGGATTTTTTTAAATATTTTTTTTTTAACAGCAGAAAGATCTTTCAGCAAAATTTGAATTGATAAAATCTTTATTTAAGATCTTTAATGGCCAGGACCAACTAACCATTAATCATTAGATTAGTCATTAGATTTGGAAAATATATTGATGAATATGCTTCTATGAATGCGGGCAAGGTTAATTTCAGTTAGTTTCTTATTATGTTCTATTCTGTTTATGTAATTTGTTATATATTATTTATTTTGAGTTTGACTAAAACGGGCTGAAATTAAAATTTGACTCAAGAATTTCATTAAAAAAAATGTTCCCGTAGAAAACATTAAAAAAAACATATGCTCTGCCTCAAACAACTCATGGAACAATCTATTGTCTTATAAAACTCGTATAATAATACACTATTTGCATACTACAATGCAAGTTTAACGTAGAAAATAAAATATGAATTTGTTAAATAAACATTAGTTATTGCGTTCATTGTAAAGTAGGGGTAAATGAATGAGAACGCTGAGGGTGTAAGTGGCATAATGCCTGTTAGCACTTGCACATGTAGGGTATGTGCGTGTTCGATCTGGTGCTGTTGTGGACATAGCTTCACACATGCGGCGGCGGCGGCGGTTCGGTGGCGCCTGGATGCTGGAAGTACGGCGTCGGCACGCTCCGGCAACGCTGTAATGAACCTATCGATCCGGCGCCAGCGCTCGACGCCCAACTGCGGGAAGCCGCGGCCCACTGGAGATGCTCACCACTAGGCCCAAGTACTGCTAAAGTACCAGACTTAAAAATATTTAATTACTACCCAAGAAAAGAACCCGGGGTAGAAAAATAATATTTTTTATAAAAATCAAAAATTGTTCTTTATATTATGAGATAGTTATTATCAAAAATAATTTTTATGGGCTTCAGAGCATAAAGCCTTTGTTTACAATAGATAAACTTGAGCTAATAACTAAGTAATACCTGTATCTACAACATGAGGACATGACTAGCGAGTAGTTCAGGCTAGCAAGTCACTTCCTTAAAACAGTAAAATTGTTACTTTGTGTATATTTTATAATATTTGATTTATATTTACATGTAAATGAAATTAAAATTAAAACCAAAATCTGACATTTATTAATGTTGTGTCAAAAATTTGTTCGACATTAACAATACTACTAACTTGTAAAAAAGGTTAATAGCTTGTAAAGGTCTGTTTTCCTGATGAATACACAGTTCATATAAAGTATGGTTTATAACAAAGTAACAAATATATATTATTACTATAGAGACTTATCCTACATACAAAAGACAATGTAAGTGTAACCATGGCGTCATATCAATTCATACAGACTTAATATTATAAAATAATATTTATTAATAACGTCATAATTTTCTGATATCGATAAACTATTGAATAAACGACTGATGTTATGAATCATAGCAGAAATTATATGTGTTAAAATATGGATTTCAAACCGACATCTATGGCGGTTATGATACAAATAACAATCCTAGGTATAATATTAGCTATAACGAGTTTAATTATTGAAAATATTTCGGAGATAAATTTAAAAATCTGGTGTGTCCAACACAATACCTCCCGCCACTGTAGTAATATATTCTATATAAGTTTTTCAATACATTTAATTTGTAGTTTTAAAATTAGTTTGTTATTGCAGTTCAGAATATTTTTAATTCATTTCATACCTAAAATTTCCTTCATAAATTTTGTATGACAAATATGACAGCTATTTTTGACGTTACTAAAATCGGAACTGAACTTACTTTGATTCATGCATGCAAATACATTCCTAATATAATTCTTCCATCTTTTTAAATTTTACAATAAAATGACTTAATTTTTACGCATTTTATCTTTTACAATTACTTACATTAAATTTGACATCATATGTCAAATTTTGTGAACATATGAATAACTCATCTGTTTTATCGAAATTCCTTAGCCTAAACGATATGTAAAATTATTATAATTTATATATTTTTTTCTATCTAGCTAGAAGTTATATATAAACGTAATTATGCAGATCGGTAGAAAATTAAAAAATCTTTGTATTTATAATAACGAAATTTGCGAAAATATGTTATTTAGAGGTATTTTTTAGGAAAAACGGTTTACAGCTTCAAGTAAAGTACTATTTCCGGTTAACCAATTGTAGTCAAAATCTAATCAGTTCATCATATTAGAATAGAACTCTTAAATACCAAATATTATATTTTTTACATGTATCGTATTGGAGTTATCGTGGACGAAAAATCGTCACAGACACACACACACACACACACAGACACACACACAGACACACACACACACACACACACAGACATACAGACATCACGGTAAAAATAGTAAAATCGTATTCTAGGGACCCTAATTCGTGCTCATATGTTGAAAACTCACACTCGAGAAATCTGACCAAAAACAATACCTCCCTTATCTATATATTGATAGGCGGGAGGTAAAAACACTGTCATGAAAACCAAAAATTATTATTTTGCTTGTTCGGTCAGTAAAGAATGAATTGTTCAAGAGTAGCGATTGTGCTACTTGAATTAATTTATCTTAAAATTAAATTCGACTTAAATCAGTTATTAAGAAAACTACTTGATTTTAATCGTCATATAAATTATTATTTAAACTATACCGACACTGAAAAGAACACTACTAAAATTATACTTTATCTAAGATACATTTCGTTTATTATGTTTAAGATAATGTACCATTAAATTAATTTTATTTAAGTAATATTATCGTTACGGTTATGTGGGCAAGCAGTAGGGCCATCTAAAATTATTGAATGAGTTATCGTACAGCGTGTACTGGGGCAGGAATGAGCCTGAATATTTTGGAACTTTTTTGAAGGTTGAAACCGGTACTCCTGAAAGGAGGCACACTGGTACATATCAATTCATATTAAAAATCCAAATTTTAATTTCTTGTTTCTTTAAGTTAGGTATTTTGTTTGATTTAAATATTATATATTTTATTACAGTTCATAGTGTTTATTTTTCTGAAATTGTGATCATAATATGCAAAGTCTACAATCTACTTTCTAATTAGCTCGAAAAACAAACTAGTATTTTTGAATGACTTATTAAAAGTTGCATAAGATTATATAACTGTAATTAAAGCGTCATACCAACCTATATAAACTAATAACGTCTTCATTTTCTGAAATCGATAAACTTTTGAACAAACCACGTATATTATGGTTTATACCACAAGCTTTAGATGTCTTGAAATCCTTGCTCTATGAACAGCGATTTCTAACTTAACGTCTTTGGCAGTTATGATACTCAAATAAATAATTATTTTATTTTTATAGAAACGTGTTAATGTATTATCGTTCGGTGTGTTTTTATTCACTGCAATACAGATTGATAGAAATGGTTTGGGATTGTAATTGAATCGTGTTTGGAATTGTATAGTGATTACATTTAGGCTGAAAATGGGTAGAATTGGAGGTTCTGGCAAGGATATTCTCGGACATCCGTCAACGTCGCGCCCCAATCAGGAGCCGTCGGAAAAACAAATGATGGGAGCGTTTAACCTGTTGTAATTATTTATTTTTTAGCAGAAAGGGACAATTCCCGTTTGGTGCGGGGGCATAAACGGTTCATTAATGCCGCGAGTAAATTAGATTAGCGTTTAATCTTGATGTAAAGTTAGCAGCAGTTCGGATCGCGACTAATCAGTCCAAAGTGGCTTCGCAACATCCGCTGGAAGCTGCGCGCTCAATCGATACCAGATATTCGGGAAACAATATGCGATTTTGTTTGCTGCCAGTTCACGGTCACTGCACATTCCGAATCTGCACAACTCAAAAAAATCCAATGTCTACATTATATTACCTTCCTCTACATTATGTTTAATTTACTATTCCTTACATATTTATCTTTTTGCATTTCATAATATAGAACTTGTTTTTTAATAATTTTATATTTACCTCTCGCCACTCAGTTAAGATTGGTATTGGAATCATACTAAAAATCGGATAGTGACTTTTCAATGAGTAAACACGTTTTAAAGTTCCTAGAACACGATTTTAATATTTTTACGATAATGTTTATCCGTGTGTGTGGATGGATGGATGTTGTAACGATCACTCAAATACTATTGAATAAAAAGAGTTGAAATTTTGGATACAACTAGTGATGGCGTGGAATTTCGGCTTTGATACTGTATCCAGCCGATCCGGCCAGTTAATAAAAATCCGGTTCCGGCCGAGTCATGCCACATATCCGACCGTATCGATTTATATATTTCTACAAAATAAAATATTACTGGGAAAAAACGGTTATCGTGTATAAAAAATAATTTCTCTGAGTTAACTAGAATCAAACTTGAGCGCCATTCTTTAAAAATTACTCCTACTTCTGAAAATGTGTTTTCACTGTAAAATGAACTTTCAGGAAGTAACAAATATCGTTGAGATATTTTATTTAATTGACGATATAGTCGACCATCTTTCCCACAAATAATCGCATCAGAATTTCTACCTATTAATAGTAAATTTGAATAAGAATTAATCTGGTGAAGTAATTTATCATCACTTTTGTTCGCTTGATTGGCAGTCTATTACTCATTAGTTTTTCAGAAAAAAACAGTAACAGTAATGACATTATATCATTGCCATAAAGATTTAATTTCAGTTGAAGAGTGTTTTTTTTTTAGCTAGAGGTTCTTCGTCTCTGTCATCTAATGATGAATTACTGCAATTTAAAAAAATATACTTTTGTGTCTAAAAGGATGAGAGTTTACTATAAACTGTAAATCGGTTTCTAAAGATGTTGATTTATTATAATATACGCAAAAATCTGAAGTGGACACCACATGACTTCTTTGTACGCCCATTTAAATTGTACACATTTTTGCAGTACTTCATTTAATCTTATTGCATTAAGTTAGTTATGAACCACCAATCAGTCCCACATACAAAATTTCAACATTCTACGGCTAATCTTTTTTGAGTTATGTGAAAAATTAAAAAACCGTTCGAGAAAAATGCCCCTTTGGCACTATCGATTGCAATAAAAAAGAAAGGCATAACTAAATGTTATAGCAGTCCAACATACAAAATTTCAACGTTCTACGGCTAATCATTTTTACGTTATTTGAGATATATACGTAAATACAGACGTTACGCCGAAACTAGTCAAAATGGATTCAGGGATGGTCGAAAATGGATATTTTCTTTGAAATCTGATACCGAAATTTTTCGCGATTACAATTTTCTAACAAGAACATAATTTACAGAAAAATAAGTTTGAATGTGATAATCAGGAATAGATTTTTAAAAACAAGTAATAAATATATAAATAATAATAATATTTAATATAAATATGATTATTCTTATTGAAATCGTAAAAATGAATTGTCAATAATAATTTTACATTTTGAAACTATATATTTTTTGATAATATAATATCAGGATTTGTAAAAGATTTTTTAAAATTTTTTACAAAGTATTTTGTAAGTAATAGGATACATTAGAATTAAGTTTAATTGGAAATGGAACTATAGATTTAATTTTAAGCTTAAAATTTGTAGAATTGGAGGTTGTGGGAACCTGAAATCGATAGCGGATATTCGGGAAACAATATGCGATTTTGTTTGCTGCTCGCTCACGGTCACTTCACATTTTCATATCATTTCCAGCCCGATTTCAATTTTCCCTGATATTAAGCCACTCAACAAATATTTGTTTTCTCTTAAGAAATCCTTTAAATTGGCTGAAATAATTTAATCAAGTAAATAAAATCTGTATTAATTCAAATTGCCAGCTAGCTTCCAGAAAAGTTTCAAACTTAGCAGGTTTGCTTTAATCTTATTCTGCGCACTTGTCCAGTATTTACGGCTCTAATCGAATCATCCTGGATTCATTTCAACTTAGCTTCATTTGCAGTTTCTCTTTTTTTCTAGCATCAGTCTTGCTTTGAACTAAAAATTTAACTGACTTTACATTAGTCTCTCATTATAAATACAGTGGATAAGAGTAATTATTTTGGTGGTACTTTTTCACCGACTATCATGGTATATTAGACCCACCCCTGTTTTCTTTTTAAAAAAGATAGAGGATTAAAACTTAAGAAATATAAATATGATAGATATTTATCCCCATTAAATATTTGGAATATAAATTCAATTTACTTATCTGTAAAATCGTAAAACAAAACCAGAGAAAAGGGTAAAAAATACAAACTTTAACCGTAATTTTAACCGATATTTTTAAGGCTGAAAATACCGGTAACCTGTAATCAAAAAAAAATCCGGTTTAAGGGAACAGTAACCTTTATTTTAATATATCACGAAAAATATATTAAATATTTTTACAAGTTTCAGGATATTAAATTTTTGTTTACAAAGACAAAAGTAAGCAGGGTAAATATGTAATATCATACTATACAGACTTGATCACGATAATGTAACCCGTAGGAGAATTTTATAAAATAATATTTATTGATAATGTGAAACCAGTAAACTATTGAACAAACCACGGATGCTATGTATTATACCAGGCCTTAGATGTCTTAAAATCCTCGCTTTCCGAGCTCAGACATCTGCGTCGGTTATGATACTCATAACTATTCCTAGATATGTTAATAGTTATTTTATATCTATGTAATCTATTTGTATTCGAATATGAGTTGTCATGATAATATCTACAATTTACATTTTATTTGAGAGACATAAGGGAGGTATTTTATTGACAGCGTTGGGGAAGTTTACAATTGTAAAAACGACATCTAAAAGTTTTATACGGAGAAATAATTGTGTTCTGTAAAAATAATGTTATATTTTTTTAAATTAAGTAACATGTTGTCATTATAGCAACCGAAGTTATGGAATCTCGTTCATGTTGCGAGTATAACAAATGATTATATTCCAATTTTAATATCTGCCTGCAAGGCCTTCAGCGGACTTTAGCCAAAATATAATTCCGGGCCCCATATTTTTTTTGTTTTTAGTCTTGGCAACTGAGTTCATTAACTGGAGGGGTGTTTGTTATCAATTAATCAGATTTTTATATGATTTTATGAATAAAAATAAAATATAAACTAATTTAAACAATGGTATTTACATCATTTCGTTTTTACGCGTTGTTTAAATGACACTTAATTTATTTTTGGTTAAAAAACAAGTTCAGTGTATAAAATCAATGTAAAATTAAATACATATTGACCCATATTACGAACGCACTTTTTTAATAAAAGTACTTTTAGGAAACGTGCGTTTACATTATAATCTTATGAGGCTAGACATCACTTTTAACAAAAGCACTCTAAAAAGTGAGCTCGTAATACGAGCCATTCTGTATTTTATAAAATAACTGTAACATGTCATAATTTTCAAGTTTTATAACTACAATTTCATTTCTACCCAAAGTACATGTGTTCCTTTTTAAATTTTCCACCTAACTCCACTTGTCTGATTATAACTTTTGTACCCAACTTTATTTGTAGAACTATTACTACTATCGTTTACTCATATACACTTTATATAGCGTACCTCGAACCTTTTTATAATTTATTAATTTTCCAACATTTTTATCAAAAGTTTTGTTTTTTATTCATATTTTTATCAATAGGTAGGTATTCGCGAAAAAATTCAAAGTGGCTGACATTTGGTGAGAAAATTTAATACTGCCGTGATCAGGATAAAGCATAGTTATTTTCATTATGAATATAGGCAGTTACGGATTTTGAAGGTGAAAAATTAAATAATCCGAACAGTTATTGTTTCCGCAATGTAATAATTAAATTATTGTATATCGTTGCTTTATTTTTCCAAAGTTGCAAAACTTCGACAAACATGGGTTCATATATTAAAAACAAGGAGAAAAGTTAACATGTACCTAAATAAATATTTGTTCTGACCAGTTTTTTGTTGCTACATAATGTATGAGAATTAAGTAAATATGAAACATAAATAATTAATTATATATTATTATTAGTATCTATATATACATTTTAACAATTGCTTATCGTTCAACAAAGGGAACAAAAAAATTAAAACCCGATGCTGTTCGTACTCTAAAATTTGCGGTAAGTAAATTTTCTTCACCTAAGGAAGAATGCTCAATCAGGAAAGAAATAACAGAAATACAGCGGGATCAAGTAATATTAAAAACAGTGACAACATAAATTAATTTGAATATTTTTTGTTCTTCAAAACGAAATAGAATTTCTTACTTGAAAATTAACCAATAACAATTTTTTTAATAAACACCATATTCTAGATAAAACATGCCACAACCATAATGTTACTTTGGATCATAAATAAAAATCTTCCAAGTAAATTTTAACATCAGACAAAACCGCCATCAATGCTAGCATTTTAAAAATTTCTTTTACAACTACTCAAAATTATTTTTATAATACAGTAAACATTCTAGGATAAACTTTATCTGCCTATGTCTATATTCAAAACGTTGAAATATCCACAAATATGTAAAATATGTAAAAATAAGAGTTTAAACGTCGCGTCAACTAAATATAAGATATTGTTGATGTAAAGTTGGTTATCCCGATTACAGAAAGACACTAGTATGTTCCTACACATTATTTTGAATGTATGAAATTAATGTCATTCATCTAAATTCTACACTGTGGAACGCGCGTAATTTTCAAAATTAGTAAGACAACATAACTTTGATCCCTATTGAATCCGGGCCCCTCCGAATTACGGGCTCTAGACATTTGTCTTATTGTCTATTGATTAAACCGGCCTTGTGTGCCTGTTAGATAGAAAATGAGATATTGTCTATACAGGATTACTTACGTACATACACATCCACTGCCATCATCGTAAAAATATTAAAATCGGATTGTAGATTGAAATACGTTATTTATCAAAATCCCGATTATCGGTATCGTAATCGTAATCTTTATACGGGTACTTTCCTTACCAAGGTGGCAGAAGATAATGTAGCGATCCCAAGGACACGTTGTGGGCGACGGCCGCTCGCTGCCCGTCTTTTGTATCGATGCGTTGAAAATACGAGAATATTCTACAACTTAATTGCTCCACTGTTTAAGCCTGAGCAGAAAAGACCGTGAGGACAGTCTGATTCGCGTAGTGTACATAAATAATTGGTGGAAATAAACATAGTGTAAATAAATAGTGCGTAGTGTTAAACGTTTAAGTAAATAATCTTAGTGTTTGAGATTTATCAATAATTGTTATTCTTAAATTAGTGTTCATAATTGTTTATTTATAGAGTTATTTTTTATAATTTATTATTCGTTCATTAAACCTAGTTATATAAATATTCGTATTTCAAGTATTTTTACACTTTACCTAAATAAATAAACGTTACAATAAAAATTGTTGAAATTTATTACAAACATCATATCTTGTGTAGTTTCTGTATGGCAACTACGCCTGAGAAAGAAAAATAAAATAAATAAGTATTCGCGTTTTTAATAAAAGTATCTTGTTATTTTAGAATCATGTTAGTGCGTAGTGACGTTATTTTTCTGTATTTGTTCTTCCTTTATTCAATCCGGGAAAGAAATAATGACGTATGTTGGTACATACATATACACCTCGTTTTACTTCTTTCCTCATTCATGAACAAAAATACTCCCCTATTCATAAATTCAGCCATTCTAGTGCGAGAACAAAAGAAAATTAATGAATTTGCCTACATGTGCAGTACGTGGAGATGAGTTTTGTCTCGAGTTTATTGAATTTCTAAATGGAACACGTGAGCCCGACCTCGATGAAACTTTCATGATGTCCGTGTGTCCGGCGCGATTTACCGAGGGTTGATGATAAGCGAAGATCCCGACTCGCTGACCTTTTGGTTAAATTAAATCCACATGCACCCTACCCCAATGCACAAGTCACAGACAGAGACTACTTTCATCCATTCAAAGCAAATACATGCAAGAGAAATTATTATGAATGATGTAAATATGGAAAAATTATTACCACAAATTTAAATTCACCAAAAACCATTTGTATAGTTCTAAAAGAAATATAGCGAATTGGCAATTGGAACTGTTTAACCACATTCCAGGTATTATGTACTTAAAAGAACACCGAATCTATAAATTTTTAATTGTTGGTTGAAATTAAAATACATTTTTATTTTTCTTCCTTGTGCGAAATAAAGGAAGTATTGTTATCCATTTTGACTATCTCAGAATCCATTTGACTATATAGTTTTGGCGTGTTCCTTCGTATGTACATACGTATACGTATCTCACATAATTCAAAATTGTTTACCCGTAGAATATTGAAATTTTGTATATGGGTGTGCTATAACATCTAGTTCTGCACCTCCCCCTTTTAATTGAAATCGGTTGTGCCAAAAGTGTACCTACTTTTGGTTAACGGTTTTCTGAATTTTCCCCATAACTTATAAACGATATGATGTAGGATGTTATTTTGTATGTAGGACTATTATACTATCTAGTTGGGTATTTCTCTTTTTTATTGCAATTGGAAGTAACAAAAGGGTACTTTTCTCAAAGAGTTTTTTAAACTTTGATAATAAACCAAGCAGCAATGAAAACTGTAGAACCTTTACTTTTTACCTCCCGCCTATCAATATATAGATAAGGGAGGTATTGTTTTTGGTCAAATTTCTCGAGTGTGAGTTTTCAACATATGAGCACGAATTAGGGTCTCAAGAATAAGATTTTACTATTTTTACCGTGATGTCTGTATGTCCGTGTGTGCGTGTGTGTGCGCGTGTGTGTGTGTCTGTGACGATTTTTCGTCCACGATAACTCCAGCACGATACATATAAAAAATATAATATTTAGTAATTAAGACTTATATTCAAATATGATGAACTGATTAGATTTTGAATACAATTAGTTAACCGGAAATAGTACTTTACTTGAAGCTTTAAATCGTTTTTCCTTAAAAGTACGTCTAAATACCATTTTTTTTCGCAAATTTCGTTATTATAAATACAAAGATTTTTTAATTTTCTACCGATCTGCATAATTACGTTTATATATGACTTCTAGCTAGATAGAAAAAAAATATATAAATTATAATAATTTTACATATCGTTTAGGCTGAGGAATTTCGATAAAACAGATGAGTTATTCATATGTTCACAAAATTTGACATATGATGTCAAATTTGATGTAAGTAAGTGCAAAAGATAAAATAAGTAAAAAATGAAGAAATTTTATTGTAAAATTTAAAAAGATGGAAGAAATATATTAGGAATGTATTTGCATGCTTGAATCAAAGTAAGTTCAGTTCCGGTTATAGTAATGTCAAAAATAGCTGTCATATTGGTCATACAAAATTTATGAAGGAAATTTTAGGTATGAAATGAATTAAAAATATTCCGAACTGCAATAACAAACTAATTTTAAAACTACAAATTAAATGTATTGAAAAACTTGAAAAAATAGAATATATTACTACAGTGGCGGGAGGTATTGTGTTGGACACACCAGATTTTTTATATATTGTATTTATATGTAGCAAAACGAGTTTTTAACCACAGTTAAAATATTTTACAATTTACATACTTCAAAGTAACACGTTGGATTTATAAAAATAATTATTTTATTTTGATACCGTTAAATTTGATCTAATATTTTTTGTTCTTTCCAAGAAATAGAAACCTACTTGATGGATCATTGTAATGAATGCACGCCTGAGTTTCAAAATGGCACGTGTACAAAAAAATGGTTCACCAGTCATGTCGTAGAATGTTATAATTTTGTAAGAGACTGTTACAGTATCTAGTTATTCAATTTTTTTTTTACAAAATACCTTCCTATTTACAACCCACAAAAAACCACTACTACGAAAGGTATAACGTATGAATTAGTGAGTCAGTTTAATTCTCTATATTTCCGATAGAACTGTAGCTATAATACATTAAGATATATCAAATATTTAAACAAGAAATTATAAATTTAATTGAATTTTTATCTAATATATCAAGACAACCAATCATAGGCAAGAAAACGAAGAAAGAACACAATAATCTAAATAAAGAAGCAGTAGCGTAGGCAACGGGGGGGGGGGGGGCTGGTTTACGGGTCCGGACCCCCTTCTTGACGAATTTAAAATAAAATATTCATATATATCCATTTATTTACATTTTCTTAATAAATAAATAGATATACATACCTATGTATTAAGTAACCTAATCTAATTTTGAACCCCCCCCCTTCTAAAATTTCTGGCTACGCCACTGTAAAGAATGAAGAAGAAGAAGAATGTGCTTCAAGAAAAATTTATTGTATGGAAGAATATTACCACTAGCATTACAAAAAGAAAATAATACTGCAGAGGAACCAGGGGTTCTCCATATTTTTATTTCTGCACTAATTTTTGTTTAAAAACATTTTTCTTAAACTAATGCCTATATAATTAAGGAAAACTTTCTTTATTAGGTTTTCTAGGAATGTTGTGCCATAGATGTTGATACAGGACAATAGAGCTACGCTTCTACTTGGTGAAATCTTATGTACAACAAAGTAAAAAATGTAAAATTGAAATGTTATGAGAAGAGGATTTACTTTTCTGACGGCAACATGAATTTTCCTCGTCCTGAATTATTAAGGCAACAAATTCATGTATTCCTTGGTAATTTATAGTTTCATTTTAATAATATATTTGTCGTTGTTGAGTTTTTCTTATTACATCGTTTGCGAAGTACGCCAACGTCTTTTGTAAAAGAAAAACTTTAATTTCCATTTGCATATTCCGCACAATAGAAGATTTGAATGATTTATTTGAGCGGTGAATCAGATTTAAGAATATTCGGCCCAAGTAGGGCATGCACAATAACCGCATTTACGTCAAATAAAGTCTAATATTCGTTGGAGCTGGTGCATGTAATATTGGTGTCCCTGGTTCATTATTCTAGGAGTGTGGCAGAATTCCGCGATATTTTAAGCCCGAAGACAGGGCGAATTTCGTTTTCGAATTGTTCCATCGGGGAGCGGGTTTTTATGCGACGCACACACGTGCAACCAACGTCCCTAACATGAACTCGGCCCGGCATATCGTCGGAATTCATGGCGCATACAGCTCAGAGTCGAGATTTAAAAGATGATTGAATCCCGATGTTCAGCCGGTTAGATACATTCGCCATTTTAGAAAATAAATCGCCGGATATAGCAGGCTCGTTAGGCAGGACCTAGTAAGTGCCTCCCACATCAGGCTAGTGACGGATGAGGTACGACTCCATTTTCAAACCCTTATCCTTCATATTCCACAAAAAGAAGAACCAGATTGCTATACGATAAACTTTGTTGATTCCTTCAACCAAACTACCTTATGTTCAATTTCATTCTAAGTTGTATTAAAGGTCCTTTTTGTTATGGGCAAATATTTATACATAAACATTTTTCATTACCTCTCCCATTTCAAATTAATTTATGAATATACTAACTTTCAGGTATATAAAAATAAGCGCTATCTTTTACAGTGAAATAATAATATTATGGGTTAAAGGTTTACCGACTGTGACAAATAATAAGAGAGGTATTGTTCATTTCTAGATTTTGATGAATATGCACAAATTATAGAATTTTACATTATTAGCAAGGTAAAACAGTTTTTACAGCTAATAAGAGGACAAAACTGAGGAGCCTGTCACCTCCTTGGATCAGTAACTGTTACCTCAAGTATTTTGTACAATAGTTTATTTGGTATTTATTTGTATATAAAATTAAATTAAAACTAAAATCTGGCAGTTTCTAATGTGTCAAAAATTTGTATGACAGTAACAAAACACAACATTCAATAATGTAAATCATACAACTACTAACTTGTAAAATTTTTAGCTAGTAAAGGTTAGTTTCCCTGGTAAATAAACAGTTCAAACAAACGACAGTTTACAAGTGTGTAATAAATATAGGTTATTACAATATATTTTGATTATGTATAGAGTTAACGTCTGTTGGTCGGTTTGTCGATCCATCCGTTGATCGGGATATACGTGTGCAAGATTAATTCGGCTGAACAAATTTTAATTAAACTGCATATTTGTTTCTGACATCAATGGCACGGGGTGATAAACTTTTAGTAAAAATAATTCAATCAAAGTGGCTGTGTCCTCTCTAAAACTTGATCGAGATTCCATAACTTATGCTGCTATCATTTGAATTTATTATTATATCAATTGCTAATATCAATTACAAAGTGAACTTGCGTTTCTATAACAGTTATCGTTATTTGTGGTTGATATCTACCATGACAAATAAAGAACACTGTACTGATGTGAAAATGTATTAAAATTGCAAATATGAATTCCTGTCGTGAAGACATTTGACACTTGTGATTGATACCGCAAGCGCAGTTATTATTTGTTTCCCATTCCAAATTTGAAAACAGAATTAATTTCGTGATATTTTTATCGCCTATTATCATTTTAGCTTATTCGATAGTGGCGGTAGATTGTGTGGTAGCTATACTTGTTTTGTTTTGTTGTAATTTGTAAGAATCACTAAATAGAAATTATTTTTTATTACTTACAGGTTGTAAATACAAACAAAAATCCACGCTCACTCCAGGCAAGCTCATGTTCAAAAGCTGTTGTTTGCAGCGTTGAGCTACCGATGTCAGTATTTATGTTGTCAGCTTGAAATAAGTCTCCGTATTAATCGTGGAACAGTGATGTGAAAGTATGGTATCAAAAAAGATAATTACAAAAATTAGTAATTTAATCTTATCGACATTTTTAAAATGGGAAAAAATGGATTTTGTCCCATTTTACAAATAAAAAAAGTTGGAAAGTTTATATTTGGTATTAGTCTGAGAAAATAGAAAATATGCAATTGGTTTTACTCTGTTAATAATATATCTTCTCTTATGAAAATTAAAACCAACTAAATTATTATTTTTTCCTCAAAGTAAAGTCCCCTTTTGAAAAGGCCGATTTGGACAAAAAATGGTGGTGCATAACTAGATATTGTAGCAACTCCATAATCAAAATTTCAACATTCTACGGCTAATCGTTTTTGAGTTATGCGAAAAATTAAAAAAAAATACTACGAGCAAAGTACTCTTTTGGCACTACCGACTGCAATAAATAATGGAGGTGCACAACTAAAACTTATAGCAGTACCATATACAAATTTTCAATATTCTACGTCTAATCATTTTTGAGTTATACGAGGTACGTATATACATACATACGTATGTACAGATGTCATGCCGAAACTAGCGAAAATGGATTTAATGATAGGCAAAATGGATATTTCCGTTGAAATCTGAAAACCGATTTTTTTCACGATTAGAATACTTCCTTTACTTCGTACATGAAAGTAAAAAATCTGATGTGGACACCACATGACTTCCTTGTACATCTATTAAATTAAACACATTTTTTCTGCATTCCGTTTAAAATTATTTCATTTGAAAGTGAGATCATTCTACAGCTAATTGTTTTTGAATTATGCGGAAATTTAAAAAAAGAGCATAGTACTCTTTTGGCAAACTAAAAAAGAAAGGTGCACAACTAGATATTAGTAATTTTACTTACAAATTTTTAATATTCTACGGTTAATCGGTTTTAAGTTATGCGGAAAATTCAAAGCAACCCTTCAAGTTAAATGCATTGGCAATTGCGATAAAAACACATGCACATCTAGATATTATAGCAGTCCTACATACAAAATCATCTCAACATTCTACGGCTACTCGTTTTTGAGTTATGCGAAAAATGCCACAATCAAAATTTCAACGTTCTACAGCTAATTGTTTTTGAGTTATGCGAGATACGTACGTACATATGTACATACGGTTGTCATGCCGAAAGTAGTTAAAATAGGTTCAGCGATAATCAAATTGGATATTTCCGTTGAAATCTGAAAACCGGTTTTTTGGCGATTACAATAATTCGTTTACTTCGTACAAAGAAGTAAAAAACGGTAATACTATATATTAACCCAAAGGTATGCTGCAAGAAGTTTAGTGTACATTAATTTTTTCGCCCTAAGCATTTCTCTGTGGTTGATTACATACCCTTGACGAATGCGTGGGCGGCTGCAGGTTTCCAAGACAAGCAGCTGTCAGTGGGCTCCTTGAGCAACTCTTTCTGCAGAATTTGAGGCCCTTGTAGCTCCTACATCAATCAGCGGCGCCGAGCAATTGTTCGTAATTTTAACAGACGAGATTGGAGTCGCAAGTCACTATCGAATGTTCCTTGATATACACCATTGTGAGTGTTCTTATTGTTCTTTCCTCCTCGTAAAGGGTAAAGAGCAATGATTAACTATATACTCAGCAACGAGTTTTCTGTTTCATGTTCTTGGAACGATTTGTACCATTTCAACGTAAACTGCAGTGAAACTCAGATGAAATTTGTTCTTTCATATAAAACATGCCAGTTTTTGTGGCGTTTGATAAATGAACACAAAAGTGACCTTTGAACAAAATTTATTTATTTATTTATATAGTTTCACAAACTACCATACACTTTATTTTTATAATACCTATAATAAAAATGTTCTTCACATCTTTTATTCCTAGACTGATACATATTTCCGTCTTTCGCATATGATTGTCCATAATTTGATGGATTCGAAAAAAATTCGATTGTATTTCTTAAATCAGAAGATATTACCAAAAAACAGGTTTGCTATACTTTTATTTTGATAATAATTTGCGATTTGAAGGTTTTTTCTTTCATAACAGTTTCAAATGTTTTAAATATCTAACCACCATATTTTATTTGAGGTATAAATTTAATATTTACATTACTTTTAAAAATGAAAGAAGAATAATTTATTGAAATGAAATTTCTACAAATGCAAATCATTACTTTTCAAACAAATCAGTAAGATTTTGAATTCAAATTACAATATTTCTCTGTGTACATATTTATAAGAGTATTTTGCAAATTTATATTAGCTTCGAAATTCGTAAACCCTAAGCTTAGTAAATGTACATTTATAAACAGAACGAGTCCAAATTAAAACATTGATAATTTATTCATACATGACGGCAGACAAATTCAAATTGGTCTTACAAATTTCATTTCGATGTCACAATATAGCTGTTAGTGTAAACAAGTATCATTGTTTGGATTTCCACAGCCGCCTACTGCCTACATGGCGTGTAGAAGTAGCCGCAGTATATTATACAGTTTATACTTTTTACTGAACATATGCTACAACACGTCAGAATTTATAAACATCGGTAAAAAATTTCTCCAGCGTAAAAATACCCAAGTAGTTAAAAGGTAGGTAATGTAAAATTAACAGCTGTTGTGGCTCCGAGCTTTTTTGTGGATAAACACTTTTTATCGTGGATTGTGATTTTAATAATATCTATTGGATTGGTGACTTTTTTCGACATTTCAAACATCAATAAGTTTCAAACTTAATTCTAATATTAAATACTATAAAAAAATGTCACCAGACTTTAGTTTTAAATTTTTAAAATACCGTCGGTGTTAGTTGATTAGACAGTTAAACGTGTAAGTTATATATAACTTTTATACTTAAATATCTTTTATTTGGTTATAGAAGATAGTTTTTTTTTGTTAGTAGACATCAGATTACTATAAACAATTATATTACATACATAGGGTGATTAGATTAGATTAGTCCGTTGTAGTCTCGACTTGTAGTAATTATTTTTAAAAACAAACATCCATCATATCATAATCATAACTTATTTTGTACATCTTGAATAGAGCAGAATATGAGATCTGGGGTTCGGCAAATTGATTTCTAATACAAAACTTTATAAAAAATGTCACCAGACTCTAAATTTAAAATGCAAATAAAATTATCAGTAAACAAGTACATGCTACCTAAAAGTTAAAACAGAAACTAACAGTATATATACCATAACAGGTTCCTTCATATAGGGTTGTTATAATTTAAATCAATTGTTTTAAATCTTTGATTTAAATCATGATTTAAATGAAGAAAAAAAATCACAATTTAAATCAAATATTTATTTTTTATTGAAATTAAATACCTACAAACTGTTTTCCAATCACTCAATTACAACATCAAATAAAATAAACTCAATGGCCTGTATTCCGGGCTCACTTTTATGAGTGCTTTTGTTAATAATGACATTTGGTCTCATAAGATTATAATGTAAAATCAGGCTTCCTTAAAGTGATTTTATTATAAAAGCGAGCTAGGAATACGGGCCTCTGTGTTTAATAACAATTCTTTCAACATAAAATGATCCCAAATCGGATTCCTTTTCCTACCAGAACTCATCTCGGCAATTCAAACTTTGTACTGCATCTCTTATAGAGACTTTAACGAAATAAACCAACCTAACCTTATTTCATCTATCCTTCCAGTAATGAGTTTAAGAACTGTGTTCTTAAAACCTAGATTGGCACACTGATGAAAATGCAAAATAATCACCGATTGAGAATTTTTGATTTAAATCAAAAAATCGTTTTTTTTCCTAAATAAATAAAAAGAATTTTCAACCCTTTAAACTAATAAAAGGAAGGTCTTTTTTGGATTTATAGTCATTTAATAAAATCTTCTAATACAGCGACGTTCCGACTATAAATCAGTCTTCGTCAAGGTGATAAATGGAATTAAAATATTATCTTTTATTCCTTGATGAAGACTGATTTACAGTCGAAATGTTGGTGAATTTTATTAAATGACTGCAACTCTAAAAAATACCTTCCTTTCAACATTCAGTCAGTAAAGTCAATCCGGCTTAAAAATAATATTTTTTAAAAGAAAACTCTACACTTACTTTCACATCGAATTTTCTCCGGTTTTGCTTTCTTTTCGATATTGAGTCGGTTCGATAAATGTTTGGAATTTGATTCGTTTTTTCGGTTCACTAATTTGGTTTATTTCTATGCCACCCCTTTTTTAGCTTTATTTTATGTTATTAATCATAAGAATTTAGTCATAACAGGTATAAGTTATTTTTAATTATTTATTTTCATTTACGTTCGCTAGTATTTGAAATAAAATGGTCTGTGAAATGAAAAACAAGTTTTCCAAAATACTTAGTATTTTTGTTTTGCGTAAGTAGATTGTAGAAAAAGTTAAAAACTAGCTGAGAGTTTTGCAAAAGAAAGTAAGTGTTCCATTAAGTGCTCATTGCATTGTGGCTGTGAAATATTTTTAGACGATTTAATTCGACTGAGGTAACTCGCTCGGCTCGGAGCTCCAGCCATTGTAAACTGGGTTACATTATAAGTAATTGGTTACAATCGAACAATCAGGTCGTAGGGCACCCTCACAATTCCCGCACCGCTATTTGTACGATCGTTCTGTTCTGATCTGATCGGAATTTATATTACCTATGAGTTCACTGATGGAAAAAATGCTTTTAACTTTTCATCAATGGCATTCGCGATCGTAGCTAGCGATGGGCGTAGCTGCGTCGATGTCTATTCGCTGCAAACCCGCTCAACCAGGAAGCTATCTCTAATTTAAATTGTTCAGGTAACTTACTATTAACTGAAACAAATACCGCGGATGCTTCTTCCGATGAGGCCACTACCGGAGACAGAAGCCGCAAGCTCAGGGATTTTTATGTCAATCCTTTGATGAGATGAAAATTGGTTTTGCGAATCTCCAAGCTCACGATGTTAAATGATCGTTATATACATATTACAATACACCAATGTAAAATGCAGTGGCGTGCATGGTATTTTGTGATGGGTGTACATTCATTTTCGGAAGGTGTGTGTATAATGTATACAGCATTATAAATATAAATAAGAGTAAGTAATATAATTTTTATTTTGCCACTTTTCCAGAACGTACACTGCACACCTTGCACAAATGGACTGCACGTCACCGACAAAATGATGTGTATCTTTTACTTTTACCGACTGCTATACATGTAATAAGAGATGTATTGTAATTATACCGATTTTGACATATAAGATTGTAATGGTGGTTTGCGAAATAGGCTCTTTAGAATACTTTTTGACTATTTTGAGCTTGAAATCTGTCTGTTAGTCCGTTCGTACAACCTGATATTTGTGTGCAAGTGTAAAGGACATTGGATTAAACGTAATTTAATTAAACCTTATATTTAAGCTTCTGACAAGTACGAGTTGATCAACTTTTGGTAAAAATTGCTCGTCGTTTACTTTTGTCACTTTTAGAATATATTTGAAGGTAATTTCAAACTTTATTTTTTACAGTAAAGCGTTAATAGATCTGGTTACAATAGGTTAATAGCATTGTTAATATAGTCTAATAAAACGGTCGTCGTCAAAATTCGCGGTAAAAACAAACGAACGATTGTTAAGTATTTTATTGATGAATATTTTTAAATTTAAAGTAGTAGCAGAAGAGAAAATGATATCGAAAAAGTGAGATCCTTATTGTTAGAAAAATATGTGTTAGCTTGTGGACAACTGAATTTTCTAACCTCATATCACTATCGTTAATTAACATAAAATTCAGACTTTTTTTTATTAAAAAGAGATAGAAGACACAAAATAGAAAATTTGTGCCAATAACTAATTTTGAAAAGTCATGTATTTTGTTTCAAATAAAATAATAACTTGAAATTAATACATCAAGTTTTGATGTGTATATAGAAACAAAAACTGGACGTAATAAAAATTTGAGTAACATACTCAAAATTGAAACGAAATGTTTCTTTTGAAATCTGTTTCATGAACAGATTTTGTCTCTTTTTGTCTCTCTCTGTAATTTGTAGAAACTATTTTATGAAAATTGAAATTCTTATGTTTTTAGGCTTCAAATTAGACCAGTTTTGTAAATTTGTAAAACAAGAAAAAATCTTGTTTTTAAAGAGTTTTATGAAGTCATATGAACAACATAATTAAAATACATTTATATGTCTATGCAGAGAACTTATCCTCAACTGTTGAAAGAACTATTAAAAGTCACTTACCACATAGCTAAAAAACTTTTCTATGACGCATACATTATCGACGAGCCTTTTTCAGCGCAACAAACTTTTAATGGTTTGTTTCTAAAGTGCTGTCGAAAGCGTCGTACAAAAACACTTTAATTATCATATGCTAATATTATATCTGTAAAAGAGTTAACTGTAGGTAAAGATATTTTCACTGATGAAATTAAATTGAGACTAGATGTTCAATCGGGTAATACATATATAAATTGCTCAACGCGATAAGGTAATCGATTTTAAAGATGAACTCTGGAAAGAAAATTGAATACTAGGTGAAGTTTAAATTGAAGTTTTGGTCAGCGCATACATCACATTAACTAAATTCTAGTTTACCCATAGTTTCGCGTAACAAGTTTATATATGAGTAAAAAAGTTATCACATGACGTGAGTTTTTTTATTACATAATGGTGTATTATGTTACAATATGATAAAAGTCACTTCAGTTATAAGTATAAAAAACGAATATGTAAAGAAATTACAAGTCACATTACAGTATAAAAAATATATCATAGGTTATTTTTACATTATGGCAGTTATTCAGTACGGGAATTATGAATCACCTGTAAGTTCATTTGGTTCAAGCCGTGTATAAAATGTACCCAAACCACCGAATGTCAAGTTGTGAATCAAATGATATTTAGCGTTATGGAAACCAACGAATTACTTATGCATTAAGTCTTATTTTAATAACGAGAGATGCAACTAAAAATCTTCCAAGGCAGTAAGTTACTTTTACTTGTTATTACTGCGTATAGCAAAAAGGTTTGGAATGAAATTAATTTTTAGTGCAAATGCTTAGAAATTATTTAGTTAGTACATCCATTTATTCCTATTAAAATTAAAAGTTCAGTACTAATACTGATATTATTGAAATACAATTGTACATAACGATTTATTTTCGCAGTTATTTTTGACACCACAACACAAACATAAATGAAAAAACTTTGATAAATACCAAAATGGAACGAATGTTTGAAAAAAACCAAGGAAACTGATTTTCGTTATTTATTAATGAATTTTATTATTCCTAATAACACATAGTACCTGTATTACGAACGGTAAGGTATTCCGATCTCATACAATTTGTGGGTATAATGTCCTTACTATACTTAATATTTAATGTACAATAATACAACTATTCAAATTTGAATGTGGTTTATATACAATTATAATAAGAATGTAGTGACGATTGTTTCGTTGTAGACATCATCAGATGATGTACTTAAGGCGAAGGGACCGTGACTATATTTTATAATAATTGTAGATAAACCAACTCAGGGGCCCATTTTTATAATTTTTTTTTGTGTTGCAACTTTGGTCATCTCCTAGAGAAGTGTTTTATTAAAAGTAATTCATCTAAATTCTATTCTATGTTACCTGAGAGATTATAATTTTTACACAATATTAAAGAGAATATTTATTATACCGATTTTATTAGATAATATATTTCATTAAATGCTGAACTACGAGTTATTTTTATCAAGAATTCTTTATATATTTTTCTGTAGTTCTCGATTTTTCATTGTGAAATATTCATCTGTTTCAAAATGTATTAAAGTAACTACGAAAATATTTAATATATATTTGAATTTTTTTTAAACAAACGTTATAATTGTATACAAATTTTAGACTATAAAATTTATGAGCTCTGTACCTATATTTTTGTATAATTTTATCTAAAAATATGGTATAGCAAAGATTACTATTTGCATAAAAAAATGAATCTTACGATAAATAGAGCTGGATAAAAATAGTATATTATTTAACAAGCATAATATGTAGGCTATATTACACGAGGATGTAATTAAAAATACGAGCGGTAGCGAATATTTTTAATCATCTGAGTGTAATGTAGCCATATTATGCGAGTCAAATACTATACTTTATCTACAACTATCAGGCATATAAAAATATCTGATATTATTTGTTAAATATGCAGTTACGTGCGGATAGTTCATACATAGCTTAACAGATGGCGCCACAGTAGCACTTAAATGTCAAAATAACTTTTCAAATTGTATTTATTATACTTTTATAAGCATATATATTGATATTTATAATAAAAAATGTAGTATTAATAAATTAACAGCTTATTAAAATGTTATGTGTTAAATTATATGTTCTATTTATTACAGAAAAGTGTAGCGTGTAATATAACGTTTCATATTACACTTGTGTAATATGAGTAGTATATTATATGTAGTATCACACGTATAATGTACCCATATTTCAATAGTTGTAGATAAACACATTTTAAAATTAGCTGCACTGTCAAAAATTGAAATAGCCTTGTATAAATTGTTTCTTCAACAACATACCTCAGTGAATTCGATAATATGAACAAGTGTGGATTTTATTAAAATAGGTGCCAAATGACAAAATATGCAAATAATTGTAAGTTTAAAAATTCAACGTGTATGCAAATGAACACCTTGGTTGTTTCACTCGGCGAACGTGTATTAATCAGCACGTGTGAAGAATGTGGCGTGAAGTTTCCGTAGCTGGGAGTGAAGTTTGAATTCTCCGCGGCATCGGCGTTGTTTGCAGTTACAAATCTGCATATCCATCGTGGGGTGCAAGCGTCAGGAGCAATCCTGCTCCTAGATCCGCGCCAATGGGCCGTTGGAATACACGCCTCCGCGCCGCGTATTCATAACTCAGCAGCCGGGGGAACGAATAAAACACGTATTTTATTTTAAACTTGGTTCGCTTATTCTGGAAGTCTATTTTCACCTCGCATTCGGCCAACCCTCCATATATTCTCAGTCGATATTTGGGGGGATTGTACTTCATTTCAAAGATTTACTACACTCGATTTTTTCACTGATATGACGATGTAGAAATACTTCAATAGTTTATTTTTAATATGTAAGAATATATGTTCATTTAATTTCGGTTAACTAGTGGTTGTTGAATATTAATGTTATTTGTGGAACGGTTTGACTTTCAGTTTAGATTTAGACAGAAAAATAATAGGGTAGGAGAGCAATTTTTAAATTTTATATAGCTTGAAAAAAATAATATACCCATATTTTTAATAGTTATTTTTTATACAAGACGATAAAATAATATTTTATCGACAAGCGGAAAGTGTTAATTCACGAGCTATATAATCGCGAGTGAATTATTTTTCGCGAGTCGATAATTTAATTTTATCGTCGTGTATAAAATTCTATTTTTTCTATAGCAGGTTTTGAAGAGAAAATAATTAGAAAAATTAAATTATTATTTAAGAACAATTTTAAAATGTCAGTAGTGTGCGTTGTTATGGAAATGTACCTCTAATAAACAAAAGTTAAAGTACTTTTTCTACTCCTGCTTTGAAATAGTTATTTACATACCAAATGCGGGAACGACTGGTTTCCGGAGGAGCGGTTGGCGGCGCGAGCTCGCGAGCGCTGCCATAGAACGATTCCGGAAACCCAGTTCACGCAAGAGGTTTGTACAATATTTTTCGTACGAATTTATGCAACTAATAATTAGTTATTTTTGAACAAATAAAATTATTTATTACAAATTATACATGATTTGTGGTTATGTGTTTCAGTACTAACAAGTGCTGTCAATCTGTCAACATGACAGCAGTTGTTGCCAACATTGTATATCAAATGCACTAAATTTACTTTTTCTACATTAAATTTCGTTCAATAATCCCCTATTTTCTTTTAATATTATTAGGTAAAAGAATGTTTAAAACATTATACTATTTTATTATAAATATAGTTTTTTAATAAATGCTGTAGAAGTAGGAGTGTTTTTTTCAAAATTTCCAGGTCACCTATCTGGTGGAGACCTGGGAAATTGACGTTCCAGGCGTTGCTTAGGCAACGCGAAACAACACATTTCAATGCATGAGTACGAAAATACAATTTTCTGGTTTGTTTTTCATGCTGAAAGTGACTCTTTGCAGCACTCAGTGCTGCAAAACTTTGCAGCACTAATAAATGTTTGTTGCATTGTTGCTGCCATGGATACGCATCACAAATACAAAATTTGCAATAAATGTCAAATTATGTTTAAAAAATAATTTTTTATTTCCTTATTTTTTATCTTGCATAGGAGTAGAAAAAATAATGTGTATAACACGTGTTGAAAGTCCTTTGTCGAACACAAGCGATTGCAACCTTCGCTTCGCTCAGGCTGCAACTTTCGTTTTGGTTCGACAAAGATAGACTTTCAGCACTTGATATACAAATAACTATTATCTACCCTTGCTGTTAAAGTATTACTTTATCTACCCTTGCGGTTAAAGTGCTACTTTATCCACTATTTTGAGTTGAAAAAATTGCACTTTAACATCTGCTATAGAAAAAAAATATATTAATTGTGTGTAGTTTTGAAGTAAATAAAATAAAGTTCTTGGAAGAAGATGAAAACGTCAATTAAGAGCATTGTGTGCAGCGATTGGAAAATATGAAAACATGGTTTACGCGAAACTGCTTTATTCAATATGTTTAACACCTAGCAAAATAGATCAAAATACATATATTTAAAAGATAAAGAATGAATGTATGTTTTCGTAATTTTATAATTTTTATTTTTCTTTACTTTTTTAATATTATACTCATTCAAAATTATAAATATTCAATGTAATTCAATGTATTTACTGTACATATTGTATGATTTTTTTGAAAATATATTACTACAGAAAATTAAATTGATCCTTTCTTAACATGTGAATACTTCAAAAAAGACATTTGCTGGTTTTATTTAAATAAACCCAAGGTTTCAAAAAACAATCTACTTGTGTAAATTTAGCATTAGTTACTCTCGTGCACTGCTGCCTCTAGCAAAATATTTAGAAAATATGATTCCGTCACTCCCTTTTGCAGTAAACCGAATAATTACAAGAATCATAAATAATATTCCCTTGTGCTTTTGGATAAAATACTCTAGTAGTCCAGCCCAGTATAACCACGTAGTCTATCCCTCTTATAAATCACCGAAAATACATGTATATAGCGTAGCCATTGCATTTAGTGTACACAATTCTTTTAAGTGCGTGAAAAATTAACCAAGGTGAACAGACACAGAATAGCTGGTATGAGTGAAATAGCAACAAGATCTCGTGGTATTATTGCCATGCGTTCAAATTTAACCAAACATCATTTGTAGGTACTTAATGTACGTCACAGTTATGGACGTTGTATCTATTTAACACAAATTAATAAATAACTGCTAATAATGTTTAATTTTTGTAATGTCAACATTAGTATATATGTACTTTCTGTAACACGGTAGTTTTTTTTTAATTAAAATTCAATTATGATCACCTACCCCATTGAAGAATTATTATTTATAAATATTCAAAAATATAAAGCATAACATCTACTTACATTTTCTTCCTATTCGCCTTGAAAACATAAATAATATTTTAATTGGTGAATGGCTTTATTTACGAATTCTTCTGAATTTCCTGACTACATCACAATGTCCATAACTTACATCTTCCTATAGTACTAAAATCATTGATAATAAAATTTCCATATATGGAATAATTTAAATTCATATCATATTTGTTTAGTAACCTCTAACGAAATTGAAAACTACTTAACTTAAACCGTTAATCCAAGTGCTCCTTGTAAAACTTCGCCAAAGTACAATATTGTGGATAATAATAATGTAAAAAAAAACTGGAATAATAAAGAAACGAGGAATAAAAACAAAATTTTCACGCTTAGTTCGTGCTCTTCAAATAAGATTATATTTTAAATTAATTAATATTATATGAAGTAGGAACATTGTACACAGTATTATTTTTCGTTTTAAATAATAAAAAGATAAATAAAATACCTTACAAACTCTTTTTACACATTAAAGTTTATAGCATTTAGAACCATACAGATAGGTCCGCGGTTCAAACCCCAATGTGGTCCATGAATTATTCAAAAATTAAATTTAAAAGTAAATTAATAATTTAAGTGAATTATCAAATAAAAAATTAAAATTCTATAAAAATTTTAAATTTGAATAATTCTCAAACACACCAAACAAGCCAACTCCGAAAAAGAAACAATGAAGGCACTACTGGGGTACCCAACCAAGGACAAGATTTACGATGTCTTCCTTTACATTCAAGCGTCAAATTAGATCTTTCATTATAAATATATAAAAATGTATCTATACAACTTTTAATAATGTTACCAATCTATTAGTATAAAGTTATATCTTTACATCAAATAAAGTATTATTATTATTATTATTATTATTATTATTATTATTAAAATGAAAAACAAATTATGTCTTTTCAAGCGTCATTTATCTAGACATTTGGAGGTATTATTCGCTGTCCTTAAATTTTGCGCCCCTTTTTTAACAGCCTGTATTCTCGAGTTGGCAGTCGATATCTACAATCCCAGTCGTGTATCTTCCATTTGATTTATATCGTGACGTATGTGAAGCAGATTATGTTGTATTTTTATATTGTTCCTCACGTTTTTCCGCTACGCACCGAAAAACTCCTGTTATTTCCAACAGACAAAAATTGTGGCTTACGACAATTTATCAATCGATAATGGAACTATAAACGCTGCTCGTGCTGTTTTATTGCCTGAATCCACACAAAATATTTGCTTTTTGGATTTGCAGGCGAGTTAGCTAGTCTGCACCTCGCCTTACACGCCAAGAAGGCTATTAAAATAAATTTTAAAAAGATCCTATACAGATAAGTAAGTTATGGCTCCTTACATTTTTAGTATCTTTCGTTATCAATTTAATGACAAGGTACACTGTAATGATGAATTGGAAGATTCAGTGATGGTATTATTTATTTTTAAATATTGAAAAGTTAAAAGAAAAACTTTTTATTTGTTTTGAAGTAAAAAACATCCTTTATTGATTGTATTACTCATAATTTCGCTTTACTTAGAACTGGAAAAAATAAAACACTTTTAATTCTTAATTTTAATTAAATTAGTAGAAGTTTTATATTTTCTTGGATAATACTCTTTGGAAGTATAAATTAGTATATTAAGTATTGAGAACGGTGAAGACACTTTAACAAACGACAGTGGCGTAACCAGAAAAAAAATCGGAGAGGGTTTTAAGTTAAAGCAAAATGTATTATATTTTATTGAACAATTAGCATGAAAATATTTATTTTCATTGCTACTGTGGGAACCAGGAAGGAAAATAAGAAGAAGAATTTTTAAACAGAATAGAAGTAAAAAAAAATAGGACGCCGTGAAGAAGCATCAGCAACCTAACCTAAAGCAACCTTAATAAAAGAAACTTGAGAGCTTCATACAAGCGGCGGTTCCTCACCTAAAGATGTTTTGAGCCAAACATCAGTACAAAAAGTGTCCAAAATGATTATGTTTTTACAGTCCAGGTGTGGGATTCTATAACTCGTAAGAACTACCAATAACAATTGTACTTGTTATTATATCAATTACAAGACATCCCTCATCAATATAGATTTGTAGAGTCTTCTTTATATATGTATGAGTATATGTAAGTACATATCAACCATAAATAACCATTATTGTTATACAGGGTGAATACTGAAAACCTTGACATAGGGAAATAACATGGGAAAACAGTTTTTTGCTGTTTCCAACTGTCCCGCTAAATAAAATCGGGTGTATATGGTATCGTTAGTTAGATTACTTAATTTTGCATCTAATAAAACCAAATATTGTGTAATAAGACCTTTTCTAACTGAAATATTTGACAAAATAAATTGTATTTTGAAGGTTATCCTTCATATTTCCGAATAAGAAACGTCAAAAACAAAATGCTCCATAGCCGAGTGGATACGAGGGCTGTTTCATAACATAAGTAATCTACAAGACCTGGTTCGAGACCACCTCGGCCCTACTTTTTTTAAATTAAATTATGCTTAAAATATCTTTATTATATCAGACTATTTTAATAAAATAGCAATATTTATATTTTTATAAATAAAAAAATCCAAATATTTAATAGATTTATTATTTGCTGTCTGTCAAACTTAACAATTAATTCGAATTTAGTTTTTGGTGTATAATTTTGTATTTCATGTTTCGAAACATGATATTTTAAGTACAATTTAATTTTAAAAAAAATAGGGCCGAGGTGGTCTCGAACCAGGTCTTGTAGATTACTTATGTTATGAAACAGCCCTCGTATCCACTCGGCTATGGAGCATTTTGTTTTTGACGTTTCTTATTCGAAAATATGAAGGATAACCTTCAAAATACAATTTATTTTATCAAATATTTCAGTTAGAAATGGCTATGTTACACAACATTTGGTTTTATTAGATGCAAAATTAAGTAATCTAACTAACGATACCATATACACCCGATTTTATTTAGCGGGACAGATAGAAACAGCAAAAAACTGTTTTCCCATGTTATTTCCCTATGTCAAGGTTTTCAGTATTCACCCTGTAGAATAGCAAGTATACTTTGTAGTTCAGATTTGCAATTGATATCATAACAAGTCCAAATGATAGCAACCAAAGTTATAGTTCCACCCCAGGGTACCTATTCTGTAACTTTTCAACGATTTGAAGTGTTATATTATTTGACGTCTCGTGTCAAATGTTCAATGTTGTAATCTTAGGAACTTTTTTATTTGAAAGTTTTAGTAAAATAATTTTTAAGTTGGCACTACTCCCTGGCACAACTGTCAAATTGTACAAAATTGTGTTTATTGTCAATGTGTTGTCAATAGCGTACCTTTGCATAATTTCTAGATTTTCTTTAGTAATTTTCACAAAATGTCACCACTCAAATTTCAAACAATACCGACAATGCACAAACCAAACGTCAGTATAACACTAGTGAAATGAATATAACACTACCCTTCGCGCTAGTGAATCCTTTACAAAATGAGTGACGTCATTTGCCCTGTTGCACTCAAAAACCGCTAGATGGTAGTCAGATTATAACAATTTTGAACGCGTATCACTAGTGATATAAGTTACAGAATAGGTACCCAGTTTTGAATAGACTGAGAGAGAATGGACGGATTACAAATTTTGCTTCCAAACTTTTATTAAATGGTCTTCTGCCCTCACATCATATATTGCACAAAAATTATTCACATGTTCCAAAACAATAACATTTTCTCGAATATAATGATAAAATAATTTTCACCGAAAAATCAAATGAATGAATTAATTTCGTTGGATGTTATGGTTGATTATATTCATTTTTTATAATTGAATTTCGTTTTAATAAACTTGATAAAAATACATGAGTGCTTTTACTAATTCATTTTTATTCATTTGGAATCACAATTATATTTCCGAGCTTTGCTTTGTTAGCTCTGTTTAAAAATTATGCCGCCTAGATAAAGTTACATATATTCATTAAGTATTCAAATCATGTTTTGATAAATTAATAAATTTAATTTTTGATTCATATATTTGCGCTAGAGCATATGTTAATTATAAATTCCTTTCAGGAAAATTTCAGGTTTCAGGGAAAATCATTTTAGTAGTTACTAGAAATTCTAACACTATTTCATCATTATCACGACATATAAAAAATCAGTGTAAAAAGAAAAAATTTTATGCGGCCAGCAAATAACGTAATGTTCTTTTTATTTCGTGTACATATTTTTAAATATTCCATTTTTGTAAAAAATGAATATCCAGTAGGTACACTGTGTATAGTCTTTTTCACGAAAATGTGATCGTACGTCATAATGTTCCCTGATGCAACGTTGCCAAGTATTTCTAGGGTACATTCAAGTGTTGATGGTTGCATAGTATACCATGTGTGTATATATCATATTGTGAATTATTTACATAAAATAAATTAAATTTATTCAGCATCCCCCTCTGTAACTTCGTTTGTCACGTTCTTGTTCGAAATACCTTATTACAGAATTCACCATATTCTGTGCACAACTTCCTAAATTTTTTGCTCGATTTTTTGACATTTTTCAAAAATAATATAATTTTTTGACATTTCGAGAATGGCAACGTTGTACAGGATTACCAACCATTTATTAGTAAAAGACACTAAGTTCCGTGTATTTTACTGGGTATATGCTAGGGATAGTAACATTGCTGTTTTGGCTACAATTTTATTACTAGGTATGACGTACGATCACATTTTCGTGAAAAAGACTATAACTCATAGGTCGTTAAAAAAATAAAAAATTGTACTTTTTCTACAATATAAGTACCCTTTATTGTACAACTTATAGGTTATCTAAGGCCGTGTGTAAAGTACGCCTAGCGTACAGTTAGGGAATTTTTGATTTATCGAAATTAGCAGTATATGGAAGACAAAATAATTACAATTAATTTAAAACATTACAACTATAAAAAAATAAATAAGAAATCTTCTGCATAGAATTGTTTTTTCGAGTTGTAAAAAGTTTTAATTTATTATTTTAAGGTTGACATTTTGACATAGTTGTTTTTATGTCCAATAGTTTGTACTATTTACTAGAGATATGTGAATTTTGTCAGTTCATTGTGTGATCGAAATACAGTCAAATATGGTCGTAGAAAAAGTAAAGTACATAATTCGAGATGTAAAGCAATTATGCACTTGTGGAATTACAAACTCGCCGTTTTTGCACTTAGTGCATAATATGCATCTTACAACTCTTATTATGTAATATACTATTACCTACAGTATTAGCAAAATAAATAGTTATTAACATACCAAGGATATTTCTGAGTATCATAGCCGCCGCAGATGTCAATTAAACTCAAGGAGTGGTCTGATTAAGAACCACTGAGCTAGAGATTATGTGCTGACCACATATCATATAATTTTTTTTTATAGTGTCATACCTATAATTGACAACTGCACAGGTAACTAGCACAATAAAATATACATTCGTACTGTTTTGCTCAACTAAATTAGTAGAATTCACAATTAATTTAGTGACTTATTATTTGTGAAATAAGTTAAAAGTAAAGTACCTACGATGTTATATTTAGACAAAAATGCTTTCATTTAAATTCAAAGCATATGAAATACCAACACTTTGATGTGTTTACACCCAATAAATATTCGGTAAAGTAGTATAAAAATAAAACTGACGTTATCAAATTATCGTTTAGGCATAAATATTTTCAACTATGCGTACATAATATTTACATTGTTATAAATAACACTTGTTTGTTGCCGTGATGCAGTTAATCTAGGTCGCATTAATATTTACGAGCATCGTTGAATACCTACATATTTGATGATTACCCGACGCCAACAGAATATGTCCGAAATTTCAATTCATAGCTGCGGATTTTCCGTCATACACCTATTTCCTAATTTACATTACCGTACTGGGTACTCCGTTTCGTACTTGTTTAATATTCAACAAATACCAAATTATAACCTACATCGCACTCATGTGCAATCAGCTGATACTACATATTTACATGTTCGCACAATAGGAGATATATATTATCGGATCGTTCCTTTGTGAAATACAGTGGGGAGAACTCCTATTTATAGACGATTTTACTTGTAATTTATTAGCTCTTTGTCAGCCTATAGTCGAAATGAAATATACAGGGCTTATAGTAAATTCCAAATTCGAACAGAGCGGTATTTTATTTGGTTAATAGAGAGGTTGACTAGAGGCTAGACTTAAATAAAGCTATAAAAACGGGTCAAATAATCAAAATTTATCAATTTTATTTTTTGGCTTTGGTTTTCAATATTCATTGTCGTTTACTGATACTTTTTTTAAAGTTAAAAGATTTGTAATTTCATCTAAAAAATGTCTGATTGCACTAATTTCGCTTAATATGTTTTGAAAAACCAATTGTATCAGACAGTGACCATAAAGGCTTCTCTGAGTTACTTGGTTGATCCTAACGTCATCAATTTCTGTTGCAAGAATGATTAAACTTTTTCTTGCATATTTGTTGTGCACGCAAAGCATAGAAATGATTTTTTTTCGTTGTCTGTTTATCGTATGTGTTCTTTGATTTTACAAAAATAAATATAATGTGTGACAAGTATTTAGCAAAAAGTTCCAAAAAAATGGTGTTAGGCAAATTTAATCTATTATACATTTTTCATTCAGCCAAATATTACGTAGGTACCAATGCTAATGGGCCGATTCTGGCGTACGTGCAGAGCGTGCCCCCACACGTGGGCGGCCAAAATTTGGGGCGGTGAAATATTATTTTTAAATTTTCACAAATGATTTAATAAATAATAAGTAAAATATAAAAATAATTTAAAAATAAAAATGCTCTGTTGTATTATTTTTAATTTAAATTTATAACAAGTGTGTCAAGCACATATGCACATTATTTTTGCACATGAATGAAGGAAAACTGAGAAGCTCCATGTCCCTTTAAAAATGTAATTTTTAATAATATGTAATTTTACCTTGGACGAAAAAAAAATTACCTGTGTCGCAATTTCATTTACTCTTTTATCTGCACTTGAGGGGCGCCAAATATTTTACCCGCATTTGAGCGGCCGATAGTGCAGAATCGACCCTGATGCTAATTCTATAACTCACCGACAGGTTATCATGTATTATTAGTAGATGACATATAATCAAATCCTCTTTGAATAAAAATCCGAGTACAGTTTCATTACTTTAATCTACAAACTTCTTTGTATATTTCATCCATTATTAAATTTATATATAATTCTGTTAGTTTTAACATTTTTTTATTTCGTAAATCACACGCTTTCACCGTTTCACCCGACAAGATGATGTCATTAATCCCCCTTATTCTCTCAACGATTTGAATCACGTAGATTTTATATTCACTATCATAATATTGATCACATAGATCTATTTTTCTTTGTCGGGGGCCCTTTTATAAGTTTGCTCTCTACAGAATAATTCATTAGGGGCGTGTGCCCCCAAGCCCTCTATAACTCTACTCCTATAACACTGGTATCTGAGATCTTACATGATTCCTCTGATCGTATCCGAACGATCGAATCAAAATCGACCGATTTCCTAGAGCATCGAATTGTTAAAGATTAAATAAGTTTTTAACTTTCCTATGTCGTCGAATTTAACCCTTATTGCACCTATCTCTACTGTTTCAATTCATTAGAATTCTATTCTATTTGTGTATTTACTAAATCTTTTAGAATAATATCCTGTTTTTCTCGTTTACGTAAAACTCCACCCAGTTCGAGTCCGAGCACGCTAACCAATTGACCCAGCCCGTAAATCGTATGTACAACTGATACATTCTCTACACAAAAAAAAACTCCAAACCAGCAAACCTGAAAAAAAAAAACAACAATACTAGTATATTATTTAACAAGCATAATATGTAGGCTATATTACACGAGGATGTAATTAAAAATACGAGCGGTAGCGAGTATTTTTAATCATCCGCGTGTAATGTAGCCATATTATGCGAGTCAAATACTATACTTTATCTACAACTATCAGGCATATAAAAAATCTGATATTATTTGTTAAATATTTAGTTAGGTGTGAGTAGTTCATATATAGCTTAACAGATGGCGCCACAGTAGCACTTAAATGTCAAAATAACTTTTCAAATTGTATTTATTATACTTTTATAAGCATATATATTGATATTTATAATAAAAAATATTTTATTAATAAATTAACAGTTTAATAAAATATTATGTGTTAAATTATATGCCCTATTTATTACAGAAATGTGTAGCGTGTATCATGACATTTCATATTACACTTGTGTAATATGAGTAGTATATTATATGTAGTATCACACGTATAATGTACCCATATTTCAATAGTTGTAGATAAAATAGTTTTTATTATTTATGGTTAGGATATTCATCCGTCTCGGTTTTGTGTAATAAAACTCGATGTATCCAAAAACTATTTCAGAACAGTTATTGTCATGTTTTTTTATCTAGAGGGGATAACAGAATCAATTTCAATAGTGTTGAAAAATATGCTACTTGTTAAATAATTAATTAGGTAAAATTATAGTAACTTATATCATTTCCCAGAGGTGACAATCTCCCCCCTGCCACTCCTCTTTCTACGCCCCTGGTTAATTGTACAGATTTTCCCTATGAACAGTAATACTAGTACGTAAATTCTTTTTGTGATTACTTTAATTTTAATTTAAATTAAACTAAATAAGTTTATTTTATATTCAAATTGGTTGAATTTCCATTCGATGTTCCAATTGTAGTGCTAAATTATAATATTGTTTTTATTTAACCGGAATATATTTAAATGTAATATATTGTACAACGTTTGTTAATTGCTATTAGATTATATAATACTTTTATTTTATTTATGATGTACAGCAAACTTATAACTAGAAAAACGTATTGTTAAATACATTCAAGCAATATTATATAAATTTAAAACAAAGTGGCCAATTTAAATGAAACGTACCATTTATGAATGTTTCCTTTCACGATCAAAATTAGTTGCACTTGTTTACACTTTACAACATGTTTTACTTTTTCTCTTTTATTTCGAGTTTGTTTTCAATTAACGTTTTATCACTACTTGCGCTATATTTTTCTTTTAATAACTAGTTACAGAAAGTTTTGACACTTCGAAACATTGAAAAGTTTAGAAATATTTCAATTTGTTTTTTTCGATTTACGGTTTCTACATAAATGATAAGACTATTTGTTTCGATACATAGCATTTTATGTAGGAAAAAAATTAAAATACAATGAATTATTTTTTAGAAGAGTAATAAAAGTTGTGATCTTTGATGAAAAATTATCACAGATTCGAGTACACACAGATGTAACCATAAATGTAAAAAGAAATTATTTTATTAGGATTAACGATTTTAATTATTGTGGACTCCAACAAGTGTTTTATTTTTGTAATTAAATTTATAGGAAACTTAAAACGTGTTTACAAAAATTGTATATAAAAAATTTGTACAAAAACAATGTCGTCCTTAACTGATATTTTTGACCAGGTTCTGTAATTCTGTTTAAAATTATAATTTTATAAACTTATTCATTGAAAATATTTATGTACATGAAAAGACGATCTTTGCAGACTTTTATTGCAGATCGCGCCAAGCGAGTGTCCATTTAGACGATCTTACATATTAAACACAAAATATTGTTTACGATCGAACTTTAATTTTAACTAGTTACTAGTTTTATTATTAGAATATCTTGTATTTATAATTGCTAAATACAACCGTGTAAAAATAAGTAAATGTCAACTTTTTATTAATAAATGAAGTCTAGAAAATAGACCGAAGACCAATCTTAAAAATGATAACTTTAGAAATTTGTTCTATGGTAAAATAAAACACAATGTTGTGAAAGAGTCAACATTGTATGAATTACTATCGCCCCCAAAGTTAATTATAATTTATGCCCTCAAGATTAAATAATTCAGTCTCGTCTTGGTGACAAAGACGAGCATGTGTAGCATAACAATGACGAGTTGATAGAATATTGCAATTCTATAGTGCTGAGTGCACAGTATCAACGCTGCATTAATACCAAATGGTGTAGAGTTCACTTCATTGATTGTGGTTTTACTTGCATATAATACGTAAACTGATAATTAATATGCCAACCACTTCGTGTATTGTACTCAAATACAAACGCTACACAAATTAAAGCAGAGTATTTCCTTATGCAATTAACAAGATATCATTTGAAACTGCGCCAATTAATAATAATTAGTTCATTTAAAATTTCTTTGCAGGGAGGTTCTTATTATGAATAAATCATACCTACTTGAAAATTTGAAAAAGTCGTAAAGAATAGAATTTTATTTATTATGGATTAATATTCGTACAATTTATTAGGAAAAGTTTCAAAATAGCTTTTAAAATCATTAAAATAAAATTTCTTGATCTCTTCCTAATAAAAAGTATTTTTTAAGTACAGAAGAAACTTTTATTACAGCGTAAATACACATATTTTATTTTTCTATTTTTTTTTAATTTATTTAGTTCTAATTATACTCCAATTTTCCTAATTTTGAATTATTATTTAAGACATTAAAAATTACCCTGATTGTTAGATTTTGATTTACCTATTTATATAAAAAAAAATGTGTACTAATGTTTTGCCTCTTTTTACTTCTTTGTACAAAGAAGAGGAATTGTTGTAATCACAAAAAAATTTGGTATTTAGAATTCAACGAAAATATCTGTTATGATCAACCCTGAATCCTATTTTACTAGTTTGTACGTGTTACTTTCTTACGTATGTACCTTACACAACTCAAATAGTATATTGTACAACAAGCATGGAATGATACTTATTTCATACGAGTATGACAGTTTGTAACATGAGCCGAAGGCGAATACTGCAAATCATACGAGTATGAAATAGACATTGCATGCGAGTTGTACACTGTACTTTTTCTACGACCTAATTCATTAATATTTTATTAATAAAGATATCTTCGTTTCACTTCTTTCTAGCTACTAGCTAGTTACAAAACAAAACATTATGATTTTTGATAGAACTGTGAGATATTAATTCATACCTTAACGTTGTCTATGGTTACCGTAGGAAATGAAAATGTGTTTACAAATGATTAGTCATAGAATGCTGAAATTTTGTATCGGGAACTGCTGTAACATCTAATTATGTACTTCCCTTTTTTATTGCAATCAGCAGTGCCAAAAGGACGCTTTACTCGAAGGGTTTTTTTAGTTTTTCGCATAATATCTAGTTATGCACCTCAGAATATATTTCGTGAGAAATATGGAGGAAATAAATGAAAACAATATTTTTTTCTTTGCAAATTCTTGGGGCGCGATTAAAACAATTTTATGTAATGCAATAACGAATAATGAAATAAATTTTAAGAAAATTTTCCAAAGATGATCCATTTTGAAAGTAAGTTGGAAGATGTGAAACGAATGGAAGTTGAAGAATGATTAGCCGTGGAATGATCTCATTTTCAAGTGAAATAAGTTTAACTGAAGTGCAGTAAAAATGTGTATAATTTAGCTTACAAGGAAGTCTTGTGGTGGCCACATCAGATTTTTTATTGTAGTTAATCAATTCTAATTTTATTTATTATTATTCGATATATTTTTTATTCTAGTTTCTTTTTCACTAGTTATTTACATATTCCGAATTTTGTTTTGTTATTCTCGTAAAGGTTTTTATTTTAAATTAAACCAATTTAATTAGCAAATTAATTTCTTTTAGCAACTAAGATCACAGAATGCAACTTTTCTTCTATTTACTAATTGTTAAACTTTAATAAATACACACGTATGGATATAAACCTATAATTATTTTCAACAAAATTATGTATAAATAATATTTTTCTTTTTTTTTCAGGTGAGCCTTATGTCCGCATTAATTTTCCATTTACGTAAAAACGTTCGGTAAGTTTTTAAACTACAAATGATCATAAATTATTGTGTAAAATATTAACATATTTGAATTGTCATTAGTTATATATTTTAAATTGTACACTGTTATAAATTATATTTATAAACGTTACAATTTAGGCTTTTATTATAAATAACTTTATTTACAATATGCAAATTACTGTAATTAATATGTACTATATTAATTGTTACATAGGCACAAATAATCACTACATTAAAAGCGCCATCAAAATGCAAATTTCAAGTAAAGAATTAATGAAACTTATTTCCCAAATCCGCCATGTTCAAGTTGAAATAAATTGGCGTTAAAATTTCACGTCAGAATGATTTATGTAGCTAAGGCTAAACTGAAACAACAATATACCAATAAATTCCCGGATTACCTAAATGTGGAATTAATTGATGTTCGGAACACAGATTTATTGTCATTAAGAAATAGGATAGGAAATCTAATAAGAATGCTTGAACAGCTAAATTATGAGAGCACTATAAGTCTTCGATAATCGCCCATCTTGCAACCATACCGATTCAGCGATAAATTAACGTTTTATCACCGTTAAAATTATATTCAAATAGTTTCATTCTTTACTGCACCCAATAAAGATTTTTCTTCTAATGTTCAACGACTGTTCAACTATTAAGGTCTTATGCAGACATATGAGAATAATTCGCTGGAATAAAAGTTAATCTAATGGTGTCGGTAAAAGAGCTATTGTTTGTGGAATAAAAAATAAATATTAAATTGTGAACAATTCGATTGTATTTCCATTTAATTTTTTTGCGCCACCATTGGGTTATTTTGAAAATCATATTAATTTCATATACATTTGGTCATCTAGTAACGGTCAAAATTAAATATAAAAAGTTGCAAATAAATAATTCTGAACAGGCAACTTTCCACATTTTAACTTTAACATTATATAAAGTAATGTAAGTATCTAACTACAACTATACTTATACGATCAGAAAGCTCCGCCTCAGTTTTCAATAATTATCTCCTCGAAAGTAATAATATACTTATATTCCTTCGATGGGAAGAGAATCAGTAATGATTGAAACCAGTAGAGGATGCCCACAAGGTAGGGTTTTATCACCTGTACTGTAGTGCCTCGTTATTGATAACCTTCTGAATAGGCCCAATAAAGCTAGTTATTTTGCAAACGGATATGCAGACGACGTTGCAATTGTAATCAGACGTCGTTGTGACACTACAATCTCACACCTCACACAAAAAGGTCTTAATCTAGTGCATGATTGGTGCCAGCAACATGCACTTAGTGTAAACCCTAACAAAACTATACTATTTGAAGGACACTAGAATTGAGATTTCAACGGTGGTCAAATATCTAGGAATCAGTCTAGACTAAAAACTTACGTGGAAATCACATATTAACAATGTTACAAAGAAATCAGCATAACCTACTCCTCACTTATGTAGTGGCTAAAAATGTAACAAATCACAGCACAGGCATTACTGCGGAAACTATAACATCAAGCCTGCCTCCGTATCACAGGTGTTATGAGTTTCTGTCCGACTGCAGCCATGGAAGTGATTCTGGGGCTAACACCTCTACACATTCACGTAGAAAAGAGACGATGCAACAGGCATGACTCTTTGTAGAACGAAACACTTTATGCCCGGAGATCTCGTAGGCCACTTGGAAATTATAAGGGTTATACAACCAGATGAACTGGTTTCGTCTGTATGTGACACGATGACAACAAAATACAATTTTGACCAGAAGTGTTATTGGTAATCGCCTTGAATGGAGAGCGGGAAGACCTGTCCTAAGAGATTCTCTGTCCTGTCTCAAAATTAAACACAGGAGGAACTGGAGTGGTTATACTGGACGCAGATTGCTGAGAAGGAAGCCGTAGTCACTTGCTTTCCAATTTTTCATGCAATAAATCTCTGTGCTCACCTAAAGCTAGAGAAAGGTTTAAACGGAGCAACAAACAATATAATGTCAGACAGCCAGACAGTTTTAAAGGCACTAAATGCCTTCACTTGTAAATCAGAGCTACTCTGGAACTGCAGGGTCACCCTCCATTTGCTATACAAAACGAGAAAGCTGGTGAACTTGCAAAAAAAGGAGCGATACTTTCATACTACAGACCGGAATCTTCATGTGGTCTTCCACAAAGACACTATAAGAAGATGATCAAAAACTGGAAGGAATTTGCTATATCCTCATTTTAGAAAACCACTCCAGGCCTCAGTCAAGAAAAAAAATCATTTCACCAGCGACGACAAACGCCAGCCAAAAAGGACCTTAGTATAATGACGGAGTCATCACTGGCCATTGTCCTTTAAATTACCATTTGTATAACATTAGTAAAGCTGAAAATCACATCTGTCGAGTCTGTAAAGAGGACGAAGAATCGTCGGAAGACCTACTGTATGAAGCCCAGCCGTAACCAAACGTAGACTAAGTAACAGGTATCTTACGGCAGATGAGAACTTGACTTCTGTAGCAATAATTGGCTTCATCAAAAAACTGAAACTGTTTCCGGAAAACTAAGTCAGGGCTGTGTCACAATAGATCTACTAGGTCGCGGTGACAAAAATGATATAACGCTTACATCCTCGTTTACGTACAATACATTACATTGCTTGCAGCTTATATTCTTTAATTATTATACACTATTTTATTTTCTTTTTACATATCAAGGAAAAATCACGAATATGAAGTCTCTAGAATGTGATTTTAACCTATTACTTTAATGATATATAATACTTACGTTTCAGATTATTTTTCTTTTACTGAAACTAGATAGATTTATTGTATTCATAATAAAAAACGCATACTGAAGCAATTTTGGTGATAACTGCTCCGGAATCCGATTTTATCAATTTTATCATAGTGGCAGTAAAAGTTTTAGTTTTGGATATTAATTCCAAGTTGTTTAGTTTTTAACAATTTCATTTGTTAATTTAATTATTATAAATGTAAGAGAGAATAATGTTTCTGTTATGATATTTGATTTAACGGATAGAATATTATAATATTAAACAATAAGTGGAATATAAATGACGAACATAGTAATTTTTTTTTTGTAATTATTAATATTTCTCGGTAATGGTCTATATTTGAAATAGATAATCATGTTTACATATTAATTCCATGAATGATTCAGAGGCATTTAGCTGGTTTTAATTATAATTCTTCTATATATTATAATATGGTGGGTCTATTATCTACCGTAATATCATTGCAATATTATTTTAAAATCAATTCACATTAAACTAGAATAATATAACTGCTGCATTGTTTATGAAAATTATTATTTATGATTCATAAAATGCCTGTAATTATATACAAATACATAAAATCTATTTCTGTGTGCAGTATTTTATGACAAACATTAATACATACATATACATTTCATGGCATGTTAAACAGGGATAAAATTTTTAAAATATAAATTATTAATATAAATAAAATAATAAACATATAAATAACAATTTGTCGCTACAACTGAAATCAATTTGATATACATGATTATAGAACACACTCGTAAATTAATAAAATCGAAAAAAATAGAAATTTAATATTGAGACACAATGGAAAACCAATTTAAATCAATTTGTTATTACCCTGACAATAAATATATATTCCGTAATATTTTACTGGTGAAAAAAGTAAACATATGTCCTTTCATTTTCAATTTACCGTTTTTTTTCCTAATTAATTAAACGTACCTTACTCATATTACAACGAACGTTTCAATATAATTATAAATAATCGGTTTTACGGAAGAAACATATTTTTATTTATTAATTATCTTTATTAAAAGAAGAACATATCAATATAGTTTGAGTTGAATTTAAGGGTAAATTATTTCCTTAAAATAAAAAAACATGTATTAATGAAACATGATATTCGTTATTACTATTAACGTTAACATTTCTTCGTAACAATGATTCATGGAGTACTTACTACCTGCAAAACAATTCCTGCGATAAAAATATAATTTATCTCTCTTATTTTAATTTAGACAAAGTGCATTGTTCAATGCAGTTCTTATTACTTTTTAAAGTATCCTCTTTTAATTCACTTTTATGTTTATTAGATAAATAGTTTTTTTTTATCATCCATCACCAATTACCTATTTTATGAAATTTTCTGTGGAATAGTTACTTTTATTATTATGTCGATTATTTTGCATTTTTTTTTTCTTTAAACCCAAGTAACGATTAACGCTGCTTTCAATTTTATAATTTATATTTAATTACAGTTTCAAATATTTTATTATTAAAAAAGTCTTATTTTCAGAAACCAGTAGAATAATTATTATATAAAATTTTTATTTAAGGAATAACTATTTTATCTTTTATATATTACCTTATCTTATTTTTATTTTAATTTATAATAATGAACAATGAAAAATGTCGCCTTTTGTATAAGAAACAACCAGACCATGAAAATTAGATGAAGGTTTCATATATATAAAAATAAATACAGGATAGTAAGTGTCAAACAAAAATATTACATTATTTTTAAATAAAAGCCTACTCACAAATTTATTAGTTGTGTTATGACATACGTTTTCATTAAAATGTATATTATAAATATATTTTTAATCTACGATATATGACAAGGTAAAAATAATCATCAGTATGCGTGAAACAAAGTGAGTTGTTTTTTGTATAAATGTATTATAATAACAATAAACAGTGAGAAATTGAATAGTGCGGGCAATATTAATAATGCGTATTCCGTGAAACAGAAATGTAATGGAATAATAACGACAGGAGTGTTGCGGTAGGTTTGAAAACGACATAAAGGTGAAACATCAGTTAATCTGCATAATGCGTATAAAACTTCATGCTCCCTTGCGCAAACTATATACAAAATTAATTTTCAATACAATTTCGCACTTGTGATACATTAACAGTAATGTCTATACTGCGCGATAACATTCCAAATTCTATTACTATCAATAATAATGATATAATGCACATTGTTAAAAACATCGACCTAATTATTATAATTCATGCACACTACAGCAAAAATACGCAGAATTTAATAACATTCTGTAGCTTTAATTGTAACAAAATTATGCAGTGACCAATATATTGAACATACATTTCATTTGTAATTTAATACGCTAACGTTTTAGTAATACCGCGATTTCCAAATGCATTTATGATGGAATTTAATACTTTAGGTATTACTACATTATTACAAAAGATAATAATATCCTTTATTTACAAGTCTATCACATCAATATCCTTCTGAAAAAATATTATTGAAAAATTTATTAGGAAATCTTAAATATCTTGATGATATTTGATTATAAAATATTTAGGATGAAATCATTGTAACGTTTTCATTGTTTCTTTCACATATATTTTGCTTACTCTCCATTCAACATAATATTCTTTCCTTTTCATTACGCCCAAATCTGTTAAATTTTCTTAAGGATAATAATTTTAATAATATATGTAATTGTATTAAATATGTTTAACCCAGTATTAAATATTTCATTTGATATATTTTATGTAGACGGTTTGTAATATTGCGCAAAGATATGATTGCATGACAAATATTTGTAGAAATAAACCGTTATTAAGGCCATGCGCAAAACCTTGACAAAATATGACAAATTAATCTGCAATTACGGAAGATTCGCAAACACGTCTTTATCCGAACCGACATGGACGTGAAATTAATTCTCCATAAGTGCTGTACATTTTCATAGGAAAGTTAATTCAATACAATGATTAATGTGTCGTGTGACACTCCAATAATTAAGCTAATGAAGCTCCTCATGCGTCGCTTGCAGCCCATTCAGTTTTCCGATCTCGTCTGCAGCATTCTTCCCGGCTATTGATCCTCCGTGCATGACAGACTCGATAAATTCACTTTCCGCTATTAATACTACAGCCTCTAACGTAAATGTTATGTGGAAGAGAACAAGCTTTAGGAATTACTAGCGACACGAACGGTAAATAAAAATATTCCATACATTTGTAGAAATTGACAAAGGTACACCATCAAATAACCATTACCTCTTTCTTTAAATACACACAAATGTAGTACACTCAACTAATCGCCCACCTTCTGTAAATGAGTTAACTACAGATTGCAGCAATTTTGAGAAATAAAAACCAAATTTGCTCTTGAACCATCAAAGTTTATATTTTGGGAAAATCCATTTATTTCGTGCTTAACGTTGAAGAAGTCGTAATTTTTGTACTTCATTTCTCGGAAATTGTTATTGTTTAAGTTCATATTTAGACATACACTCATGTTTGTTATTCATTGGTATTGAGCTTAAGTACCATATAGGCAATAAATAATGTTGTTAACATTACGCGCGTGATTAAGGTACCGTGTTGAAGAGTACGAGAAGCCGTTAGATGCTAACGAAAGACCGAGTCATATACCCGAAGACCAAGGAAAGGTCGCCAGTGCTATACTGAGCCTAGAATGTCTGGCAAGGCATCGTAGAGCTCAACTTTTTCTTAAGTATACGCCCAATGGACTCTAGATTATTGTATTGTATGGGAAGAAGTTTTCCAGGAACAGTTCTAGATTTTTTATGAAACCAGGTCGTAGTCTCATCTGCCGTAAAATACCTCTTACTTAATTGGTTGAGTTTCTGCGCAATCACACAATATATGTTCCAAAAATTCTTCGTCGCCTTCGTAAAGTTGAAAATTTTTCAGCTTTATTTTAAAGAATAATGGCCAATAAGAAGTCATATCATTAGATTAAGGTCCTTTTTGCTGAGATAGTAGTTACTTGGCGTTTGCCGTAGCTGACGAAATGAATTTTCATGCTTAACTAAGGTCTGGAATGTTTTTCCAAAATGAAGATATGGCATATTCCTCCCAATTTTTGACTTCCTTCTTGTAGTGGTTTTCTATAAGACCACATTAAGGTTCCGATCCATAACATGAAAGCTTAGTAAAGAAAGGTCTTTGCAAGTTCATTAGCTTTCTCATTTTCTAGAATTCCCTCGTGCTCTGGTATCGACTACAGGGTGACGTAGTTTTCTTTGGATAGCAGTTGGAAGTTGTCAATATAATTCCAGACAAGTTTTGATTTACAAGTGAAGACATGTAGTGACTTTATAATGGCCTGGCTGTCTGTTATTATGTTGATTATTGCTCTTTTTAAACCTTTCTCTAGGTTTAAGTGAGCACAAAGATTTATTGCATAAATCTCAGCAGGAAAAATGGATGATCTGGTGGTTATGGATTCCATAATTAGGCAATCTGGACCAAGAACATCAACTCCAATTTCTCCTGTATCTAATATTGAACCATCAGTAAAAAAAATTAGAGAATACCTAAAACAAGCCTTCCTTTGTTCTATTAAAGGAGACGTTAGATTAAGGCATAATGTTATTTTCCGAGACCAGTCGAAAATATGTTAGAGACCAAATGGGCGGCAGTGTAGATGCGCTAATAAATGATTTGCACCTTGTATACTGGTCAAAATTGCGACCTATTTATATTATTGGGGTGGGTGGTTATATGTTCATTTAGTACAGTTTCAGCGTGTAGCATTCTATTGTAAAGATAAATTCTAGAACGATAATAATAACAATGTAATGAAAATTGAAACATAATGTAGATACAAATCGAATGGCAAGAGTAAATATAAATAATAATAAATAATAAAAAACTGAAAATAAATATAAAACACATTCATTTATCATAAAACCTATATACGATCATTAAGAAAAATTGATGTATAAAATATTGCTAACAATTGATATGAGTAATTAATGTCTGAAATTCATTAGAAAATTGTTGATAAAATATAGATACAAGTAATTTATTACTTGTGATATAATCGAAAACTAAATATGATCGAACGAACTCTGTGACAAGTTGCGGATAAAAAAGTATACTTTTGGGTGTAACTGTCAGTTTCTCTTAATTATATCCGTATTCCCAGGTGGTACAATCTCCAATTTCTATATTTGATTAGCTAGGTAATATCGACTGATAACTTTTATAAAGCTTTAATATATTTTTTATAAAAATATATACTCTTAAATTAACATGCGTGCTACATAGAAACATTCGATGAACTTTTAATAAACTGATAACCTTTATTTGTCACTTTTTACGAGTATATTTGATTTGATACATTCGGCTAATATTTTTTATCTACAGAAATTTATCTAAAATTCAATAGGAGAGATAGACATTTACTGGATAACCAAATTCAGTTTTTCTAATTATTTGTAATACAGGAAAGCGAAAATGACACGAAAGTACCTTAATTTTAATTTGATTCATTTTCAAACGAAATAATAATAAAATATTTTAGTTGTAGGTGCTACAGTTTTTTTATTTAATTTAAAAGAAAATATAATTTTTATGTTTGCACTCTTTGTTTTCCAGTGATTTTCAAAGTCGTACATTTTTTTATTTTCCTGTGATATTACGGTAGAATGAAAGACATACGAACTCGTAAAATACGAATTGTGAAGCCTCAGCACTAACCACTAACCCAACGATAACAGCTATCAATATTTTTTCTGTAAAGTTTAACGACTGCTCAATTACTAAGGTTATGTACAGTCGAATGAGGGTGATTCCCCATCCATATCTCCGCGAAATCCTCACGATTAACGTCTAGCGTCTAGCCCAGAGTGGCGAACCTTTTATATACACGTGACTATTTTTTAAATTTTCACATTTTGGAATTTTGGCGTGCCAGATAATATTTCTAATGAAAAAAAAAATTCTGTAGCAGTCATAAGTATGATCCGCCAAATATCCATTTCTTGTAAAGCAATAATTATCCTTTTTCAGTATTTCAGTTTGAGGAAGAAAATTTGTTTTTCAACGTAAAACTTATTGGAAAACAAATAATTTTAAATCAAATTTAATTGTATTGAAATAAAATATATATTTTATAAATATTTTTATTTATTTATTTATTTAAATCTTTTTTTATAACTGGTTAGGAATAAAAACAACATACAAACGTGATAAATTAAAATAACGAGCGAGAAATAACTCTCACTGGAATTCTTTTAGTTTGATATTGTTTTACTTCATAATTTAGATTATTATTATTATTATTAGTTATAATTTCCAGCTGGCTAATGTCCAACTAAAGAGAAAGGAAAATCATATAATACGATGAGAACATTTTTATTATTATTTATATTGTTGTAGCAGTAGTAATCAATGTACTTGGGTGCCTAGACACCCACACTGTTACAGGGACATCAGGTTCTTCTTCAGTGATCTATATTGTTGTAAAACAGATCTATATCTGTCTCGATAACCAAAAACGTTGTTATGATGATATCATGAAATGCAATGGTTATCTGAGCCAAGAATTAAACTTTGGAGTTTGGTGATGGAAAGTTTTTTTATATCTAGCTGATAGTCGCGGTACTAAAAAGGGAATTTTATTTAGAATGAATGGGTAATCTAGCTACTGTAGTCTTCTCCGGACAAGGTAGATCTATATTAAGTAAAATATTGGGCCCAGTATACTACCCTGCGGTACCCCAGCTTTTATTTGGTAATACTAGGAGTACCCGTCTTCATGCATTACTTGAAAAAATCTGTTTGTTAAATAAGATTTAAATAATAAATAAGACAGATGTGTTATGTTTTTTTTTTTAATTTTGTATAATAATCCTGTATACCAGAATCGATGAAACGCTTGACTAATGTTTAAAAATACTGTAGAGCATACGTTTTTCTTGTTTAGATCAGATTCAATTTTATTTATTATTCCAAGGACTTGCTCTAATGAACAATATTGTTCTCGGAATGCAAATTGGTGGTCATAAATAATATTATTTTCTTCTAACAGTATATATATATTTTTCTCAAGATGTTTTTCAAAAAGTTTTGATAAAATTGGTAATAAAGAAATAAGGCGATGTGATTTAATAAAAAAATGTGTCCCCTTTAAAAATAAGAATTTTAAAAGATTTTTAAACTGTTACTTTAAAAATAGTAATTATATTTCTATTTACATACTAATACACTATAGAAACAAAAGATAAATAAAAGTAAATATTTTTTTGTTCAAGCAAATACATAAACATAATAACAGGAGAACCTTCTGACTGCTTGGTTTGTTATCACGCCTATTTCGCATAGTTTCAATAAAAAATACCTATATTTTATTGGAATAAATGTAATTCAGGTTTATTAACTCATTATATTTAACGAATATCAACTTAACTGACATGGACCTAGGCGCGGCAAAAAGGTAGAATGGCGGTATATTCAGCATCAAAACAAATCATTTATACTAGCCATAACATAGTTCGCATATTTTCAAAATAAAATACGTACCTATATTTTATTGGAATAAATATAATTCAAGTTTAATAATTCATTATTTAACAAAAAAATAAGTACTAATTAACTATTTCTCCCTCATGTCAATAAAATTTGTTAACGTGCCAGCTGTGGCTTCTCCACCCTTGGTCTAACCGAACAGTGCCGACTAAATTTGAGTTTTTTTTTAATAGAAATTTTGTATTGTCAAATATTAATACATAAAATGCGTGACGCTTTTGCTTCCAGAAGGAAACATCAATAACAATGACAGTTGTGAATACATTTGTCACTGCACATGAAATGCGATGTCAATAGATAATTAGTTTGCAAGTAACATAATTTCCCCGCATATAATGGGGCTAGGTCGTATGTGACAGCACAGCACACTTTCCGCCAAAGTTGAAGAGGTAAATTTTCGTGCAACTTTAGTTTTAACACAGTTTCGTTGAAACGTTTTCCAGAGAGCGAATGACGTCTTGTGAATTAGATTGTTTTCAAGTTTAGATAAAATTAAGTTCAACACTCACATTGGAGCATCGCGCTGTCTCTGCGCCGGATGATTTATGTTTATGACAGTCCGCTAGGTGCGCTGGGGGGAGAAACAATGGAGATAAACACCATCCTTCAACTCGGAAATTCTGGAACTCTAGACGTGGAGTATTCAAGTCAAATAGCACCAGCTACATTTCTACTCATCTGCAATACGAAATATATCGACTACCCTTTCCCAAATAATAATCGTAACAATGTAATAGTCGCATCTATAGTTTTCATAAACAATTCAAATTACAACAAATGTTGTGACCTATTTAGTAATTAAAGAGGTGCTATATATTTATGTAAGAAGTTCCCTACTTGATACACTACGTATGTAAATCTTATAATCACATTTCGGGATTTAGAAGGAGTAGAAGGAGCTACATATGTTACAATTACCTACATAATTATAGTAAATTGAAGAAGGATCTATATACAAATAAATTTAAAATTTGGTATCAAAATAAAAAGTTATACAAATCTTATTACTTTACTAAAAACTTAAAATATCTCAATACTATTTTTGTGTCACAGCTCATTCACCCACTTGCCCCTTCAATTACATAAGTACGTTTTGTTTTATGGTAATCAGACTGGCAATGTAGCGTTCGATCTGGCATCATTTGGGACGCAGGACAAGTTCACCTGCCGTCCTTCCGTCATTAGCCTTCCGTACGAGTCATGTGGTTGTCCGTGATAATTTTTTTCGTGAAACAAGTTTTTCTAGCGCGTTCTAAAAATGAGTAACATCAATTTCGAGCAACGGTATTGCTTTATACTTGTACACAGTACAACGAAAATTTTTACAAAACTTAAGCAGGCCTATGAAGGAAGTGTTTTTTTATGGACCCAGGTATTTCGGTTATTTTAGACATTTTCAGAAGAAAGAGAGCGGAAGGCCTTTAACCGATAAAAATGTCGGAGGAATTTGGGATCTCATGCGTTCAGATTGTTGGTTGACCTGTGGTTCCTCATCTTCTAAAATCGCCAGACTTGAATTCTTGTGCCTTTTTCTTGTTCCCGAGATTAAAAAATAACCTCAAGAGAACTCATTTTGGGACTCCGAAACATTTAAACGGGATATAAATGACCAGCTGAAAGCTATACCAGTATCGAGTTCTAGCACTGCTTTGAGGATTGGAAGAACCGTCTCCAGCCCTTCTCTATCTCATTATTTTTTTACATACCTCGTATAAAACTCCTGCGGGTTTTATAAGTTGCTATGCATATTGATAATAAACGGATATTTAAATTAGTAGAAAAAAAAATAGAAAAGAAAGACTCACATTCATAAATTACTGTGACGTCGTTACGTCGTCAGTCCCTATCGTTCTCAAAAACGTGTGACGGACTACGGCGTTACCTTCGCGTCACACAATGTAATATACATCGTCACAGCCTATAAAACAGTAACTCATACAAAAACACAATAATTAGTCGACAGGCACGGTATAATAAAATATACAAACGCTGTCGCACTATTCGTTGCTAAATCTCGGGCGCCACTCTACGTAACGGTAGAGACGTCTAACTCGCAGGCTTCCAGTGACGACGGCCACGGATATCTCAATGGAGAAAAATGTCCAAGGTTCGGATTCCAACATTGGTTGTGGTCGCTCGCTTGAACACAACATCACGGAACGACTTTCCAAAAAAGACAGTAAAAAGACGTAAATAAAAGCATAAATAAATTTCGAATAAAAATCGGTTATTCTTACAACCTGCGTTGCTCGCTCACCCCACGTGCACGCGATGCGAGCGTGAGGTAAAAACGAACGCAAAACCAAATTCATCAGAACTATCCTTGATTAGTCCTGGCGGTGGCCGATGGACAAGCCGAATCCTGTTCCGCGGCTCACGAAGCAAAATGACGGTTTCGAGGATTCTTTCTACGCCGAAATTCATCCAAAATTATCTCAATAGTGGTAACGCGATCACTAGTTCTTCTCCGCTCCTAGTAATCGGAATTCACAAACTATCGCAACTTACGCACACCTCGTGCACGGGATGAGAATGAACGATTTTTTTTCACCAACACGTTTTGCTCACATAAGGGTGTGAAAAACGGCAAAACACTATTCCAATTTTCCTCTAAATACTTCACTTCCACTTAACTTACGTTCACTAGTGGAAGGATAGGAAAACAACTGAAAATAATTCAAATAATAAACTCTGCTTCACAACTTTTATTTTTTACGTCTTTATTTGGCCAAAAACTCACTAAAAAAAGCCCTGAGTCGGTCAAAGACCGCGCTTTTATAAAAAATGTTCACCCCCTTCCTCTCGTACCCATCATCAGAGGTGAACATAGTAACAAAACAATTATAAATACAATATATAAATAAATATAAATAAATAACATTTAACATACAATATAACAATAATAAAAACAATACACTTACTATTGCCTTAAGTTACTAAACGAGTTAATTTCGCCGCATGAAATTAACTGAACGAGTAACTTGACTACAACCCAAACACATGTTCGATGGTTATGTTTTTCATAACTCCACTTTCACAAAAACCACTGCGATGTGTTTGGCACTACACTACGTAGAACATTATCTTTCATCTTATGGTGTTCGAATCAAGAAAATCAGAGTAATGGTTTGTAGAACAACTTCACAAAAACACGATGTAAACAAATAAAACTCCATGTTGATCCGCCATTACTAGACATGCGCGCGCTGGCCTTGCGCGGTTGCTTGATTCGACTGCAATATCTAGGCAATAGTTTTTAAAATATTTGGAAGGTAGAGCTGCGGTAAATTTGACTTCAAATTTACGTTCAAAAATACTGTAAAATAAAACTGCTTCGTGACGCTTCGTCACATTACTTACTAATAATTGTATAGTAATTATAAAATTTATTATAGTTAAAAATTCTTGTAGTGTATTATATACACTATCGAACATTTATTGATGTTAATATCTAGGATCATAAACATCTTCATCATACCAAAGGTACTATTAATTTACTAATGTTTAACATTTTGTAATCAACTTTTTAGTAACATATTTGGAAACAAATATTAGTTTTAGAATTTAGGTTATACGAATCAATATTAAGAATCCTTATAAATAAATATACGGGCAATGGTGGCACCTGGTTAGAGCCATCCGACTGCTAATTGTGTGTCCAAGTGGTTCTAAACTCACTATAAGCTACAGATACCTTGCAGGGGCTTTGGACTAACAACCTATTCCACCAAAAATACAAGTAAAAATTGCCACGGAATGGGTGAAGGTCACTTCTCAATTTCTTCTGTGACCTCTCCTGGGATTATAATGCCAATGTTTTTTTTAGAACAAAGATATATTTGTCAGCAATTAAAATTATATTTCATATAAAATATTTATCGGGAAAGAGAATACAAAACACAACATCATCTGAACCATCCCGGATGTCTGATAAGAACTTCATTACGAATAAAAGTATATATTTTAAAGGCATTTTTAATAATTTGTTTTTAAGTTTAACATAAACCTTAGACTTTATAAATTACAACTATAAATGAATCCCTCACGGTCCTGGCTTATTATCCATGGATGTGCCAATCTGCTTTAACGTAGATTTCGCTAATAATTTCGCCGAAGAGGGCATTTACTAGCCATCACCTCTTGCCTGCTGGGTGCTTTGGCAAGCAAGTAGGTAGATTCAATTACCGATTAGTTATTTTTGAAAGTGGAAATTGAATTTATGATTTAATGTGGTCATATTAAATTTCTTTAAATATGCTTTTTGGGAATTCAATTTAATAAAATATTATTTTGTTTTCTTTCTACTGAAAATGATAGAAATATTTGCGTTTAGAAACGACAGAGTAATTTAGGAATAATGGAAAAATAGAATTGAATTTTCCTAAAAATAACAGGATAATTGGTTGGAAAGCAAGAAAACGCTGAGTTATGAGAATCTCATTCTCAACTAGCGACGCCGTCGTGCGTTAATGTAACTTCGTTTTCATAGGGGATTGTATTCAGTGTTTCTCTCAGGGATGTTCTCAGGAAAAATTATAGATAATTAAAAATAATTCAGAACTACTAAAGAAATTTAAATTATAAGATATAAAATACACACTATCTCGTCGGTATATTGCAGTAATACTAAGTCTTTGAGCTAAATTTGTCAAAATTAGGAAAAACGTAGCTTACCATGTCACATCTATAAATGTTTATAATTCTGTGAAATTTGCAGCATTGTAGCCCTAGTAAAAATAGAGTTTTATTCTTGATGTATTTATTTATTAATAAAGGGAAAAAAGTAACCTTTTAAGCTTAAGCAAACGCTACATTCTTCATCAGTCAGTCGGTTTCAAATTATTTAACTACTAAAACAAGTTTTTAAAAAAGTAAGAAAAAAAAACACGAAGCTCCGTAAACAATCATCACTTGTTTCTTGCATAATGCAAATTTAATTAAAAGTTATAATATTGTTATAGGTTTAAGTTCATTTCTTTTGCTCCGCTGGACTTACAAATGAAGGGGAGTGCCTCAAACATTCGTGTGCGATATAGGCATTCCAGAAAATAGGGTTATTTCAATTATTTTTTGACGTTTTCAGTTAATGTTACCAATGTAAAATAGAAATAGAGAAAAATAATTGCTATTTTCAAAATTAAATAATGTGTTTAAATATTATTTCAGATTTAATTATAATTAATTATGTTTTTATTTATTTTCCTGCAATGAGAATAAAAATAAAAATTATATTCATCAATACCTAATTACTTGTCAGTTTTGGCCAGGATTTAATGTTGGCAGTAAATTTCATATTCGCACTTGGTGTCGATATAATATACATATACGTACATGAAGGAATGTTACCAATGTACAGGTACAGGGAGTAGAAAAAGTAATTTCTTATATTATTTGTTTCCATGGCACATTTTGAGATAGGTATATTTTTTGACTTAATTACACTGCGAAAGTAAATGGGTTGAGAATACTGTATACCAATACCATTAATTCTTAACCTTGCAAATATAATTCCCTATGAAAACGAAGTAATCCCGCGAAACGCCCAATTCGTCGCTAATGTATTCGTACCCGCTCGTGTAAACTGACGGCTGGTGCACCGCATAGATAATGTCATAACATTTTTATAGCTTTCCACTACATTATTTGCTCAAGTAATGGACAAAGTTATATCGAGTTTTGTCAGGAGTTACGGCATCGATATCACAAACATACAAATGTCCAGGAGTTTCCTCATGCATCCCTGACGAAGTTGGAATTGGCTTTGTTTACACTGCGACAACTGCGGGGAAAATATACAATGAATAGTAATTGTTCATGTAGAGCCGGAATATTCTCTAACTTATTTCTATTCTAAATATAGCAAACCTCCGTTAATTCGAACAAGGGCTTGGAAACTGGTGAAAACCGAAATTCAGTTCATCGGTTTTTGTTCAAATTTCCCTTAACCGAGAACCGCCGATTTTTTCCCGAAAACTGAAAATCAATTATATATTTTATTTGTTGTTAAATGAACAAATATTTTTTATATTTACTCAAAATTCAAAAAATATTAATGTTTAAAATGTTTTCCTCGTGATGTTTATTGAAGTCATGAAATAGAACTCAACAACTTCTTTTAAAAATTATTAAATTTTCCGTATATTGAATTTTAAGATCAGTACTTTGAAAATACATTTATTATTATTAAACTAATAAAAAAGGTCGTATATTAATAAAATTAATTTGTCAAAATGTTTGGTCTGTTTGTGATACATAAAAAAATTACTCAAGTAAATTCTTAAAATAATTTATGCGCACAACAAATTTCCTGTTAACTATTAATTATCTTTTATTTTATTCTATATATAAACATCAAAGTAACTTCTTCTAAAATTAAAAACCGGTTAATCGCTCTTCTATCTTATAAAACACCGGAAATCGGTTTTTTAAATTACGATGATATTTATAGTGAGGAAGTAATCCGTAATTACTATTTTATTTTACGCGTTTTTGATGGAGATGAGATTATAAAGAGATACATTCATGTATGGCACAACATTCTTAGGTGGAACAGGGTCTGAATTAGTACAGGTTTTACTTGCATTTTAGTCATGCAGGTTGTCAGCCTACAGTTTCTGCAAGGTCAGCACACACCGAGCCGTTGTGCGGTAACCCATCCAATTGGATAGGGTGGGCTATGTTGCTTATCTATAGGATCAGACAAGACACGCCACGACCACACAACCGTATTGGTTAAATACTGGAAAAAAATATGTACTCATAATTATAAATGAGGCAAAGAAGATGTTAGTACATCAAGTACCAGAAAAAATGATTACTTACGTGATAAATGTAGTGTTACTTTATGTATAGAATGCTTTGCTTCATATCATAATAAGTAATTTATATTTTCCAATATTTACTTCGAAATGGGCTTTCAAATACCAATATCCTGTATATATATATATATATATATATATATATATATATATATATATATATATATATATATATATACCTATATATTATAAATTTCAATTCGACTCTAGCACTATTTATTGGCTTGATATTTAATGGGTTACATACTCCTTCCCTCGCCGCAACCAAATTCGACTACACAAATTGTAGAAAAAAATTATCAAAATGGTAGTGGTAAATATGAATCTTTTAATTTCTGTAAAACATTAAAAAAATGTTGGCCTCAAGATTTGCAGCCCTAAAAATCTGCCGTTCTAGTCTCCAGCCTAATCAGTCTGCTGGTAATTCCGCCACTCAACATGTTTAATATTTATTAAAAATTTTATGCACGCGATAGCCACGTCGAGTTTAATAAAAATATTTATCATGCACTTAACAAAGTGAGTAAATTATCACTAGTAGTTTTAATTGCAGTAATATTATTTTATCATTTGCATCAATCAAATACAAATATTTCAAATTTTAAAATGAAATCAATAGTAGGATTTGCATAATGTGTTTTAAAGCATATTTTGTAAGCAATATATATATTTTATTGATTATTATAACAATAATATGCTTTCATTTATTCTTTTGTTGTATTAGTTCAAATAATTCATGTGCTTTTCTGTATTTATTGCTGATTTATAGATTAATACATTTGTAATAATTTAACATTTGAAATCACATTAGTATTACGAAGAATGCTTAAAAATTTAAAATTATGTGGTATGTAGAATGTAATTAATGAAAAATACATGTTAATACCAAACATTGAATAAAATATAAAGAATTACTCACATACAGCTACGATTCACTGCAAAGTCTGCGAGTAATGTAATGATCTTCTAGCAGGGATTCCTGAATTATTTTTTTTTTTTGAAAAAAAATCATTTTTATTTCAATAATATATCATAAAATAACATATCTTTTCCAATATTTAATCTTTGTAAAGAACTTTTAAATTTTTTTTAACATGTAATTTCAATGTTATCTCATACTGATTAATTACTTACTAGCTCTAATATATGTATTTTCCGGTATATTGCTGTAGAATACAACAAATGTATGAATCTGAATTTTGTCGGAATTTTCTCTTGTGTAATTATGTAATTATGATTATTCCACGAATGATAACAGTCCAAACATAATATTTTCCATATCAACAAAATGCTATTGTGGTTTTATCAAACTTTTTCACTAAAAAAAAACCGTCTGCCATCAAATAAAACATTATAATTGGATGAAAATGACATACCTATATGGAATAATCAGCTAAAATTAATAAAACCTACATTTTGAAAATTTAAATAAATTTTGAAAATAGTCCTTGCTTGTAGGGTTTGAATGTAGACTTATGTATATCCTTCCACATTAAACCTACAACTTAACGAACCCACCTACCCACACATTTCCATTGTTACACAAATAAAACTATCCTAATCTTGACGGTTATTGTTGGTCGTTTTTTCCACGTTTTACTGCGGCAAACACAGTACGGTTTGAGTTCCGCTGCACACGTCTCAATTAGCGCTCGTTAGGACGCAAATCACGCGGTGACGTCACGGGAGCGTCGCGGCGCCGGATCGAAAGGTGACGGCGGCCGGAAAGAGCTTCCGCCCGGCGGATAGTGCGATCAGCCGGACGGAGTTCCGTTACTCGCCGGTCGAGGTGATGGACGGCCGACGACTGTCACATGGAAAAACTATAACAGTTGTATGCTCAGATATAAATGGAATACAGTGTATATCGATTGAATTGTGAAAATATTTTTGTTTAGTACGGACCTCAAAATATGTGGAGGGCTTGAATTAAAATTGAAAGAGATATTTGTATAAAAATATTAATAATTGTAGGCGCGTGTAGTAGTTGGATGGGTGACCAGCAGTCAGGGTTGAGAAATATATTTGTTTTAAAGGTGTTTCAATATTTAAAATAATTTTGTTCATAAATATAGTTAAGTAAAGTTATTTGTAGATCGAGATTTGGCACTTTTATTGTTTCTTATTTTTTATCTTCTGTTGTACTTTCATTTCACTATTCGGTATTTTTTTTTAGTCGGGTAGCCCCTAAATCTAAAGAAGACTTGACCTAAGTGGCGTGTAAGAACTGTAGTATAGTTCTGTAAAGTAATATTTGAAACTGATTTGTGTAAATGTGTAGGGCTTACAACCTTTTATGAAGGGTTCGGTAGCTTAGTCGTCAGGAATTTTAAATTATTCGAACTAAAAGGGAAAGGAATGGACTATGTTAAAAAAATTATACAAAATTTACATTATATAAATATTGTAAATTGAAAATATATGCACAATAAATAAAAAAAATAACTTTATTAGTAAAGTAAGATTATAATAATATTTACGTGTACATGGGTTTATGAAGTCAGATTTAGGATCAGAACCATTATTTCTTTTCTTATTCACTTAGAAATAATAATAATAATAATAATAGTATGGAATACAGTACTATATCAATGTTTCATAAAACTTTATAAGGGGGAACTTGGCTTGTTTTATAATGAGTCACAATTATCATTTTATACAATTACAGGAACTTCGATCCTCAGCGTCATATAGGTAAACCATGAGCGTCCGCAGACTTTTTACATTTTTTCTTTAATTTTCAAGACAACAATGCATATGTATCAACAATTAATATTTAATAACAATAAATATGATTTTGTTGTCGGTTTCTATAGAAACGCTAAAAGAAAAATGCTAGTCAGAGAGTGAAATATAAAATTAAATCAGTGTATCTAAATCCACTATAAGATGAAGGCCTTTTGGTACGGCTGTAAGTTGATGCCTTGCATCACATCTGAATACAAGTAAATAGATTTTTAAAGCCCTGTTTCCTCTAGGAATTGTAAGTACAGAAGACGCCAAAGTTGTAAGCGAAGAAGAAATTGCACTACCTTTACTTACTTACGAGTTTTGAGTTATCGGTATTAAAATATATTGTGCCTTTTGTTTATTTGACAATGAATCTTATGCTTTGCTCAAATTTGCACAGATTTTATATGTTCCCATAAGTATAACCAACAACCATCAGTATTATTGATTATCTTTCATGTGATATACATATTCGTCTCTTTCATTTTCTCTGCATTAGACTTTTAATTCTTACACATTGTATTTTTGTTCTGTGAGAAACTATAGTTACGCGTAATTGCATTGTTAAACATTATTTATAATTTTATGATTGTTGATTGCATTATTAAAATTATATTTGTTTGTTGTTCATTTCTTTGCATTTAAGTGTTTAAAGACATGTTAAAAATTATTATTATCATTTATGCAGAGTTGACATCGTTTACAATTACAATTACAAAAATGAATACATCCATAAAAGAAACATGGGTCCATCGATCTTTCGACCCCGCTACCTTTGTTACCGTCTATGGTATAAACCAAATAAAATAAAGCCTTGTCGTAGTGGCTTGAATAATAATATACTATTAAAATGCATATTAATTTTTTACTGAATGGTTAGAAGATACTAGGTTTTTATAGATTTTTTATACAAATCATTACATTTGTTTCCGCACTGTAATTTTATAACAACTATATAAGAGTATTACTATTAAAAATACATAATACATTAAACTGATTATAATTGTAATATATAATGTATAACTAGAAATACCGGGTGTCCCAGCTCGACCGACACATGGAAGTTTTACATGGGAAATCAGTTAATTAGGAATAGTATCTCCCCAGTGCAAGATATTAACTTGAAATTTTGTATACTTATCGGAGAATATTAATTCTATGGATCACACTTATTTGAAATATGCAATTTCGTTTGCAGGGCGAGATTTATTAAATTTAAAATCTAATATTTACGTTCAAAATCAGTCAGCCATGGAAATAAAAGAAAATATCTATGTGACAGTTCTGACAGTTAATGACATAGCATTGTAGATATTTATATTTTTGTAATATTGGTATATTATTTAACAAAAAGAAACTAAATTCAACTTAAATAATATTAAAATACAGGTAATAAGAATTAAAATCAGTGATACTTCACTAAACTGTCAGATAAATATTTTCTTTTATTTCCATGGCTGTCTGATTTTGAACGAAAATATTAGATTTTAAATTAAATAAATCTCGCCCTGCAGACGAAATAGCATATTTAAAATAAGTGTGATCCATAGAATTAATATTCTCCTATAAGTATACAAAATTTCAAGTTAATATCTTGCACTGAGGAGATACTATTCATAATTAACTGATTTCCCATGTAAAACTCCCATGTGTCGGTCGAGCTGGGACACCCGGTATATTTTATCGTATGTATATTTATGTTAACGTGAATATATAATTTTATACAATTTATTCCAAAAACTTGCATTATAGTTCCAACAGAAAAATATAGTGAATTTAATAGTAGGATTCAGCCGTGTGATTGTAACTAGTGTTGAGTAAATTTAAAATATTGTTTTAAATCAAATTTTGTAAAAAAATATTCATCTGAAATTCCATTTTGTATCAACAACATCTTATTAGCGACATGTTGCTGAGAACATTTGTGAGTTACGTGATTAAGAAAAAAAAAGTTAACTTTGAACAATAAAGACAAAATTTATTTTTTTACAAATGGTATTTATGTAATAAACCGCCCAAAATTTAAAATAATTAGCTGAGAGATATTAATTACTAGTGAGGCAAAAATGATGAGCAAGTGATTTTTTTTTAATCTTCTTGCTTTCGCGATCAGAATAAGGTATTTGCCATGAGACGTTTCCAGAGTTAAAACCTATCAAAATTCGATATTAATACACGGGACTCTCTCGTTTGGTTCACGGTTTCCAGAAGAATAAATTGTAAGTATTTGTGTTTATTATTATTCATTGTACTCGTATTGTAAGAATAAATTCGTGTGTAGAATTAATAAAGTCCATAGTCAATAATTCCTTTTAATTATTAATATTATATAAATATACAAAATTAATCATACTTCAAGTACAAATTAATCTTTTTACTTAATTAGACATAATAATAATAAAAACAAACTTTAATTTATATAATTTCATATAAATAGATATTACAATTTCGTGGCAGCGGTGGGAATTTATATGAGATACACCGTTGTTACTTATTTATTATAACTTTAGATATTACATTTTCAATACCCTTACTACCATGTGTCAAGAATTCACTAGACTCTTATTAGACGTACTCATCACTGTATACTGTGTATATCATTACGAAGCCCCCCGAAAAGCGATGCCCCATTGTCAGGCTGAAACGTGGTCTCCCCTGTGAATGAGCATTAGTGGCGGTATCTGAGCAGCCACAGCGGGCAGCAGGAGAGCAGCAAGCAGCAGGAACACATCACAACATCACACATGCTGTGAACAAATTGTTCCAGCGAACCTACCACCCTGTGTCCACGACCGCTGATGCGATTCTGATGGTCGATGACGCACGGGGTTCATACGACAAAAACTCGGCCACTCACTGTCTCGCAGACTTATTACACCAGCAGAAAAACTCCACGGAATGAGTTGTTTAAAGTGTACCTGTTTACACTTTAACTTATGATCATTCGTCTTTTCAGAGTGTATGGTTTGTTTTATGGATAAGGAGGGATAATCGTTTATTATTTTAACGGTGTAGACTAAAAAGCTGAAAGAAATAAGGAAGGAAAACAAAGTTTAATAAACAGAGAAATAACAAAAAAATACTAATAATTTTAAAATATTGAAGCATTTTGGACAATACTCACCTAATATATCTATGCTTAACTAGACCCAATTAACTTAGTTTCTATAGAAACAAAAACATCAAATGTGAAAAATAAAAATAATGAACTCAATGTACTATTTAGAAAATGTTTTCACAGATGATGTAGCTAATGAATATGAGTTACCGGTTAATATGTTATTTGGACTCACCTATTTGATTCGTTAATAAATTTATTAATTAGACGATCCGCGACAACGATTTAGCTTCTCCATACTCTATTTTAATTATTTCGAATGATGCAAGTCCTTCTTTTCAGATAGAATCATGGGTTTCACGGCTTGACTTGATATTGAAGATACTTGACTAGACCGACTTGAAATCATGTCAAGCTGAAGTCAAATAGTGGTAGTCGAATTTCAAATCAAGTCAAGTAGTAATATTTCAAGTACTTGAAAAATGAAGTTGTTCTTTAAGACTATAGTCGAATTCACGTATAAATGACATTCCAATGTGATGACGTCACTCACTACGTTTATATGAGATAGTAGTAATTATTGAAATTTATTAACATCTGGTGGGTTCGCATACTGAACAGTTTAAAACGTCAAAACGCCGATTTTATAATTAAGTAAATGTTAAAACATTAAAATGCAGAAGCATTCAAAATCATTTGTTTGCAACGTTTAGATATTTTTTTACCACTCATGTTCAATTACAAAAAGACGAAGTGCGAATATAAACATAGAAAATATATAAGCAGTTCTAGTACAGACTTACGTTAACACAGGCTTTATGATATTAGCAACGCTTCAAACAATCGCCTAGCTAATAATGCATTTGCGTTACTTAATACATACACTCTAGTGACGTCATCACATTGGAATTTCAAAAATGCCATTTATACGTGAATTCGACTATACTTCATTTTTCATCAATTTTATTATGTAGTTTATAGAAATCACAATGAAATTTTCAATACTGAGTTTCATTTACAAAACCAAATCATAATTAATTTTAATCTGCAACTTGTTATCTTGTTAACAACATATAATATAAAGCTAAAAAAATTAGAAATAAACAGGAAACTTTTAATAAAGATATCACCTAATTATTGCGAGTTTTTGTAGTAGTTAGAGCAGCCCTGGAAAATTGTCTTCTAACAGAAGCTAAGAATACTGGTATTAATAAAAAAATGGCCATTTACATTAATTTCGTTTAAAAATGCCATGTTAAGCATGACAACGCGTGCTGTTGTAAAATAATAATAACAGAAGTAAATCAAAAACAGTGCGCAGATCTGATCTAGAAGGAGGAACTCGGTGGAACATATTATTTATTAAAACAATATAAATTTTTAGGTAAATAAAACTTTTTAATTCTTTATAATTAGTAAAAATATATGGAACTAAAACGCCCAAGTTTTGTTCATCTAAATTCGATTCCTGAAGTTCCCAAATTACGATTTATAAAACAGTATAAATTTGTATTTTTTTTTCTATTTCTATTGTTATGGTAAATGTAAATAAACCAACTGCAAATTTGTTTTGTTTTATGTTTATCAATTTTTATTGTTATAGTAAATGTGAACAAACCAACTGCAAATTTATTTTTATTCTAAATTGTGACATCTAAAACGATTTAATTTTTTTTTTTCATATTTTACTGCTTTGTTCGTTAATTCTAAATGAAACTAATTTTTCTACTTTAATAAATTTGACCAAATACGATTTTTAAAGATTAGATATGTAAATAAGTTTTTAAGAATATTTCTGATGATGGTGTAAAAGCCGAAATGATCATTAATATTTGTTAATAAAAGTTTTTGAAACGTTAACCGAGTGGTTTTCCTTATTATTATTAAATAAGTTTTTAAGTCTCACCAGAACCAATATTAAAGTTTGAAACTAATACATTGTCAATTAATTAAAGTGGGTGTAATTGACAAATGAAAACAATTATCCCTCAATTGCAGCGTCCGTCAATGAACCCTTGCCGGCAATTAATCAGTGCCGTATCCACGAAATATAAATCGGTGGCCAGTAGCCGGGCTGTCAGGAGAGGCGATGCAAGCCTCCTCCTCCGGCCGGCTCTGCGTGTGACAAAATGAACCACGCGACATCTAGTGGGCATAAATCAGCTCTCCACAGAGATGCTCGTCAATGACCAATAATTATTTACTATGAGTTATTGTCAAGTGCGTCATTATCTGCTGCCCACTGCATTGCTGATATTTTCCGGATGACTAGTAATGGATTTCACATGTTTACAAACCGTTTATAACAGCGCGAAATTATACACACTAGGAACATTGCGAATAACTTTAATATTCTGCGACCAATTTTGAAATTCGCACTTTTTCCATAATGTTTACTCAATTTACAATTATCATTTATTCCTTATAGTATTCACCATTACTGCCCAAGTACAGTGTCAATCATTCGTGCGCTTCTAACGAAATAAGCAATTTGATAGAGCGACAACGTAAAGGTGCATTCACTTTTAAGGTTTACAATTGTGTTTACGATTAGGAAAGTTTGAGTTCATGCATCTAACTGGTAACATTCAAGCTGCGTATCGTAGTGCATACGTTAAACGCAGTGGCGTATTAAGTAATATAAGCGCCCAAAGCCCGAAACATTTTGCGCCCTCTTTAATTATAATTTTTTTTTTATGTTTTAAGTAAGATATACCTAACCTAGTACAAATATATAGCCATATAGACTCTATTGCATCTTTATGTAATTAAGATACATAAAGAATGTAACAAAAATTATACCATAGAAGACAAACAGGAACATAAGAAATATAAACACAGCCACATTATGTGATAAAACAAAAAAACATAGAAATATGTTATATTAAATAAAACTCTTTTTTCGAGATTTGTTAATCGCAAACGTTTTAATAATCTGCGCAAAATTTAGATTATTCAGTAAATCAATTTCAATAGCCATTATAGCTAAACTGCTCAATTTTGAGTTTGACAGTTTTGACCTTAAATATTTTTTTATTCTTTTAAGGGTCGAAAACGATCTTTCTCCTGAACAGTTAGTCACTGCTTTACAGGTCAAGATTTTTAGTGCTACTTCCACATTTGGAAATACACCTGTTATATTTTTAGATTTTAGCTTCTTAAGTAGGTTTAAATGTGAGTTCGATAATATATCAGTGGGTAGGTTTTTTAACTGAAGAATTTCGGTTTCTAATTGATTTTCTTCAAGATCGTTCTTATAGGTATATTTCTATTAGGTAAGAGCAGCTTTGTTGACGTTCTGCACGGGTTAATGTTGTCAGTTTTGTAAGAAATCCAAATTCCTAATTTATTCCTAAATAAGCTTCTCGTCGCTTTGATAATTCTGTCATTAATTTATCATTTAAGGGGACAAAACCGGTTACTCTAAATTTATCCCTTCCATTACAAAATTCATTTTCTATTACTGTAACATCAACATATGATAGGAAGTAACTACCGAATATCGAATACGGAATACAGAACAATGAACACAACACCAACAAGGGAATAACAATGTAAAATGCAACAAACAATGTCAAAATTCCTCGAATTTCATAGCAACAGCTCGATTTGACTTCTATCTGCGCGGAGTGCGCGGTGTCGGTTCTTCACGATGGTAACGCGCAACCGCGCAACGTTCAACGCTCAGACGCCCGACAATCGCCGAAAATCAACCCCTAACTTCATAGGTGTCCGTCAACTGCGGTTTAGCTCAAAACTTTAATAAATTTTACAGTTACAGTTATGTTTAAAATTAATTTTAATTAAAAAAAAATAAAAAATAAATGAACTTCTGTTGCGCCCCTAAAAATTTTGCGCTACAAGCCCGGGCTTTGTGGGCTTGTAGGATAATACGCCACTGGTTAAACGTAAAGTACGCAAAATCCGAACTTTATGTTTAGGTTTATGTTTATGTTTTTTTAAGCTGTCACTTCAAATATAACCACAAATTTTGCTATTGACTTTAAATGAATTACAAATAAAAATTAACTTTGGCAATTGCCTTAAATATAGATAACGTATTTTGACAGTATAATATTGTAAATTAGTCTACATTATTGATTTATTTAATTTTTGCACAATTACGCATAGATATTTCTACTTAATAAAAGTAATTAAATACTTACTATGTAAACGACATTCAGTAAGGTTATTTCTAAACTTAAAACATAATTGTAATCTCTCAAACTAAATGCTTATCTAAATGCACCTTAATTATCGTTGTTTCCAACGTGCAATATGCCGCACAGTACATACTTCAACCATAGTAGACCATTGTCCGACCTACTAGTGACCCTGTACAGTATGCAGTACAGGGTTATAGTATTAGTTATTATCCCATATCTGTCAAAATCTAGGGATCCTTCAAGAATATTCGAGACAAGTTTATAAGAAAAATAACTCAAATGGAATATTTTAAAGTAGAACTTAACTTGAAATTAGACTCGAAAAAAAATCAAAAGATCGATTCGAAACTTTACTCGAAAACGAGTTAAGGGTCCAGTCAAATCAAGTAGAACTATTTTTTTTTTTCATTAAAGAATCAGTAATTATATTATAATTATAAAAAAAAATGTTTGCAAAATGATTTCTACGCCAAATTTTTAAGATTTGGAACATGTTTTATTTAAAAAAATCAATTTTCAAAATTAAAATAAATATTTGATTTTGTAATGCGTTTTTAAGCGACACCCAGACTGGGCTTGTATTGCAACTTCCTCGACCACAGTTCTTTCGCCCTCACTTGTTCTCCTTAAATTTACTTTATATTTGGGGTCTTTCACAATGTTGGCTCTATCAAAGTCTACCATTTTATTTGCAGGAACAAGTAAAAATTAAGTTATGAAACAAAATAGAATCGCTTTCACAAAAAGTCAATCACTATATGAGCCCTTGATTTTTGTTTACTCTGCGACACCTCCTACTGAGAGTATTAAAAAATAGTGGTTAACTTGTTGTAACTTGTATAATATCCCGACAAAACTTGAAATTTGAAACAGAAGAACTTAACTCCACCAGAGAAATGATTGGCTTAACTCGATACTTGACTCGAAATAAAATTGTTAAGCTTGACTCGAACTCGTGATCATCACTACCCAAATCAACTAATATTCAAAACCTTACGGATCCATTACACTAAGGGCAACCATAAAGAAAATAGCTATCATTGACGTGAGACTATTTCAGTAACAATAAAGTTTTAAATTTAAACGTAATCAGAAGATAAAAATAATCAGAAATTCAGATAAATAAGTATTGCATATATATATATATATATATATATATATATATATATATATATATATATATATATATATATATATATATATAGAATTCCCTCTGCATATTTTAACATTCCCGTAGTATATTTTGTGTCCACCTACACATTACAGGTTAAAATAAAGCATGATCCATACATAATTGTTACGTTTAACAGAATGAAGTATATAAGTACTTGTTTACTTGATAAACGACTATCACAAAATCGACCCTTTTTTATTTAAACATTAAAAAATATTCACAGTACCTACATAATTCAGAACTGAAATCATTCAAAATATTTATACCACAAACAATTCCCTGTTTGAAAATTGATGGAAAACTGTCCATAATTTTTTCAGTGCATTTACTTTTTAATCTGAAAATGAGTGAGCTAATATTGTTGGAAAATGTCAGTTGTAACAATATTCCACAGGGATGAATATTAAAATGTTTTCCCTGAAATTCGGAGAAGTAAACAGGTAGTAATTATTACCTAAAAACTGTTTTAGCTTGGGATTTCACATTATACGAGTAGGTACACAATTTATAGCACAATGATTATGATTTTTTTTTGTTGAACTATGTAACAAAATTTAAATCTAAAAATTGTAATTGATGTTGCAATATAATTGAGCTATTATTATATTACATTTTAAAAATCAACTGTGGCAATCAGTAACTGATTTACGGGGGGTATATGGGGGATATATCCCTCCCCATCATATCCAGAAAGAGTAAGAACTAAATATATAATAATAGTATATTATTATATAAGGGATTATGATAGTCATTATTCACAAAAATGAATATAATCCCGACTGCGATACTATACTTTTTCTTTTCCTGTAAATTCGGAAAAACGTATAAATATATAAGAAAAGGTAACATAAAAATACATATTGACAAATGACTACACCGTCAGGTGTTAGACGGCCGAAAGAGGGGTGATCCATAGCACGACAGATTTAAAATAATCGTGAATAATTGTTTTTTGTTTCTGTGATTGGCCGAGAAGAGATAATTATGAGTCATATACCGCTGTCCTAAAATATGGCTTCTATACTTAATTTTTTATGTACTAGGCATGTACTCTTTTGTGTCTCTTATTTTCTCCAATCTCTTCAATAATTTACGTGTGAACATACTCGTATATTTAATATCTTTAATAAGTATATATAAAATGTACTATATAAAAAGTAAGAAACTAGGGATTTTTTCTTTAAGTATTTGATAATTTAACTTTACTGGTAGGTTATGGTTATATCTACCACAGTAGGATAAATATTGCAGAAATTTTTTAATTTACTTTATAGCTTAATTCAGACCTAAAATGTATATAATGTTTAGCTTCAGGTAAATGAATGGTATTTTAAATCAGTGCAGATTTTATTGGAGTTAATACAACTGCTATGATAAATCATGTAATCCCATCCCAATATGATTGATGCAGGTTTGGAAAATAAAATTGCTGTCCAAAATTAATTACTCGTTAATGATATGTGTGCGATACATATTATATTTTTTGCAATATACATTTTTGATATGTAGAAAATAATGTAGAAATATCTGTGTGATTTAATTAATCATTCATCATATTTTTTGCTAAATACGGATGTATTGCAAATCCTCTCTCGTGAAAATATATTTGTTAAATTGAATTTCACGTTGTGTTTTTGCCATAAATTATATTTAATTTATTTAACTAATTTCATTTTGTGCTTGTTCAGAGTTTTCATAATACAATTTAGTTTTTCTACGCACTGCAAAATATCGTTTTGAAAATGTTATTACAATTTTCCTAATTATTATATTTAACACGTTAACTATGTTACATTAATTATGGTAAGTTTAAAATACAATTAATCAATATATTTATTATTAATTAAATAAATGATGTAATAAATATATTGTGGCATTTATACATTCAATTGTTTTTTGAACTCTATCTGTATTCTTCTATGCTTACTACTATTTTAAAAATTACACATAAGTAACATTCTTAACAAAAGTTTTGTATTCGTTTATTTAACGAGATTTCGACATTTTTAATATTATAGTATTACAATCCATAAAAATAGTATATTGTGTTATTAAGAGTAAAAGTGATACTTTTTGTGGCGAGCGTGGTAGTTCAAACGTAGATATTTTAAAAAATAATTTGCTCCTAGAAGTTAAATTTGTAATATGTTAATTTAAATCTGTCAAATGTAAATGGTTTTTAGTAACTTTATTCCTAGGTTTTCTAGTTTTATTGTGACATTTAGATATTTAAGTTATTTAGTCGCTGATTCAACATTGTTTCTATGAATACTTATTTATTTTATTTCTACTCCGGCGGGATAGAAGTAGCTAAACTTCTACTCCGGTGGCGTACAAATTAAATTTCTACCATGTGAATCACGACACAAAAAGATGTCACTGTCATGACGTTTCAAAAAATTGAACTCGACTACAACAAAAGCAAAAATATTTTAAATATCACAGTTTATTATTAATTGCAACTTGTACCCTAAATAGTATTTATTAAAAAACACATTTTACACAACCTAGCTGGAATGGAGAGGATAGTTCAGGCACCATTTTCTGGTCACAAAATAATTTTTTATTGAACATTTATATAAAAAATTGCTATTACTCGCTAAATTTATTTGACGACTTGAGAATATTCTTACTAGGAGATAAAATATTCATTACACGTTGTGTCAACAAGTTATTTTTTATTATTAATTTTATTGATCCTATGAATTTTTATGAAAGTATTCCTTTCGAACTTTAGGTTACGTATGTCATAATTTTTATACCTTCGAGTTTGTTACCATTGTATCCGCTTAATTCAGGATAGTTTCCACATACTAGAGATGTAATAAAAAAGTAATGTATACCGTTTACAGCCGATCATGAAAACATCCAAAATGAATGTTTTATTCGTGTAGCTCAGTAAAGGTCACTTTGTCTCTTGAGTGCAATAGTCAAATTTTATTTCTCTTTATATGTCGCGCGCCGGAGTCTTTAGGAACAAAGTGTACAATGAATTACAATGAACAACAGTTTCACAATTTTCTACACAAGAATAAAATTGTACAACCGATTTTATTTTTTTGTGATCAAACGTTAAACATTAGAATTTTAAAGGTCTAGTAATATTGTGTTTGCATTTGCACACATAAAATTAAAAATTATCTCAATTTGTTCCCTTACTGTCAAAAGTTCTTCTCATACAAGTACGCTTTTTTAAGATATAAGATTAACTACTGTATCATTGACTGAAAATCGAAAAAACATGATTTTCCCGCCTTTTTTATATTCTCGTTCTTTTTCATTTAAATCCATTGAAAAAAATCTGATGATTAGTATACTTTTGGTTTTCCTGTATAGAGTAGAATGTTTATGGTCATGTTTCGAGCCATTTGAGGTGTATTCTTCAAAAAATATTTTTTTAAATATAACTTTAAATTATAGTTAATTAAATTCTGTTTGAAAATTTGAAATCTTCGTTAATTTAAATCTAAAAATAAAAATGTTTGGAGAAAAAGCTTTAAAACCGAAAAATAGATATTTTCTTTTTCTATAATTCTTCCAAAAGAATTATATGTATATGTATCTAATGGTAAATTCGATTTGTTTATATCTGTAGAATTTTTAATATAATATTAAAAATAAGCGTTTTATTTATCAATATATACTGTTTACTAAAGCCATATAACAATTGTAAAAACACTAATGACCGTTTTAAACTTAAAAAAATTCATTTTTAAGGTAAAAATGTGATTGAAAACCATTGAAATATACATTTTTTATTGAGAGTGTACATTTTTAATTTCTTATTGATCAGCATACAATATCTGTGTACAGGACTGCCACTATTATATTAAAATAAAAGTCATTTTCAATATACGTACATACATCTTCTTCTCGCCAGACTGTAGAAGTCCCTGGCCTGATCTATCTCTTTCCTCTGATCTGACTTGTCACCAACATACCTTATTTTTGTCTCCTTCACATCCTGAACTTTGTTAGTTTTCGATCAATGATGGTGGGTTATATTTGTATATCCTTTTTACCTGATTCTTCGCTCATTTGGTTAAGGTGTCCGTACTTACGTACATACATAGAGGTTAAATAAGTTTTATGGGGGATATTGTTACTGAAAACAGAGGAGGCACACATTTTCAGCTTCCAAACACACAATAAATATTTTGTTAATGACTAACTATTGTTTTTATGGCGAAATAATTTAAGAAAATATTTATCTACAGAGAAATATTGTAACTATAAAACAGTCTAACGACGTTACTGCTGGCTATATTAGAATCTTCTTTCTGGTAAATGAAAAACCTGTTAATGTAGTAACATCTTTTTGTTGCGGATTATAAAGTGTAGCTCATTTCAGAATTATAGAAAATTAGTCCCATTTTGTAGTCTGAAGCATTTCTGGGGTGAATAAAATTTACGACTTAGTTTGTTATTTCGCAAAGTAATTGAAACAAGTGAAATTAATTACAACAAACCAAGGCGAAGAAAATGAAAAAGTTGAGTTATCTCATTTCAGCCTTCACTAACACCGGCACGGCCACGTGGCTCTAGTGCATTACTCGGCCTACGCAAAGTGGAAAATAATATCCGCCATTTGTTGTACCCAGGTAGACGGTGGATGAAGGGCAGATCCCGGCTTTGCAATATAATATAAATGCTAATATCTGCACCATCCTATTTAAAGGTTTACTCATATCTTACACGGATGCGACAAACATTACTTGTTACAACAAATTTATAAACAGGAAACGCACAATCTGTCTACGCTGACATTGGATTCAGGTTAGGTCACAAATCAGAATTCAAATTAGGTTTATATATAAATGAAATAATTTATTTGGGTTCAGAAGGACCCCCTCCTCAAGTCCACTCTGGCGAAGAGTGAAACATGAAATAGTACATTTCGTCAACGCAATATACTTTCGTAAAAAAGGCAAGCATTTAGGGGAATGGATACAATTTTGTAGTTAACATTATACATAATTTTCTCCTCTTAAACATATAAACTATTGTTTAAATTGGAAATTAGTCTTAGACAAAACAATTTATAGTATTTTCGTTATTTGCAAAGTAAAATAATTTTTATTTTTTTACTTGTAGGTAACTGACAGGAGAGCTGTTTAAACTAGTTTATAATCTCTTGAAAAGAGAAACGAAAGATTATACACCCAATCTTCGCACATTTTTTTTTCTGCGATGGTTCTTTATACACTTAAAAATAAATATAAGCTTTCTCCGGATCTAACAGAAATAGGTTATTATTTAAAAATAAGTAGTTACGTTAAGCCATCTTTGATAAAAAAAATAATAAATATATAAATTGTAGTTATGAATTTATTCTACGGTGCCCCAAAAATTTATAACGCTACAGGCTCCTTTAATGATAAATACTCCACTGGGTATCTACCCTTAACCATACAATAAAATTTAAATGTACTATAAATTAACAAAATATATAAAAATACAGATTAAATTGTAGAGTAACCATACGTTCCAGATTTCCGTGATTCATCCCTGTTTTAAATTGTTTTTCCCAGCCTCCTGAATCACCTATTCAAGGCTCGTGATTGTCTCTGTTTTTATATTAAATTCGAAATTTTCTTATAAAGTTTATTGAATAATATTTATTTTATTGTACTTAAATTGAAAATACTAAAATATTTGCATTACTGAAAAAAATGCGAAATTTTCAACAAGGTTTCTGAATTTTATCCAAAACTGTAACGCTATAATTCTGATGATTTTATTTAGACTACAAGGTGTGAAAGTAGATAATGACATTCGAGGAGGTGTGAATTCACATTTTATTGTTTATCACCGTTGTAACCATCTCTGGTTATTCAGTACTGTCGTTGGAAATGTTGAATTAGAAAAATAAATTTTACGTGTATTAATTAAATGAGTATTTTTCTCTTGTGACTCATACTTTTTGTATAATTACTTATTTGCTATACCCGCACATAACGCAGATGTAGAGAACCTCCTTTATATTTTTTGATAAATTATTATTATGTATTATTGATGTTATGATTTTATCGTCGGAAATATCAAAAGATCAAAATGGCGGGTTTATTAAAAAAATACAAAGGTTTTGTATAGGAACATGCGCGTGTTTGATGCGCAATTATAAGCAGAGTCTTGGGCATTGTATGTGGAAACAATATCGAAATGTTTCAATTCCTTTCTGCACAATAGCTACTTCCTCGTGATGGATAACTTAATCATTTTACATGGTTTAATACGCGCAGTCGTGTATAGGCGAGCACTTTGAGCTGCCCAGCCATCCATTATTAAGAAGAACCGATAAAAGTGCCCCACAAAGAATTAAAAACTTAGTGTGCGAGTGAACCATTGTTTTGTGATTACATTAATTCTTTGTTCCTTTGTGTTCTTTTGCCCCGTTGAAAGGCCACGGCCCGAGAGCGGCTTTAACCCATCCTTTGTCGTAGACGATAAATGTTTTCCAAATTGTCGTCAATGTCAAAGTGAATCCTCTTCCGAATTCATCCGCCAGCCACTAGGTTAAGCATCATTATTTTTAATTGTTTTTAGTTTACTGTCCTTTGTAGTGATTTTCAGGAATCATATTCTTTTATCGCGCCATGAAACATTTATTTCAATTGACACTTCAAACGGATCCACCTGAATGGATTACCATTTTTGTTTTTTTCAATTTTTATTCATTCACTGCTACAATAAGTTTTTTGAGTCTTATTCATTTGCATGTTGGTATTGTTAACAGTTGGCTGAATTGTCGGATAATGAATTCTACACATTTGTATGTAAATAACATTTATGGTGTCAATTAGCAAGCACTTAGAACTAAACTCTATTATCTGTAAATATACTGCCACTTTGCTTCGAGGAAAACTAACATATTCCGTTCCGAATAAGATAATCTATACCATACTTGTTTAATTATGCGTAATTAAATTCAAGTACTTACACTTTTCAGACCCGTAATAAAAACAGAAAACGAAATATAAAATCTAAAGGTTATTTAAAAAACATTATTGTAGAATTCCACTCAACGTTATGTTATGAAATACATGTATTTTTCTGCAACTACTATGGAAACTGTCACTTTTTTAATACTATACAAAGCTTCAAAGTTGCGTATTTTCCATTATCGTGCGTTAATAAAGCGTGAGAAATCATTTCTCACAGTGCCAACACGCGCATATGTAGTGTGAAAAATGTCATTTCTCACAGAAATATAAACTGTACTTGTATTGTAGTGCCACTGGTGCAGAATCACCTATTTCCTACTTTTTGTGATTTCTGTACTCGTTACACAATGTACTATTATTTCCAAAGTTAATAAATTAAAATATTTTAAATATAATAAGAAAATGGCGCGCGCGTCATATTTTTTCTTATTAATATTTAACTATCGCATTTGTCAATTTTTACAAGCATACGAACAACATATCGTATAATGATCTAAACCTAAAAAAAAATCTAATCTACATTTTGCATTATAACATAACAAACTGTTAAATTTAGATATCTATAGTTTTTTGATTAAATAAATTGAGCCATAAAAGATGAATAATCTAGATCTACATTGTGCATCAAGAACTCGTACAATTATTAACAAGATCCCTAAATCTATTTGCAATTAGCATAAAAATATTTACGGACTATAATGAGTCACGAATAATAATAATTGTAAGTAAGGTTGAGAGGATATAATTGACCTAGTACCAAGATTGTGTCCCGTGGTATTAAGAAACCGAAGGATATAAGGCGCTGATCAATAGTAGTCTTCTCAATTGTGATAGTGTAATACATATATTATTTTTATCACTATGTTAACTTAAATCTCAATCCTACTTAAAAAATATTAATAATATTAAAGATATTTACATTAATATTTACTTCTTAATATTCCCAAAAATTAAGTAGATTGCATTTATTTTATATATGATGTTTCAGCTAACCTCACTTTTGATTCTTTATTTACTTTTATTTGATTTACTTAATTACATTAGATAAAAAAGTTTACCTTTTTCTTAACTTTAATAAGTTATTAATAAATTATTATTTACCTAAGTTACTATGCTTACCAAGTAAATGGTAGTGAAAAGCAGTTTCTTTTATAAAATAAATGTGGACAATAATAATGGTCTACTATCTAGATTAGCATTATTACTAGTGAAAACACAGTGAAAAAGTTAATCAGTCAGGATAGAGAAATGTTTGTTGAAATCTAAATGAAAAAGAAGACTTTGCAAAAATACTCAAAATTGTAATAGAATTTCGACACAGAAACCAAATTGCTAGTTTCACCTTCTCCTAAACCTACATAGATCTTTCAAACCTAAGTAAGTAGCAGAAAGTGAAAATTGTTTAGATTGTATACCAAAACAATGAGAAATTTTTAAATAGCAACACCGAAAGCATCAGAGTCGTAATTCATGTGCGTAATGTCTGCATGAACGAGCCGATGCTCCAACTGCGCTTTTCTGCTTCGTTTCAACAATGCTCTTGATTAAAAATCTCACTCGTTTTCATTTAAGCAATTATTACATTCAAAATTAAAACATCAAACGCACTTATTTTTTATTTTTGGAAATTTAATTTAAAAATCTTTATACATGTATAAAAGCGAGCTCATTTTGCACAAAACGGTTTTTGAATAACCTACATTAAATGTAATCACCGTGTTTGTAGGTTCGCCATTCGCAGAAGACGTTCATGTGCCGAGAGCCGAGTTTCCACTTCTATGGCCCAGTGGCGGCGAATCCGCTAAGGATTTTTATTCTATTTGCCGTAAATATCGCGTAGAATACCTGCAAGTAGCTCTTGCAATATTCAATACCCGGTGAAATACGTTTCATATATTCAAAGTAATGAAAAGTTAATTATTCCGCACAAAAAGCGAATATTAAACTCTAATTTTGTATATTATTGATGGAAAGACGGAAGGCTATTTAAAATAGAAAAGGTACAGTTAAACTAAAATACCTTCAATATTTATTAGACTGGAGAAATTGGAAATTTTCTATAAATATTACGAATATTATAATATTAACAAAATAATAATTAAATAACTTTAACATAAATGATGAAATCTATGTTTTTTGGATAGTATTTTTTTATTTAAGAGAAATTGATTCACTCCTTGGATTATTAGCATTTAACAAAACATATATACATATGAATATATTTTTTTGTACTATTACAATAATATCTATTGATTCGCGACACCTAAGCAAAGTCGGAAATCTCTACTTCCCACATCTTCCCCAGATTAGCGTATGGAAAATTTTAGAAAAAGCATTCCTATTTCTGCAGCATTTATTAAAATACTATATTTGCAATAAAAAAGTATAATGTCACAAACATTCTTTTTTTAGAAAAAATATATTTACTGTATTTTTATGTACATTGTTGGCAACAATTGCTGTCAAATTAACAAATTGTTAGTACTTGTTAGTACAACCACAAAACTAAGGATTGATTTTATTATTTTCGAACAACAATAATTGTACTAACTTTTGCGTGAACTTGGTTCCCGGAATCGTTATATTGCAGTGCTCGTTTCCGCACTTAATATTTAAATAAATATTACATGTCAATTACCTTAAGTAGGATTTATAACAGTTCAGCTAAATTTATATTTATGATATACATATAATAGTGTTTTGTTTGCGTTTTGTGGTTTAGAACTTCTTTTAACGTTGATTGAATTTTGTGTTTTTTTCTTTCTCTCTCGTATTTTCGGCATTTTAATATAAGGCAGTGGCATAGTAATACTTACGTAGCACTGTACCAGTTTAAGTTTCTGGTACATTAACATCTTTTAAACTATTTATATTCCCGTAGATATTTGTCGTGAAATATATGTGTTTATTTTGTTATCCAGAAAGAATTTCATTTTGTCACTTTAGTAATAAATTTATGATCGTCTTTAAGTAGCTATTATCATTATTGTGTACTTCTTATCAATTAGAATTTTTTTTATATTATTAAAACGTGATTACATGAAAATAAAATTTAAAGCGTGGTACCTCTTAGAGTATTTTATAAAATTATGATTCTTTTTATTTTTACTTACGATAAAAGTTTTATTTTCCCTTTATCTAGAAATTGAATTACAAATGAATTCAATTTATAATAGCACGAAGAAATTTTCAGAAAATACGTCCTCTCGTTGTATATGATCGGTACTGAAACGTAGATTTGAATTTGCGTTCTAAATGCAATAAATATTTAATGATCTAAAATCAATTAATATATATGCATAATAATTTGTAGTGCACATTATTAGTAAATTAGGTGATAATATATTTATCTTATTTACGATTATAATGTTCAAATTCGATGCAATATAATTACAATAATTGTAATAATTGTATACACAATCATTGTAGACATCTGATTTAAAAACATTAACACATGTTTGCTATTTTATATGATTTTATGAAGAGGGATATTTTCGTATAAAACCCAGGTCAAAAACTGTGTTCGAGGAGTCGGAACCAGGATTCCACTTAAACTTGACGTTTTTAAGATTGGTATTCCTGGTCTCTCCGATTCTGTTTCCCAAATCTATTATCCTCCAAAAAACAGAAGTTATGGCTATTCCAGGTGTCGGTGTATCATCACCATATCATCCTTCAAACAACACGCCCTATGGCTATGCTAGGTGTCGGTGTTTCATCACTGTATCATCTTCCAACAACCAAGCACTGTGGCTATGGCAGGTGTCGGTATATTATCTTTGTATCACCCTGCAAACCCCGTTTCTTTATTTTCCATTCAAAATAATATTCGCACCAAATTACACTTTGACAAACTATAGGTTTGTCTTTCATATTTATATTGTTTTGTAATTGTCACAATGATATCACGTATCAACTCAATATAACTAATATGATATTACGCCCTATTCTGTAACTCAGTGGTTAATTTTTAACCAGTTACTAAATTTTTTCAACTGGTTAAAATTAACTACTGAGTTACAGAATAGGGGGGATTGTCTGACTAACAATTGTAAATCTGCTCCAAAGTGAACTATCAACAATTATTTCTGATACGTTTGACTGTGAGTTTGCCGTGGCCGGTTCGTTTGACCGAGTGCTCTTATAGCCGGAAGACCGTGAACTCAAGGACCGATCATTGCGATTCAGTCTCTATAAACTATAAACAATGGCCCTCTGACAAAACAGAGCGCCCTATACATAAAAAATCTCTGAACGAAGAAATATATCCCATACAAACTAGCAGTTGTGATAAAAAATCTCAGTATGGGGCTCTCTCACCTAATTTTACCATATATAATTATAGTAAATTATTGGGATAACCTTGATGAATTGAATGCAAATCTTCATATAATTGTCAGTCTGTTATTTGTTCTCTCCACCTGAGGTTTTTGCTATGGTTTTATTCAGGTTTATAGGTGAATGCCGGAGAGCTTAATATTCCACAGCACTTTACAATTTACTTTAATTACAAATAAATGTACAAGGTAGATATTTTATTTTTCTTTATCAAATATCTGTCCCAATTCCTCCATTTGTAACAGCTACTCTGTATTACGACGATGAAGGCTTACTTATTTAAATAAACACAACGTAGGGTAAATTAAACCTACTAGGCGATCAATGACTAATATGTGTAAGAATAGGTAGATATCGTTACAATACATAACAACAAACATAGATAACTAGCATAGATTTTATAAATGTAGTAAAAAATTAAATACGTTAATGACATGTCAAACGGCCTATACTAAAAATATAATCAATAACATGGGATATACATATGTATATCTAAACATCCTCGAAAGATATTCGAATTTAAAGGCCTATTTATATATTCTTCGTAACTTAAATAACTAATAAACTACTAGATCTGGTATATATTTTAATATTACATCATAATGTTAATTTTATTAAACATATTTTATATCTTATTGTTTCATAACGACTTGAGTAGGATACACTTTATGAGGTATATAATACTCTCGTGGGTATTATAAATTGCTATGGTAATATTCACATCAAACATCAAACTGAAATTGATATTGGAATAAGGTGTATAAAACATAAAAGCAATGATCGCATTCATATTCTACTTCGTAAATTTTATTAAAAAAATGAAAAAGTAAAGTAAAATGATGAAGTAATGCTAAAAAAATGCTAGGGAGATGCACAAAGAATCATGACTAAAAGAAAAAGAAACAAAAGTACGGAAAAAATGAAATAACAGTATTTTTATTTTGACTTCATAAAGTTATAATTAGTTTGTTGCGATAATAGAAAATTTTTATAAATTGAAAGTTATTTATGGAAAGTTCTGATTTAAAATAATGCATTAATGTTTAACAAGATAATTATTCGCTTGCTCATTAATTAAAGAATAGTTTCAACTATAAACGTTCAATCTTTGTTAATAATTTATAGCATACAAATTGATAAAATAATTGTTTCTCGTTTTAAAAAATTATAATTGAAAATATTGTCGTATTAACAGAAAATTATAATATATTTGAATAATGATTTACTACCTGAAACTCAGAACCTAAAAATTACTAACTCCGTTAATAGGAGTGGCAGTGCCCTTCCTGTATATGCCTTGTATATTTCATTGCCTCGAATAGGCATAAATGTCATTAAAATGTATTTGATAAGACATAACTATCCTTAAGATATGAGAAAAAGAGTAAAATTTTGAGCGTTTATTTTCATGATTAAAAAGCCGAAAACGCCCGAATTCTGTAATAAGTAGAACACGCATCCTTTTAAATTTTTGTGAGGTGTTGTATGCTTAACATCAACTATATGTCCATGAGATACGTGTGCAGAAATAGGCAATTAGGCATTCGTTGATGTTGCATGTGAAAACAGCACTTTCCTTTTTCATTTGGCTGTTGTGATGGCTATTCCAGTTCGGGATGGTTGTGGCATAGCTCCGCGTATCATGAAATATGCTATAACCGTTGACGGCGACAATTGCTTCGTTTATCTGTATTTTCATCTCGGCGTACGTGTTAAACAGCCTCCCTACATTATAATACAAATGACGAAAGTCCTGATCTCGTCATAAACCGTCCAAACGACGTGCTTGCCAAGTGAATTCAATTACTTTTTATCCCACGACCAATATGGAAATCATCCCGGAATTTTTTAATTAGAAATTTGTTGATACAATTTCTGAAAGTTTTAAGCAAAGCAGTTGCTAAAGATAAACAAAATTGTAATTGGTTTTCAATTTGTGGTTTTAGTTTTACTAACAACTTTGAGGTTATGGAAACTATTGTGCATAAACTATGAGACGATAAGTTTGGGAAAAGTTCGAACAAATTTATTTAAGGATTATTTTGTTTCCGGGTAATGTTATCCGAATATTAACACGCCTGCAGTGTGTTGAATCAGGGAGACTTTTCCGGGGGGTTGGGGGGTAAATTATACTTCGGAGGTGCATGCCTTTGATGGCTCATATTTTTTAGAAATAGTCATTAAAATATAGATAGTGTTGCACGACCTGTGGGCTATTTGAATATTTCGCCTATTTATATATTTGTTCATATATTTTCGCCTTTTGTTGGAGAGCGATTCACTGCCGGTCACTCTCCTGAATTCAACACAGCCTGCAGTTGTTGTAAAAAAATAACTTCATTCTTGAAACAATGACCAACACAGAACCAACTGGCATTACAGCGTATGTACATATGTACTCTTTTTTAATTAAAATTATTAGTTTCCTATTCTACAGCAACTTTTTCAATTATTTTCTTTGAATTAGCTGATTTTTATCAAAAGTTAATCAAATATTATTCAAATCTGTTCAGCCGAGTTTGTTCTACACCTATACAGACACATCCGAAATAATTCGTGGACATCCGATAATATCTCGAAATGTTAAAATTGCAAGCAATAAATTTAATTTTATTCTGTGTTTCTTATTTATATATGTTACTTTTACTTATTGTTATGTTCCTCTTAAAATAAATTAAATATGAAAATATCTATATTGCTGTTATATTATTACTTTAAGGCATGTAAATTTATGAAAAATTATAGTTCTGTCATTAAATAAAAAATATTACAGATCGTGTTCATATTTATTAATTATACTTTTATTTAGAAGTAGAAATCTAATAGTTATTGTATTTATTTTGAAGATTTATAACAATATTATACAATACAAAGGAAATGAAATAACATCGTAAATATAATTAACAGATCGCGCACACAGTGGATCTAAAAATTATTGCACCCGGGCCACAGATTAATTATATACAGAAGCGACAGTAAGACAGAGAAACGAGAATTAGAGAGAGATAGGGAAAGCCAACAAATTTAAAGGGCTCATCGTTTAAAATCGGAAAGTTTCGCTACATCTTTGTAGCTTGAATTAACGCGCCTATAAAATTTTAAATAAGGTGATAAAAATAAAAATATAAAAATACAGTAATCTATTTCTAAGAAGCAACAAATATTTTATCAGTTTAATAAAAGTTAGGAAAAGGAATTATCAAAAAGAAATTATTATATTTTACATATTCCAAAATGGAAGAAGCTGTCTCAACTTTCCACTCTTTGTCGACATCCATGAATTTATGATGATTCTGGCTGATTCAAAGTTGTAGTTGTTAAACACAGTGGCGGAACTAGAGGGAAAATGTTAGGTGGGCCACGCGGTGGGCCCCGGAAAATCTTGGTGGGCCGTGTCATTGTTATATACCGAGTGTCTACTTTAATTTCTGAACATAGGAATTTCAATGTTACTATTTTCATTTCCCGATATATCTTTATTACCTATTAATTTTAGAGCAAACTGTGAGATATGTATTTGTTTAGAACTAAAAATGCATCCAATGAGGCAAAAAGAATTGGCCAAATGCCCTTACATATTTAAAAAATAATAAATAATTTTTACAATATTCAAGTAATTTTCAGTAGGTGTCATGGAAACTTAACGACAGGTTTAATTATTTTTTTTAAGTTGGCGCGAAATAATCTATAATGTTACGTTTACTCATTTCAACTAGCACTAATCATCAAAATTCACATAAACTACATGTTCTGAAAGACACGAAAACTACATGTGTACTGATCTGTTGTAGGTGTAGTGGCAGATATGAAGACGATCAGTTGACATCAATTATAAATCAAATCGGCATGCGGCCTCATCAATCGGCTTAGCCCTCAGCGCAATTCTTTGGTTGTACAAGCACTACCACCGCGCAGACACAATAATACCAATTAAATATTTCAAGACAAAGATTACGCCGTCTTTTTCTTTTTACAAATTTTTAGAAAAATCACTGTAATAATGGTATTATATATTTTATTGATGCCTGCATTGTTTACGGGTGGGCACAAGGGTGGGCCATCACTTTTAAAGGTGGGCACCGGCCCACCCTGGCCCACCTATAGTTCCGCCACTGGTTAAACAATTGTTTAAAAGTAAATAAATGTGAAACTTGTAAAACGATTTGTCAACAAAATTTCGAATTAGGCAACATTATATTTATATACCATAAAAATCATAATTTGACGAATTCTGAGTTTGTAAATTAAAAACAACACACGAATATTAAAATAATTGGGTTTCTACCCTTGAAATTCTCCACTAGATTATTAAGAAAATTGTATATAAAACTCAGAAAATTGTTATGAAATACAGTAATATAAATTTTAAATCTACCTAATTAAAAAGAAAGAAATTGGAAATTTTTCTTATTGATGATCTTAATAAACAGGAATTTTGTTTAATAAAATTGTTTACAAAATATATTTCTCATCTAATTTGCTTTTATTATGTTGATAATTTCATAACTTTAGTATTTTTGCTTTCCAAAAATTCTTTTATCATTCAATTTAAATTTCGAGTGTAGATCAGCCAACAAATTTAAAGGTCCACACAATGCTCCAAGGTCATAGAACTGAATAGGGTAACATCAAAGATACCGACACGGAGTGTAGCTTCTGTATATAACTATTCTGTGCCCGGGCTTCGAAATTCAAAATATAAATGTAAAGGGTTTCTGAAATGAATGCTGTTTGAATATTATGAATAATTATTGTTCAATAATTGGCAATATATGTTCCGACAAATTTGTATTACACAGCTTTGGTCTATATAACCTATTACCAGTATCTAATATTGGTATATAATAAAGCTACAGCACGCTATCGAATAGTTTGTAACTTGTTAGTAAGTCAAGATATCTAGTTAATATGTATATATTGCTAGACGATATATAATAGCTTTTGAATAATACTATATTAACTAACAATTCATATAAATTCACAAATAGCGATAAAGTACGGGATTATACGTTGAAGTTACAGGAGGATTCTATCTCAATGGAATTTCATCAACGTTCATTACCTTAGTTAATCTTGTTAAATTCGTATCTAGGAAAATGGAATTATATAAATTCTAGTTTATACTCGAACCTGTATCAAATTAAGGCTTGATAATTTCATTATTTGTTGTAATATATATTTTTTAATAAATTGGTCATAGAACCAAAAGGTGTTTCTGTTTTTAAAAATAGAATAATACTTAAAATTTAAAATACATACGTACCTATGTACATAGGTATACCTGGGACTAAAATACGTTAAAATTTAAAATCTAAAGATATTCGGTGTCCACGTCCATTCGCTTGTAATACATTTGAACAACTGCAAATGCAACGACCAAAATTTCAAAAGCATTAAATTCGGTCGTATGTTCGCGTCGTCCACATGCAAATAGATCAACCAAAAACACTTTACGCGTGCCTCAAGATTCCCTTTTCTGAAGCAGAGAGAGAAAAATCAATAAACGCTATTGAGCATTGTAAAAAAAACACATATTGATGAGGTTTGAGGCAAGAGAATTTTTGCCTCTGGACTTCTGTAGTCGGCACTGCGTTGGGCGGAAACACGAATGCTATATTTATTCGATAGTATATATGGGATGGGAAAACAGTGCAAATTTGAAAACTAGATTTGTGCACATATTGCGCGCTAAATATAAAATTTATAGAAGATTGAATTTTAAAAACACAAAGCAAAATGCTCGTCTCCTCTTTTTGTATGGTGAGGTATTGCCTTACCTGCCTTCCTTGACGAGCCGCCACTGATGGCAATGAGTTGAATTTTTTATTGCAGTTACGTATAAATATGTAATTATACCCCTGATCACACAACTTATATGATTGGGGATTATTACATTACATTCCCGTTTAAAATGACCAATTTCCATCTCTGGTAGATACAATTTGCTTTTTGCAACTTTGAGTTATGAATAGTCAGATGTTAAGAACTATGTAAATATTTTATAAAATATTGTGAAACTCGAAAAGTAAATTACAGAAAAAAAAGAACCATAAAAATTAATTAATTTTTTGTGTTCTGGTCATGGTATTCTTAACAGTATTAGTTTTAACTAAATTTTATATTTTTATGTTATTTTAATTAATACTTATTTGTCTTTTATTATCATATATAGCTTGTATATTTACACTTCCTATAATACCGTAAATATTTTTTTAATTGCCACTTATTTTGAAATTATTGATAAGTGTTTACAGGTTCTATTTGTGTAAAGATCCTATTGGGACCGATTTAAAATTACGACGCTCTGTTTATTGAAAGTTTGTAGTAGCGAATAATAGTCTCATCACTTTCCACACCTAAGTTTCCGCAGTTATGCTGGCTTCCTACTTATAGTTTAGTCTGAGTTTCGTCCGTATAGTTGAACGTTCGTAGCAAGTACTTTGTTTGGAAGATATTGGTATTGGAATTTGAACAAGATCTTACACATAAACTTACAAGGAAGAAATTGTTTACATTAGACCACAGTTATTGACGAGTTCCAACATTGAATAGGAGGTACATACATACATATATCTTAATTAATGCATCTAGTTACAATTACCCATACGTAGAATAATTATTTAATTTAAAAATAAAAACCAGTTATCATGAACCTATTTAATTTAATGGGAAATTTATTATAATAAATTATATTTCCTTTTTAACATTACAGAATAATTTATATTATGTATACGGGTGTATTAGTGTTACAAGTACAATATTATTAATGAAATACGTTTTTATAATTAGTATTATAAAATAAAAGTATTAAATATAAATGGAACCATTAACTTTACTATTATTACTTCGTACTACGCATCTTGAAAACAGAATATTGTCACGATCTTAAAAAATTTGACAGATGTGCCAATGAATATTCTCAAAAATACATTTAATATCTCAAATAGAACACTATCAAAGTAAATGTTAGTATAGGAATAATGAGAGAATAATAAATACGTTTGCCTTGTTGCCAGAAAAATTTAAGTATAGTTCTTCATTTTAATATTTATAAACTTTTTATTATTAGTAATATATTAGGGGGTGCCACGGTACAAAATATTATAGACAATTAGATAATAAGTTGAAAGTAACTCTATTAGTTGCATTTTTATTTTAGAAGGAATAGTTTTATTTTATTAATTTTATATTAATCCTCAAATTTATTACATATTTTTATTAAACTAGCAGCACAAATTCTATAGCATTATTAAATACAAATTCAAATTTTGTTACTGCAATTTCCAATGAATTTTAGAGTTATTTTTTTTTATTACCTAAATAACTATTGATTGCAAATTCGGCTTATGCCATTATGTATGTTAAATGTCTTTTATTTTGTAGATAATGTTTTCTACCGGTTAGTAATTTGTAGATAATGTTTTCTACCGGTTAGCAACCTCTTCTAAAATCAATTCATGCCCAGTTGAACCAACAAGGCTAAGTTTTAAACAACACTAAAACAAAAAGATGCTAATCGAAATTTTGACAGCAATGTTGAATAGTTCATTTAACATTTTATTTCAATGTGATATTGTCCATTTAAGAGAAACTTAAAATTTAAGTAATATTGGTGCAACCGGCCATAAGTAATATATTCCAGAAATGTATGTCAAAATAAAAACGAACCACATTTGAAAGGCGACTGCGCAGTTTCTTGCTATTAGTTAGAAAAATGCATTAAGAGTGAAGAATTTCCGTTGGAGGTATTTCTGTCAGTCCGTTGTTTCACTGATACAATCTCCCCAGCGCGAGAGTTTTTCTGTCTGTCCCGTTTAATAAGTTTCATTCCATTTATCCTTCATTGTCCACCTTCAGCTGCAGGCTGTCAAATAAAGCGCATCTATCTTCCGTTGCTGTGCAGAGGTGTCGGATATTGATTCATCCGTTGTCGAACATTGATCGCGTATGCAAGCACACTTAATCTCCTTATTGGCGGGATGTTATTTTCTAATCTTTCCGGCAAAGCCAACTATGGATGGCTCTTCACTTAAATAAGTGTTATGGAACAATTCACCTCGAGAGGGTAATGCGACGGGGTGATTAGTTACTGAATTTCTGCACGGCGTTATGGATTCATATTTTATATGTTATAGGAAGGTGTTCCATTAGCTAGAGAGGTTACCGGTAATAGCTAATTGCAAATAGATTAATTGAAGATGCAATTTTGGTTTTAGCCGGAGTAGATTTATAGGTTAGTACTTAAAATTAATACTATTATTATTTGTTTAATTATCTACACAATCTATGTAACTGTACGACGATTCAATATTTATTAATGAATTAAGTTTTTGAAAAATTTATGGACGTCACTGAGATTTGAATCCATCAGGGCATTCTTATTATTAGTAGGATGCTCTTCTAATAATTAGTTAGGTGACGTATACAATTCAATTCATAATTTGTTTTAGTGAAATGTGAGATTTTAATTTTTGAAATTATCAAATATTAATCTGCGATTACAATTAGATTCTTGTTATCTTAAAACAAGAGATATGGTGTTATAATTTTTCTAGGCTGGATCGAAACTATTTCGCTTACCTTCGGTTATCTTTTGTCATTCTGCCTGACCTTGGTAACTTCTCTGCTATTTCTTAAAGACATTTCAACTTGCTTTACATTATTGAATCATAATTATTTAAAAAAATCATTTTATTCTGGTTAATGTTAAGTGTTAAAAAAGGGGTTACAAATTAAAATTCTAAAAATTTATTTAAATTTTCGGAAGCAAACAGAAGATAGGTGGTTTTATTATTTAAGATTTACCTTTTTAAATAATCAATATTGCACAATATATCATTTTCATAACATTCAAAGCAACTGGTACTAAACTTTTGCTCTTTAAGTAGGAAAATTACTCTTCATTTTATGAATTTAAAAGAAAACATATGCAAATTCAGGACGTAAAAATATAAATATTCGTTTAAAATTTATGGTCCTTTTTAACATCTTGTATTATTTTAAATCAAAACAAATTATTTTCTCACAATTTTTGTATTTTTGAATTAAACATCAAATGTTATATTTTTATTGAATAATTGTTAAATTACTTTCGTATGCAATTAAGTTTTATGGTCCTCTTTTATAACATCTGTAAATATATTTTTTAGGATTTGACTCTAAGTTGAAGTTCGTTATATTTTCTCCAGTGTGATGCCTTCTCTGGGAAAAACATCGATGCGCTGTGATCTGGGCTTGGTTTTTCCGACAAGGATTTAGCAGATGATTCTGTGCAGGAAATTCCATCACCTGATCCTTCACATCCTTTCACGACATTCAGCTGCAGGAAAGCTAACGCCATGTGTCGGAAGCTTTAATTAATCATTTGGAAGATCAAAAATAGCAATAAAGAAGTCACTCTCAAAATAAGAACTTCTAGCGTTCTTCTACAGTTGAAGGATTTATTGAACATTATATTCCCAAGCACAAAACTCCCGGAACTAAAATTCGTTTAAAAATTTCCGTTGAGACGTCGCTAATTTATACTCGAGGTGAAATCCAACACTTCACTTCTTACTCGAAATCGATCCTAGTGGAAAGCCACACTGTAATTTATACCACTTCCAAATTTATTTTCGGTGGTACATATCATCTATCAAAATTTAAGCTGCTCGGGTAATGTTATAGCGTTTCCAATTCTTCCAATACTTCAATAAAATGATAATCTACGTACGAGTATTTAATTCAAATTCATAGAATATTGATAAAAAATAGAAAATACAAAAAAAGACGAAGGAAATAGATTAGGTCAAATAAAAAACATTTTTCATAAAATGGTAGCCTAGAAACCCAACGCAGAGGTCAATAATAAATTATTATTGACCTAGCTCAATAATGCGAATTGTCAGTTTATAAAGAAACTCAAGCTTCGAAATTTAAATATTATTGGAGTAAGTCAATTCAATAAAAACAAATCAAGAAAAGAATCCAAATTGAGGTTAACAAACTAAAACGTTAGATATAAAAATAAATGCAGCCTTGTTTTTTTTTGGGAATATTAGGAAACAAGAAAATAATCATGTCAAAATGTTTGTTTATTATTAAGGGTGATATAATAAGTGGTGAACTTATTGTCAATAATTTATTGCAAAGATTGGGATTACCATAAATGGTACTTTCTAAATATTATCGATTTTTAAGCGAACCACAAGTTATAATTAGGAAGGGGAATACAATGATTACTGAAAAATTCACTAAATTGTCTCTATATACTTTCTTTCAGTGTTTGTGTTGGGTATTACGCGTAACCCACGTTAAGTTTCATCTGAGCAATTTTACCAGAATTTAGAACATTTTTCATTAATCGGTGCTACAGTTTTTGCTCAACTGTCAAATAATATTTACATTGTTATTGGAAATAACATATTATTATAGCGGCAATAAATTATTTCCATTTACTGGTACAACATTCTCAAGCGTTGTATGATTACGATTTAAGTACTACTAGTGAAAAAATAATATGTATTCCATGGTTAAAAAGACCATTATTAACCAGCGCCTTGAATCCCTCAGTTTCTTCGCACCACGGGACACAATTTACATCAATAATGTTAGTCTTTGATGTATATTATATTATTTTTTTTCTATTTTATATTATCCTATTGCTACTTAAGAGACTTAAAGCTAACGTCAAAATGTCAATTTTCAATGGTCAAGGTAGGTTGAAGCTTTAATTTGAGTCCGAGCAATTTTTCGTACTTAAGGTGGATTCATGCAACATTCATTTTAATTTAATTTAAATTACATTATAATTTTATTTTCAATAAAACCGTAGGGTGTTCATGCAAGTTCACTGAGCAAATGTAAAATGAACGGCGCATGTATTAGGAAAGTATATTCTAAGAAAATTGACAATCACCTTCAATCCATATCAGCCAAAAGGAATCAAGATTTTTTACTTTATACTTACGCGTACATTCTAAAATTGTTATTATACTTGTTCGCGTTTTCTTTGGCTAGTTTGTTTTTATATTTTTTGTGATTTTTGTTATATATAACTTTGTATTGTCGAACAATCTCTATTACGCAGATTTATCAATTTTTAAAGTTTATAGGGTTTACAGTAATAGAGACAAATTATTATTTACATCTAGAGAGGTTATAAACACATTAAATCAACGTGACCATAGATGTCACTTTGTTTTTCACGCACGCGCAGTTGTCTATTTCATTACATTTCTAGTGAAAATGAAATGAAAAGTTAAAAGTTGGTCAACTTTGTAATGTATTAGTGAAATGATAATGTAGTTAAAATGAATAATGAACTTGCTTGAATATGACCAATGATTTACATTATTTTAACTTTTTAGAATTAAAATGTAATGAAAATGAAATTAAAATGAATGTTGCATGAATCCACCTTTATAGCGTACTCAAGTATGAGTCAAAGTGAATTACGGACTATGAAAACAAGCATTAATATATTATTGAAATTGTCGTATATTTCTTTATATTTTGGATAGGATCAAAAATTGAGCACTTTGGACCCAAGTTTTAAAGACTAGTTTTTCGAGAACTGAAAAAGAGATAATTTTATTTGGAAACGACCCATCCAGATCTATATATGTTTTTAATTCAATTTTTGTGGTTTGATGTATTTTTTAGTGTAATACATATTTATTCCAAAATTTAAGTAGTTCGAAAACAAAATCACAAAGTTTTGCCGTTTTAAAATTAAATAGAAAGATTCCATATGATAATAATGTTGTCGATATAATAATTTAGAATATTTATATTGTAACAATTTTTATTTATGATATACATTTTTTATTTTCCAGAATTTTATGATTTAAATATTCAAATGGGGTTTTCCGAGAGACAAATTTTTAAAGAAATTTACATTTAAAATTAATTTAACGGTTAAATAGAGTATAATTATGTAAAATTATTTTAAAATGTTCAATATTTATAATAAAATAATTAAAATTAAAAACAGTGATTGTGTCCCTGTAATTTTGCATCTTCGGATAGAGAGCAGAGATTTGTCATACGCTTGTCTTCAATTAAGGATTCTTAACAAAATATAAATAACATTTTTATTTCAAAATTATTTAAATATAAAAAAGCTTCAACGAAATGGAGAGGTATATTCGGAAACAGATAACAGTTTTGATGATATATTTAATTTGTTTTATTTTAAAGCAATGAATTTCACAACATCAGCAACAATTTGCATGAAAACAATTCAGATTCTATGTTTAGCAAATGGAGTATAATAATAGCGACTATTCCAGCGCAACAGAATTTGCTTGCATTGTCATTTCACATTTCTGTCTCCCGTGTCTATTGCGCAACAAAAAATGCTCCCAAAAATCAAATATCTCATTTGGCTGAAAGCCCTAAAGTAATGAAAACTAATTTTGGCATATGGAAAGTAAAATTATCCATTACGAAATTAGAATTTTAAAATAGTAAATTCTCTGATATTTGATTAGGAATTAAACGTGGAGGATTCTGACGACAAATCGATTCTTGCAATGTTAAATAGCTGCAGGATATCTACGAGTAGCTATCTAGGTAAATTACACCAGAACCGTTGACGTTTATTGGAAACTTAGATGAACTTGATCAGTCTAGTTCTCCACCAAAGAAGTAATGCCTGTGTATAAATCGTCTCTTCTTGTAAACAAAGAGTTAAAACATGAAAAAAAGTGATATATCTTCCTCCTGCGTTTGTTTCGACGACTTGTTGTCGTACTCAGTACTTTTTATTGCTTTATGAATATATTTATAGATATCGATTATACATTACTCTGTAATACCTTTCTGCAAATTCTAAGTAAACATTCTTTGGGGTACAAATACGACAGATATATGGGCAATATCAAAGTTTTAGTTATATAATAAACGTGAACCAATTTATGAAATTATTTAACATTTTTACGAGGAAGCATTTAAGCGGAATAAGAGAGGAATTTATTTCATTTCCGGAAATTGTTTTGAGTTGTTGATGTGAGTTTTATTATTCAGACTTTAACAACGGATTTCAGCGTGGAAATATAATTGAACAAATATTTTCTTTGAAAATACTTATTTTAATTTATTTTTATTTTCCGCTCATAATCGATAAATTAAGATTGCGCTCGTATGTAAAAAATCTCCATACATTTTTATGAAAATAATTATTAAAGCCTGCTTACTTATATAAAAATTAAAAATAATTAAAGTTACATAACATTTGAATACTAATTCCAAAAATTGAAAAGATTTTGTCAAATTTTTGTTATTGTCTGTATTAACTTTACTAAATCGTTTTTATTTATAGACTGCTATTATATTTTTATAATTTCTGGAAATTTTTATACTTTCATATTTATTAAATAAATTTATTGAATATGATAATTTAACGACTGTTAATATTTTTTCTACTTCCGTTTAATAAGTGGCGGATTTAGATGAGGGCTATAGAGGTTATAAGCCCATGGCAGCAAAATCTAGGTGCAGCAGTTTTTTTTTAAATACCATATAGGAACAATTAACAACAATTATCACAAATAATATGTAGACCTGGTTTTTTTTCATTTAAATACACTGTTGCTCAAAATTAGGGTAGTACTAATCATCAAGTTACCGGGAGCCTGCGTTTAATAAAAGATTTTTTTGTTTCCCTAATTTCAGTTAGTTTATTGATTCAATTATTTCACTAGTGAAAAACGAGATCATTTTAGCTACAAAAATAGAATATCTAGTTTTTATTATATTTATATATTTACATATATTAATTATATAGTTATTACATTTATTACATACACAGAGATTCGTATTTTACAATTCAAAAAACTTACATGACAACTTTATTTTATATCGTTTATCTGTTTATAACCAACAATTTTGTTGAATGAAGCACATAAGGAAACTGGATGGTTATTTAACTTCTGCGCTTACAAAACTCGCCTTCGACTTGATTGTAATTTTCGCATGCGTTAAATAATTACTATTGTTTCCTTACTTATTAGATATATGTATATCTATTTTTATACCATTCAAATGTAAATCTTAAAGAACACTCAAATTTACAAATTGCCTAACCAGTTAATTTCTAAATTTCTTGTTTTTTTTAATATGATTTATTAAGAATATAATTTGTAGTAGAAAACAATACAATTATTTCCATTTTGATATTGAAAGAGTAGATTTTAAGAATTTATATAACGTCCTTGTTCTTTTAAACTAGAGTAAGCATTTATTCGAAGAGCTGTATTGACTGAAATGTCAGTAATGAGGTAGTGACGTTGGTGGAGGTGTACGCGAATGGTAATTTGCAGATTTGGAGATAGAATTGGTTTGGATTGAAACGAAGGCATTTGGGGCGTGGGAGGAAATGTTGTCATATGTCGGGGCATAAACAGGGACATGTAAATGTATTTTCACGAGCTGTTGCGGGATATTGCGGTTCTTTGTCTCATGGCGCGGCTTATGGAAATAACACGCTGTTTTTACACGGAGATGTCATTCGAGCTGAAGCCGCTCGGTGTTTTTGCGCGATGGCAGACGACAGCTCCGAGAAGGTCACGGCAGGGGAAACAATTAGGTGGAAGACCGTAATTGAACAAGGTAAAAAATGCGGAAAAACACCCACTCGCTTCGCTTATCGCGTCTTTCTTCACGTTATTAGATTACTTTTCGATGTTACTTGTTGTAACTAATAACAAAAATCTGCTTCGCTCAGTAGGTATTCGGCTGGAACGCATTCAGGGCCGGATTAACCAACAGACAAGTAAGATAAATGTATATGGTCCGTAATACAGAGGTGCCCGGATTCAATCTGAAATTATCTATTAGATATATCAAAATCATGTTATTTTACTAGTTTTGAAATTCACACGCAGTGCCACAGAACAGAACTTAGATGATTGACTTATTAATTTCACATATTCAAAATAAATATAAGAAAATATTGCATCTTTGCAAAATATTCTAAATAAAAAAAAAACAAATCTTTTGATAAAAAGTGTTAAAAAGTATAGAACGTTTTGAAGTACGCTATAAAAATATTAGTAAACGACAATAGTTCAACAAAAGTACAATTATGTGTTATTTTAAATAAGGCGCCAAAACAAAATTGTTGTACCCCGTGTTGCGTTGTTTTTTGTTTATCAGTTTTTATTTCATTTTTATCCATAAAATCATACAAACATCAGAGTAATTGATAACAAACACTCCTGTAGATGATAAGCTAAGTTGTCAAGATTCAAAAAATATTTATAAAAGTAAGGCTCGAAATATATTTTGTCCAGAGCCTGCTGTGGGCTTAATCCGGCTCTGAACGCGCCGATACTTTTTGTGCAGAAGAAATTCGTTCCGAAATCTAATCTTTAACAAATAAATGAGTTCAAATTTTTATATGTGTAGGAATAATGGAAGCGAAAGACTAATGGTCTAAATGCAATTAAAGAAATATATTTTTTGCAAACTATTCTTTCTAAAAAATATATTTCTCGATGTTCAAATTATAATTTACAAAATTACATTTTTCATGTTTAAAAAATACTGGAAATGGGACCGAAGCCGAATAATTCGGTATTCGGCCTATTCGGCCATATTTTCATTATTCGGTATTCGGCCTATTCGGCATATTTTAATACCGAATATTCGGTTATAAAAAATAAGTAAAATACAACGCTGTTTTGTTAAGTTAAAATATACAAATATACAATAATAAATTTTAAATAATAGATATACCTACATGCGTTTAGTTATTATTAATGTATCTACAAAAAAAATAAACAATTTATCTAATTATATTGTTTGGCGGTAAATTCCTTGAAACATTAAATAATTAACTTTAATAATAATCAAACAAGAAATTACATTAACAAAATATTGGGCGAACATTTAAGAATAAATACACCCCTCTTAACAACGAGGTCCAACAATCACGCTTTCAGATTTTACAAAAATATATTACTCGATAATGCCTAATATTCTGTTAAAATTTCACCGAATATTTGTTATTCGGTTATTCGGCTGAACTGCTATTCGTGACATCACTAAAAAATACCCATTTTTAGGCTCTAATCAAAAAATAGCCCGAAACTTACTGGTATCACAGTTCGAACCTCTCAGCAAAACTACATACATGCCTATATATTATATCACGTTTCAAATTTTTCATTTTCTAAAGCAGAATAACTGGAGATGATAAAAAAAATTTGAAGAAAGGTAAATCCCTTACCATTTTCTTCAGATTTTAACACTTTTTTTGATTTGAAATTTGAATTTCCTTTGTAAAATTTTCTCTAGAATCGAATGGTGCAGTATATATGGTATCATAGTATTTTTTTTAGTTAAAATAATAATAAGAAAGAATGCCATATTACCGCGTAGACCAGCGGTTGGCATTTATTATGTATTGAAGTGTCACATTTTATGATTTGTAAGTAAAGTAAAAAAAAAAATAGAACAGGATGACTCTAACCAGGTTACTTGGAGAAGCGTGACTTACTGTAGCAAAATACTATCAAAAATTTTACTCGATAAGAAACAAGGAAAGATTGAGCGTAAATGAAGTAGAGAAGAAGGTTTTTGCAAGAAGGAAGATCTTGCACAGGACACAAACACAATCAGGATATCTATTGGACAAATGATGGAATTCCAAGAAACGCTTTACCTAATATTTATACATAATGTAACCTGTCAGGCCACTTAACTCTAAAATCTGATTTGAGCTAAAATCTTAGCGTGCAATGTCCAAAGTCATCTCACGCGTGCCGTTGGTTGCCGACCGCTAACCCAGGCCAACAAAGCCAAATTTTAGGAGGCGTCAATTTTTTTTATATTTAAAAAATAATTGTGAACTATATTCGCATAATGATTAGTTGTGTGTTTATTTTCTTTTAAAAGAAACTTGAGAACCCCGAATATTAAATGAAAATTTAATATAAGAAAAGAGATAAATATAATAAAATACATAGTCCAGTAAAATTATTAACTGACATTTTATTTTTGTAAATTTGTTAGTTTCTAACAAGCAAATAAAAAACTGTTTCAAACAATATAAATTTCTGAGTAATTGGATTGTAAATTACATTCCTCCTTGCATAATGTAGACGTTTTGAGGTTTTTCAATACAACAAAAATAACAGACCAATTTTGATTATTCAAACCGATGCTATAACTTTTCTATTAGGCGAAATTATGGTACTGCTCATCACAAAAACCATACAAATTTCTCAAAATCAATCAAGGTAAAATAATAATATTTATCTATACAATGTGTTTTTCTTTCTTTTACAAACGTCGGGTGTCTTTCCCATTAATGAATTTAGTTGTTGTTTGTTTCTAAGGCTTCATTTTCTACCGGTATTATTATTTAAATTTTATTTTAGTGTTTTAATTTTCAAATAAAACGACTGGCGATGCTTTCGTTGCTCGGCGAGCGTCCTGGTACTTTTTTTTTACAATATTGGCTTCACTCCTTATCAATGTAACTGCACGCCGTTGCCGGCAAATTGAATTATTTTATTACATTTAGTTCATTAGAAAATGTGCGTGATACTGCGCTTTCAGGCTCGACTCCTAAGCAAATTCTGAAGTGCATGCTAATATAACTACTTCTAAAGATGCAGATTCGTTTCATTAAGCTTCACTCGACTGGCGAATGCCTTTACGATACTATCCGACAATACACTTCTTCAACTACGGAGCGCTTTCACTATATTACTCATTCAAACTTATTACAAACAAAAATAGAATTTTTCGTTTTACTTTCATTTAATTTCCAGTATTGCATGCGTCAAATGAAAAGAGCTAATTTTTTTTATTTACAATCTATTCACTAGAATTATAACATTATTATTCGCGAAGATGAAGTTTACAAATCTTCTCAGTAAATAATAACTCTAATCCCGAATATAATGCTACACTTTTTTCTGAAATAAAGCTACCATAATTAATAGAAAAAATATATATATTTATAGAAATTAAAATTAAAGTCTATTAAATTAAATCGTAAAGTACATTTTTATTATTTTTATATGGTTATTTAAATGAAATAAAATCATTTTAATATATTTTCCACTTTTAGACAATATACTACTATATAGTACTAATATATATGTTCGTGTTCACTACACAACATTTTGGTTCATTTGTTCATATGGGGAGAAGGAAATAAGTGTTCGTTCGATCTGAGTGTTTTGCCACCTCGTTCAACTGATTGTAAAGTCAAAAAGTAAAGTCTTTAATTCTTAGAAATCCTTTAAGTTCTCAAAATTAATATAATTTCAATAACTTCTTTATTATTTGTAATGGTCGGTAACTAACCAACAATAGACACAGACAGACCAACTCTAGGAATTTTTTTGATGTTTTGTTTATAAGTTAAATTATTTATTTTTCAAAATATTACAATTTTAGCTTGTGTCCAACGAAATATAGGCCGACATTTCCCTATGTATTACGTTCAATGAGAATGAATTTTATTTCCTTTAGATATTCATGTGGTACGTGACTCCGAATAGCAACTAACCTCATTTCCAAATCCTTTTCTCTTCTTTCTAAACAATCCATTATTCTCCGGCGCAAATATTAGGACACTTTGCTGTATTAAAAATGTCTACGCGTTCACTACACCACATTACTGTACGGCTGGTAAATGTGTTTCATTATTTAAGTTGTCGAGGGAATGGAAAAGCATGTAAAGGGAATATTTACGGACAATTAAGTCAATCAATTCCTTTCACCACACATTTCCCTTACAACATTTTAATAAACCAATATTTCTGATAAAATCAAGGCGTCAGTACGAAAAAAAAAATATCGCTTCAATTCTGCCATATATGTACAATTTTAGTCAATGCAGTAATTAAATAATACACGATTTTATTTTATTCATATTTTCAATAAATATGCTTTAAAAATGATAATTCGAAAACAGAATTTTGAATTCAGTCGTAATTTTTGAGCCTTCATTCTGTTATTTCTGATTTTAAAAACATTAATGTAACTTTTTGTTTTCATTATTTATAAATATAGTAACAATTGCAACACTATAATAGTATTTTGTACAACAAAAGTGGATATGATGCTCATATTCCTTGAGGATAAAATTTGGAATACGTCGCTTCAGACGGGGTGCCTGAATCATTCGAATGGGGTATGAGCATTACACTTGAGTTGTAGGTACAGTGTACTTTTTCTACGACCAACATAAAGATAAAACAATAACGGAAGGAATATTCGACTGTAGAGAATGATGAGGATTGTAATATTCGGGTATTCAGTCAAAAAAGTCTTTATTTTCTATAAAGCCAACGTTTCGACACCACTTGTGTCTTCTTCAGGGCTAATAGATGTTATTTTAATTGTTAATGTTGATATATAATGTATGTAAATGTAAAATAAATTCTGTATTTACATTATTTTTGACGACTTTTCTGTAATAACAGAATTTATTTTACATTTACATACATTATATATCAACATTAACAATTAAAATAACATCTATTAGCCCTGAAGAAGACACAAGTGGTGTCGAAACGTTGGCTTTATAGAAAATAAAGACTTTTTTGACTGAATACCCGAATATTACAATCCTCATAAAACAATAACATTTAGATATTTATTTATTATAATTATTATAATCACGTAAACGAACATGTCAAATATTTTATGACATATTTACTTAAAGGTAGTTAACCAAAAAATATAATTAACCAGAGATATTTGCGAAACTGAAACGAGACAATTAGTAAAAATAAAATATGTATTCTTACGAGAAAAATGCGCAGAATATATACGACTACGTAAGTCAAACGAAAGTCGAATTATAAATGTTTTGACTAATATAGTAGGGTAGTAAACGTATACTGTTCAACTAGAGTGGAATGCTCGGATCCTCTCGTGTTGTAGAATATGCTATACTGTAATAAAAAAAATCTATAAGTAGTTTATTTTCTAACTATTTTTGGTACCTTGTTCCTACGGATACTTATTAGGTACATGTATTTAAGGTACCTGTTTACAACAATTTATACTCTTATATTGAAATTGTTATAACATAAAGATTGTGTTCATGATTTTACAAATCGACAAAAGATAATTTTATTTGTCAATTTATATTTATTTATCTATATTTTAATATCACAATAATAATTCTAACAGTTTATTGGATTTAACAATATATGAAGTCTTTTGAATAGAAGACAGTTATTTTGTGTAGAATATAATAAACCAATATAGCTGATAAAATCAAAGCGTCAGTACGGAAACATTTTTATCGGTGTTGTTGCCAGGCTAAACATTACCTCCGGCAGCTTAAATTAAAGTGCATACATTAAACCGATTAACGGGAAATTCTGTTTACCAAACTTCTGCAGTGTCTACTTATCTTCGATCTTTTAATCAAATTGCTTAAATAAATAATATAGTTCTGGCAATTCACTTAGCCTGGTAAATAAACAGGGCTGTTGACTCGAGTAATTCGGCAGTAACTACGTGTACCAACAACTTAATATGCACATAACATAAATAAACAAGTCGCAAACCAAAGGACGACTAATCCCACACTTTTCTTCGTAAATTCAATTTCCTGCAAATTATTGCCGCGTTTAGTTTCCACAACCTCCATCAATTATTCACCCGATAGATTTTATTGATTTCTAATTCATTTGTTAATGTGTTGGGATCTTCCATAAATATTACTATTGATCCACATCTATTCCCATTACATTTTATATTTGCCACAAATTTTTGAAGAGCTTACTTTCGAAATATTTTTTTCCTAACATCGACCGAATTATTTACTAGTGGGAAAATTTATTTTGTAACTAGTTAGGCCGTTTGGAATTTAATTATTTGGGTTCGCAACCGAAAAATTAGATAGGTGAGAATTCTGATTCAAATCTAATAAGACACAACCAGGTAAATATATATTTAATTATATATGAACAAATTTACAAAGCACTAATAAAATAGTAAAACAATTAAACAAACGAATAATGAAAATATAATAAATGCTAGATGCGAGATGCAAACTGCTTGATGACATTGTGGGGCAACTAAGTGATGCTTAGTCACAGAATAGTAACATACAGAAGCGACACTCCGTGTCGGTACCTTGCATGTTACTCTATTCAGTTCTTTGACCTTGCAGCATTGTGAACACATTTAAATTTGTTGCCTTCCCCTATCTATCCCTAAGGTGTGACGAAACTTTTCGATTTTAAACAATAAGCCTTTTAAATTTGTTGCCTTTTCCCATCTCTCTCTAATTTTCGTTTCTCTGTCTTACTGTCGCTTCTGTATAAACCTATTCTGTGGCTTGCATCTTGGTCGCATTCTCGTCTTACTCCTCGCCCAACTTCTTGCGCAACATCTGCAAGCACTTTTCGACGAAAAATATCATATTAAGGGGATCGAGAGTGCGACCTCATCCAGATTCCTCAAGGGTGTGCACCTCTTACAAACATATGAGGGGTCTGAGATTACAAACAGTACTGGACTTTTTAAGAGGACCGTTACAATTTTTTTATTTTGTATTCATAAACTTGTTTATGCGCCCTCAAATGCGGGCGAAATTTAGCAATAGCTATTCGAACAAATTAAAATTGTTGTTGATGAATAAATGTCAAACAACACAATAAATGTTAATTTTGATTTAGCATTCACATCATTTTCAAATTATTTTTCATATAAATCTTCTACTTATTAAAAACCAACTTGGCCTTTGCAACTTCAAATTCCATTAATATTTTATCAGAATAATCAGTATGTAACATTCCACATATAGATATTTGACAGTGACACTTTGATTATATTACATTTGTTTAAGAACTAACTAAAAATCTAACAATACCAAATATATAAAGAAACCACATCATGCAATATATACGTACTGATTTTTTTAATTAATTAATTTAATCAAGTGCCAAAATAATATTGTTGTATATATGTTTATGTACCACGGGTACAACCAAGATTTTAGATCTTAGGAAAAAAATATTCCACATGCTATTATCTTTTGATTATGCCCGTAATACGTAAAACACTATTATGATTTACAAATATTAATATTAAAAAGTTTTATATTTGATTTATGTCCAAAAAAACACAATGGAAATTTGTGACAAGTCTCCGCATTTGCGTTTTATGTGATTAAAGCAAATATTACACTAAATTTCTAATTAAAAGTTTGTACCTGAAACGTAATAACCTTACTAAATTCCACCAGAGACAATATTTTTAAATCAATTCATACAATTTTTTCAGTAATATTTATAATGATATTATTTTAAATCAGATCAGACTGGTACAATTCGGGATTGTTTCTTCGGGACACCGAAACAAACGAGGACGACCCGAAACCGAAACATATCACGAGCATCTAGGTCGTTCGGTCTCTTTAGTTCTGACATTACAGAACTGACACTATCGGCACAAAATATTACAAAATAAAAATATACAGTTAAATCAAACAATTTTTAAATAAATATTGTTATTTGTTCGGAAATTTTTAAAGAAATAAAGCTTAAATTCGTAAAATTATCTTCGGTAAACCAAAATTAAATCTTTGCGCACATATAAAATAAATGGGAATATAAATAAACGATAAAACTGTCTCACAGTCCCATAAAACTTGAGTAAAACGTAGCCCGAAACTGGTTTTAAAAGGACAGTATGATTGGAATTAATGCATTAAAAGGTTCTCTATTAAAAAATATTCGCTAAAAACTTTTTAACAAATGGTAATCAAATTTCCCTATTCAAATCAGAAGTTTAATCATGTATAGACTGAAAATCCATGAAAATTTTATTTGTGGTCAACAGTCAAAATCTCGAAATGTAATTAATATTAATAGATTAACACGGCGCAATTATTCTACTCATAATATAACGCAGTATTTTTTTATCGTTATCATATTAATTACACTATTTTTCTCACTTTAGAATGCATTCATCATAATGCCGACATGTGAGGGATTAATATGAATTATAATTAAAATACGACTACTGAAAACATGCAACATTAAAAGTATCTAATTTACATTTAATTCTCAAAACAATTATTTCCGAAAAATGTCGTTATTAATAAACAATGAGACACGGAAATATTTCAGAATTAATTTACAATTCAGAAATTAATGTAGGCTAACAATTAGAGCAATTACTTTATTTACATATCTTTTCTTAAATTACATGTTGCTTATAAATTTGTAACACGGCCAGGATCTTTAGATTCATAGATACTGGGATGGATCTTAAGGGGTTCGGTCGAATTTTAACTGAGCCGCCCCCTTAAATGGTTCCAAATAAATAAAATAAAATTTTGCTGGACTTTATACCGCTTAATATTAATATTTAACTGCCCCTAAAGGTACTTGATTTTTTCCATTTAAATAACATTGAGTTTTGGCACATTTTGAGACATTATTTTTTTCCGAGGCAATGGTAATTATAATAGAAAATCCAGTCAACTGCAGAAAATGACCTATTATGACTCGAGAATATGGGGGAAAATTAAAAGTCACATTTAAATTTGAGAACATTTGTAATATTACATTTGGGGAATCTTTTAAATTCCAAAAATTAAAAATCTGTCTAATTCGAATCTGGAATGACATTTGGCGATAAATTTTAATCTTTATTACCAAAAACTAACACTTGTTGATTCTGGATGCAAAATCAAGTGTTAATACGCTCAGGTCTCCAGGAACATATGGAAAACATTCCATTTTGTTACATAATTGCTATGTTCCCATAAAGGATTCAAAACTAATTTGAAACCTGTTTTCGGTTTGAAAACAGTCATGGGAACGCATTAGATTTCAGTCCAAAGTCGATACCATATCGATACGGCAAAATCTGGGATCGTCTCTGTCAGAGTTGCATGGCAACGCATGTAATTCAAAACTGACATGCACAGTGTAAAATGAGTAATGAAATACAGATTAGGTTTATGTATGTGTGTGGCAGAATCTGTGCCTTATTTCTATTAATTCATTTTCCTTTACAAAATAAACTCAAGGTAACCATAATGAATAACATAAAAGTTGAAGCAGATTATTTGGCAGATAGTGTGAACCCGTTTTCAGATAGTTTTCAATAAGTGCCTTGCTGCCTTAGGAACACTTACAATTTAGGTCCTAAAATAGTTTTCAATTCATTTTGAATCCGTAATGGAAACATAGAAATGTATGTGGCGTTAGCAAAAAACAATATTTATTAATAGATAGTCGTCCACTAGGCCGCGCCACGCCGATCTAGAAAAATTCCGCTTGTGCGTTTCTAAATGTAATAAAATGGATCTCCGGCCATTGTACCGAACCGCGCCGCGCCGCGCTAAAAATTTCCGCTGCAAAACTCTGTTTTTTCTAGTGCGGAATTTTTCCATTCGGGCGCGTCTATATGCGCTAGAGTACACGGAAGGAATCACAGAAAATATGCGCTATAGTGACATTTTGGATTCTCTTGTACGTGTCATTGAGCATGTGCTGGTTTGTGTTTTTGTATTTTGCAAGTGCCTAAGTTCCAGCAACATGTACTAATTATTTAAAAATCAGTGAAAATGAATACATTGATTCCATTTTTAATTTTGTCTGTATTTATATCAAATATTATGGAATAGGACCTCTGTTAATTGAAATATTGGATAAAATAAATTGAATTTTGACATTTGTGCTTTATATTTATACAATAAGATTTTTTTTTAACAAAATGTTTCATCACCGAACGGATAAGGCTGTGGCTTCATAAGTAGAACATTGCATAATGTTCAAGACCGCATTATTAAACCCATTTTGATACAAAATCTATTAAGCTGTTTCTTTTTAAAAAAATAGGACGATTACACATAAGTAATTTTATGAAGCCGTAGTCTTATTCACTCCGCTATGGATCATTTTGATGAAAAATTCTTATTACATAAATGTGAAGGATAACTGTAAAAATTTAATTTTATTTGTTATATATTTCAATAAGAAAACCTCATGTTACATAAAAGCTGATATTAGTAGACGCAAAATTAAATAATCTAACCAGCGGAATCACATACGCCCTATTACATTTAGCGGGACAGATGGAAACTGCAAAAATCTGTTTTTTCATGTTAATTCCCTAGTTTTCTAGATGGATAAGTATATAATTGCAATTTTATACCGCAATAATTGCAGTTTATTATAACAAAGTTGACAATATTTTAATTTATTATTACTCTGAAAAAAAAACTGCTAAAAGTAATCAAATTATTTCTTTGATTACAACAAATTTAGTTATATTTTTCGTTGATTATCCCAACTATTTTGATGACATTATGAAAGGATAAATTTAATGTTTTCCGTATGAAATTCTGTATATTATGTTCGACAGTCTACCGGAAAAACTTATAGCGCATGACGCCAGATGGCACTGTGTTCGCAAGACACAAATACTTACTATTTTAATGAGACTGGAAATATTGGAGAATTAATTGTTATCACTACTAAAGCAATTACAATATTTACATATCCTGTTTTAAATCTCACATGACTTCTGAAACCTAACCTCTTTATTAGGGCGTGATTACGCCTCTGGCTGAGAAACAAGGCACAGCAGTGGAATGAATGTGATACGTTTCTGCGACAATCGCGACGCGACAAGTAGGCGACGGAAGCACTAGCTTGCAATACTGTAGTACTTGTTGCATAATGACGGAGAGACTGCTGTTGACAAGCCGTGATGCTATCGCGCACACCTACAGATAGGGGAGTTGGAGCAGCACTAGGGAATACGAGGTGTAATTGAAATGATGCACTTTATCTTTATGGAGTAATAGTGATAAATAGGACGCAAACTAAAACGGATCATGTACTATAAAACGATTTTATAGCTGTGATTATTGTACTTTTAAATTCTTTACTAGCAGTAGATAAGACGTATAAGAAGATACTAAAATTTCATTTTTACTTATTCGATTTTGTACTTAAATAAGTAAATTGAAGAAAGCTTCCGACTAGTGTTTCCCAAATTTTCGACCTATGCGTACCCCAATCAAATATTTTTTAACACTTCGCACCTCCCGAGTAGAAAATTTCTGAGATGTACTATTAAAAACAAAACCTATACTTTTTTTAATAAAATGTTGTGTGACTGTTTGTCTTTAAACGACTGAAAATCTTCAAATCGTTTTATAATCACAGATCAAACTAAAATATTGGTACTTTTAAAAATTATGAAAGAAAAGATTACAAAGTTGCTTAAAAATAGACTAGATCATGTTAGTTTTGATTTGTATTGCATTAATTAGCTGTGAAAGATTACGGAAGTGTCAATTTATGTACAAGTATTTTCAGATCTCTATGAATACAATTATCTGTCAAATCAAAACTTTTTAGCACACACAAAAACGGAACTTTTTATCTACCTCCAGAAAACCTTTCACTTACACCTAGGAGTACGGAATACGTTTACCTCACTTTGGGAGATACTGGTTTAGATTATAGAACACAGAAAGCTATAAGTTATTAATATAACATTTTATTTTGTAAGGTTCTTTTTAATAGTATATTGTGTATCAAGTGAAGTGCAGAAAAGCAATCATATCCATGCATGTATAATTTTCGCGGCACGAGATATAATCGAGGGTTGCAATATTATATGAGCATGAATGTGAACTTTTTTGACGAGTTGTAAATTATATTTTTTAGGCGACCAGATAAAGAATAAATTTTAAGAGAGTTTATAAAAATATAATTTTATATCAAGTTCATTTTTTGTGATTTTTGTTACGTTATTCAGTTATCAGTTCAAAATTTAATTTAAAATTATATCCTATAAATGTGTAATATTATAATTATTTGTAAGAAAACTTGTAATTAACTATTTATTTTTGTTTCAGGTAAGAGAATTTTCTACATCTATTTATTGTGGTAAGACCGTTTCAAATTTTGTATTTTTGTCTTTACTATTTTAAAAAAATGTTTGTATTACAATTTTAACATTTCATACTGAAGATAAACGAAAATAATAATAATAATTTGTAAATTTATACTGAATTAAAAATGTTTTCAAATAAAAGTCGTTATTTGAATATTGACTACATTGACGTTTAAAATACGGATGATTAATTTTAAAAAGTTTCTTTCTATATTTGTTTTTTTTGTGGGTGTAAAGCAATCATTTGACGTAAATTAAATCTTCTAAATGAAATAACAAACTAAATAGATAATCAAAATGAAATTAAACCTTTTTTGCCAAATGTATATCAAAAGATTTTAAAAATAATCACACCCCACCTAATGTAGGTATTTCATGTTGTTCGCTGTGTGGAAAGAGCAATCACCAGGTGTAAATCGAACTTCAGGTTGACGAAACAAACAGAATTGATAAAATGCGATTTGTGGCAATGAATGTCCATTAAATTCCAGTTGAATTATCACATAAAGCTCAACTTAAAGTTCAACAGGGCTCGTTAACTTCTCAAAGAGTTAGTAAGTATTTAAGGGATATCGCTCAAGCCCGACCGTCATATAACCTTAATTTATTACAGCCGTCCATAATTCTATTTACGTTATGTTTAAGTTCACGTGTTCAGCACAAACTCCTGCGTACGCACGTTCCAAACTTCCGAGCTTCGCTGATACGTCTTATCAGATGCTCCCCTTACCTCTTGCCCCGTCCCAGTCGTGTCTTTTGTGTGACTTCACCAACTTCAATCATTTATTTATCGTGTCAGGGACAAGGACTAAAAATATTGTTGTAAATATGCTAACTTATCAACTTCAAATCGGGGCATATCATAAAAATACATTTCAATTTATAATATATTTATAAAAACAACTTAACCCGGTATAAAATAGAAGAGGTTGAAGCAGCTTTCTAGATGTATCCTTAACAAAGACAATAAAGATTATATTAGATAAAAAACATAAATACATAGATCTCACTAAATATAGCACCAATCAACAAATTAAATTTAAAAATCTATTATCTTCGGTATTATTAATTAACAAGAAAAACAAAATTTAAAATACCGGTCACATATTCTCCCGCTTTTAGGCGTGTAATCAACTGTTTTTTATATATTTCTTTGAATGGGGTATGAGATCTGGGCATCTGGGGTCCAAATCCCAGATTTGTCAATCTTTATCCAAATATAATATACCGCTACGTCTGAGTGGTTCAAAACCTACTATAAGCTGTAGGTTACAGCGCTGTAGGTATCACGAAACAAGTACACGAGGTATTTAAAACTTTATTCTTCATTAGAAATTATGATGATGATATTCTTATTTATTGTTTTTTATGATAAAAACACTGTATATATCCATGTTTGAATATCTATATGAAATAACTCATCTGTTTTATTGAAATTACATATAGTATAAAAAGTAAAAATATCATCAAGAAAAAATAACACTTCATATTATATGAGACAAAATCATTTTTATACTTAGCGCAACGTTATATTTAAGACAAATGGTCTAACATTTGTTTCGACATTCCTGATATTCTTTTTTTCTCTTTTTGCGAGTACCTACCGACCTATCCAAAAGTGTGTACAGTTATAAAGTTGGAAGCAGTGTCTACAATACTATTGTAGTGCCGTTTACAAATAACAATCTTCTTTTCTGTGTTTGTGTTTTTTTTTTCTTTTAAAACGACGGTAGGTATATCTGGGTGCTTTGAATCGCTTGTGTCCATGCGACCAATTATAAGACTTTTGTAACATGGCCCTTTTTCTCGAAGCAGTTCCAGAACGTTTCCTTCTTCTTTATTTGCATCCTTCAATATTTTATCTTTTAACTAACTTAATTCTTTTGACGTGTCGTAAACAAATAAATTATCTGGTTTTTGTTTCCGTCGATATTGGTTTTAGTTTTATCATTTCTCTTATTTTACCACTTTTCATTCTATTTAGTTGAACCCTCCTTGTTATTTTTCTGACAAATAGTATTCATAATATAAAACGAACACAAAATAATAAACGAATAAAAATAATATTAAATTTATGAAGTTTTTTTTTTTTTGTAAGACGCAGAACAGAATCGTTTTATAATTTTATAACATTTAGGAATTAATTATAATCGAATTTTTTTTATTAAAACAATACTTTATTCTTAGTTTTTTATAAAAATTTGTTGTGATTTCATTTCAAAGCCAGACCTGTTTATTTTCATTTTCATTTTTATGCCGCTAACGACTCCAATAATAAATACCGTTAATTCATTTTTAAAAGCTTTATGTAATTGGAATATTTTTAGTTCTGGTTATTTATAGTACACAAACCTCATTATAGTGAAATATTGACTCACATAAATAAAATCAGGATTATGAATGGAATTCAATTTTGGCTAAAAGCTATACTGAGTTTTTTCATTACTTATCTAAAATTATTACGTCGTTATCACTCTATTTTCACATTTGTAAAGAAATTCAATTTTAGCATTTCTATTTATTGTTATATTTACTGCAACATATTAGTTACGATAATGATGTTGCTGATATTCACATTTTAATAGAGAAATTATATTCGGAAAAGATAAGATGTAAGATAAATGACTACTTAGTAATATTTTTTATAATTTGTAGCTCATTTTTTAATAACTGCTATAAAAATGTATAACACCTATAAATGCATATATCAAATTTTTACCTAATAATTTCGAAACTTATTAATACGCAATATATTGGAATATAACTGCAATTTAGAATGGAGAAACTAAAAATGGAACCTTACCACATGCCAAATCAATACTAACCTGGAAAAACTTTTGTTTTGGTATCAAATAAAAGCCACAAAGCCAAAAACCGCTGATCTTTTTTTCTTAAGATTTTAAAATTTAACATTTTTTTATTTGCTTGTTTCAACCTTTGAGCGACGCATTTTAATAGCTTGGACGAATTATCTGAAAGTAGGTTCTTTCATGTTTATTTTGATTTCAAATTATAAAATATAAAAACACCAATTATTTCAAAACGCTTTAATTTTTCTAAAAAATTTAATGTTTCAAAATCACATCTTAATAAAAAGGGTTTGGTTCCAAAATAAGTCGCAAAAATCTATTTCAATTTAATAACGATTTGGCGTATAGTGAGGTTCCATTTTAAACAAACCAGACATTAATAATTATTAAAGTACAGTCTGGGCTCTGGGATGTATTAAAAGATTTGAAAAATTAATCTCAAAGAGTAGGAATTAATATTAACCAAATGAAAGCAAAGTATGAGGATATTCAGTTATTTATTTGTCAGGAAGTTGTCCAAGTCTGTGTTTATGATGTGTTAAGTAAGCTAAAGCTAGAATATGCTGAGAGTGATGGTTTGTCCTTTGTTGAAACTCACAACTACAAAGGTTGGAAACTTATGCAGAGCCGCGATGTCCTGAGGCGAGTTGCAAATGAAGTAAATAATTAACTCTTCCCCATTTGTTGTCGGGATCCAACTCTTCCAACTAGTTTGTTTTGTAATGATTCGCGTTGGGGAAACTGAAAACGATTCCATTTCAGCTAGCAATTGACCCGCTGCTGTCAGAGAGCGGACACAAGTGTATTAACTAGTATAAGTGGGGTTCCGAACTATGTTATTGAGTTATTCTAATCGAAATGTGGACTAAGCCAGTGGAATTGAGTTAGAGCGGAGTAACAGTTAGTGTTATTCTATATCCGTCGGCGTACTTTGTTCCCGGAAACTGGAAACTGAATCTAGACGGGAAATGTCCCGGAATAAGTGACGGGAGAAAGAAAATATCTGTCAAAGCAAATTATGTAATTCAAGGATTTACAATTTTAATAAATATTATATTAATTTTTGACAAATTATAGTATATTACATCCATTGATTAAATTATTACCAACTAAATTATTTTACTACCTTTATTAATATTATTTTATGTACTACATATGAGAAGCCACCAGTGATTTTGTAATTAACTAAGATACCAACACTACTAGTTTGTTGTCATCATAGCAACGACGTACTTTGAAAAATTATCTATGTCTGAAGTACAGAAATACCAGTGATGTTATCTCACTTGCTATCACTTTTCAAAATAACCTCGAGAATGCATGCCAAAATAGAAGGTCTCTGATATGCTGTCTTTATCTGAGATGTACATCTACCTATAGTGTATCTCACTTAGAATCTCCTTTTGACATAACCTCGAAAAAATGGGCTAAATTAAAAAATCTGTCATCATAATAACTTCTTAAATTTAGTATTGACAGCGAAGTCATCTGTAAATTTAATTGTAATAGTGAAAATTTAATTTGCTTTATATTATTTATACAATAAGACATAAAATCAATACTAGATGAAAAGAAAAGAAATAGATTAACCTAAGATTTGAATATTTTTTTATTTGTTTCTTTACTTTTAACCTATAATGTACAAATATTTTCTTATTAACATGAAGTCAAAATTCCAAAAAGCAAGCTCATTTAAAAAAAATGTATGATAAACTCGAAATTAGGTCCCATATCTTGAGAACCATTCGTTGAATTAAAATTTTGATTCACTCATTTTAATAGTCTTGTAATATAGAAGTTGTTTGCTAATTTAACAAACTTTATAACTTTTATGATTCTTAAACTGGAAGTAAACAATTAATTCTTGAAAAACAAAAAAAAACAAATAAGGCATAATATTGTATATTGCAATATTGTCGGGTGCTCTACTCCCGACCAATGGGGAAGTTTAGTGTATTTTTTTTATTTTATCAAGATTGTCCTCAAAAGTGATATTCTACATTTTATTTCACCCAAAGATGCCAAGATTTCTCAAAAAATGAAATTTTATACAAAAATGACGTCAGAGTGGCTCGCGGAGAACGTATCGTCTATCTTAACAAGCGCGCACTGGGTTCCCATGGCAACAGAGAAGCGTGTAGTGTAATGCCGCAAGATACAACCTACTTTTAAATAGTCAGGTTTCACCATCCCTTCTGCGCAATCGCATATCTCACTTTTGACGTCAGAGTGGCTCGAAGATAAATTATTAATTATAAATAATTATAGATAATTGATCAGTTTTAAAATTTAATTACGATTTTTTTAAACAGGATTATCGTAGCAACCTAGAATTTATTTTCTCTCAGTAATTTAGTTTATTTTTCCTAAAATATCATTTTCATATATTTGAACTAATCAAAATTATCCATCCATTATTTCACTCAGTTATAAATATAAATAACCGTTTAGGCAGTGCAATTTAAAGGAGTTACATGACTTATTTACATATTTACAAAAATTGACAAAACTCCTTTTTTAAATACGAAGAAAATCATATGAATTTTAAATATAGTAATGCGATCTGATTTTCTCATTGGGTGTGCATTAGAGTTAGCTTAATCTTAATAGTAATGAAAGTGGGGAAATGAAAGTTATCCTAAGTTGGTGCGATTTGGTTTCCTATCGCGGCATTTCCCGTTGCAGGCAGATAACTCTAATGAAATAAGTTTGCAAAAACAAAACTTTCTTATAGTGGGGTAATTTCGAGTATGCGATTTCAGTTATTTTGTCAGGAAAATTAAGGAAATCAGGAGCTCGATTGTTCTGAAGAAAATTATATTTGCCACGGTGAATTCGAGTACTTGTGTTGGGAGGAGTTTAATTTCCTGCTTATAGAAATAACTAATTTTCTTGATGTAATTAAACACAAAGGCGAGTATTTTCCATAATGAACAAAATGCCTTAATTAATGTTAGCACATTTTCTTAAATCAAATATCTGTCTCTATTTCATTGCGTAGGAATGTTGAGGGGAATTTATTATTTTTTAATTATTAATTAACAATTAACTTTGTTTCCATTCTTAGTTGTTTGGACGCTAATTAAAAGATATATCCCGAATTCTACTCTAAAATTAAATTATTTCAATTACCTTGTTTGTAATCTGGCCCGTAATACTTTTTTAATGAATACATTTGTATGTTAATCCATATTAAATTTTAATTTATTTTCTCTTTCAATTTACTAAAAATAATTTATTTTTGTACATAAATCACTCCTATTTTATATGTACATGTAAACAAAAACAACATATATTGGTATATTCCATTTGAAAACACGACATCGCTTTTCATTTATTTCTGAACTGACATTTTATACATTGCGACTCAAATATATTATGTTCTAGTTTTTGGTCCTGGGTTATATTTTTTTCTGAGGTCATTGTATCAATAACGAAGATATTGTTTTAATTACTAAACCAGTATAATAAAACTGATTTATCATCTCTTGTATTATATCAAAGTTTCGGCCTTTAAGAGTAAAAAAGTAAATGGAATTCTTTTAACTGATTTACTGAAATTGTTTTCAAAACTTGTCATTTAAAGATCTCAATAAGTTCATGTTTCTGCTAGTTTATTAAGTTCACTTCGTTATTCTAATAAATTGTAAAAATAGTAATAAACTTATATTTTATTGGTTTCTATTTTGTCCGTTCATGGTAAATAATAGCTCTTTATGTAATAAATAAAGAAATAAAGGTGGTTATTTCACGCATGCGAAATTTACAAAACTAGACGCTGAAGTTTTGTATAATCAAAAATTAAATAGCCAGCCAGTTCCCGTACAGCTTTCATATATAATAAATATCGGTATTTAAAATAATGAATTTATGACATTTATAAAATAAATAAGAATGGGACCCTCAAATTTCGTGTGTTATTATGTTACTGAAAAAAATGATGTTTATAATCAGAAAAATGATGTAAATAATTTTTTTTTAAAACTAAAAATATTAATATTAATTACAACGATTGTATGGAATTATAGTTATAATTAGTTTCTTAGTTACTTATTTACTTGCTTTTGTTTTGCAATTTATTATTACCCTAAAAATACAATAATTCATGCTGCCGAAAGGTTGGTTTTATTGAACTTAAAACTTAAGCTAAAGAAGTTGTTTTATTTACTTATATTATGAATTTTGAAAAATATGTGACTAATTTGAAAAATTAGATTACTAAAAATCTGTCTTTCAAGAATAACGTAAAAATGAATTTGTAATGCATAAAAAACTCTTCAAATAAACTCGTTTTCAATAGTTAGAAGTTCTACAATTTTATTTCGTAAAACTCAGTTTATCATTAAATTTTTTAGGGCAATTTTTTGTTGCATTGATAAAACGTAAAAGCTGGGAATGTATGATTGTGAAGTACAAGCAGCTTTAATGCAAGTACTTAACGTTTGCGCGCAAAAAATCGTGATATGCGGAAGAAATCTCCCGGCATCCGGCAGCAAATGACAAATAGATTGTTTCATTGTTTCCTAATTTACGAGTGGAAGTAGAGTACTGGAACATGAATGCACACTTAAGACATGACAAATGAACTACTCACTTCCAAAGAAAGAAATGCAATAACTTATTGTTCGCATTGTATCTCTTCGAATAAAACTCCCAACGAGATTCTAAAAACTTAAATCATTTATTAACAAAAAGTAGAGATTGGGTTTCTGCCACGGGCGACTCTTGTATAAACATTGCGAAACTGCAACACCCCAAGTTTTCTCAATATACAAATATATTTATTAATTTATTTATAATTGCTTAAAATAATTAATTTTATCATGAACAATTATAAGATTATAAAAATACATCTTGCGACACTAAGAAAGGCGAAGAATGATAGCAACACTGTGTTTATCAGTATCATTTCATTAGCAAGATGACTTATATCAATGCGTGCACAAGCATTTACATTCGCAGTGAGATGCGTAATTCGGCACTGCAAATAAGTCAGGTGCTAAAAAAATTTATCGTGATTATTCCGTATCTCTACAAATTTAGACATTACAATTAATGACAAAATATTTCATAGTTTTTATTTTAGAAAATTATTAGAATAATTGTCAATTATGACATCACTAATGCAACTTCAAGAAATAACAAAACAATATACTTTCATATTTATTTTCTTTTACGATAAATTTGATGAAACACATATTTACAGTGTGTTTGAAAATTTAATGTTTTTTTTATTTCAATTATTATTTTTTATTCTATTACACCAAAATGTGTTGTGTTATTTACCTCTCAAAAATTATATAAGTATGTTCTCATAAATAATATAAAAATATAATAAAGAGCCATAAATTTATTAGAAAAATTGTTGTTACGTAGTAACAGACAAACGAGTGTCAAAACTGACATTTCGATTTTTTACCAATTAAATTCATAGCTCGAATTATATTGATTATTTTACAAATGAGAACAGTTCAAGATTAAATTTGTGACTACATTACGTTACCATATGTTTTGTTTACTGAAAACAAATCATACCACTTCTTCGAACGTATTATGTGTAATGATAAGTAATTGCAACAAAAAAATGTACGGTTATTATTGTTTTTACCAATATTTTAAGTTATGCTATTTTAATAAAACAATTTAGTTGCTCAAGTGTTACATTATGGATTAGGATTATATGATTAAAATATTTTAAACGACATACCAAATACGTAAGGAATAAATGAATATTATATTGAACCCGTCAAACACATTTAATTTTTAGTGGAAGTATATTTAGCACTAATTACGAATTCTAAGTACGGTATTATTTTATGGACAATATTATTTTAACTTTGTTCATTTTGAAAAATTATGAACTAACAAAATCTGCCTTGAAAAATGAAAGTATTTTTTACGGCACCGTCAACGATATCTTCATGAAAAGTTTAGTAAATTTATAAAAATTAGCCAATAAAAGTTTGCGAAGTAGTAAAATTTGGGCGGGAAATTATCGAGGTAGTGAGATAAGTAGGGTTGGCAATTGGCGGGCTTTTTAAAATCATTAGAGTGTGATTAGAGGCGATTGTCGCGCGTGGCAAAATGAAAGGCCACGAACATAAGTTGAGGGAATTGGTGAAGTTTATTTAAGGTCCACGACGCAGCTTATATTTTCGTCAGACGCAGAGCACTCCGTCTAATAACAAGGCTTTCTCTTTCCCGGGGTTTATACGGGATGGTCTCAATTTTTCACATTGCCAGAGACATTAAGGTCCTTGTATAGCTCTGTTTTATTAAGAAAAAAGCTTCGCGCGGGATGGGAAAATGTCCTATTACATTTTTCATATTCGTTTACGGAGTGCACATGCATGCTTCCTTATCTCACTCGTAAATTAGGATACAATCCATTTGGAGCTGGCGCCTCTTCAATGCCGGCGATCTGGCCACCGAAAGCCGAAAGCCAAAGCTGTTTATTTCTCTAAACACAAGTAGGTCAATGGCGAAACACTTTCCTATCATTTTTATCTAACTATGTACATCAGTAATAATAATAATAATATAATAAATTTGATGATTGGCACAGTTGTAAATATAAATTTGTTAATATTTTCAATAAATTATAGTTTTCGTCAAATACATTTATTTGACTTTAAAATTACGAACATGAAGTCAAATATACGACAAATGCAAGGAAAAATAATGCCAACTTGAAAGTATACTTTACATACAGATTTCTTAAAATATAATACTTGCAATACATTCTATGTGTAAAATTTACATCTTAGAATAACTGATTTCCTCTTAATTATGTATAATATGTAAGCAATTATGAAACTAAAGAATTGCTGTATATTGTTGACATAATGTTAGATATGTTGTATATATACTTACCAACGTTTAATTATTGGTTTTTTGTTCATTCTTCTAGTATCGTTTAAATGACATTATTTGAAATTTTAAAACTACATGTATAATGTTTTAGTACACTTATGAACAACTCCTCTTATCACACCGGTATAAAATGTCAAATGGACTATTTAATATTGTTGTCAAAATTTCAATTAGATTGATTAGATTTGATTGGAGCCCCTAGGCAACTGCCTAGGATGGCTGTGACTACTCGTAAAAACTGGACAATTTTTAAGATTTTAAATGTTAAATAAGTTAAGATTATGATTATAATACAGAAGATCTGTAGATTACTGGAAAGTCTTTACAATTGATACGAGCTTTTTGTAATCTAAATAAACTAGAATTTAAAGTTTGTTACTTCAAATTGAATCTTCCTTTTTATTAATAAAAAATTTAATTCAAATTATTATAGAAATTGAATTATCTTGTATTCATGTTTTTCAGATAGGTTTGAAAAAAAAGTCGAATTATAACAGCCTTAAAACGAAATTATTTATTAAAATTCTTATATTTTATAGTATCCTTTGACTTCCATTATTAAAATAACATGACTTTTAATGATAAAATCAATATAAAGAAACATTAAATCATGTTTATTCATCAAATTCTAATTTGCACAATTTTAAAACGCGAGTATTAATCTTAATTTTGATGTGCGGTTTTTAGCACGATCTCTATTCCTCTAACGGCAGGTAAAACATGTCCATTAAAATAATGTAGCAGCTAGTAACTTTAATGAATGGAGTATTTAATCTGGGTCCAAAACACGGTTTACTAATATGCCCGCAAAATAAAAAATGCCGGAAGATGCGGTCTTTTAATTTAGAAAATTGGGTCATTTAACAAATTTTTATAACAGCACTCAAGTTACTTCGCAGCAGGAATTACTCTAGCAGAAAACAAAGGGAGTGGATAAAACTCTACGATTACATCTGCTACACCTTAATTAAAATAAAAGCAAAGAAAATGTCACGCATGCTGCTTCATTTGTCATTTTGCCATTGATTAATGTAGAAATATGTACACATTGTGCTTAATAATGTCACAAAGACAGACGAATCGTATCTGCCTTGCAATTTCTTTGTTTTTACATACCTTTTTGTTTTGCTTTTTAGTAATAATAGGAGCGGTTTTATACGCGGAAACATTTTCTAAAGTGAGAAAAAACCAAAAATATCTCTCGTTTCAAATCTTTGATGTTTAAGCTCTGTGCTGGAACTAGACATCCCTTGCACTTACATAAAGTAGACTCCTTATTTTCCTTTCAACCTCTTTTCAGCATAAATTTCAATCTTAATTTCACTCATACATGCATTCATTAATAATATTTTCCACTGGATATGTTCGTGGAATATTTTCTACTTTAAATTGTGATTGAAATTTTAATGATTATTTTTGGCGTAATTGTGATGTAAATATTTGTGAACAAATTGACGTGCTTTTGAATAATCCTAATTAGTGGGATTTTTTGCCAGACACAACATATTAGAGGCGGATTAAAATGTTGTAATCCGTCTTTTTAAAGAGTTATCAACAATTATATTTATAAAAAAATAAAATGTTTTTTTCACAAATACTACTAAAAGTCGGCTTTATGAAGTTAGTTTTTCTCGTATTGCTGCTTTCAACTTCATAGGTAATATAACAATCGTAAGTTTCTTCTTCAATTATAAAATAATAATAGAACTTATAGCTTTGATTTTAGTTAATTTTGTGACAACATAATAATGGTTGCTATAAAAACAACAATACAAAACCCATAGGAATTTTGAAATTATTATTAATTAGGTATGCATTTTTACCTTTTATTTATTTTTGATACTGTTTTTACAAAGTATGTATAACAATAATGTTTTTCACTGTTAGCCTAGGCACCCACTATTGTAAACCTTTGTGTGAGGCTTAAGTACATTATTATTAACCATGGGTTGATAATGAAACCTGTTACTTTTGAAAGATACACAAATCTTCAAATTCAAATATTGTTTGAATCATTTAACTCAAGAAAAGTATAAAGAATGGATTCACAATTTAAATATGTCATCTAAATTAAATAAGTAAATCAAATATAACCAAATTAAAAATCAAAAGTGAGGTTGACAAACTGTAATGTTAAAAGGCAGCCTACTTTATTTTTGTGATTTTTAAGAAACAAGTTAATGTTCATGTCAAAATGTTTGTTATTATCAATATATATATATATATATATATATATATATATATATATATATATATATATTCGTAGGTTTGGGATTAAACCGCTAGTAGAAAAAAAATCAATTTTCCCTATAACTTATTTCATCTACTACCTGCCCGGGATTCGAACCCCGAACCCCAAGTATACGCAATTTCACCGGGGGCCGTACTACAAAATACATACAATATATTGCTAAAATGATTTTATTTTGTGATATCGTCAAATATCATGTTTAATCCAACGTATAAATTAATTTAAGAGTACATACTAATTTAATAAGAATTACTGACTTCGGGAATTCCATATTTTGGAATAACGTTAGAATGCTATTAACAATTTTTATTTAAAAAAAACTATATGGTACCAAATGTTTTTTTGATTTTTAACCCATTTGTATTGCGATTCCGTACTAGAAAAATAATTAAATTCTTAATGAAATTTATTGAACAGAAAGTAATTTTGTAAAATTTATTGCTCCATAGATTTTTCTATTGTCAGAAATATTTTAAATTATTTACTATTTCTTTCAATTTCAGGGCACGGTATATGGATGTCAATAACTCATATGTTTTCTGTTTTGGACGTTATTCTCATTCTCGTACTGGATTTGAGGTTATTTTTATTTTTATTGGTCCTACATTTCGTTTACAAGCTATAAAATACTGTCGCAAAAGTAAATAAATAATAATCAGATTTTGTTTTGGTGAAAAACCATTGGCCTGTATTTTTACGCGGTTAATACTATAGTCATAAATTAAATTTCAATCAAATTGGGAACAAAAGAGGGTATATTGCAAATATCTGGAGTGAATAAATATTTAAAGTGAATTAAACCTTGAAATTGCTAAACTGGGCCTAAGAACTTTTGATCATTAATGATTAAACAAATAACTTGATTCGTTTATTTGTCTTGCGACTGAGTTTGACAAGTTTGCCTCATTAGCGGCAAGATTCAACAATTACTACATTTCCAACTTACACAGGGAAATAGATCAAATGCTAAATTTCATCTAATTACATCTCCAAAATTATGTTAATTTGAATGATTTTTTATGTTTCTTTTGATAACAAATATTAGATTTACATTATAAGAAAATTATCATCATGACAAATTTTTTTGTTTGTTTTCAAATATGTAAAATATTTTTAAAAATATAATAAATAAATTCTTGGAAAGTTTTATTTCAACACCTACCGATTACGATCCCGTACTGGCTTTCTTCAGGAAGTGAAAATTAAATTTTTAAAGTGTTTAATATATAAAACACATTATTATTACTTCTCTAGTAGAAATTCAGCAGTTTTAAAATACAGAATTAGTTTTGACATTAATTTACTTGGGAAATCACACGATTTCACTAGAAAAGACGATATCATTAATCCCCGTTCGGCCGTCAACGATTTGAATCACGTGTTTACAAATTGATGACGTGAGGATCAACTGCAGGAAATAGACTGTAGATAAACAATGTACATGTACAAAGCAATTCGGGGACTTCCCTTGATTGCAAACGGCAGTGTTGCATTCACGATCGGTGACACATGAAATTAAACATATCTGTACATATAGCATTAAGAGTATATTTTTCAGTGACGTACCCAGGATTAGAAATTCGTCATTGTAGACTATACTTTATAATATCTTCTTATAATATTTTAGCGCTTGTAAAAAGGGTTCTAGTGGCGTCCTGATGTTTATATATTCGAAGTATGTCCGGAGTCTGTTATATCGAGGTTCTACTGTATAAGGTCTCGATTTTTTTTGTGGTTTATAAAAATACGAAATTTGAATTTTTCCTAATAAATTTTTAAAATATAAAACGATTGACATAAAACTAGTTATTATAATAATCTTATTTATTTAGATAAACATTACATAACTCTTACAGTAAATAAAATTTATTTTCCGTTATTGATAATATTATGTTTTGCTCTATAGAATGCCAGAATTTCTTGATCAACTTCTGAATCGCCTGTCAGGGGTATGGACTGTAGAAAGGTCTTGTCTTGACTGGTTTGTTCTTGCTTCGGTGACATAATGGTAGTTACTACACTTATTACATGGTTTGAATCTCCCCTTGGTTGGTCTTTTGGTTGTTTTTCATGCGAAATGTAATCATAAAATGAATTTTGTTCTCTTTCATATTTTTCCTTTACTTTTGAGGCATTACGAGTACTTAACTTTTCCGGTAAGTTATCCATATAGTTAACATTTTCTTGATAATGACGGTAATCATTTGGTTCATTTGGTGAAATACTGTACTGGTAGTGCATATTATTTGGTTGTCCTGAATACTGATTAATAATTTGTGTCCTAGGAACAAAATCTTGAGGGGAGTTAAATGTTTGGGATTTTGGTCTGTTTTGACTATAATCTTTGCTTGTTGATACTTGACTCAAATAATTCATTTGTTTTTGTGGTGAGTAATTTGCTGAATGTTTATATGCATCATTTTTTCTAGATGATCCCATTGATAATTGACTAAGACTGTTGTCAACAGAAATGTTTATATCATCGAAATGTTGTAAATAATTTGATTCATTGTCATATATAGACGGAAAAGTATCCAATAAGTTACTGCTACTATTAAATTGTCGTATAAAATGATCTGATAACTTAGACTGTGGTTGAAATTCGTCCCCATACATATTCATGCCAGTATTCAGTAAATTACTATCGCCTTGTTTATTTGGAAGTATGTCTCTGTTGTTATAAGTCGTGTTTTGACTGTTCCACCAACTTTTAAATCGCTGAACCACTCGCATTTTTTCTTGCTGAAATGCGTGATTCAAATGATCGGTTTCAATTTTTAAATTTCTTAATTGCGTGATGTTTTCTCTGTAGATTTCTTGTTGTGACTTTAGTTGTATCATAAGATTGTTGGATACCACAGGACCGTTATTTACATTTTCGCGTAACTTTAGTTTCAGTGTAACTAAAAAATATAAATTAATTATAAAAAATTGCAAATATTATAATCATAATTCCAAGTTTATTACGGCAAATTTGCCTCTAACTTAACAGATCCTAAGAATGTAAGGTCATCATAACTATAGTTTACATAGTAACTATATTAGAACGTACTGACAATGTTGCTGTGTCTATAAATATGTAATATATGTAGTACCATATTGTTAAAAAGTAAAGAAGTCACCGATTTTTTTCAAGGTGTGAAAGTATTAGCACGTGATAAAGTCGAGGACTGGAATAAAACTTGAGGAAAACAGAGCCTGCATTAGTGCTATTCTACACTTTTTCTATAACCACAGTCCTAAAAAGCTAAAATTCCCATATGAAAGCTATTTGGTATAACGAACATTATGGCATAAGTTTTAAATCTAAAGAATAAATTTCAAAGATATTTTAAAAATATAAAATTAAAATAGATCTGTCTTGTAATAGATATCGTTAATTATATATTTATACTCTATAAAATGTTTTACCAAACGTCATCTGTCATTACTTTTGTTGTAGTATTCAATTTTAATTTAATAATTATTATTTTTTACTATTAGCCTAGACACCCATAATTATTAAACTTTATTTGACATGAGAAATTGGTTTTCACTACTGCTGATGATGAGTGAGTTACCAAAGTAGTCATGGAAATTTAATTTTATCATAATTCTAACATATTTATAGACTAACAGTTAAGATTTATTTTGGGCAGATAAGTTCAAATGTTACTTACTATACTTCCTCATACAGTATTTTACTTCCATTATTCATGCATTCACATTTATTCGCGGAAGGAAAACTAATAAATTTTAAAAAGAGAAATTATTAAAAATTGTCTCTCATATTACTCAGTATTTGTTCAATGCGCTCAAAAAACAAAATATCATTAACACATGTTATAAGTAAACAAAGTATAAGGCAAGTTAAAGTAAGTTTAAATTTTTGAATTTGTAAAGTGTAAAATACATAGGTTCCCCTAAGACAATAAAAAATGCAAATTTTATTTATATATTCCTACATATTTATTCATTATCTCACCTATGTTGTTTTTACACATTTGTATAGTTTCCGCGACTGTTTTCGCTTGTGCAATTTTTTGCTTGATCTTCTGCGCACATTTGTTCAACTCTACACTATTGTAATCATTACACATGAACATTTCGAATGCTTTACTTTCTCTACTGTCTCCTCCACAAGTCATGGGCGTAACATTTTCAAATTCTCTCAGATCAGGACATCGATTGATGGGTGCAGGTTCAACCGGAGTTTTAGGCTTCGGAGTGAGGCGCTCTGATTCTCTGGATTTCAACTTCTCCCTGCTTAGCATGTGGGACAGAATAGCTGTTTTACGGTTAAGGACCTACATTTTTACTAGTTTTAGAAATTTAATAATTGTAATAAATCTGCTTACGTAATATTTGAACGGCCCCTAATATAAATATTCGTGTTTTGTGACTTTTTATTTTTCACTTATATAAATAAACGTTACAATATTTATAGCATAGAAAAATTAAAAAAAAATGGAGAACCGAACTGACGATCTCAGTGATGCTAATCGAACAGCATAGATGTCGGTTCAAACCATCATTTATTGTTATTAATAATAAATTTTTGATTTAATTTGTAAACTGGTAAGGGATCGTTTAATATATTGTTAGACTAGTTGCTATTAATCAATGATAAGTAGTTGTATTGCAAATAATGCTCATTGTTAATATCGACCTATGTCGAACTCGAGTTTCCGGAATCATACGCAGTTTATCAGTACATTAGCCCAATTAATTAATAATTGAACGGTCAGGTATTGAAATGAATTATATGAACTGAATTCCAAAATAAAATAATAAAAGGATACATATTTCGTTATCTTTTTGTTTAATAATTTGCGACAATGTTTTGTCTGCTGCTTTCTTGTCACTACTAGTTTTAATAACATCCATTTGGGATTGAATGATGCCTTTAAAAATTTTAAAACAAGTTTGAACTTTGGGCTCGAAGTCTTCAAGAGGAAAATTATCAGAAGAGCTCTTGACGTAATCTGATACTTGTTTTTCACATTCTTTTATTTCTTCAGCCGTCAAAGTTTTTTGTTCTTTTATCTGCTGCAAATATGTATACGTATATGATTTAAAAAATAACATCAAATATAATAATTATTACTCACTGGCATTTTTATTAAATGTGGTTTCTTAAAAATCTGTAGTTCTTTTTTCAAATTCTCTATTTCCAATTTCAAGTGCATTATTTGAACCTCAGGATCTTCTTCCTCATTTATGTGAGCTTCAGAACTAACCAGAGCCACGCGTTGAGCAAATTTACATGTCGAAATTGTTTCCTTCAAAAAGTAAAACAATAATTTCTATATAATCATAATAATAATAACAACAAATTCTCCATGTGACTATTTCTACTATTATTTCCTTCCTACACATGTAACGAAGTTTTAAAATATAGAATTTAATTGAGGCAGTTCTTCAAATCTAGAGACTCTATAGAATATGGTTTGCAACTAATAAATTACTGCTTAAATACAATAATTCAATTGTCTTCCCAACAAAAGAATATTTTTTATTTAATACTTAATTGTAGTAAATAAATATTAACTGATAAACTGACACTCTTTTTTTAAAACGAGAAACAATTTTAGTTTTAAGCTAACAATTATTAACAAAAATTTAAGGTTTATAGTTGAAACTCTTCTTCCGTTAATAGGCAATTGAAAGATTTTTTTAAGCAATAATTTGTTATCTAAAATCAGAACTTACCGTAGGGAAATTTAAAATTTATACAAATTATTATATTTTTTATTATGAAAAACATTTAAACATTTACTTCGCACCAAAATGAAATATCTTTATAACGTCAATATAAAAATACTTTTTTTTGTCATTACTTTACAAGACTCCTCCCCCCTAACGGCCATTTAGGAAAAACTAATTTGGATTACTAAATATGTAGACCGTTTTAGTTTTCAAACCAATCAAGGGAACAAGGAGAGATATTCAGATTATTTAACAGGTCAAGTATGCCAGAGGTTTAAAACATTCGTCAATTTTTAATTCAAAAAATCATTTGCTATTTTGACATACCTCAAAATTTCTAGGGTTAACTGACAAAGTAGCAAGCATCACAGTTAGACAATTTCCTCCTAAGGAATCTTTCAACATTGAAGTCATCATACTATTTCTGTAAGGAACATGAATTCGTTTCTCATCTGATAACGCAATTATCACTTGTTCTAAGTAATGTAAAGATAAATTTATTTGCTTGGCGTCCACAAGAAGATTGCCACTTATTCCTGTCTTTTGTATTCGTTCTGATCTGCAAATTTGTTTGTGAAATAAGAACTAATTTTTGTACGCAAGAAATATTTACCCGGCTAAATCAACCAAATGTAGTTTAGATCTTCGAACACGACCGTCATCTGTTATGGTAGCAGTGACGTAAACGGTGAAAATGCAATGTGATCGCGTGGAATACATATTCATGGGGGTTTCAGCTATAGTCCTGAATTATAAAGAAAAACCATATATTTAATTTTAAGTTTACCATAGACAATATAAAATCGATATAAAATAAATTAGTTTTACATCCTACAATCTATTTCAAATTCTGATTTTTTTTAAGAATTTTATTTTGACGAGTGTTACCTATTTGTGTCTCCCAAAAATAACAAGCACATTGCTTCTCTTTCACTGGCTACTGAAATAACTCCCAGATTTCTAATATGGGTTTGTCCTTTCGCATCTTCTAAAAGAGATACACGTCTACAAAAAAAAAATAAAAGTATATATGTAACTTTTAAAGGAATTTTGAAATAAACCTACGGCAGGTCTTCTAGGAATGTAGCTCGTTGTCTTGGATTCAACAAATCGTAACCATTTTCATTATATATTTCCAAATACGAGATGTAGATGCTATAAATTATACTCGTTGACTAAAAATAATTAATTATTATTACTATTATCAGAAATAAAAGATGCTACCACATAACGAACGTCACTACCAAACGTACACTACAGGCCCGGATTTAAGAGTGTGCAAACAGCCAGAGTCAAACATTTTCTCAAAAAATATACACTACTTACTGGATAATAAAAAAGAGCCAACCTGAAAAACACTAACTTAAAGCTTTGATTCTGTAACTATGACCTGTAACTCTGTAAAAATGCTGTAGTTTACATGATCCTATAAGTAACATAGTTACAGATTTACATTATATATGATTCTGTATGAAGCGCTGTAACATTTACAACTGTAACTTACTTTTTACAATCATTACAGTGAAACTAATTTGACGTATATTTATAATTTCATTCATTTTAAATGTCACAGCAGAAATTAATAAATATATCATAAATGATGTATAAATTATAAAATATTATTGTTATTCACTTTAACAACAATTAAAAATATAATTATTGACAACCTGTAAATTTTACGGGGTGATATCTATCACTGTAGTATTACAGGCAATTATTTACTGGTCTGTAAAGGTTTGAGAGAGATTTGAGAGTACAGTTGTACTATTTCCACGGTTACAGTTCTTACAGGTATTACAGAAGCTTACAGAATAGAGGTACACATTACTTTACTAAACTACAATGTATTTAATTATTTTTTTATTTTGTACAGTAAAGATTATTGTAAAAACTAAATAATATTTGCCATTGAGTTGTAATTTAATGAAATTACATGCTATTGAATTTTGTTGTTTTCCAGAATGGCTCTTTTTTGAAATTTTTTGATTATATTATGTTGTATATGTATACCTCTTTTCAGAACAAAATGCGTTCAAAAAGTTATTTATAATTTTTTATCGTTTTTTGATTGTTTAACAATCTTAACTAATGTTTTATATTCAGACAGTTGTATATTTAATAACATAAGTATTTAACTGGTAAGAAATATTCGAAAAAAATAATACTCGTAATAGTAAAATAGTATTTCCGATTGCTAGATATTTAGCAAAACTTTACAAATTCGTCCTATTATAACCAAAAATTTAAATATTAAAATGAATTCAAATAATTTGTAAAGACTTCAACTCGAGAACATTAATTAAAATCTCTAAATAAAATCAGTTTATTCACAATACCTTTCTGGTGACGTTTAGTGAAAATATAAATTATATAAACAATTAACATCATACCTCTTTAATGGTGTCAAAAATATGTTGAATAGTTCGTGGAATAATTCCTCTGCTTTCGTACTCCGATGCTCCAGTCATCGAGTAAGTCTTCCCACTTCCTGTCTAGCAACAACAATAATGTAATAAAGATAATTAATGGTGTCCCTATGAGATACCTGACCGTACGCGAAGATAGTACCATTGTATCCTTCAAGAACGCTGAAATAGTGGAATGAAACTTAGTTCTTGTAAATGATTAAAGTTTGTGTTTAAATTAGTTGTACTGCTTGTAATACAAGTTCAAATTAACATCGAGACTGATGTCTGAACATGAACTTTGTCAAAATGGATTAACATTTTGGGGAAAATGTTAAAATTAATTTATTATACTAAATGTTAATTGTTTGTACCTGTTAACTACCGGTTTAGCTATATGGTCGAATATATCGGCCTGAGTTGATTGTCCATCGAAAACTGAACGGAATCTAAAAAAATATTAATATTAATAATAACTCGAAAAACCTAAAAAAATCATGGAAAAACAACTTCCACGAACAAAAATTTATTTTAATTTCAAAGAGAAAATAAAATATTAAAATCTATCCAGTGTCTTTAAATTCTTAAAATCAAATTTTCGAATTTTGAAATATTCTTTTGATACAGATTCTAAACATCGAAATATGTACTTATATTGGTATACACTTAAATTTTGTAACCCGTCTTTAACATTCTGTATTCTAATTAAAGTAAAATTAGAATAAACACAAAAATTAACAATAAAAATGAAACAACAATAATTTAACACATACAGGGAACATAATAGCTTCTTTGTTGTGAGGAATTGAAGAATTTTCTTTATATAAAAGTTTTATAATATTAAATATACTATTTAATGAATATGAGACAAAAATATTTTAAAGTCTGATGTAAAGTATGCAAATATTCTAAAAAAATAAGATAATTGACAAATATTTTTTCTTGAAATAGTTAATTCACATAGCCAACTTTATATAGCCGCCCAAGAATTACGTCTGTTATTTCTGAATTATCTTATTTTTCTCGATTTTTTTTTACTCACTTACGACAATTAATATATCATTCCAAAGGCAAAAAATGTTGATTTTATTTTTATCAAAATAATGGTAGGTTCCCATTTAAAGAATAAAATATGATAGTCATTACGTGTAAATAATACTTTATTTTTTTCCCTATGTAATGAAATACATAGTAGGTTTATATAATAAAACTTTTATATAAAGAAAATGTTTCTATTCCTTTTAATAAAAAAAGTTGCAGGGGGATTCGTTTTCGCTGATACACGCTGTATAGCAGAATTAAAAAAGAAATAGGAAAATGAAGTTAATAATAAGAAATAAATTAATAATTATTATTAAATGGTCTCCGTCCAAACAATATAAATTTTTATAAACTAGTAATTTAATAATTGTTTTATTTTTGTAGTCTGTGTTTAATAAATAAATAATGTCTTATGAAAATATAAATATAAATGATCAACTCTTATGAATCATATTTTGTAGTATCCATAGTGCACTTACGATAATTTTATCGCAATAATAAGAAATAATTTACCTGAATTTATGTTTAGTATTTCTGTAAAATCCATAATCTCCACTTACATCTGTATTGAAAGTGATCTCCTCGTGATCTTTCACTTTTCGTATATCATAATTCTGGAAATATTTGATATCACAAATCTTTAATTTAATGAAAATATGTAACTTACTTTTGGATATGATTCTTTTTGTAAACTTTTAATTCTCCCGTACACTTTAATCGAATTCTTCACCATTTTGACAACTGTCAAAAAGACCGCATTTGTTTTTGGGTTATTTCAAGATAATACAGCAATTTATAATAATGAAATTAGTCACTCATTGAAACGGCACTAATAAAATAACCACAAATTTTAAGATTTACATGAAATTTGGACGACAATTTGGAAAGCTGAGATTCTAGGTTATAGGAAATTATATCATTGTCAAAATTGTTTCTAAGTAATCTTGATATTCAATCTGAGTATAATATAGTTCTAAATGTTACTATTACAGTAATGTAATGTACATCATCATCAAGAATAATAGCACAAAATTTGTTCATTTTATTTAAATTCTTTGGAAATTGCATCATTAGTCAAAAATTATTCTTGTGATATTTTGTATTTATTTCTAACAGCATTCACAAAAATTTTAATACCTGCGTTTTTTATAGAAATTCCTCAGCCTCAACGATATGTAAATTAATATAATTTATATATTGTCTCTGTTTAGCCAGAAGTTATAAATAAAAGTAATTATGCTGATCGGCAGAAAATTAAAAAATCTTTAAATTTAATAATAACGTAATTTCCGATTAACCAATTGTAGTCAAAATTTAAACAATTCATCATATTGGAATATAACTCTTAAATACCAAATATTATATTTTTTTACATGAATCCTATTGGAGTTATCGTGGGCGAAAAATCGTCACAGACATATGGATACACACACTTACATACACATGCAGACATTTTTACAATGTAAAAATAGGAAAATTATATTTTAGAGACCCTAATTCATGCTTATATGTTGAAAATTCACACTCGAGAAATTTAACCAAAAACAATACTACCCTTATAGGTATATACAAATTTGATGAAGGAAATTTTAGGTATGAATCGAATTAAAAAGTATTGTGAACTATTCTTAGAAATTAATTTTAAAATTACAAATTGAATATACTAACAAACATAACATCGACTACATTACTACAGTGGCGAGATTTAATGTGTTGAACACATCAGATTTTTTACATAATATGCTCCTCATGCAGTTGTTTAATACTACACTACAGTTATTCTGAATTAACAATTTTCAACTAAATGTTTCATAGATTTTTTTTATATCCTTATTTCAATTACGATGAATGACGAATTTAATTTTGAACAACTTTGTACTGTTCTAGTTTTGCTGTAAATTAAGGTGACAAGATTTCGAAGTGCGAAATTCGAGATGCCATATATATATATATATATATATATATATATATATATATATATATATATATATATACAGGGTGTTCCATTTAAGCGTGCCACCATTGCTATTTCGAGAACTATAAGAGCTACGAGGTTGGTTAAATTAGCAAAGAACCACCATTTTACAAGACTAATACAATGAGCAAAAAAAAATTTTTTTTCGACCAGTGGTTCCCATAATACGGGACACAACTTTCTTATTTTAAATGGGAACATATGTTTATTTTTAGGTTATTGGATAGAGTATTTTTTTCTGAATTCAACGATATAAACATATCATACACTAATATAACAAAATAACTGAGAAAAATGCATATTAGATTTATATGTATTTTATTTATATCTGGCTGAAACAAGAGTGCTTTGGATAGAAAACAATTCATTTTCTTCTTAAAACTGACAGTTTAAGAACATTATTTAACAAAAAATTATCAAACAATGTTAGACAGAACAATTTGTCTGTGTTTTCTATCCATAGCACTCTTGTTTCAGCCAGATATAAATAAAATACATATAAATCTAGCATACATTTTTCTCAATTATTTTGTTATATTAGTATTTGATATATTCATATCGTTCATATCGTTGAATTCAGAAAAAAATACTCTATCGAATAACCTAAAAATAAACATATGTTCCCATTTAAAATAAGAAAGTTGTGTCCCGTATTTTGAGAACCACTGGTCGAAAAAATATTTTTTTTTCTTCATCGTATTAGTCTTGTAAAATGGTGGTTTTTTGCTAATTTAACCAACCTCATAGCTCTTACAGTTCTCGAGATAGCAATGGTGGCACGCTTAAATGGAACACCCTGTATATATATATATATATATATATATATATATATATATATATATATATATATATATATATATATATATATATATATATATATAGGTGGAGCTGTTACTAACAAAATAAAAATCTTTAATTAATTTTTATATACATTATAAATAAGACTTACACCTTCAAACAAAATAATATAATAATATATATCCCTGAAGCTGAAAGATGAATGTTTTTTTCGAATATATTATCCTTATGGATCTTCATATAAAAGTACATGCAATTTTACTTTCGTGATTACCATACCCTTCAATTTGTCTACTTTAAACTATGTTTTGTTCATACTACTAAATACTCTAATTAATACATTTTAGAATAAAAAATTCCATATATCATTATAGTAAAACTTGAATTCGCAGGCTTAATTGTTCAAATATATTTCCTTGTAAAAATGTGCTCACTTACATAATAAAATTGCTTTTAGAAGCCTGATTTTACGTTGTAATTTTATGAGACCAAATGTCACTTTTAACACAAGCACTCATAATAGTGAGCTCGTAATACGGGCCATTATTTTTGAAAAATAAGAATGATATCATACGAGTATATCATTTGATGAATGCGTTAGTAAAATTGCATTTGATTTTACGCTGTCAGTAGAATCCATTTTCCGCTGATAAGTTGGAAAATCAATTGAAAAACAATACCTCCATCTCTGTATTCAACCATTACTTCCTGCATTTCTTGATAACCTCTTATTTTTTATCTTTCCATTTTGCTCGCTACAGTGACTAACTACCGCTTCGTTCGGCGAGTTGGACAAATGATTAGTGTATAAAAGAAAAGGAAGAACATAACCGAAGTTATCTTTTAACACATTTAGCGGCAGTTCGAGGCGGGAAGAAGTTTAATCTAGCTAGATACCGCGCCGGAGCGTCGAGTTGGCCGTGATTTCCCCTGAGCAAGGCGGCGACGCGCTGTTGTTCCTGCTCGGTCACGTGACGCGGCTTCGCGGGACATCGCCCAGCGATATCCGCCTATTTCCTTCTCATTTATATCGAGTTATAGCCGGCCTTCAACATCAACACTTGTGACTTGTGGCCAAGGGCGTATAAAGCGCGCGTTCTGCTCACATTTCTCTCAACGAATACATCGATATGTAGGTCACAAGCACTCATTCTTTCCGATAATTTGCTCCAGGAAGGTCTGAAGACCGGTGGAGCAAAGGTAAATGAACTTAAACTTACAAAAACAAAATTACTTTCAATTAAATTTGCATTATATAATACACCAGTGATGGCGAACCTATGACAAGCAGATCAAAGGTGACACACCAAGACATTTTGGGTGGCACGCAAGGTTTAAGACAGTCTTCGCTTCTTCTACGTACTTTTGTACCGTCTATATCCTTTGATGAATGCGTTTGTACAAGTGCATTTGATTTTACGCTGTCTGTAGATTCCATTTTCCGCTGATAAGTTGGAAAATCAATTGAAAAATAATACCTCCATCTCTGTATTCAACCATTACTTCCTGCATTTATTGATAACCTCTTATTTTTTATCTTTCCATTTTGCTCGCTACAGTGACTAACTACCGATGCATTCGGCAAGTTGGACAAATGATTAGTGATATGTAAGTCACAAGCACTGTTTCTCTCCTATAATTTGCTCCAGAAAGGTCTGAAGACCGATGGAGCAAAGGTAGATGAACTAAAACTTACGAAAACAGTATTACTTTCAATTAAATTTGCATTATATAATGCACCAGTGATGGCGAACCTATGACAAGCAGATCACAGATGACACACCAAGACATTTTGGGTGGCACGCATGGTTTAAGACAGTCTTCGCTTCTTGTACATACTTTTGTACCCTCTGACAGATGAAGTCTTCAATCTTCAATTGAAGATTTGGCAAATGCTTTTCAGAAACAAACATGACACTAATGATAAAAAATATTTGTATTTCCTTTATTAATAAGTATATACATAAAAATATAACTCTTTTTTACTAGAATTGAAAATATCACAAAATTATAGACGTGACATGGAACCCGTGTTAAGCTACGTTCTTTCCGAATTTTGACAGATCGAGTTCAAAGATTTGACATCACTGGAATACACCGAGGAGGTAGAGTGTAGTCCTTACTTACTTACTTACTTAATCCTTGAACCTTTCTACCTTTCTGTGTAAGGTTATCGGAGTAGAGCGGAATTAGGGTAGGTTTTTTGTCCTTTGCTTTTGGTATTTCTTCCCACTTCATTCCTCTGCTTTCAGCTGCCTTTCTTATTTCATCCATCCATGCTTTTCTGGGCCTACATCTTTTTCTTTTTCGGATTCTACAGCTTCAAATTCTCTTTTTGTTAACTTATGTTGGTCCATTTTTTGTACCTATCCTATCCTCCTTAGTTAACGCTGTTGTAATGTCACCTCTATTGATATTACATTTAACTTTTTTCTGTTTATTTGTTCCCCTGTATTTTTCTCAAAAACCTCATCACAGTGCTCGTTAGTTTACATCTTTGTCTTTCTGTTGTTGTGCAGTTGTCATACGTAAAGGAAAGAGTTGGTTTACTATTTTTCTGATGACTTTTGACAATTCTTTCGTTAATTTCGTCGCCCAGAGTCCCTTTACTGTTTATAATTCCTCCCACGTACGTGAATCTACTTGTCCTATTTGCTGTCCTATCTTTATATTATTACATTTTATTACTAAATAACAATACTTCCAATTGACTTCTTTTTATTATTTAATATTTTGTATTTTTTTTTGCTATTTTTACCGATCGCCACATATAATAAGGAAGGTAATATTATCATACCAATGTTGTCATTTCAAGATTTTAACTTATACTTACGAATTAACATATTTTCAATAGAGTTTGATTACTTTTAACATTATGTTAATATATCTTTCCGGATTTTATCACTGCACATTTGAAACAGAGTCGGTTGAACAGATAAATGACCTAGTAAATAGAAGGATAGATATGAAAACGAATACAATGTGTTACAAATTTGAATAAATGCTTTTGATATTTTGTTTTCCGCCCGGCGGACGTTTTTCTCTACTTTACCGCCCAAGGGTGTAAAGTAAAAGTACCGCCGTGGTAACCAAATTTTCAATAAACAATTAAGATACAATTGTGCGTAAAATAATAAATATCTCAATATAAGATGCAACTGAAATATATATTTAAAGAAATTTTCATTAACTCTGAAAAAATATACCATTTCTTTAATCAGATATCGTGCTTATTCATTACAGACACTCGGTTTTGTACTGGCGACAGTTGATCTTATAGATCGAAAAATCAAGATTTCATACTTAGCTGTAAAAGAAAAAAGAAACAAACTGTTTTCTTTATGAAATATAGTGCTAATATATCAGCAGCAATTTAATATCATCCGAATCATACAAATGTGTTCAATTTGGAGAAAATTATGAGTCTATTCTTTCTGCGAGGCTGTAATGTTTTTCCGTTATTCAATTCTTCTCACTCGGATGACAGATGTGTAAAGCAGACGAGAAACAACAGCCGATACAATCTCCAACGTACGTAATTCTAATTACAGCGAATGTGTGTGAGATGTGTGATATGGTTTAACTTTGATGGCGCATATGTAATTAGTGTTTGATCTTGCTATGATTCAAGTATTACAACAGATTCAACATATGAAGTAATGGAAGATATCTAACTTGAAAGAGAATGCATAGAGATGGTTTTCTGATAGAAAGTAATTTGTAAATGACGAAAATGTTAAATATAGATGCGAATGGGGTATCAAATATTAATGGGTATTTTAATGTACGAACATTAAGATATTATGAAAATGGAATCAAAGTTTCTTTGTTTGACCTTACTATATTTATATACACATTAATAAATGTATTTCAACAGTTTAGTTATACATGTACACTACATCGTCCATTCGGTAATAAATTATTCATTTGTAAAAATTTCCTACTAAAATATTTACAAAAGTTATTTTTTAATTTACAAATTTATTTAATATAACAATAAAAATGTTGGAATTTGATCCCAACGATAAATGAAGTTTTGAAAAGAAAATCATTTTTAAAGATCAGTTTTAACATTTATAATAATAATTATTTTATAAATGTATGATTTACTACCAGAAATTTATTTTTCATGAACCTGTGTTCGCATTTTACATTTTTGTTTTCTATTTTAGACAGTGAAGGGCATATTACAAAAACTAATGTTCTCATTCAGATAATTGCTCTCATTTTAATAGTTCTTGAAATTTCTACTAAATTTATTTCTACTAGAACAACTGTCAAGAATCTCAACCGCAAAAAAGAAGTTTGAAGAGCACCTTTATTTAAACTTACAGTATTTAATGAGCTCTCAAAACAAGAAAAAAACTTGTTATCGTAATCAATCATTAAACTTTCCTCCTATCAGAAAACTTCTTTTACTTCGGGCAACAATTTAAGTACATGAAAAATCGTATTAAATTACATGTTTTTTTCCTAAGGATTTACCGTAAAAATTAAAACTCTTGTACGGGAATCCGTGACAGGGTGACGTTCAAACTTTCAAGATTAATAAACTTATTTATCATTGAAACTTTGCGAATTTTTCATCACTGATTTCTGTCTTTGTTACAGGTAAGCCTACGACTTCAAATGTTCTTTCACGGCAGTTGTAAGTACGATTAGAATTGGTCGATATTATTAATCACTTTTGTATTGACAAAATTATGAAAGGGAAATAAATGACATCTTTTAAGAGGTTTGTAAGAAACAGATTAAAAGTATTCAATAGGATAATAAAAGAAATAATTGTACAATTTTTCGAATACACACTAATTGAAAAGAAATTATTTATTTATATTTCAAGGAATTAGAGCATTTTGAAGCGTTTGATCTAACTCTTGGTCTTCTGAAATCAAACATTTTGAGGTTTGGTTGCTTTGGATTGTGTTCTGGTTTCAATGGGCAAAAAATTAAAGCATTCTGAATTATTTGTTCTAGAGATCATTAATGTTTTGGATTTTGTTGTGGTTTCAGTATCTTAAAAATTAGCCCAATTACTTTAGAATGTTTTGATTCTTGAACTAATAAAACCAAAACAATTTTTAAACCTAGGAATTGTGTTTATTTACTAAGAAATACCAATCAATTAAAGTTACAACAATCAAAAAATGTTACTGCCAAAGCAGCAAAAGTTTCACTGTACATCCTGTCAGCTGTTATTAAAAGTACATTTGTAATGTACATCGATAAAAAAATATTTAGCCTTTTAGAAACCGGGGCAATCATTTTACAAAAGAAGTATCCAATGGAATATTATGTAATAAGTTCAAAAGATGTCACTGTACAGGCAGTTATATAAAAAACAAGTACAATAAGCAGTATACAGGGTGTCCCATTTAAGATACGAATGCATTGGTATCTCGAGAACCGTAAGAGCTACGAGGTTGGTTAAATTAGACAAAAGTTGCCCCGTTAGGAGGCTACTTTAATAGTGTTTTGTTATTTGCGAAAAAATGCATAGTTCACTAGATATAGGGGAAAATGTAAATTTAGTGATTTTCTTTTTTTGCTTATAACTTTGTTATATGAAATAATACGAGATTCTGGTTTGCACTTTCTTAAGGCACTTTTGTATGGTGAATTTGCAGAAGTACTCAATTTTTTTTATATCTAACCATTTACGAGTTACTGCTAGCAACTTTTATTTTTCATATGGAGGTTATATTAAGCTATGGTATTTTTAAGTAGAGATTTTTTTTAGCTTTACAACGATATAAAACAGTAATAATTTATTTTTATAATTAACAGAAAAATTAACAAAAATTGTTATTTATACTAAAATTGCATTGAAAAAAGTAAATCGAAGGCTGCTGTGGAAGAAAAAAAACTATTTCATAACATATATGGCAACAAGTTTATTTAATTAAAGTTAAAATACAAAAATAATTTGCGAAAACTTTACAATAAATTTAGTTATTTTCTTCCACAGCCGCCTTCGATTTACGTTTTTCTAACTAGATTTATTGTTAAGTTTTCGCAAATTATTTTCGTATTTTTAACTTTAATTAAATAAACTTGTTGCAATATATGTTATGAAATAGTTTTTTTCTTCCACAGCAGCCTTCGATTTACTTTTTTCAATGCAATTTTAGTATAAATAACAATTTTTGTTAATTTTTCTGTTAATTATAAAAATAAATTATTACTGTTTTATATCATTGTAAAGCTAAAAAAAATCTCTATTTAAAAATACCATAACTTAATATGACCTCCATATGAAAAATAAAAGTTGCTATCAGTAACTCGTAAATGGTTAGATATAAAAAAAATTGAGTACTTCTGCAAATTCACCCTACAAAAGTGCCTTAAGAAAGTGCAAACCAGAATCTCGTATTATTTCATATAACAAAGTTATAAGCAAAAAAAGAAAATCACTAAATTTACATTTTCCCCTATATCTAGTGAACTATGCATTTTTTCGCAAATAACAAAACACTATTAAAATAGCCTCCTAACGGGGCAACTTTTGTCTAATTTAACCAACCTCGTAGCTCTTACGGTTCTCGAGATACCAATGCATTCGTATCTTAAATGGGACACCCTGTATATACAGAAAAATATGATATTTTTCCGTTAACTGCTTATTATTAGCTTAGGTTATATGTAAAAAAATGATTCTATATTACAACTTGACATGATGTCTACTATACGCTGACTGTTGCCTAAATAAATATCGGTACATGATGAATAATACATAGATGAAAATTAATTACATTTTAACATGTTAATATTTTTAGCTAGGTGGCTGAGCAGGTTAGCGCATCTCCTTACTGCTGTCATGTCACCCAGTATCAGAGATTGTTGGTTCAAGTCCCGCCGATCGATAATTTTTATGATTTGTCGTTAAATAAAAATCATGCGCAGATGCTGTAAGGTTGCCACTTACACATCTTAAATGTAATGGCTGAAAAGTTTCGAAAACTGCAGCTCCGTGAGTCCGGTAAGGAGGGTACGCGATATTCAGTTGTATATAAAGCTGGCCTCCCAAGGCCTGTGATTTTACGAGCCGCTTCGCGCCGCGCCGGTATCTGTGGACGACCACACCACAGAATAGTTACACACAGAAGCGACACTCCGTGTTCCCCTAGTCAGTTCTATGACCTTGAAGCATTGTGTAGATCTTTAAATTTGTGCTCTTCCCCTATCTCTCTCTCAGATGTGAGGAAACTTTCCGATTTTAAACAATGAGCCCTTTAAATTTGTGCACATTCTCCATCTCTCTCTAATTTTCTCTTCTCTGTCTTACTGGCGCTTCTGTATAAACCTATTTTGTGACCACACGCCACAGACAAGCCCGCTCCGAATCCTTCCCACGACGCAAGGAGGCCTATAGTAGCCGTGTAATTTGGTTTGAAGTGCCATTCCAAAATGTAGTTGTATTCTACTTTACGCAACTTGCAACTCGTTTTTGTTTTCATACTAGGCATTTTTCGTGTTCTACAAAGTTGGTACATTTAAATAAATCTCAAAAACTCAAAAATATCCTTGGTCGATCACTCCATAATTGCCATACAATATGAAAGTACCCTTGAAAAAAAATGAACAAGAAGTGACACACTTACCAATACCAATCATATATCTAACTAATATAAAAAATATAAAAAAGGATCATTGCAATTCAAAGTTTGTTTAAAATCAAACTTTGATACCAATTTCAAAGTTTAATTTGTTTATGATGTTATGTTGACATCGATGTAATATCGTTACTAAGTTATTTTTTATTTACAAAATTATTAAAAAGAATATATTTGAAATTTCAAATAATACAAAAATGAAAAAAATAACAATAGTTTCACTGTTAGAAGAAAATGTTTCAAATCATTTTTGGAATGTAACCTAAGCTAAACTAAATTTAACTGAATTTAAGCTCCTATCTTACATATTTAATTAAACTAGCTACAGATAAGCAGAACATTTTATCTAACTACCTACTATAGTCGTTTTACAATTATAGTTTTATTATTTTTGTTTAAGTAAATATTATTGAGTGTTTAATAATTATATGTATGTTACAAATTCAATGGCGTTAATCGTAATATTTATAAGAATTTTTCTACCTTTGATTGTTCTAACATTGGATGAAAAATAAATTTATTTTATTTTTCATATTCCGCACTACAAATTAAACTTGTTAACTATTTTTCGTATTTTTATTTTAGAATAAAAGTAACATTGACATTCAAAGTTTGTTCAGGATCAAACTTTGGTATTAATTTCAAAGTTTAATTTGTTTCTGATATTATATCGAGTATCGACATCCATGTAATAACGTTACTAAGTTTTTTATTGACAAAATTATTGGAAGGAAAAATTTGAAGTCTCAAGTAATACAAAAATTAAAAACTTCGTTTCAAATATATTTTTAAGTTAATTTCTTTAATTTGTTTTTCTTAATTTCAATATCTTTATGAATTTTTATATTACAGTAACTTTATTTTTAAATATAGTCTTTCACAGATATTTCAAATATATGACAGTATGACAAATAGATGAAAATAGGTAGGGTTGTTATAATTTAAATCAAGAACAAAATCAATTTTTACTTATTGAAATTAAGCATAAACTACTCCAATCACACAATCACAACATAAAATATAATAACCTCTGTGTTTATTAACATATCTTTCGACATGATCCCAAATCGTATACCTTTTCCTACCAGAGTTCACCTCGGCAATTCAAACTTTGTACTGGATCATTTACGAAACAAAACAAATTAACCGATTATATGTATGTATCATCTATCATTTAGTAACGGGTTTTAGAACTGTATTCTAAAACTAAAATTGGCAACACTGATGAAAATGTATACCGTTATATCACTTTGAAAAATCATTGAATGATTTTTATTTCAATTGGCCTTTCCGGTGTATTTTCGAACCAGAAATTGCATTATTCCAGTATTTTAGTGTAGTTACGAAAAATAACAATCCGGGAATATTTTTTCCGGTGACAAAGCATTCCCGTATAATATCTCCAGTCCAATATTTTCTGTAAATAAAAATACGATCATATTTATTTCATAATTATTGAATACTAACCGATCGAAACAAAAATGGTATGTTTCCAAGATCGTTCAGGAACATATCACTTTCCCGACTTGATATGTAATTTACTATTATTGTATACAAGTGATTAAATTTTGTACCAGTTATTGAAAATAGTTTGTAATAATAAAAAATAAGAATATTAGAACAGGATCAGAATGTTTTGATTGAATAAAAAAATCCGATTTAAATAAAAAAAATCGATTTTTTTTATTTTATTACATAAATCGCATTTTTTTCCAACCCTAGGTATTACAATTAATTTTTTTTAATCAATAATTAAAATGAGTTGTAGTAAACAAATTTTTCATAATAAAATATTTTGCAAAACGATGTAGAGATTCAATCAATTTCTCACTTCTGGTGAAATATTTTATTACGAATTTTATACTTTCTTTTTTTATTATAGGTATGCGAAAAATTAAAAAAAAAATTGCATATCGTATTATACGAGCCTTGAAGCTATACCTAAATAATCATCGAAAACAAGGTTGTGATTTTTAGTCCAAATACAAGACTTTTCTTCCTTACGCCTAGTAGGCGGGAAGTAGAAATAATCATCATAAAATATGGTGATGGTAACGCCAAGAAAACTAGGGAAAAGGGGAAGAAACGTCGGTTAACGCTAGGCATTATCTCGTATTAGAAAATAGGAAGTTAGTTGGAGTGTGCGTCCGTGATTTGGTCAATTAAAGGCTGGTGTTCATGCATTTCGTGGCCGCAGAGCTGCGACGAAGCGTTGCCGCTCCTGGGAGTATTGTTGTAAAACACTGGCGCTATCTTGCGGATTGTTTCGTACTAATGTTGTTGGGGGCGCGATCCACCGGGAGCCGTTGCAGAACTGACCGCCTTGTTCTCCTAATGGAACTTGTGCCGAACGCTGTGGTGTGCACATCGTTTTTAACACACCAAATGCTTTCAGTTCGCTTTGTATCGTCCTCAAAGGACACAAAGAAACGAATGTGATATTTGATAATTCTCACAATGATAGACGCGGAGAAATCCCCCTGGAACGGTGATTTTTTATTGTTATTGTGCAGATAACGACATCCAATCATATGGTTTGAACGGACTTCGTTGTTACACACGTTATATAACGATGCGGGATACAATGACAAAAGCTAAACCGCTTGACTTCCGCGCCCTAACGACATGCGCGTATTCTTTTTCAATTGTTTTTCCTGATACTCAAACTTTTCATGACAGCATTTTATTACTTAAAAATACATTTCGGATATCAATATTCCTGTATGGAACGGGGCCTGAAGTACCTGAGATACTTGTTTCCTGTTAAGTTTTATTTATATTTTAATGGTATAGGTAAAGTCGCGATAATACTTCTTGCCACCTTTCATGCCCTTGGTACAAACATTATTCGTCAGTAAAACTGTAAGAAATGTCCGGCCTTAGACGCGTTTGAAATTGTGGCCGGGAATCGAACCTGGAACAGATGCGAGGCGAGCGGGTTGAACGGTGAACCAAGAAAGCTCTACAGGGTGTGTACGTGATCAGAGTTTGACCCGTCCACCACAACTTTATATTTTACTAAAATATCAAAATTATTATATTCTATTTCTATTCCTCACCATTTTATCTATAAATCTGGATTTAAACCAGAAACAGAACATAGGACATGGAACATAAATTAGGTTTAGTTGAGAACAGAAAACAAGCAATTTTGTTTGAAAGTTTTAAAAATGTCTCACAAGACGCAGAAAATTGACCTCGGGCATGCATATGACTGAATATATATTCAGTGTTTCAAAGTGTGCAATTTCATTTTGTTTTCATAGTCAACTTTTTTCTTAACATATAAAGTTTGCTTATTTTCTACATTTTAATTTTAAAGTCGTCCATTTTCTTCGTCACAGAAGCAGAAGAAACAAAACCTGGTTATGGCCGCAGTTTCGGTTTCGGCCAAAAATAAACCGAAACTTCGGCCCCGCCGAAACTAGGTTCGTGTCGTGTCTGGGACTTTCGGATTTGTTCGGAAAAGTTTCACTCGCCATTTTTTTGTTTGTTAGTTAATAGTTTAGTATTGTACGTTATTTTATTTTTCTTCCTTTCGAAGATATAATTATTCATTTATTATCGTTATTCTGAGACTGCAAAAGTGACAAGTGCTAGAAGAGGCAAAATGTCATTAATTTAATTTGCAGAATTAAGACAAACTTATCGTATAATTATAAAAATGTAAAGTTATTTTAAGAGAATAGCATACATTATAAAACAATCATGTGAATCGGATTATGTTAACCAATTGTGCCACAGAATAATATTGCCAAAGATATTTTACTTCGTCGTTCCGGTAATTTTTTGGTAGGTAAAACAACGTTCCGATAATTTCTAGTAGACAAGTAACTAAACACTGGTCCAGAATCATAACAAAAATGTAAATAAAAATATTTTATCTACTCTCACCCTATAATGATTCCATTATTTTGCAAGTTATTGCATGTGAAGTGTGTCATTAATGAAATCGTTTAATAATGAAACTAAATCATGCCTAAAAGAACAATGTAAATTAAATGGGACTTTCATTATTATAACATTTCTTTTAACAAATGAAAAACATGTTTTTGAAAGAATGGTAATGTAAAACACCGGTTAGTACTGCTAACGCTATAGTATCGCAGAAAAATATAGTACAAATTATCGTATTTGGATTTTATGTAAGAGTTTTATCTCAAATTGGTGACATTGCATCGGTGTCATCTCAGAAGTATACTGAACGCAACCTACCATCACCTGTCTACCTGTCATATTATATAAATATAATAAATTATTACAATTCTATTTATTTTTCTAATTGGTTCGTAGATAAAATATTGTATGACACTCATGTGTGAAGTACTTTTATGCACTCATTACGGTTAAGACACTCGCTTTCGCTCGTGCCTTAAACTCCGTAATTCATGCCTAAAAGTATTCCTTCACACACTAGTATCATAAATAACTATTATCGTCAGCTTTTTGCTCTCAGCTTTTATTATTTTTGTAATATTCCATTACTTAATCATTTAAAATTTTGATTTACAGTACATAGGTATTTTTTAAAACATACATAAACAAGAAAAATCATATAAGAACATGTAAAACAATCCTGCCTCATCTCTTATAATTTAAGTAAAGAAGATGTCATTAATTCAATGACATACATTCTATATTATCGTTGTTATTGTTAACGATCATTGTTTTTGGTCAAATAAGGGGTCACTGCAAATTATTGCAGCAAATTTAATGTGTTGATACATATTCTGCTTTTTACACATAATAAATTCCTTCACAAATAAAGTAGGATCATGAAATTTATCCAGGTTAATTTAATTCTTTACGAAACCGATTTTATGATCTTGTTTTGACAGTCTCTATTGATTAAACAATATTCTAGTAGAAATCAAATTCTCGGTAAGTATAAAGCACCGTATCGTTAGAATACAGAGAAAAGTAGTAAAGGCAATTGATAAAGTAGATGGGCCCATTTGAAAAACATTATCGTGCTACTTGGACTTGTTACTGGTTTGTTCATTGAAGCAAAACACCGTAATATTCTATAGCCGTATACCAGATATCAAAGTAATATTTTTCCGCTTGCTATATGATGATAAACTTATGAGATAGATAGTTGAAGAGGGGATTACAGTTTGATAGAAGTTTTAAATGTCGGAAAACATTTCGCAGCGTAATCGAAAATATCAGGAGCAGATTGTAAAACTTACTATGTAGTTAAAATGATCGCCAAAAAGACATGAAACCTAAATGTTATTTCAAAATTATAAATGACGAAATTTCAGGATTAGTTGTCAGATATTTTAAGCATCTGATATGTCACAAGTTCAACAAATTATTTTTAATTACTTATTTGAAATATAATATAATAAAACTATATTGTCATTACTTTTAACTTGTTCTGTATGTAATTCAATTTATTCTAATTTTAGTAGTAAATTTAAAAATGTATGAAATGCGATTTGTTTATCAAGTAATATTTAAAAGCTTCAAATTGCTTGATATTAAATCAAATAACAGTAGAAAATGAATTCCAGTCGACTAGTAAATTTCAGAAAAGCTTGATATTCAAGTTATGGCAAGTAAATTAATTAAAAATCAAGCTGTATCTTGACCAGAAATCATTCAAACAATGATATTTAAATACTCCTTACTAAAAATTTTGTATTTCACGTAAATATAGTTTCTTTTCAGTGTATTATACGAGGAATGTCCTAAAAGTAATGGAAGTGATTTTTTTGCTGTGCTAGGGGCTTTCTCGGGCCGGTTAAATAGGAAGGGGTCTCAGGTAACGGTTCCGAGTCTTACCAGGTTTATGCGAAATACGAATCCTTAATAGCCCTCCATACACCTGTAAACAAATTGCGCAAACTGTCGTTACACAACAAATCGTTGTGCAAATAATATTAACCACACACTATGCAATTTTTATGCAAACTTTGGTTGCTTTTGTTGCCTATGTGCGGAAACATGCTGTAAGAGCTATTGCGTCAGAAGATGTTGGTGTTAGAAAAAAAAAGAAGGAAGCAGAGAATATGGATGAAAGAGTACTTAAAGAAAAGATCTAATTTTAGACACAAAATCTCATCAAAGAACTTGAGTTCACTACTTTTGGTGAATTATTGGCCATGGAAACACCACTTACAGAAAAACAAGAAACGATATTTAGAAACACGTTCTACAGTTATTACACAATTTGTCCCACAAAGACCATACACGATACAGCGGAACGCTATTTGTTGTACAATTAATTTCAAACAATTTTGAATTTCTGCCACTAGTTGCGCAACCCCTCAAACAATACCATACACTATACAATTTTTGCATAACAGCCTATGTCGTGCTATTTGTTTGCAAGTGTATGGGGCGCTTGGATGTAGCAATTGTTTGAAGAACCGCAGTCATGTTTTGCTTGATCTTCACGTGGTGAAATGCAGATTTAAAATAAAAGTGTTAAAATTGATAAAGCTAGGCCGCAAATGGTTGAAATGATTAAAGCTGTTAAATGTACAAAATGCTCTATCGCAGACATAAATTTACAGGTGGCACAAAAATTTCAAAGATGTAAATTAAAGTTTTGAAGATGTCTGGGCGCTCTTCTTTGTCAAGAACAGATGAAAGTATGGTCCGTTAAAATATGTTGTGGACACAGACAAGCATTTGAACATCGTACTGATTTCTGAGAAAGTCTGGTTACCGAAATCTGTCGTGCGTCGAGTTATTACTGAGATCTGAACACGTAAAAATTCGTTTCAACGATAGTGACTCCAAGAACAGACGGAAAATCGACTTTTCATAACCAAAAAAAAAAAATACTATGCTTCCACAACCCGAACTTTGCGCACTGTGATTATTTTTGTTTCACAAAAACAAAACTCACCTTCTAGACAGAGACTTCCAAAATTGCTATGACGTATGGAAAAATCATTGGAACCGTTGTGTTGTTTTACAAGGTTATTACTTCCAAGTTGATAACATTTAATTGTAAAATTTTTGAATAAAAGCATTTTTTCTAAACCACTCTCATTACTCTTAGGACCTACGTGTATTTCTTTTGTCTATGAAAGTATAAAATTGTATGAAACTATTTAAATACGCGAAGGACTGTAGTACCATGTAGTACAGGATTTTATATTGTATATTTGCGTGAAATGCAAAAAACAGAGAATTTAAGTCATTGTTCAAATTATTTCTGGGCTAGATACACTTGACTTGATGACAGTGTAATTATAAATTTAAACGAAAAACTCGTGAATGAAAATTTTGACCAATTTATATAGTACTCGTAAAAATTATATTTTATTTCATACTTTAAACTGATTTGTACCCTTTCCTTTTAACCAGGTGAAAAATAAATTTCAATTTATTTTAAATTGACCAGCGGGGTATAGAGTGTGTGCGGCTTGCAGTATTTTACCCCTTGCAATAAATAGTGGTTGAGGCGGCGACATCAGGTGCAGACGCCGGGCGTCAAGGCCGCCGCGACGCACTACGTCTCCGGTGTCGAGGCGCCGATTGCCCCGGTGTTATTTATGTGCCGTACAGACACTGACCGATGGCGCTGGGCGACGTGTGTGTGCTACCAAACATCGCCTGAATAATGAGAAGAATGGAATGATTGAATTTCGGAGGGTGTTCTTCTGAATAAGCATGGCATGCCATACAAATAACTTGTATTATACTACGGTACAAATTGGTGATCAATTTTGATTTTATCAATTTTTTCCCCTAAGGTTTTACGGTAATGACATACCTAATTTATGTTCATATTGAATAGTTATTTATGTATCATGGTTATTACGTATAAGAGTATGAAAAAAAAATCAAATAATGATCCGTGATGGTGAAGCAGATAACGCTTTGTCTTAGATAAAATGTGCTAAGTATCAATATAATTACTTCATTACTACATTTTATGTCAATGAAGAGTGCCTACGAAATCGCATGATGCCACGAATACCATTCGAAAGAATAACTTTGAGTGAATTACAATCTTTAAAAGTTACACAAATGTTTTTAAGTTATTCGAGTTTTTACTACCCTTAACATCTAAGTCTCTCTCACATCCACCTACTTCCAAATTCTTGCTGCTTCCAATCGTACTGTTAGTGTCAGACGAGATATTTGACAATTAACCTATAGTTGGTAATTAAATACAAAATGCAAAGCATAATTCAGAGCTAATCTAATTTTTGAAAAAAATAGTTTTAAATATTGTGCAATTAGGGATATACATAAATAAGTTTTTACAATAATTGAAATAGATCAATCTATGTAATTGAAATTTTTAGCGCATCCCATTGTCTACGTCACAGAAAAGTTAAAAAAAAAATGTTTCATATAAACAAATAAAGTGGAGGACCTCATTATAGATAAACAGAAAGTATTACCTGTATCTAAGTAATTTATTAGTTACGTTTACATAATTACATTTAAATGAATAATATCTTTATCGATATCCATTTGTATCACAGAACAGACGAATGTTTTAATCAAATAAACCCACTGTTCCCATGTTTTTGCCTAAAGAGATTGCCTATAGGTTTTATTGAATTTTATTTTTACTGTGAAATTTTAATGAAATGTTACTTTAGTTATTTAAATCTAACTGAATACTTTATATTCGGTGTATAAATGTAAATGCAACGAATAAATTATTGCAGAAATCTGTAAATTTAGTCAAATCTGGAAGACGGAATTTAATATGAATTAATTATTTCAGTGCTAGTGTAAAGCAAACAATCGAAATTTGTATTCCGATAGTAAGCAAAGCACAATAACCAATGAGGCTCGTCCGTAACACATTCAAGGGCTTTACATTTAATTATTAACGTAAGTGCACAGTTAACACGTAAGTTAATAAACGGGTAATGGATCCACTAACGCCGGTTAACCCGTCCTGGTGACGAATATCAGTTTAGCAATAAAACCATCTACTCAATTATTCATCAAAGAGAACACCATTATTTTTCGGTATGCGCGTTAATGTTTTCTTTCGAAAAACTAAATAAGGATGGATGACAACAAGAGGACATTTTCTTGTTCTTACAAACATATATCAACCTCTGAATAAAGGACCACAAATTATAATAAAAAAAATTATATTTTATCCTCACGGTTCTCCTGTATAGCTCAGTTTTTACATTATTACTTCATTAATTTTTAAATTTGGTTAAAAAAAAATATTCTTTAGAAGTAACTAAAATTTAAAGAAAACATTTAAATTTGAACATGATATAAAATAGTTTTTTTTAACAAATTTAATAATCGAATATTTTTAAAGTTCCGAATGTTTTATTATAGATATTACTGTTTCATGACATTCAGACTGATTTTATTTTTTTAAAAAGAATATGGTTACAATTCTATATTGTCTCCATTAAAATAACTTCCTTAGGGAGCCGTACAGTGCTGGACACAATTCATCCTATCCTCATGGCAGTACTGGAATCACTTCAGCTAATTGGTTACAGCCGTTAAATGTTTTGAAGTGTCTCAAAATGAGTTACTTTGAGGTGATTTTTCAATTTCGGGATGAGGAAAATGTCACAAGAACTCACGTCAGGCGAATAAGGTGGCTAAGAAGCTACAGGAATGTATTTACTTGCCAAAATTTCATTTTATTAAAACCATTTTTTGCGCAGACTTCTCTCATCCCCAATGAATTACTTAAAATCGGATGAACGGTGGTGTGAATCAAATTTAACTCTTCCCCAATCATTCAATACTGTCAACCGATGATCTGATTGCACAAGATTCCAGATTCTGTCGAAATTTTCATCAGTTCAGATGAAAGCCTTCCGCTGCGTGTTTCATCGTTAATCGATTTTTTTCCTTCTAAAAATGCCAAAATCATCGAAAAACCTGGCGCTTTGAAATAACAATGTCTCCAAAGGTCTTCTTAAGTTTTGTAAAAGTTTTTTTTTTGTAAAAAAAAAAATCGTTCCGGACAACCAAATAACTCTAGAGAGTTCAAACTCGTACTGAAGGCATATAACATGTTCCTCCTCCGCGCCCGAAGTGTTACCAGATCGAACGCTACATTGCCAGTTTTATTATTTAATTAACATACCTCGAATGTGTGGTCCAAAATACACACAAAGATTATCAGTTCTTATTTTTATATTAAGAACTAAGAATATTTCATTTTAGGAGCCGAAATTTGACAAAATGAGAAACAAGACTAACAAAATAGAAAAAATAATTTATAGTTTCTTCAGACTTATGAAACGACCCCCATAGTATGAAATGAAGTTGTTTCGCAATAAACGACAACAAATGAGGAATTAAAAGTAAATAAACTTTGTCTCCAAATAGTAATAATGGAACGACTACAAAATGTAGAATATTAATGTGTTGATTACATTTTCATAGTGAATAAACATGGTAATAAATAGTGACAAATTCCTAATTAGCATAGGGTAACCTAATCTAGGGAATTTAGGAAATATTCAGATCCATTTACTAATAGGCGAATTAACCCGGTTCTGCAATAATTCCGCTTTATCTGTTGAGATTATAGCAGTAATAATTAAATGGCTGCTGATGCAATTCTATAGCAAAGCAATTAAAACTATTTATGAAGGACGACGCGAACAAATGCTGCAAATTGATAGATGTAACTCGTGTAAATGAATTGGTTGATGTGTAACTTGCAGACCGACACATATTAGATTAGCGCAGGACCCAGACGCAATATTGTTTTATAAATGAAGTGTTTGTCGCATTCCGAGTCCAACGCCAACCGCTGTGTACATATGACAGTTGCAGGCATCGCCAACTTCTTGGATAATTTAGGATTACCGCGATGGGAATTATTACACCAACGGTAATTCAAATGTCAGGTTAAAGCGAGGAAACACACCACGCTACATTAGGCAGAAATATAAGCAAGTTAACATTGGATTTTCAAGGAATACATTTAAATAGTCAAACAACAATATGTATTTCAATTCTAGTATACCACGCAGCTAATAATATATTTTAAAAAATCTTCTAAAATGATGTCAATATGTACTACTTTTCTCTCAATAGATAAATTATATAGTTTATGACTCCTGAGACATCCTTGATTTAATATATTTTTTTATAGTTTCATTTTTAAAAATGTTCTTGCTCCTGAAGCAACTTATTACCGTGAATATCTTGTGTTTAATTTTACATTATTGTTTTATAAAAAGAATAAACATAGTTTGTAATTAAAAAAATCCTGACAATAAACAATTCTTAATATATTTCAAAATTCTCAAAAGTTATATTAACCGAATATATAGATTAAAAATAACTAAAAGTGCAGAACCCGATTAATCCAATATCGGTCCAAGTGACTTTTTTCAAATCGAGACTCCATATTACTAATTTAGGTGTTTAATTATTCTTTTTTTATCGCGACATACACGTCCTCTACATTATTATTATTTTTATTCTAATAGTACACATATATAAAATATTCCGCCGTACGTATGTCTATTTAAAATAAAAAAATACATAGAACAAAATTTATATTAAAACATTGGAACAAAAATGACCCTATCAATACAATCTAGAGACCATCTTTACTATATGGAAGTAAATCATGGTCAATATGATATAATATGGATTTTTTCCATATATTATTGACCTGAGCTTTTGGACACTTAATCTTGCATCCAGGATGAACACATGATAAAAATTCGTGAGAAAGTGACAAAAGATTAGTTTTTATAAAATATAGTAAGGAAGAAGGCAAAATGCATCCGCTCAGCCCTCGAATATTTTGTCACGTCCCGTCGTCTGTAGCGAACAGACGCATGGCAGTTAACAGAGCAATGAGCTTTGATAGCGGAATGATCAATTGAACGGATTAATCATACAATGTAAGAGTCGTGTCCCATCGTCTGAACCAACGTACACCAGACCATTCTATACCAATCTCAGTGTGTTCAGCTAAACGATCCATCTAGATAAACAATTTCACGTAATTTAGTTCATTTTAATATATTAATATAGAATTTATAAATAAAATTAATTTAAGTGTGTGTTGTGTTATGTCATCGTAAAACATTATCGTCATCAAAATAATAATTCTTCGCATCTTCCCAAATTTGATTATCTCCTGCCAATAATGCCAAAAGTTTAATATAAAGTCACGTCATTCAATCAAGTCATTTTAAAAGAATTTTATAGAATGTGACCCCCAGCCCCTACACCCAAAAACAACATAACTAAACCCCCCCCCCCCCCTCCCCGGGAAAAATATAGATCCCCTCTGGATCCGAGAAACCAAGGCACGTCACTTTCAGAATAGTCAAAACGTCTTATGAAGACAATAAAATCAGTATGATTGTACAATATATATCTCTTATTATATAGACCGGTCGGTAAAAACAGTGATAAAAGACATAATTCCCAAATATGATGTGAAAGAAAAACAAAAGATGAAGACCACAAAAGAAATGGAAGAATAAATCTGAAGATACATTGCGACAACATTAAGTGAAAATAGGCGACGAAAATAGTGGTAACTGCGGAAAAATGGAAATAACTGATAAATTAAATTAAGTTTGTTGAAGAAAAGGTATAAATAGTTTTAAAGATATAATAATAATGAAAACTATGAAATGTACGCTTGCGTTAAATTCAGACAACATTGGCTGTGTCTTGCAATATTATAATAGAATATTCAAAATGAGAATTTTTTTTTTCATTTTCATTTTGAATATTCTATTATAAATGAGAATGTCAGCCAGTACGGTTGTGTGGTCGTGGCGTGTCTTGTCTGATCGTGTAGATAAGCAACATAGCCCGCCCTGTCCAATTGGATGGGTTGCCGCACAACGACTCGGTGTGTGCTGGCCTTGCAGAGACTGTAGGCTGACAACCTGCATCACTAAAATGCAAGTAAAACATGTCACGAAACAAGTATTTCAGGTACTTGAGGCCTAATCGGCTTCATCAAAAATCTGGATCTACTTCCGGAAAAACTAAGTAAGGGCTGTGTCACAATAGATCTTCTAGGTCGCGTTGACAAAAAGCGACAAAACGCTTAAACCCTCATATACATACATACATACATACATACAAAATGAGAATATTATTTTCTAGTTCTGTTAATGGACTACCTACGCACGAGTATATTGCTTGGATGAAAATATCGCGGAAATTCATAGGCATAATACCCGAATGTTGCATTTGCAATTAATTTCTCACCGCATGCATAATTTAATTCTACAATAATCCACTTAACACTTGCAGATTAATTCATGCTCGAAGCGAAGAGAATTCGTTTTCATTTATCGCTCATAATCTCTAGATATGTGCCGTTTAACATCGGGGATATATTACCCCATGTTTAATCCAACATGTTCTTTATACTACAAAGTTTGTCATTGGATAAGCTAAGTCGTAAGTAAAATATGTAGTCTTGTGAAGTTTGTTTTATACACTGAAGCCCGAGAACTTCCCGGCAGTAACAATATTTAAAGTTTAAAGAGTTGGGAAACAATAACACTTATGTCACTTCTTACCTCGAGTAGTATTATTGGATTATACCTAGGTAACTTTTATTAATTCGACTTTAATATGGATCATTCGCAAAGACCAGGTTATAAAGTTCAAATCCTCCATTCGTATGAACAAAGGAATGGGATATTCATTCGTATGAATGTTTGTATTTTCACAAACAGAATTTGTTAAAACATCACATACAGCTTTACAGGTTTTTATCTCAATTATGTTAAACTGGGGATAACAGTTTAATTTATACTTTAATGTGTTTTCATCTTATCATCTATATTACTTTCCAACTTCTTTGAAATTATACCAAAGAAACATATGGCATTGTAAACAATTCTAAATGAATTTGTCATGATTGGTTTATTTATTGATGTATAAAAATACATACGTAATACATGTAATTCTAAACAAATAACATATTTTATTATTTTTATGTAGGTAGGTAAATTTCGTTTTAAAATGAGGGAGAGTAATAAATCAGTCTGTCAAAGATATTCCAGTGGTGCGACAATAATTGTTTGCTCAAGAATAGTCGAAAAAACTAAATTCAAAGGAGATTTAATTAATTAATTAATTAAATTTACACTGTCCAACAGAACGAAGCACAATTACAGGACAGGGGGCCTACAGATTATAGTGGGTTTGGAGCCACTCGGACAAAACGGTATTTATTTTTTATTACAGTTTTATCGTCACCTAACCGTACCGTACTCATGTATAATACTACATTGAAATAAAATAAATTTTAATAAAGAACTTTTTTAGTTAATACAAATACATCAAGAAATCAGTCTACGTACGCGACAAAAAGGGAACATTTGTAACAGTGTTTTATTATTCGACAAGTTTCATTCCATGTTTAAAGCATGTAGCATTATATAATCATGTTAGACAAGTTATACCTTATTTTCCTGGTGGATATCTTTGCTGCATAGCTGACAAAAATCTTTTCAAATTTTGATTTATTTCTCTCCCTCGTTCTGAAACGGAGTATAGGTAAAACTAAAATTGAAATTTTGAAGACGAAGAATTAAATTCCTATGTAACTTTTAACTGAATAGTTGATTCCTTGGAAATAAGAGGTTACGCCCAAACAGCAGTCAAATAAAAAAAGTATTAAATTTTTAGATTTATCTCGACTGCCACATAAAAAGGAGGTTATTTTTTAAATTTAATTTGGCCAATTCACCATTGATGACGGATGTAACTGGTTACAAAATATTCTAAAATAGTATATTGTACAAGTATGGAATGATACTCAATTTTTATTAGTATGGCCGTTTGTATCATAAACCGAAGGCGAATACTGCAAATCGTACGAATATTTTTCGTAATTCATTTATATTTTAATAATAAGGATGTCTTAAACTCACTTCTTTGTAGAAATTAGCTACAAAAAAATTTAAACAAACGATATTTGACAGAACTGTGAGATATGAATATGAACCTTAACGTTGTCTGTAGTTACCGTGGAAAATGATAATATGTTTACAATATACTATTACTATCCGTAGCAAGAATAAACATACAACATTCTCAATAGAGATGAGGACGAGTAGTCGCACATAAAACGCATCCCCGGTAGCAACTGACGGCCACAGAAAACATTATGCGCTTTTCTTGTTTACTATTGCAACGCAGGCAGATGCGGAGACAAAATAATGATATTAACGCATTCACGTAGAAACTTACTTTAGTGAACCAAGAACGCGTTAGTTTATTAAATTGAGATTTATTCAGTATAATAAACAACTTAATTTCAAGCCCGTTTATAATAGACAATAATAATGAAACTGTAATTATAATATCAAACATTTATTTAAGAAAAATTTTAGTTTCAGAAGTTGTGAAAATTAAAAGAATACATTATATATTACTAGTAAAGCAAAAACAAACAAATGTATTAAGAATATATCATCGCTTTTACGATGTGCAAAATTACAAAAAAAAAAAAATCTGATGCCGACATTTATTTTCAAATAAAATTTTGTGTATTTATTTGAAAAGCGCTTCCCTATTAAAAAATGTCACCGCTCACCACTGATAGGCATAGAAAAAAATGTTTATAATGTGTGAAAGTACGTAAGACAGTTTAATATTTAATTTTTATATGTATTATTAATTCATCCAACTTTTTTCAAATTGCAAATAAAATTTTAAAGATAAACGAAATATTTAAAAAAAAAAGAAATAGTTGAAAACACTGTTGACGTTTTTCTGTGACATAAAACATTGAATAAGACAGCATATGTAGTACATTATCCTACGTGTTGTACTTGTTTATATGCAACGTGTGTACAATTTTTAGAAGGCTTTGGGCACAAAGGCAGTTCCCTAGGTAAACTATATTTCCAGGGGCGGAATTCTTAGGCAGAGGTTGTATGATTTATTTAGCAAACGCAAAACGTAGCGCGGGTATTATTTATTCCATCAACGCAAGAGCTTTGTTGTTGGCACGCTTGACGTAATGGACACGCACGCCTATATTATACATTATAAATAACGGAGCTTGTTGCTTACGCATTCCATAATTAAAGCGGCGCCGATGGACACTTGGACAAATGGACACACCATCCTAATTATTCGCACACCGAGCCTATTCCAACCTACAAAACGTCTTTATCATTTCCTCATATGTATCATTTATCATCATGCTTACTACGCATATTTTACGTGACGTATTTACTCATGTGTTAACATATATAATTAATGTATATTTAAATTCAGTAGGTGTTAAAACAATAATTGTTTATGCTACTATACTAGAATAAGGGTGACCAATGAAACTGTTTAAGCGTGGTACTATAAAGCCTCGCTCACAATCATAATTTAGTGGTTAGTGGTTATTTGTTAGCGTTAACGCAGAAGATTGACATGCGCATTTGTAGTATAGCGGTCACAACCAAAAAATTAACTCAGCGCTAGGCTGCGCTAAACACGGTTAGCGCAAGGGTTTGCAGACTTCTAACTTTGTCGTTAGTAGTTAACAGAAACAGCCAATCGCAGCTCGAGTAGAATGAAATAGACATATTATAGAAAAAGAAAAGAAGTGAAGACATTTTGACAGTAGAGAAAATGTATCAAAGCCGTGTACTTTTCAAAAAGAAATTATTACTGAGCGTCGTAAAGTAACTTTGTACTTTGGATTAATGATATATATTTTTCTTCAGCCATATTTAGTAAAATTTCAATAAATGTATCGAAAATATACGAACACAAAAAATCAAGATATCACAAGTTGAACTTTGTTGACAGATTTAAATAACATCCGGTAACAGATGTATTGTGAACGACATTTTTCAAGGCATAAACTTAACCACTAACTACTAACCATAACCATTATCAACTAACTACTAAATTCCGATTGTGAACGAGGCTTAAGAGATATGAATCGGTTAAATTAGACAAAAGTTGCCTCATGTGAGGATCATATTTTTGTTTTTCCCAAAAAATGCATAGGTGACTAGATATAAACAAAAATATAAATTCTTCAATTTTTTTGCTTAAAACTTTTTTTCAATATTAAAATATTTTAACACATTTTTTTAACGATGAATTCACTGCAGTACTCAAAATTTAATTTTCATATCATTTTTGAGAAATTAATACCAACTTTCAATTTTCTTATGGGCCTCAACGTAGGTGTGATACCGTTAAATGTTTTTTTTTTCTCTGTTTAAAAAAAAAACAAACATATTTTATATCGGAAAACTACGAAATATCAATAAATTTATTAAAATTAAACAAAAGCAATTATTTTCATCAAAAACTACAAAAATTAAAATTAATAAAAGCTATAAGTTGTTATAAAATCATTTCAATGAATATAAAATTAACTAAATTTATTTTATTTTTAATATGCATGAATTTTGTATCGTTGAAAAGAGAAAAAAAAACGCTATTTAACGTTCTCACAGACTACTTTGAGGCCCATAAGAAAAATTAAAGTTTGGTATCAATTTCTCGAACTGCAGTGAATTCTTCGTTAAAAAAATTACAGTTTCATTGGCCACCCTGCAAAAATATCAATAATACATCATTTGTTTTTATTATTATCTTTTTCCAGTCAACACTATTTGTCAACTATTAGTAATGACGTCACGAAAGCCTATTATAAAAATTAGTTTTTTTTTATATATATAAATTCAGCAATATAAAAATACGTGCCAATTGTTTTTTGAAAAGGTATCATATAAAAAAGTTTGAAATTTTATATACAATCCCCATTGAAATTGAAATTTTATAGTGAGTTTTAAATTCTTCATTTTCTGGTAGTTATTTAGCGTTAAAATTAACTCTCCATCCTATACATATTGAATGCATGGAACAATATATTTCTATTTACAAGAAGTCGCTATCAGTACGGGTTTGTGCTTCTCTTTTTAGTTTAATGAATGCACGTGCACACAGCCTGTCGCAATATTTTTCGATAAATTGAACCAGGTGCAATTATCAACCGTTTTATATGTATTTTGCATCTGAACTGTACACTCTGAGTTAGAATTTTAATTTCAGCTCCGTTGATAAAAACTTTAGATTCCCGTGTACTATTATTACCTTTAAACTCTCACAGTGAACGAAAATATTGCACTTTGTAATTTCCGTTTGCTTGAGCACTTTATGCACAAATAAAATCCACTGAAATTCTAGGAAATGTTTTTCATTTTCAGTAAATATTGTAATGGATTACATTTTTGTATTAAAATCTCTGGATTTATTTTGTTTAAAATATTAAATAAAGCATAGAATTACCATATTTGTTTTAATAAAAACTGAAATGATTTACATTTATACTTTTGTTGCTTTATTTGGAGAGCACTTTAAATTTGTTATAAAATTTATATTGTTATTTTGCTGCAAAAAGGAATTATTTTATTTTATTTTATTAACAAAGCAAAATATTTATTTGAATATAAAAAGTTATGAATCTGCTAAATGGAAAGTTTACAATGTTTATGATATTAAAAAATATAAAATTAACAAGCACAACAAAATCGTACTTTTTTCACAATATTAACAAATATACCTTAATTAAAATTTCTGATATCTTTTAATAAATCGAATTACCGGTTTTTTATATTGATATGTAATACTATTTTACAGGTTTTAGGATACTCAAAATATGCAAAATGTCGTAAATATACAAAACACGCATTTTTAAATTCAAAATATAAGCTGCTAAATATATGAATTGTATATAAATATAAAAATTTTGAAAATATACCTATCAAAAAATGATACATTTGCATAAAATTATCAAGTGGTAGGAGGAACTGAATAGCGATACTTTTAGAACAGCCTGTCACTTTATTGAAGTAGTTAAAATTGTTATTTTGCTTTTATTGTATAGTAGATATTTGTCACTCACTTTTAAATTAAATTGAAACTATATCCAAATTTAAAATTTATGACAATAAGAACACAACTTTCAATGATTTATACATATAATGCAACTTGTAATTTTTTTGTTTCTCTTACAATAAAATTTGTTATTTCGCGTCGACCGAGCAACGACCGAAATTTTAATTTCCTACGTCTCCACTAGAGTTGCGTACGAAAAATTTCGGAAAAAATCCTATTTATAAAGCAATTGTTAAAAAAAACTACATTTATAACAAAAAACATCTAATGTAGACACCGCACGACTTCCTTCACACATTTTTTGCTGCACTTCATTTAAATCAGTCCCACATTCAAAATTTTAAAACTTTTCTGCTAATTATTTTCACTTCTTTATATGAAGCAAAGGAAGTATTGTAATAGCGAAAAAAATCAGTTTTCAGACTGTTACGGAAATATCTATTTTGACCATCCTTGAATCCATTTTGACTAATTTCGGCGTGAGGTTATAAAACTCCCACATACAAAATTTCAATCTTCTATTGCTAATCGTTTTTGAGTTATACAAAAAATTTTAAAAAATTCTTCGAGTAAAATGCTCTTTTGGGACTGTCGATTGCAATAATAAAGGGAGGTGCACAGCTAGACATTATAGCAGTGATGTATACTAAAATTTATTATACCACGAATAACTATAAAATCATCCGCCTCCCAGTCAACCAGTGGAGGCAGTTAAGAAATTTTAGATAAAATTGAAAAAATCCTGTTAAAAGACGTTCCAGTTTTAGCGGCAAAAAATGAATAATCTAACTATTGGTACCATACAAATTGAAAGAGCAGGATTTATGTACTTTGGAGCCTGAAGCGGTTATAAAATTTGGGCCCTATAGTTTATATTTTTTTTGTTGTATATGTATTCTACCCATACCTAAACCTAAAAATTTTTCTATTAGTTTACTCCTATAAACATGCCTTTAATATAAAGCATAATAATTTGTCAAAATGACAAATGTCTGAAGTAGAATTAAAAGAGAATAATAAACTGATTCTTTCAATTAAGTAATTCCTTTTTGAATTTGATGCTAAATTTTAGTCAGTCTCACGAAATGTTAAAAATAACTCGTCTAATAATTTTATTGTAGCTATTATTATATTATTTACTTTTGTTATTGTGTATCAATTTTATTTTCGCAACTAAATTAGTTAAATAAATCTTCAGTAGATAATAAAAATCGGGGCCCTTCAAAATTTAGGGCCTGAAGCGCCCACTTCACACGCTTAATTCAAAATCAAGCCCTTGCATATCGACCTTCATAACTGTCCTAATCTGTCATAGGAGAGCACAAAATGAGTACCTCGTACAATTCGAAATATTTAATTTAAAATATGTTTAGTGCAAGCTAATATAGAAGTTGAAAATCTTTTGCATTTTAAATATATAGACAATTTAGCTACCCGACAAATATAACCAATTATTATTTTTAATAAAAACTTGGCAAAAGTGAATTGCAAATTACCGATTCGCGTTTCCACAAACAGCATTTAGAATTCTATTTAAAGTTTGGTGGCTTGAAATGAGTATAAAAAGCGCGATCTCCGTTGCATCGTTGCAGTGTATAATCTTGGTTCCGGAACCAATGGCTAAACCCTGGGCAGAGTAAGTGAAATGCAATTGCTGTTTTGAAACTGTCGTTATAACGCGCTGAACGGCCTCGCGGGAATATATTTACCCTCCTGAAAATAAATGGAACGTCACCAAACCGAAACCGGGCTCCTTGACGCAGTTTCACACACTTTGCCGATACTTCCACACTTTATAAAGGAAATTAAAATACTTTTATTTTTCTCCCACCGCAAATAGTTCTTATGAACAAACTTTTATAACACTTTCTTTAATGTGCAGTCCTGAAATAATTGCAGCAGTACTGAATTTAATTTCCTCAAGACAAGTAAAATAAGAAACTACCACTTTTTCACATTATTACTGCAACAGTCACAGTAATTTGTACGTAATATAAATTGACTAGATATCCCACATTAGGTGGGAGTGCCCCATATTCGAATTGTTTGTCACATATTAAAAATTGTACGTTAAAGTTTCCCACATTGGAATTTTTTGTCCCGCATTGAAATATGTCCCCGAAATGTCCCAAAGTGAATAGTGTCCCCCAAAGTGTCTTAAATTAAAAGTTTTTATTTTATTACAGTAACTATTAACATAAGGTCATGTTTCTTTTATTTCATATTAGATGAATAATTTTAGCCGGATATGTAAAAATTTAAAATAATATAAAGATATAAAATAATTTCTTAATGTGAATTAACAAACACTAGTATACACCACTTTAAAAGAAATTCTCAAAATGTCTACATTGTTCTCTTATGCAGAATATTTCAATAAAACTTCTATTTCTCAATTCTCTAATTTCGCTCACTTACGAAAACTTATACATTATTGTAAAGACAAAAAAATGGCTGCTTTTATTTTACTAAAATAATTCTAGATTGCCATTTAAAAAAATAAAAATTGATAGTCGTTGCATGAAAATCAGCTTTTATTTTTTTTCTTTGTCTGTCATCAAATAGTATATTTAATATAATAAAACTTTTATAAAAAGCTAATTTGTCTATTTCTTATAATAAAAAAGTTAAAGGACATTCGTGTTCGTAGATATATTGTTATCATACTTAAATGCAAGATGGCATTCATATAATTTAATATTAAGTTTGCCGTAATAGACAATATCCTATTGGAATAAATTACTATCACACAATCAAGAACAAATTGTCGATATCAAAATCACCTTAATAATTAAGAGGAATGATATGAATGTCATATTCAAGTTTTTTAAATATTTGAAAATATCCGTTATCGCGGTTACACTACTGTCTATTTCGTTATTGTCTTGTTTGATAATGAGATAGCGAATAAAAGTGTCATCTACGCCATGCGTATACGACAAAGATGTAAGATAAAAATTTAATAATCCTTGCAGCAGAAATTGATGACCTGAGGATAAATTACCGGAAATTTAGTGTACCTACATTTTTCTGGATTTCAATTTTTAAATTTGGGTCTTAGTTAAATATTGTTTTAGGAAAATGAGTTAAAAATAGGGAATAAATAATAAATGCAGGGAATTCATTTTATTTTATATCTCATTATAATTCTATCCAACATTCTGAAAGTAATTCTTTCAAATCCTAAATCCTTATCAAAGAGAACGTAACATCCTTGTAGAAATGTATGTAAATTTTATATTTCCAAGTGAATTTTCCTTTGGGAATTGTTTTTAAATATGCATAATATTTCATGTGCGAAGAACAAATTAGCTTACTAAATACGTAGATGTTGAGTAAAGCCATTATTCAGCTTGAATTCTAATCCGCTTAAGTTGAAATATGTAATGAAGATGTGTTATGTACCGGCAATGGCGATGGCTCTTATCTCCAACAAAGGCTTTGGTAGGGACGATATTTTACCTACCAACTCGTAAACACATATCACCCTGCTATAATTCCCAAATTATCCAATGACGGGTCTCAGCTCTAAAGATAGAACACTATGATGGAATATGGATTCTACATCTACACCCACGGTCGAATAATACACTTCGAATATACGTTCATCTTTTATTCATTAACTCGTTAATGTATATTTCATTATAGTGTGCTCCTAAATTGTCAAATGACAGGTGACAAGTGTTTGTAATGTCTAGAGGAAAAAATATGGACATCAACAAAAGTTTTGTTAGTTCATTGTTTATGACAGCATAAAAAATTTGATAAAATTACAGAACTTAGGCGTTTATTAAAAATTATGAAATAATTCATTTTAGAAATGTCAATATGTAGATTTAATTTTATAACCTGATCCATGTCACTTTCGTTGAGAATCTAAATTTAGGCCTGTCTCTACCAATTTCGGAAAATGTCATGTAATATAAAAAAGATAAATTTGTTTTATAATGTGTTTTGAGTCAAATTCGAACTGAATTTATTCAAATTACGATCAGTGGCGTAACAATCCAGCCACGGGCCTGTATGCCCCGAGTCAATCCGGGCAGCAGTGTAGAATAAAAAAAATTAACGACCCCAGAACTGAACACTTTACAAAATACTTTTTAAATGAAATTTTAGAGTCTGTAGCAAAATAAAAATATACGCTGTTATAATTTTTAGTGTTTCTTTTAAAATTCTTGATTAATTTCCGAAAAGGACCTCACTGCTAACGTAACCAAAACAAGGTAGTAAGAAAAATGTAGATAATATGCAGTTTGCCTGAAACTATTGCATATAGACCATTTTTTTTTATTAAGGTGAATTCAGTTAAATTTTCTAGTGAAATTAATTTTGGATAAACAACTTTAAAACAATTTCTAAATGAGGGCTATGGTCTTAAGACAGGAATATACGAAGTGGCCGATGTCAACTTGTTCTACCGTCACTTCATAATTGGACCACACACATAACATTTAAAAGGCAGCGCTTGAGCTTGAAAAAATTCTTTCGATTTACAACTGCACACAAGTCTGTGAAAGGTATGAACACACGAGATGATATTTTGTCTCCTCACAAAAATATATCATACTTTGTTTTAAATTAAAATTTTAAATTTGTCCAGGTCGGGCGGGGCCCCCTTAAGTCATCGGGCCCGTGTGCCACTCATTATGAAATTGATCAAAAATGTTAACTTTAAGAATTTACTTTAGTGGTAAAAATTATGTTCATTGTGATCTGGAACAAGTTTATTATTTTTCTTTCTCTATTTATCACAATAAAAAATACATAATGCTTCAAGCTAAAAGAAAACTAGAAAATCTTTCGAAGTTTAGAAAAATTTATTATCTATGCAAAGTATGTGTTACCGTTAAAATGTTAAATCTAGGTATTTTATTATATAAATAGTTTAATGAAAAATAAAATATCATTTAAAATTGAAGGAATTCAAATAAGGTAAAATTAAGTTTCGATTGAAAACCGAACAATAAGTACTGAGTACACATAAAATTCAGTTTTAAAGTTTTGAGATGGATATATATGAACAATAACAATTAAATACGTTATTAATAGAATGCAAAATCATGACTACAACATTTGAATAATTTTGAAATGATTATTTTCGCAAGCATGCGATTGATTTCGCAATTCCGCCTAAAGTTTGCGACGTAAAGTTTAAAAAAACAAATGTAACTGTTGTTGGTGTAAACGCTTTCACCGTCGCAGTGAGTTTTGTTTGGAATTGGCGCATCTTGGGGCGAAATTACATCAGCATGTTATTATGATTGATGCGTCACCCACAGCGAAACGTCTACATCGCAAATGGACCGTCTGCGTCTTATCGCAACTTTATCCCGCACACACAAACTCTAAATGCTTTAAAACATGCGCCACTTACTCCAGAACTTTCGCTGAATGCCTTCAAAACCTGGCGCCCTTCGAACTCATTTCTAATTCTGTCATACGACCTCTTTTCCGATGCGTTCACTGTCTCACCTTATACCTCTTAACTAGAACTCGTAATCGAAATTGGAAAGACTGTTAATAATACAAAGAACAAGTCGGAAAACAAAATCTAGATATTAATAATCTATCTTCCATATAAACTTATTTTGAGTAGCGGTAGTTCACGTTACGACTAGAACAGACTCCACCAAAAATGCAAGTAAAACTGGTTCTGGAATATGTGAACTATTCTAGGATTGTAATGCCAATGATTATTATATAAACTTTATAGGATCTACAAGGTTTCGGGACTCATGCCCCCAAGGATTTTTTTAGGGGCAATGCCCCCAAAGAGTCACGCCATTTTTTTACATCAGAAATAAAGTCATGAATTATTACTATTTTAAATAATTATTGTACTTCTTTCCATTTTTAGTATCTGACTACTACACTAAAATGGGAGTGAGTTACACCCTTAAAAATATTATCAGTGAATTTCTCGTACCAAAGTAAATACGTATACAAATTTTCTTTTTAAAATTCCCATTACTTCAGCCTCAATTACAGCTTGAATATCAGCCAATAGGAATCCATATGACCGGTTATAATGCGCGTCTTAGGATTTACCGGTAAACCTGAGACGCTAGAAATCAGTCCCGCTCAGCGGAGCGCAGGGGGGGTAGCAGGCCTTCAAGGGGCCTCCGTCCCATTAGCCTGTTGGTCTGGCTAGACCACCTTTCTTGGCATCTGGTGCCCTGAAGGTGTTCTAGTTCAGTCGGCCTGAAAATGGAGCACTCTTCAACGTGTGCTCTAATTCTTGATTCGCTGAAACCAGAGCACATTCTGGAGCAGTTCTAGCTGTTCTGGATTGTGCTCTGGTTTCAGTAGGTCAGGAGTTAGAGCATTTTGACGCGTTTGGTCTAATTTTTGGCTTGCTGAAACTAGAGCACATTCTAGAGTAGTTTTGGCTGATCTGATTTGTATTCTGATTTTGATGGATTAATAATTAGAACATTTAAAGTGCTTAAACCAGAGCGCATTCTAAGATCATTGTTGTTCTGGATTTTGTTGTGATTTCAGTTGCTTAAAAATTAGCCCAAGTGTTTCAGAATTTTCTGATTCTTGAACTGCTGAACCAAAGTAAATTATAAACCTAGGAATTGTGTTAATTTACTCAGGGATATCAATCAATTAATGTTACACCAACTAAAAAATTTACTGCCAAAGCAGCAAAATTTCACTTTACAGCCTGTCTGTTTTTTTAAAACTACATTTATAATGTTTATCGATAAAAAGAATTATTTATCCTTATGGAAAAAAAGACATGAAATCATTTTACAAAAGAAGTACAAAATATAGAATATTATGTAACCAGTTCGAAAAATGTCACTGTATAGGCAGTTATTACAAAAAAACAAGTACAATAAGCAGTAAATTGTAAGTAAAGTTGTATGTAAAAGGGTTCGATATCACAACTTGACATTGTGACTGCCAAAATTGACTGTTGTCTAAATAAATCATTACCGATATTCTACCTAACATGAGGAATATTACAAAGATGAAAATTAATTAAACTTTAATATTTTAATATTGTCGGCTCGGTGGCCGAACGGGTTAACAAACATCTTCTAACTTGCTGTGACGTCACAAAATCAGACATCGCTGGTTCAAGTCCCGCCGACCGACAATTTTTATGATTTGTCGTTAAATAAAAATTATGCTTGGATTTGGATGCTGTAGGCATGCTACTTCCACATCTTGAATGTAATGACTAAAAACTGAACGATAATACGGCAGTTTCGAGAAGCCCTTAGATAGTTGGTATGTTAATATTTAAACTATTTCTGAGGTTTAACTCTATCTATTATATTACTTTAAACAGAAATAATTTTAATTAGAATTTTTGCAGTTTTTATTGTTGGGAAAAAGGAGTTCCACTGAAAAGCAAATAAATTCAAGTTAATTAAAAATTATAGTCGAGCTGTGTTACATTTTAAGTCAGAAAAGAAAATTAAATATACTTCATAAAGATTTTCCGAGAATTAGTAGTTCCTGTTTTATATTTTGTGCTTAATTGTTTTATATATTCTATTCGCTATTTTTCTGAATTTTGCAGCTTTTATTGCTTTTATTGCTATTAAAATATTACTGCAAAAATATTTTTAACAATAAGAAATTAAACAACTTTTAGATGTACATACTCTGATACGAACATTCTTTTTTTACATATTTAGTGTTCATGCAAAAATAATTAAATCAGGGCCGGATTTAGAATTTTGAGGCTCTAGGACCAATATTTCGTGAAGGACCTCAAAATTTCTTTCTCAGGTTTACACTAAAAATATTTCAAGATATAATACGCTCTCAGGGAGATTTGGAGTTGATTTTATTTATGGAAACTAACAAAGTGACTCCAATTTTTAAATTAAGTTTTCTGAATCACAAAACACTAAAAAAAGTAATATGGGAACTTTATATTTTCGATGATTTTGTTTCAAATTCAATATTGGCCTCAAAAAAACTAAATATATAGAAATTCATCGATTGAACCTCATTATATCTCAACTTGTAACGCACAAAGTTGTGGAAAAGTGGTTCACTTAAAATTTGCAGTAAACATTAGTAATATAAAAATGATGATGTTTTTAATTAAACACTGTACCTAAAATAGTTATTTGTGTATCAAGGTTCTAAAAGTAATCTTTTTGGGCCGAAACCGAAGTTTGCAGCCGAGGCAAAGCCGAGGCTACAAATCAGATGAGGCCCAAAAAGAACTTTTAGCCGAGGTGCACACAACATTTTTTAGGCGATTACAACAAGAAATTATGAATTTTCATTCAAAATCAATTTTTGACATCTGTCAAAATTTACTTTACGGCCGCATTTACTTTACGGCCGCATTTACCTTACGGCCGCATTTACTTTACGGCCGCTATTTTTACTCGCAAATTCATTACTTTTTCACTAATATTTGTAAAGGAATAGTCAAAATTTTACTTACATTTGTTATTATGTTCTAAAATAATTAATCACATTATTATGAACTATGTAAATCAATAATGAACAAATTAGCGGCCAAAAATTTTGACTTTGACAGATGTCAAATAAAAATTGATACTTTAAGGTTGCCAGCAGATACGAAAAACAACAATTTATGTACCAGCCGCCTAAAAATACATTTTTCATAATAACATAAAATAAATTACGTACCATTAAAAATTGTTATTAATAGATAAATACGATTAATATTTGCCGCCCACCAAAAATTAAAAATCGTCCACTAGTAGAGGGTACAACCCACATTGAGAAATTCTGGTGAATACTAATCAGGTATTAAAGTATTTAACTTTAAAGAGTAACATAGTTTGTCAATTTGATCATTTGTTTTTTCATACAATTTATATAATATTTTCATGGCATTGTAGATTTATAATGAAATAAAATCAGCTGTGGCCACCAACGACCGCCATTAATGAATATGTATCCTGAATAGATCTTATCTATGGCACATCTATTTTAGTTACATTTAAATAAAACTAATATAAACATGTATTTTTCTCAAAAATTATTTTTTATCTAAATGTTCGCAAATGTTATATTAGTGCAGTCAGAATAAACAAATAAAAAATATACGTTCTTATTTATTATAACAAAGTTGGTCCCCACAGTGTGAGAACCACTCGTTGAAAAATAGTTTTATGTTTTCTGTACAAATAATCTTGTAAAATAGAAATTATTTGCTAATTTAAATGACTTCGTAGCAATGTATCACATAAAATGAACACTATGGTTTTTAATTTTATTTATATCTGTGTACCAGTAATTCCGTCTTCATTTTGACAAGTGTCAGCTTGTTTTATTTTTCTAATCTTCCATCTCAGCCGAATGATCTGAAATTTGTTTTTATTTCCTGATCCTTCATCTCGAGATGAAACAAATAATAAAAGAATAAACCCTCTCTTTGGAATTAATTTTCTCGAATGTAAAACGAGAAGTTTTAAGTACGACATGATCCGCAGATGAAGCCGGAAAATAAAAGTGTTCATGACTTCCCTTGATTCTTTCTAGGAAGATTAGGGATTTATCGATATCATTATAGCGTGTGTATGTTTTCACCGTCATTTCTTACAGACATCGTCTACTTCCTGGGAGAAGTCATTTAGATAAAGCCTTCATATTAATCTTTCTTATGGAAATCACGTAGGAAAATTACGTTTCAAACTTTCCTAACGTGAAAACCGATCTTCTACTAAAATTGAAACGGCCGACTAATACATTAGGTCGATGGAAAAGAGTTTTGTAGAAGTTTACTAGCATCTGTATATGAAACTTGAGTTTTTAGATGTTATAAACAGAGGCACAAGTAGGTTTAGCCGTAACTTGAGTGGAAGATTACTTTTAAAACACTTTTCTCTTGATTTCTTGCAGCATTCTTTTTAGCAAACTACCTGCAAGCACAGGATACAAATTGCTTCACAGCAAAATTCTCGTTTCCTTTTTCTGCTGCAAGAGTATGTGGAATTTTATATCAAACAAGTATTGTTTTTAAAAAATGAGATGTTTGTTACAGAATGTAAGACGATATTTCCAGGTATTTTCCAGAAGATATTCGTTTTTTAGGATAGAATATCATTTTTGATATTTGATTTAATCTGTTGAAGTTAAAAATCTAAGATGTAATGTCATATTTTCTAATTTTGTATTAGTTGATCAAAAGTTTTAAAAAAATACTTATTGAGGTACTCTTTTCTTTATTATTTACTAGCCCAAAAATTTACATATACCCACTTGTGGGTGGTTCTTTCAGAAACCAATTTTGGTCCATCTGGGATACAAATTTCAAGGCAAATATGTAAAAAGTGAGAAGAGACAATTAAAAACCTATTTTTGTGTGCAACGCCTAAAACTAAATAATATGTCTCTGTGATTTTATTATCACACACCGACGGGAAAAATTATAGCTTTGGATTAACATATTCTCGTTATATTTACATTGTTTAAATATAAATTAGATTAGGTATATTATTTATTTAAAAATTGCAAAATGACCTCACTTTTCCATTTTAGAAAAAGTTATGTTAAAATTTTTGTGGTCCTGAGATTTTACCAAACGCATATAAAATAAAAGACAAAAAGAAAATTTACAAAAAAGTAGATTTGCTACAAAACTGACCTTTGGCACTGGACACTGCATGTAGTCGCTAATAATTCTTCAATCCTTTATGATGAATTCTTGCAAGCTTACTTGATGGATGATAAAAATTGCTGAATATATTTCACTTACGGTAACAAAGAAAAGTAAAGTTTTTCCATACATTACTCTTAGTAGGTTATATAACTTACCGAGATCATTTTATCAAAGCAGTTTTTGCGCAGATAACCAGAATTTTTTGGCGGTATCCTGAAGGAAAATGCTTTTTAAAGACGAAATCTTGACATATTTTGTTCGTCGGTATTCAAATGCGATTTTTCAGAGTTCACTACCGGTCCCGGCAATTTCTCGGCAAATAGCTCGGGATTTCTCTTAGTAAACACAATTTGTAACATGATCACAAATGAATACGTTCTTTGGTGCGTTCATAATGAATTTAGGTGCCGTGGAAAAAGACCGAAACCCTAGATAAGCTTTCAACCTTTTCCAGGAATGTTGTACTCAATTATTTTTTGTTTCGTCAATTACTAAACGATAAATGTAGTTGGCCCATGATAAAGAGTTGTTGCTTTTGTATGTTTGCCACGCTATATGGCCTTTACTTCCTCTCCAGAATAACACATACATGGTAATTCACGGTTTAATAACTATAACTTAAGGGTGTATTCCTTGCAGCCATAATGTTATGAATTAATTTGTCCTTGGTCTGCATAAACTAAACTCCGCAAAGATAATACTGGAGAGACGTAACGTCGGATGACTTCGTTGGCCAGACAACTGGACCTCCTCTTCCAATCCACTGGTTAGCAAAGTTGCTATTTAGATATGTTTTACATTTTTACCAAAATTGAAAATGCAACATATCATTTATCGTTAATGTACCACAAACATGAAACGTCAAAGAAGCAACTATTGCTACAATTAATCAACAAAATAGTGTGATAATAGTCTGTTTTATTGAATTTAATATCACCCATAAATTCTGTAATATTGAGTTTCGGACATGAGTTGATAACGTATTTTCGACTTACAATTACGTATGGAATTTACCTTTAAGCTATGGATATCGAGTCGAAGGACATTCAGTACTAAGGAAGTGATTTTGAGAAATAAATGTTATATGTAGGTAAGACCGGAAACATTCCATTCCATTACTGCTACAGTCCTTTGAAGAATGTCTTATCATACACATTTTTACCAGTAACTCTGGCACTAGTTTCACTAAGATTTTTAAATTTAATATGAGAATACTACTTACTTAGGTACATGTTTAAAACATATGTAACAAATGTAAAATGTCTTTGTCTGTGAATTAATTCAAAAAAGCTTAGCATCTAGCTGTCATTGAAAGCAAACGTTTAATATTGTTTATCTACAACTATTGAAATATGGGTACATTATACGTGTGATACTACATATAATATACTACTCATATTACACAAGTGTAATATGAAATGTCATGATACACGCTACATTTTTCTGTAATAAATAGGGCATATAATTTAACACATAATATTTTATTAAACTGTTAATTTATTAATAACATATTTTTTATTATAAATATCAATATATATGCTTATAAAAGTATAATAAATACAATTTGAAAAGTTATTTTGACATTTAATGCTACTGTGGCGCCATCTGTTAAGCTATACATGAACTACTCACAGTTAACTGAATATTTAACAAATAATTATCAGATTTTTTATATGCCTGATAGTTGTAGATAAAGTATAGTATTTGACTCGCATAATATGGCTACATTACACGCGGATGATTAAAAATACTCGCTACCGCTCGTATTTTTAATTACATCCTCGTGTAATATAGCCTACATATTATGCTTGTTAAATAATATACTATTATCCAACACCGTGTAATTATAACGACATAAGTATGCTGTTTTTAGATAAATAAAGTAGGTCATAAGTCACTAGTGAGCTAAATATATTAGCTCACTGTTTTTTGGTTCGTATCATAGTAACTACGTTATAAAACCTTCTCTACACTATTTTGTTCCTAAATGTCATTTCGAAATTCTGTCTGTCAAAAATCTTTTATGTATTTTATATCAATGATTAAAATGTGTTGGATAAAATGTTGTATGATACACGTGTGTTAATTATCTAAGTCACTTAACGGCCTCGTGAGCTAAGCTTTTCTCGCGTGACTTATGTGTAATGTAACACACTTGTACCATAAATAACTATTAAATTTTAATATATTGTATTATATTTGTCAAATATTAACATAATCTGGTCGTACAAACTATATATCCGAAAAAGTATATACAATAGAGTCCTGAACCATTGTCGAAATATTACCATTTTGCAGAAGAAAATGAAAATGTACAACAATTAAACAACAATTTAAATATGATGTTGTTTGCGAACTACAATAGATTAAATTTTGTTGCGATGCCCTGTCATGTCATCTGTCTTTAGTAATTTCATTGGTTGCCTGGTTTTAAAGACAATCTCGCATTCGATTTACTATAAGAACTTGCGGAGGGAAGACATCCATACGGCCTGGTAGTGTCAAAATATTACTGCATATTCTTGTTTTTGTTACGAAAACTAAATTAATATTTTTTTTCATTTATAGATATGCACATAAATTTGTATAAAAACTTAGTTTAGCTATACGAATAAGAATATAACTAATATCTGTACAACTAATAGTTTCTTCATCACTGGCGAAAACAGACAACGTCAGAGGCCGAAATTTTCATTTTAAATATTGATATCGACCATTTATAAAACTATAAGTGAATGTGAGGAATGTACAACAGGTGTAAATCTTCCAAAAATTGGAGGGCATTTAACTAATGCCTAGTCAAATGGGTTACCGGAATTGACAAAAGACCGGTTAGACATGTAGGGGTGAGGATGCAAACATTTATACCGAGAAATGCCTTCCGAACTTGATCGATGTTATTAATACACAGTATCCTTATGATGAAATTATATTTTGACCGCTTCCAGCATCTTGCCACTACGCCAAAATAACCATAGATTGATGAAATGCTAACAATTTCCCATTTGTACCAAAAAATGGTAATGGTCAGAAAGGTTTATGATAAGGGTTATGAAGCCCAAAAAAAAGACCAGCCATGACATCGAATATTTAAAAAAATCGCCGTCAGCATAATGTGACATATTAATCGAAAATTGCATACCATTGACGACACTGACGACAGTAGACGTTTAAATATAATTGGAAATTTATACTTCGTTACTTGTTAAGTAAAAAAAAAAATATTTTTAAAAAATATATTAAAATACTACGTTAGGTATTTTTATATTTTTAAATTTCACTAAAAATATTTTTGTCACATAAGTTATATAATTTTATTCATTTTACAACTCAAATAGGATATAATAATTAAAAAAAGTTGAGATGTAGAAACAAAAGTGAAAGTGTAACAAATTTCAAAACATTGAAAATATAGTGGCAGAATTATATATTAAACACTATAAAGAAACATTTTTGGAAGTACATTCATCTTTTATGTTTATATAAAATGAATTACTCAAACCAAGTATTGGTTTTTATTTGTTTTATTCATTATACATCATCATATATAATCGATTAAACATGTCTTATGAGAATCTGCCGCTATCATATTATCACATAGAGAACAGATATGATTATATATACGTGATGAAGTACGTATTACAGAGACAAGTTTAATGTTACCAAGGCATTAGGAATACGAAATTCCTGAAGAAAAAAGAAAATCCATCCTGATAGTTAAAGCATGTAATTTGGGGTACTGAATTCACATCCTTAGTGATGCTATAGACGAACAGCAAAGCTAAGAGCGAATCCATATCGTTATACTTTCTCATTAAAATTATTGACAATTTTAATTTTTTTCGATCAATACAGGTATATTACATGACATGTTCTGTTATTAAAATTGTCAGTATGATAGGTTGGCTTCCAAATAATGTATGTAGAGTTTATGGTAAATTTGGAATCGCTCGGACGTAATTGTGTCCGTTTCCGTAATTAGATCTCGGTGGCGTAATTTGAACCAGGATCTGACAACACAAATACCAGCCTCGCTACAAACCACATTCTCATGTTGGTAGTACAATCTGGACATCATATTTAATATGCATAATTACAATATAATGTATATATACAAATCAAACGTTTTAAACCAAATATGTAAAAAACATTTTTTATTTTAGTTATAAACACATATGTATGTATATTCTTGTTCATTAGTACAATATTTTTAGTTGTACAAGTTTTAATTCTCTAAAAATATGATATTTGATTTTTAATACTTTAATTTTGGTATAAATATATTTTATATTTATATTTTCATTGTGCAAATAGAACCATAGGTGCGAAATATAGAATGATAAAAAGTAGTTTATTTCATATTGTGTCCCATTTCCATGTTTACATTTATGATTTCATTCCGGTAAATGATACAGCACTATTATTCTTTACGGTACTGTATATATAAATTTCATAAATTTTTACGCATACTTCCTTTAAATGATTTTTAAAAAAATTGAAAAGTGTGCAGTTTTCAATGTTATACAAAATTCAAAATTAGAAGAAAAAACTGAAATCAAAAGAATCAAAATTAGAAAAAATCTTGTATGAAACACGATACAAAATGCAATTTTATGTAACTTCTGTGGGGGGTCTCGCTTTGCTCAATTCGCAAACATCCCGCCATTACACAAAATTTCTAACTAGTTACATAAATAGCTATTATTGAAAGTTTGTGTTTGACATGTCATAAGTGACAGATGAAAGGATTTCTTTTCTTAAATTTTTCAATAACAACTAAGATTTTTATTTTGCTTTCTTAATAATTCTCAAAGAAACAAAATCAAATCTTTGATTTAAATTGAAAATGTGATGCAGTATGAAATAAAACATTTTGTTATTCGTCCGGTAAATGAGTTTTAACAGCATGTATAAGATGTTTCCGCACGAGACGACGAAGGAGTCGAGTCAGGAATTTTGAAATGAGTATTACTATTAAGATATTAGAACTAACAATAGCCCTGTTAAGAATTTCCTCCTCCTTTTTGGTAAAACCCAATAAGGGGTCAAATCCTCAAATCGTTCATTATTTTTGAATAAATTTCTAGGTATACATTCCTAATTTATAAACAGAATTTCAATATCTTATTCCGTTCGTGATACAATCACCTGTAAGTTTGGTTCCAAATATAAAAAATAGTGCATTTTCATAATATTGCTTATTTTTCCTCATTTCATTTACTATTACACGAGCAGTGGTCATTTACTTGGTTAGCGCGCTTCTACTTGCTGAGCGGAGTGTGAGATATGAGGTTCAAATCCCAGTGAAGACAAACTTGTAACAAAAAATTAATACCGCTGTATGCGAGTGGTTCGGAATGCGCTATAAGCTGTAAGTCCTCTGTCCTGTTACTGTCCAATAGACCCGACAGTATAAATTTAATAAATAAATAAATAATTTAATTAGTTACATTGTGATTCTTTTTACTTTGGTGAAAACTACTTTTTAGAATTATATCCATTTATTCTAGGTTATATATGAATTTTAATATTTAGGTTAGTTTTTAAAGAAATGTGCATTTGTAAAACAAAAACAATGTTAAGGAGTACGTAGTAATTTAGGAATTATAACCCACAAATGTTGTAGCTGAAATGATGAGGTAGTGTAACGCTGAAAGGGCGTAGTTATTTTTAGACACTTTGCAGGAAAAATACGCAAATGACTGTGCATTTTTCTCTCGCAGGAACGTTATGTTGGTTTATATCCTTAAATCATAAACCATTTACTTACCTCTCTCGACCGGACTGTGTTTATTCCGGGAGAATTTGAATTTTTCACATTAAAAGACTGCATTTACATATTTGCATCGGGGAACTTAGTTAGCATATAAATAATGTGTACGTTTCCTTTGAGTTATTGCGAGGTAAAATATGAGAGCAATTAATCCGGCATTTCTCTATGCGGGTATTTACTGCTGCTGTATTACTACTTGCCTCCTTTTTATACAGAGGGGATACTTTGTACTGGATAAGGAATTACGTGGTTCAAAGAGGTTTTACAATGTTAACCACTTGTTTTCCTCCGTACTTCGCTTCGTCTCAAAGTACACTAGTTCGATATTATGTAAATACTGCTCTCCATCGGGACTCGAATTATTATATTTCAATATTCTTGCTACCCGATTACATTATAAATTCATACTGCGCAAATAACAAGTTTATACCATGCCAAATTGATCTGGGTAACAAAGTAGTGAAGTAAAACTAAACTAGGCAAGGAAATCCTACTCAGCAAATTTTTATCAAACTTTAATTTTGTATATGTTAAAGAATAGATTCACTGTTCTTCTACATTTACATCCTGATCATCAAGAAAAATAATTTACCAATATTTACTCGTACATTAAAACTAAACATTTTTTATGCAGATAAACGTATGCAAGGAAGTGTTAGGAGGGTCAGAACCCTTCCCATGACATCTGTAAACATTTTTTAAATCGATATTGTATTATATTCAGATGTAATCCTAAATAAATATTGATAGCCATTGTTTTTTAAAAAAATTACTAGATGTTGCGTAGAAACGGACAGCCATATAAATGACAAAGATGACAGTATTAGTTAAAGAACAAACATTCAATTTAAAATTAACATGACATTTTTACAGAAATGCAGAATTAGCAGACATACATTTAATGTTGCCAAACAATTCGATAAGTGCCGGAACTTCTAGAAATAGCTCGTTGTTTCCGGATATGTACTGCGTTTATTGAAATTGAATATAGATTTCGAACATCTCTTTTAGCTTGTAATTACTGTTTTGTAAAGATTAAAGCTATCCATAAATTTAAATTTACATGACTGTTCATTCCTACGCAACAACTATTTTAAATTTACAAGAAAAATCATGACTACCAGTATTTACTTAGGATTGCATCTAATTTAAACCTCTCTTATCTCTGAAACGGTTCATTTTTGGACACATATTGTATGATACTTTTGGATTTATTTTGACTTCTCCTTTTCCTATAAATCTTGAACACTTATTTCTTAACAATCTGCATATTACATTAGAAATTGCAATGTCACGGAAATGTGTGAAGAATACGAAATAGATATATCTATTCCTTATAGAACCTACTTAAAGACAAATTCAACACTCTAACCAACGTTATGGTAAATACTTTATTTCTGTATTTATACTTTTTCCTGATTATCGAATAATAACATTATAGATTAAAATAAAGACTGTTTGCTACTTTGGACAATTTTATTTACTTTTTGTCATATCATTTAGGTTTTATCATTCAGGAAACTACATATAGTGAAAATTTATCAAAATATATTCATCAAGCATTTCTAATGTGCGATGAAAAATAATTCCACAGTACACAAACTACCTCATATACTTGTAACAGTACCAGAAATGCGGTAAGTGAAACGTTCTTCTTACAATCTGAGACGGCTACAAACGCTATTGCTGAGAAATTGTGATTACAGCATATAAGACTCTTGATGAATTAGTCAAGAATTCAAGAGGGCTTGAATTGCTATAGCTATAATCTGTAATCGTTGATTGAATTTTTTTTTAAGTAAATATATGTTTTCAAATAAATGGTTACTTGTTTATTTTTACTTTCTCTATTTTTTCCCGAAACATTTGTCTGCCACGAAATAATAAAAAAAAAAACTAGAAATAACAAAACTATACTATCGCTTGACCGATTTTTTCTAAAAGTTGATCCACTTGGTGTTAGAAGCCTAAAATGAAGTTTCACTTAAAAAGAAATGATTACAATTCCTCTTCCTAATACCTAGTAGTTGATAAAAATAATTGCATTTTAAGTGCTAGTTAGCTACTAATATTTAATTATCAAAAAAAAATGTGTTTTCCTTCGTCGGATTATTATTTTCGGCAATTTCCAGAAAGTCATATTTCTAGAAATAAAATTTATATCTCATAGTTTAGTAACGTGCAGGTTAAAGACGTATTTGTATGCATAGAATGGATATAAAACATTGATGAAATTCCAATAAACAGTGAATTTATTTTTGTTTGAGAATCATGAATCTAATAATAACAACACATAAAGCAGTGTTTATGCTCTTTCAATCAGCCATAAATCAAACTTAAACAAGCATATCCCATAAAACCTTTTCGCAAGTGTAAACATTGTCCATCTTACGCGCTCAAGTGTACACAGCGTTGTTTGGAGTGGATTGCACCAGTGTATCTTTTCTTTCCAGATCCTTACTGCAAAAGCCAAAACTGATGCAGCAATTAGTCTATGAATAAACGAATACAAACAGGTTTTATCCGTTTTATTTCTCGTCTGATTGTTAAGGAAGATATTGTTTTCTTCAAGTTTCAATTACTAATGAATACGTTTCAAAGCTCCTACTATTTGATTTTACTTTTTTTACAATTAAAGGACTTCTAGCATACTGGGAAATATTTTTCATGGCGGTCTTGTTAAGTAGAAGACAATTAAATTAAGTAAATATTTATTTCACATACAGATGTACCTGCGAATACGAACCCTCAATTTACTTTTTAATTATAAGGAATAGAAAAATTTGCTTTACATAAAAATTTTATTATATCAAATATAGGGGCACATTTAAGGGGAGGGCTCATGAGGCGTGTGCCCTCTCTAGAATACTGAACTTTTATCAAATATTTACATTAAACATACTTAACAAAACCTCAAACAACAATCTCAATATTGTTACTTTATTGTTTAAAAACTTAATCAGAAAGCAAGTATATCTTGCAAAATTTTCATCTACATGTCATTATTTAATTGATATTTTCTCGCTTAAAAAAATTTGAGTGATACTTAAAAACTAACTGTGTGAAAACGTGTGTGGGTTCCCAATATAAACTTTAAGTTTTCAACAAACAGATTCAAAAGGCAAAATAGAAAATGTTGTTATATGTGGTTAAATAAGTATAAATAGCTGACTTATTTAAAAATTGAAGATGATACCCATTGTAGATGATGTATTCTAAAAAAAATGTTTCATTAAACTTTTCTCTGAAAAAATATATTATATATATTATTGAAAATTTTAATTTATAATAATTAAATATAACAAGAAATATTTTTTTATTTTATATAATTGATTTGGTAAACAAAAATAACGTTTAACACCAAAAGGAAATAATAATATCCATGACTTACACATTTCTGATCAATAAACCATTATTTTATCGTAAGTATAAATGACTTTACTCAATATACATCCGGTACAATACTTTACTGATTTTTTAAATATATTATTATATGTAATTTATCAAGTATTGTACAATTTTCGAAGTTATTGTAATATAAATAACTGTAATTAATAATTAAGTCTATTTACAATTTTTCAAATGACAACCTGTAATTACTAGAAATCAAGTAGGCAGTATTAATTTCTAGTAAAACAAATGATACTTAACTGAGTCTATAGCCAATAAAACATTGATTTATGACTACGAATTTAATTACCAGATGTAATTCCAAGCTTTGTAGAACAAGTTGTACACATTTGTTGTAGAAAAATGGTTTATCTTACAATTGTTTACGTTGTGGGATTTGTTGTAACCTCATCTCTGTGTGTTGCGCTTTGTAGTGGTGCAGTATATTTATTACCAGTGGAATGAAACTTAAATCACAAACAAAATTCAATTTACGCTTATTTATGTTTGCGGGCAAGTTGCCGAAACTCGGAGCATCTCTGCCGAGTGTCTTCATATAATTGGGTTGGAAGAAACTTTCTCCCGTACTTGTATCAAATACTTGATTATAGTTTCCAATTTTAATGTCACTATTTGACATTAAACTTTAGCTATTATTGACACTTCAATATTATATGAGTTATTACTAAATTTTCCATTAACTTACACTTGATTAATTATCATTGTTTAAATAAACATTTTCAAATACATTAACGTCGTTGTCACTGATTATAATTGATGATAGATATGCACTACTAAATTTTGTTTGTCGATTTTCTTTATCTATAATTACAAGTCTTATTTCAGCTCGTTTTCAAAGTACGAATAGACCATTAAAATAAACAAATATTTTGATAATATCCTTCGCACATATATATTGTGGTACATAGTTTTAATAGAAATATAGCGAATTGACTGCAGAATGTAAGAGTTAATAGTAAGTAAAATGTTAAATACCTGTACATTAAAAGGAATAGAAAAATTTGCTTTTTACAGTTTGTGCAACGAAACGAGGAACGTACAAATTTAACATATTTTCTTTTATTTTTTTATGGTTGTCTGATTTTTTTAATGACAGTTTCACATTTTTTATTTATTTAATATCGTACTTTAGACTTGCTGCATGAATATAATTTTGAACAACTTTCTTACTCTTATAATTTTGCTCTAAACATATCAGGAGAGAGAGTATCCGTAATTTTTTGAAATCCCTTGTTAAAGTCCAGTGTTTCGCTTTTCGTTGGACACACTGAATAAAATTTTTATTATATTAAATATACTATTTGATGAAATACAGAGAAATAAAAACTGAAGTCTGATTTACACGCAACGGCTATAAATTTTTAGTTTTTGAATAGGTACCTGGAATAATTTTGGTAAAATTAAAACCGCCATTTTTTTATCTTTTCAATTATGTATTCGTCATATATGCATAAAAACAATTCAAGAAAAATAAGGTAATTGAGAAGTTAATTTTACAGGTGCAAGAGTTAAATAACCATCCAGTTTCCTTATGTGTTTCATACAATATATTTTCTGCTTCCTTTTGTATATGAACAAAATAGTTATTTTTACATTAAGTGCGCCAAGTTTGTGTGAGAATGTCACTTCAAATGCAATCGAACGCACTAAAACACTTTACGCACAAAAAAAAAATATATGTTACTAATCTATTTATTGAAATAGAAATAGATATAATTGAAAGTCATCTTTTGATAACTAAGGAAAATTGACAGTTGTTACGGTTTTGACAATATGTTGTTGATAAATAATGTACCCATTCCGCAAAGTAATGTGCCCAGTACACGAAATAATGCTCCCAGAACGCGAAATACATGTTGTTGTGGATAAAAAATATAATGAAAGAATGCTGTACTTCCCACAGTAATCTCAATACATAAACATCAACTTTTTTGACTGTTGTAAAAAAATGTATTTCAAATTATGAATTTTTGACATTTTGATGACGTTTATAATATAATCAAAAAAGACAATAGATACTAAGAACTCCTTAGTTTTTTGCATTATTAAGTTACTACAACTTTTTTGGTTACAATTTACAAACAGATAGATAAAGTTGTCATTCAAATTGTGAAATATGAATCACAGTTGCTAAGTGAATGTAAGAAATGTTATAACTGTGTTATTAATATTTATGAAGAGAATAAGATAAGAATTAATTTTCTATTTTTGTAGCTATTAATGTATCAATACAGTGTCTCTATAATGCTTGCTCACTTTTGCTATCTCGAGAACTATAAGAGATATGAAGTTGAATAAATTAGAAAATATTTTCCATATTACAAGATTATTAAGACATTGTTTTTCAAACCAGTGATTTTTCAAGATATGGGGCCCAACTTTCTTATTTCTAAGGAAAATCAATTTTTAGGTGTATCGTTATTTTAAGAATTATACAGTTGAATTAATATTTAATACAATTAACAATATATCTAGCATTATAAATCGATTTTCAGTTTCAGGAAAAAAATATTTCTTTGTTATTCTAGAAAAAAGTATAGTATCATTTTATCGTTCTTTGCTTCCCATAAGATGCTTATAACTTAAAATTAACAGAAATTTTGTTTGGGGGTGTTAGTTCAAAATTGAATGTACCCCAAGTATCTCTCCAACTTCTCTTATAAAATGATATGATATCTTTTGTATTTAACAAAAAATTAATATACTAAATATTGTTTTCCAGTTTTTATTCTGTGCTGAAAAATGCCCTCCACCAAACTTTTGCTCAGAGGACCCATCACCAACATAAATCCGGCCCTGATTCTTGGGTTGATAAATAACAATTGCAGGAAAAGTAATTTAAATCACTACTAAGTCATTCAATATTATTCATTTTTTATTAATACCTACATTATTAAACCGATATAATGATACTACATATTTTTGCTAATTTCAAGTCTAAAAGGAATGATCCGAATTTGTGAACACTTGTTTTCCACGAATCGTGCCGAACTACAATCCCAGCTGGCCTTGGAATCAGCTGGCGCCGTGCCCGTGTGACATCACAGCCTTGAGCGCCGGGTCCTGCTGCTACTCCTGCTCCTGCTCCTGTCTCCTGCTCCGTGCGTACTCCCGCCGCCTGCTCTGACGTCATCGCATAGCTGGCTTTTTATTGAACGTACCAGGAATACGAGTGTACTATGTAGTGAGTCATTTTTACCACGATGGAATATGGAATTGGAATCCTGAAGGGTTGCGGATTAAATTGTTAGGGTGCTTTCAAACACAAACGAATTTTTAAAGCTCTATTTCAAATGAAATGAGGGTTTATTAACGCAACCTACATTTATACACACACGTATTGTAAATAATACAATTGTTTTGTATGCAGGGACGGATTTAGGACTCTTGCCCCTAGGTTACAATTTCCACTAAACTATAACTATTTAGAGTAATAATTCATGCGTATGCCATTCCTAGCCATATTTTTATGTTTTTTTATTGTACGTGAAGTACATTACAGAAATATAGATCAAAGGAATTATATACCAGTTTCCCATTCTCATTACCATGCATGCGCGTTTTAAATGTTTTTATCTATTTTAAATATATATTCACTAATGAGTCTCCTTTTTGCATTAATTTAATTTTTCAAATTCATTTCTTAAAATTTGCCGCCTTAAGGTACAGCCTAATTAGCCAATGCTCCACCCCTGTATGTATGTATGTATATTTTAAAATAATTATTTTAAGTAGAACTGGTAATGTTCAAATTACCTGTTTGTGTATCAGTTCTATAGTTACTTCATTCAATAAACTTCATATTTTAATTCTGGCTTCATTAGAGAAGAAATAGCATTCATTATAAGTCTTCACATTTGTAAGCTATTATTTCAATTATCTTGTCCATTATCATAAGGTTTCTATTTATATTTTTCTATATTAAAGTTTCAATGTTTATTTTCATTAATAAGCCTTCTTACAAGCCTATTTTGAAACCTTTCATTATGAGATAACGAATCGTTATATCGTTATTATAACAAAAATCTATAAATTGATATTCTGAAAACAATAATTCAATTTGTAAAAACGAAAAAATGAAAAGGTTTTCATTAAAACATTTTTGTTTACAAATTAATAAAAAAAAATAACTTTAACGACGGATAAAAATTTTGAAATATTACTATTTTATCAGTGCCTGAATGGAAGTAATGAAAAGTATTGTTTAATTTATTGTTTGTAACAAATAATATTTTCAATATAAAATAAAATTCATCAGAGGAAATCTTCGAATTATTCATAAAAAGATAGAAGTGAAACATTTCGTATTTCGATTATCTCTTGATGTAACAAGATATTTTTAACATTAGATTGTAAATTGGACTCGATTCTTATTTCAATTATAACACGTCCAAATGTATTGAGTGATTTTTTCTAACCAGTGAACCTCCCTCTGAATACTAATAAAATGATAAAATGTGAAACTTGAAATCAGACAGATTAAAATAATTTTAATATTTGACAATGAAAATAAATCTTAATTTTGACATTACCTATAAAGCGAATATTAATAGTTAATTAGTATTTTTCTTTTCTTGTGATCTATTTTATGTTATTATTCATTGTTATATATGTATATCGTTTTGTGTTTCATAATAATATTCTTAGTAGACTTAATTCCAATATTTTTCAAGAATAAGATATCTGACAGTCCATTCCTGGTTTGAAGACACCATTATTAATAAAATTCGTAGTGAAATATTCTATGAAAATTGGTTTATTTCGTATATAATATATTTTATTTGATATAAATATTTTTATATGAAGTTAGTTTTATTCATCTATAGATGTAATTCTAACCTACAATGAAGGTATAATACAGTACCTATATTATGTCATATAGATACTGAGATTGAATTTTGTAAAAAAGAAGGTTAAATAATACTATATTTTAACTAATAAAATTGTTAGTATTTAATTAGGTATGTGTTATTTTTTGGTAATATTTCATTAAATATATATTATTTAAAATTTTGAACAAGATTATAAACAAAATTAGCACATATGTATATATGGTTGTCCCTTTATTAGAAAATTATAATCGCTACATATTAATTTCTACAAGACGTCATTAAAAATGATGACGTCATTGACGACGTGCAACCCTTGTTATCGTGGCCCGGCTATAGGTTGATAATCTAACTTGCAAATTGCAAATAAAAATTGTTCAGAAATAAATGGAAGTATTGTCATCTTCTTCAATGGAACGATGAAATATTCAGCAGATGCACTATTGTTAATATGATATACCTATTCTATATGAATTTTTATACTTTGCAAATAATATAAAAACAGTGATTAACAATAGTAGTTTTTATAACGGAAAAGTGGATTGGAAAGCGATAATTAAATGACGCATTTCTTAGATAAAACTAATGAAAAGGTGCACTACGGAAATATAAGCGAGTTGTCTTTGCTTTTGAAGATAAATTGAAAAAGTGAAAAATTTCATTCCGTAATGCAATCGGAGCTATTCTATTAAGTAATAAGTTTTCCACAATCACACAATTTATTTTGCCATCTATTGTGGAACTACACTTTCTAGATAATAATTTGAAGAGATCTGAAAAAGACGGACAATATTGAAAGGCTTTGTAAAAGTTTACTTAAGAACAAAGGGTTTAAATATCCACACTTTTAATTAAAATTTTAATTATGTCGTCAGTGTCAACAAGACGACTTCCTAAAAGAATTCTAGTTTTTTTCGTTTCTTCTGCTGCACGAGCCTTTTCATTTACATACTTGTGGATTGGGAAGACTGGCCACAATTCATGTCACCATGTCACCCATAAAATTTATTGATGAGATTATCTTTTTTCGAGATAACTTCATAAAACTACATACGCGTGAAATTTTTAATTACTTTAAGACATGCAATTAATTAAGTTTAAATATTTGAAGGAATATCCTCCAGCAGATGTTTAATCAGAAAATTAATTTCACAAACTATTTATTCTTTAGCGAAGCCCAAAGAACATTTTCCGTGTGAAAAGAGATTGTGGATCTAATAAGAAGATTTTCAATATCATTTCCGTGGTTTAGTATAAAAAGAATAACAGAAGTATGAGAGAAGACAATAATAACACGAGGGGAAGTACTCCAAAGGAGTGAAATATTGAATGTCGTTGGCATATCATACATAAAGGAATATTTAACGAGAACAAGAGCGAAGAAATTTGAGAAGCCAGAATGTTTTAAGATAACGACAATGGATATAATACACATTATATACCTACGTCATATTTTTTATAGGATTATTATATTTCAATATACAAAATTAAGTGTCCTCTGTGATTACTGTATTATTTCAAAAACATAATAGCTAATTAGGAAGAGCGTCATTTTGTCTAATGGTGGGATATTTGCGGAGCGAGCGAAGCGAAGTTTGCATTTTTGATGCGTGCGAGTAATTTGTAATGTCTTGCGAAATTAATTACAGCGACGAGGTTCCTGTAGATATATAAGATGCGACAAAATAGATTGTACCAGATCTACTGCCCAAAAAATAAAAAATGAGGTACAACAAAAATGTTCAAATATTTGCATGACTAGTCAGGGAAATGCAACTTTTGCGCCGCATTTCAGGAGCGAAAATAGTACTTTCGCTCCGGTTTCAGAAAAATCATTTTCGTAACTAACGATTTTTTTTATTTCCTGGCTATGAAAAGTATAACGTTTCGTAACGTCAGTCAGTGTTAAAAACGGCCACTTTATATGTCAAAATTAGAAAAATTAAATTATATTTGAATATAGCTATTTAATTGTGCTGTTGGTTCTCCAACTTCATTAAATAAAATTTAAATAATCTTCTAGGAATGTATGTACAATATAACATATGGGAGGTATGAAGATTTATACAACTCTTTCCGTATTCCCAAAACTAATATAAAGAGTATATTAACGGACTCTTTGTGAATAAATACATAATGAATAACTAAGTAACTATTTGGTAGTAATGAGTTCAATTTGTCGAATGATATTTTTAGCAAAACTAGGCAATTTGCGCCTCAAAATGTGTTTATAATCCTGCTGAAAAAACGGCAAATTGGAAAATCCGCATGGAGAATTCGCCGGGCAGGTTTTGTACACTTAAACCCGGGATTAAGGGTTGCAGAGACGGGAATGTCACCGCACTGCGTAAAATACGAAAGGATTATGCCGACCACGGAAGTGCAGTGTTCGCTTTACATGCGGGATTAATGTAAAATTACCAGTCGAATTACATCACTCGAGCATTCACGCATAGTTTACATGAAATTCATTTCGCATTGTCTACAGCAATGTAATGAATACAATCCACGGATTTCACATTATTGCGACGCTTTAATGCGATCATAGCTATCGCATTAAGTCAACATATCACCAACACTTTTCTCTTCCGTCGCTGTAATAGTTATTTATGATTTGTGAAGAATGACACATTACTCTCTGAGCTGACAACTCCTGAAAAGAGAACACGCCGAAATGGAACTGCCTATGAAAATAAAATCGCTTTTGTATATTTTATTTTTCCTACAATTGTATACTGAGAACATTTCAGTAGTAACCAGTAACAGAAAATCAACAACTTAGATCTAAGAAAGTTTTATAATTTATTTAATTATTATTAAAAAGGGCAAAAAATATTACTTACAACTAGGCATAAAGTACATACTTTGTGTCCTCTTTTGAATTTGTAAACTAGTTCGTGAAAAGAAACCGTTGCTAGGCAATATAAACATATTCATCATTAGTTTAATTTACGTATGAAATTATTTTTTATTAATATTACGGTTATAGGAAAAATGTATGCAACATGTGTGTAACATAGTGTTTTTAAGCTCGTGCTATAATTTCCGTTAAACAGCATTCGACTAAAAAACACTGACAATAAAATCTGTTGACTCGCGTCACGTGAGCAACATCAGGAATCTCATCTTTCCACATTTCCCCCAGATTAGGTGTGCGAGAAATTTTAGAAAATATACTCCTATTTCTACAGCATTTATTAAAAAACTTTATATACAATAAAAACTATAATGTCTCTAACTCCTTTGCCTAATAATAATAAAAGAATATAGTGGATTATTGAATGAAATTTAATTTAGAAAAAATAGATTTAGTGCATTTGATTACCAATGTTAGCAACAACTGCTGTCATGTTGACAGATTGACAGCACTTGTTAGGATTGAAGCATAACCACATAACAATTTGTAAATATAAAAGATAAAAATATTTGTACAAAGATATAAACTAATTATTGATTTGACAATAAATAATGTACAAACTTTTTGCGTGAACTTTTTTCCGGATTCGTTCTACTGCAGCTCTCACAAGCTCGCGCCACAAAACTATTAGGCTATTAGCGACGTAAACGGTTTTTACTGACGATAAGAGGAAATAACTGGCGAAGGTGAGCCTGTCACCTCCTAGAAGCAGTAAAAACTGTTACCTCGCATATATTGTACAATAGTTTTTTGTTATTCTCTTGTAAATAAAATTAAAATTAAAACCAAATTCCAGCAGAAAATAATATTATATCAAAAATTTATATGACAGGAACAAACCACAGTTTTCAATAATGAAACAATGCATAACTTCTAATCAGTAAAACTAACAGATACTTTTACAGGTTAATAGCTTTTATTATTGTTAGTTTCCGTAGTGAAAAACAGTTCTAATATATTACTATTTACTACTTACTATTTATTAAGTGAGTAATAAATAAAAAAATTAACATTACATGAAGTTAATTACACACATTCCTTCAGTTGTTGAAATAGGTAACTATTAGCATACTTAAAATATAACTTAATTTATGTTATTTAATTAAAACAGAACTAAACAAACACATTTTATTTTGTGTTGAAAAATAATATTCTTATAAAATACAATAAGTCTTACATCCATTGTTATTCTCATAGAACATGTTGGCTTCTCAAATTTCTTCGCTCTCGTTCTCGTTTATACGAGTATACAAATTTCTTTATGCATGATATGCCAACGATACTTCTATATTCAATATTTCAATTCATTATTAGCTAAAAATATAATAACAATAATAGACTCGGAATTTAAGTACCTAATACAAGTATTCTCGTACGGTAACATGAACTTTGGTTCCGTATAAGCTCCACCTTAGCTCGTACCCTCTCAAAGGTGGCACTAAAAATGATCGCAACGAGTACTTTTTTCCAAATTTAAAAAAAATATATATATTTGTTCTATAATCAGTATATCAAATTATATTTCATTAAAGTTTCGTGCAGATGTACAGAAACACCCTGCAAGTCACAAACAATCCTAATAAAAAATATATTCAGCATTTCTCAATAGTCCTTATTCTATAAAACTCGTTTGAAATTTTAAAATAAATAAACAAATGATTGTATAAATCGTATACAAATAAACTGAGAAAAGTTCTTTCGGTTTTATGTCCTTTTTGTGTTATGATGGTGATCATTTTTTATTCCTTCATTTTGTCTGTATCTTCTAAGTTTTTCTTGGCTGCGAATGCGCAGTAAATAATTTTAATCAAGGCGAAAACAAATCAAAATTTGCTCGCACAGAATAAAAACGTCGGTAAGTGAAATATTTTCGAAGTGAGCGAAGCCTATCGGTTCTCGTGGAGTCGAGGAAATGAGAAACTTTTTGCTGGGAAGTTTTTCAGTTACTTTATACGGTCTTTTAGCGTCATCTTTGGGAAAAGTTGAGCAGCCAATAACGTTTTTGTTTGTTTTTGCGTGAGTATTAAAATTTTATTCCGTACAGAGGCACGTACATCGCAGAATATAAATTGATGGATTTATTGTGCGGTTGTGAACACGAGAATTACTCTCGGTTGCTCGGTTCAGATTATCAAAGCATTGCATTAATATTTCAATGATGCAAACAAAAACGTTGGCCACTATTCCAACGACTGTTTGATTTATTTTTAATGCAGAATGTTTTGTTAAAATGGACTGCCACCTGAGGCACTATTATTTCTGACGCGTTTTTCAAATGTTTTTAGCTTTGTAAATTTAGGGAATTTTGTTTCTCATAAATACATGGAAATGTTAAATGCAGTCGACACAAAGGACAAATGTATGTTGCATTACCTGTTTTTTATTTCAAATATGTTCTACAATGTAGCTGTCACATCTACAAATTGTGTAATTAAATTTAAATTTGTCATTTTCCAGGTAATACATGATGATATTTATGTACTTCATTATTTATTTATTTTGTCCTAATAGTGTTTCATTATCTACAAATGAATTCTAGGAATTCTAAACAAAATTTATCAAAACATGTTCATATGTAAATACGAACATAATAATTTAATATATTATAGGTTTAAAATGGATGAAATAATATTTTAAAAGGTTTATTATTTTACATTTTAAACGAATAACTAGTACTATTTCTATGACAAATTATGACAGCAGAAAAATGCAGGAAAAAGATTATAGGTTAATTATTATTATTACTTTTAATTACGGTACGTTATTATATATTTTTTTATAATTATAATTTATAACCATTATATATTTGCTTGTTGTATGTTTGTTATTCCTAGGGATACATAATATATTGTAAACACATTTTCATTTTTCACGGTAACCATAGACAACGTTAAGGTATAAATTCATATCTCACAGTTCACAGTTCTGTCAAAAATCATATTGTTTAATTTTTGTGTTGTAGTTAGTTGCTAAGAAATAGTAAAATGAAGACATCTTTACTATTACAATATAAATGAGAAAAAGTATAGTATATACCTATATATCTGGCTTGGAATGTCCATTTCATATTTTTATGATTTGCAAACTGTCATACTCGTATAAAATGAGTACTATTCCATGCTTATTGTATAATATTAACAACGGGAGTAGATAAATTATATTTACACATGACTACAAAAGAAAATAGGTAATTATCAAATTAAAAATAATATTTTTATAAACATTATTAAAAGTAGGTTTTTATGTTTACGGTATTTATGTTACAAGATAATTAGATTTATATCAGTATTACAACTTTTATTTCTATGATCCATTAACAGTGGGGATATTACGAAGGTGATGCTTTTGACTCTGTAAAAAGTAACTTTTTGATTTTATTATAAACGGTAACTCTACAAATTTTTACTTAGCTTATAATAATAGTTAAAAATTCTCAATTTATAAAACATGTGATAATTTTATTAATTATTATTAATTTTACATTGCCATCAATTACTTTTAATTCAAATATTAATAAAATAAATTTTTACTCATAATAATTAAATAAAACAACGTTTTCCATTACAGTTCTGTATAGTTTATTAATCTAAACGTTTTGGCAGCATAAACTAAAGAAGGTAGCAAGCATTTTATGCTGCCGACACCTTACATTTAAATAAAATGTGCAGAACTATATCTAAAAAAGGTGTTTTACTCTATATTAAATCTTAAAAAAAAACCTTAATTTTATTTACAAACAGCGTAATAAGATGGACAATGAATAAATAAGCCATTTGTATTTATGAGTTTGAGAGCAAATAAAAATGATATGAAAGCAAGAATTCAGGCTTTTACTTCAATAGTTAAATCACTATTTTCTTTCGCGTTAAGGTAAGGTTAACTAAATTCTATAGCAGCATAACTTGTCAGTAACAGATAATGATAATATTTATTGTTTGATTACCATTGTCTACAGAGTGTTATAGAATATAATAGTCCCAATAGTAGGCTAATTATTATGAAAAGCATGCTAATTTCGTATACATTTGGTCGTCTAGCAACGGGAAAAGTTAACCATAAAAATTTGCAAATAAATAAATCTGAAGTTACGACTGTCGCACATATTACATACATGAGTACTTATAACATTATTTGAAGTTAATTGCTACCGGCGGCACGAAAAATATAAAAAGCGACTCAAAATGTAAATGTTTAATATAATTATTCTCGTATGGTCATGATCTCGGCTCTGCAAGCTCCGCCTTAGTTCATACATACTCGAATGATACAATGTACTTATGTATATTTCTTATGCTAAAATAACTATAAATGTTTACAAATTGTTATTAAGTAAAAAAAAAACAAGTTTAGTGTAGCAAATGAAGAAGGTTTGCTACAGCTAAGAATTTGAATACTTCATCCTAGTTAATGCAGTGATATCGTAGTCATTGTCATAATCACAATCGTAGTCATAAAAATTAAATCATATTTAACTAATAGCCGCTTTATGTAAATGTATCATAATTATAATCATAGTCATAGTTATAAGGCATAACATGAAAATTGATTTAATTTTAATTCTGGGACTCTGATAATGACGAAATGACAAATGCGCATTATTTAAAATGTCAATAGTTCATTAAATATAATCTAAAATTATAAATGCAAATTTAATTTTCATTTTTAGATCCTTCTTTATTTCTATTTCTAATCATTGGTCTCATACTGAATCGATGATTCTTCCTGCTCTTTTATGAATTAGAAATAATAGTGTAGTGATATACTTCAAAAAGCAGTATAAGCACTCAATGTATGTTATACTTTAATAAAGCATGTTTGAAGTTATCATATTTAACAATTATATAATAATTGTTAAGTCACAGTCATATACATTTTTTTTACAAACGGGCCATATTCTAATGTTTATTTTTATGATTTTGACAGTGATTATGATTACGAGAATGACTATGAAAACGCAACATAATCCAGGCGTAAAACCCCTATTTATATTATGTTTATATACTTGCCAGACTTCTATAATGAAGTTAAAATCGACATACTCACTTAAATTGATGAGCTAACGTAAATGATTCTCTGGAAGAAGTTGTATCTCTGTATCAAAAACTATTTAGACCTTAACGTAGTGCAATAAAGTTGTCTCATCTGCGTTGATGGTTCATCAAGTGAGCGATAACCCAATACGGGCAATAAGAGGCGCAAAGTAAGATGTTTCAAGTTTTATGTGAGAGGTAGTTTGCATGCAGTCGTACCGACACAGCGTTAGTTGAAAACTTAATAATTCACCGCAGCACGATAGTGGTCGAGGCCGGAGTTTATGCACATGTTAAGTAAATTCTGCAGTACTGCTACACTATAGCACTCCTTGGCTAAATGTTCTCTCGTCAAACAAACCCGCAAACGGACGTTTCATTTTGCCCTAACTGGCTTTCTCTATATTTACTTAACATATTCTAGCTAAAATTTTGGTGTAAGCTAATTTAAAAATTTTATGTGGCCAGCACATAACCTTTTGCCCTTCTTCTTCTTTTTTAATGATCTAGTTTGTTGTTAAGGATCCAGGTTTGGAAATTCACTGGACATTTTTAATTGCATTTTAGTGGAGCTATTGTCAGTCAACTACCTCTGCAAGGAACTTACAACTTATAGTATGTTCCGAAACACTCAGACACAGAAATATTTTTATTTGATTAATAGATGGCAATTCTGGGTATCGAACCAAAGAACTGAAACTTCGCTCGAGTAAGAGCACAACGATTAATTAATATTATAAATATTTTTTAATTTTTAATTTTTGTAGTCAAATATAATATTCTGTTTAATTGGTGAGTCAGTGAAGAACCAAATTCATTTTTTCAATTCAAATTAGGAATCTAAAACTATGCCTTTACTAAATATAAGTAAAAAAATGTATAAAAAAATGTTTTTTTTCGAAATCGATACTAAAGTACACGATATCATTCCACGAAGTTAGCTAAAGTAAAATTTTACAGACTCTTATGTTAAAATTTAACTTTACGGATTCATTTATCAAAGTGAATTAACCTATATTTTAATAGTATTCTATTTTTGCAGTTTATTATGTATTATTATTGGTGAATTTATTTATTATTTACGTTTGATAATAATTTATCTGATTTCATGCAGACGACGTTTAAGCAGGTGTAAACATAAATGAAAATTATTATTATATTATTATATTTGACACTTTGACAGTAGGTTTGTTATCACAGCCATCCCCGTCTCATTAGCTTGCTGACGTTTTACAATCATATTATGCTATTGATTTATTCTCCTCGGCTATACAATATATACAATAAATTCCATATTTGTAATATAAAATTATACTTTAGTCCCTTGATACACAAATAACTATTTTTGGATGTATCCCTCAAAGGGGTAAAGTGTACAGATATAATCTCGGAAATTTCATTTTACGGAAAAAATACAAACTTGCTATTTATAGTATTTTTTTTAACTGATACAATTTTTAGAAAGAAAAAAAGAAAAACTAACGATATTTAGAAAAAAGTAATGTAAAACTGTCGAAATCAGAAAAAATAATGTAAACCTCTTCGTGTTTATTTAAATTTTCTTTTTTTTCAAATTGATTTACCGAAATAAGTTTACTGTTGTCATTTTTTAATGTACCTTTCGCAACTGAGAAAAATATATTCCGTTTTATCTAGGCTCGTACTATCCTCTCGTAAAGAAATAAATATGTGAAAATGCTCACAAACGTCAAGAAATGAAATAAATAATCCTTTGTGCGCTTGGCATAAAGAAAAATACGAAGTTGTGCCATTAGCACTAGACGGGTGTCCCAGTCGCAATGTTCAACTCATCTTTATATTCCATCCGAGTAGGGAAGTTAAACAAGAGCAGCACTGCATTCAAAGTTAAGCGGACAACGTTTTCACATCTCCTCATTTCAGTACTTTGTGTATGGAATCGTTCAAATAATTATCGAATTATTTCCTGTTAAGAAATATTCCCAAAAAAACTAAACATAAAAATGAGATTGTGTATTCCCAGAAATCTATTAGGAGAGAGAAACAAAATTCATGTTAAAATGAATATTTTTATTACTATTATCATCTGTAGACCAATTTTCCTAGATATGGATTTTAGTGTTGTTTTGAACTAATATTTTTTCCTTCCACCAACATGGTAAGGGAAGTAAAAAGAAAGTGTTAAAAATCGAATATCAAATTTATGAAAAGTAAGCACGATTTAAAGTCTTTAAAAGTCAATATTTACATATTAACGATGATGTCTGTGGGTTGTGCATTTGTGTACCTGAGAATAATGTAATATTAAACTTCGAATTAATTAAAGGTCAGGTTTTATTCAAAAGAGTTGATTACATTTTAACTATAATTAGTCAAAACAATATTTCTTGCAAATTACTATTTAACACGTTCTTTAAATTCTATTATTATCGAAAGTGTAGTTATTTTTGCTACAAGGATACATTGTAACATTCAAAAAGGTATGAAGTTAGATTGAACTTGAGGAGCTGAAGTTCCTGTTACCATACTAGAATATTTGTAGTAGGTACTTACATTTCGAGTAGTTTGTTTTATTTATCGCGTCATCGGCAACAAGTGATTTAAATAATATTCAGTTCAGATTTATTTATTTGCACGTTTTTATAGTTAACTTTTCCTGTTGCTATCGTTTTATAGCGGGATGAAATGAATTGTACACATTAAAGGAGAGAGAAAGTGTGAGAAATAATTGTAGTATATATTTTTTAAACATGTTGGCCCATGTGTCCAGTATCGATATTAGATAACTTGTTTCAATATAGATGAGGTTCGGATGGTTAGCTCTCCTCCCAAGGGTATTAACGCATGGAAAGTGGAACGCGTATCACCTGGGAGTTTTGGAGCAGTTAAAATGAAGTAATTGGATCGGACTCGAAACTTCTCTGATCTTCGATAGAATACAAATTAGACTACCATGATTTGGCTTTGGTTACCTACATTCTATATGGAACGGTTTTCCCTCTCAAATACCTCTAGTAATACCTTCAATCTTCTCTTTAACGGCCGGTTTCATAATAAATTTAAACTTACTTTAAATTAAAGTAAACTTTTATCCATATGATTTATTCTGAAATATGTAATCGAAAGTAAATATATTCCGAAAAGATGACTATTTCAATATAAATTAATTAAAAATTCTTGGAGAATTCAGTCAATTTATTAAACACAAATACGCACCAACCTTTCGACTTCGAGTAAGTCTTCTCAGGGTGATAATTGTAATTGTAGTAACTGTTCGTCCTAAGTAAAATTAATTATTTTTCACAAGAGAGTAAAATGCATTACATTACATTATTCACAATACAGTCTAAAGTCTAATAAAAATTTATTCACGAACAATTCATTTTTTATATAGTCTAACCATAGGAACCAGTAGTTTTAATATTCCCCAATTAATTTCGTATAGCAAACCACTATTGTAAGATAGTAATCACACATGAGTGAAATACATTCGTGAGAATTTATCACATTCATTGAATAGCTGAAACAGTCAATTTTACAATAAACACAAGGGCGGCTCGTCGTTAAGTGCTGCAAAGCTGCAAAACCATCAAATGTTTAAAATAAAAATACCCATTATTAATTAGTCATATAAGAACATTATTAAAGTATATGTAAAAATCAAATAATCAAATTACTTCTTTATTTTACATTGAGACTTGATACAATCAGTCAAATAATCACTGACTACATTCGTCGGCCAGCTACATCCACAACATTGCTGAATAATTACGATGTTCTGCCACCGTATTTTAGACGTTCGATAGACGTCGTCTACTTTCGGAATAAGTTCGGCGTACACAATGTTATGCTCGAAGCTCGATAGAAGCAAATTGCAGGTCACAAGCAAATATTTGGCACAATTCACGCTTATTTATTATTTGTTAAAATTGATTATTATACAACGGTAAGAATACAAGAAATTACAAATTAAAATTTACCTAAAACTAGTTTTGACTTTAAAATTAAATTTCCAAATTTATCAGAACCAACTGCCAAGTCGTCTAAACATAGTAATTCGAATAAAACTCGCAATAAACCATATAATAGACAATTTAAAAAAGACATAGTTAAGAAACAACTGGATTTATGGTTGTAAAGAGACGAATTCTTTGTTTGGTTTTCCGTGTTTGCTGTTTGAAGACGATCACAGTGATAAAATTTGAAATGAAACTAGGGTGAGAGATTTGTTACAGTTGACTGAGAAAATAAAGAAACCCGAAAATTTATTGCCCCAAAACTACAATGAAATTTAATGGATAAGTTTTCTGAAAACAAGAAAAAATCTATTTGTTTGCAATTTCAATTAAAACTATAAAGAAAATTTGATTCCTTTGATTAATTTTAACTTTCCTATTGGGCGAATTACTTTTTTTATTTGGATAAATTACCATAAATGTGGAGCAATCAGCCAAAAACTGTCAAATCTGTTTTTCAAAAAAAAATAGTGAAAAATCAGTTATCTATTGTAGGGGTCAAAAAAATTAATTAAAATAATGAATCATTTTTCTTGTCTTATGTGTAAGCATTTCAAAATGCATATATTAATTATTGTTTCAATATCACGATAGAATTAAAGAGTTACTGGTTTGTAGTTAATAACTCGAAACTATTTAGAATGCATTATTTCGTTTTTGGCTGATTGTTCTACCAATAATGAAATATATAATGATATTAACCACATTTTTTTTTAATTAATTCAAAATCATTGAGTTTGAGAAAAATGTTAAAATTAAAATTATACATACAAAGAATAACTCAAATTTTTAATTTTCGCAGCATAGAAAAGCTACGTTAATAATTTACATACTAATAAATAAATATCAGCACTTCATTTGCACTGACGGTAATAGCAGATTCATTATGTTACGCAATTTGTGTTTTCATAACAAAATCCGACAAATACTTTTCGTTCTAGACAATTCTGCTTCAAATCATTAAATCTTTATATCTGTGTATACATATGTGATGTCTTTGCGCTCCAGATTTATATATTATTATTTTCGAAATTTCACCCTTGCCCAAATCTGATACTGTTACTCGCTGTAGATGTTTTATTACGTGTACTTTTAATGCTCGATACAAATCAGAATTAATTATTTCCTACTCGTTTGATTCCAACATTACAAACACGTAATCGTATTTTCAGACCTACGAGTCGGTTTGAAATTATGCATAACATTGGAATAACATTACTGTATTGCTGATCGTAGTTATATAAAATATTGATTAAATGTGAAAAGTTTTAATGCGATTTTGATAGTATTTATATTGACGTTCACAACATAATAACAAAATAGCCTACAACTATAGTAATAGCAACGAAAGTATAAAAGTAAAATAAAATTATTCCAAGACATTAATAGTACTTGGAAATAAAAGCCCCACAACTATTAAATTATATGAAACGTAAGAGTGGCGAGTGGATAAAAGGAAAGCGGAGTATTGTGGAGAATAAGTAAGCAACCGCCCCGTCTCCTAATAAAATCCACGACAAGTGAATCAAAATAAATGAAGCTCAAGTCCGGAGCGCGCTAAGCTGGCCCAAAACACAAATTCAATATGTCCTCGGGTGACCTCCATGGCTTACGCAGAATCCGCCACACGGAACGGTGGGCGGGAGGATCGCAAACATTCCGCTCTCCAATCCGCCCTCCGTAATGGTTACTACGTCATTATTAATTAAGCAAGCAAAAAGGCGATAACATCAACAGTTCAACCAGATATTCAATACACTATTTCGTTTTGAGGTTTGACCTTTACATGGAATGTCACAGTACTTTGAATATACTATGCGTGCAATAAGAAATTAGCTGTATATAAAACATTTACGTATACATTCGAGTATCACAAGTACTTTTTTTTTACTTTTACATGAGAAAATGTTTTTCACTACAGTTTACAAAGGAACCATAGCGACCTATGTCAATAATACAAACTGTCACTTTTAAAGAAACTTAAGCGTATTACGAGATCTTTATTGGGACGAGTCGAGTATTATTTTATGAAAAAATAAACAGACTAAACGTTATTTATTTTCACAATATTGTCAATCAATTAATAATAATAAATCATTTTTATTTATATAACATTTGAATACATATATATTTTATATCGAAGTCGATTGTTACAAGCGTCAAAAGTAAAATATTATTTAACTCATTAAACTTAAGTAAAATATAAACCATGGATTTACTTTTTAAATTTGCGTTTAATTTAATTAATTGAACTCATCGTCTTACAGAAAGTGAAATTATACAGGACTACAGCATTTGGATAAGTTAAATAGAAAATGAAAAATTTATGTTTCCTTGTAAAAAGAGATAAATTATAGTTTTTTTTTTACAGAAACTACGGAAATAAAATATAATACAGATACTTTGATTCATCGAAAAACTAGAAAAATTAATATAGTTAAGATAATATTTATTTTGTTTTATTACAATAAAAATAGTTAAGATTTAAAAAAATAACAAATGAAATCCATTCTAATTAATATTTTGTTTTTTTTCATTATAAAATCTACGGTAGAGAAAAAAAAATTACACGGATGTTTAATAACATATAATAAATTATCTTTAGCAGTTACAACAATATCCTTATGAATATTTAAAATTTTTAAAAATAACAAATAAAATACCTTCTACTTAAAATTTTGTTTTCTCATTATAAAAATCTACGTTAGAGAAAAAATAATTTACGCGGGTGTTTAATGAAATATAATAAATTATATACATCTCCTTGTCCCTCCCCCCTTGTTATTCCGAAGGTTTTTATTTGTCATGAAGTTTTGAGTGAAATAAATCAAATATAAGGAAATAATTACTTCAATGTAATGAATCGTAATCGTTGTCTTATTTTACAATTTAAATAGTTTAGTTAGATGTCAACATAAAAACTATTTTATTTTCTAAAAATTTTACACGTGCTTGTAATATTTAATAATGTAGAAGTAGAACAATAATATCTTTTTTGTTAAAGAAACTTGAAATTTAATTTCTTGGAAGTCGGGAAGAACAGATTTTCAATTCCGGGAATGATTCAAATGAACTGTTCTATATTTATATGAATGTAATAATTAATCGGGAGTAAGTAGAACAAGCAAGAAATTAACAAATGTTGTTCACGGGCAAATATGAATTAATATTAATTACCCGAATAATTCCGTTAGAGGCTGGTGAAAAAGTAGACAAATCACTCGCTTATCAACGCGCTCATTGTAGTCGGTGCATCAGCGAAGGGGAAGCAAATACGAGAATAATTATCAATTAAGTCATCGGTGAACTTAACGAAGATGAATGTTCATCATAATCACGTACACAGCTCAGAGATGAAGCGAATATTTAGTTAATCGGAGCAGGAATATGAATCATGTCTAGCTCTAGGAAAATTCCTGCGGGCCTGCCTTACGTGGAAGGAAAACGAATTAGATTTAATTAAATATTACACACCACTCCCTAAAATTATTATGAATTGCGCCTACTAAGATACCGGGAATTTAACACATGGGGTATTGACTTCAAAAGCCGCACCTGCTGCTAACAAAAGCCTCAGATATTTCATTTCATTTCATGAATTTCTAATGTCTTTTTTTTGTTTCAGGTAAGAAAATTCAAGTTCATGTTTGGTAAGATGAATGATTCAATTGTACAATAATCTAATTAAAATACAAATCACGTTAATTCACTTTTCTATTACGGCAGCCATTTAAGCAACTCGAACAAAAATAGTATATTGTGTATTGAATGCAATTTTATATGAGCATTGATATAAGCTTTTTTTGACGAGTTGCACACTATATTTTTTAGGCGACCACATAAAAAAATAATGTATTTACACTTATTTCAATAATTTTCACACAAACAATCGATTTGTTATCAAACAGTCAATAGTGGTAACCATAGCAACAACAAAGAGAAGAGAGAACATCGGCTTATGGCTTTGTTAATTGGCTTCAAACGCAATGGAAATAATTTTGTTTAAGTATGATTGGTTTTGGTCAAGACGGAAATCTTTATTTCCCTAAACAAAAATCGTGAGCAATTATTCCTTTTGGCAGATGGTGTTTAAAATGGAAATGAGTAATTTTCCGTGGTGGCCGCCTAAAAAAATTATATTCTATTTAAGATTATAAGTAGGTAAGTTATTAGTTATACAATATTTAATGTTGCATAACACATAATTTTAATTCTTATAAAGTAACGAAACTCTAATTCAGGGGTACAAGTTTTTATTCTTTAAGTAAACTACCATTAATTTTGCGAATTTTGAATAAAATCTTTTTAAAAACAATATTAGAATGTTAAATTACAGTCTCATAATTTATGAAATTTTTTTAACACCTTTCATCTTAGTTATTAACCGCAATATTTTCAAAAATTGAAAAATTTATTAAGATCTACAAAATAGTAACTACAGTTGTTATTTTTATAATAAAAAAATAGGTCGGCAATTAAATTTACTTCTATATGAAAAGTATGGAATTATATAAAAACACAAGAGTAGATTTTTGGTGAAATAAATACAGAAATTACAAGAAACTCAGACAATACAAAGAAAATAAAATTAACGAAATTGGAGCAAGAATTTATTATTACTAACGACCGGTGTTCTCACTTTTGGTTAAAAGGCCATTGGCTATAATTGTCAGTTAATAGAAAAATATTGCATTGAAACGGACATTAGTTGTTTGCTATTTCAATGCGATAGAGAATTTTTAAGTTTTACCAATTTATACAAGTGACTTGATGGTCAATCACTTTTTATCATTCTAGCTATATCTTCCTAATGTATGGTTTTGTAAATAAAAAAATCATCTTCATGGGCGCCTTTGAGCACCATGAGTCCTGCAATAATGTACCGACTACACCACTTCTCTTCTGAGGCCTGGCGATACTTTCCTATAAAACGATGGATACAGTAACCGGTACTTTTACCAGAGGTGACAAAATCGGCCCATAATTTATTCAAGCAATTTATCTTATTCAAAGTACAATTTTAAAAACGGTAGTTTTACTGATTGTTATAGCCGTTTAAGAAAACCTTTTAGTTTTAAAATCAGATAAATCTCTACTAATCAATCAATCTACACTCACTTTGTCTATTTAATTAGGAGCTGTAGTTCAGTAAATTTAAATGCAAAAATTTTTAATTATTAAAAAATCGTGAAGGACACTTGTAGTAAATGTTTAGAAGTAGAGCTAAACGTATGTTTATGCGATTAGTAAAAAATTTAATGTAATCCAATTTATTCCAACCGTAACATTAAACTCGTCTCAACTCGCAACGCAGCTTGACAGATAAAAATTTTTATAAGAGAGTTAGTTTTTCGTTGCTTTTGAGGCGGGAGCATATTCCAGCCGCATATGTGCTTGTGAATATCGTCATTTTTTGCGGTTACTGCGAGACGGGATGTCATATACACTGACATTAATTAATGACATCACAATTATTCATAACATACGAGCTGCCTCGCAGGCTGTCTTCTTTGAGCGAGCTCTTTGATCACTTCATTCGATAATTAAAACAAAAAAGACGCTCCTGACAATTGCAGATATGTAGATCCTTTCAATTTAGCTTCGAACAATGAGTTTTTTGTCCACATTTGCTGGTGTCTTTGGATGTCACTTGAAACAAGTTTTTGCTGGTTGCTAAATGCTCCTTGATATACGATCTCGAAAGGTATTCATTAATTATGAAACACCTACAGTTTTTCGTACTAATTTGTCAAGGGGTCAAAAAAGATATGAAATGTTTTAAAACTTCGCTTTATAATTATGCATTAAATGTTGTATGAAGTAAAATTATTTTTTGTTGGAAACACGAAAAAATTAAACGTTTTACAAGTAGTAACTTGATCTTATAATAAATTACACATTATTTACATATTCTTTACGGAAGACAGGAAAATATGTGGTAAAATATTAAAAGCATTACTTTTTGACGTTTCTTTAAACTAATGAAATGATGAGAATAAAGCTCTAGATATGCATACTACTGACAATATTTTTATTTTGACGAATAAGCATTTTTCAAGGTTCCTACAATCCAATAATAATTTTTCGCGGTGATGTCTGTACGTATGTGTAAGTTTGTGTGTGTGACCGGATCATGGTAAAGCTTTTGTGGGTATATGGTATAAACTTGAATTTAGGTGTTTTTTTATGTTGGGAAAAGTTGATTAGCTTTTAACCACAATTGGTCAATAAGAAGTTGCAACTTTAATTGAATTTAACTCTTTTTTGCATAAAACTGTATATTTTGCAAAATACCTCTAAATGCTTTATTTTTGTAAATTATAGTATTATCAGACTTAAAGAGGTTTAATCTAAAATCCTGTATAAATTTTTTTTACATTTAATAGATAAAAATTTATAAATTACAATTACAATAGAATAGAATATGAGAAGATATACAGAAATTTGTTTTATACAGCAAGACAAGAAATAATTATTTGTGTACTAACGGTGCAAAATGCAACATTGCTGCACGCGCATAAAGATTCAATAATTCTAGAGCGGCAATTCTATTTGCTCTTATACTCGTGGTAGACACACTATTTTTCTTGTGACAGTAAATTAAAGTATTTATAATCCTAAGGCGCAAAGTGCTTTACTACACCACTACATGTCGCCCGAGAAACATTAGTGTTGTTTATAAAAGACACGTTTTGCGCATCCAACATAATGAAGAAATGTTAAGTTTATTTGACAGTTGTAGAAAAAGAAATATATTGCAAAATAAGATTCTTGTCTTTTTGAAACTGCAATCATTAGTGATCTATTCCAGATTTTTTATTAACAATATTTTTTTTTTTGTTGAAATATGTACTACAAAATTTAATAATAATAAACGTAATAAATGATTGACAATGTTTATTTATGTATAGCAACAGGAAAAACATCTACATTGTTCTATTTATTTATTGAAACCTGTACAGGGCATTATAGGGGTTTACAATATTTGCATTAACAATAAACAAACACAGGTAGTATTATATAATTGAAATCTGCAAATACCTATAATTACGCATAAAGCGTATACAAATTACAATAAAAACAAGCATGGAAAATAGTCAAATCAAACAGAATATCACTACCATATTTATAAAGTTTAATTGGTTGAAACTCAAACTCCGATGAAAAAACCGTCATTTCGTTCTATCCCTGGGGATAGGTTGTTAATAATGTAGCTTAGGTTATATAATTCAGGTGGTTCGAACAAAAGCAAGCAAACAATTTAAAAACATTAAACATTGGATATGCAGAGTAATTATTTATGCGTTCAATTCGCGTGTCACAATGATGAAAATGTTTACCGCATTTCAGGGAGGAATTTACATTTCATAACGCAAAAACGTAACCAATGTGTCCGGCGACCAGCACGATTAATGGCAGGAACATAGATCATGACCTGGTCATGTGCGCCCAGCTTTGTGGAAGCGTTGTAGTGTAGTTATGTGGACGAAAGCTCATTTCTTATCCACCATTTTAATAATTTCATAACGTACATAAAAGAAATTTAAGTTGCATATAAGCACAATAAATTAAACTTGGTCTTCATGTTTTTTGTTTAGATTAGCTTCAGTACAGAATAATGAATGTTAACCTATTTCGACTGAAATATTTTATTGTATTATAAATGATAAGCTGAGTAAACTGTCACTTTCATTGTTCGAATTTAAGACATATTTGGACTATCTGGAAGAACAAATGGTCTGACCACTGATGATCAAATTTAAAATGGACTTGATTTTTTTTTAATAAATTGACCAATACGTCATGCAAATATTAAATATTTGTACTACAATGCGGTATTTATTTCCAAGAGCTAAAATTTTTCAAAATAAAGGAAAAGTTGACAAGAAAATTAAATTAAGGTCGTTTTAGACTAATAGTACAAGAAATGGTACGTCTTGTACCAAAAATTGCTAGATTTTGACGTAAGTACTAATGTAATTTCTTTTACAATATATTGGCTCTTATTCTACGCACTTTTCTGGAATAAGTCAATGTGACAAGCAAAATTAACCATAAATTTATCTACATTTAATGTTTGCAATACTTAAACTTTACCAGTAGTACCAGTAGTCGAAATTTATTCTTCGTTATTCCTTGCAATGTAAAAAATAGTACATAATTTATTCGCAATGGTGCTATGGATTGATCTCCATGTCCCCCTCCTTGTCTACGCCAGTAATATATTGCAAAATGTAGTATGAGTTTTGAGTAGTACTGTACATATTTTATTTCGTTTACGTTTATAGCAAACAGTCAATGAGCAACATGTATTATACAGTACCAATGCTGTCTATAACTGTTTCGTGGAAAAATAAACAAAAACCTGTTTTCATTACACAGTTATTTGCAATTAATGAGAAATAAGGGTAAAAGGTATAGTTCCATTTTTTACTTGTCTTCATTTTTCTTCATAAATATGTATGATATTTGAGGATGACTGCATAGTTTAGTATTTATTTTATTGAGAGAGAAAGCGCAGTCTAAATCTGGCATTCGTAAGGATGGAACTGAAGCGTACTCATATATCAACGACTGTTTGTCCGCTCTTATTCCAATCTGAGATTGTAGTGTGTACCGAAACTGGGCCAAGTTTGTTTTAGATTATGCTGAGACTGTTTACAGGCTCGGCGAAATCATATCCAAGCAAAAATGAAACGGAAAAAATGTGCATAAATCTGTTACGGGTCTCCTGAACGAATTCGGTCCTTCCTTCACGACATGTCAGAATATCAATGACGACCCGACAAATTTCATTATCTTCCCATTTAGTTTACATTTTCCTGCCTCGAAATGTTCTATTCTATTTCCAAAATAAACACAATGCTGTGCTTTTAATTTTAAATGATGAAGACTTGAAAAGAATGTCAAAGTTTTCATTTTCATTTATTACATTTTTTTGAAGAGTTGTTTCATCAAACATTGTATTACAAATAGAATGTAAAAAGTTCAGCCGCTTCAGTGCCGAAGCTAAGGTGGGTGTTTGGACATCCACCCCCTCCTATTTTTATTTTGAACAATTCTAACTGTTTCCAAATATTTCCAAAATTAAAAAGGATAGGTAAATTAAATGTATCGACGAAATTTAATATCTAAAAATATTAGTAGACTGTAATAAAGTTTTCTATCAATTTTCCATTAGCAAAAATCGAAATAAAAAAAATAAATGAAAAGATTCAAACCACAGTGCAGATAAATAAGCAGTAGCGACAATCTCGGTAACTGAGCGAGAATTATAACACAACATATCATTGGAAAAATTGAAAAAAATAATATTAATGTGATTGAGAATTTTCTTTATTATTATTATAATGATTTAATATTATTTTTCTTAACTTGACATATAAAGTGTCATTTTTCAAAACTGACTTAACGTTTTGAAACGACAAATTAGTTAGGAAATAAAAATTGTTCATCACTAAGTGATGAAAAGTAAATTTCGTAAGTGCACCGTTTTAAAACGTGAGTCATTTATAAAAAGTAACAGTTTATCCTTCAAAATTTAAAATTAAAAGAAAAAATTAAAATTAAAAGAATTGTATCAAAATTTGAAAAAAATCTTATATGAAACACGTTAGAAAATGCAATTTTGTGTAACTTGTGTGATTTTGCTAACTAGTTATATAAATAGCTGTTTCAGTTTCAATAAATATAATTTTCAATGAGAAATAACAAAACTTGTGGAATTCAGTCAATATATTTGGAAAAAGCTAGGTACGTCTCTATTCAAATATATTGACTGAATTCCACAAGTTTTGTTATTTCTCATCCATCCACCAGTCAAGAAGATTTCCTTCCTATAATTTTGAATAGTACTTTGCACCGTTTCTTTAATTCTTATGTAAGCCAAAAACTAAGTTTGCTATAATGCTATTTTTATAAATAAAATTCTCATTGAAATCGTCACGCTGACCATCTTCTGAGAGGTGACTTTTTAGTCATATGCAGAGAAATCTTGGGATTTCATAATAATTAGCTAAGTATCGCTAAAATTTGCATACTTCTTTTGTCATATTGTCAAAGTTAAGAGTTGAAAACTCTTACTTATAACGAAATTATAAATAAAAGTGTAAATGTGAAAAGAAGAAAAGTTATAATTATAATTATTTTTTGTTTATACGTATAGTTCTTTAACTTATTTTCTATAATATATCTTACATTTTTAACTAGTTTTTGATATTAAAACACAAACATCCATTCCTCCGCGATATTCGAACCAACTACATCTGGATTGTGAAGCCTGAGCACTAACTATACAAGCTCTGTTTTGTTTTTAAATTAACAATGATATTTTTCAATAACCCCTTTTAATGCTGTTGAAAAAATATGTTTTTTTTCTGTAATAATTAAAACGAATTTATTATTTAAAAATGATCTTGGTGTTAAGTAAATAAATTAACCTGAATCCGGTACCATGAGAAGAAAATTGTTGTTTAAATAAGGAAGCGGAAATGAAAAATAAATGAATTTCATTCCTTCGGGAGGTAATTATGTGTTGCAATGTTGACAAAAGAAAAACGAAACAATGAATGAGGTTGAAGTAATAGACACATGAGTTATTTAGAACTTGAATGTTATTTATTATACAAAGTTTGTCGTTAGAAGTTTCCTGAGCAGAATGACATAGAAGAAAATAAAGAAGAAGAGAATAAATAACATTACGGGTCACAAAAAACAGAAGTTAATTCTGCGTGTGGAATGGTGGCTACTGGCTACGCAACCCTTTTAGCGCGATGCAACAGCGTCGGCAGTTTACGGGGCAGAAATCCGTTCGGTTTTAGCGGCTGATATACGACCGCATCCGGACCATTTATTAAGGTGTATTTACCTTTGGAAAATAAACATTGGTCAACCTTACGACGAGCAACCGGACTAGGTGACCGGCCTACCGGCCATTTGTCCTAACTAGCCTAAGCGAGATGCATGGACAAGACTTAGCGCTAAGCTCGGATAATAGATAAATGGGGAACGGATAGCAACACGAATTATCTCCAAACAGGAAAAATTCACGCCGTTACTTCCTTTCAACTGCAAATTGAACTTGTGGTTTTCCGATCTACAAGTATAAATTAATAGATTTGTGAACATATCCATTAAAAATTGTTAGTTTTGTACCATACAAACCATAAAGACTACTGCGATTGTACTCTTAAAAAAATAAGTGTTGTTACTTAAAAAAATTATAATATACCTATGTCAATAGATCAATACATTTCTTTATGTTCTCATTAGTATATTTAATCTTATACTCATATATGAAACGCTAGGTCAATTAGGTTTCCCGAAAGAACAATTTTTAAAGAAATCTTTATTAAAAATTAATTCCAGAGTTAAATACAGTTTAATGATAAAATATATTGTAAAATGTTTAATATTTATAAATAATTACAATTTATAAAAATGAGCGTTTGTGACGTCGCCTTCCAAGCTAGAAAACAATTTGTCATACGCTTATGTTCACTTAAAAGAACTACAACTTTCAACTTTTGTTCTGATATAGATATCTCACGAAGATAGAAAATTTATTACTCGTACGTTTACTATAATTTATTTTCATCATCTGTGGCATGACATTCCTAATAGAAACAAGGCCTTAAGTTCCAAAGTACTTGCTTTACGACAAGTATTTTATTTTCGTTTTAGTGGTGCGTCAATTTGAACTATGGTATGAGATTTAAGATTCGATTCCTAGCGTCGTCTATTAACCAAATAATCACCGTGTGTCCGAGTGGTTCAAAGTTTACTAAAAGCTGTAGGGCACTTGTAGATGCTGTAGGCTGATAACATACACTAGTAAAATGCAAGTAAAATCTGTTTCTAGAGTAATACTTCATACTTTATTTTTTTATTTCATTTGATGATTGTATTAAAACAGTTGAACAAAATTATTAATATGAGTATATTCACAAGAAATTAAAGAAATAATGAAAGTAGAAATAAATGTCATAAAAATTGAATTTTGCTTCTAGACTTTTGGTACTGAATAATTAAAAAAAATAAATGTGCTCAATATTATAACCTATTTTATATTACTCGTAAAGCGTTATAATGACATAATAATGTGTTTTTTATTTGTTCTGACATTGAAAGTTTATTAAGTCAACCAAATAAATCATGCGGTGTTGCTTTTGGATAGATTTAAGTAATCAAAGGCTCATCAACTAAAATTTTGACGAAGCAGGCGATAGAAACTGAATAAAAACTTATTGAAATGACATTCAATTATCAGAAAATTAATAATATCATCATTGCTCCGAACGTCATTTACTATCTACATACCAGAAGAACCAGCTGTCATTTTTTAAATGTAAACTTAAATTTAAAATCTAAAGATATTCGGTGTCCAAGTTCATCTACTTATACTTCATTTGAACAACTGCAAATGGAATCTTCCAAGTAACAAATTCTTTCGAATTCCTAAATTTAACATCAGATAAAACCGCCGTCAATGTTGGCATTTTAAAAATTGTTTTTACAATTGTTATAAATTATTTGTATAATTCAGTAAACATAATAGGAGAAACTTTATCGACCAATTTCTATATTCAAAACGTTGAAATATCCACAAATATGTAAAATATTTAGAAACAACAGTCTAAACGTCGCATCAACTATATATAAGACAATGGTGATATGAAGTTGGTTATCCCGATTACAGTAAAGATACTAGTGCCACCTATACTCCGATTTTTTCGCGGATAGGATAGAAATTAGTGGGAATTTAAAAACTAAATCTTGCGGACATGTCGCGCTGAATTTAAGATTTCTAGATTGAAATTTAAATATACAATGCAAATTTCTCCTCTACTTATTTTGTATGGTGAGGCACTAATCTGCCTCCTCTGACGAGCCGCCACTGAATCAAAGTAACACTGGAAACACTACAAATTTTATTTTATTTTCCTTTTGAGAAACGACAAGGGTGATATACGTTTTTTGACATTTATTTGTTTATTTAATTTGAAGTATCCTGCAACAGTTCCCTTATCTTTGGCTTGGGAAAGCAGCACATTTGAATGTGTGTTTCCATATAAAACCTGGAAGCCGGAGAAGTGTAGTGCGCGCGCAGCCGTGTGTGCTCTTTCTGTTGTTGTGGCTGTAGTGTTTTTCCCTTGTTTCCCTGGCTTAATTAAAATAAGACACGCAACGTCAGCGATGTTTCCTAATGGCCCTCGCCCTGCCAGAGTGCCTCACATACACCCCTCTCGATCGTTCCTCGTTCCCGTTCCTCGCAATGTAGCAATGACACAGAAATCTGCACCTAACTGCCCCGGCAACTCATGGACGGAAACATACGGTTATTGCTGTGGTACACAAATACTGCCCTGACTAATTTCACAGGAAATGGTTATGGCACTTGCTAACTGATTTAGGAGACTGGTATACATTCACTTCAAATCTTCCACACCACCTACATTACTACTATTGACCTATAAATTTTATTGTCTTTTGGTATTCTATCTGCACTTAAAACTAAAGCTGTCTGAGCTATGAGCTTAATTTAAATAACTTTGGTGTTGAAAACTCAACTTGGATACTATTTTTCTTATATGTTATTTTTCAACATTTTAAAATATGTATAAATAAAACACTACACTTGTAAAAACAGAATAAAACTAAATTTATATCATTGAATATTACAATACAAAACCAGATATAAATAACTTTCCTATTTGTTCTACGTGCATTTTTTCGCATAGAATTATTTAAATTATTTCAGTTCAATTTATTTTATGGTATGAAAAAGGTAGTGAATAAAATTTAAGGAAGAGAAAAAATGAAGAACATAGGAGCAAATATCCCTTTTGAAGCGCATTAAATTCGGTTTAAAACATCCATGGTTTAGTGTGGATAATAATATTGATAAAAAATTACCACATTATTACTGATAATAAAGCTTGACGACTAGTCGAAGTGTAGGATAGGGAAATCATTTCTGGAATGCTGTCAATATTTCAAAGTCTTTATTTCCTCCCTGACGAAGATTCCAAGTGGGGTCGAAACCGGTTGGAGCTGAAATAAACCTTCAAAATATTGTCTGAATTTTAGAATTTATGACCCTATCCTAATATTAATATTATTTGCAATAGAAAAACGAATAGTAAAAAGAGTTTGGCAAAAATGTAGAAAACACTGTTATTTTTGATGGAATAATGAAACCAAAATACAACTAGACCTAAAACGATCATTTAAGTAAACTTTGTTCACAGGTCCAGGTCAATTAAGTTGTAAAAAAGACATTGGTTACGAAAATAATGTGTGTAAATCGAAAATAAAAAGGAATCAAAATGAATTAAATAAATGAACAAAACGTATTGCATTTTATTTAAAATGATTATAAAAATAATTTAATTATTATCCTACTATATGGAAAAAAGAGATAAATTTAAAACCACAATTTTTTTTTTCTACGACAAAACTTGAAAGCCGGGATTTCCTATAAAATAAATCGGTTAATAGAACCGCATCGAAGAAATAAATAATATACATTTTTGACAACTTACATCAGTTTTTCGAGGCCATATTTTTCTACTAACCGACGTTTAAGATAACTATAGAACTTTAATTTATATAAATATGTAACTTTCTGTTCTTTGATCAAAGTTCTTTTAACAACATTTGATAAGTTTTTATATTGACAAAGTGATAAACTAGTAATAGTTGCCATCACCGTAAGACTAGAATTTATCTCCTAGTCTTTGCAGTTTAAAAAACAGATATAAAATAGTTAATCTCTTGATCGGGTATTGTTCGGGCGTTTTAGGACGGGCCTTTCTTTATTACCGGAAGCATCGGACGCGGATTTCAGCTTGAGCTAAAAATTACAAGGCGTTATAACGTGACGCGTGGCATCAGGCGTCAACTCCGTCGCGACGCACGCAAGTAATTAAATTCCTTCGCCTCGGACTTCAGCCGCCCGGACTCGGCGTCCGGAGCGAAACCGGAGCCCGGCCTACCCGGAGCCGAGCACACTCCGTAATCAACTCACACCGGAATTTCACAAGTAATTTTATTATGAAATATCTCACGTCAATTTGATAAGGCTTAAAAGTCCTCGGTTATTTTTATTTCCTACCACCATTAAATTTGTTTCACACAAGAAACAATAACTGCCAATCTACACAAAATGGCAAACAATGTTGTTGATAGTAAACATTGCAATTGTTTTCATACTGCTTATTTTGTAAACATGTATTTCATTCCTAGATAGTAGACAGACATGCAAATGATTTATATCTATATCATTTATTGTAATGTTTCCTTCATGGAAAAACTTTATCATTTCACTTTCTCTTACATTTTATATAAAATACACGAAAGAAGATATAGAAATATTCTATTTTGTAATTTACTTTATTATTAACAATAAAGATTTTTTTTAAGTGACTGTGGTAAAATTCCCGTCAAATCAAGAAATGTCAAATTCGATAAATAATAATCAGAAAGTATTGTTACATTTTTCTTATAATTTTTAATTTGATAATATAAATGAAAAGAGAAGATAGAGAAGTAATGTTAGAATGATTTAGATATTATGTTTGTAAAAGTGAATTTCAGTCTCGGTTTCGGGCAAAATTAGCCGAAACTTCAGCCAGACCGAAACAGGGCTCATCTGTCGGGACACTATTGGGTTTGTTTGGAACGGTTTTTTTATATACTTCTTGAAAGTACTACTTATTTGGTTGTAATTATTTGTGAGATGGTGATAGATAACTAAAGTCTTCACTTCTTCAGTATTACGAGCGCACTTTTATAGAGCGCTTTTGTTAAAAGTGACGTTTAGCATAATAAGACTTTAATGTAAAAGCACGCTTCCTAAAGGGACTTTTATTATAAAAGTGCATTCGTGATTTTTTAATAAATTCAAGACTTTTATTTAATTTTTTAATCAAATAATACCTTAAAAGGTAATAAAACATCACTCAATATGACCCAAATTTTGATTTTTTCATTCTCTTTTTCACAGGTTCGCAGGTTGTATTATATTATGATCTTTAAGAAAAAAAAAACCGAGAGCAAACCTACGAAACTTGTTGTTATAGGTATCTTTAAAACTAGTCTTTTTTACTGTCAGGGTCAGCTTATTATTTCATTATTATTATATTTATAAGTTTAATTCTATTACTATTTTTATTATACCTTAATATTAAAACATATTTTATTTTTCAATATACATTTTTTTCTTCTGAGACATTTACTAATGACTATTAACATGGATTAATTTCAAGAATCATTTGAGCTTCTCAGGTAACTCCTAGCACATGTAATAAACACATTTGAGTTCCTCCGTGAGATTTTTGCGTGGCACGTGACACCGGCACAATTTATCACATTTTAGCGGCGTTTTGTTAATAGCTCATGTAGTTTGCGTCTGCAGACGCGGAGATTTGGATACATGATTGATATAACGAAGCTGCTTGCTCGGCAAGACGTCTGCGCCATCTACATTAATCATACATTTTTCAATAGAAATTAAGATAATTTATCCACAACTTTAATAATATTCTCTTGCCTCCATTAATACACAACGTTTTTCATGGTAATTCGTCTTCATAAATCTGGTTCTAAGATATTTACATTTATAATTACACTTTTTGCAGAAAATATACTGTCAATAGAGTAATTACGAGTAAAACTCTTACTGAGAAAGTATGTTACATTTTTTTCGTAATATAATAAGAGGCATTAATTTATCAAAAATTACGAATAGTTATTGCCTAGTAACAGACAAATGTGTCAAAAACAGAGCCGGATTTAGCATTAAGAGGGTAAAGCGTCCGCTTCAGACCTCCAAATTCAAGGGGCCCACATTTTTATGTTAAGATTTTTTTATCTAATAACAAAATAATAACAGAGTAACTGAAACAGAATGTAGTTGGGTGCTCCAATATTTCTTTGAAATTAATACAACTTTCACCCCTCAAACTAATAGCTGTATCACTTGGAGTATTAAAATTATATGAACAAACTTCAGATCATGTAAAATCCATGTGTCGATTTTTTCACATCTGGATAAAGTGCGGGTTACCGTAACACCGGTTAATAGAAAAGTATCGCATAGGAATAGTAAATAAATTAACCGGAGTTTAAGATATCCAACATTTTAACTCGATATCAAAAAATCGGCTTTAAGTTGCGAAAATAATATTTATACAACAATTATTACAAAGGTATATAGGTACTGGAAGAAATACAATATTGATGAAATATTTTAAAGAGAATAGTAGCTACTATAAAATTATTACGTGGGTTAAGTTTAGCATTTCGTGGGACTAACGAAAATTAAACATCAAATTCAAAAGGGAATTATTTAACTTGCTTATATTTAGGACAATATTATGAACAGAAAGGAGAAGGTAATGATAACTATTTATCACACGTAATTTGTTCCGAATTTATTGATTTTATGGAAATTGAAAAAGTAAGTTAGTGAGGAAGTGAAAAAATCAGTTGATTAATCCCTTATTTAATATTGTACTCCTGACTTTATAGTATGGAAAAAAAATTAGAAATATTTTTAGGTTTAGATTTTGTTAAATACATATAAAACAAAAAAATAAAGTACCTACAGGGCCCAAATTTTATAACCACTTCAGGCTCCAAAATACACAAATGATATTAAATCACAACAGCAAGCCGAAGTGATCTAAAAATAATTTTTGACTCGAGTTGTCGTTAACGACAAGTTTTTAACCAATCATGATAGAATAGTATTAGTTTATACTGATAAAATTCCGTTACTCCGATATATTTCCGCTACCTAGTAAATAAAAAGTCTGCGTGACATTTAATATTTCAAAATAAAAATAATTGTTTCATTTTGCGTTGACTTTAGAATTTATCTCAACAAATACACGTCAGCAAAATCATTAAAGGAAATTGACATTAGGTAAAATTCCTCCCCCTTCGAAGTCGGATTTACCATACTATGACTGTCAAGTTAAATAAATGTTTATCGAAACAAAAAAAATCTTGAAGTATTACTTCTGAAATTTTTAAAATTTTTTTCGAGAACTCTATTAAAATATGCCTTAAAAGTATGTACCCATATTTAGTAGACAAATAATAATTAAGTTCTTTATCGTTAATCAAAAAAATAACAAAGTGTTTTTCTGAAAATAGTTCAATTAAAAACATGCAATAATTTTTCGAACTATTAATCTAGAAAGAGCTTATTTTATCTGTCAATAAAACCGCATTAGTTCAGTACTCTTTACGTCTATAATTCATTGCAAACATTGCACATGTAGTAAAAGTAAATTTCCAATATGTGTAGGTATTATTGGCAGGTGGAAAACTATAAATTAAATCCAATGTGAGCCAGACAAGCAATATATGCGGTTATTTTCACATTATCTACACCGCATGTAAATATTCTACATATCCTCCGCCTAACATTTGTCATTCGCCAATATCCAGGCAATCTCATTGGCTTGAGCTCGCTGTTCAAACAACGATTCCTTCATGGATGTGGACTGGATATTCTATGTTTTACGATTGCTTTACAATAAAATCCGTTACATCTAATGCACATTTTACTTGTTCTACGGATCGTGTATATATATATTTTCCTACGAATACTGGTTTAGTTTTGACACTATATTTCAATTTCGAAAATAATGAATAAATGGACATTATTTTATCCAAGTCTATTCGTAAACACCTTTGTTAGATACTACATTATAATAAAGTCGGCAATCTGGTCACACTAAAGAAAAGAAATAACGTAACACAACTATAAACAAGATTATGCAATGATGGCTGACGTAATAAACTGATGATGCTGATGATGATTGATTATGACGATAAATGGATACAACACAGGAACACAACACGATACGCGATGGGATGTGTACACACATACATTTTACTTTTACTTAATCTAAACCTTATTTACATATTTACAACGTATTAAAACAAACAGATCATTAAAAAACTACTAATTTTAACAAAATACTTTGAGGATCTGTACACGAATTAATACACCTGTGGCCTAAAGTGTGACTAAGTCATTTCAGACGCCTAAATTAAATTATTTCGATCAACACTAAGACTACCTATGACTGCTTTTACAAAACTTAATTGAAAGGCAATTCTACCCTCAACTTCTTATCTAAATATATAAATTTTGCATGTGAACTATTCTCTTATCGGCGCATGACTCCATAATTTTAAATTTTTATGACGAAAATGTCAATGTCTAGATGACAGAACAATAGTCCACAGAAATGCAAGACCACAAACAAGATGGAAAGCAAGTCGAACTTTCCATCTTGTTTCAAAAAAATTAATCAAATAATTTGCATCTTTTCTGTGAAACGCCATTCCTTTTAATGGGACGAAAATTTTAATGCAAAATTTTATAATTTACGAAAAAACTTTACTATACTTTAATTAAAATAATTTGAGATTTTAGACCATAGTGTAGAGTTCTTGTTTGAAATTATTTTGGAGAAAGATTAGTTACGGAATATTTGATGGTGGGTGAAGGACTGTTTGGGAATGTTTTCTATAGTAATTGTTAAAATTCTCTGTGAAATATAAGGAATTATGATTAAAAATAAGTACCGAAATACATATATTGGTACACCAAGTACAATCTACTAGTAAGAAGTTATTTTTTGTTGAAATATATATGTAATAATTTAAACCGTTGAAAAACTGAAACCAAAATAAAAACCGAAATAGTTACAAACGAAATCAAAAGTAAAACAATTGTAGCTAATTAATTCTGATTTCATCACTTTTTTAAGTATGAACATAAATTTGTAATTTTAAAACTTATTAATGTAATTAAAAATCTATTTCTATTTTCACTTGAAAACAAAAAGGAACCATATCTTTTATTTCTATTTTAATCTGAACAGAAACCGAATCGTTAATTGAAACAGCTGTTACAAATTAAAATTTGTGGAATGTAAAAAAATTATCTCCATTTTTTAGTTTATTTAATAAAATATGAGTTTGGTATTTATAATTTTTCTGCCTATATGAGCACCATAAATTCATCATCTTTTCAACCTGACTTAAAATTTAATGCGATATTTGTTTTACGATCAATGTCGAATAAATTTTTAATGTAATTCCCTGTGTTATTTTTAGCGAATCCATTGTGAAAATAGCAGCAGACCCTCTGGTTTTATTCGGAGAGTATAGGAATTTCCAAAGTGAGTAGGCGTTGGTTTGCAAAGCATACAAGTTACCCTTTTGCATACATATTTAAAATTAATATTTTTCTTTTACCCGTCCCGTACCTGTTGTAAAAATGATATACGATTGAAAAACTCTTTTTAAATATAGAATGAAAATTTCTCTTGGAGTTCTTTCGTATTGTACTTGATTTTTATTTTGGAGGATATTCAAGTTTGTTTTTAATCAAGATTTTACTAGATATTTCGAAATGTTTCAAGTTCTGAAAAGTTCAAAGGTACGATATTAATGATTGTAGAACATTAGTACAGTATTTTTAATTAATAACAAAACGTACGTATAACAAAATCTTAAAAAAAGAAGAAAAATTATTCTTGTGTACAATGTATTGGACTCGTTCTGTTAAATAATAAAATATAAATATCTACTGTTATATTCATCAGTTTGTTCTTTTTTAATTCATATCTATGTAAAATTCTGGTGCACAGTGCACACAAGTTAGAAACAAGTTTTTAGTTTTATTTTAGATATACATATATTAACTTCAAAGGATTTATTTTATTTTATAAAAAAAAGAAAAAGTAAACTACTAAACTGTTTTTGACAGTTCATATAATTTTACGAGTGCGAATTAAACTTTTTCTACGACTATTACAATATTTGCTTCTTGTATGTTTGTTATTGGTACGAATACGTAGTATATTTTAAACACATTTTCATTTCTCACGGCAACCATATAGACAACGTTGAATTTATATCTCACAGTTCTGTCAAAAAGCGAATTGTTTAATTGTTGTTTTGTAGCTAGTTAGTAGGAAGTAGTGAAATGAAGGCATCTTTATTATTTATCATCGTGGTTACAGAAAAAGTATAGTGTATAATTCGCTTGGAATGTCCGTTTCATACTCGTATGATTTGCAGCATTTGTTTTGTCAGTCTCGTATGAAATGCTTGTAAAACTAGTAGTTTGTCATTTTTTGTTGAATAATTAATAATTATATTTTTCATATCTGAAAAAAAATGGCAAGAAGGGAGAAATTACATTGAATCATATAGATTTGTGGAAATTAAATAGTTCAAATTAATCTTAACAGTCAAAATCAAGTGTACATTACATATATACCTCTAAAAGTCAAAACAAGGATCAAATCAGATGATCAAAGCTTGATTAATGGAATACGATGGATCTATTGATCATTGACTTTTTAATGGTGAATTGAAATGATCCATGGATCAGAATTGTTCAATGGATCAAGTTTTGTATGGAATGTTAAATTCGGCCTTAAATGAAATATGTTGTATAGATAAGATATTTTCAGAAGAAGTTGTATTTTCAAATTCTTCTTGAACACAAAATGTTTAAAATGTATGAATATGAAATTTAGAAATTTTGAAAGTAGTTGCACTGCAAGAGCAAAACAACAAAACAAAAGTAGTAGTAAAGAGGAAGAAGTAGTGATTTTATGTGTGGGAATATAAAGACTGTAGATAACACGAACAACTCTGGTGTTTGCGGCAATGATCCATGTTAAACGATATATGTATTTATAGGTTTGTGATCTACCGGAAGTAGTAAAAGAAAGCGCGAAGATATTCAATAAAACATTTATTTTGAAGTTGGATCGTAATACTCGCTCACCGTGCGAGCCGTTGGGCCCTTTATCAGGCAGATCCAGTAAAATTGAAATGAATTCAAGCAGAAAAACACCTAACTCTCGCCGTGATACGAAACAGCGCTCAGCACCAGAGCTGGGCTTTGTGACAAATGTGAGCGCTTTGTGAACAAATGTTGCCACCCCACCTACCGCTTATTGATTTCGGTTATTAAATATACATTTATGTCCAAACAAAACTCACCATTCAAAAGCACGTGCTCTACAACTTCAAACTAATAATTTTAAATCGTTTCACGCCCGGCCGTCCCACACACCGATGCCGCAAATTTTCACTAGGACTTCGGAACTGTTGCTCTCAGCACAACTTTCCCAAATCATATATTATTTCCATTCGAATTACCGCTTTCCACTTCCAATAAATATCATTCATTTCACGCTTATCATGTACAATCAACAAGGTTTTCACAAAATACAATATCATTCTAAATATTTTCTCATTACTTTAGTAATTTCATGTTACTAACCATAACTCAACTTATACAGTTATTATTATTTACTTGTAAGTTTTAATTTGACCCATTTTGATTGATTCTAAAACTTGAAAATACAAAATATATCAGTCTTATTACTATTTGCTTCTGCTTTATCGCAGATATTGGTAATCATGCATTTATACCGAATATAGAAAGCGTTTACTAGATATCACTTTCCAGCAATATTGAGAAAAATCCAGGTTGTATTAATATTTAGAATGGATTGTTTTACGTAATGACAAAAAAATGAATATGGAACAAGAAGACTAAATAATTACTTTTTTCCCCATTAAACTGATAATACGTATGGAAGGAGTGTAAACAGAGATAGTTGTAATGAACACAGTGCGAGAGAGATAGCGCGTGTTGAGTGGCAAGAACTGGTGAAGTCTTATTACCTTGCGTGTGATTTCGTTATTTTTGTTATTTGTTTTTATAAATTATTATTGTAATAAACATTAAAATGGTTAAATCCTGTTCTGTTTACAAATGTGTTGAACGATCTGAGAAAAGTGTTGTGTTTCACAGGTAAATAAATCTACCATCAAACGATGTTGTAGAGATATGCAAAATTGGTGAAGAAATTTTTAAAGGATTGAAAAACATTAATATGGGTAATGTTATTAATTTTCATATGTAGTACCACTAGTAACTTGAATTTTACTTTACTAGCAACAGTGAGTTAGACAAAAATTAAAAGTAAAATTCTAGTTTCGAATGGTATTCGGCATGACAATACTACGAAATATATATTTTTCAATTAATTACAATTTTGACGGACGTTGTATCTAAGCAATGCCTATATAGTGGTGTAAATTTCGCGGCAATTGTCTAAAATTAATTGTAATATTTTTTTTTGAAAATTTAAATAATCATATTTTCGACCAAGAATCCATAAATATTCACTTCATTCAAATAATCTAGAATATGTTGAAAATATATTTTACCGTCCGACTACATCATAAAAACAAATCTTTGAATGAAATTAAGGGCAGAATTCGGCATACATACAATAAATTAGTTATATTCAAAAATCAGTAATTGTGCTTTTTAATTAAAACGAAATAATTTACGACTAGTGTTTTCTACTTTGTGTTATATTATATTTTGATTATCTTCTTCTGTATTAGTATTTTTATATAAAAGTTTGCTAAATAAATTATGTATATCAACTTAAAACTATTTATTTCATCTATCTTCATCTCAGATTTATGCATATGTGTAATAAAGAAAATTGTTTGAAAATATCATTTTTCCTTTAAACTCTGTATAAATGCCTATTAAATTGAGCTCTTGTGTCACTCGTCACGTGGTCTGTATATACTTTTCCTTTTCTGACTTCTTACTTTCAGATATGTCTATCTTTCTCTTATATTAATTACACTGTGCGCTAAGTATCAATATACTCAACACTCCATCCATAAATATTATTAGATCGATGGTTTATCTCATTTATATACTCGTATATGAATAAAGGGTATAATAATAATAGTACATTATGTTTAACCAGTTGATACTACTTGTTGAGAGCAACAATATTTTCTAGTAACTATTTCTAGTAAACCTTCTAGAAATTGAATTAAAAATCTTTAAAGTTTTGTCACAAATTTCACTACCCGCCTATAGCTGAATAAAAACATTTTTTACTTGTCAGTCTAAAGCCTTTGCAAGATTTCTACATTTTTTAGTGGTTTATGAACCACTCGGACACAAAGAAATTTTTATTTGAACAAAACTTGAATTTAAGCTCCAGATCTCACACTTCGTTCAATGCGAGACGCAACGCGTTAACCGAATGAACCACCACTGCCCTTAGAACTAATGAAAAGGAACAGTATACAACAATTTTTCCCTAATTTTCTAACTTTTTAAGCAAGGTGTTGTGCGATACAGCCTGAGTAAACAATGATCTCCATTTCTTTTAAAATTAGGTTAAGCAGACCGCTGTATTATATAGTAGTGTTTTTCTTATCTGCATGAATATTAGTTAAAACCGCACCCACTTTAAAGTAACATTGAGATTTTAAAATTTGCATAGAGAATAAAATGGAAAGGATACTTTTTTTGCGGGAAGCAACTTTTCGGCGGATAGTCAACAATGTACATTAATAACGACGCTGAAATTTTTTCTTTGGGCGCATAATAATTTTCATATAACCCCGGGGAAGCCACGGTTTCCATTTCAAGAAAAAACGTAATGACTAGCTACGAAAGATGAGAATGTACAACGAGAAAAAATCGTTTAGAATGGAGTACTTATTTCGGAAAAAAAGTAGAATTAATGTCATGTTTTTATAAGCATTATGCACGATTTCAAGACGAGAAAATTCTATTGTTGAAATTCACAAAACAAACAAGACGTTTACACACTTGGCTGTTCTTGAAGATTACATTTTCGCCTCAGTGCAGGATTCACGGGATTCTCTATAGCTGGCTTGCTTGATGCTGATATGTCAGTTATGGTAATTGCTGTTTAGACAGTGGTTGTAATTAACAAGCACAGGAATGGGATCCTGCACTCTAATTTTTTTATTATTTTAAATAAAATTTCGTTTAATTTTGATGCAATTCGTAGTATTAAAAGGTGTTAATTATTTTCGTTTAGCTGCCTTTGATTTTTAATGTCATTGTGATGTCACACAGGCTTCGGGCTTGTGTTCAAGCGTTGCATTAAACGTAGAATACACTCATTTTTAAATTAATTATTTTATTATACAAAAAAGCTAATTTATATAAATGCGTATGCAAAAACGGAATATAGAAATTAAATGTAACAAAATAAATCTTGATCTATTAACTACTTTTTAGCTAGTGTAGTTTTCAACTGAAGAGACACCTCCGGTGCGCGTAAAGCTTATTTAATGGACTATACAAGTTACAAAAACGGTACGTTCTGCATATATTACAATTACACGCGTTTAGAACAAACCAATTTGTCGTTTTTCTCAGAATAATTGATTTTAATGTACACGTGTCCCAGTTTTAAACGGCATAACTTCAAAATTGATTAAACACCTAAAAATAACGTTCATTTGAGGAAATTTCCGGAAATGCTTAATTCCAGAGATATTCAAGTTTTTCTTATTGGAACAGAAGTAAAAATTGTAAATGGGGGAAGGGGGGTTGATTTCGGAAAAATAACAATTCCATAAATTTAAAAAATATACAATTATTTAAATTTTAACAAAAATAATAATTACTATAACTTTAATAATTTAAAAGAAAATATCTATATAAGTAATTTAATCTTCTTTTCTACTCAATGAGACATACTTTAAGTGTAAAGTGTACATTTTATAATTTTTTGTTATGGTACAGGACCCCACTACTGCAATCGGATTCAGGCTGCAACTACAGTCAATACCTAGTTTCAAGAAATTGATATATACAGGTTTAGCAATATACCTTTTAATATCCTATTATAACAACTCAATGGCATCTTTAAAACTTATTTGGGTTACTATATATATAATAATTTAAAAAATTGTAATGTACTTCATACTACTGGTAGTAATAATGATAAAAATTACATTTCAATATCGCGTATATTAAGGTAGTAGAATTAAATTATCATATCTGCTTTAATCAAATTCCATAGTTAAATATTTAAATTGTGTAAAAATGAGTGTCGGAGTCCCAATTTACAATATTTAATAAGTATGCAGTACATAAATATACTCATATGAATTTCAATTAATTTAGTTCATTCAATATCTCTCAAAAATGTGCTCATAACTCTACAATGCAAAATAAATATTTGTATATGATCAAATGTAGACTATGTTATAATACACAACTACGTTCATCAAGAGGCCCTCTATAAAAACTGAATCAATAATTACAATTTCAATTATTTAAAATTCATCCAGCTGAAAAAGGGATAATTTTTTGTATTACACTTCGGTCGGATTCAGATTAAAATTTCACGTACTGCAATCTACAACATGAATTAATCTTCAGAAAAAAACTTTTATTAAAACGTTTATTTCGTGTTAAAAATGTATGAAATTAATAAATAATAGTCACTTGGCTTCACTGCTTGAAGCTTGACAATAAGTAAAAATATTACATAGATCGAATAGATAATTAATATAAATTTACATCAATTTATTAATAGAAATATTTTTAATTGCTAAATATATTTAATGCTCCATTTATTTATTTTTTTATCTATATATTGCCACACATACATGATTTGGAAATTCCTCTAGCTTCTAGTAATTGCTTTAATTTTTTTCCTACAGTATGTAAGCTAATTTCATTAGTAATTCCGCCAGTTGATCCAATTTCCAGGATTGTTGTAATTTCTTCCAACTCAAAAATAATCCCTAGGTTTTTTTGGAAATTACCACTTAAAGAAACCCAATAAAACCCATATGAAAACACATTTGTAATAAAATTGTAGTTACAATTGTATAATATATATAGCTAAACTCAACTTTCTCTACATCATTTTAGTAATTTTATGCCAAAGGTATTGCTGAAAACTATAGATTAATAAATATTTAATAAAACCACTTGTACATTGTATAATTCCTCCTAGCGATCAATCCTTATATTTTTAAATATGAACTATCGCCATGTAATCAAATTGTAATTTCAATTATGTTAAACACACAGACACTCAAACCAATTTGTATCGACCATTATTTGTTTTAAAACTGTAAATGTTTTGATGAAACAATAATTGTTGAGGCTGAGAGTCATTATATATCAGCAAAACATTTTGAGGTAATCCCTTTGAGGAAGGAAATAAAATCCTAGTAGAATTAAAATAAGTTGTAGAATAAAGTAGAGTGAGATTGTGTTTGAAACAAGTGGAATCCTTGGTCCACTTAAGAGTAACGACAGCGCATATTGGGTTCGAAAGGTCAGGCTGAGGTTTCTCGAATAGGTTTTTTACTGATTTATCGCAGCAGCGCACTTCTCCAGCTCTCATTTATTTCCCGTTTGCGTACCGAGAATTTCCCTCACCTTACACTACAATTACTCTTGTCTGGCTAGCTTTACTGCCAAGGCATTTGCCGACTGCCGGCTGTTTGTGCATTTGCTTGCCGTCACTAAGCCATTTGTTTTTATTGTTAGTTTAAATGCACTACTTACCTCACATAAAGAATGAATTACAAATCATTCACTTTACTTTTTAATTCTAAATACATAAGTTCTTAAACTTGTTTATTATCTTCCACCTACTAATAAGGAAGGTACTTAATAAGGAAGGTATTATATACATGATAAAAATCACATATTGAATTTTTAACTAAGTTATAGAGAATTAAATATACTTGTATTGCAACCGAATAAGGATGACATGATTAGACAAAAGATATACATATACCTAAGTTCGTCGGATTCAAACCAGGAATATCTGGGATATATAGCTTGATTGCTAACTACTAGACTAAAGGCGAATTCCATTTGTCACTTTGAACTGACGCAACTACACTTTTCAATCCGGATCACTTATTTTTCATTCCATTTGATTGGATCACTTTATCCCCTCTAATAAACGAACTGATCCTATGTAATCCACTCACAGAGGTAGATCTGGTAATTTAATTCAATTGTTTCGTGACTTTGCTGTGTTTTTAAATATTTGAAAAGTTACAAATTTATGGTCCTAAACCCAACATAACTTATGAGTTAGAATTATCATCATAGGCGATAACAAGGCAAAATTAGGTATAATTTAACTTATACAATATAATAATTCAAAATGACATTCCATTTGCACTGAATAAGTAAACTGATCTATCTAAACCTAACCAACTGATCTGATTTGATCCGACTGGTAAATTAAATACCAGTTAGGCTAAATTAGTATTAAAATAGATTGAAATAATTTACTTATCATTTTATATTTAAAATATTAATAATTACAACGTACTAAAATTTTCTTTATAATACTGAATATGAAGTTTCATAAACATCAGAAAAGCTGTAAGTTTCTGATAACATGCATTATTTGTTTACCTGTATCAACGGAGTGTTAAAGAAAATAACAGTCTAGCAATATGCAAAGTTAACTATATAAATCTATTTTAATATTATTCGTAAATAATTGCTGCTAGTGTAGCGAAAAATATAATAAGCTACTCGGAATGTAAGTAAAACTCTTCCCGTAGAACTTGGGTTCCACAATCTCCATTTCAGTTTATACATTCTCGAAGGTATAATGTATTTTCATTCCTTGTAGCTTACATAACTATTTCTGCTCTTTATATTCTAAGAAATAATTAAACAAATAAGTAATATAAGAAATGATTAATAAAACACGAGATTTTTTTGTTCTCATCGGCAGTAATAAGCATGTCACAATAAAATTCTGATATAATGCAAACCATTTGAAAATTAAAATAAGAATGAATATTAAATAGAATATAAAATGGGTCATGTCTAGAAAACGTAAGTTTTATGCATCATTCGGATTTTATTCCATGTAGAGAAATAATGAAATGGCAAAGACGAACAGCAAGAAGAATCGTGCGCATTGAAATGAGGAAACATGTGAGGAGGAAGTCGTAAAAAATGTAAAGTAAATGCTCAATCACCAGTGATTTGCGGATTCCACGGCGCGCAATTTGATTTGGGAAGTGAATGTGGGTCGCTTCTGTTATGATTATTATTTATAGCGACATTTGCATTATGCATATAAAATATTGCAGTATAAATCTGGTATCTCCGCTCAGGAGCTATAAACTGCGCGCGGCCTAAGCGTGTTCACATCGCACAAGAAACTGTATAAAAAATAAAATTTGATTTTGCCTATAAAAATCTTACGAGGCGACTGGAATTCTCCAGAGACATCAAAATGTGACGTGTTTAAAATTGCAAAAAATACTGCGATCTCGAATCCTAACATACTTAGGCGGAAAACTGGTGTATTCACGCTCGCAAACATATATCATCCGCCCAAGTGAATTTACAACGTCTTTTAAATAATAAATACAAATTTATATCACTCATCTCATATAATATTTTTTCTCAACTCTTCTTACATTATGATTATATATATTACATATTCGCTACAAATATAGTAGTTTTCGAATGTATTGTCTGATGCATGGATAAGAATAATTTAATACAAAATTATCGTTCCCTTTTAACTCAATTATTCGTTCTTTTTAATTAATAGCTAATAAAAACATCTCAGCCTAAATACAGTAAATAGTAATATTAAAATTGAAATAGCTGGAAATAATATTTCGGTTTTACTTAGCGCCAAAGAACATTAAATTAAACGAGAGAATTGTTCGTTAGTTATTTAAATGACAGAAATAATGAAAATAATTATTGAAATTCTATTAGTTTCGAACGAACCATACCATATAATTTGTAATAATTTATTAGTATATTTGTAACATAACACAATATAAATCACAATCTTGGAGTTAGGTCAATAATGATAGTCTATATATTATTATTTTTAATTAATTTCAATAATACAGTTTCTAAAATTAAGGATTCTATAATATTCATCTGACCGTTTGCCAATTTTTATTCTCTTTCAGAATAATTGTATTAGGTACTTAATTCTGAATCTTTTATTATATTTCGCGCCACCACCAACATTAAGTTCAAATAATTTGTAAACTGTGGACCACTTGACAGTTCAGATATATTTATTCGCATTTTTTTTATATATAATTATACTCATTGCTAGACAACTAAATGCTAAATTTATGTACGATTTTCATAATTACCCTGTTTGTAGGACTGATATTTGTGTTACACTCCGTTGAAAACGATAACCAAATAATAAATGTTATCACAAACTTACGACTTACGTTGCTATGGAAGTAAGTTAATCTTACGTGGACGGTGGCGCGAAAACATTTTCTACACATAGATATTTTCTTTTTTCTCGTGATTATCTGATTGTTACATTTTATATTTAATAAATCTAGTACTGCAGGAGTGATGTTGCATCAATTATGATCTTATGTGATGTAGAATTTCATTTTGAAAAACTTTGTAATACTATTGTAGTTTTTCTCAAAATTTATCAGGACATCAGGAGAGAGAGTATTCGCATTTTTTTAAAATTGAATGTTGAAGTCCTTGTTGCACACCTCTATATACGCTATTGTATTAGTACAAAGTTATCGTGAATTATATTGTATCCACTGTAGGCACAAAGTGACAAAGACCTTATGGGTAGTGTTCAATATAATTAAATCCCGGGTATTATTGCATTAACGATGATATTGATATATTTAAACAATTTTTATTATCTTCTAATACCACCATAGTAGTTTAACGTACCTACTATTTTGTTTCCGACTAGTTGGTAATGAATTATTCCTACTTACTAAGCAAGTATATTAATTACTGTTCCGTTATTACGTAATTTTATTTTATTTTTATTTTGTTTTGTTTTTGTTGTCAAAGCATCATATTTCAGCAGAAATTTTGAAAGTGTAATATTTGCAAACAAACCCCTCGATTTATTTATAATATGACAGGCACGTAATAAATTATTCGTTGCAAATAAGTTTAATCCCCGAAATAATTTAAAATCACCCCACGCGTTTATTTTAACATATTCGATACAACGATAAATTTATATCAAATAAATGTATCATCATGCGTTGATCGTATGCTCAGACTTTGCCACCAATATTTTACAGCGATAATGGATGGAGCCACAAGTATTAGTTTCATAATGAATTAAAAATCGTGTTTGGGAATATTTTAAAAATTTATTAAGCTTATATAGGGAATTAAAGTATGATAGGCATCATTATTGCAGTGGCGGCTCGTCAGGGAAAGTGAAACAGTTCTTCCCCAAATAAAATGAGAAGAGGAGAATTACGCTAAAAAATAATAACAATAAATTCACGTACTACAGTGTAATAATCTAAAAATAATACCAACTTTTTTTTTACTACGTAGTCAGTGTTTAGTGTAAATTTCAAAAAAAAAAACAGTGCCTACTTTTTTCAATTTTAGACTAATAGTTTAATTTCGGTTAGTAGTTTTGGTATCGAAAAGTGTTTATATTTTATTATTTTTACGAAGCAACATTGTAGATATTTGAAAAATTGATATTCGTTTCTTTGTAGGTATTATTGTTTCTTTATTTCTCATACTTTATAAAAGAAATAAAAATTTTAACCGTTCGTCACAGTTTAGATTGAGAGTATTTTGTAAGTTGCTGTAGTGAAAAACCGGAAGGTAATTACTTTGCAGCGAGTTTAATAGTTTTAGTACTAACAGTAAAACTAAAAGCTAAACGAACACTTAATGTAATGCTTAGATTAAGTAGATTATTCCCTTGACAAAAGAAACAAATACGGACTTTCAAAGCTCCTTTGAACGCTGCTTTCAATTGTAATTATATTTTTCAGTAAAAGTCTTTACAATTCTTTAAGAAAAGCTTTGTAAAAAAAATATACAGTCAATAATATTAAGGGGGAAATACAAGAAGCAATATAACAACCTTTATATAAAGGAATTTAAACTTTTAATGGCTCTGATATTCCATGTCGTGTACCCACATCAATATTTTACTAACTGAATATTTTTAAATTGAAATATAAATATTATGCATACGTTTTTATTGAAATACTACCATATGCCGAAGCAGTACTGCCTGTATCCGTAATTTTGTTATGAATAATATTAAAGATACAAAAAATGGAAATGTACGATATAAGTGTCATTAATGTTTTTAATTAAATGAATTTTGCTACTTGCATATTTTCCTTCAAATGAATGTTGTTGACCAATTCTTTTTTGTTCTACAAATGCATCGATATTTATAGCTATACTATAAAACCCTCAAGTCCACGTATATGGCAAAGATCTTAATTCGTGGAATCGTGGACATTCGATAAACTTTCGATATATTAAAATAGGTACGATATTCTTTTTTTATTCCACGTTGTTATCAGTAAAAACACCTTTGTTATTCCAGTATTTATTATTTATTGTTCTGGTCATCCGATCGTTTCCTTCCTTCAGATATCATCAGATAAATGTAACTGTAGATTAATAAAGTAATTAAATGTTTTTTTTTGCAATAATATTTAATTATGTTCCATGATCCACCTACTAATTATTTTTGAACATATAATTTGATTTTACTAGTTCTTAATATAAAATTCTATCTCCAATTTTTGGTTAGATATGAAGCATCCATATTTGTTTTAGTGATATTGATTTCTATACTGTTTTAATTTGAGTTGGTTCAGATATTGGGAAAGTTTGCGGTGCGTGGAACGGCAATGGAACATTTCTGGAATAAGAAGTTATTCAAATAAGAGAAATTAGCTGTAGTTTGCAAGTTTTGCCCGTCGCATCCGCCAATAAACATATATTTCACACATAATCCCTTCCGCTATTGATTTACTGTTAAATGCTGCCAACTGTGCAAAAAATATAGAGACGTGTGCAATATTATTTCGCAGACTACTGGCAATGTACGTATTTACGAGTTTTTATTTAGTCTGACATATATCGAATTTTGTATTTTTTATATATTTAATAAATATACCTACGCCGTAACTAGGTATATGCGATACCAAAAAAGTATTAATATTTGGGTATCAAAAATATTGAATAAAAAATTATGCATACCAGTATTGGATCAGATACTTTCGATTATGAAGAGAAAATATTTATTTTTTTAAAAAACAACGTAGTAGTTATTTACTATTGTTACGAATATTTCATTGAGTAATTAAATAACTTGTTGGTAATTATTATTTCCTTTATAATGATATAAGTTTCCTAATTTAATTAGTAGCATGAGTATTATGCGGAGGGATTTACAATTATTATTTCAGTATTTCTCTAGACTTCAGAGCGATCGCATAGGTATTGTGTAGTTTTTTGATAGTGCCCTAGTGCAAATAGAATTGAGGTGAGTTGTGTTACCGTGTATGGATGTGAGTGAGTTACCATGGATGATATGAGATGAGTTAGTGTGATATAGTGTATTGAGTATTCGACTCATGGTGTGATGGTAGTATGTTGAGATATTGAGGATGTGTGATGCAGACCTTGGTTGACTGCCGACGGAGCGGCGAGCAGTTTTGGGCTGTAGCGGACCGTGGCTGGCCGCCGACGGAGCAGCGAGCAGCTTTGGGCTGTAGTGGATCTTAGCCAGACCGCCAACAATGCAGCGAGCAGCTTTGGGCTGTAGTGGCCCTGACCAGGCTACCCACAAGATACGATTGTGTGTGAGAGTGTCTGCTATTTTTTTCAATGAATGGTTTTCCATCATTTATCATCGTTTATAACACTATAAAGGGCTGAAAGAGAAGGTTTACGCCTGCGGATAAAATTTAAATCCCGACGCGTAGAGGATGGCTTTTATTTATCCATAAACGTAAATTTCTTTCAGCCCGAGGTATGTAGGTACCTACAACGTTTTACGCAGTGCTACTATCAAATGAAATGTAGTTCCTAATTACAAGATGACATACCAAAAACATTAAGGAAATGCGTTGCATTGTTAATCTGGTATTTTTATGTAAACAAAAGAAGGAAGTTGCGATGTTGCAAATAAATAAAAATGTCAATTGTGAAGCAAAATGTTGTTTGTCAAGCATGAAGCTTCATTTAAAACATTATTTACTAAATTTTACTTCTGTAAAGTAAAAGTTTCCACTATGGTAATCAACTTGTAAATAAACAATACGATACAGTTGTGTTTAAACATATTTTCAGTGTCGGACTGGCACGCCGGGCAACCGGGCAAAATCCCGGTGGGCCAAATAATTTAACAAATGGGGGCCAAATTTCTAGACAAAATATTAATTGGTAAGTTAAAAACTAATAGCTTAATCTGTTACTAAAATATTTAAAATAAAATCATGAATCATTCTACAACAAACAAAATCTACAGAGATAGGAATCCTTCACAATCAGCGCACATTGCTGCGCCTAACGACAAAAAATTTAAACTGTACTCGGATTTTTATGCAAAAAGGATTCGTTAGTTGTGCCACAAATAATATATGCTAGCGTAATTTTTCAAATACATTAATAAAAATTAATACATCGTTGAAAAGAGAACAAAATGGCGGTTTCTATTTTATTAAAATAATTATAGGTTGCCATTTGAAAAATAAAAGTTGATAGTCGTATCTTGTAAACCTGACTTTATAAAAAATATCTATATCTGCCATCAAATAGTATATGTAAAATAATTAAACTTTTATATGAGCTATTTTTTTCTATTACTTATAATAAAAAAGTTAAAGGGGGGGGGGGGGTGTCTTCCGAGACTCCCTCTCTATATATATCCTGTATCAAAAACTTTATTTAAATAAAAATATGTTTTCTTTTATGTTGACCATTAAAAAAAATATTTTTAAAATATAATTGTTTTTTATATTTCCATATTTCATTCCTATGGGGCCAAAAAATATACAGGGTGTTTGGCGAAAGGCCGGCACTTAGAATATTTCGTTTATTTTGAGAGATACAAGAAAATGTCAAGACGAAAAATATAACTAGACAAGGGGCTCATAAAATGATCGTAGGAATAATATTGTGTCACTTCCAGTTTTAGCGGAAATGTGTACAACTTTAATTCTAGCATAGGGAATGGGTGTCTTTATATTTTTTTTCGAAATGTACATAAAATTAGCTTTACAATGATATCAAAATATCATTGTTTTACTTCAACTATTTCAAAATGGAGACACTTTATTTTTAAAATATTTACTAATAAAAATTCATAAAAAATACACCATAGCCAGCTATTTGAGATTTTATTACCTGAAACCAAACAAATAATGACAAAAAATATATACATTTCTTGACGATGTAATGGCAGAATTTGTTATATGTGACAAATTTTGCAGAAAATGACGGCGGCCATTTTGTGTATTTTTAATTTTAATTTTGTTTGTTATATTTAGTAAGAGTTTTTGTATTGTGTTAATTGTTATAAGGTATTTTAAACATTTTTTCCTTAATTACCTATAAGTACATAAATATGAAAATAAATTGTCGCCATTTTAAAATGGTTGAAGTAAAACTATGATATTTTGATATCATTGTAGAGCTAATTTTATGTACATTCCGAAAAAAAATTATAATAATACCGATTCCCCATGCTAAAATAAAACTTGTACACACTTCCGCTAAAAACGGAAGTGACACGATATTCTTACTAATAATAAACGAAATATTCTGGGTGCCGGCTTTTCAACAAACACCCTGTATTTTGCCCGGTGGGCCAAAAGTTGCCAGTCCGACACTGCATATTTTGATATGTCTAACAATAGAATTAAACTCTTTTTGCACAAAGAAAAAGAAGTTTTTTCCAAGAAGTAATAAAAGTTAAGTTTCGTGTTCAAAAAATTTTAATAAAAAGACACATTTACATTTGTTTAAATTAATTAAAGTTTGCCGATTCTGGGTTACATGTACTGATATTGATAAAACATCGGAAGATTACATCGATAGTGAAATAACAGTATCGAAAGAAAATTAACGATACTGGTATCGTATAATATCGGAACACTCCTATTTCGCAACTTGCAAAAATTCTATACTTTGAGGAAAAATATCTTAGAAAACAAGAGAAATCTTTCAATTATTCTTTTTTAAATCAGCGCATTGAGATTATCAATTTTTTAAATTTTTCATGTAAGCTGTAATTGAAGAAAACTTGTAATTTAAAATATAATTGAAAATGGGAATTTTTAAATTTATTTCTGTACTCGAATTGAAGTAGAGCATTTACGAAGCTATACGTCGGGTCTTACTGTAAGCTCGTTCAATAATAGAAGTACACAGTAAGGCTTTTAAACCGACTTTCAATTTTGAAAGTTATTTCAGTTTCTTGATGATTTAATTCTGCAAACTGCTATGCGATCTTACCCGCATACTAAGTTGGCCGTGTTCGACACTACTAAGTTCGGTAATAGTGCGTGAATGTAATCGAAATGCCTATTTAGGCGACACGTCCTCACAGGCAGCAAATGCGAATCCCGTGTTCAGATAATTGCACCAGCAAACGAGTGCGGAAAACGCGGTTTTATTATAATGCCCAGCTCACTATGATCGCTAATGATAATGAGTTTCATGTCATTTGCTCCTGTCTGTGCTACTTTGCTGGGAATCTGCACAAATTTAGTGAGAAAATTCGAACAATATAAATATAAATAATAATATGAATTATAATTTTGATAAATTAATTTATCGTTGTACGACAATGTTTTAATATCTGTAAAGGCATTTTCCAAGTAGATACTACACTTAAAATTCATTGCACTAGATATTTATGTAAAAATATTAATATATTTGAAAAGGAATTATTCACAACACGAAAACAATAAAATTCTATTTTATGACATCAATGAATTTTCTAAGGAAATCATTTTAAAAGATAATATTTCTTGAATAATTATAGAAAAATAAAATATTTTATCCATTTAACAACATAAAGAAATATAATTGACTTTCAGTTTTTTGGGAAAAAACCGGTGATTTTCGGTTTAGGGAAATTTGAACAAAAACCATTCACCGGTTTCGGTTTTCATCAGTTTCCAAGTGCTGCAGTTGAAAAATAGGTTTTTGATACAGATATAATATTTTTGTATTGTTGTGTATGTATGTAGTTCATTTCTGTGAAATAAATTCTTGAAAATAATATAAATCTGATAAAATTACAAGGTTCATTAAATCGATCAATTTATCAAATAATCATTTGCTTGAATAAATTTATAAATTGCTTAAATATATTCAAAAGTTTTGTACAACACTGCAGTTTATTGTACAAGTATTTCTAACTAATTAATATTTTATTACAATAAATTAACATATATCTTTAGATGTTTGTTGTGTACTTCAAATAAAGCGCCTAATTAGCTTACTAACAAAACAATAGATGTCGTACTAATAGTGTAACAAATAATGACGTTTTTGTTTTGGTTATAAAGTGCAATGAATTTGTTGTTTATAGTGGACATTTTGTTTTTTTTCCGTTTCTCTTCATTAAGAGAGTTTGCAAACAAGACTTAAGGTAAAATAAATAAATAATAATGTTAAAATAAATTCTACGTTTTATTATTTAATTTAACTACATTGAATTTTTCTATTAGATTAAGTGAGCTATGCATAGACTTTTATTGAAACATATGTTTAAAAGATTTTTCTCCAATCTCAACGTGATTTAAAAATATTAAATTATATTCCTTTATTTTTATTTATGTAGAAACTACAATACTACATAAATTATATCTAGAGCACAAAGTACGATACGAACATGAAATATAGGTAGGGGTATGGGTATCAGCTGATCTACAAAATATAATTTATAAAGTTTCTTTTGTTGTACATATATTCATAGTTATTATTCTCTTCATGAGTATAAATTTAAAAACTTTGAAATATGACTACGTATTAAATATTCAATCTTTGTATAACATTAAGATAAACCTTGGCATTTCTTGTGACAGTTTTGTATGTAAATTTTTAAAGTTTTTCTGCGAATGTCTTTTTTCTTTCCCCGAGTGCAAATGATTCCCGGAATGATTGTATGGAAACTAATTACCCAGAACTGGAGTTTTTATTTAAATTTTTCTCCAATGTTTGGGGTCAAATGTAAACAATGTGATATGAAGCTGTCCTTATGTTTGTATAGGGTTTAATTTCATCAGTCCTTATTGGTGTTTGTTATTTTTTCGCCAGAGTTCCAAATCCGTATTTTTTAGTTAAATATTGATCATTTTAAGCCCTAAAAGAGGATTAGCAGTAATAAAAATTTGCCCGAAAACTTGATTAATGGATAGCAATAAATTAAAATTATCTAATCTGGCAAACTGGCATTGTGACACAGCAATTTAAAACCTAGTTACTGAGTTTGTGTTTTAATTTATCTACAGACGGTTTTTTCCAGCGTGCCATGAAGCTTTGTTAGCTTTCCTAACTTCGTTGTTATTGATTTGCTAATATTTTTGCCTTTTATTGAGTGATTTACGGACAGCGGACAAACACCAAATTTGTATCTTCTGTACGCACTCGATGAAACATAAAGTGAAGATAAATAAGAAACTCTCGATATATGTTTTACAAACATATAAATAAAATAACTCCTTTTTGTAATTTCGGCTTACGCCATTATTGTATTTATCTATTTTTTATTTTCAACTAAATTACATAAATATATTTTCTAAAATTTTATCTAAGGCTATATAATTATACTTTCTACCTTTATTTACTAAACATATTTCCACAAAAGAGCCACTTTAGGAGTAGGGCTACAAAAATATATTTCTAAAGAAAAATATTTTGAGTTTTTTATTTGATTGGCAAATCAATAATTTCAATTTGCAATAGTTCAAATGTTCAAATTGGACATAATTCGCTTCAATACAAAGATTCCTTTCATTACAATTTGCAGCTACATAAGCAAGGTGCAATTCAGGAAGTTCATAAATGAATATTTATTTAATAAATATATAATTTAAAAATAAAGACTTCTAATTCTTTAACAATTTGCAACAATTGAATAGCTTTAGTCAGTTTTTGATTGCAACTAGATCTGAAATATGTATTTAGAAAGTTATTTTTCTTGATCTGCTATTACAAATGCAATATGGATTATTAAGAAAAATATTTCTTTTAAAATTCTCTGCATTCTCTCTCTGTCTTTGTCAGTATTTTCATGAAATTAGTTTCTAAAGACCGTGGAGCAAAGTAAATGAACTGAAACCTATGAGAAATATACAACTTTGAATTAAATATGCATTATACAATAAACCAGTGACTTCGAACCTAAAACAGGCACATCAAATGTAATGCAGCAAGACAACCTGGGTGACAAGCATCATCTACGAAGTCGTCACGTTTTCTTCTTCTTACTTTTTAAGATCTTATTTTCATCGTTAAATAATTTGAAACCCATTGACTGATGAGGTTAGTAGTGTTTGCATGAGCTTAAATTTCAGGAAATACTAATTTTCAACGGAAGATTTAGCAAATGCTATTCAACAACAAAAGGTCACTAACATAATTGTTATTTTCATATTGAGTGTGGGAACGTCATTTTCCCGGAATATTATTTTATGACGTGATCTTGCGAACGCTGCAATAGAAATGAATCTGGGAAAAAAGCAGAAGTTTGTACAATATTTTTTTTATCGAAAAACCTAAAATCAATAATTTGTTTTTATTTTTTGTACAAATATATTTAATTATTCTATGCATACACTATTTTGCAGTTGTTTCAATACTGCCAAGTGCTGTCAACCTGTCAACATATCAGCAGTTGTTGCCAACATTGTATGCCAGAAGCACTTAATTTATTATTTCTTAAATTTCATTCAATAATTCACTATTTTCTTTTATTATTATTATGTAAAAAGATGTTTGGGTAATTATACTTTTTTATGACGAATACAGTTTTTAATAAATGCTTTAGAAGTAGGAGTGCCAAAATTTACCGCACTCTAATCGGGGGACATTTGGGAAATTGAGATTCCCAACGTTGCTTGTGTGACGAAAATCAACAGATTTTATTGTATGAATACGAAAATAGTATATTGTACAGCCAGAGTGGGTATGATGCTCATTAGAGCACTCCACTCGTACAGTGTACTTTTTCTCCGACCAACTCGAAGAGAATACAATAAAATGTAGGTATTGAGGTTATTATTACGTAAAAGAACCTTTGAAACATTTGCGTAACGCGCAGAGAATTTTGGGAAATTCAATAGTTGTTAAGTGTCAAGTGAAATAATTACTTTAAATAAATATTTAGTGAATTTGGCTTACAATGTTGGCAACAACATGTTGTCATTATGATATTCGTACAAAAAATTTTGTACAAATCTCTTGAGTGATCTTGTTTCCCAGATTCGTTCTATTGCAGCGCTCGTAAGTTCACGCCACAAATCTTCTGGGAAAATGACGTTCCCACACTTGATATGTAAATATAATAAATAACTATAATTTTCCAGAGGGTGCGGGGGTTTACTCCGGAAGTGCATCGTCTTCCCTCCTCTGAAACATACCTGAAGGAAACACTGCATGAAATACCTTGTATGCCCTCGAATATATTAGGCAAACTAATACAAGGTTTCCTTCTAACTAAATTAGATGCGGCAGATTTACTCCAATCTTGTATTTCAGCTTTTAATCCGGATTAAGTTATGCATTTCCTATTAACTGCATCCCTAATTTCCGACAGGTACACTCCATAATTTCCATATGTATACATTTATTTATATTTCCTGTGCTACGTGATATCTAATTTTAGAAATACCTGCATACATACAACTATATTCGAGTTATTATTAACAGGGACAGTACTAGCAAAATTTTCGAACATTTTCAATATTTAAAGTGAATATGCTATCAACAAATTTTGTAAATTAGAAACTTTTTCTGTACAACCATATGCCGAAACCCTTTTTTCTCCGAATCGGCTTATCGTCGTTCCCTATATCAGATTATTCATTTTCTATTATGCTTTGTGTAATTTAACATAAGTTTAATAATTTTTATTTTTGTTTCAGGTGAGCAATCTTTTCCAGACTTCATATTAGCTGTAAGTAAATTTTGTAAATGTATAGTTTCTAACATAAATAATAGTTCTGTGTATATAAAATAATTATTAACTCACAAAGTTCTTGAAACTTAAGATCTGCCTACGTATACTTACTTAGTAGAAGAAAAATATACAGTGTAAAAATAGATAATGGTGAATGATGTTAAAAATATATATATAAAATTCTCTGTTCAGTCATTCGAATAATCCAGTGTTATAAAGATAAATAAGAAGTTGCCGAGTTAATTAATAAAACATCGAAAACACAAGCGAAGAAGTTAACCCGGAAAATAACAGAACAAATATAGATTTGCACGAAAGTTCCCTAAAATTTCTTTTGCTTTCGTTCCGTAGACGTAATAATTAATACTTGACCTTTCCGTAACATTTACACCGGCGGAATTACATTTTTCCGGATAACGCGTTTTGTGCGGGAAATAGGAAAAATTCTACGTAGCTACCACTTAATGCTCACCGCAAAGGAAGAGCTAATGAATCTTGAATAAATCATTTTCTAATTTCATTCAACTTGAATGGTCAAATGCACCTCCTTGATATAATATGCAATTACAGAACGGATTATATTTAAATATAAACTAATCTTTCTCTATTTTCTGCCGGAATTGTTAGTGTTGGATAGATATAAATTACTAAATACACAAACACAGTGGAATTGTTGTTTTCGAATATTCCATACAATTATTTAGAAATAAAAAATAATAATATGTTTTTAAATTCTAACGTAAAAGACAGCGTGAAGATATGTCTTTCTATTTCTGTTCGTAAAACTCTATTCTACATCTAACTGTCTGCGAAACTTATCCTGTCCTAAAATCATTTATTTATCATTATTTATTGCAATTTTGTAATTCAGTGAATTTTAAATTGTCTCTTACATACAAATTAAAATGAGAACAATAAATCTATTTTTCTCGACTTCGTTGATATAAGTATAACATACTTCCTTATATTGTCCGATCGAAGTTTCTGTTTCGTTTTCTGTTTCGGCCAAAAATTAACTGAAATTCGGAACGATTTCACGCATTTCTTTTTGTTTGTACGTCATTTTTTTAAATTTTTTTTTCATTTAAAAGACATAATGATTATTTTATTATTGTTACTCTAAGTCTGTTAGTACAGAAGTGCAAGATGATTAAAAAGTGTAATTAATTTAATTTGTAGAACTAAGTCAATGACTTATTGTAGAATTAAGAAAAAAAGTAACGTTATTTAAATAGAAAAGCATATATTATAAAAGAACAAGTTATAAATAAATAATGTGTTCCTGTATCTCCAAAGCGGAGCATAGGGCAACCGAACTCACCGAGCCGCAGTTCTAACTGCCGTACTGTCGGTTGTTTCATTTGCCATTGCTACTTCTATTTAAGATGTATAGATGGCAAGTCTATAGCATCCGAGTGTGATACACAAGTAGCTGTGTTTTTTATTTTTACGACAAATCACACGTTGTCGGTCGCTGGGACTTGAACTGAGGATCTCAGGTTCGTATGACGTCACAGCGAGCAGAGATGTGCGCTAGCTCGCTCAGCCATCCAGCCGACAAAAAAAAAACAAGTTAGTTAGTAACAAATATTTCTTGAAACGACTACTTAATTGATTATGATTATTGTTGATATTTGTGAGGTGGTGATTGTTACTACTCTTTACTACTTTAGTAAACAGTGGCCCGCATTACGGCAGGCTTCCTAAAGGCGATTTTTTTTTTTATAAAAGTGCGTTCGTAATTCCTAATCTGGGCCAGTATCTCTACAAAAACAAAGTGATTTTCTAATAAATTGAAGACTTCTATTATATTTAATAATGAAATAATAAATAAAAAATGGTAAAAAATCATTGATTTCCGTTTTTAATAAAAATTTAATTAACGTTACGGTAACGGTTCATACTGCCTCGAAAATTATAATGTACTTACATTCTTTGCATATTAAATAAATATCAATTTATTCAATATCTCTGGCCTATAAGTTTAGTTATACTAATAGTTATTTTTTATACAAGACGATAAAATAATATTTTATCGACAAGCGGAAAGTGTTAATTCACGAGCGATATTATCGCGAGTGAATTATTTTTCGCGAGTCGATAATTTAATTTTATCGTCGTGTATAAAATTCTATTTTTTTCTATAGCAGATTTTGAAGAGAAAAGAATTAGAAAAATTAATTTAATATTTAAGAACAATTTTAAAATGTCAGTAGTGTGCGTTGTTATGGAAATGTACTTCTAATAAACAAAAGTTAAAGTACTTTATCTACCCTTGCTGTTAAAGTGTTACTTTATCTATCCTTGCGGTTAAAGTGCTACTTTATCCACTATTTTGAGTTGATAAAATTACACTTTAACATCTGCTATAGAAAAAAGAAATTAAATGATACAATTTGAAAAGTTCATGTTTATTTTCTTATATTACAGAATTGGCAAAGAAACGCAATTTTTGATATTTCTTACACAATATAATTTACTAATAAGAGTATAGAAGATACTACAAACTGTAAATAAAGTTTATATACTATATACTAATTGTGTTGGTAACTACCTATGTTCCAATTTGAATATAAAATTGCTACAACACGAGCGTTAAATATTTCATATTACAATCCCTAATAACGTTTTCATAACTAATGTAAAATTCCCTGTGTATTCAAGCCACAATTCCTGTTAACATAACAGATACTAATTTTCCCTAACGTGTTTTCTTGAGTAGTTCATTAAAGATAACTTGATTAGGCTGGCATCAAAGAAGCCAACTAATTAAGATATGAAAATTATAATAATGTGATAAATCAATCAAGTTTTTTCTTAATTTTACTTCAAGTTCCCTAATTTACATCTAAATTTGCAGACCAAAATAACATTATAAACTCAATAATCCCTACACAGCTAATCAATAATAAAGCTTAACTGGAACATTAATTACTTGTTCACGGTACAAGGATGGTGTTTTTGCTTTTCATGTAAATGAATAAATAATTGCAGTTTGTTTTTAATGAATAACAATAAAAAACAAATTAATTTACCAGTAATTAACATTAAATTTTTGTATTGAACACCATTAGGATGACAACTCGTCCCAGATTTTCAGAATTTTTTCTTCTTTTGAATCATTTGTCCTTGTCTTTCAATGAATCCTTTCGGGTAATATACTGGTATCCGATTCGAAATTTACTATTTATATTATTTTTTATGTTACTATAGGCCAGAACTGAGTTGTTTGTTTTTGGTAATAAATTTAAAAATGCTAGGTCTAACAAATCGATAAACACTTGCATACCGTTAAATGAACTGTAAGGAAATTTATGGTTAATATAAATGCGCAGAAAAGATGTAATAAATTAATTTATTACTATTAAAATTACTAATACTGCAATTATTAATAAATAATGGCACCTTAAATTTTTTTCGCAGTTATTTCATACACAAAAACACAACCACAAAGGACAGGACTTTGACATATTACAAAATGAAACGAATGTTTGAATAATACCTTAGATATGGACTTTAGCTTTCCCTGAATGAATTTTAGTACATTTTATTTTGGATTCTTTTTTATTGATTTTGGGGGGAAATTTAATTTTGATCGTGCAAAAAATTATACAACCATTGCAAACGGTAAGGAATTCTACTGTCAGACAATAATTAGATCTTCGATGGGTAAAATGTCCTTACCGTAAATATAAAAGTAACTTTAATAGTTGTGTTTTATGTTGTCACGAAGAAATTCTTCATTGTATTAAAGTATATCTGGATATTGTTAATTTAATGGTAGGTAAATAAAATAATTAATAGAGTGAAGGCACATAGTCTATTCTATATGACTCGTAAAGGATATTTAATGTTTCATATAAAATACAATTCAATCAGTGAACTTGCTAAGACGTTACAAAGTTTTGATAATCATTTTCAATCAAGTGAAATAAAAACTTAACCACACATGAAACTACGGGAAGACATTTGCTTGCTTCAAGTTAAGTACCTAAGTTAAACAATAACAACAATAAAACTATTTCCTTGCTGCTGCTCGTGCAAGTCTTGTCTTGTCAGGGAAGGGGTTGGGGCGGAAGCGTGAACAAGGTGGCGTTTGTTTATTGCACAAACACATCTCATATGTCACGGCTGGCTAGATGTGCAGAGCGTCTGACGCTGCCGACGCCGGCGCCTCGTCAGTGTCATCGCGGGTAATAACGTCCCGGTGCAGGCAGCTTCAATACCTTAACTGTCAAGTACGAAAATGAAGACAGGACGGTTATAATTTAATACATTATATTTCCAACAGACTTCTGCTGAATAATTTTTTAAGGCTCAATTAATTTACAAAAAAATATATTGGTTATTGTAGTACTTCAATTAGTTGTGAACGGCCCCTTGTCATATTCTCGTTTTCCTTCGCCAAAACTCTTCATCCAAGGCATTGTCTTCTTGCAACCCACGGTCCTACGTGACTTTTCTGATTTCTGTTTACCTGTTTTGTGCCAACATTCTTAAGGCATTCTTAGTACACGTCCCAGCCATTTCAAGGATCTGTTTCTAGTCTATCTATCAGAGTTTCTGCAGTCTTTATTCTATTTCTTATTTTATTTGCTTTCCTGTCCTCTTGATGATCGTGATCTCCTTCGTAGATAGTTCATCTCTATTGACAAAAGCCTTTCTTTTTATGGTATCCAATGTCCATAAATCAGATCCATAACAAAAAATGATTCGATCAATGCTTCGCCTCCTATTGTTTTTATTATCGTTTGAGAAACATTTTTGCTTTGGTTAATTCGGTTTTTAATTTCCGTTTATCTCAGGCCAAAGATTGCACCTAAATATTTAAATTTATCTGTTTATTTAACAGTAATATCGTCTTTTATATTATATAAATAAATTTCAAGTCGATCTTCAAATATTATTTTTCTAATTATTTTGGTGCTACTAAATATTCGCAAAAAAACTTGGAAATGACAATAGTAATCTGTTACATTCTGTTATCGAAACAAAAGTTGGTCAAATTGTGCTTTTGACGTCAAAAACATAAATATCCATTTATTAAAATCCGTTCAGCCGAATTGCTCTATAAATACAAACATTTATCGTCAAGGACTGACGGATGAAAGGATAGATAGACGTCACGTAAAAATTGGAAGAATGTATTTGTAAAAATCTTAATTCGTGGACATCCGTTAAAATTATCAAAATCGTTATGATTAAAATATATCTTTTTTAAATATGGTAGCCGATAAAAATGTGCCTTGACTATATATTGTATGTATCTCGTTTTCTATACCTACGGCGACAGTGTTATATCAGAGAGCCAAGTTTTTCGATGGTTTTAGGCATTTTCAGAAGAAAAAAAATCGATTGAAGATGAAACATACAGCGAAAGGCCCTCTTCTTCAAGAACTGATATAAATGTTAACAGAATTTGGTTTCTTGTGCGTTTACATCGTCGGTTGGCAGTACTGAATGATTCAGAATGGGTTAATTTTGACTCACACCGTTCATCAGATTTTGACTAATTCATTGGGGATGAGAAAAGTCTGCGCAAAAATGGTTTTAAAAAATGAGATTTTGGTGAGTAAAAACATTCCTGTGGCTCATCAGCCTTCTTATTTGCCGGACTTGAGTTTTTGTGACTTTTCCCCTTCCCGAGATTGAAAAATCACCTCAAGGGAACTCATTTTGAGATCAAAACATTTAAACGGCTGTAACTGACCAGCTGAAGGTGTTGCTTGCCAAGGGAGTTATTTTAGGGAGACAATATTAAATTATTTATTATTTAATTTACACACCTTATCTAATATTTTTACCACTCCAAATTAAAGCAGCAAACATATATAAAACAGAAAAATATATAAAAACAGAAAACAGCTACTTTCTGCTAACGTTGCAGAATGTTAGTAATTAGCTTCAGGTGATTCAAGCCGTATTTAAAAGGTATCGATATTACAATTTATCAAATTGTGGAAAATATTATAGTTTTGTTCCAACTAACGTCAGAATCAGTACGACGCATGCGCAGTATGTAAAAAGGGTTCCAACAAACTTCAAACCTAAACTCTGACCGATAGTCGATAGTTTCTGACTGATTATAAATCAATTCTCTGACGCTCAAAACTGTCAGAGTAGTAGTCTGAATAGTACTGTTAGTAAGAACTTGTAATTATTTGATCTACATCACGATATAAAAACTCACATGCCATGCGCCAATAATAAACCGTCAAGAATATCTAGTTGGAACAAACCTTTACCTGCTTTACCGTTATGTAATCTAGTACATTAATTTATATTTTCAGAGCAATAATTGAGCATATTTTTTATTATATTATATGCGTAGATATATATTTTTGTTATAAAATTATAGTCGTATTGGATTCAGGCATTCGAAGCAATTTAAGAGTATTATAAAATGTTAGCATTGGAAAAGAATTATAGGAACGCTGAAGAATCCAATTTTAATATATTCCGCGAATGGCAACAGCAACGTAGAGCGCGAGCATTATCGAAAACGTGTTGAACTAAGAATCGTATGACTCGCATTCATTGCTGAAAGCGTTGCAATGTAGACGGTGGATAGATAAATTAAATTATTCATGAATGGATATTGAATGTGGTCTTGACTCCGTGCTACATATGACATTGTAGTATTTGGGCCATAAATAAACGACTTCAGTGGCCTTGACATATAATATCCCCTTGTTTTGGAAGGAATCCAATTTAAACCCTATAATGCCGGGAATAAACTTCACCCAGATATTGCCGAATATTTTCGCATTCCTGACACAACTTTTATATATTGCGAACAAGGATAATTGTGTTAAGTGCTGTATACAATAAAACTTTCTCTCGCAACTTTTAATATGTCGTATATTTGACTCATTCTCGCAGTCTAATTCCAGTAGATATTAATTACTCTAATTATTTATTAAATTGTTTATTTTTATTTCATGACTAAAAGAATAGAAATAAACATAATTTGTAATTTAATTAAACCATGAATTTTAGAACGAAAACTGTAGTGTTGTCTCGTTATGTGCCACGCTAGTTGGATTTTATTTTAAATTTCACAAATCTTATCGTTATCCATTTTAATAACATAAAGAACTCTATGAAACTACTTACTATTTAATTTGCATGTCCTAAAAATCTGAAATCTATTTTACATTTTAAGCAGGCAATGACTCAACCCACAGGAAATAACGATTCTGGTTCGGTTCTGATATGAATTTTTTGTTTCATTTTATATTCAAATATGTTCGATTCTAATGGTTTATCTCCCAATTATAATTCGAGTTTGTTATAATTAAAAGTAATGTTTTTATTCAAGATACGCATTAAATAAGCCAAAATAAAAAGACTACTGTGTCGGAGTGATTTAGAAAACACTACAAAGCTGAAAGTCCCTTGCGGAGGTTATATGCTAACAACCTACACCGCTCAAATGCAAGCGAAATTATCTAGAATTACATGAAATTGTTATCTCGATTTCATCTGCTCTGTATGTTTTTCAATAAAATTTATTCAAGCACATAAGAGTCAAAATAACATATGCATTTTTTCTTAATATTCATTTAACATTTCTATATTACTTGAAATAATCATTTTTAAATAATAAAATTTGAAAGCAGTCGATGGTATTTACAACTCTTAATTCTTCTTCATTAAGCCATAAATCATTTTTAAATTTACAGTGATATAGAAGTACAGATAAAACTGATCTCAAACAATGCGGCTCGCGCAAATTTGTTCCCAGGTAAAATTAATGAATTTACAATTTAATAAAAACTAAAAATATTGGTTTGATTATACTTTGTACATTGTTGTGGAATATGTACGAAAATATGTACAAAGTCTAAATCTACTTTTGATTTCCACTGACATAATTCCGACATTTATTTTATTCAACATGTCTTTCATTTTCCTCTTCTACATTAAACTAACCAAATTATTATTAAGTAAAATAAAAATAAACTAAACAAAACTATTAAACCAAAACTACAAATATATAGCGCATTTGCTAATTGTCATTCAGTCAATTGTAAGATTAGATATTTACGCTATTTCGAATAGGATAAATGTGCAAGAGAGGGGTACAGAGAGAGAACGCTAAACTGCTGCGTATAGATGCTTAAATGCTTAAAATATCAAATATTTCAAAAAAAATAAAATTAAAAAAAATTCTTTTCAATCATGTATATTTCTTATCTACTTTCAATGTATTTAACATTTTACTCAATTTTCTGTTATGTTGGAGGAGCCCATTGTCCGACTCACTTCGCTTGTCACGCTTAATAACATAATATACTATTAATATTTGACGAATCATAAGAGTAAAGGAAGTATAGATTTTATTTGAAATATCTGAGTAGGTATATCTGACCCGCTTATAAATTTTTGAAGAAATAATGGTTAGGCAAAGCGGAAGGATTTATGATTTGGTGAATATCTTCGCCTCGTGCACAGGGCGTAGTCTTGTCCTTGCTATTTAGCGGGGTAATCAATCACGCTGGTGTTTCAGTTAGCGCTTCGCTTGTTAGCTATCGTCGATGTGTTTTGACGTCGGCCGTCGCGACTCAAGGCTCGGCTCTCGCTAAGTGGGTGTGACTCTCGACACAAGTGCTGCATTTGCATGCGGATTACTAAACTGAGGTGACAACCCCTTCCGAGACTTATTCCGCACCACTTCACCCCAACTTGGAGCGGTCAGCTAAACACAACTTTCAATTCAACTATGCGGATACTTACAAGTACTGCACGCCTTTGTAGCCTTCATTCACTTTGTTCATAAGCTTTGGCTTTCATATATGCTTCGTAAATATTAAATTCTTGTGTTGTTCTTTGTTCTCGAATATAATTATCTCGCATAAGATATGCAGAATGTTTTGCCTTTATTATATCCTCTTCTACCCTTACAAGTAACAACAATAAGTTATTTCTCTGAAGAAAAGTTATTATATTCTAACAGCTGAATACACAATTTGGAAAAAATATCTTGCTATATTTCTAAGGCGTCATTCAAAGCACGAAGTAAATGTAGTTATATAGTTAGAGGTTAATTTACGGATAAATGATTACGGTCACAATTCATATTACTTAATGCCAAATCTAATAAAAAATATTTTCGCAGTAATAGTTTTTTTATCCTACACATATTGAAAGTAAGATTTTCCTGCGTGTGCGTACGCAAGAAAGTAGACATTTGCCGGTCTAGACCTACAAAATCTCACTATTCTCTAGGGAAGAAAAAAAAAACAGTTCGTGTGCGGACAAACAGATGGCGTTTAATGTGTTAGAACTAATAATCAGAATGAAATATGTGAACCTGCTTTTAAAATATTGTAACTTTAGATAATTTTGATACTTACGTTAGATTCAAGGTATTTTTATTATATATTCTGTAAATAATAGAACATAGTAGTTAACCTTATTTATATGTCAAAATAAAATGTTTGTTTTTTGTTCTTATTATGTTGGTATTCAATTTCAGAAATTTCTTTGAGGTTAAGTTAAATGTCAAATTACATAGTATTCGTAAGATGTTTATATTATTTTATTATGTTGTGTTGTTGTGTAGGATAAAAAATAGTGTGTGCTACATGGCAGTAAAGTTGTTTTCAGGTCCTCAAGAAGTATCCAGCCTCGACTGTGTCTCGGCCGTATACATATCCTTCGGACCAGAAAAGAACAACTTTCCTACCCAGCAGCACAAATAACTATTGTCTTCCAGGAGTAAAATTTTCCTAAGGTTTTCACTACATTTGCTACATGTTGGTAAACAAATTAGTGTTTTATTCGAATGTGTCAAGAACAGCCTTTTTTGTTAAGATATCTGAAGGAAAAATTAAACTTTTTTGAAGAGCACAAATGTGTAAAGCAGTAGCCAAAATTATTTTATTTATTCTCATTTTTTATTTATTTACAATAAAGTGAAATTGATAAAATTCCTTTAGTTTTTTGGATGTAAATCAAGAATACTAACGAGTTTGTTTCAATTCGCCTTGTTAAACCGTTTCAAGTAACATTTCGGAATTATTTTTGAACTACACCGTTTCAGAACCACTTTTGAGTTGAAACTCATTTTGAACTGATAGAAACTTGTTTATGAAATTTGACAGCTATTTTATTTCAACCACAAAACAACTGCCTGCTTCTTCTGATGCAAATAAAAATGTAACTGAAGAGACATCTGCACGAAGTACGAATTTTGGTCTTAGAATGAGAGGCAGTTATGAGTAACAAGGAAAACTATACGGTACTCTCTGCTCTATATAACATCAGTTTCAATTTTGCTTATTCTGATGTTGACATCGCTCTGATACACATCACGACTTGCTCTTTTCTTTTTCAATAATAATTAACAATAAATGCATGAATCTGAGCAAGGTGACAAGTCGGCCTGTTTTAAACGAAAGAATTGCAATAAACAAAACACAGAACGCACCGTTTTTGTAAATTGGGTAGTACATCCGCTTCTACGCGCACCCGAGGTGTCTCTTAAGTTGAAAACTACTCTAACTGTTTTTCATTGTTCGTATTTATAGTCAGCAATAACAGAAGTAATGAGCTCACAATAATTAATAAGATCGGTATTGAGAGAAGGGTCAAGAGTACAAATTCTGTCCGTGACAAGTAGGTAATTAACTAACAAACACCAGTTCAAAACATCTCTCTAAATTAGCGTCATGTTCTACGAACTATAGTACTTAAGTATAGGATGCTTCGAATAACGTATGTAGCACATATTCTGAATTGATACCATGTAGCCTTTGAAACCAATATCATTACATTACCTAATTAGTAAATTGAACAGAGGACTTCAATAACTTATTGGGAATAGATAGAAATAACGTTTTATATATTCATTATGTCACTTTGAACATATCTGAATGTTGTTCTTATACCTATTTTGTTAGCAGTTTAGTAACTAATGGTAATTATTAATATAGATTAAAAATTAAAAATACAACCCCTAACTGTTTTGTGGCAACAATAGAAAATACATGAAGTAATCTAAATCAACCGAGTCAAATTTACTCAAACAAATGACAAATATTTGTAGAACCATAGAGAATACATATGTAAATAATTGAATATACTGCTCTTGTGACTTATTACCATAAATAAATAAAGCCAAATGAACAATTGAACTGTTGACATATTGTGTATTATTCTGAATATTAATAATAACGACCTATTGTCTATATGTGAATTAATATTAAATACAACAAACAAACCAATATGAGTTCGAGTACATCAGCATTCAATTAATTATTCATTTATGTTTGATTGACTATAGTAAATTTTAAAGAACTTTTCTCTTTTTTACCAACCGCCCTTTACTTATAAGAGAGTAATTAATTGTGATCATACAACCTTTGACATCTTAAATAATGAAATCTAAAAAATATTCTTATTTCATTGTTGGATTTATATATTAAATATTAGTACGAAATTAAAATTAACTAATTAAAAAATCGACAATTATGGAATTGTGTATGTTATTGTTATATATAAAATTGATAATTATTGATCTCTTTACAAGTAGACGAAAAATTTAATAAGCACGTTAAAAAAAGCTTTTATCGCCCTTTCAACTCAGTCTGGGTTATAATAATATCTACATTTTTGTCCTTGATTTTTGTTTCGCCTATACAAGAAAGCTGTAACAAGACCCAAAATCAGTGTTGTTATAATTTTATCTGATACAAGCACATTTTTGGAAAAACCCACTCAAAAAACACAATAATTTCCAATTTTATTTAAATAAAAAAAGATTATTTAGAATTAAATTGTGATTACACGTAATCATTTGTCTGCTGCATGTTGCCACAAAAAAGATAGTAATTCCGTAGATATACAATACGACAAGTCGATATTTCTCAAAAAAACCCACGTGGGTTGGGCTTTTTATATAAATCCTGGATTTCTCTCAACCCTACCCAAAATAATACGGTAATAGGTCATTTCAGTGCGTTATAAACCTAACCATAAATTTTAATGTTTAATAATTGCGTCTATATTTTTTACTTATACAAAGTATCTACCTGTTGTAGATTAATTCAAATTTTTAATGTCTAAACACTAAAATAAAATGAAATTAACAACAAACAAATATAATTTTAATAATACAATCAACAATCATAAACAATGTTCAACAAAGTACTTGTATGTTACTATAGTTTCTCTTAAAAGAAAAATACAGTTTGTAAATAGTAAAAGTATAATGCATGGACAGAGACAGTGAGAGATAAGTAGGTCATATAAAGACAAATAACAAATGATAAAATATATTAAGCAAAGTTAAAATAGTCTCATTATTCAATTTTTGTAATACAGATCGACATACAGATTTTTTTGTTACTGCAACTTCGTTGATTTCTTCACTTGCATATTCCTAGGGGAAACAGGGCTGTAAGTATCTAAGATTTGGCGAAATTTTACTTTGAATTAGAAGGGATGCAACAAATACAATCCCTATATCCTAATATCCCACCTTAAAGTGAAAGTAATGGAATTTCTTCGTTTTCTTTTACCTTTACAGCTTTTGTAATTCGCCTATAGCTTATAGCTTATAGTGGGTTCCGCACTATACGGGCAAATTTAAATTTCTGATTTCTCTCAGCTTAGTGAGTCGGAGCGTGTTAATTTTCTTTTAAATTGTATGCGTTTCCATAAAAACCCACAACAAAATATTATTTATTATTACTTAATTGTTGAGATATATTCGTTGTTCTCTTGAAAATTAAAAAAAAATATTTATTTTTTTATTTTGCTTATATACACAATGCCAATATCTTTCTGCGACTATGTTCCAAATTACTAGATGTATTTTTTTTGTAAATATGTTCTATTTACCAACTTTTCTAATAACTACTTGTATATTTGTTTAACCTAGAATTCTTAAATTATTTATTGATGTGCATTTTTGATTCAGCATTTGTTTAATAGGTGATTATTAATTGATTTTATTTATTTCTCTATACCTCATAATTATATACTCAATATTTATTTTTGCTTCAATTTTTTAATTCTGCATTTATTTATTTATCCTAATCTTAGCTCTAGTATTTACTCTATATTTCTAAATTGTTATTAACTGCTATATTTATTTGCTCTAGCCAGAATGTACTGTACTATCTTCTGTCATTATTCTAGTTATTCACAGTACTGTAAGATAGTCGGTACTCTCCGGTACGCCATACTAGTAAGAAAAATTGAGAGGTAAAAAAATATCATCTATGAATAATAAATAACATATTTTGTAAAATAAATTTCAATTTTTTTGATTATTAGTATCCATATATTAGGACAAAAGAAAGAAAAGAGAGCACATATATGAGGAGTTGGAAAGAATAGAGGAAAACAGTAAAAACAGAAATGCAAGACTACTATATAAACAAGTCAATAATATGCGGAAAGAATTCAAGCCAAGATCCACACTTTGCAAGGATAAGGACGGTAACATAATCTCAGAGACAAACAAAATTCTCGACAGATGGAAAGAGCATTTCGCGGAATTGCTGAGCCCAAGTGAACAAGAGGCAGCCGACCAGAGATTAAGAAACAACTATAATGAATTAGAGACAGAAAGCATAACAGTAGTAGTAGAAGAAGAAGAAATACCATCTATCGAAGAAGTACAAAAGGCAATAACCAAATTAAAGAACTATAAAGCACCGGGAACCGACAACATACCATCAGAACTATTAAAATGCGGAGGTGAAACCACATTTAGTAAAATACATGAGATAATAAGCACCATATGGAAAAAAGGCCATATCCCGGAACAATGGAATAAGGGAATAATATGCCCTATCCATAAAAAAGGGGACCAACTAAACTGCAAAAACCATCGAGGAATAACATTACTAAACAATGCCTATAAAATACTCTCGAACGTAATTCATGAACGCCTAGTCCCTGTTGCAGAAAATATAATTGGTACGTACCAATGCGGATTTCGTCCAGGAAAATCCACCACAAATCATATTTTTGCATTGAGACAAATTATAGAGAAGACGTTAGAATACAATACGGAAGTACATATCATTTTCATAGACTTTAAAAGTGCCTATGACACAATTAGTACAACGAGACTGTATCAAGCTCTAGACGAACTTGATGTACCAAAACATCTAATTAAATTAATCAAAGCAACAATGGAAGATACAACTTGCCAAGTAAAAGTAGGAGGCCACATATCAGACGCATTCAAGACAAGAAATGGACTGCGGCAAGGGGACTCATTATCCTGTATACTATTTAACTTAGCCCTGGAAAAAGTTATTAGAGATACAGAAGTTGATAAACGAGGTTCGATAATTAACAAACAAACCCAAGTCCTAGCGTATGCGGATGACATCGCATTACTGGCAAGATCAAAACGTAAAGTGAAGGACACATTTGTGTCACTGAAAAGAGCAGCACAAAATATGGGACTAAGCATAAATGAAAGCAAGACAAAGTATATGGTAGTCAAACAAGACCAAACGAACGCTCAGGAAGACCTAACAATAGGAACTAGCACAGTTGAGGCCGTGGATGAGTTTATCTATCTCGGCTCACTCCTAAGAAGCGATGGAAATATATCGCATGAGATTAAAAGAAGAATTACACTAACTAATAGGGCCTACAATGGTCTACGCAAACAGCTAACATCTCAAAGAATATCAAGAGGAACAAAATTCAAGTTATACTCGACGTTAATTAAACCGGTACTTACGTATGGATCAGAGACTTGGACACTAAAACAAACAGATATATGCCTAATCGAAAGACTAGAACGAAAAATATTGAGAACCATATGCGGAGGAATAAAGGAAGGTGAGGTGTGGCGTAGGCGCTACAACTTCGAGCTATATTCCCTCTACAGACAAGCAACCATTAGCCAAGAAATAAAAATTAACCGGTTGAGGTGGATAGGCCACGTCGAGAGGTGTGAAGACACGGACCCCACAAAGCTAGTGTTAAGACAAACCCCCTTTGGAAAAAGGAAACAAGGAAGACCAAAGAAAAGATTTATCGACGACGTAGAAAGCGATCTTAGAAAGCTACAAATAAGAAATTGGAGAGAAAAAGCTAGAAACCGCACAATATGGAGAAATTTGTTGAAGGAGGCCAAGGCTCACGAAGGGCTGTAGCGCCATTGATGATGATGATGATATATTAGGACAATGAAATATGACTCATAATCCACTCTACTAGACCAATCACAGTACCAGAAATTTTTGTTGCTGTGGATCACACTTCCTAGAGCCGTCTGACAGCTGACGGCGTAGTTATTTGTCATTATGTATTTTTATATTGTCATTTTCTAAAATTTACAAACCGTAGAGTAGAAAAGGTATATTATTATACATTCAGGATTATGGTTAATATTCACTCAGATGATTTGCGTCACTTGCCTACGGCTCATATTGATATGACCCTACACCATTGCTAATTCGAGGCGACTATAGCTTTGGTGAAATATTTTACATGTATTAAAAAACGTATGTCTTTATTTATTTACATATGTGTATTCCCTTTGTGTTTTGAAAAAAAAAAGTATAACTGCAAGGAATCTAATTTGTGAACTGCACTTAAAATTCTGTAGTGAAACTAAAGCTAGTTTACAATTAATTGTCTTGAAAATAAGTTTAGATTGTTGTTTATAAATAGTCGACTGTTAGTATTCAGCCAACTTAATTTCTGTTTCAGTAATTTGCCGTGAAATCACTTTGATGTGTTGATAATTGGCTGGCAGGCCGTCCAAATTGGGTGTAGACAAGACAATCAGAGATCTCCACCTGTGGTACCTACCCGGGGGGTATCGCTAACGGAATTATTCACTGGAATTTATTCCCCCAGCTTTGAATTGATTAGTGTTTATATTTAGCGCACTGGAATAAATGTCATCAGCAGATCTTGGTTGCCCTAACATTAAACATTTCTTACTCCCACGACGGAAGGCTAAATTTAGAATCAGATACGAGTGCCTGAAAGTGGGATATTCAAATCCAAGCTTTGTATTTTGTTTTAACGCTAATAATAACAACTTTTTTCAAGTTTACAGTTAAATTATTAAAATCTATTACCAATACATGTCTTTACGGAATTCGAATCCGCAACACATTGATTTTGAATCCTGATTACTTAATATTAATCTATTAAATACGATGATTAGATTTATTTTGAAACGTTTAAAAGGAAATGTTCTCATAACGTACTAAATAACCAACTAACGAACGTAGATAAAAATTTAATTACAAAAGACAAATCAAATGAGAAAATCACAGAAATCCCGTCCCTAACATCAGAGATAATGGAAATAGTTAAAGCCAAATCAGAAAATAAATGATAGAACAATGATCATACGGTTGGAACAATCAATTAAAAAATATTAAAAAAAATACAAGAAAATAGAACTACATAATCAACTGAACAGAACAAGTGAAAATAACAGGATATAATAATAGGGCAGACGTACATTAGCCATAAACACAATGCAAATGAGAAAGCTACCAATCTGCGAAACTGCAACATTTAATTAACGGTTGAATATCTCATTCTACACTGTCAATAATTCGCATTAAATCACATATGTAAACAAAATATAATTTATTATTAAAAAACCAATTCACAAAAAATATACTTAATTTCGAATCGATCAGATCTGTGGAAGTTGTTCTCCCTCATCAACTAGAAAAGATTTGATGATCTTCAATAGACCGAACAGATTTTCTTGAATCATAGCTAAGAACACTCTCGATCAAGTAACCATTCAAACAAAAAAAAAAAAACTATAAGCGGCTCTACAATTGCCGGAGAACGGGAAAGTGAACGGCAACGGAAAGCAAATAAGAACGAAAACAGGAACGAAAAAGGCTATCAGATGCTCATTGCCTACGAACGAAAAGGAGATTAGTAGAAATTTTTGACATTTATTTTTGTTTGAATTGTTTTGCTGTATTTAACTATTATTAATATTTCATTCCTACTGTTTTCATTTTTGCACTTCATTGATGATTATAATGATTTTTTACTATTATTCACCTTCTTTCACTACTGTGAATAACTAGAATAATGACAGAAAACAGTACAATACATTCTGTCTAGAGCGAATAAATATAGCAGGTAATAACAATTTAAAAATAATTAAAGTAAAAATTAATATTGAGTACATAATTATGAGGTATACACAAATAAATAAAATTAATTAATAATCACCTATTAAACAAATACTGAACCAAAAATACACATCAATAAATAATTTTAACATATAACATATTTAAAAAAAATACACCTAGTAATTTGGAACAGACTTTAGCCATATATAGCCTCTATAATTCACTTAGTCACAGAAAGATATTGGCATTGTATACATAAGCAAAATAAAAACTTTTAAGACAACAATGGATATGTCTCAACTATCAACTAATAAAAAATAATATTTTGTTGTCGGTATCTATGGAAACGCATTCAATTTAAAAGAAAATTAACACGCTCCGACTCACTAAGCTGAGAGAAATCAGAAATTTAAATTTGCCCGTATAGTGCGGAACCCACTATAAGCTATAAGCTATAGGCGAATTACAAAAGCTGTAAAGGTAAAAGGAAACGAAGAAATTTCATTACTTTCACTTCAAGGTGGGATATTAGGATAATAGGCATTGTATTTGTTACATCCCTTCCAATTCAAAGTAAAATTTCGCCAAATCTTAGATATTTATAGGCCTGTTTCCATTAGGAATGTGCAACTAAAGAAAGCAACGAAGTTGTAGTAGAAGAAAAATCTGTATATCGATCTGAGTATTACAAAAATTGAATATGAGACTATTTTAACTTTGCTTAATATATTTTATCATTTGTTTTAGACGTTTATTTATTTTTACTTTACTCATACTCATCAGTATTGTTTTATCTTTTATATGACCTGCTTGTCTCTTTCATTTTCTCTGTATGCATTAGACTTTTAATATTTACAAACTGTATTTTTCTTTTAAGAGAAACTGTAGTAACGTACTATTCCTTTGTAGAACATTGTTTATAATTTTATGATTGTTGACTGCATTATTAAAATTATATTTGTTTGTTGTTCATTTTATTTCATTTTAGTGGTTAAAGACATTAAAAATTTGAATTACCATCGATTTATTCTCTACATTTATAGTTTTTACTTTATGCAGCGGATTTCCAAACGAAATCTACAACAGGCAGACACTTTGTATCAATAAAAACTATAGACGCAATATATTAAACATTAAAATTTATGACCTATTACCGCATTATTTTGGGCAGGGTTAATACAAATCCAGGTTTTATATAAAAAGTAATAATCCACGTAGGTTTCTTTTTGAGTTTTTATTCAAAAATTCTTTTATTTCTCTCGTACCGCAGTAGTTGTAAAACAAATATCCATGGAATTCCTGTCTCCTGAACAAGTTTACGACAGCACGCAAGGGACAAATAATAACGTGTAATAAAAAAATAATTCTAAATATTTTTTTTTCATTTAAATAAAAATTATTGGGTTTTTTTGAGTGGGTTTTTCCAAAAATGTGCTTGGATCGGGTAAAATTATAACAACACTGATTTTAGGTATTTTAGAAAAAAATTAAGGACGAAAATGTACATATTAATATAACCCAGACTGAGTTTTATTTAAAGTGCTTATTATATTTTTCACTTCATTGATGATTATAATGATTATTTACTATTATTCACAAGTAATAAATAAAGAGAAAGTTGAAACTTGGTCAACTTTTCCGTTCTCGTTCACGGGCGACAATAACCGTCTCGTTCCCGGGATTTGGTTGTGCAGGTATACATATATTGTTCATTTTCCCCACCGTTTTCGTTCTCGTTCTTGGGTAATTGTAGAGCTGCTTTTAAAATCTAAATCGGTTCATCCGTTTGGAAGCTTGCGATGCCACAGACAGACATACACGTTAAACTTTTGTTTGCGTCCAAAACGACATTCAAACAACAATGAAAGGAGCACTAGGCCACGACATCAGAAATAAAATGTATTATATATATATATATATATATATATATATATATATATATATTCAAAATATAAAATTATTAAAATGTAATATGGGTACAGAAGTGTAGAGGCAAAAATTCTCCTGCCTCAAATTTCATCAGTGTGTATGCACGTGTACGACTGTGCTGTTTTTGCAAGGCTAACAGAGTTTGTTTATCGATTATTCTCTCGCTGTACTTCTTCAGAAAAGGAGGTCTTGAGGCATGCCTCAAGTGCTGTCTGAAGTCTGATTGGTCTGTTTGCAAGTAGACGAAGTAAATATGAGATCGCATTGAATGCTTTTGAAATTTTAGCCCTTGCATTTGCATTTGTTCAAATGTAGTACAAGTGAATAGACATGGACACCGCATATCTTAAGATTTTAAATTTATGTTTACTTTTATTCGGTTCCTATCAACTGCCTCACCAAAATTTTAGTTTACGGACCGAACCTGCGTAGAAAAGTTCAGAAGGCGAGACTAACTTTGCTTAATATGAGATTCATACGAATCTATTGCATCGTACCCAATTTTCGCTTTTTTGTTCTCTAAAATAATGAATTTAAACCAGAATTACTAAATTTGAATAGAATAGCATGTCCTTATTTAGAGAGAGCGAATGATAGAGTTATTCTTTATTATTTATTGGATAGTAAAATTCTCGTAAATATTTGAAGAGAATTAAAATACATTAAAAATAAATTACACACTTTAAAATTAAATTTAAATACCACATATTTTATTCACCTTCTATTTTTTAAAAAGAGAAGCATAATAAACTTTTAAAGAAGTTATTTGAGCAGAATGAAATAAATTTTCTTTATTCATTCGCAAATAAAAGGAAAAAGTAGTGCCATTTCAATTACGTACTCGTACTCGTACAAATTGTCAAGGACATCTTTAACCTTGTCCCACATAAATAGTAGGAAGGAAATTACATCTCAAATAATTTCTCTAAGGTTGTTTTAGGGTTAATAATGACTTGTTAAAAGCATGTAATTGCCTGGCATAAGCTTGTAATTTTTTCTTATTTAATTTAATTCTTAATGTACTTCTGTAATTTCTGAAAATAATATCGCTTTGTTTGTTTTCCTAAAAATTAGTAACATTTATCCAACGTAATTAGTTAGTAAAATAAATAATATTAAAGTAATAGTAATAGGCAAAGTAGTAATGTTCGTAACATTATTTGAACTCCTGTCTAACCGCTAATAAGGAAGTATATCTTTGGAACTGAATTTATGAAAATAATAATGTAGTATTATAGTTTTTTCATTTCTAAGTATTGGCTATTGCCTGATTGTACTAGTAGCAGTAGTATTGTGTAAAATAGTGTTTGTCAGATATTACTTGTTTGAGAAAAAAAACCCTAAAATCTGTAATACCCTGCTATATAACGACATACATATTTACATGAAGCTCATTTGCTTCCCAAATTTAATTAAGACGAAAGAAATAAAAACAAGGAAATAAAAATCAAATTACTTCGAAATGGAATAAGAAATCAAGCATGGCGTCCATAAAATAAAGTTGAGAATAAATTCGAATAATGTTTTCGCTGAGAGATATAATCAAATTTAAATTTGAGTTATATTATTGGTGCAAACAGTTAATCTCTTAGAAGAAAGTGTTGAAGTGAACATTCCCTAAGATATATGCACTTTATGTAAAATTGTGATTTAAAGTTGGCCTTGGCACCATTCCAAATGAACCTTCTGTGCGTTGTCTCATAAATTTTAATTCCACACCAGAACTAAAAAACGTAATGGTCCTTGAAAAGTTAATCATAATCGCCTCTTCACTGCTTGACAAAGGGTCATTGTTTTAATTTTCTGATGAGGACTTTGTTTACAGAATAAAACAAAGTTAGACAGTTTTTTCTTAGCAGAAAATTTCGTCCTTGTTCTTCGGAATTTTTAATGAAATAAAGGTTGGCAGCTTCACATTAACCCTAGCAAATTATTGAATTTTTGTCAAGAACAAAAAAGAAATTAAAATACTTTCCGAATATTATACATTGTTCAGTGATTTACATTATAACGATATTACTTCTATAAACTGTCCAAAAATAATACAAATTTCATTTACACTGCTATTATTTCAGCAACTTATATTCAGAATTATTCTCATTTTCTTTGACAACGAAACAAATATAATGGTAAATGTTTTATATAGTGCGTTATATTCTTCTACAAGAAAAATAGCTCAGATTATAACAACCAAGAATCGAATTCTGCTTTCTACTTTTACATAATCTGTTAATTTGTATTGTGACAGAAAAGTTACTAAAAATTTTTTTCTTCGACCACTAATATAAATAGCCATTATTACACAACGTACAGGTTATATAAGTATGTCTTTACGAACGAAGATGTGGCAGTTATTTCTGTATAGTGTGTGATCGAAAAACTGCCAAATAACGGTCTTCGAAAATGTATAGTGCATAATTTGATTTGTAAAGCAATTATGCACTTGTGGAATTATTAACGTTTCCACTTCGTACGTAATATGCATATTACAACTCTTAATACGTAATACACTATTAAATAATTTAAATATATTTTTAATAGAATTGCCGAGAAGAGGTAGATTTTCTGCTATCAGTTTTTTCTTTCAAAAAATAATTAAACTCAAATTTAAGAAAATAAAACCTGGAAGTGGAGGTGATTTTCGATATATTTCTTATTTTCTTGGGAAAAATGTTCTTATGAATAGCAGTCATAAAAAGAATCTACTAACAGCATAGTTTCAGGTTATTAACAGAATATTTCTTTCACTTTTTCTTAGCATTCAGGTATTCTCAAATTTTTCATTTTTCACAGTATTACAGTATACAGTTTTGAAAAGTATAGCAAGTAATTTTAATTCCAAAGCGATACTGAAAGTATCAGTGCTAGAAAAAAAAAACTTATTTTTCCAAGCAAGTACATGTACACTATTTTAAACATAAAGCAACTAGAAAGGATAGGTATTACAGAAATTGATATTGATAGTTATATAAAAATTTAGCAATTTATAAATAATAAACATGAATGAATTAATGCCTTTTTTGTGCTGTTATTTGAAGAAATAATTATTATTCTACCATTAACTATTCTTGTAATATTTTACCCTAATGTTTTTTAATGTGTTCATAAAAAGCATTAAAATGCTAAGTTTACGATAAAGAAATTTTATGGAATGTATAATAGTGATAATGTTGAAGTATAAGTAGTTTACAGTTTTATAATGTTTTGATTTTGTTTTATACCCCTGATAAGTTTAGCAACATAAATATTATAGTTAATGATGTACTTAAAACTAAAAAGAAGATTACATTTTGTGTCGTTGGGATAAGAGTTTTATAGCAGTTTCTTTAGTTATAGAACTTCTTGCTGGCTTTGTATTGATCTTGTTGAAATGTTATTTTTTGGTCGGAATTCAATAGATCTTATTGTAAAAAAACTTTTGTTCCCAAATTTGCGGAAAATATGTTTTGTAAATTTTTGGGCTGGGTTAACTTTGAAATGGTTGAAGTTAAATTCTTTTATATAACTTTTTCACAGAAAACCTTTGCATGAAATAATTTAATTTTAAAATAATAAAGTTGAAAATGGTGTTGCATTTAAAGTTTCAATTCGCGATGATACAAAAATTATTTAAAAAGTTGTGTGCTATCAGAGGGCTTTATGGCAACGGACAATCGAATTTTGATAGATAATAAAGTTTTCCTCTAAAGCGAAAAGTTTAATACTGCATTTTTAGGTGCGTTAAACTACAATGAACAACTTTGATCCCATAAAGTAGCGCGGGCAAAGCGTTTATCCAACTAGATGCATTCATTTCAAACTTTCATATCTGGTCGCTGATGCCAGAATTACCACAGATATCTTTCCTACACACAAATTGTCTAAAAATAGATGTAGCGATCAATGAAAGTGGATAAAATGCTATTTATAAGTTGCTAATGAAATATTAACCAATACTTCTGACTCATTAATTTGCAGTTTCGTTGCTTTTTATTTGTGTGTTTACCGTTGTTTGCAAAAAAATCCATTATATAACTAAGAGGTTAGAAAAATTATTCAGTTTTTACGAGGGTTGTTCGACAAATATGGTAAAAAATCAAATGAAACACTGAATTTCATAAAAATTTCAATTTTAAGCTACAAAATATGAGTTTATCAAGGTTAGGATATACTTATTAATACAGATTTTTTTCTGTCGATTTTTAAGTTTCAGGGAAGGAAAAAATTGGAGAATTGTGGCCTGAAGTTTGTCTTGGTGACAGAAATTTTTGGGGTCAATCCTGGGCATTGGTTTTATTTTAGTTTCTTCTTTTATAGTTTTTTCCCTTTTCGATAAAGTCTATTACGTTAATTCCCTGGGAATTCCTAAAACACCATAACCTTCTCAGCCGACAAAACGGTTCTTGTCATTTTAAAGGTACGTTCATCAGCCGCTGACCATAGTTTTGACTGTTGGTTTGGTGTATAGTGGATTTTATTTCGTGTAAGTCAAGAATCGACGTAAGAAATACTGCAGGTTTTTGTTAAACAACAACAAACAATGCTATGAAACATCCCTTTGCGTGCAATTTTGATCTACTGCCGAAATGCTCACATTCTCAGCAATCTCACTCACTATAGTCAACAGTCTTTCTTAACGATACCATGATATTTTTTTGAGAAAACCCATCGTGGTGACCTCAAATAAACGCCCAAAACGTATTTCCTCGTTAGTCGATGTTTGTTCACTTTTAAATTCGTGTATCTAAAAATAAATGATTTTATTTAATATACCAGTCTATTTAAATAAACATAATTATCTAATGCACAAAATTAGAAAAATGTTAGTTTCATATCTATTTAGTTCGTAAACAATATAAAAATATACTTTAACCTCGTTTGAATAGTGATACTTGATAATCGTTAGTGTCCGCCCGAAACACGATTTTCAGCTGAAACTAAACCTTAACCGAATATTCGGCCGAAAACGTAAAGTTTAATTAAACACGAAAATCTAGTGTTTTCCGTACCTTTTTTTTATTGTTCGGTTTTTAAATTAAATAGAAGACTTTCCTTTCTTACAAAATAACTATATTTTTGTAGAGATATTGTTCATATTCCGAGCTCACTTTTATAATCAAATGGCTCTTTTTTGGAAGTCTGATTTTACTTTAATCAAAAGCACTCAAAAAAATAGATTTGGAATACTGGCCATTGTCTTTACTAAAGAAGTAAAGTCTTTAGTCACCTCACAAATGTCACAAATAATCACAATCAAATAAGTGGTCTTTCCAAGAAATATTTCTTACTAACTAACATGTCGTTTTACAATGTTTGCTATTCTCTTAAAATAACATTATTATTTCTTTTGTATCATCTTACACTTTATAATAAAGGCCGCAGAGTAACGATAATAAAATAAGAATTATATCTTCGAATGGAAGAAAATTGAAATAACGTACAAAACAAAACTATTAATTAATAAACAAAAAATATGCGTGATTGAAACCGTTTCTAACAAACCCCAAAACGCCAGAAACGACACGAACACTATAGTTTCGGTTGGGCCGAAGTTTCCAATTTTTGGCCGAAACCGAAACTGTGGCCGAAACCAGCATTTTTGATCGAAACTGAAAACAAAACTGAGACTTCGATCAGACACTAATAACCGTGATTAAATTAATAAATCAATTGTAATGCGATCTTACAGAAAACAACCGAACAATTTTCGTATTAATATCAATTTGCAATTTGCATTCAATACAAAATTATCTGAAAATACATATAGCTAGAATAAAACATTAATTAATAAAAATTTCGAAGCAAATGTAAGTACGAGTTTTAATTTTACGCAAAAAGGAAGAGGTGCTTGTGAATAATTGAAGCTTAAATTGTATAAACATTGGTAAATATAGCGTAAAGTTTCATGCGTTTGAAGCCTGAAATTCGCGTGTAAATTTATTATCTTTGAAAGAAGTAACTTTTCCGGATTCCCCGAAGACTTATTGTGAAACAAAATTAGAAGTATTTATATTTGAATCATTGATAAACCAGCGGTAAATAAATCACATTCTGTATTTACCGCAAAGATAAACCGGGAATAAAGTACACAAGTTTAATCGTTTATACGTAGATAAAAAACTTACAGTAACCTTGATCCACTTGCTTGCTGAATAAGACAGAAGATCGAAGTTAATAAATTACGTTTGGGAGAAATAATCTTGTGTCCGGCACAGAACAGGAGCTCCCGCTGTTCCATTAGCTTCACACTTGTGATTCATTTATCAACGTTTCAGCATTGAATAACTAAATTGCTCAATAATAATTACAACGGCATAGTCAAGATTCTACACGCTGTTATACAACTTATCTTCATAATTGGACCATTCAGAAATTCAGATACAAATCTAGAGGAAAATTAAAATCAATAAATCTGTACTATTTATTTATAATAAATATTTTTTCTATTAAAACCTACTCGAAATAGTTTACAATCTTTATTTATCAGTCTTTTTATTGAACAAAAAATATGTTAATGTACTATATAAACAAAAAAGAAAGGTAGACACTTAAAAATGCTTGTCTTCATTCATGGTGAAGTGAGATTTTTCAGTAATTTTTTATTTTTACATAAAACAATTTGACAGATTTCTCGAAAACTTAGAGTTCGAGGAGCTACGGACGATATTAGTTGTTCAATTTTGCAACACCGCTTTTGGATCCAAACAAAAAACATGTGATCAGTTTGTCGTAAATAACATAATCTAATATAATTTTGCAATTTATTTTTTCAAATTCTGAGTAAAATGTAATGTTGTCATTCTGTGACGTAGCCATTAATGTCGTCCTTTGCCAAATGGTAACGTTTGAGAAATAAACTGGATACAGAAATGGCACTAAATTGGTCATTTTCTCTCATTTTACTTTTGTATTGATAACTGTCTTACAGATGTCAACAAAAAAAGCTACAGAGGTTAGTTCCTGATATAATCTGTAGAGCACTATTATCACTATAATAATGATAAGATTGGTTAAAATGCAGACTCAGACAGACAATAAAACATTTCATTCGTTTAATTTAAATTGATCCCCTCGAGTTTCTCAAATCAACTGTAATCTTCCTGCAATTAGCAAAAATTTGTACATATTTTAATTTGCAAAAAAATATATATATATAAATAAATTGTAAATTGGTTTTATTACAAAGTTGTAGAAATGAACTCAGGCGGAGTAGAGTGACATTGGTCGAAGGAATCTTACCATTACTAAACATGAGCGTGTCGATTTCTCAATTGTAGTAATTGTTCAGTAGTTCAGTTTAGTAGTTCGAGAACAGCTACTATAAAATGATTATTAGGAAAACAATACCAACTGACTCGAAACGTCTTCTTAATAGTTACATCTAGTTGATTTTGACCGGCAGCTAAAAAAATGTTTTGAATAAACTTGTCTGAAATCGATAGTAAATTATTAAATTCAATACCTAGAGAAAAGTAACTGGTATTGATCTAGTCGGCGAGCAAAAACCAGTCCCAGTTGTGTGAGACGTGCTCGTAAACCTAACAACCCCGCGACAATGGAAATCTGACGATCGGGAAGACGAACGAGCAGCTACAGGTGTACGGAGAGGATTGTGTAGATTAGCCGGCGAGGGCGACGAAATTGCTAAGAAACCAAACAGTGATTAAGAGGGAATTTATGACTCGGGCAATAAAACGGCAATTGTCGGGGCGGAAGGGGCACCTGGCCGGAAACAGCGCCTCGGTTCCGGGTTACGGCGGATTCCGGAAGGAGACGTGATTGAAGCACCGGACTTACCGCTTACGAGTATTATCTCTACAGCGGGAGCCAACCAATGGAATGGGAAATTTTACCCAAATACTCACACGATTGAACTAGCAAGTTATACACGTAGCTTGATTGAGCTCATATTTGGTTCCATTCTAAAGCGGTATGTATGAAAATTTAGGAAAATAATCACCATAATTTGTGGCTCAACATTGCTATCCGTTTAGTCAAATCTACTCCACACTTGTAGTCGGATGTATGGACAAACGACAAACTAACATCACGCTATACTCGTAATAGTCAAAATATATTCAAAAGATCGTAATTTGTAGATATTAAATAACATCGACAACGTCTATGGCACAACAATCCTAGATGGAATAGGACCCAATTTCTTTAAGGTACTTGTTTCGTGACTTGTTTTACTTGCATTTTATTGGACTCGGACTCAGTGGTATTTTTATTTAGTTGAAGTTGCCGAAGCTGAGATGTGAACCCTCAGATCGGACATATCGATAAATTTTGGTCGGAGCGCGTTAATCAAGTGAGTCACTTGTGCTCTTAAGGAAAAATAATAATATTCAGTTATTTCCAAATGCTATGCATTAATTTCTAATTACTATACTGGTAGTTGGTGGGGTATGACTGTTCATTTGTCAATTTTCAATTTGCTAAGTCACAGACAATTAACCAGGCAGTCTTAGTCTGTAAGTTCTAATTAGTGTAATTCAACTACTATATAGCTTGATAGAATTTACATTCGGATCCATTGAGTAAACTATATTATAACTATTCATTGCATGTTATTATCAGTTGAACATGCTTATTGGAAGACTCGGTGATAAATACATAATTATCCAATTCTAATTCGACTAATTAGTTTGGCGCTTGTTTAATTAGCGAAGCTATTTCAAAAAGAAAAATTATGACGCAAGTCGGTCCGACATTTTTTTAAGGTGGACACAAGTGCACTGAAAGTAGTAAAAAAACAATAATTACTAAAATAATTACTAAAACACAGAAAATACAATTAAATTGAAATAATATATTTAAAAAAAAAAAAAAAATTATTTAATAAAAAATATGATGTCTCGAAGCAAATTTTTTGCCTTTACCAATATTTATTATAGCTAAATTCGCAAATCTTTACTTCCTTAAATTTTGAAAGAAGCCTTATTTTCCGTTTCTCTTCTATTGCAATTTCTATGTTTGTCTCATTACAGATACATAGTTTACTGTTTATTGATATATGTATGTCAGGTTCTAGCCACATTTCTCATTTTCATTTGATTCAAAAGTGTGTCAACTGAGGTTGTTGGGTGAGCATAGCTTTTTTCTGGGTGGGTAAGTGTCTACCCTGGCCCACCTCTCGTGAAGGTCCTGATAATATCACTATTTCTTTTTCACTTTTACATATTTCGGTAATAGTTCACGAAAATTTTACAAAATAAAACAATACATGAGCAAATTTAATGTTTTAAAACAAATGTATTTACTTACGTAGAAAAATATAAAGAAATATGAAGTACCTCATTCATTTATTAAATTAAAAGTTATTTCCACATTGTCACTTTCAAATATTAAACCCAATTACTAACACATAATTTGCTTAATGTAATTCAGCAAATTGAGTTGACTTAGTATTTCTTACATATCTATATATGAATTACTTTCGCAATATCCGCTCTAGAGGCTAGTAGAGAATGTATTTAGAATATTTTAAAAATATTTAATTGTACGTATTGAAATGAAATACCTATTTGTAAATAAATATAATTATTATCTTAATATGGATGTTTCACATTTTTAGATTTTATTATGTATCTATATTAAAAAATATGAAGTACGTATTTTTTTATTTCGTAAAAAAATACTGCATGTATAGCCATAAAATATTAACAAAGTTCGAAAAATAAAGTCTCGCGAAAAACAGTAGTATTTGTTGACGTCACGCTCACTACTTAGAAAGAGAAGTCAGGATAGAGTTAATTTTGAATTGATAATTAGTAATATTAAAATGTTAATAATTGAACTTTTTTCTATTTTATTATAATCTATACGCAACTAAATTTAAGATACAATATGTTTTTTTTTATAAAAGCAGGATGGTTAAGTTGGCCTATTTTAAAATTTTTGCTTAATTACATACAGGTGGCCCAATGAAAATTACCAGCGCAATTTTTGGGCACTTAGCATCAATTTTGCAAAAACGCTTGAACACGTCAATTTTAATACAAAGAGGGACACCTGAATGGATTAGCACCAAAGGCATAACTTCAACCCTGGGCATAAACTTTAGGTATAACCCAAAAAAAAGAAATCTAACGGTAATATATTTGGAAATCTTGCTGGCAAGTGTCAAAATAATTGTTTATTTAGTTTTTGTCATTTCTTTAAGCCTACTTGATTGCAATTTTGAACACCTGATAAAGTTTGTTTTAAACGATATTTCTCTGGAACTAATGATCGGATTTGAAAAATAAAAAACTGTTGAAAAGAGAATTGAAAGGTCTTTCGAACAGTGTCATGTTTGACAGCCTTTTCTATTTAAAATTTTTGAGATACAGTCCATCCCCATTTTAGGGTTGAAGTTATGCCATTGGTACTAATCCATTCAGGTATCCCCCTTTGTACTAAAATTGACGTGTTCGAGCGTTTTTTGCAAAATTGATGTTAAGTGCCCAAAAATTGCGCTGATAATTTTCATTGGACCATCCTGTATAATGCATATTTTAATACCCGTTCATTCTTGATATCATATTTTAACCCTAAAAAATGTCTAGATTTTTCAAGTAACCCTTTTAACATTTGGAATAATGTGCTAACGACAAAAACAGTTAAAACCTCCCAAATGTCAATTTGCTGTATTTTTGTATACTAGTATATATATTTACTTACTATAAGAACAGAAGAAATTTTATACTTACGGCTACTTTCCTTCAATCCTGAGTATGTTTAAAGTCGAAGCAATGTATCAAATCCTATCGCATCACGAGCCAAGCGAGTACGATGCAGAAATTGTTACATTTTTATGGATTATTTTATGGCCTTACCTAGCCAGATTACTTTGTATTTTACGGCGAAAAAAGTACCATTCAAATGAAGTCAACTAAACTCTGGGGTATAATCAGACAATTGTTGACGACTCCTTGTCGTTTTCATACAATTTGTTCCTTTACAATGTACTAAAATTGAGGTAAGCTAAACGAAATTGTTACAAATTTAATAGTTTCAAACATAAATTGGAATTACTTGGGAGAAATTCTGCTGATAATAAAAATTGTAGACGGGAATAAGCTCAAGAGTTCGCAGAATTGATTGCCAAACTTCGGAAAGAATATTATAGCTAATATTTCGGGAACGGCGAAAGAAATTGAAGTTGATTTAAAGAATCAAAAAGCACAATTAAGAGGATTTATTTTGATAAAACAACATGTTTTGTACTTACAATATACGGAAGTTTCAAAGCTTATTCTGAAATTACTTTTTACGACTTCTCTTTCTTAAGTTTATGTTGTTGTTTAAAATTTATGAAAATTTATACTCTACTTCAATTTTGCTCGTAGGAACGAATGAATGATTCCTATTGAAACGACTTCTAGTCGATATTCGCAAATATGTTGAAGTAGTACTACTACAAATTTTCACTATTTAATCTGTCAAGTTCAGTTCATAAATTCTGAATTATATCATGAATTCTAAATATTATTTAGTTTGTTGAAGTTTGCTTAAAGAAGGGTTGAAATTATTGAATGGCAGTCAATTTTTTAACAGATTTTCTTTCATCATCTCCTACCAGTTTCGGCCTTGAATATGTCTTCCTCAAGAACTCTGCCTTTCACTTCCTAAGGAAGATCTACATGAGGTCGGAACCGGTAGGAGATAAAATAAAACATTTTAAAAAATTGATTACCTTTCATTAATTTCAAAGCTTTATTATTTATTTGGACTAATCCATATTTCACTTATACGAATATATAATGTAGGAATGACGATGGGTACCCGGGTACCCGGAACCTACCCGATAATAATGTACCCGGATATCAAAAATAGTACTCGATTACCCGAAAGGTACCCCTTACCCGTTTATTACCCGTTATCCGAAATCTACCCATTACCTAAAATCTGATGTTGCCAGTTAAAGACAGTTTTCAGCTGCCGGAAACATTGTAACAAAGCGAAGATCAAGACTGAGTGCAGATACATCATCCATGCTGATATTTGCGAATAGAAATATGAGATATTCCTAAATAATTAAATCAAATGTACTTCTTTAATTTTGTAATTTTATATTGCTGATATACTCGTATATTATAAAAAATAACAATGTTTTTTTTTTAATTTCCATATCAGAAAATAATATTTTTTTGTTCATTTAATAAATTTATATGCAAATAACAAAAATTTGTATTAAAAAGATGAACATGAAAGAATAACGGATATTTTAAAGGTATCAGGTAATTATCGGGCATCAGGTTATTATCGGGTATCGGGTAATTATCGGGCAACGGGTAATTATCGAGTATCCGGTACTACCCGGGTATTCATATCGGGTACCTGGGTACCAAAATTTTCAGGTTTCACCATTCCTAATATAATGTATTAGAGAGAGAGTTATATTTAAAATAAATAAATAAAAAAAGACTGACATGGCAGAGTCAGAGATTTTTAAGGAAGCATTATTTCGAATGTGAGAAGATGGGCCTGTATCTTAATATACTCGTATTTTCTGAGATATAAATAGAACTTTAAAAGAAAATATCTCCAGAATTAACAGGATCATTTGATTTAAATAATAATTTTATGTAAATCCACTGATTTTTTTTATTAAAAATCATTGATTTTTATCGATAATAAAAAAAATATAGTATAATAAAAATGTATTAAAATAAATAATGATTATTGCCAATCCTGGAATTAAGGATATTTTTTGTACCTACACATAAAATTTTTCTTTTCTTAATAGTATCCTGTCCGTCTTATTAATTATTATTTATACTAATAAATATAGAGGAAATATTTCATCGTTGAAAATAAAACAGTGTGCTATTTAAAGCGACAAAGTAATTTTAGAAAAAATTTTATTATATTTGTTATTCCTATTATTAAATTAAAAATAAAACACTTTCGTCTCGTGTCATTTCCAGAATTATTTGCAGGAGGCAAATGTAGTAATTTCTTCCTTTAATAAGGGGTTCGACGTCACTAAGACATTTTAAAAGTTTAATTATTTATTTATTGTTCTCTCCGAAAATCAAATTGAATCTCACTCTACATAATAATTATTCCAATTTAATTATACATTTTCAAGATGTACATACATTTTCCTTGCAATTAAAAAGAAGATAATGAAGTTATAAGAGAAATAATGCAACTTCCGTTGAATTTCCTTTGAAAATCCAGTTGATAAAACATAATTAAGTTGAATGATAGGTCGTGTTGCGAGTACTTGGTGAATCAGTTGGAGGTTGTTAGTCATCTGTTGCTCTATTAGGGTCTCGCGTGCTCCTGGTTCATTTCTCCGTCAATTATTCATCGTGCATGCCAGCGGCTTGTTCCACATTTTTATTTTTAATCAGGTTTACGAGATTGTATAGAACTTTGTAAATATCACATTAACAGGTGTAGAAAAACAACTACAACGGGAGATCATCAAAAGAAATTACATCAGTTCAATTTATAATATCTATTCTCAGTGAAATATCCTTCTAGTTTTCAAAAACTTGTTTGTGATATATGTAGTCTTATTCACTGATTACTATCCACTACTGATTGATCGAGAGAATAATTTTGTCTTGAAATTAGAAGTAATCCATACCAAGAAAAGAGTTCGATGATTTTGAAATTTCTTCAAAATGATTTTCTTTTAGCCGGGGTCACCCTTTATGTGTTGGTTGGTATAGTTCGTACCATAATTAGAAAATGAGATGTCAATTTATTTATTTATTTAATTATTTGACATTCGACTCTATAAATAATACAACTGCTGATTACGATATTACAGCTTGTAAAGTTGTAAATAAAATGTTATATACTGCCATGTAAAAAAGTGAAATTTTTCATATTTCAAAAAAAAGTAAAAATATAATTAAAGCAAAACTAGAAAACGAATGAAAGCATAGGTGTAATAGCCAGGATTTTCGTTTGGGAATGGTTTAGATAGAAAATGAAATAGTTATTTACATATCAAGTATGGGAACGTCATTTTCCCAAATTAGTATTTTGTGGTACGAGCTTGCGCGCGCTGCTATAGAACGAATCTGGGAAAAAAAGTTCACTCAAAAGATTTCTACAATATTTTTTGTACGAAAATCATAAAATCAATCATCTGTTTTTATTTTTGTCCAAATATTTTTAATTATTATATACAAGTTAAAACACGTAATCTCAGATTAGTTAAAAAAATTAATTTTATTTATTAACTACGATTACAACAATGTTTTATACAATTATTTAATATGTGTTTACAAGTACAAACGGCAACTAGATCTCTTAGAATACGAAACTACACTATTTATATTATTTTAAAAGAGATGAGCTTGCAAGTAGGAAAACTACTGCAGTCTCTTCTCACGGGAAGAAATATGATGCAATTTGGGGTGGTGTCCTCATATAATTCCTCCCCCGTTAGAGTTTTCTATACGATTGAGTGAAGAAAATGATATTGGGTTATCTTGTGTTAATTTAGAAATGTTTGCATCATTTTTCCTCTTTCTCTTAATTATTATTCTAATACAAAATATAATTATTAACAATATTATAAAACTAACTAATATTATATTCGAGTATGAATGAGTGAGTTCAAAATTTTCTAGAGTTATTGGTTTCTGAGTTTTTTCTTGAATGGTTTCTAGATTCTTAATATTTATGGTTTTATTTAATAGATTGTGTTCATTATTTATCTCTATTTTAAAGTCAATGAATTTCCCAAAGTTTTTAGAGATTGATTTTAGGTTGTCATTAATTGTACAGGCTTGGGTGAAATATAAGCCTTTGATTTTAAGTTGTTTAATTTCTCGTTCACACTCGATTTTTACATTATCTTCGTTGGGATAAAATATGTAAGTAATGTCTGTGTTGGGAATGTCGAACAGTTCATTTTTTGGGTTGACGTTTACATAGTTACAATACTTATTACTATGTTGACAGTAAATATCAGTTAAACAATGGTCTTCCATTATTGAACCCTTTTTACAAAAATATATATTGTTATTTAATCTGGTACATTGGGATAGAAATTTTATTTTGCAATTATCTTCACTATAGTAACCTGGCAAAATATCTAATGTTATGTAGTTATTATTCTCAGATTTAGAAGGTATGGGAGTAAATTGGATTAGGTTTACTTCTTGATTTGGTATAGGGATGGATACTAGAATTTTTAATGTATTCTGCTCATATCTACAATGGGTTTTAATGAGATGATTATTGTGCCAATTATTAATCAAAAGTTTGTTAATGGGATTCTTAATTTCTTTATTTATTAGATTTTCAATTTCTTCGCGAGATATTAGGCCGAAGTGTAGAGTATTAATACTACAGAAAGTGAATGTTTCTTCGATTTGATTTAACATTATGAGTAAATTACTGGCAATTGACTGTAATTGATTAAATATGTCTTTAATTTGTAAAACATCGATATCGTCTATTACGAAACCAATTATTTTTTCAAACTCATTTAGTTTACTTTTTATAAGCTTGTTGTTCTGATTGATATTTTTAATTTGACTGTTGAATTGTTTTGTGAAATTTTGATTATACCAAATTTGAAGGTTTAAATTATCTTTTAATTTTTCTTGGTTATGATGAATGGTTTCGATTAAAGTATTATATTTATCTGCATCTTCTTGATCTAAATTTCCTGTTATTGATTTTAATATAGAACCTAGTCCGTTTATCAAACCGCGTTTGTATCTTTTTTTATTAATTACATGAATTTTATTATCTAAGTTACTCATTGTGTTTTCGAAAATATTATAGTTATTTTGGATATTAGTGGATGTATTGTTTTTTAGGAGTCGGATTTTGGAATATAGGATTTCTTTTTGATTGATTAAGTTATTATACTGCTCTAGGATCGGGTTCAAACTAATATTTACAAATATAAATTTTTCATTTGATTCTACATAAGCTTTTCCGAGGTTTACTATGTTTACGCCTGGATTGATAGTTTGGTCTTGAATTTGGGAGCCAAATATTATTTGCGTGGTGGTCCATCTGAAACACGGGGTTTCTTTATTTGATTAATTTTGATTTTTCGATTTTGTGTATCTATTATTTGGGCTCTTTCTGGTTTTATAGTTTTTACATTGATAATTTTAAACTTAGGCTTTTCGATTTTACCTGTATTTCTTTTGTGAATATTTTCATAAACTTGGGATGGTATGGGTGGAATTTGTGTTATGTCATCGGCATATTTATCTTTATTTTTATTAATATTGTTTTTTATTTTATTATAAAGGGTGTCCATTACTTCTTTGTGATTTTGAATGTATGAATCTACAATTTGTTCCTCATTATTTTCCAAAATATTTGTGTTTAAGTGACCTAAGAGGATATTAAAAGGGGTGTCTTTAGTTGTCGAATGGATGGTGGAGTTATATGCTATAATACTGTATTTTACTTTGTTTTTTAGATTGAGTTCCTTGAAGTCTTTGTTCTGATTTAAAATTCTCATATGTTCTATCAGGGTGCTATGAAATCTTTCTATGTTACCATTTGAATTTGGATTATTGACGCTAACAAAATTAATCTCGATTCCTTTCATAGCTAGGAAGCTAGTTAATAATTTATTATTAAACTCTCGCCCATTGTCGGAAATAATTTCTTTTGGAATGCCAAAATGAGAAAAGTACTTTAATAATTTTTCTATTATAGTGATTGCATTATGATTTTTTAACTCATATGCTTGAGCATATTTTGAAAAACTGTCTATTATAGTTAGAAATTTTGTTTTCTCCAAGGATAAGAGATCTATATGTAATGTTTCGAGTGGTTTGCTAGCAGTAGGGGTTTTGATAATTGGAATTTTTATAGGATTCCTCTCATATTTGTTTGCCAGACAGATTGTGCATTTGTTCATGTAATTTTGAATGTGTTTTATCATATTTGGCCAATAGTAATTTTGTCTTAATTTTTCATATGTCTCTGTAATGCCCCTGTGGTTCGTTTTACCCTCGTGGTAATTTATTATTTTTTGGAGTTGTTCTTCTGAGTCTTCCACATCAGTTAGTAAATTTTTACAAGAAATTAATCGGTAACTATTTGATTGAAATATTGTTTGTAAAACTGAGTTAACGTTTAATTTGAATTTTTCTGGAATGAGGCAGTGATAGTTTATATGCGGTCGTAGATATTTTTTTATGAAGTCTGTTAGTGTGTTATTGCAGTTAATAGGGTTTAAGTACAAATAGAGTTTTATAATTTTGTGGTCGAAAAGTTTTAAAATTTTTACGTTACTTTTATTGTTAGTTTCTTTGATTATTATCTGATTTTTGCCGATATTGACCGGTGATTCGATGTATGTTAATCCGTTTATGGGTCTTTCGTCATCAGAATGACAAGTGTCTGTTGCTTCACTTCCTGTGACTTCTACTACTACCGAACTTGCATAATTTTGAATTTCTGTAATTTCGTTATATTTATAGACATTAATTTTGATATTTGTATGCTTGAATTCTTCTTTAATGTTTTTTTCTATATCTTCCCAATTTTTTCCATCTAAGCCTGAACAGATTTTTGGCATGTCTATTTCGAAAATGTCATTTTGAACAAGATAGTCTACCAATAATTTTAAACATTGAGTTATATCTTCCATAGTTGGTTTATCTTTATAACAGTTTTTTGTGATAAGATGAAATATTCGCTTCCCGTTGCAGTTTTGAATAGCTAATTTATTCTTTATAATTTTGATTTTATCTAAATTATTTTTTGTCTGAAATTTTTCGTCGATTTGTTTAGCAAAGCCTAATCCCATGCGAAAATCTTTAGAAATGCAATGAGCTACTGGATTATTACTATCAAAGATATCAGTGTTTTTATATTCAATTTCGAAATTGGGTTTGATTCGCGAAAGTGCATCAGCTACGTAATTTTGATTTCCCTTTTTATATTCTATGTAATAGTTATACTCTTCCAATTTTAGACGCCAACGTATGAGTTTTTGATTGGGCTCTTTGAGGGAATGTAACCAGACTAAAGGTCGATGGTCAGTTATAATTTTGAATCGTCTACCAAAAAGATAAGGTCTAAAATTTTTGGTGGCCCATACTATTGCCAAAAGTTCCTTCTCAATTGTGCTGTAATTTTGTTCGTGCGCGTTGAGTGTTCTAGAAGCATACGCTATGGGAAGATCTCTTCCGTTATCATGTTTCTGTGATAAGACGGCTCCCAGTGCAAAGTTGCTTGCGTCTGTTGTTAGTATGAATTCTTTATCAAAATTTGGATATTGTAATATAGGATTATTACTGAGTAAATTTTTGCAAAGGTTAAAATTTTTAATATATTCTGGATCATTGTAATTTATTTTTGAATTTTTTCTTAAACACTGCGTAAATGGTTTTGTTAATTTGGAAAAGTCTTGAATGAAACGTCTATAATATCCTAATAAGCCGAGAAATTGTTTAATTTCTTTGGTTGTTTTGGGTAATGGGAAGTTTTGAATAGTTTTGATTTTGTCGGGGTTTGGTTTAAGTCCATTTGTCGTGATAACGTGTCCTAAGTAAGCTGTTTCTTTGCGTAAGAATTCGCATTTGTCTGGTTGAATTTTGAGGTTAGCTTCTCGAAGTTTTTCTAATACTTTTTTAATATTGTCTAAATGTTCTTGTAATGAAGATCCTAATATAATAATGTCGTCTAAATAAACGAAGCAAATTTTGTTTATCAAATCTTTTAAAACGTAGTTCATTAACCTTTGGAAAGTCGAAGGTGCGTTTTTAAGGCCAAATGGCATTCTTTTAAATTCGTAATGTCCATGGTCAGTTGAGAAAGCCGTTTTTTCTATGTCTTTCGGATCCATTTCTATTTGGTGGAATCCGCTTGTTAAGTCAAGAGTCGTAAAGTATGTCGATTTACCTAATTTGTCTAAAATGTCACTAATATTGGGGATCGGAAATTTATCGTCAATCGTCTTGTCATTTAGTTTCCGATAGTCAATGACCATTCTAAATTTGTTCTTCCCGCTAGCGTCCGATTTTTTTGGAACGATCCAAATAGGGGAATTCCAGGGAGAATAAGAATGTTGTATAACATCATCTTTTAATAATTTTGAAATTTGGTCTTCAACTTCGTCTTTGTAAATTGATGGATATTTATATGAGCGGGTGTAAGTAGGTATTTCGTCTGTAGTGTTAATTTTGTGTTTAATTTTATTTGTAAAAGTCAATTTTTCGTTTGGTTCTAAAGTCAAGTCCTTGTATTTATTTAATATTTTTGTTAAAGATTCTAATTCCTCTTCATTTAGGTGTTCTGTTCTAACAGAAGATTTATCTAAACTTTCGGTGGTGAAAACTGTGTGTTTTTTATCTTGTTGAAAATATTCAAATTTATGTTTACAATTTAGCAATTTTATTTCCTCTTTTTTGAAGTTTATTTGAGCCTGTAATATTTGTAATGCGTTATAACCTAATAAAATATGAAAACTTGTATGAAAATTTAATAGATAAGTTTTTAAATACTTATCTTTATATTTAATGAAAGTATATTCGCTACCTTTAGATTCTCCATTTAGGGTTTGTACTTCGAAGTTTTCTTTAAAAATTTTGAATAAATGTTTATTTTTATAAACATAATCTTTATTAATAAAATTTTGAGATGAACCTGTGTCGACAAGAATGAATAAATTTTGAAGTTTTATATAGGGTAATTTAGAAACTGTGTTAATGGTTAGGGATTCAAATTTGGTTCGTTCTCCTGGTCTAAAAAATTTTGATTTTCTTCTTCTTCTGGTGCGATCTCTATATATTCATATTGTAGGTCGTCTGATTCTAATTCGGGATTATCGTTTTCGATTTCGGTATTGTATATTTCCTCTGATATAATAGTGGGTCTGGATCTAGGAACAAATTGATTTTGCTTGGGTCGAAAACTGCGGGTGCTGATTGACATTAGTGTCGGTTCTGGTTGTTTTGGAACAGGTCTGATTGATTGTGACGGGAATTTAAAAGGAGTGGTAATATTGGGTTTATTATATTGTTGAGGTATTTTAGGTGAATATTTCAGCATTGGTGATAGATGTTGTACAGGTTTCGAATGAATTTGTTGTAATTTTATATTAGAATTATTTGATTTGTCTTCCAAATATTGGAAATCATTTTTGAGCAAATTTTCAACTTCAGATAGAGTACCAGGGTTTCTAGTGGCTAGATTATTCCTATAGGGATCTTTACATGCTTTTATAAACGTATTCACAGCTACGGATTGTATTAATGCGTTCACAGCAGTTTTTGCTTCTACTGTTATCTCTGAGAGATTAACTTTTGCTTGGAATCTACTGTACTTTTCTTGTATGTCTCGTAAAAACTCAAATATTGTCATATTTCTCTGTTGAGCTTGGCAAATTTGTATAACAATAGTCTGGATATTTTGTTTATCGTCATAATTATTTACTAAAAATGCTTTTAGGTCAGACCATTTGTCAAAATTTTGTTCTGATATTAATTCGCTAGCTGGACCAGTTAATTTATTTTTAATTTTAAAAAGTATAACTTTCTTTTTAATTTCTGATGGATTTAGTGGGGTTATTAGTTTTAGTATTTCGTCAACTTGACGTACAAATCTAGAAAGGGTTTTTGGATTCCCATTGTATTCGGGGATGACGCTTAAGAGATCATCAATGTCTTTGTCAGTCATTTTACAATATTATGGTTACGTGTAAATATAATAAGTGGAACTGATTCACTCACAGTATTAGAATGGTGAGTTTCATAGGTCTGCAACACCGGGGGTTGGGCGATGTGGATCTGGCCTGGCCTCGTGCGATGTGCAGGTGGATGATGCGACGCGTCTCCAGCTCTGATGTGCCCTCAGGTGGATGGTGCGTGCTGGTGGCGGAACCCCTCGTCTGGATCGACAGCGGAACCGTTCTTCGATGTGGTTTTTACTATCGGTTTTGATTTAACCGATAGGAGACTTTGCCGTTGCTGAGGTTTTCAACGAATTGGATTTATGGAATCTTCGAACCCAGCGATTGCACTTTTAATAGTTCGATTGCCTTTTGAATGGTTAAAACCAACGGTGTGTAAATTTTAACGAATTGAATACAAAGTATTTTCGATTTACAACACCTTGAGACAATCCTACCGACTGCGCCAGTTAAAACACGTAATCTCAGATTAGTAAAAAAAATTAATTTTATTTATTAACTACGATTACAACAATGTTTTATGCAATTATTTAATATGTGTTTACAAGTACAAACGGCAACTAGATCTCTTAGAATACGAAACTACACTATTTATATTATTTTAAAAGAGATGAGCTTGCAAGTAGGAAAACTACTGCAGTCTCTTCTCACGGGAAGAAATATGATGCAATTTGGGGTGGTGTCCTCATATAATTTACATACACTCTTTTGTGGTTATGGGTTTCAAAACTGTCACTATATTTATTATTTCTAAATAAAATTTCATTCAATAATCCACCATTTTCTTTTATTATTATTATGTAAACTGTTTATTACACACACAGTTTTGCTTTAGAATTAGGAGTGTTTTTTCTAAAATTTCTCGCACTCTAATTTGGGTAAGACGTCGGAAATTGAGACTCCGGACGTTGCTTAGGTGAAGAAGATCAACAGATTTTAAGAGAATAAAAATATATTTTTGCGTCAACTTCTTCCCAGATTCGTTGTATAGCAGCGTTCGCAAGCTTGAGTCACAAAATACTCATCTGGAAAAATGACGTTCCCACACATGATATGTAAATAACTATTCTTCTTGCAGAAATTGAAGAATAATAGCTATTTTTATATAGAAATTCAAAATAATAGTTATATATAATTTCAAAATATGTATAATAAAATATTATACAGATACTTTGAGTTATCAACAACCTAGAAAAATTTATACATTGTAAAGATAACATTTACTTTGTTTTATGGCAATAAAAATATTTAAATTTAAAAAATAACAAGTAAAATACATTATAATTAATATTTTTTTTCATTATACACATTTACCTTAGAGAAAAATTTAATTTACCCGGATGTTTAATGAAATATAATAAAATATCTTCAGTAGTTACAAAAATATCCCTATGAATATTTAGTAGAGCCAGTCCGTTTAGTCGTGTATCACACGTAGTATTCTTCAAATAAATTTTTAATCACATAGTTCCTACATGTCACTACGCGGCCGCTACAAATCTTTTAGTAAAATGTTAGTACAATAAGATACTTTTTGTAATAGGAATCGCTACTCTCATATTACATTGTTGCCGAAAATTAAATTAAACATCAAACGTATAGTATATTAATGAATTAGTTCGATGAAAGCATATTTGATTAAATAATTACTAATTTTATTTTCATTTTTGTCATTCTAATTAAAAAAGCTCTAAGTAGCGAGTATTTCTTGTTTCATAACAATATTTTTTGTATGTCATGTGTGTTCCGAACCATTAAGTCACGTATTTGGTGTTTTGAAACGGAAGCCCAGCCAGCATTTATTTTTCATTTGCGGCGTTATCCGCAATGATCATCCGTCAATCCGGTGACGTCGGTGTGTTGACGGAGTTAGGATTTGGTGAGATACGACTCCTGCAGGGAAATTTATACCGGCCGTTACGCTGCCTCGGACGATCGACGTCCTGAGAGCCGCCAGGATCGCCAGCGCAGCGTCCTGCTTCCTGCTTCCACTCACGCCCATTTGTATTCATCGGGGCTTCCAGCCTACCTGCGATATTTATCGTTTTGTTTATCAAACTGCAAGGGCTTCATTCTGACCAGGATAAGTGAGCTTATTGAAGGATTTATAGTCCGAAAAGGCTTGCAAAAATTATAAACAAATAAAATAAATGTAAAGAATCATCTGTGTTGTCTATAGAATCGACCGTCACTATCGAATATGTACGCTTTTTCTCAAATACAAGTTTTGATAATTTTTTACGTCTGATACGATATATTCGTACAAAAACTGAAAAATGAAAAAAGTAAATTGTTATAGTCAGTTGACCAATTTTTATCAAAAGCTAATCATCTTGTATTGTTGATGCCAAAACCTTTAATATCCGTTCAGCCCAATTATTTACACGTGTACATACAATCGAATGGATGGATAAACCGACGTAACGCTTAAATAGACAAAACGTATTGATTCATATAACATTCCTATTTGGAATAGGGCTTCTAGTACCTTAAAGTTGTTATTTAGTGACCAGTTTTACTTGCATTTTAGTGGTTTAGTATATCAGCCTACAGCCGAACCAATCGAATACAGCTGTATTCTTATTTGGATAAAGATTGGCTGAGATTTCAACACGAAAACATCGTTTTGTTCTATTTATGAAAGTTACAATTGTGTTACAAAGAAAATATGTTTTTTATAATATGAATACAATAGTCAACAAGAAATGATCGGATATTTGCAATTAGCGATGTTTATTTATTTAAATTTGTAAAATGTTTAATTCATGTTCAATTAATGATCAAAAGGCTAAAAATAAAACACTTTGTTTTATAAATATATCAGGTTATCAGTAATGTTTATTGTTTATGAAAAACTCCGCTATAGAAATGTATGTATATACATGTATATACCGGAGTGCCCGAAGAAAACCATTCTACCCAGTGATATTTATAGCTTATAAAAATTACAACATAGGAAACCATTTCAGTGATCCTAGTCGACCAGCAAAATCTCAAGACCATAAATGTGTAAAATATAGAAACTTGACATGAAATGCTTAAATCGGTATTTTATTATTAGTCAAATGTCAAATGTACTGCTGAACGACTATAATATACATTATCCAGTGGCGGATTTACGCACAAACAATGGATAGTGGAAGCGGCCACATCCGGACCCAGAAGCCAGGGGGCCCTACAGAGGCTCAGGTCCACTCACTTTGTCGCGCAAAGGGTGTAACATGAAATAGTTCATTTCGATGATAAGTAAAATTATGTAATAGGGTGTCTTAACAACATTACCAATTTGTAATGCAACTGGTCTTAAACGAGTAAAAAACTTTTTAAGAAATTGCTTTGGACAAAGTCATTCATAATATTTTATATTATTAGCAAAGTAAAACAATTTTTACTGCTGGTGAGAGTAACTGACTGGCGAGCATAAAGTGTGCCTGTGCCGTCAGGATCTAGACTTTCTAGACTCTGACTTGTCTTGTCTAGATTATCAAGACAAGACTTTCTTATTCTAGATCAAGACGAGAAAATTCTAGACAATTTCAAGACTGTATATTAATTAATTTGTAAAATAGAAAAAGGACACTGCCGAAGAATTATCTGTCCTTGTCTAAAGGCTAATCGCAGATTAATATAGAGTCTTCAAACAATCTAGAGTCTTTATATCTTGACAAAAGCCTATAACCTCTTGACAATAAGAGAACCGACTCAATAGTCGATATTTTTTTTGCTAAGATAATTCTTTATACGCTTAAAATCGAATATGATCTTTTTCCGAGATTAACAAAAATGAGTCTGATAAAAAAGAACAGTCTTCATAATGAAAATTTTTTACCCAATGATGTTTTAAACTTCCCTCTCTTAATTATATGTAAAGTGTAGTTTTTAATTTAATGTATGCAGCCTCAAAAATTTGTTACGCTAGTATCAATCATTGTACATACTGCAATTATTATTTATTAAAGTGGTGTTTATTATATAATACAACCAATTTCAACACCTGCCACTTTAAAGAATTACGACCTGCATTACACCTTCCTTATAAATACGACATCAATATCTCTTCATTTGTCTTGCACCGTAAATAAGTAAAAAATATGAAAGCATAAATCCATGACTGCAAAAGAAACAAAACTTGTGACGTATGCGCAAAGCCCGCTCTGATTTACTTGCATTGCCGGGAATGTTCTACGTCCACATAAATTTAATTTCGGTGTATGTCTAATGACCGGCAATGGCGCTCAATACTCAATGCTCAATGCGCGATCTGATCGCTCGCGATAAATCTCCCGTCGCGCTGCACCGCGCTCTGCTTGTTCATTAATATTATACGCACTTTGTCACGGGGATTTTTTTCCCCGAATAATTTATTAAGCTTCGATCTCCAGTCTTATTCCGACAACTTGATCAGAATGAAATTTTTTACCTCGTCACCACTATGAGATATATTACTGGAAAAAATGTTGCGGTGCGATTGTTAATAGAGCTGAATCAATTTATTCGATTTTGTTCGTGGAATATTTATAACGCAAATGGTTGCCTATTAATAAAAACCTTTTTATAGACTATTGGACACTACGACGAAAAATTATTTAGTCGATTCCGTTTAACTGGAGCAGCTGCTTCTTGCGTTAAATCTAAAAGAACGGAAATCAAACCAGCAAATTAATACATAATTTAAAAGGTTGTAGTTATTATTGAGTTTTCGCTTAATCAGAATAGTAACCATGGCTCAGAGGTTAACTTTGATATAATTTCAATAGGGCAAGAATTAGAGTATTTCGCAGTGAGTGAACATCCTTCTCATGGACAGTAAACTATACGGTGACTAGTTTTTATGGCGGGTGATTTTAATCTAATTACATTAAGGCAAGAATTAATATATTGCACAGTAAGTGACCATCCCTCGCACAGGTAGTAAACATTACAGTGACTATTAGTTCCGGACCTAGAACAAAAATAGATGTGGGCAAGTTAAAAAAAATGCCGTCCCAATACGATAACTAATAAATGTAGATTTACGGAAAAAATAACAACAGTAAAATATGTATGTAGTACAATAAATAAATTAAATTTGACTTTAAACGGTACTAGTATTTTTTATGTTAACTGAAACTGAAATAAATTTTAATTTTATCTAATTAGATTCGGACAAAACATTAGAAACAGATATATTTTAGAATTTATTATAAATACAGCCGCAATGTGTCCCAATTAAGCGAAAACGAAATTATTTGTTTTTTACATTTCTTCAATAAATTTTGTTTAATAGTGTTTTTTAAAATTTTTTTTGACTCTGCTTCGCCTATGTAAACACAAAAAATAAAAATAAAATCTTTAACAAGTTACGAAAGAAAATATAACCGAAAATTGCAACAATTTTTTAAATTTCAACAGTATTTTTATGATTTTCATTTGACTCTACTATGTAGCAATTCAAATCAAGTAAATTTAGGTTTTTCAGTTTTGTTTGTTTTGTAATGTAGTTGAAATAGTAGATTATAAATTCATAAGATTGTTTATTTAGAATAATATTGCACAAAACTATGTAATAATAAAATAATAATAGAATTTTAAATTTGAATTATATGAGAAATGAAAGGTGCAAAATATCTTATTTTGAAATAAATTTGTTATTAATATGTATTCTCAAGTTCATGGAACATATCTTACAAAGTTAATACAAGAAAAATCTCATTTTGTAAGAATGTTATGGAAGCTTTGATATTTTATATTAAAGAAAGAATAAAGAAAAGAAGTTATGACTTTGCAATATTAATGCAAATGTCGTGTTTGCAATAAATGTAGCTAATAAAATGATTATAGAATTTTTAAAGAAGGACATGTTGCAATATCCGTAAGTAAAATGTAACATTTACTACCTTCGACAAAATGTGAGCCATAACCGTAAATTCTAACTCGGCTTTATAGTTTTCCTTAAGTTTAACATTTTCCACGATTTTTGTAGTTGCATTAATTTGCGTTCGTTCTCATAAAAGATAGTAGAAAAGGGAGATAGAATTACAAGAGATAAACGATGAATGCCAACAACAATGCGGTGTTAAAAAAAACATGAGATTAGGATACAAAGTCGCACTCAGCTCTTCTTAAATATTTATAGCGCACGATGGGACAATTTGATAGTCACCTTATGTAGCGAAATCACTACAGAAACCAGATCTGACGCCCAGCTTGTAAATTAGGAGTGAACAAAGGGCGGAATTGCTCTGATAAAGTCCTTTTTTCCTCCACCATTAAAGAACTATACACCTTTTTTTCAATTAGGGTACCGGGATCCTTGGTCAGCAAGGACATATATTTGAACGACTTATTTGAATGTTATCACACAGTTTTACGAGCATCGAAAATTTAGGAGGAGACTTTCGTTTCAGAAGAAAGACATAACATAAAATTCATATGTTATAGTAAATATTGACCCACATCGGTATGGATAATATTTAACAATGTATACTTTAAATTTGAATTAAATAAAAAAGTTTTTTTTTATGAATAAAAGATTAGAAGTTTCCTTTTATTTTATTATAACAAATAAATTAAAGTTTAAAAAATACGAAATTTGAACTTAATTAATACAAGAATTAACTTATGGATTAAGATTTTGAGATCAAATTCTTCAATTTGATCATTCATCACTAAGATACAAAAAAATAGTACACAGCTTTAGTAATGTGACATTATAATTTTACAAACGTGTGTAAATTAAATAATAAGGCTGGCAATGTAGCGTTCGATATGGTATCACTTATCCCATTGTAAAACAAATATCTAAATAAATTTTCATAATCTTCTGCTTTATACAGGGTGTTAAACAATAAATGTTCAGGAATTATGGAACACGGAGAAGAAGTCAAGATAAATCGAAAAGTATTATACAACATGTGTCCAAAAATGAACAGTTTCAGAGATATGGGAGTTTTAATTCAGATTTTAACACCTTGTAGAAATTGAGCAATGTTGTATAAACACATTATAAAAATGTTAAAATTCGATAATACTTATTTATCAAAAGTTATATATGTAATTTATAGCTTCATCTCTATACCTCGGGAGAAAAAATAAAGCTAATTTGGCTGAAATTGTAAAAGAAACTTATGGATAAGACAAAAAAGGTATTCTTTTAATAGTTAATAAAAAACTATATTAATATTTACCAGCAGTAATATCATTTTGTAACTTATTTGTTAATTATGTCTCCACTCTATTTATATGTAAATTGTTGTTTGACTGCATTAATTTCTTACCATGCGATATTTGCTTGTTAACTTCCGGCTTGGGTCAAGAACCCTTTGATCAACAAAACTGAAACAAAATTGTGCCAGTCTACTCTGAAGTTGTTTTTGTTTTGTTTTAAATATTCGGTAAAAACTGCCATCTTGACGGCTACATTTACTAACCTTTACTTTGGTCATTAAATTGAAGGGCCGAAACGAAATTAAAAAGCAATCTGCACACGAAAAAGTTTTCTTATAAAGAATGTTTACTTTTACCCGAAAACGCAATTTTGTGAAACACTCAACTCTCTTTTGTATACTTACGTCACAAAATTTGAAATTTACTCACGCTCGACTACGACATTAGAAAAGTAATTTAATGTTATACCATTCGCAACAGAAGCAAGGAATAACAATGTAACCATGTTGATTCTTTCAGATTTTCAAATAGGTTTTCAGCAAAAAAGATTTCTTTACAATATTCCATCCTAAATCAGATGAAATAAAATATTTAAATTCTGAAATTACCGCTTTGTTAGGGAAAACATTGAATGATATCAAATCCATTATAAATGAGTAGATAACAATGATATTTGTGGAATGGTGTATTATATTTTTATATCCATACGGGTATTTTCTTGATGTATTAAATGAAAAAGTTATTATACACATAACAAATAAAATAATCCAAATTAACAACGATACAATGACGTCATTTGCAACATATGACAATACCTTATATTACAATCATTTGTTGCCTTTAATATTTTTGATTGAGTATTAAGAACAGTACGGACATTTTACAGATCGAAGACAATTGTTTGGAAAACAAGCGAAGCGACGATTGCAATTATTGTTTGAGATCGGCAATCCTTACTATTCACCATGCTTACATTATTTTTCACACAATCAACATTTAATTAAAGTTCGTTTCTACAGTATTTTTCAAACATTCGTTTCATTTAGAAATATGTCAAAGTACTGTCAATTTTGGTTGTTTTTGTTTGTGTAAGAAATAACTATGAACATAATTTGCAAGATACCATTATTTATAAGCAATAAATGAATTTCTGTGCATATAGGTATGTACTAACCATGAATCTACTTACCGTTCTAGAGAATGGTATGAGGTTCTTACCGTTTTGTTAGACGTAACAACTAGTAAAAGCAACCTACTGTTTTGGAAACCCAATCTATAAGCCTTTTCTAATGCCCGATCGTGCGAAAATGTATTAAAAAATCTGATGTGGCCTGCACATAATCATTATTATCCGCTAAATTGGCCCGCAATAAAGTGTATTTTTTTATATATTACAAGGATTTTACCTTTCCATTTTATGAAAAAAATTACATTATGAAAAATTGCATTTTTTTTTCTAAAATTTCTCATATTTTATTTTAAAATAATTATATATGCGCTAATTTCAAATCGTCAAAGAGCAGTCTATTATCTCTTTTCATAATTATATCCAATACTGATAATTTACGAACAGTAATTTTTAAATAAATACATATATAAGTGTATATCAATTTTAGAAACAAAATATTATTTTATAAAACTTACTGTACCTGCTATATATAATTTTAACAATATACACAGAAATATAAAAATATTAATTCAAAATGAGAATAGAAAAAAAAAATCTGAAAATTTCAATTTCAACTGAATTGTAAGGTGGAAGATTATTTGTTTGCTTCAACAAATTGTTAATTATAAAAATAAATGACAAAACGTATACTTTTAATAGTGCTTGCAAGAAAGGATTGTTATTTTTTTTTAATTTTTATATTTTTAAAGGAACATAATACAGTAATATTAACATTTCCACTTGACGAATTGTAATTAATGTAATTGTAAGTGACTATCTGAATAGCAATTACTAGTAGGTAGATATAGTAATAATTTCCGTAAATGTTAGAATAAATTATTCATGCGTGTATTATCGTGATACATTTACGACCAAGTAAACTTAATTTATTAAAGTAATCAATATGTAAATATACCAAGTTTTTTTACTGTGTTTAATAATCTTCAAAGAACTTAGAAAAATGCTAATTGCGGTCTTGATAAAAGTAATGTATTATAAAAAAAAAAACACTGTAAAAGGGTGAGATTTTATTTTTTTATCAGAAAAACTTTCTGGTCAAGCAAAACAATAAAACGTAATAATAATAATTGTATACCAAGAAATAAACTACTAAAGAATTAATAATGCGTAAAAATTGATCGAATCTGAAGTTGCATAAATTCAAATCGATGGACTAAGTACTTAATAATTAACATTACATGATTATATACAAAAATAAAAACTAATGAAATATAAAGATAAAGATATTAAAATATATTCTTTCTAATAATTGATCAAATCTGAAAATCTGTATTAAAATCTTTTGACTAACAGTAAGTTGTTTTAATTTTAAACATCGCAGTATTATGGCGGCTATAATTAGCGCGAAAACATTTGTATTAAATACCAAATTTTTGCCAATATTTATTATATTACTAAACTTTTTCATAGTGTATTCTTAGATTTAAAGAGTTAAAATTTGAATTGAATTCAATATAAAACCAAATTTTTAAAATTCAGTGGTATTCTATTCCTTATACAAAATTTTTAAAGCAAAAATACATAATTATGATATGGAAATTATATAGCACATTCATAATTGTTCAATTTATAATTTACCATTTTCATTTTTCATTCAATAAGGTTTCTGTAATATTTGCGCGTGTTATTCGTTGGTCCATCCGTCCGTCTGTTCGTCAGTCCGTTTAGTGTGTACGTGTAGATCAAATTCGGCTGAATGGATCATAAGTAAACTTCTGATATTACTGAAATGAATTGATCAACTTTTAGTAAACAGTTATATGTACAAAAACAAAATAAAGAAAGTAACTCTAAAATATACAAGTAACAAACTAAATTTGAAAAAAATAATATCTTTCATTATAGTGTTTAAATTTAATAGTAGAGTGGTCAGAACTATAATGGCCATAGCTTATTTTGGTTTTAAATATGAAATGTAGGAATTGAAAGAAAATATAATATCAATTAATTAATTTAAATTCAATTTTTTAAACATATTCAAAACAAATCAGATTTCTTTTGATCGGACGAAAACTGACACCTCTCCGGTATGTTTTCGAAACGGAGACATACTAAACTTATTTTTTTATAAATTTATTAATTATAACTAATATCTGATAATCAGTAATCCAAGTATAATTTAGTATTTTAAATTTTATGTTAAATTTGTTTATTGTTAAGAATTATAAAAATAAATTTTGCGTCAACACATTGCAGAACATTAAACCGGAATTTAATTAACGCATCTTGTAACCCGTTTTATATTTCAAAATATTTATTATAAAGAATATCTCCGTAACAATGCCTTTCAAGATTATTTTTGTAAGAAAGCACAGTGTTGTTAAAAGATGAATTTCTTTTTTCAGCTGAAGAGTGCTAGCACTATATATTACCCGCGCTGAAAATATTGTCGTCCACAAACAAAAGGGGCGACCTGACTCATAAAAAAATAATTACTTAATGTTCTGGAAAAAATATAATAGGTCCTTCTCGGCCTCTAAAACCTCATTCGCATAAACTTTTATTTTATTGTTGTAAAGAAATTAAAAAACAAATTGACGGATCATACAATAGGGACAGATAAAAATTCATATCATATATTAGTCATTTAAAAAAAGTTGTTACATATCATTATTAGGTTGATATTTTTTAATAGATTCATAAAAGAATTTAGTTAATAACATTTTAAGTTGTAAATTTCAAATATCATTATGGTCAACACAATGTAACTAATACCAACTATTCTACTATTATTGTAATTTAGATTATTTTATCTAATCAATAAATCGGGTACGGGCTGGACGTTGAGCACTGCTGATCAAAATTATTTACACAATAAATATTATGAAATAAAACACTAAGTAGGGAATTAATTTTATTTTAAGATCAGACTTTAATTATCTAAAAAATTTAATCTATGAAAATTGTAGTAGTAATTTAATAAATATTGCCATAAATTTCGACAGAAATTTTCTAAGAAAAAAGTCTGTTATTAAAATGTAATTAAAATATCTTCTTATTAATAATTTTAGATAAAAAGTATTATTTGTTACAAATTAATGAAAAATGTCTTGTTATATTTGTAACATTTTATTAAATTTATAAATTTGATGTCGAAAGGTTTTTTTATTTCTATTAAACCGATGTTTCGTTCATCATAAATTGCAAAATGATTACATTCATTGACTGCTTTAGTATATATTAGATATAGGTTTTAATTTTTAATAAATTATTATCTATAAAATAAAATAAAAGATCTCTTGCTCATAATGGCTGAATGAAAATATGAAATGATACAAAATATGGTTGAGGAACTTGTGTCGAGTTTTCGAAATGTGAATTCGGGATGTATATTACTTTTTAACGCACACCTACTGTTCACTTAATTCCTTTAATGAATGATTAATGCTAATTTCCTAACTTTTAAATTTTTTCGACCAACAAAATAAATAATTATTTTTATTTACCGGTTTAAGATGATATTTTTAATAATGTTCTTAATTAAATATACCTAGTATTATTTTCATTTTAATTTTACAGCATCCCTTAAAATGACTTTACCCCCTTTAAGAAAATTGTGTAGCTACAGCCCTGGTAAGAAGTCATTAAAAAATACATAATGATCAACATGGATAAACTTATGTTTAAAACATAAAAAAATAAGTAAATATTAAAATTAACAAAGTAAACAAAAACAATACATTAAATTTCTTTAATGGATAGAGCTGAAAGCTGTAACAACCTTTTTCAACAACTGTAGTAAAAAAAAAATTTAGTTTTTACTTTGTTAAATTTAATATTTATTTATGTTTTCAAAAGTTTATCCGTGTTGTTTAATGTATATTTTTTAATAACTTCTGACCCGATTTTACTCTAAGGATGATCAGAGTGACGATCAAAACGACGGTTTAATCGAAATAAAAAAAACTTTATTACGACTGCGTCCCAGTTATTATTTCTTCCCAACATCTATTTCCCAGTCGATCATCGTATAAAGCAAAAATATTTTATTTACAATTTTAGGCAAAAACCGAACTTATTAAGTTTAATTAAAAATATTCAGAATTCCTAGATAGTCCAATGTCTCAAATACCTAAAGTATTATAAAATTTTACTTGCATTTTAATGAAAAAGTTGGACACAGCGGTTCTTTTATTTGGTAAAAGATTGGTGAAGCTACCTTTTGAACTGAACTGTACTAGAAAAAAAGTTTTGTTTAAATATTTCCTAATTAAAATACCTATTACTTCTCATAATTGTAGAATTGTTTTATAGAATTTCTTTATGTCGACAAGATAAAAACCGCATGAAAGAAGTTTTGTCACAAAATTATAAAAGGAAGGAGAAACAGTCATTGTCGATTTCACTTGTGTTTTCGTGGCGGAGTTTCCATGTATTTAATTAACAACAGCAACAAAAGTTCTCACATCATGTTCGTTTATTCTCCAAAACGTTTGTAATCACATCGCATATTCCGCAAACAACATTGTAACGTCAACGCCAGAGTCGAAAATTGAATTGTAGAGCAAAAACGCTGTTCAAACAGGGAGGGACCAGGTCCCATGCGTATCACGTTCCTGATGACTTTTATTCCAATATGGGAATAATAATCACATGCGAGCTACAGTTACTCTTGCGAACTTTCGTCATTAACAAAGTTTTATATATGCGTAGGCGAAGTACTAGAAATTTATTCTATTTTATACCAATGTTTATTTTGTAGCAAAATCCTATAAAATGAATCGTGGATTTCTCGGAAAGGATTAATGTAGTAGCAGATTAAAATGTGAATAATTGGTTTGTGTTATTTGAAATGAAAAAATCTCATTTGACCTACACACAACCTCCCACCCTACAAATTTATTTTTATTACAATCAATATTAAATATTCTCTCCAATACATTTAGTAATTTTTCGGAAAATTTATACAAAAACCTAAAGTGAATTTGCAATAGAAGTCAATTTTCTTGACTGGAGATTGAAGGAGAGATGAAATTTTGGAAGGTCAGTCAGTGTTTAAATAGTGTAGGAATGCCATTTTTCTGGATGAGTATTTTAGAATACAACGAATCCGGGAAAAAAGTTCACGCAAGAGGTGTGTACAATATTTTTTTTATGAAAAACAAAATCAATAATTAGTTTTCATTTTAGTATAATTTTTTTGTAATTATGACAGCAATTGTTGCTAACATTGTATACCAAATGCACAATTTTTTTTTCTAAATTATTAAATTTCATCCAATTACGCACTATTTTCTTGCATTATTATATTAGGCAAAAGATTATATGAAGCATTATACTTTTTTATTGTAAGTATAGTATTTAATAAATGCTGTGAAATAGGAGTGTATTTTCCAAAATTTCTCGCACTCTAATCGGAAGAAGACGTGAGAACTAGAGTTCCCGATGTTGCTTAGGTGACGCGAATCAACAGATTTTATTGTAGAGTACAAAATATTTTATTTCGATTACAACCGCTTAAGCTCTGAATGAGGATCGAAAAAAAATTTTAAACATTGACTGACTTCCTATAAATTCCTTCCTTCCATCGTTAATTTATAAGTATACTAAATAAAACATATTACAGTAGTATCTTTAGATGAACGTGTAAGATTTTTAAAATACGAACCGCAACTAAGACAATTTTTTGTAGTGCTTTACTAGTAAGTAAGGTAATCTTCTTGTCTTGAATTTCTAGTCAAGAAATAAAAAGCTTCTTGTCTTCGCCATTTCTTGCCAAATTTTCGCGACTGCGCATTACATAAATAATTTTTTGTATATTCAGTTACCGTAAAGTCAAGGCTAATATCGATTGCATTATCCTATGTTGGATAAAATTCAAGAAATACACTAATTATGGTTCGAAGCACAAATTAAGCGATTAAATAAATTACTGATTTATTTTTACAAATTATAATTTACTGTGCTATTATTACAGATCTGTATAGTATTCCGTAAATTTTAGAAATCTTGAATTTCTCATGATTAATAACCGAAAAATTAAATCCACAATTGGCTGAATTCTACAAAGATACTTCAATTTTATTTCATTAAACAATTAGGCAAGAAATTTTTATAGTAAAAAATAATTGCCAGCAATAATGAATGATATTTATTATTTTTATTAATAAAAGTTTCATCTCTTCTCGTATTTAAAATATTAACGGGTTCGGTATTAAATATTTACTTTAGAACGTACATTTTATAGTAAACATTTAAATATAAATGAAAATATTTCTATAAGCTGCAAAATTGTTTATTTTGCTAATACGCAAAAAGCAAGTAAATATTTTCATAGTATAATTTAACTGAAAATGAATTTTATTTATTTATTTTACTCAATTAAATTTTGCTGTTTTTACAGCTGAGCTATACTATTGTTATTAAATTAGGTTATTATATTATGCACCAAATTCAATTCTCCTACAGTTTCGTTGTTAATTCGGTAAAACCTCGTGTAAAAATAAATTATTTTGTTTCAACTTATTTAGGTTGTATCAGTTTCAGAATTAATTTAATTTAAGAAAAGTGTGAATTAATTTTTGTAGGGTATTTGTTCCACATATTTTACAGAATATTCATACTTAAAATTATTTTGAAAATATTAAAATATTAACCTAAATGAAACGTATATTTGAAGTGTAAGTATAATTGGTTGCTTGCACCACGACAATATGATTTTTCTTTGTCGTTCCGTTTCCAATTACTCTATAAGATATTCGTGAAAAAGAAAATAAAACATGAATTTATTAGGGAAATTAGAAATGTCAGGCGCACATAGTCATTACCAAAACAATGTGTAAGGAGATGGTGGAATATTGGCTGTTGGTGTGTGTGCGCCGACAAATTCAAATTCGACCACTCCTGGCCGGCGGAATATAAAACACAGAGCGATGTCACATGTGATGCGGCTTAGTTTGCATAAATGAATAATGTCATCGCGGTATTTCACATTTCGATATCGTGTACGAGGGCCAGGGATTCTCAACGTTAGGGACTTTTAATAACAAATCAGGGTGCCTATTCTGTAACTTTTCAACGATTTGAAGTGTTATATTGATTGACTTCTCGTGTCAAATGTACAATGTTGTAATCTTAGGAACTTTTGTATTTGAAGTTTTAGTAAAATAATTTTTTAGCTGGCATTACTCTCTGGCACAACTTTCAAATTGTTCAAAATTATGTTTATTGTCAATTGCGTACATTTGCATAATTTCAAGATTCTCTTTAGTACCCACAAAAATTGTCCAACACTACAATATAACCTTTTCAAAAATGTCACCACTCAAATTTCAAACAATAAAGCCAATCGCACAAACCAAACGTCAGTATAACAAATATTTTGCTATTACGAACCCATACATATTTAATGTTATTATTTTTTCCGAATTCTTTAGTTTTTTGTAAGAGTTGTTTATTTCTCGGGCTCAAATGATCATTTACATAAATTCTGGATCTTTGATTAAAATTGAGTTGACTAGAGTCGAGATTTTTTTATTCACGTGCATTAGAAATAAATTTGTCGCGCTTCAAACGTGAGACAAATCTTACAATAATATTTTTTGGTCTTCCAGTGGTATGGTGGTATGGTGATACCCTATGAATGGCGTCTAGATCCAGTTCAGTGATGGGACATTTTATTAAATCACCTAAGCTGCTCATCGTTTGTATTAGGTTCTCGTTTGGTGACTCAGGAACTGCTACAATTTCTAATTTATTTGATCTTGATCTCTGCTCGAGATCTTCAACTTTAGCTCTAAGAAATTCACATTCAGCTTTCAGTGGTTCAATCATGCTGATTTTATGTGCCCAACTACTCATTTTATTTTCGAAGTCATCTATTTTCCCGCAACAGTAGTCGACAGATTTTTTAAGGTCAGCTAGGGTATTAATGACATCCTTAAGAGTAGACTCCGAGACATTACCAAAATTGGTGTTTGCTGGCGAGCGTAAGGTATTAGGAATTTTACAATTATCGCACATCCAGCAGAGAGATTTACTTGTGTTCAAAATATTTTTTTCAGCAACCGGAATCGGCAAGCAGTTGATATGGTAGAGGGATTGACAGGGGCCAGCACAAGAAACTGATGAATCGCCTCTCTTGGCTTTGGCATTGGAAATATTGCAGGTTGCAACCATTTTTACTAAAAAATCGAAAATAAAATATCTGACCTTGATGTGCTGCCTTGACGACTTAAGCAACTTGTCGAAAGTTGATGAACTTTGTAACTGGAAGATGACGATAAATACTGCACTGAAATGCACTTTTCACACAATTTTTGCATCAAGCGATGTGATGTAGTAAGTGAAGATATAAATTCTTATTTTCGCCACCAAAACACACACGTATGTATAAATTTTTTATTAAAATTTTTATTATGGACACTAAATTTTTCAAAACAAGCAGAAAGCGCAAAAACAACTACTATCTAACAAGATGAAAAAACTAACATACGATATTCGTATGATTTTCATAATTACCCTGCTAGTAGTGTAACAACTCTAAGAGAACACATTCTAGTGACACCGATGAAGTATATTAGTAGGTCAATTATTGTAAAAATTGAGCAAAGGACAGTTATTTTCTATAGCAAATAAATTTTATCACGACTTAGTTGCCATGGAAGTTAGTTCTATACATTCATATATATTTTGTCGTGTAGCAACTATGAAAAGCAAGCTCCGGCTGAGTTCATATCTCCTCGAAGGTTATAACGTACATGTTTCCGTACAGTAATAGTTATATTAGGAACTTACATTTCGAGTCACATATTTTTCGCGCCACCAGAACCGGCAGCAATTAATTTCAAATGATGTTAAGGTATTTGTAAACTGTTAGCCGCTTGACAGTTCAGATTTATTTAACTAAAAGTAGAAGAATATTTATTTTGTATAACACTCCGTTGACAATGGTAACTAAATAATAAATGGTTTCTGAAACTTACAACTTAAGTTGCTATGGAAGCTAGTTATACTTACGTCAACAGTAAAAGTAACTATTAATACCAAAGTCTGTTTACCTATGTTTGATTGTGTGTTTTGCATGTTATAAGCACTTGATGAAAACTGAGTTATTTAGTCAAAATGGTGGTATATTATTGGATTTTATTAAATGACTGCTACTCTAGAGTCTAGAAGTTTTTTGTAACCTATTGAGAAGTATACTTTTTAATACATATTTGTATTATCAGAATAAATTTTATTTACAACGGTATTTCCCGCAGTTGAAGTTCACGTCATCAATTCCTGCTTTAAAAATGATTAAACTTTTACCTTGCCATATACGCATAGCATAAAAGAGACTTTTATTCTCTATCTCATTATCGTACGTGTTTCAAAGGGGTATATGTTCTATCTGCATCTAATCAATAACAATAATGTAATAGAAACATTAGTGTAATCGCGGTAAAACGGATATAAATGAAATATTTAAAAAAATTTAATACGCCATTCATATCATTCATGTCATTGGTAGTTTCGTTAGTTTACTCTACAACAGGGGTTGGCAAAAATAATTATTTATTTTTAATAATCAAAAATCATTGATTTTTATTTAAAATCTAATAAATCACGATTTTTATTATTTTTTATTTTTTAAAGATACCTGAGTACTACTACACTTTTTATTTGTTTCAAAAAGGAATATAAACATTTTATTTCCTTCTGTTATAGTTAAATGATAAAGCACCATTTAATTTTAAAATTTAATATGTACAGAATATATTTTAGTTTTTATTAATTGTTTTGTAGCAAATAATTAAATTTTTATTATAATTATTGCTTTTTATCTTTGATAAAAAACAATTATTTTTATTAAAAAATCATTTGATTTTAATCAGGTCAACGCTGCCCACAACTCTTTTCGTATGTATCATCCTTTTTTATATTTGTATATAACACAGTTTTGACATTTATTTACTTCGGAAATCAAACGATTTTACCACAGATGTTGTCATGAATCTCACTTGTCTCCATTGATTTGAATCACATAGTTACAATTGATGACGTGAAGATCAACTGCGAGAAATAGAGTTTATATTTAGATATTTTTGCATATAAATTAGATTTTGATATGAATTCACGTAATGCATTTGTGTTGATTTGAGTGTAGCAAGATGTGGTAAGAAATGAATATATGAATGCGGTGTTGCGCGAGGTGTCGGTTGTCTCATTTTCCAATTCCGGGAGCAACCGCAGCACAGCATTAATTATCCTGCAAGTTTCATTTATGCAGACGGCGCCCGAGCTTCAAGCGGTTGGCGAGTCGCGAAACCCGGAAACAAAATTTATAATTCACGTACACGCACCCCGCGAACTTCGCCTTCTGCGCACACTTATCTAAGAAACTTCACGGCCCGCATCACACCGCTCTAATGTTCCATTCCGCCTGATTATTATAACCTAACCGCTACACGCACTTCTACATTCATCCCATACTTCATACCACTTCCACATCTCCAAATATTCTGAGAATTTTTTTTCATAAAAAAAAATGTAAAATATTAGGTGAGAGTCTTACTTATTACAATTATATTTTTACTGGAAGGTGGATTTATGCAGCCAAAATTAAAATTAAGATTAACATTTCCTTTACCACTAAGAAGTTGAATACACAATAATGTACAGAGTGATTTACGCAATCAACTCATATTAAATTAACATTAAAACTTAACTAGAAAGATGACCATCTTCCAACTTTTTAATGTTAATGTTAGTTGATTATACTACTGCGCAAATGCAACATATGTCACTTGAAGAGGTTTGAGGATAGATTAAATCGAGGATTAAATTTAATTGTATACCCGGTCTTCTTCTTGTCATCCATTTGATAAATAAGTAATAGACAAACGAATATAGGAAACAATAAATACATACAACAATCACGAATACAAAACATAGGTTAACCTACAGATGTGTCATCTTAAAATGTTTCAATTGCACAGGCGTAGTTCAAGTATTTGCAAGTCTGCATAAATACCTCTTCTTAGTTTTAATTTTAATGTTAGTGAAAATGCTAATGTTAATTTTAATGTAAGTTTTACTTTTCCTGCATAAATCCACCTTATTTATCAATCAGACTTACAAATGAAAATATCATATAATCTTAGTGGGTAATTAGTTTCCGCCTACACTTAGTACTATTGAAGCTTATGATAATATATTCATTACTTATTTGCCTTAAAATATTACTTTTTATGCTGAGCAAAGTCAAAACGCACTGAAGAGTTCAGCCGAATTGTGACCGAATTAGTCCACATAAAATAACTGCGTCGAACGTTGACATATTTTATGGAGGCCTCGCACCACATTAAATTTTAAAATAAACATTTTTTACTTTAGTGTAGTTTTTTTTTGTGGCGTGGGTTCCTTTGTGGTGCGGGTCTGTGCATAAATACTGCCCTACGTCACAAGATTATTTAACATTCTATTTATTTTATTTATTATCTCTTTCCATTATGTCTTATTAATAGTGACTATTCTTGCACCTTCACAACTTCATATATTATTTCTTTGTGGTATTTCTACTACGTTATTTTCTTTAATTTTCTGTAGTCTTCCCCTTCTGTCCTTGTTGATCATTTTCGTGTTCTATATCTGTGTCTATTTTCCGGCATTCTTATTAGTTGACCATACCAAGTCACTCGTGTCTTTTGTGTTCCGTATACTTTCTATTTGTAGTCGTAGTTTTCTTCTATCTTTAATTTCTTAATATATGTATCCTAGTATTGCCTATTACCATTTTCAAATATCTAATTTCTAGTGCCTGTATTTTACTTCTCAATCGTTGGTGTAACGTACATGTTTCACTTCCATAAAATTAAAGTGGGTTATTACATGTAAAATTTAATGAAAACTTTGTATTCAACTGCAAAAACTCTGTAGTTTGAATAATTCCAAATTTTGAATAGTTGCAATGGGGCAAATAAAGGCGGACGATGTAGACTGATAATTTTTGAAGTGCATTTACTGATCATTCTAACGCCCAGCACTTTTAGGAATCGTGCTTTTACATTATAATTTTATGAGGCCAGACGACACTTTTAACAAAGGGTTCTGTAAAATTGAGCTCGTAATATGGACCATCATCTTTAATAAAAATCGCCTGAGATGCACATATACCATTTCTACTTCTTCTAGGGCTACAACTGCATCTAAATTTGCAAATTCAATTAAACTTCCCAATTGGTCAAATTGTTCAAATTTATCTAAAAAATGCTGTTATAAAATAAACATGTCATCATGGTAGACTTATGCATACTTAAATCAGTCATTCGCATGAAATACCTCTCGTAGCATTGCGAATGAAAAATATACATACATTTAAAAAAACGCACGTTCGAGAAAAAGTAATTTAAAAAATATGTGCAATTAGTACAGATGAGTATACTTCAAACTTATAAACGATTTCGAGAATAGAGCCCCCTGATCTAAACCATAACAATGTATATTACTTATGAAGGTCGGTCCAGTTGAATCTTGTTGAAACAACACTATTGCAATAACTATAAATCTAAAATATATGTGACAAAAATCGTGGTAGCAAAGTTTAATTTTCCAATAGAATTTAAATTTTGCAGAATCGCAGATTGATGTCACAGAATCAAACCATAAACGTAAAATTGATTGGGGGAAACAGCGATTTTGCTTTGTTCAACTCAATTTTGTATTCCACTGCCTGTTGTTCTAAACTCGATTGTTTTATCAAACGAATACTTTTGTTTCAATTCTTTTTCACCAAAAATGACAAACGATATAACTTAAATATCAAACTCTTTTTTGTTTAAACAACTTCTAACTTTAATAACTAATTAACAGTGCTTTTCACTCTCTCAACATAATATTTATTTAACTTTGTGTGTTTCATAAGCAAAGGAAATTTGTGATGCACTAAATTCTTATGCATTATTTAAGTTGCATGCACTGTGCCTTTGAAGTTCAAACTAAAGCGAATGCTTAATTTCACGGATTGAATTACATGGTGCTTAATTAAAGTTATATTTGTTTGCAGCAAGTTAAAATCGACAAATCTTATTAAACTAAAATAACTTTGTATCATTTAGTTGCTGTATGAAAACCATTTCAAACATTCAAACAATATTTATCTGCTATAATGTAAATTTAACCTTAAATAAGATACCGAGGTTTAATCATTAGAGAAAATTAAAAAAAAATTGTTTAATTTATTCGACATGTTACCTAATTTAAAGGTCAATTAAAAATATATCAAATACTATTACAGAATTTACAGAACTATAACTAAATAAGTTGTTTTATTCAGTTATTAGGAATTCGGAAAAATATTTTATTATTTCAATACTATTAATATTATTGTAATTATCATTAATTTGTTTTCCAGATAACACAATTAGGGCCGGTTTTTCACCTCTGGTTAAAGTTCCGGTTACCCTAACCGGCGGTTAATAGAAAAATGTCGTATCGAAAATCTGATGTAAGTTGTCAAAAATATACGTAATATTCATATCGATGCGATATTTTGACAACTTACATTAATTTTTTCATGCGGTATTTTTCTATTAACCGATGGTTAAAGTAACTGGCACTTTAACCAGAAATGGAAAAACCGACCCTAGTACTTTAATAACGCTATAATTAAATTCAGTGTCGGTCAAAATGTTTCATAAGGTAGGAATACTAATTTACTCGCAAATTCATAAGGGAAACTTATTGTCAGTTGTCACTTATTATTTTTAATACAAATTTATATCTATCCAAAAAGGATTAAGATTTAGAAAGAGAAACTAATAAATGTAATATATTATTTTACATATAAAAATTGCAAATATACACTACGAAGTTAGCTGTCAAAAAATTCGCTCTATTTACATTAATATGATTGAATAAAAGTTATTATTAAAAATGCATTTTCTGTAAAAATGAAAACTTCATTGCACAAGAAATAATAATTAAAAGTTTTACCTGCAATAATAAAATCGTACAGCAAAACTGAAATGTCATATAAAAATATATGGTGACATTTCCAGTCACTGTAAATAATAGCAAATATTTCACAATTTTATGTTTTAATGAAATCTGCACTTTGAATGGGAATCCTAGTTTATTGACTGATGTTATAAAGTTGATAAACAAAACACTGGCTTTGGGGCGCGACAATAAAAACTTGATTCAAACTCAACGACTCAATTTACAGATTCATAACGCTGTGATTTTGCGCCGTTATTTGGTTTTAACTGACGTTCGAACGTTTTCAAAAATTCTGTCAAAATATTAGCCGCGGGCTAATTCAATTACCAGACTAATTCCCAATGATTTTTATTTATCCAAATTTACACGTCCAAACGGACATAAATACGAACAATAACGTCATAACTGCTGCATTTATTTCCGGTTATTTGCAAATTTAAAATTAACTTTCACCAATTACAGATTGCGATTGTTACATGTTTTCGACATTTCAATAACAAACTCAATTCACGTTCACTAAATTGTAATTCTTTTATTCGTTATTACTTTTAATCTGGAACTGACATTTAACATTTCAAATAAATTTAATTAATTATTAGCTGCCTGCTGTATTTAAAAAAATCTGATATCCTTATTTTTCACCAAAACAATTTATTTTTTAATATTCTGTCAGTTTATTGTTGCAGTTGTTTAGTAATAACGTGAGTAAGAGATACATATGTATATTGTAGAGTGTAGAGTATATGTAGACGTTATAAGTTGTTATGATAATATTGATAACAAACTTAATTGACTTTGGGATAAAATAAAGAAAAGAAACAATAAACATTTTCTAATATTTGAGGTTATAAGTTTGACATTTACCAATTTTACAACAAAAAAAAAATAGCAAAACTATCCTAAATTATTAAACCGGTTTCTTTATAACAATACAGCAATTTTTAACCCAAATTATAAAAACATCTCTTTCTACCTCCGTTCAATAAAAGACTCTTTATTTCCCTAATTTTCAGTTAAATTATTGATAACTTTTGCTCTTACACGTCTCATTTTGTAATTTTCGCATGCATTAAATAACCACCGTTATTGCCTTACTTATTACATAACTAGCTATTATAATTCCCTTGGTACATTAATAGGTATATTATATATTTACTATACATAAACTTTCAACTAATAGGTACGGTATTAAACAAAAACAAGGAGCACCAATAGTGCATTTAAGCGAACAAGTTCCAGCTTGTATTATTCACCCTTTGACATTTCCAGACACTGCAATACATTGTGCTGATTCAGTGCTCAAGCTGTCAATTCAAATTCAATACAAGTTGCACAGTCAAATTCCACAAAACATGGCCAGTTCGGAATCACAAATCAACCAAGAATCCGAACTTCTCTCCGTGCGAATTATACACAAAAAGCCGAACCTGGCGTTCAGCCGACGTCTGTGGCCAACAGCCGGACTCTGGGCTTCGTAATACGTGTTCGTTCTATAACAGAAACATTAGAAACCACACAATTTCACGTGCCGCTAGTTTTCTCTTTTTCTCAACAGCGCCAACTTACAATCAACCACAACTGCAAATAAAATCTAATACTGTAAAAGTAGAAACTTTAATATTTATTTGTTGTGAAACAACAAAACATATTTAAAATATTCTCATTTAGCGGTCTTTAGATATGTTTAGTTATGTAGTGTACAAAATTTGAGCAATATAAGTTCAATAATAATGTCTCAGGATTAGATTGAAATTAGTAAATTTCGAAAAATTGTCCAATTATAATTACAAATTACTCACTTATTTTGAACAATTTATAAAAAAAGGCTCTTTAGCGGGCTAGAGTTATCCTTTCTTATTCATCACGTAAAATTTCAACAGTTTGGTATCTAAAATAAGTTCACAATCCTAGACCGAAAAATTTCATTTTTGGACAACAGCCTCTTAATACCAATTCTTATAAGAAATTTTATTTATTTTCATGTTTCATATACAAGATGAAACAATAAAATTTAAATGTTTATAGATTTATTAAAATTGTCAAAAACGCAAACTTATATTCTTGTTAAGTAAAACTAGGATGGGTGATATTTTACGAACTGTGATTTATTTTTTAAACATGTGATTCGTGATCACAGTCACCGTTCCCTATTGTGTACGTTAAACGTTTTACAAAGAAACAATTCCAGTTAGTAATAAAAATTCCCAAATTTAACTGTACAATAACTGTGATCGCAATAATGCTTTCAAATCTCAGATATGAAAGTTGTATTCACAAAACACAGTGTGATGTAAAAGTAGCTTTTAGGCTTCTCATCCTCACTAAACAATTCCGATTAGTAAACTTTCGAATAACAATTACTACTATATGTGATTCAAAATAAAATGTAGATAATGAATTAGATCACTAAGGTAGTAAAAAATACATCAAAAAATGGCTACTACAAATAAATGCTTAAATGAAATACAATGAATGCAAAATGAAACAGAAAGAAAACAATTGGTCTAATAAATAAAGGTATATCTATTACCTATTTAAAAATAAATTATTAGCTATAACTTAATAAAACATTTAAAATAAGCGCAATAAATTCTCTTTATTGCCTAGCTTGTTTATATTTTAATTTAAATATCATTTTATTGGTTAATACTCATATTTATTTTTTTGTTTCAGGTAATTAAAACTTCTAACCTCAACTTCCCCTTTATGAACAGAGTAAGTAAAAATAACGTAAAACATATTGCAAGGTACTAATGTATTTTAATAATTCATAAGAAATTATGAGGTTCTTTTTTCAGTCAAATTGATATAATAAACATATATTCAAATTATTATTAATTATACCAGTTTTAAAATTCCATTAAAGAAATCTGCGATGAGGCAGATTAATTTAAATTTAATTGGAATGATATTGAATCAGTTATTTTACTATCAATTAATTTTTGTATTTTTTACGACATGAAACCTGTTTAATCTGGCACGGTTTTAAATATATCCACAATTAATAGTTTTCCAGAACGGCTATGTTTATAATTTATGGGGCGTTGTTTACATGCATTTATATTTGAAATAAAATATGTACCAGCAATTTCAATGCAAATTTTGATGGACAATAAATTCCAGTAATTCTAGATTATTTTGTTGCAGTTAATTTATGTATTACGCTAATCTAATATTTCAGAACAATCATATTAAATGAATCCACAACGCGTCAAAATTGCCTGTATTTCAACATTTGTAAACAGACGTATCTCGAGGGGATATTAAATATTACGGTTGCGAGTAGAATTTTTATCGCTGGAAATTAACAGAACATTTGAGTCTGTAACGAAATCCACCGGCGGCTTCGATATTTACGCCTGTGTGAATTCTATAGTACTACATAAATGAACTGAAAAAGAAAAACTGACCGTAAATCGATTCTAAAATGGTTAAATCCACATGTCAAAAAATCCTCTGAAAGAGCAGATATGCAGGTACAAAAATGTTTTGCAATGACAATGAAATCACGTCATGAAAGTCATCATATTAATGAACCATTTATTTTTAAATCATTTTATATTTATCTTGCTCATTATTATAAGCACATAGTTAAAGATGTATGATTTCAATGTGTAATTTTTAACAAATGAAATAACCTGAAAATATTTATTTTATATATTAAAATGAATTAATTATATTATGGAATGGCAACATAATTTTATCAGATTTTGGATAAAATCAATTGCCAAAAAATAATATATTATAGTTAAAATATACTTTCAAATCTACATTAAATTAATTACAAAATAGCACAACTTTATCCATTTAGGCCCGGTTGCATAAAGCATTGTTAACTTTAATTACCGGTTAAATTATTGACAGCAATGTATTTTTAATACGTTACCATGGTAACAACGTCAAGTTAACCATTTGATTAGTTAATTACGCTTTTTGCAACTGGGCCTTATTCTTTTTTCTATCTCTCCAAGTAAACAAGTTACCAAAAGTGGCGCACTACTTTTGGCATACTTGCAAACCTAATTTAATAAAATTATTATTTTAATTATTTTTTTTTATGAATAAGTTACAGTTAAGTTTAGACTCCAACTATTCTATCCAATAGATTGTTTAATAATAAAATGTATAAGAATATTTCAAATTATTAAGTTAGGTTACCTTTAATTTTAATTGTCCATAAAAGTAAAAGGACAGTAAAATGTTTTATTTACAATCATTATAGTAATATGCCGATTCCTAACTTTTTGGAGGTTTGGAAGTTAATCATTCCTAACTGTATTGACAAATTTCTTGGGTTGGAAGTAACAAATTGCACTTCCATCTCTTGGGTTGGAAGTATTTATATAGATGTAGAGGTTGCCTAGTAACATTGTCATAAATCTCTACAATAAAATAGGTTAAACAAATTATAATAGTTGTCAAAAAAATTTATTTTAATAATTATTTATTAAAAAAAGGATGATTATGAATAAAATAGTATACATACCTCGGTGGGAGTTTCATTTCGCCTCGCGCTATATCTAACCTCGAGGCTTCGCCTCTCGGTAATATATATAAGCCCTCGGCTGAAATGAAACATTTCCACCCTTGCATGTAAATAACTATTATTCACAATTGGTTAATAATATAACGATTTCTGGCTTTTAAAAAGTTGGAAAGCTAGTTATTGTTTACCTCCTTTTCCAAGAGGTTGGGAAATACAGCATAAATAAGCTGGAGTTGGAAAGAAGACACTTTCCAACTCTATCTATACCCAGGTCTCACTGAAATCAATATTTAAGGTTAAAAATCAAACACAGTTCATGTCAGTGCGCACCATGATAAGCTATCTTTGCCCTCAACAGTAATGAAACTATAAAACATTTTCTAACTCGGTTAGTAATAACTATTGACAGCCTGCCCAACATCTATCGGTTTGCGAATGACTTGTTTTTTCGACCCTCTGCAATTGAATTATTTTAATTTGTAGATAGTAAGGTTGATTGTAAAGTACCTAGAGGTTTTATTTTCTTATAATAATAATAATAGTATAATTTTTGTGAAACAGATATTATTTTAATGCAGCTATAGGCGCAGATATTGAAAAATATATCTTCCGGATTCAAATTATTTAGATTATTTTTATTATAGTGTAACAATGAATAAATATACTATAATTCAAAGCAAACATCAGATGTACCTATCAGTGAGATTATTAAAATTGTCTATCTATAATAATGCTCTTTTATATTTATTGGAGAACAAATAATAAAATTCCAGATTTTACAGATTACCAATGTTATAGTATATTTGATAACTATACCATGTGCTTTGGAAAAGTAATCCTTTTCAACCCTGGTTGCAAAAAAAATGCACTGAGTTTGATTATCACTTTATAACGAAAATAACCCTAAAGCATAATTAATGTATATATAAGTTTTATATGTACAAACACAGAATACTCATACAACTCAATATTATTTATTAAATATGTAACTACATGTCATCATGTTAAACAAGTATATCATAAAACAGTTTTATTTTTTCATGCCTATCCCCGATCTCATATCTTCATAAACTTCTTCGATCCGATACATCATTTACCTCCTCCTGAAGAGAATTGTCCACTCTGGAAGCGTAATGGAGGAATACCTTTATTGGATCGATTCGAACGACGAATATTCTCCATATCATTGAAATTATTTTCGTTTCTGTTTTTTCCTTTTTCTATTTCAATTTCTCTTCTATTTCTGTGACGAATTAAATTTTTCGTGCTCCATACTTTTCCATCTTCTGTCCGATACGTATTTGTACCCAGTACTTCTTTTACTTGTTTTGGTTCTGAATATGAAGGGACACCTTTTCCAACTTGAGGAAGACGCGTTCTCACCCATTCACCCTTTTTAAATGATGCAGCTGGTTTTTCTTTCGTACATTTTTCTTCTATTTCTCTTTTTCTTGGTTCGAAGTTTGTTCTTATTTCTCTGTTAAGAAATAATTTTGCTGGCGAAGACTTGTCGATTGATGGTGCTGTTGATCTAAAACTAAACAAAAGTTCATTTATACCTAATTTAAAATTTTTGTTTGTTCTAGAGAATGTTTGTATCATAGCAAAAGGACCAGTAATGTCAAATATTGAAGTTGTTCCATTTTTATTATTTAGTAATTTATGTGATTTTTGACTATCTTCACATGGTAAACAGTATCTGACAAACTGTTCTACGTCTTTGTCCTGTCCAGGCCACCAGTATACTCTTCTTAGTTGTCTTTTCATTCGTACAATACCAGGATGCCCTTCATGTGCCGAATTTAAAATCTTCCGTTGTAATGATTTTGGAACAAGAATACGTTCATTGCGATGAATCAAAAAATTATCTATAGAAAGTTCATCTTTTACTGTGTAAAATATTTGAATTTCTATAGGAATATTTTGTTTATTTGGCCAACCTTTAGTAATAAATTTAAATAATTGTTTACAGGTATCATCTTTTCTTTGGTGTCGCAAAATGTTCTTCAACGATAGATTTTCAGAAATTAATAATTGTTTTATATCAGAATCATTTTCTTTGAAATCATCTGTTTCATTTTGAAGTGGAGCACGTGACAAATAATCTGCTAAAACATTTTCGTTACCTTTTTTGTATTTTATATCAAAATCAAAAATAGAAAGTCTTTCCATCCATCGAATAAATTTTGCTGATTTTCTTGTGGATGTAGGTTTCTTTAAAAGGGTTACCAATGATGAATGATCTGTAATTAGAGTAAATTCTCTACCTAGAAGAAATTTACTCCAATGTTCACACGCCCATAAACAAGCTAAAGCTTCTCTTTCTCCAACAGAATAATTTCTTTCTGAAACAGATAAAGTATGTGAAGCATAAGCTATAACTACTTCTTCATTATTTTGTTTTTGTTTTAAAACGGCTCCCAATCCAACATCAGAAGCATCTGTTTCTACAAAAGTTGCAGCATTAAAATCAAAAATTGCAAGTTTAATTTTTCGTTGAATTATTTTCTTTAATTTGTTGAAAGCTTCTTCTTCTTTATAAGTCCATTCAAAATGATTGTATTTTCGTGTAAGGGCTCTCAGTGGTTCCGCTATATTTGCTAAATTTTTAATGTAAGTGGAGTAATAATTAACAGCGCCTAAAAAAGATTGAACTTCCTTCAAACATTTTGGTATAGGTGCTTTTACAATTGGATCAATATTTTTTGGATCTGGTTCCAATCCATTTTTTGTTATGATGTGACCTAAATATTGTATTGACTGAACAGCAAATTGACATTTAGTAATATTCAAACGAAAATCGTTTTCGTTCAACTTTCTTAATACGTCTTGTAAATACTTATCGTGTTCCTCTTTATTTCTTCCGTAAACAATAATATCGTCTATGTAAGCTTGAACATTCTTACAGTTTTCTAATGTTTTGAATACAGCACGTTGAAATACTGAAGCTGAATCAGTTAAACCCATTGGAAGTCTATTGTAAGCAAATAATCCTGTCGGCGTAATAGTAGCAGTAAGAACCTTTGATTCTTCTTCTAATTCAATATGGAAATATCCTTTTCTTAAATCTAGTTTTGTAAAATACTGAGAACCGCGTAATTGTAGAAATATATCGTTTATGTTTGGTATTGGCTGCCTCTCTGGAATAACAAATTTATTTAATGATGTGAAATCTGTTGTCAAACGTACTGATCCGTCAGGTTTAGGAACTGTTACCAATGCATGGACCCATTCACTTTTTTCTATTGGTGACCATATTCCGTCTTTAACCATTCTTTTACATTCCTCGATTGCCATTTCTCTTCTCGCATATGGTATTTGTCTCAGCTTTGCTTGAGTTGGCGTAGAATTTGGTTTAATTGTGATTTTATGTCTAAAAAGTTTAAAGGTTCCCATGTTGGTATTTAATAAATTTGAATAATTTTTTAAATAATTGTCTGCATCTGAAAGTTTTGATATTTTTAAATCTGCACCACTTAAACATATATTGAGTTCTTGTATCATGTCTATTCCGACAGTTGGCATAAGGTCGTTTGTTGTCACATATAAAGTTACTTGTGAATATCTTCCATTATAAGATACTTCTGTATTTATTGTACCTAAAATTTTTTCAACTTTCGTTCCATCGTAATTTCTAATCGTTTTGCATTGTGACATTAACTTCGTATTTAATTTCGCTGCACGAAATATTTCATATGTAATAGTAGAAACTTCTGCGCCTGTATCTATAAAACCAAAATAATAATTATTATTTGAAAGAGCTTGTGACAATTTAATTTTGACTGTGAGTTCAGGTGTCAGTTTTTTGATTGACATTGAACTGTTATTAATCAAATTACTAATTTTTGTTGTATATTTTGATCTTATATTGCGATTTGCTTTGCAAACATTTGAAAAATGATTTTTCTTCCCACAAAAATTACATGTTTTGCCATAAGCTGGGCACTTATCTGTTTTAATTACATGGTTCATTCCACCACATCCAAAACATTTTACAGCTTGTTTGTAATTCTTCGTTTTTGTAACAGTCGTTTTTGATACATGTGCATTTAAATGATTATTTTGTATAACGCAGAGATCTTTCGAAGCAGTTTCATCAGCTGTCATTATAGAAACAAATTTGTCAAAATCAACTTTGCCTTCAGCTAAAAGTTTTTCTTGAGTAGTTTTAGACCTACATCCAATAACTAATTGTTCAGCAAGTAATCTTTTCTCTAATTCAAGATTTCCATAATTACAAAGACTGATAAGTGATCGTAAATCTGTAATATAAGATGTAACTGATTCTGTATTGCATTGAAATCGTGTCCTAAAATCGTAAGCTGCTCGAACTTGATTGACCTGGGGTTGAAATAAATTCTGTATGTCTTTGACAAACTCTTCGTATGTTTTTGTACCCCGTTCCATAAAAAATGGATAGGCTGACACTATTCTTCGTCCTTCAACTCCTAAAAATTGACAAAGCAGTAGATTTTTTGTTTTATTATCCAATTTTCCGTCAGCAGTAGCATTTCTATCAGTGAGATAGAAGAAATCGTCGACTGTTGTAATCCATGTATTCCACGGTACTGGAGGTAGTCCTGGGGTTTGAAGAAAATCATCGGGCATCAAAATCTTAGATCCCATCCTCGTCGCCAATTTAATGTATATATAAGTTTTATATGTACAAACACAGAATACTCATACAACTCAATATTATTTATTAAATATGTAACTACATGTCATCATGTTAAACAAGTATATCATAAAACAGTTTTATTTTTTCATGCCTATCCCCGATCTCATATCTTCATAAACTTCTTCGATCCGATACATCAATAATAATTCTAAAGTTGTTAAAAAAAATTGATGAGTTAAGATTAGCTAATAAAGCATCATCTCTTATGATTCATCTCTCATCCAAATGAAATAAGCGTAAAGCTAGGGCAAATGTAGCATTTTTACGATGATTGCATGATGAACCTTACAGCTCATTCCTCCCACTTCATTACCCGACCGCGCTGGTACAGCTAAAAGGTTCTCGCGATTTATCAGATAGAGAACTATAACGGCCTCACTTCCGACACATAACTGAGTAATTCATTTTAAAAGCATTGACACTCCATCGAGATAATAGTTTTCCCTTGTTCTACACACGACTTTACACTCATTTTTACTATTCACAGAGTGCAAATCTATGTCCAGAGATGGAAAATTAATTTTATTTACTAAGTTCTATGCGGGTTCAAATTGTTACGTTGGGAATAAAACATCAAAGTCCATTCATTTCACATTCCGTTGAAATTACTACTTTTTTATTTAATATAATTGCGTTTTTAATAGCTTTTGTTTATTGTTTATTTGCTTTTTATACATATCGTGACACTCTGAAACTTCAAATAATATTACAAACGTATAAAACTTTGTATCTAAATTTTCTCCAAAAAATTGTTATCTAAAAGGGTATGCAAATATTGTAATGCTGAATTAAGAATAAAATTCTCTATCGAATAAGCAAATAAAAAGTATATGTTAATCACTGATTGAAAAAAATATTTTAGCTTTTAGCTCATTGAAATAAGTCTTGTAAAACAGAAATTGTTTGCTAACCGACTTCACAGCTCTTATTGTTCTCCAGATATCGAGATTGCAATAAAGTACAACTTAAAACATCCTGTGTATATACAGCGTGAATACTCGTAATCTTCACATGGGAAAACGGTTTTTGCTGTTTCCATCTGACCCGCTAAATATAGTGAACTTTTGAGTTTATGAGGTACCATTATTAAAATATTTGAAAAAATAAATTTTTCTTTTACAGTTCTCCTTCATGTTTATATTATATGATTTTTTTATGAAAATGTTCTATAGCCGAATGAATACGCACGTGGTTTTTTAAACAAAACTCAGTGTAGTAGTCCGGGTTCGACACCGCATCGAACCACTTTTTTTTAAATATATAATGTTATTTATTGTATAGGAAAAAGTGAAAGATAAATTAAACATTTATTTTTCCTGTCTTTTATCCCGGTTGTCCATGTACATCTCGTTCACAAATTCTTAATAAAAAATGTAAATTCTCTTCTGTTTGTATAAACATAGATCATATTACCTCATTATTAATAGCGCTTTTTTACTAATTAATTGTTACAATCAATATAGTTGAAATAATGAACGAAAAATATGATTGAATTTATTGTAAACAAATAAATGATTTGATTACTTTTAGAAGTTTTTTTCAAAATAATAATAAATTAATAATATTATTGACTTTGTAATAATCAACTGCAATTATAGGGGCAACAAAATTTATATTACTATTAGCGATTATGACACAAAATGTGGGATTAATGTAACATATGATTACTTTGTTGTAATCATGATTTTTTTTATAAATGTTGAGAAAGTCTAAATTCATAGAAAGTACTCGTAATTGACATTTTGAATAATACAAAAAATTCATTTCTTCTGGTCTCGAACTCTACTGACTATGCGGTGTTTTTATATACAGGGTGGTGACTCGAAGACCCGAACATAGGAATTTAATATGTAAAAAAATCATATTTTCGTAATTTCCTACTTCCCTAATTATTTGAAGTAAAAAAGCTTTAAATAACAGTTGTAGAGCATAAAATTCTTTATCTGAATCAATAAGCAAAATTAATTTTACAGTTGTAAGTTCAGAAATTAGATATGAAAATGACGTAAATCACTCCAAAAGTAGCAGTAGTCATGGAATTGAGACAAAAATGACAAATGTTTAATGGTTTATCGCTATTTTTGGAATGATTTACTCCATTTTAATACCTAATTTCTGAGCTTACAAGACACCAAATATTATTGTTGCTCATTGATTCAGATGCAGGATTTTATGCTCTTCAACTATTATTTGAAAATTATTTACCTAAAGTAATTAGGAAAGCAGGAAATTATTTGATTTTACATGTTAAATTCCTATGTTCCGTCACTATCCTAAATGAAGCCACAGCCTTATCCACTTCGATATGGAGCAGTTACAAACTGATAATGACAGTGACAGACAGAAATGACCTTATTTGTCTTATTTAAAATGAAACATAGATAATAAATTTGACAGCAATATTAAATTTTAATATTGTAACAAATAACAAAATAAATAACTAATAATCCAACTAACAAACAAATAAACATAATAATGAACAATTAAACAATACTTACAATAAATTTTCAAATATCCTTTCATTAAAAAATTATATTCGATATTTAGGCAATTGTAATATTTTGAGAAATTTTTGAATTTGAACTTTGAAGTAATCTAAATTTTGAAGATATCCCCCGTATAAACTTCTGATTTAAAAAAAACAATATAAAGAATCTGAATTATAATAATATCTGCATAATACCATTGTAATTTAAGTTGAAAAATATTATATAACCCAAAACGCAAATTAAAAAAGCAAATACATTGCTGTAAATCAAATATCAAGTAGTATCCATGGATACGATACATTGCATGTTAAAAAAAAGTATATATAACTGGTTTTGTTAAAACGGAATAGTAGTCCCCAATAAAAATTCCTTTAATTTATACATTTTAAATACATATAAAATTACAATAATTTGGAATGTTTCATTTAGTGAGAAATAAATTTTTATTTGTAAAATCAACCTAAAATATATTTTTTGCTATTATTTTTAAACATTAATGCCAAAGTACACCAACAAGGCTTGAATTTTAAGCAACACTTAAACAAAAAAATGCTATTCGAAATTTTGGCGAATTGAATCGTTCATTTGACATTTTATTCCGATGAGATATTGTCCATTTATACTTAAAATTTAGGTAATATCGATGCAACCAGCCGTAAACCTTTCAGATTTAAATTTTAATACTATTGCTAAAGCTGTAAGGTTAGAGACTTATTTTTATTCTTCTTTAATCTAAGAATTAATTCCTGTGTGAGATCGTTTGTTCCGTTCAAAACGATCGCTCTATAGCTTTGTGCTAATCTTATTTTTTCTTTTGACTTTTCTTAGACATTTTAAATAATTTGATTTAAAGTACGAAGAAAATTTCCCACTATGTTGAAACTTTTTATTGTTTGATATTTCATACAAACGAAAAGGTTTCAGACAATCTAATAATTGAAAAACGATTTACTGTAAATCCCGCTTGGAAATTTCCCTTCTAGAAAGTTTTATTTCTCTTTCAAACTAAGTTTTTAATTTCAAATGAAGTCTCGAATGATTAATAATTGTGAAGTTTAATCTCTCAAAGTCAATTCGTTTACATGTTCCATTTATTTGGCAACATTTTGCTTTTGACATAAGTAATAGAAAACAATATCGAGTAAGAAAAATGAGAAATCAATTTATCTGAAATTCTAAAACATCTGAAGTAGTGAGTGTAGTTGATGGGCTGTGGACAAAAAATTCCCGGCGTCGTTAGATCCCTGGAAAAAATTGAAGACCATCCACTCGAAAAAACAATCATTTTTAATAACAAACTCAGTTGTTTTTATTTCCTAAGCCAACGTAATCTATATTTTATTAGAACAACAATATTGGAGCCATCAATTCCGTTGCAAATCCCGAAATTGATACTTTGCGAACTTTGTCGAAATCTGCTCGTGATATTCTGTTGTTAATAAATTACCTACAATTGGATATTAGTGATTAGTTGGGCAACCAACTAAAATTTCGTATATCTATCATTAGCAAGTGAATCATGTTTGCATCTGTGATCCTATTTGGAATATGTATCTATCTGTACACATTAGTCTAATTTAAATTTGCATTTCTGTGTAATAACATTATTTGCTGTAAACATTACTATTTAGTAGGAGGAATAATGATACGTTCAGTAATCAGTTTCATTTGCTATAATTATTCCACTAATTGAATTTTGTTATTATAATTAAATTTTGCAATAAGATTTACTTGGTTCTATTCCATATTTGCATCTACATAAATGTATATTATGCTTTTGCCGAGTTGCACCATCAAGGCTTAAATTTTAAGCGGCACTTAAACAATAAAATCTGATGTGGACATCATATGACTTCCCTGTACGCTAAATTATACACATATTTGTGTTGAACTTCATTTAAACTTATTTTACTTGAAAGAGTGAGATCATTCTACGGCTAATCATTTTTCACTTCCATTCGTTTCATATATACATTGGACAAACTAAGAGATACCTCCACATTAAATTAAAAGAACACCAAATTAACGCAGTAAAACCAAATTTAAGTACCAAATGTGCCCTAATAGAACATTGTCAAAAAGAAGATCATTCTTTTCAATTTGAAGACACTAGGATACTAGCTATGGAGAACTTAAATAGACGCCTTACTGCCGAAATGTTATTTATACAGAGGGATCAACAATCTGTTTACGCACAGATCGACATTCAGAATCTCAGCTCCATTTATTCTGGGATATTGAAAAAATATTAATTACAATTGTTAGAATAGTTTATTCCCGGTGTAGTTACATTTCTTGTGGTATTTAAATATGTGATATTTAATTAGCTTCACATTAGTTGTACAACCTTGTTTTGCTTGTTGTTCTCACTCAAGGGCCTGATTGGATAGCGGTAGGTTTCTACAATTTTCGACTGTTACTCTACTAGAAACTTCTTGTCAGTTAGTTGATAACTGTTAAGTAACATGTACGTGTTAGGTGTTTGTGTTTTAGAGTAGACGCAAAATCTCGTGGCCCTGCGCGCAAAGCGAAATTCATCATTGTAGGCCGGCCATTGACTATTGTACTACACAAAAACATTGACTTGTAAAATTTCTCATTTATCTTGTATCGTTCGTACGGTGCAGGTCTCTAGAGTTGTTATTGATGTATTTTTTTTAATTTTGTATCTAACAAGTTATTCAACTTAATAGATAAATAAAATAAATTGACCAACGTTTTTAAGTTAGTTAATAAAATATGCCTCCCACCACTTTTTCTATCTAAAATAACCCCGCCCATGCGCGGAGTTGTGCCACGAGATTTTGCGTTTACTCTATCTACGTTTGACGAAAGATTTCTTTAAAATAATTTTCATGTTTTACTTAATTAATACCATTTAAGTAAGTCTGTTACCTAAGTTGAATGTATGTCTGAAAATTTGATTATATGTTCTGTATGTTATCAGCAACGTGATAAAGACTGATTTACAGTCGGACATCGCTGTATTAGTGGATTTTATTAAAGACTGCAACTCAAATAAAGTTTTTACCTTTTATAAACATCCAGTCGATCAAATCATACCTGCATAATAAACATACAAATAGAAAATGAACACTGCTCAATTCCTTGTTTTGTGCTCTGTTTCTTATGAATTCTTTGTTCTATGTCACTTCCTGTTTATTTATTTGGCAAACATGTAGATGTACGTGTCCAATACATTAGAATTTCAATTATAGCTAACTACCGTATTATTGTGTATAAAGTCCGGTGAATTATACGAGTATGTTAATCACCCTTGCTGCTGGTTGGCAGAAACAGGTTCGTACCTGCGCTGCACAACATAACGTATTTCCGTTCCAATAGTGTTGCGAGTTCTCCACATAAAACTTAGTTAAATTAAAGCGCAGTGAAGAATGTGACAGGGGGAATTTTATTGCTCGGCCATGTAGCGCCTCACAATACGCCCGATATTGATTTTATTTTCCTAATAGACACATTGCATTCTTCTCTCCTTCAGCCATTTACATTTTTCAATAATGCAAATTGATTCCATGTACATGTATTAAGATTAAGTAATTGAAAGATTACTGGGTGATAAATTATTAACGGATACTTCCAACCTACATAATTTATTACTTTCAAAGAGTTTTTGTTGTGGAAAAATGTTAACACTTTATTTAATATTTATTCAGATTGGAAACGCGATAAATTAAAATGATTCTGTTTAGTTAAGAAATTAACTGTGAAATGTGAAATGCAAAATTAAAATAAGAAATTTAATATAACTCATCAAACTCTATTTTAGTAAAATTTATTATTAGTTTATTTATTTTTAAATTGAATATTACTTTAATAAAAATTTGGCAAGTTATAGGACGAAAAATGCATTTTCTCGCAGAACTACGGACCAATATTGCCAAACGAGGCGAAGCCGAATTTAGCAAGCATAGAAATTCAAGACCGTTTTCGTCCGTTTATTGTACACTATTTTTTATGCAAATGTATCAAAACAAAATTAAATATTAAATAGTCGTCCAAAAAATTGCATTTTTCATCCTTGTATCATAAATACTATTTCACAAATACAAATACGAAATGTAGACACCTAGCAACGAAACCAAACATTAATGCTAGTCTAATAGGTTAACTTGTTGTTCACATATTTAACCAACGAAATTGTTTTTATTAGTATTAAATTAATTTGATTACAAAAAAACTTCGAAAGAAAATTAGTAACCATTTAATTACAAATATGCTAATAGTAAAACTATTTCCGACAAATGTTTTGTAGTAAAAATAGAATGAAATATGCATCTCCATCGCAGAAGTATATTAGAACACCTAATTAAAGCACAAAAACTTCTCTTTGCTGGGACTTAAAGCGGAATGTTAAGAAAAGATGACGTCTTGCATAAATAATATTTTTAAGTAGCGCAACTTTAAAGTAATAAACTAATAACCCGCCGCATACAAGCTTTGACCAGCGCTCGAGCTTTTGAGTAAGGATAAAACTTCCTTTAACAAATTTAAATGCGATAAAAATTCTTCAAGAAATTTGACATTAATTTTTCATATTGCTAAATTACACCCAAAAAACTTTTACGAGGATACTAATTTGCTAGGAATAGTTACGAAGTTTTAAATAGTAAAACTATTAAATACGCGTATATAAATTTTTCAAAGATTTAAAAATTCTTTCGCATTACTTTGAATTATATTTTTATCTTACTAGACCTAATTATTTAATTTTTATGTTTTATTAGTGTGTTTTTATTATTATAACGTAAGTTTTAAGTATTAGATACCTGTACTAAAATTAGGGTATAGACCATTCGGGAATTTTATTTAAAACTTATAATCTATTATTATTATTATTATTATTATTAAGAAATACTGGTTTATGGAAGTTTTTGTAAGGAATAAGAAAGAAGTCAGTTATGCGTAAGACAGGGATATTTAATATTCGAATAAACCACTAAACAAAAGTTGTAACAATGCATATTTAGAATTGCAATGCAAGTGTTCGAAATCATAATATTTGCCTCAAGTATTTTATAATAAAGTAGTATTTCAAGTGAATTTATTTTATTTGTATTTTAATATTCACTTCAGCAAAATTATATTTTATTATGGATGAATGTGATACAGTGCTCTGTTTCATATTTGCTGTTCCGACAGGCACTGTTCAACGAATTTTGAAATAAAAACCTTACAATGAAAATTTAATCATTTATTGTGCAATATGTTAATGTATATGTAATGTTTATATAATATTATAAAACAGCATAAACATGAGTACATTTAAAATTAATCTTTCTTTCATTAAGAAAATTCCCATCAACCAACCTTAAGACATAAAATTTTGTATACACCACGGGCAGGGACGGAATGGGGTGTTCTAACATTTAAAATCTATTTTTTTTTCATTAGTTCAGTCCTATAGGATTTTGAGTACGAAAATATAAAGCGATATATAAATTTTCAAAAATTTCTGCGAAATTCAAATTTTATGTCTTGACGCAATTGCAACGTGTTAGTGCCTGTTGACATTTTGCTGCGAACTTTATCGCCTATTCCCACGTGTTCATAGACAGCCATTTGCTTTTAAACAAGAAAACGTATAGTTTTAAACAAGAACACGTGGTTAAATAGCTGATATATCAAAGAAACACGAATGCTCATAGATAAAAAAAATTAATGAAATGTCAAATATAAAATACACGTACTGCTAGATACTAACACCATTTTTGTATATCTAACTGCATACATTTAACATGAAACACTATTCACTACTATGTCACAGTTTTCAAGGACGTTTCTTAATTTCAATTTTCTAAAATTAAATTATGAATGAAATTTTCTTATTAAAGGTGTTTTATTATATTTCGCTATTATTCAATCATACAAATGATAGAAAAAAGTTACTATTTTGCATAAATTCCGTATCACCGGAATACCCAATTGGGGGCTGCGTACCATTACACCTCTCTTCTTCCAAAGTTTGGAGAAGCAGAAGCATTTTATTGGTTATAGATTATACTAACTTTAACCCTTTTAGTCACTCTTATCGCTGTGGGCCATTTTTTACCTCATCGATGGTTGCTGCATGGCTCAATTTATTATAATAATAATATATTATTATTAGAAGCGATAAAAATGATTTCAAAAACTATGGGCAGTATAATTGACAATGCATTACAGTATTGGTATTTATTAATAAGAATTCAGGGCGCTAGTACATGAATTATAAAAATATGATAATAAACATTTCACATTCCTTGATCTGATACCGGCGTTCTTTTGATTTCTCTCCATCAGCGTCGGATCGGACCATGAGGACCCGTTCCCTTAAATTGTACAAAACACACATTGTCATTCTATTTAAAATAATTGTCACAAGCATTCACATGAACTCATGACATAGAAAGGAGGTGTGACAGGTGACTCCCAAATCCTAGACTTGGGGAGGTAGTTCGCGAATAGTGAACGCTAATTATATCTACACTCATTACTATATCATCACAGCAGAATGGGTCAGTCAAGCATAGCTCCTGGCGTGTACTTAGCCCAGTCTCCATAATGAATGCGGCCTAGCACATCGTGATTACCAATACCCACTATTTGCACACATGGGTACTGTAACCCTAACCACCTTTAGAGTCTCACGACACTGCCGGAGAGATTTACAACCACGGAAGTTCTAGATTCCCTAACACATGTAGATCCTAGATTTATTAATGAATCCTCGATTCATAAACCAACCGTAAGTCTCTTCCATGTGTTCTACATCCATTCTGTTTGTAGGTTCGAGGGTGTCCTAGACACCTACCAAGTAGGAGAAAGTATTCTCTACGTTTGCGGCCACAAACAAATGGTACATCTTGATACATTTACACAATGCACAACAAAATACACAAACAGTGGATAGCATAGCACTGGCTAACTAACCCCCGGGCCAGCGAATATTTATGTTTACAACCGCCTTTGGTTTCTTTCTCAAGTGGTGTGTATCAATGGTTCTAATTACGTTGGACTTAGCCAAAATCTGCGCCTTACAATTGTAAAATTAATACCAAAATATCCGTACTGTTTTAAAAATTATTAAAAACTGTTTCATATTAAAGACGTATATTTATTTAACATTTGCTCTTATTATATGACCTCTATATTTTACTTTTCTTAGAAACTTTATATATTAAAATCCTAGAATGTAAATGAAATGGGGTTGCAGATAACATTGTATGCATTTTATAGAGTGAGCTTATCCCGAAGACGTGTAGTTTTTAGAGATTCATTTAAAACTTCGTCATTTCAAGAATGCAAATGCTGCACCATGTCGACAAGGTGTTGTGCGCTGAAACTTCAGGAAAGTGCATTAAGCTGTAAGTGCGATGTACAGCAGAATCAATAGTCCTCGCAGCTTAACCCTCTTGTATTTATTTTTCATTTAAAAATTCATGGCCCATGATTTGCTCCACATAAAAATAGACACATTTTCGCCTAAATGAACAATGAACTAAACTTCAGCTGCTGCGAATTTATTTTTATTTCAAAATTTATGATTCATCTTCTCGCTGTAGGTATTATATTTTCTTTCGAAATGTTGCACTCCAATTTTATTAACATAACGAAATAAAAATAGAGATGTGTTATAAACAAATAAAGAATGAGTAAATGTTTATTTTTCTGATGCTTTGATAAAAAAAGTTCTGTAAGATTTCACAATCACAATAATCAGTAATCTATGAAAAAAATGGGTATGTACATTACAAATATTCTAAAATTGTAACGAAATTTATTTAGTACCTACATCTACTAAATTGAAAATTATTTTTATAAAAATATATGAATGTATGAGCAAATCTTTTATTTACCTACAATATATACTCGCCGATATGCGTATTTGTACATGTAGGGTGACAAAAGTAAAAATGTGTTATTGACAAATAATTCAGGTACTTCATCTTCCAATTACGAATGTTGTCCCATTAATGATGATCATATAATAGTATATTATATACTGAGGGACTAAAGTGCATTATTTAATTCTAAGAGTGAGGTTTATTTCACGAGCCGTAAGCGAGGGGAAATAATCACTTGAGGGATTAAAGGTACTTCAGTCTTGTGGTATATGCACTATTTTTGCTCTTCTGCATATAAATTTTAAAATAATAATTATTTGGTTATATTTATATAACTGTCAAATACGTGACGGCTTTGAAAATAAAACATCATCATGCCCACTTTTCTGGTAAGCTAGTCTAGATTACATACATATACCTACTTGTTTCTGAAAATGCTTGTTTATTATTTATATCACCCAAGAATTCAATTCTTATTTAATCACACAGGGATTAAAAATGCTACTTCAATCTTCGAAAATGAAGAGTAAAGTAGCAAAGTGCAAAAAAATATTTTACCCGTTTCAAGATGTTAATCCTAAAAATAGCTATAAGAATGTGAACCGTTTATTAACAAAATGTGTAAGAATCCGATTTGATAATTATTGTAGAATTGTCAAATTTGATAATTTCAAAGTTGCTTTTTAAACAAAAAGAATAGAAGACTGTCTGATTGTACGCAGTTGCTACGAATATCACTGAAGTATGATCTATAGTGTCTGGCCGAAGTTTCGGTTTCGGCCAAAAATGTTGATTTCGGATTCGGCCAAAAATTAATAATAGTACCTTAATTTTTGAGGTGGTGATAGATACCTAAAATTTTTAATACATTAGTACAGAACAGATAGTATCTGTAGAAAAATAAAGTGATTTTCTAATAAATCTTTTTATTTAATTTAATAATCGAATACTACTTTAAAGGTAATGAAAACGCTAGATTTCCGTGCTTAATAAAAATTTAACTAAACATAAATTTCGTTTTCGGTTGCGTTTTCTTCCGAAACTAGAAAAGGAGTCGTATATTCGGTTACGATTTCGGTTTCGGCCGAAAATCATGTTTCAGTCGGATACTAATTTTATTTGTAATTTATAAAAGAGGAGGAAGAATTCGCCAATTCAGTGTAAGACCAATGAATAGAAATAGAAATAAAAAAGGATCTACAAATAAAAATTGAACTTGCACTCACCTAAACATAATTTTAGATTACATTTAATGCAACATATACATTATAAATCATGCGCACTTGTCATCTAGTCATAATCTCAGTCAGAGAATTAAAATTAAACCAGTTTAATATTATGCTTACAGCTATAACAATGACATAAACATTATTAAATTTTTAAGACTATGATTGTGATTATGACAAGGACTATGAGAATGCTGCATAAACTAGGCTTAAGTCACAACTGTATATTCATGATATTATTATTAGCACACCGAGTTGTCAAAACTACATGATACATTTTAACTGTAACCTTGGCCTCTTATCAATACCTACAGACTTGATTACGAAAACATTATTGACAAGAGAATTTCAAAAAATCATTTAACGGACGAATGAGGTACAACGACTTATTTCCTACCGTGTCACATTTTTCAACTTAAATCAAAGATTCCGTCACTTTCAAATTATTTAGAAAGTAAAATAAAAACACACATTAATAGTAATTGAAAAAATTGAGAGGAAAAACGCTGTCATCTTTTACTTATGACATGTTAAATACACACTTTCAATGTATATATATATATATATATATATATATATATATATATATATATATATATATATACCGGGTGTCCCAGCTCGACCGACACATGAGAGATTTACATCGGAAATCAGTTAATTATGAATAGTATCTCCCCAGTGCAAGATAACTTGAAATTTTGTATGCTTATTGGGGAATATTATTTCTATGGATTACAGTTATTTGAAATATGTAATTTCGTCTGCAAGACGAGATTTATTAAATTATAAAATCTAACATTTTCATTCAAAATCAGTCAACCATGAAAATAAAAAAAAATATCTATATGACAGTTCTGACAGTTAATGACATGCCATTGTAGATATTTATATTTTTGTAATATTGGTATATTATTTAACAAAAATAAACTGAATTCAACTTAAATAATATTAAAATACAGGGAATCAGAATTAAAATAAGTGATACTTCACTGAACTGTCAGATAAATATTTTCTTTTATTTCCATGGCTGTCTGATTTTGAACGAAAATATTAGATTTTAAATTTAATAAATCTCGCCTTGCAGACGAAATTGCATATTTCAAATAAGTGTGATCCATAGAATTAATATTCTCCGATAAGTATACAAAATTTCAAGTGAATATCTTGCACTGGGGAGATACTATTCATAATTATAACTGATTTCCCATGCAAAAAAAAAAATTATATATATATATATATATATATATATATATATATATATATACAGACACACAGTACTGTAAAAAATAATAATTCAAGAATAATGAATCTTGTGTTCTCATATACACAGGTTGTTCCTTTCAAAACGAGCCCCCACTGCTATCTTGAGAACTGTAAGAGATACGAAGTTAGTTAAATTAGCAACCAAATTCTATATTACAAGACTCTTAAAATGAGCGAATCAAAATTTTATTTCAACTAATGGTTCAAGATATTGGAATCATTTTTTTTAAATTGAGACACATATACCTACATTTTTACATATTTCGAATCTACATAAAAATACAAATTCAAAATTATGTTTGAAGTTAATTGTTATCGAAGATTGCCAACTTTAACTATACAATGAACTGTGATCACAATCACAATTTAAAATCACAATTACTTAAAAGTATCAATCATAAATCACACTGTGATTCAAAAATAACAGTTTCGCTGATCACTATTAATAGCTATTAATAGTTCGTAGAATAGGTCTTTTTATTTTTTGGAAAACGTTGTAATGCAGATAATTCCCGAGAAAAAAATATTGTGGTCCACTGGTAAAGTCTATATTTAAGTTGAGGACATGAAAATTCTAATATTTGCGTTGGCGGAATTTTTAATTGAAAAGAAAACAAAGGGAAAAGTGTCGGTGGCAGGTTATGAACGTGTGAAATCTTGCATGTCTTTAATTCTTGAATTTTATTTGGGGCGCAGAGCCCAGGGGCACGTCACATCCACAAGGGCCTCGCGAGTTTCTGCCTGCGCTGTGTCTATAAAGGGCCTCAGCGTCGGAAAGTGGCCGGCGAGTGGCGCTGCAGCTACACTCTCACACTCTCGCTCGGTTCTTCAACTCACACTTTAAACTTTTACGATTGTTTTATTTGTATGTACCAAGCTCAAGCTGCGATTCCCCAACCTCTACGTACTTTTCCCTCCGAATCATATAAATCATGCTTACTTTGTTTCTAAACTATCGCCGCGTGTTTTGTCAGATATTCATTTGTTAATGTCATTTTTTGTAACAATCGTTTCACCATTTCAAACTCATAAAAAATAATAACTACACATGGGGTTTTACTGTTTTTACCTATTTTTGTAAGTGAGTACTATTTCTATATGACAAAACAAAATCTGTTTTATAGAAAATTCTGTTTTTTATGAAAATTTCTTCATTATATTTTTTGAATTTTGTTTTTAGTTCAATTACCAATATTTATAAATTTGACGGTGGCAATTTTGATATTGCGAAATTGTTTTACTCAGTTTTATATTTCCAATTATTTTAAAATAATGGGTTCCATCACAAAATTAAAATTTATGCAAACTCTGCTTTTGGAGTCTATGAAAATATGTGATACATTGTTCGGAAAAATTACATCATCATGTTAAAAAAGGGTAGCACTCATTGTTCAGCCAAAAATGCTTCAATTCTTAAAGAAAAATTTTGGTTTCTGATCATGGATACTCCTTGTAAAATATTGTAGTGATCCCAAGGTCTCGTCGCGGGTGACGGCCGCTAGCAGACATGTCAGGACCCGCTGGCCACGCTTCTATTATTCTGTCGCCTGGAAGGTACCAGAACATTATCGAACTTATTTGCTCTACTATATAAACCCCGAGCAGAAAAGACCGGAGGACAGTCTGATATTAATATGAGTAGTGAATATAAATAATTGGCGGAAATAAATATCGTATGAATAAATAACAAAATGCTTCAAAAGTAATTGATTCGGTTTTATACAATAATAATAATACCAATAATTTTCTGTATTAAATTGGTACCTACTGACATAAAAAAATGCATTCATATTTCTACTTTAAAAAATATTTAAAAAAAAACATCAACATAGAATTGAAGATACAATGTCAGAATATTAGGAGTTATTAGATAGACAGCGATGGCTTACTCGACTGAGCATAGTGTGAGATCTGTGGTTAAAAAAACTTTATATACTTGAGGCTCTGTTTCATCTAAGGTTACCAACTATTCTCTATTTGGGAGGGTGAGGATAGTCCTACAATGCTTTATTTTGTCCTCCCGTCCTAATTAAATTAAGTAATAAAACTGATTTTAAAAAAATGTTCTCGTAGAATTACAATTCATTATTGTGTCCCTCAAAATAACTTCCTTGGGAAGTCACACAGTACCGGAGAAGGATTTTCCTACCCTCAAGGAAGTGTTGGAACTCAGATACTAGAGTCACCTTCAGCTGGTCGGTCACAACCGTTTAAATGTTTTCGACTGTCCCAAATTGAGTACCTTTGAGGTTATATTTATTATTGAGAAGAACTCGAGTCAGGCGAATAAAGAGGCTAAAGAGCCACAGGAATGAATTAGTCAAAATCTGATAACCGGTGGTATGAGTCAAATTCAACTGTTTCCCCCTAATTAAGTACTGTCAACCGATGATTTTCATTAGTTCTTGAAGACGAAGGCCTTCTGTTGCATGTTTCTTCTTCAATCGACTGTTTTCCTTTTGAAAATGTCTAAAACCACAGAAAAACCTGGCCCCTTGAAGTAACACTATCTCCGTAGTTTTGCTTAAGTTTTGCAAAAGTTTCCATTGCACTGTACCCAAATCTGAAGCAAATTGAAATTGCAATTTGCATATCATTGTTTGAAATTGACGTTATTCATTTTTAGAACGTATTAGAAAAATACAACCAAATGAGTCAACTTCAACCAATTTTCTGTTTGATACTAGACAATTTAAATTATACCAAAAGTGGTGCAAGATATTGTACAATTTATAGACTAGTCTAAAACTAGTTTTATATAAGATGGTTGATATTTAAATAAGAATAAGAATTAATTGTAGATTTTAGGTAGTAAAGTTCAGAATTTAATTGACGGAAAAATATTTGAATATTAATAATGCTTAATTTATTAGGAATATAACATATTAAAGAGTAAGTTTACTCGTATAGGTACAATAGACGAAGCGTAAATAATATGTAATATTTTACACATGATCTCAGTGTAGGTGCAAATACAACATTAAGTATCCATCTTGATTAAAATGTAATAAATGTTGTAAAGTTTTAACACGTATAGAGTGCAGTGTAATAAAGTTGGCATGCACTTAACTTTAGATATGAACCTGTTAAAGTTGTAGCAGATCGTTAAGAAGCATCTGCAAGAATATCCAAGAACCACTACAGTCTACTTAGCGTACGTAGCGCATTGTTATTTTATTACATCGCTAACATAACATTAATTAATAACTTGTTGTTGCGAATATATGCGAGACGAAGTTATATCAACGGAATTTGGGAAATTGAAATGGCGTTCAAATTAATGAACTTGAACTTCCCTAAGATAAATTGCTAGCTAAATATTATTTTTCCCCGGGATTAAAATTGAATTTATCAAGCAATTTACACCAAATGTAATTAGTATTCTCGACAGTAGACACCCACGATTGTTAACATGCAAATATCATCAAAACCTTCAATATATTTATTGCACTAAATGATTCTATTTGTCGCATTGCGTATTAATTTCTAGTTGCCAACTTTGCAACAAAAATAGATATTTCATTTAGAATGTTTAAATACAAATGACTTCCTTATGCACTAAATTGTATATTTTTTTTGCTGCACTGATTTCACTTGAAAGTAAGATCATTCTACGACTAATCTTTCTTCAACTTCAATTTGTTTTATATCTTCTAATTAATTAATAATCTAATCCTAGCCTAATCATTTTTGAGCCATGCGAGATACGTACGTACGTACGTATAGACGAAACTAATGAAAATGGATATTTCCATTGAAATTTGAAAACCGATTTATTTTACAATTACAATATTTCCTTTACTTCGTACAAGGAAGGAAATATACTAATTGAAATTTTGACTACTATCTTAGCCTTTTTATTATTTAAAGTTGCTGTAAAATATTTTGGTTTGTTACAAAAAAATAATAATTTAGCGAAATAGTATCCTATTGTTGTTTAAGCAAACAGGTTAGCTGTAGCTCATTTTTTCTAATAGTGTCATCATAAAAAAGAATCAATTCTAAAAAAATTACTAAAAAGCTCTCTTTTACTTTAAATTAACGCTTTGTATCATAAATTTCATATTGGAAATGACAACTATTTCTTTGCAGAATATGTAGTTTGTAACATCAAAAATGCAAGTAAAAATGATTGATTCAAAATGCTACATATAAAAATAAAGTTATTATCAATTAGTGAAAAATAACCTCTAGATTTGGCATGTAAATTATGAAGTAAAAACCACATAAAACTGAAAGAACTCCAATTTATCAGATTTGCTTGTTGGTTTTCTTTCTTAACCAGTTGCAAATAAATATTTAAATATATAAAAAAATATTAATAACTTATTTGCTAAGAAACGGAAATGTACACAACAACAATGCATTACTGCGACATTTGACGCAGAAACATTACTGAAACAATATTCAAGTGACGTCATCAAGTCACGAGTACAACAGCGCGTGTTAAGTTCATTTGAATCACAAATTATATTTAAATTATTTGCGCACATATGCAACATGCTTCAATAAATTCTCTGATTGAAGCGAGCTCCCCGCACAATCATTCATTTCATGAGAATCAAGTGTGCTTACGCGATGTTCTGCTGTTATTAACAAACAATATTCTAACCATGAGTAGAGGTATAGGTTAGGAGAATTTATATTCACATGCAGATATATAAGAAATTTTTCATTGGTTTGTTTATTTATGGCAGATTATAGAAAAGCAAAAACCTGTAAATAATATGGTTAAACTTTAACAAAGTATCAATGACATTCATGTGTAGAAAGTGGAAAGTCCACTACCCACAAATATCAAGATTAATTAATTGGAAATATCCTTTTCATAATGAAACACCCTTTTCGCTTGAATGTACACCTTTTACATTCATTTCACAGTAATTTTCTAGTTTATAGTCAATGATAAATACTGGTTAGTACGGTTTTTTAAATTAGAATTAGAATATATTGAGAGTTATAAACACGTCTCCCTTTTTGTCACTGTGACCTAGACGACTTATTGTAACTTGACCTTTAGTTTTATTGAATCTCCAGGAAGCTGTTTCCTGATTTTGTTTACCTTGATATATATTTTTTGTCTAGAACATTTTTTCATCTTCTTCGTAGAGTCGACAGACACTGTATTCAGCGTAGTGATGTAAAATTCCCAGAATTTTTTTTTTCGATCGGGTAAATACTGACATCTTTCTTTTGTGTTTTCGAACCGGAAAGTGCATTATTTCGGTATTTTATTGTAGTTGCTAGGCTACGAAAAATAAGAGTCCGGGAATATTTTTTGCCGGTCGATGACAAAGCCTTCCCGTACAGTTTGCAGTCCATTGTCAAAAGTACGTGTACCACGTAGGAAAAGGGACTTCCCGGACTCTTGGTGTTGCTGCTTGCTGGCCTCACCTACGGCTCGTTTTGCAATTTTTACCACCGTCCGGGAATCTATTATTTTACCTACTAGATACACAGTATACTATTATTGGAGGTTCAAATCAAATATATATTTCTAGTTTATGAAAATGCTACAGTACTAAACAAGTCAAAAGCAATTCAAACCACATAAAAATATTAATTTTACATACACCACTTTTTTGCGATTGGATAACTAAGATTGCTGTTTGGGTGCGTTTTATAAACAAGGATTGTAATAATGTTATTGGGGATGTTTACAAGTGATCACAAAGCAAAAGAACGTGCCCCAGTCGGATTGTGATTGCTTGATCCGATAGTTTGGGTTCGAAAGAAAGCGTCTATGGATTTTGAACGAGGCGACATTTTGACTATCGGTCAATTCAACTAGCTGAATTTTATATTCAGATTTCCATTCGGTTTTAGACTCAGAATTAAATTCAAAACAAAGTTTTAAAATAAAGTCACAAATACTGCATAGCTAGAATAGACTAATTCAGCCAGAATACATACTACAAATATTTCGCAGCATGTCTTACAGATATGTCTATGAAATTGCAACAACAAATAAATTCCCAAGAAATATGAGTTTAATTTGAAAATTATTCCACATAAATTCCCTTCGAAGGAAACATTCTCATCGGATAATATCCCTTTATATCAATAGTTCAGCGACACTAATTTTATAAAAATGTAATTCTAATGATAGCTATCAAAGTTCTTAAGAGCCTTTCTTTGAAAGAGAAATGAATATCCTAGACTAACTCATCAGGACCGGTATGTGATTCCAGTGGAAAAGCTACGATTACTTTTAGCAGTTTTTTTTTATTTCTTTTTATTTATTGGTATCCAAAATGGCAATTCAGCTCTCAGTTTTGTGAACTCAGGTGTACTAAGCAATGTTGCTATTGAAATTGATGAATTACTAATTTTAACGTGTTCTTCACCGATTGTAGTTACACTGGGCAAGTAGGTGTTTACAAACAAATTATATTCTTGTCAGTACCAAGTGTGATTTAAATTAGTTAAAATTAAATTTACATATACATGTCATGTCAAGAACGAAAATAATGAAGCATATAAATCTAATTGCAAAGTGAAAAATCTATTTTTAAAGCTAATAGTATATTGTGTTATTAAGAGTAAAAGTGATACTTTGTGTGGCGAGCATGGAAGTTTGCACGACGAGCGAAGCGAGTCGGACAATTGCATGCGAGGCACACAAAAACACTTTTACTCTGAATAACACATGCTATTTTTTCTTCAAACTTAGAAATTTAAAAAAATAAATTACTATTTGACGTTTAATATGTAGGTTACCTGTCAGTTATTCATAATTTTTAGTAACTTTATTCTTAGGTTATCTAGATTTTATAGTGACATTTAGGGCGATATTACAGATTTCTATTGTACAAGTTACTTCTTATTGGCTATACGGCGGCGACAATATTATACGGCGCTTCTTATTGGCTATACGGCGGCGACAATATTATACGGCGCTTCTTATTGGCTATACGGCGGCGACAATATTATACGGCGGCGACAATATTATACGGCGGCTAGAATAAAAAATTATATTACGTTGGCATAGAAATTAAACTTCAACCTTGTCAATCACGTCACAGAAGATATCACTTTTATGACGTTTGAAGAAAAACACATTTCTTAACTGGAAAATTATTTTTTTATTGGGTTATTTACTTTTAAGCAATTATTTGAACCAGATTAAAAATACAAAGTATTTTTTAAAAGTGAATTATATGTTTTTTAGATCTGAATATGTTTTGCTAATGGGAATTTAATTTTTAATGTTTTATTTTCGATCTGTTAATTCATTTTAATTTACTGTTGTGAGGACCTTATTTATGGGGTTGAAAAATCACACTCAAACAAATATATGCATTGATTTGATAAAGAAGCTACTCGTAGATCAAATATTTTCATTCGTTGAAACATCAATAGCATTGATAGGTTACTTATTTTGAAAGCCACGTTTGTATTAAAAGGAAAATAAAAGTGAGATAATGAACAAGAAAATGGCGAAGGAGTCAATTTTTTGTACGAAATCTTTAGTAAATAACGAAGGACAATCTTTTATTTTTTATTACACGCGTATAATTATGAACTAATTACAAATAGTTATTGTATGATTATAGATCAGAATTTCTGAATGCATGTGTTAAAAGCAACGTTAGGAGTATATAAGCAATCTACATAATATCCGTGTAGAAGCTAAACATTTACTAACTAGAGGTGCAAATATCGATTTGTTAATAAGGGTACTAATTTCCATATGTCGTGAAGGGAATAAACATGTGACAGTAAAATCTTAGTTAGCTTTGATCTTGATTGTTTTGCACTGTTTGTTTTCGTTATCACAAGTTCATTTCCGTTTGTAAATTGCTCTTTACACTCCTTCAAAAACTTTTCATGAAGACATTAATTCTTAAAATATCGCTGAGTATTATACGTTTAATTTACTGTTTTTTATATAATTTATTCAACACCGTGTAATTATAACGATATAAGTACGCTGTTTTTAGATAAATAAAGTAGGTCATAAGTCACTAGTTAGCTAAATATATTAGCTCACTGTTTTTTGGTTCGTATCATAGTAACTACGTTATAAAACCTTCTCTACACTATTTGTTCCTAAATGTCATTTCGAAATTCCATCTGTCAAAAATCTTATATGTATTTTATATCAATGATTAAAATGTGTTGGATAAAATGTTGTATGACACACGTGTGTTAATTACCTAAGTCACTTGAAAAAATACCACACTCGGTCTAATGGCCTCGTGAGCTAAACTTTTCCCACGTGACTTATCTGTAATATAACACACTTGTACCATAAATAACTATTATTCGCTTTTTACACTATAGAAAATACTAGTGATGAGCGATATTTCACTGTGATTTAGTCACTGTTATTAAAAAATCACTGGTGGTATTTGCTACCCAATATTTTTTAAACCTGTGATTCGTGATCACAGTCACCCTTCCCTTGTGTATACGTTAAACGTTTTACGAAGTAACAATTCCAGTTTTAAAAGAAAATCCCGAATTTAACTACAATAACTGAGATCAGAATAAAGTAGTAATCACAAATACACTGTGACACAAAAGAAACAGTTGGGCTTCTCATCTTTACTAAACAGTTCCGATTAGTAACGAAAATTCCCAACTTTAACCGTATAATAAACTGTGATCACAGACAAGCAATAAATACACTGATATAAAACTAGCAACTACAAACCATATTGAGTTTGTAATTCAAAAGTAGCAGCTTCGCCCTTTGCTAAACAATTCCGATTAGTAACGAAGACTCCCGACTTTAAACGTACAGTAAACTGTAATCACAATCATGCTTTAAGATCACAAATCACACTATGATTCAAAAGTACTAATTTCGCACATCACTACAAATTTTAAACTTTCTAAATGATTTGTTTTGTCACTTTTACAGACAATTTAATATAAATAAGTATTACATTTACAGTAAATTTTTGATCTTAATTTCATTTATTAAGAGATGAAAATGAATATTGTTTACAATTTTACGACTGAAACAGATTACATTTAAATGTATTTAAATGTTCAACATCTTTTTTTCGTCGTGAGTTGAAATTTTTAGCTGATTAAGTTCATTAATACAATGCTTTCCCTTGTTAAGAGTAACGTTCAATTAATTCGTGCCTTTACGTTCGGAACGGGAGTCCCTTGGAAGTAAATACCAGAATGAAATAATAAATATAGGAAGTTGACAGCCGAATTTAATTCTCCTCGAATTCTGCTTTAAATTCAACGCCGAATATCCAGTCATAAAATTCATAATTTTGTGCTAAACAAAGGGGACTAAAATTAATTCCAGATGTTAAATGAATATTCATGATATAAAATATCACGAGAAATGGTCTAAGAAAGATAAAAATTAACGCAGATTCAGAAGGGTTTAATACAATTTTCAACGGAAATTTGTAGAAAAATTCAACATTTTTATTATCTTTGAATAATCCCTTTTAAAATTAAGTTAAACACAAAATTATACAATTGAAATTTCTACGATTTTTATATTTTCTGAAAACCGGAAATACAAATATTAGATTTACATGAGAAAAAGTCTAGATCCTGTCGTTTTTTATTGTTTTTATTATTATTTTAGGTTTAGGAATATTTAGAGCTTATATATTTATGAAACAATAATACATTACCATTCCTTTATATTCAAACACTTTTAATAATTTCATATAATGAATATTCTTAATTGCATTTTGAAGCTATTTCTACTGTATTATTTGTTATTTACCTCCTCTTGATCTACATGTGTAATAACGATTTTAACATTTAGTAAGAAGATATAAGAACAAAAGAAATAAATTTCATAAAATGTACAATAAATGCAAAAATAAACAATGAAAGGTAAAAGTTTTTATAAAGTTTTTGGTTGATATTAGTTTCATTAAATTTCAATTTCTTTTTATTTATATCCCTAAATTTTTTTTGACAAATACCTTTAAATATTTTTTTGTAAATTAACATATCCGTGAAAAGATTATTTGTTTTTTATTATACTAGTATACTACGAACAGAAAGATTGAAGCAAATTGTAAATACTGAGGCTCTATATTACACAGATCTTCATCTTCAACAACTGATGAAAATTTTGACCAAATCTGGGATCTTGGGCGTTCAGATCGTCGGATGGCAGTACTGAATGATCGAGAAAGAATTCAATTTGACTGACACTGCCATTAATTAGATTTTGACTAAATCGTTAAAGTCGCGAAAAATCTGCTTTAAAAAATGAGTTTTTGGTCAGTAAAAATATTCATGTGGCTCCTCAGCCTTCTTATTCACCTAACTAGAGTTCTTGTTTTTTTTATACGGCTGTAACCGACCAGCTGAAGGTCATTCTAGTGTCCGAATAACACTGCTATGAGGATTCCGAGAACCGTCTCCAGCGCTATGTGGCTTCCCAAAGAAGTTATTTTAAGGGAAATAATATTGAATTGTAATTCTATTCGAATGTTTTTTTTTAAATCAGTCGTATTACTTAATTTAAAGGCCTCGTATAATTAAAGAAGACATAGAAAAAGAAATACTAACAAAAGATTTTAATAAATAAATAAATAATAATCATATAAATTTTTTTCTAGATTTTTTTTATTTACAAAAACTTATAGTAATACTTTAGATATTATCAATGATATTGATACACGATATTTTAAAAAACAATTTCATAATTTTGAACCTAGAATCGAACTATTTTTTATTTCCCGCTTGTCTGCAACTTAAACTAAGGACTCCTCTGTCTTACCCTATTTTAATTTCAAAGTCTTGTTCAGCAATAAAACGAAACAGCCTCCATATATTAAACTCTTCAGCAATTCCGGCCAAGACATCGAGGATAAAAAACCGGATACGGAATGAACGGCACCCAATCTGTATATTTGTGTGTAATAGTAATAATAAAAACCAGGGTCATTGGTGGATTTATCTGTTTCCCAGGATCAGGCCATTCAGCAGCCCTTCTCCCACTAGAGCAGTGATGTAGGATGCCGTCCTATAATTCTTTCCCCACACTGACTAGATTTTTTCCAATCCTAGCACGAACAATTGTATTCGAATCAAAGGGAAAATATCGTCCAAGTGATTTGCATTCCCCAGCCGTTAGGGCCTTAGAATTCGCAGTAAACTTGAAAAATTTATTAGTGAACTTAAATTCTCAACTTCTTTTTGATAATCTATAATGGGTGTCCCATTTTAAATTATATCCCGGAATATCTCAAGAAATATGCATCAAATCAAAAATATACCGGATCGCAGGTTTCATGGTTTGGAGAGGGACATCCTGCTCTGTCAAAATTTTTGATCCAGGGCTCCCATAGAACAGAGAAGAGGGGCACAATTGAAAACTTGAGCAGAAACTTTTTTTATTACAGTATATTTTATCTGAAAAGTTGTATTCTATATTTAAACATAACAAATTTTTATAAATGTCAAGTTTTTCAAAATGCTCAAACAACAGTTGATTAGCAATGATTGGATGCTGTGAAAGTGTTAAAGGACGAGTAGTTTCAGAAATAATTTCATAATATGTCTATTTTTGAAATTTAAATTTTAACAATTATCACCCTGTAGAATTATTCGAAGCTGAAATGTTGGTGTGTATTTGTATTTATTAAATTGACTGATTTCTTCAAAAACTTCTGTATTTCATAAAACAATAATATACAATAATTTATTGGTTTTTCAAATAGAGTAACCTGTCACTTTTGGCTAACTGATATTCTTCAAAAGTTAATCAACTCGTGCCTTTAGTATTAAAAGTTTAAAAAGTTTAATCAAAATCTGTTCACTGGAATTTGTTCTACACGTGTACACTATTGATGAGCGATATTTCACGAACTGAGACTTAGTCACTGACATTAAAAAATCACAGGTCGTGATTGCTGCCAATATTTTCTAAACCTGTGATTCGTGATCACAGTTACTGTTTGCTATTTTATACGATAAACTTTTACAATGTAACAACTCTAATTAGTAACAAAATTTTCCGAATTCAGCCCTACAATAACTGTGATTACAATGTCATACAAAAGTAGCAGTTCGACTTTTCTGTCTCACTAAACAATTCCGATTAGTAAAGTAATTCCCGACGTTAACCGTACAGTAAAGTACGATCTCAATCACGCTTTAAATTCACAGATATCAAAGTAGCAAGCATAAATCATATTTTATTCAGAGTAGCAGTATCACCTCTTACTAAACCATTCCAATTAGTAACGAAGATTCCCGTCTTATACTGTGATCGCAGTCAAGGTTTAAATTCACAGATATAAAAGTAGCAATCACAAACCATACTGTGAAACTGTGATTTAGAGAAGCAGTTTGGCTCCTTACTATTATTATTTGGAATTCTGTAATGTTTGCAAATAGTAATAGTAACGTTACTAACTTTTCAGGACAGTAACTTTCACTAAAATTTGTGTTATGTAGTTAGCTAGATTTCAGCATAAACGTGAAAGTAATTTTGGCTTATGTTTCTCTTACAAGCTTAGCTGTTACAGTAGTTACCAATTATTTAATATTAAGGGCCGGTTTTTCCATCTCTGGTTAAAGTGCCTGTTACCTTAACCGTCGGTTAATAGGAAAATATCGTATCGAAAAGTGCTACTTCATTGCGCTCTATGGACTTTCGGCATTCTGCAAAGTGTCTCACTGCTTACCTTTTGTAAAATCAAAAGAATTTCCCAATATCAAACAGCGGCCGACTCGACGCGCTGCCTTTTGAGTGATGTGTGTGATCCTGTAGACCAATTATGAACTATGGGACGATGGAACGAGTCGGCATCGGCTATTTTTTATTGAAACTTATTTTTTTTTAAGTTGAATCGACTGGTTTACAATCCTAGATTATATGAACTTTAAAAAACTTTTTGCGTTTTATCTAAAAACGTTTTATTTAATGCTGCGTTTTAAGATCATGGATAACCAATTAGATCAGAAGCTAACTAAAAAATATTCGGAATATACTACACATTCGTGTTCGTTCCAATTGCTCTCATTTAGATATTAAAAAAAATATATCTTCAGATATCTTCCAAGAGAAAACGAAATTGCCAGAATAATAGATATATCAAACATTATATCAACTTTTGCACATCTTAAGCGAGAATTGTTTTTAGAAAAGCTGGTATTTCTTCAATATGTTTAGATATTTTTAACTAATATTGTTTATTTTTTAGTATGATATTTTAATTAAATATTCATCAAAAATTTTTAATCTACATTGGGGTTCGACAAGATTTGTGGAATGCATGAACAAAAAAAATTAAATGATTTGAATAAAATAAAATGATAAATATTCTAACTACTTATAATCAAATTTTCCATCAAATTAATATAAGAAATGTAATGAAACTAACCAACTGTTATTTAGATAATTAATACAGTTATTATGTGCCTAGTAACGCACTCTAAGAAGTTACTACTATTAGGTAATTTTATAGTGACAATTAACTAGTTTTATAAGAACTTTGGGAATAGAGAAAATTTTTTAAGTTATTTTGAAACAGTCTAAATTTGCATTCATAACTTTTTATTGTAACTTTATGATGATGAATAAAATAAAAAATATTTTTTTTAAGTAAATATTAAAGAAACTTGTTAATGTCAATTAATTTGCGTTGGAAATTATATTTATCTGCATTTGAAATCAAAATAGCAGCAAAATTATTTGTTTGCGAAACTATTACATTAATATAAATTATGACTCATATTTTAAAAGCTAATTATTCCAACGTGATTTTAATCCGAATTCAATACAATTGAAAATAAAATTTATAGTGCAATACAAATTTACTCTCCTAATTATGTCACAAAACTACTGCATTCGTAGAATTTTATGTGTATGTTTTCAGACAATAAACATGAATATTTAAAAACAAACCATTTTTATTATTATTGTGCTACTATAATTTAGTATAACATTTTATTTAATATTTTATAATATATACAGCCTGTATCAGTAATTAATTGTCTTGTACATTATTGTTAATTTTAAATATAAAAATCAATTGTTTGATTATTTAAAGTAAAGTTCCCACTATATGAGTAAATTTTTCAAATAAATTTTTTCGAAATAGTAATTTTTGTATTGAGGATGGAAATGTGAATAACCGGAGCATAGGTTTCTAACTGATATAAAGCAAATAGGCGAGGCTATTAAAAACACTTTAGCACTAAATAGGTTTATTTGTTGTTCACTATCGTAATTTGTTTGAACTGTTTATTTACCAGGAAACTAACATTTACAAGCTACTAACCTGTAAAAGTATCTGTCAGTTTTACTAGTTAGTAGTTGCATTGTTTCATTATTGAAAACTGTGTTTTATGCCCGTCATACAAATTTTTGACATAACATTAGTAAGTTTGAGAATTTGGCAGTAAAAACCGTTTTACTTCGCTAATAAAGTAAAATACTGTAACAATTTACAATTTGACAGTTGATAATGAAATAGAACAATTCTATAATAACAGTATCTAAATCAATATTTTAACTGAATTAAATTAAAAAATAAGTATTCATATTTATAGGACATGGAGCAGAAATCAATATAAATCGAAAATTATTATTCATGTGTCCTAAAATGAACCATTTCAGAGATATGGGAATATTAATTCAAATTTAATCACCTGTAAAAGAATGTAAACAGTTTTAATCGTTAAAAAATATTAATTACAAGCAAAATGAGATGTTCGAAATATCTATCTTCCATTTTAACACAGGCGGTACAACTCCGGAAAAATGGACAACGAACTCTTTGTTCGATTCGTTGACACTGTTATATTTAATACTTACATGGCTGTCCGTTTCTACACAACAACTAATGAAAATTAAAAAAAATATATAGCTGTCAGTATTTACTTAGGATTACATTTAAATTAAAACTCCTATATCTCTGAAACGGTTCATTTTTGGACACAAGTGTAATACTTTTCGACTTATTTTGACTTCTTCTCCGTGTTCTATAAATTTTGTACACTTATTTTTAACACCCTGTTTAGTGGCTCTTCTTTAAAGCACTCTAGATCCTTTTTTGTGGTGGACCAGACCCGGTTTCTCTATATTCGAATGCTGATTCTTCTTCATGTCTTTTTATTTTCTCCTTTCATTTTGTTACTCATATTATTTTCAACTCTTCTTCTTGTAGCCATTTCGATCTGGGTCTCTTTCGTTTGTTTCCTTTGATCTCCATAAATGTCCCAGCCATTTTACTCTGTTTCTGTATTGTCTTCACTATTTGTTCTCCTTCTAATATTGTTCAATTTCATAATTCATTTTAGGTTCATATTCGTTTTCTACGTTTTACGGATTCTAGTATAGTACTTTGTATCTTTCTTGCTCCTATTTTTAGATCGTCTTCGTCGTTTTTTGACGTACTCATTGTTTCTGCGAAGTACACTACAATAAAGTTTAATATTGTTTTATAAATTTAATTTAGTTTTCTTTGAAATGAATTTATTTTGCATTAAGTTTTTAGTTGCATATAATGCTCTGTTAAAGATACTATTTATCTTTTATTTCCGTTTCTCTTTCTCCGTTATTCGATAACATTATTTCTAAATATTTGATTTTGGTCATTCTTTTCTGTGACTTTCCCAACTATCATAATTTTTTTTTTAGTCCTATCTCATTGCCTTGTGATTAGTGATGGGTCACTGGAAATATTTTTATTTCCCGGGAAAATTCCCGGAAACAAGTAGAGAAATTCCCTAGAATAAGGGAAATTGACGAGAATAAGAAGGAAAATTCCCGATAATAATTTTAACGCAGGCGCAGCTTTACCGACATGTTCTAATCAATCCCTACTAATTTTTAACAGTGTTAATATTCTAAAAACTTTATAACTATGAGTGGAAAACGGAGCAATATCACCATTTGTAATACTTTTAGTGTTAGTGAAGATTAATAATCCGTATTATTTTTTTTCTAATTTTTATGAGGAAATTTATCGTTAATTTTTCCCCAGGAATTTCCCGGAAAATATCGCTAGAAATTCCTCCGAAAATTCTCCAAAAACTTCCCGGGAGACATCTTGGGAAATTTTCTAAAATTTTCGTTCCCGGGTATTTACCCATCAGTATTTCTGATTCGCTCTCTTTTAACATTTCTATAATTATATTTTAATTTTTTTTTACTAGAATGATATCATTAGTGTAATCTATTATTTTTGACCTCATCTAGTTCTCAATGTTCATTTGCTTATTTTTCCCAATATTCTATATTCTATAGAGAGATAGAATAAAGTTGTTCTTATGTTTCTCCTTTTTAAAAGCACAGACATATAATATTAAATTCCCAATTTGCAAAGTATTAGTTTCCGTGCAGAAATAAGCTCATTAACATTATATTTTTATTATCTTTGAAGTTTCAGCAGACTTGATACTATCTATTTCACTTAACCAATTACCACTTGATAAGCTTGACCGTCGAAACATTGGCGGTCAAATTTCTAATTTGAGCAGCACTTGGTTACCCGTTGACTTTTAATACTTTAATCCGGGTAGTGTGACGATAATGTAACATATTAATATTTTAATAACAGATTAAACGTTGGCTTAGTTTAGTGAATATTTTATATAACGGAGGGAAGCGTTCATTTAAAATACATTCAAACACCATCTGACTTTACATGAAATTCAGGAGATTAATGGTCCCCAGAATATATTGAAAATTTCTCTCAACTCCTTCCACATTACACATAAATTTCGCGTAACTGAAACTTGCTGAAATAAAATTATTAATTATAAATACCGCGCCAAGTTTACAAAACGAAAAACTTCCTATCTACACCAAATTTTATCTTTTGCGCATCGGAATACTTCTAAAACTCAAACAATTTTCCAAGTCAATGATATGTTTAACAATAGAAGAATTTTGGGAAATGAAAAATGTTTTGCAGCGAATTCAAAGAAGTTTTTTAATAATATATTTCAATTCATTAATATGGCTTCTCCAATCATTCATGCTAAGAATTTTTCAATATTTTGTACAATGTATTGTATATTTTGTAAAACATATTTTTTGTATATTTATTTTTAGTACATTCTATTGTATACAAATAATATTGTTGAATGTTGTTCGCACTTGTAGAACAACTGAAAAAATATTGACTTAAAATAAAATATTATCTACGAAATAATAAATCAACAACTTTTTACTTATGGGTAATTATAATTGTAGTTTAATCTAGAAATAAAAGTTATACTTTGTTTCATGTATAATTATTTCGAATCAAACTAAGGCTAGTTTCAATCTGAATAACGCATAAGAACTATTTTACTTTCATCTGAAATAAATTCGTATGTAAACAGGTGTAAAATTCTATTGTTCCTGTTAAATATCGGTTACAAACCGGCGCAGTATTCAGTATCAGTATTCGACGATAGCAACTAATTGTACGGTATTTTTGCTACAATTTTATGAGAATAGACAGTTCTTTATTTGTTTTGTTATATCCCACAAGTCATTCGCCATAACATTTCCGTCTGAAGGAATGGTCTTCATCTTCTTTGTAGCAGATTGGTAACCTATTGTTAGAAATATTCTTTGGTCTCAGGCGTGTAGCCGTGTATCCATATTTCGGCCACAGTAACGAAACAACGCCTTCCGTGTATTCTGCTGATAACTTTCCTAATCAGAGACCCATTTTATGAACAACTTTTTCAATATTCAAATATTGGTGCAAAATATTACATATCCGTTCTTTCGAGATGCCTACAACACTAGCAATATTATGCACATTCATTCTTCTATCACCCATCACATCATAGATTTTACATTGATTTTTTGAATAGTGGCTCAACATGTCTAGAACGTTCAGATTTACTTGTGTTCATTTCGGCATTCAGAAAATTTATAAACCGTTCTAATCGAAGGTGCAGATTCACCACAATGTTTATCAAGTTTCACTTTAGTCTCCCATATGAAATTCACTTTCATTTCTTGATTTGTACGATTCAAATAAATGCTAAACGAAGTAGTAAATTGGTAAGCAGTGCTAGATTAAAGCTTAGGCCGCACAGGCCTGAGCCTAGGGCGGCAAAATTTGATATTTTTTACGTCATACACCTTCAGGTGGCAAATTTACCAACCAATCAACATTGTCATTTTCTCAATATAATTATCGACTATCAAGTATCAAGTTCTTAAGTCAAATAATTTGAATGAAGAGAGAAGAGAAACAAAATACCTTTAAACATTTTTTAAGAAACTGGCTTCTGCTGACACTGTAGTAAGAGATAGTCAAAATCAAGAATAGCATAAGGAATAATTATGTAAGTGTGGTTTTTTGATTATCACATGTCTTTTCTAGCTGTTTCTATATACACATTTTATTATTTATCCTGGCTACGCCATTGACATAAGGGCGGCAATTTTAAACAAGCTTAGGGGCGGCAAAAACCTTAATCCGGCGCTGCCCATATGATTGAAATGTTGTGCTAGTTCCTCCAAAAGATGCTACTAACTGAAAATAACCACCCTCGTAAATGCTGAGGTGGTTAGGTTTATCCGATAAAAATGAATTGACTTTAGTCGAAATGGAATTGAAATTGTCAGAAGCAGAGGCGTGGGCATACATCTATCATAAGTTAAATTGAGCGCAATTTGAATGATCCCTTCCGTATTATTTGTTACTCTAGCATCAAAATTCTGTGTTGATGTGGGCGGAATCAGGTGCGGCTGTTTGCCGATTGCTGCCCTCGGGCTCCGACCTCACGAATCTAATATCTTTTAAGTGGTTAATTGAATTTCGTATATATCTTCCATTGCGCTCGCCAGGGTAAACGGACGGCCAGATCCATTGCCATAGCGAATCACAATTAACGCGAAAGAATTATATTTTCACTTCCAGGGCCTTAACGTCGCCCCATTTCACACTCTCTCATTACAGTTCTCCTTTTCACATCATGCATTAACAGAAAACAACTGTCGTTTGCAATTTATTTTTTCTACGACTACTAATGTACAAATTTTAGGTTAGCTAAGTGTCACTTTACGGACGGTCGTGCCTAAAGTAAGCCAATTGTACAAATTTTTGATTTATCGAAATTATGTAAGCAGCAAGACAAATTTAATTATAATTAATTTAAAACTTAATGACTAATGAAGAAATAAACATTAAAGTTTTTACATAGTACTGTTTTTTTTATTTAGAGGTTGACAGTTTGATATAGTTGTTCGTATTTTCTGTAATTGGCACTATTTACTAGTGATATGATAATTATTTCATTGCAATGTGTCATCGTTGTATGTTCGTAAAACAGTCAAATAATGGTCGTAGTTTTTAAAAGTACATTACGTAACTCGAGTTGTAAAGCAATTACGTATTAGTGCAATTACAAATTATAAATTAATACTAATCTAAACTAATTCTACCTAAACTAATTTAACCTACTAACTTTAAATTTTGCCTTTTTAACTACCGTCTCACAATATAATTATATATTTATAGATACGGGAGGCATTGTTTTTAGTGAAATTTCTCGAGTGTGAATTACATGCGCACGTATTATGTTTCCTATAGAATACGATTTTACTATTTTTACAGTGACGATACATGTAACAAAACATAATACTTGTAGAATCACCTACGCAAAGTACGAATTTTGGTCTTGGATAAGAGGCAGATATGAGTAACAAGGAAAACTACACTACTCTCTGTTCTGCATAACATCAATTTCAGTTTTGCTCATTCTGATATTGATATTGCTCTGATATATGTACATCAGCTGCTCTTAAAAAATAATCAAAATGCATGATTCTGATAAAGATGACAAACCGGCCTATTAATACAGATGAGTTATTCATATAGTAACGTTTATTTATTTAGGTGAAGTGTAAATATAATTGAAATACGAATATTTATATAACTATGTTTAATGAACGAATGATAAATTATAAAAAAATAATAAAAATTAATAACACTATGAATAAACAAATATATACACTAATTTAAGAATAATAATTATTACTAAAGAATAATACTAAGCAGTATTTACTTAAACGATATTGATATCACCAGCTAATTATTTATATCACCAACTATTTATTTATATTACCAGCTATTTATTATTTCTACTTTAGCTATCGCTGACATGCACTGAGCGAGACTGACTTTCTTCAGTGATTCTCTGTAAATTCTCATCGATAATGACTCTGTCGCCCGATGCGACCCATTTATAACTGCCACCAATTAATCTCTAGAACTGTAATAGAAATAGGATAATAAGGGCACAAATTAAATAAAAAAATTCTAAATCACCTCCTTACAAATATTTCATTTTAAATTTAAGTTGTGTTGTCTACTTACAGGCAGTTCGTTTATTGTTATTAAGAGTGTTGAATTTCGATAAGAAATAAAGCCAGGTTTATCCCGCATGTAAGTAGAGCATCCCCCGGCGTGCATACCAAATAATTTATGATTTTCCTATAGTGCTGAGCGTCAACAGTACGTCGTGGACCGAGGTTGGATCGAAGCACCGGGCCTGGGCGCCAGGTGCAACAGTCAATATCCCCGGCACGTGTTCGTGCTACACTGTGTACTTTACACCAGCCGTCGCCTTCTACCTACAGACATGTCATTCTTTCCTCTCAACGACAAATCAAAGCTTGCTAATTAAATACCAAGCTTTGCTCTTCTCATTTCAACAGGCACGAACAAAATGCTTGTTATTCAAGTTGCTCCAAATGTGATATGATAAATTTATAAAATAACCACTCTTCTATTTCTAGGAGTTTTAACATATCTGACCGACCTGAGCTAAAAAATGGTGCCTATAGCAATAACTAAGTTAAATATACCAATCAAATCAACCCGTTTAAAACCAGGAGCTTCTGTACTATTTGATATTTTGACAGCAATTTTTCAATTATAATATATTATGTAGGACATAACTTCTTGACTGGATTTGGATATGATCAAAAGATTTTTCTAGGATGCAGTCATTATTACGTACCTACATAAATCGTCGAAATTTTGCATAATTTGAATAATTATAAGTCGTTTATATAAAACACTCAGAAACTATGATTAATAATTTTTAAATATAGAAATATAATTTTGTAAAGCACACTCACGGAAGCACATGGATATAATACAAAAATTATTTTATTTCTTCCTGAGGATGATCCTGGTAGGATCGAAACGTTGAAGTAAATAAATATTCGTTTTATTGACTGCATCCCAAAAAAATCTTTTGATCATAATATATTATATTAAACAAGAAAGAAGACCTAAAAATAATACGGCAATATCAGGATCTATCAAGATATCAGAAAATGAATACAGAATAAGAATGAACCATGAAATAGAACAAAAATTAGAAGGCGAAAATAAAGTGAAAAAAATAAAGCAACTAAGAATGAAATGGCATGTATATCATTTTAGTTACAATAACAGATTGAATATCAGCCAATAGGAATCCATATGACTGATAATAATGCGAGGATATACCCAGGGCCGCCGAGAGAAATTTCGGACCCCGGTACTCTAACTTTTACGGGAACTTGACTCACACAACCGTTCAGATTTTGACTTAATTGGTGATGAGAGAAATCTGCGCAAAAATGGTTAAAAATATAAGTTTTTGCTTCCTTATTCACCTGACTTTAGTCTTCGTCACTTTTTCCTCTTTCCGAGATTGAAAAATCACCTCAAAGGAACTCGTTTTGGAGTACTCCAAAATATTTAAACGGCTGTAACCGAGCAGTTGAAGGCTATTCCAGTTTACGAGTTCAAGCACTGCTAGGAGGATTGGCAACAATATTGAATTAAAATTATAAAAAAATCAGTCTCCTTACTTAATTTACACACACGTGTATGTTATTAACAGTAATTCTTAATTACCATCTATCCAAATGAATACAATCCTGCATTTAATTATTTTGTTTTAAATATGGAACTCTGTACTAATTTTTCCATGAATTGATTATCTTAAAATTTGGTACAGTTTTGTCTTTTTCAACATTAAAAATATTTATTGAATTAACTATTTATTCGCAAAATGCCTAATTAAAGTAGATATTAATGTCTAAGTACTGACACATTTATTATAAAATTTATTTAGTTTATATCAAACTAGATTTCCTTAAATATGCGGGAAATAATAAAATTTATGACAACATTATTTAAAATCAGATCTTATAAAGTAGAGAGTTTACATGAATAGAAATGAAACGAACTATTAAACCACAATTGAATTTATTCGAAGCAGTTAAAATAAATCTTATAACAGTAGTAAAATGTCCATTTGCATGTACACTTCTTCTTTTATGTAGTGCAGCTTCAGAAAACGTACGTTACCACTTGAATGTTATTGCTTCGAGTTATACCATGAAATATTCATTTCACAATTTATTGCCAAATATAAAATAATATTCATTAAAATTACAAATACAAAATGCATGAAGTATAAAAGGGAGAATAACGAATATTGAATTTAATGATGCTATGAAAATGTTCCGCATTAGTGGCTGTAGAACCTCAAATATTTTGATAATCTAAAAATGTAATTAAAATTATGATGGTTAAGTTAATTGTTCATCACGATAAAGTTTATGCGAATATTAATTATTGTTTAACATATACGCGTTCAATTAAATTTTAATGGTAACCTGTGAACTTTCGTCTTTGTATTTCATGATATTTACTTCAATTAATTAACAACAATTGTAGCGTCACAATTTTTTTTACATACACCCATATATTTGTATATAGAAATCTTTACTTAACATTTAGACATTTTTTGTATTTCGTCATCGTAATAAAAAAATTCAAAATGGAATGTTATTCACAAATATAAAATTAACTATATAGGTAATAAAATGAAATATATATATATATATATATATATATATATATATATATATATATAATAGAATATATTTAATAAACATTTACCTATGGTACTTAATAGTTTCATTATAGATATTAAGGATACAAGTTTGATATAGGGTTCATAATAAAACGTGCGTGACGTTAAATCACGAGGCGATGAGCCGAGTGTTTTAAGCAAGTTTTATTGTCAGGCTATATATCAAGTATATTCTTCAATATTTTATCTATGACAGTTTAAATTGATCTTAAAATACATCTTTCTTTTAATGTTTGACATAATGACATTGAAGTGTTTTTTTTTATTATTATTATGTTCAAAGAAAAAAAAAACTTTTAGTTCTGTCAAATTCTTTAAAACGTGTACATTTCACCTTAGTTTTGAACATGAAGTAAGTGAATTTTAGTCAGATAATGTTCCATAGGACGTAGACAATATAAATTTTAATTGAATTTATATTTTTATTTATCTTAAATAAAAAAATTAAATAGTAATTATCGAGTTTTTTTTTCTATTTTTATTAATAACATTAAATAACCTATTTAAATATTTATTGTTAAAAATTTGTTTGAAACAATAGATTTTCAATTTTGTTTCCAAAGCACCCTTGACTGTAATGAATAGAATCAATCATTTTCTAATTTCTTATTTTATTTTCATTTTAATGTACTTACATGTGTTTCATATCATTAGAAACAAAAAAATAATATCTATTTAACAATACTAAAAACAACTTTGAGTCCCATATGAAAATTAAAAGTTAGTATGAATCTCCAAAAGTGTTCCAGCTACAAACATTTTGAGGAACCCTATTAATTCTTCATAAAAAAGTATCTGTAGAATGTGCAAACTAGAAACTTGTATAAATTGGAACAAAAAAAAAGTCAAAAAGTAAATTGGCCAAAATTTTTTTTTTGCTTTTATCAAGTTGACTATGCATTTTTTCGGGAAAACAAAAATATAATTGAAATTGCCAACTAATGCGGCAACTTTGCCCCAATTTAATAGACGGTTCTCCAGATCTCAATGATTGGCCTCTTAAAAGGGACACTATGTATACCATTATTTCTAAAATGAGAAAATTTAGTGTATGTTCGGTAAAGCATTTAATTTGATGTTGGTGTAAAAGGTTACAATGCATGGCAAATAGAAACATAATGTAATGTTGATCTTTTAATTATAAACTCATTGGGTTGCATTACCTACAGCAACAAATCAATACAGATTAATTCAAATCACAATGTCGAACAATCTGGAGCTGAAACAAGCGGAGTTGTTTTAGTTTTGTGCGATTTAATTACAAAACTAACTGATCCATTGTTTTAACTCAATGGGCGAAAGCCAACTGCGGTCGCAATGTAAATAATTAATGAGATTACACCAAATAACTTTAATTTCTATTTTTAATTAAAAAATAATGAGTTTTTTCTGCGTTTTCTACACACTTTGTTAACGAATTACGTTCTTTATAATTCTCCAAACGCACAAAGGTTCGCCATTACATTATATAATTAATTTTTGTGACATTTATCCCGTTTTACGATTTCCAATTAAAATTTATTAAAAATTTATTCAGTGATCACACAATTCATTGGATCGTTCTAATATGATTAAAGCGGCATTCTGAAAAATAAAGCTGTGTTGCCGATTCCGCACACATCATTTTCAATTTAATTGGTTTAGTGCCAGAAGAATTGATATGGAGCAAGCATTACTCTAAATTGCAGATAATTGGCGCTGCCGATTATTCTATTTTCAAATCGAATCCTGGAAACATATATATTAATTCCAGGAATCCACATTTAATTTTTTGTTTCTCTGAACTATATTATTTATTTATTAAAACAGAATTTTATTTAATATACATAGATACAAAAAGTCAGAAATACCAATAAATGTTAGATTTATAATGTATATCTGTTTTTAATATGGATTATAAATTAATATTATAATCATAAAATTCATAAAACTGAATTATATTTGCATTATATTTTAATTAAATTGAATGTAAAATAATATTTATCAATTTTATCATTACATTATTTGTAGTGCTTTGTATTGTTACAAAAATACAATTTCATTTATAATTTTAAATTATATGAACTTACCTATATTTCATATAAAGCTGTATTAATAGTTATTTATGCGTGTATACGTGTTAAGTGTTTTTTTAGTTGAGCGGCAATTATAGAAAAAAGTTTAACAATCTTTCTCTGCATTAAAGGGCAAGGTTCTCCCAGGAAAACTGTGTCAAAGATTATGTGAAACAAAATTAATATTGTATACCTATGGTTTGAAGTAATAGCAACTATAAAACCTTCAGATAACTTTCACGAAACCTCATACAAGAGTAGAGCATACATTGCGTCAAATAAAATATTGTCTTATTTCCATGGAAACGTGAGAATAACAACTTTTCCTATTACTAACTTAGAAATTTGATCGCTTTTAAACTTTATATCGCATTAACACCCCCAGAACCACGGAGGGTTTTAGACCTCGAACCCGGAGTTCACACTGGCATTCACACCTCCAGAACCACGGAGGGTTTTAGATCTCGGGCCTGGAATAGTCCACACTGGCATTCATTTCCCCCAGAACCACGGAAGGTTCTAGACCTCGGGCCGGAGTTGTCCCCATTTACATTCACTCTTCTCACAACCACGGAGGGTTTTAGACCTCGGGCGTGAGGTTGTCCACACTCGCATTCAATCCTCCAGAACCACGGAGTGTTTTAGACCTCGGGCCTGGAGTTCACACTCGTATTTACACCCCCAGAACCACGGAGGGTTTTAGACCTCGGGCCGGGGTTTTCCCCACTCGTATTCACTCTCCCCAGAACCACGGATGGTTTTAGACCTCGGGCGTGAGGTTTTCCACACTCACAATCACTCTCCCCAAGACCTCGGAGGGTTTTATTCCTCGGGCCTGACGTTGTATCCATACCCCGGATCCCCCCGTATACCCCGTACCCCTCGTACCCCCCCCCGTACTCTCCAAACCCTCGGTCACCGTAGTGCCGGTAGGGTTGCTGGTTTGGAGGTATATACCTAAACGTTTTCTTAGTTTATCGACGTCTAATCCTCGCAAGATACCTCTCATGGAAGTTAGTCGACCACCAAGCTTCATAGAGGTTAATTGTCCCCGCGATTACAGCAGACATGAGCAATACGTGAGACATTGCGTCAAGTCAAATCAAAGAGTGTCTTATTTCCAAGGAAACGCTACAATCTGTAGTGTTACTATCACAGAAACATATATTGTTACTGGCGCTAAGTAATTTGTCTTTACCTTATATATACCGGTAATTATACAAATAATTAGGACATTCTTGTCATCAGAGCCCTAAATAGGGTTTTGAGCGCTAGTGACAAAAAAAAATGCGCTCCTACATATCAAGAAAATTAAAAAGTAAATGTACTTAGTTGAAGTTCTGACCTAATGCGTTGATTGCAGACCGATTTTTTTACGTTCTGCTGATAGAAGCTGTACCATAGTTCAAATGGAAGTCAAACGAAGAAGTGCGTAAGCAGCACTTGAAAAAAATTAAAATTACCGCAGAAGGATAGAAGTTTGGCGTGTCCCATACATCTGTTCTTCGATTAATTCATTGATATAGAGAGACTAGTGGTTATTCCAGAAAACCTGGAGAAACAAAAATATGCTAGGTTCTGAATGCAAAATAACAGTATCATAATTTAATTTGTTGGCTAAATATTTTTCAATGATATTTTAGTTATATTTGTCAGTCTTCTTATGCAGTAGATGAGCGGAAATAAGATTGAACAATTTTCAATTTTCAAAAAGAGCGTTCACAAGAGGTGAATTTATTTTGAAAAGTAAATAAAACCATTGATAAATGTGTTTGCTGGGGTTCATGGCAAAATAAATTTTTTTGTATAGCCCCATTAACAACCCCTAATCGTTTTAATTCTTTTTTGACATAACTACAAAATTTGAACGTAAATTTCTTTGAAATATATCCTCTTGGTATGCTCTAATCAATATTAAAAATACAACAGATTAAAATCAAAATACAACAGATTCGATCTTCCATGCAAAAATTTAGAGCTTTAACGTGGCGTTGTAAAGTACTTACTCCTAGTTTCATAACCAATAAAACACTTTAAAATAAATTTTCATTAAAGGTAATCTGTATCGATAAATAACGCTAAGGCTGTAAAGATTTTAAAACATTATCCTGTAATAAATAAAATAACGAGTTGGTTAAGATTTATTGTGCAATAATGTTAGGTTAATACGAGGTATAGAGCTTTAATAAAACCGTATGGCTACTCATTATATTCCATAGAGCTATTAAACAGATTGATTAGGTCGTAAGTGTTAACGTAATGTTGACCCAGATGCTGAAGGGCATTAAATCGATATAGATTAGAGGGTTTAGGGTGAGAACAGCCTGAGTCCAGAGGATACAGGGCCAGAGGGTCGGAGGATGGGACAGCAGATGTATTGGGATGTGTAAGTCCGACTCCCGTTCCCATCCCAATTGGATGAGGATGTTGTTGTGCTGATAACAGTAACGCCAAGATGCAATACGCGAGATTAACTCTCGGATCTCGACATTTATTCAAATTGTGTCCAAATGTCAAACTGAGAGATCAGTACGTCAAACATTACCAGAAAGAAACAAAAAAAATCATCTCCATCAAATATTAATTAATACACTGTAGCTCAATATTATAATATACTTTCAATAGCAGAATTGTGTATTTTTGTAGGACAGGTGAAATGTATAATGGAAATTAATCGTGTTTTTCGAAATAATCCGATAGTCACATTTTTATTACTTTTTCTACAATCAAGCAGTAAATGGGTCATTACAATACTATCTGTAAAGCAAACAATCTAAATACAATGTTACGTAATGAAAAGAGAATTTACGAGTACTGACTATTATTGTCGTCTAGATCTAAATTTTCTAAAGACTCTTGTCTTGTCTTGATTATCACAACAAGTTATTGTTATTCTAGAATCTAGATCAAGACAAGAAAATTTTAGACAATTTTCAAGTCTTTACATTTATTAAAAATTCTAAATTTTCGAACTATAAATATATCATGTGAAATTTGTTACATTTGAGCTGAAATAATGATTGTAAAATAGACAAAGAAGGGTGTCGAAGAATTATCTGCTTTTGTCTAAACCGTATGCGCAGATTAATGTAATTTCTTGAGAAAACCTAGAATCTTTGATAACTGTACAAAACATTTTTAACTAGACTTAGACTTAGTCAAGTCTTGTCTAGACGAGAACTGACTGTCAAAGTGTAACAATATTATTAAAATTTAATAAATAAAATGTAAATGTTATATATTTAGTATTTTCTGTTAGGTAGTCTCGCTAAGTGGGTCAAGTGAGATAAGATCCACGCCGCTATTCAGTAATTTTTATAGACTCCGGAAGATTCTACGAATCCAGAATAATTAACCCCAGGTATAAATTGTCGCGGCTTGAGGAGGTCCAGATTTGTCCATTTTAGAACAACGACATATAAAGTAGGAATAATTGTGAATACTTAGAATTATTATAATATAACATTAGGTATTCGAGGTAACTTGTAAATTTTTTATTACGTGTATATTTTCGTATCTATATATTTAAAAGTAAAAAGTAAGTAATTTTATTTGTAAGTGCATTAACTTTTAAAACTACTATTCTTTTTAAGAACATTAACGTCGTCATACACTTCTCTTAAGTTTCACAAAAAACTTTTCCCAGAAAAGATCTCCACGTTTTTCAAGCACTTCTTCCATACTTTCTCCATTCGCTCCTTTGTGAGTACACTGAGTAGAGTGCGTAATATGGATTAAATTAATTGTTTCCATTGAGAAAGTTTTTGAGTAAAACCGTCAGAAAAACTGGGTCGTACTATTCTTTATAGTGTCGTCGCAGTTGGCTGTGATACCGCAGGACAAAGATGGAGAGTCCTGGCAGACATTAAGGACGGCCTGGCCAGCCATTGTGTTTTATAAAGCTCTTAACGTAAACTTATATCCGTGTAATTTATAAATTGCACTAGGTTAATATGACAATTATTCATTTAGGGCATTATGCACTTAACACATGAGTTTAGGCTAATTTACTGTTTGTCCTTTTGTAATGTTATCCTCGCAAGGAGAATATAACATTTCATAAGTGATTTTACTGCTTGCTTAATGGATAATATGTATAAACGACTTCATAATTTCTTTGTGAAATGACTACGTGAACCTATACCTAAGTTTACAATGAAATTATCCAAAAATGTTTCAAATAAAAGTTGTACAAAAACAATTTTTATATCTAAAACATTAAGCAGATTTTATTTTTACATATTGTAATGAAATCAAAACAAAAGTTCAGATATTCTCATATAAGGGAAGGGATTCCATAACTTCTGTTGTTCTTCCAATTCTGTAAAAGTAATCTTTATATATAATTTATACAGAGAATACTCTACACTTCTACACTTATGTGAAAATGTAAATTCGAATTTCTGTCATGGTGACAATTGACATTTGTAATTGATATTTTAACAAGTGCAGCTGTTATTTGTAGTTGTTACGAGTTATGGTATCCCATTCAAGTTTTGTTACTATACCATATTTTATATGGCTCGAATTATATTTATTCTAAGAAATTAAACACCTAATTTAAAATATATTGTTTTCGAATTGTAAAAAATTCCTCATTTCTAATATTTTCTTTCTTTTTCAGGTGAGTCGAAATTCGATGTTCATTTATTTCTCATTATGAAATTGATGAATTTGGGAACGTAAGTACAATATTTGTTGTGATAAATAGAACCGAAATTTTAATAACTTAATAAATATTTATGAAATATTAATATATTTCACATTTAATATATGCCAGATAAATATTAATTATGTATGAAACGAGTTTAATATTCATATCAATATACAAGTATGGTACTCAATCAATTTTCTATATATTAAAATGAAAGGAAAATATAAATACATAATTACAAAATATTTAACATAAGAACAGTTATAAATATAATACTAGTGACATCCTATTACCAATATATTAGTTTTCGAATATGTCAAAAGTTGTTAACAAAAAAATAATAAAATATGAACCCAACTAAATTTTTTTATTTGATCTCTTATTCTCCTTCTCCTTTAATGTAAAATGCAAATACGGATGCATTTAGTTAAAAAAAATGTTTAAATAGTGGTGTTTTAATGTTTTAGAATCTTTTGTGGGATTCACTGTAAATATAAATACAAAATTCTTTCTGTATATCTGCAGGGATTGACTAAAAATCACCAATAAAATGCAAAAAATCACAAAATGAGTAAAACTGAGTACGTAAAAGCCCAATCAGACAGTCTACCAAAATTCACAGTTGATATGCTGACTGAGTTTTTTGCATCATCAGAATTTTTCAATGATCACATTTTATTTTATGATAATTCCACAGCTTATGCCACAATCACTAATAGTAATCACAATTTTATTGCACCAATAATTGCAGCTAATTATTACAATGTCAGTAATATTTTAAAGTATTATCATTGGAAAAAAACTCAAAAAAGAAATTAAATCATTTCTTTGATTACAACGTATTCAGTCATATTTTTCGTTGATTATCTCAATTATTTTGATTGTACCTAACTGTTTTCCTATATTAAATATCTATGTCAAGGTTTCCAGTATTCACTCTGTGTATATTTACATTAAAATGATCTTCGTAACAATACATTGATGATTGCAATCATATGATTTTTGGTTCCCGTCGAACTTGGGTTAACCATTTTTTTTTATTTTTCGTTTGGTACGGTTATAAATATATTTTCGGGATTATTTAATGCTGTAATACAGCACCCCATTTTTTAGAATGCGGATTTTTACTTCAACTTTCCATGTTGTCGCTTCACTGGCGCGTATTCAACACCGTTTCGCTCATATTGCTAATATTATATAAAAATAACAGCTGCTTGATCTTGCTTGTGACGTCACAATTAAATAGCGCGTTTTCAGCACCGTTTCGTTCTTATTGCTAATATTATTTATAAACTTGCTTTGCAAATTTTTGTTAGTAGTATTTTTTATTTGGGAGTAATCAAGAAAAGAGTGGTAGTGTTCGGAATTTCGATAAAATATTTTTTACGGTTTTCTTTTTCGGTTTTTTCAGAAATGGGATTCGGTTATATATCGGCAATCAAATTTGAACCAACTGGTGTAAAGTGTCACCAAAAACAACCAAATTTACAATAATCAATCATTGTATCATCCCAGGTATCATTTCATCAGAAATAATAAATCATTTATGTGAAGGGAACCCCCTTGTTTATATCCAGTGAGAGTAAATCAGCCGTGTTGTGATGTGATGCGTCCTGATGAAACCGAAACAGTAAAAATCAAATGTTGCGGTTTCTGATTCAAATAAACAATTTTACATTGGTTTATTGCGGCTAATTCATTTTCATTTTTATTTATTATTATTGTTTAATAAATTATTATACTGCTTTTATTATTATTATTGTTATCTATAATGAAATTGTATTTGCAATACGATGAATGGATAAATTTAATAAAGCTAAATAAAACCTAAATGAACAAAAATAATATTAATAAATTTTGAATTAATAAAATGAACCGAAAATAATACATTATAAGTAATATAAAATAATTTTATTTATAGTACCAAATTGTATAGGTACTCGGTAAGTACTAAAAAGTATTTTCCAAGATAATAATTTATAAAGAATTATGTATTGAATATATTTTAAGGTTAAATATAGTAGATATATGAAAAATTATTAAAAAATATTCAATATTTGTATAAATATATAATTAATATTTTACAAAGTATGCCAGAGCAAATATAAAAAGAAAATGAATAGTTTATTTGTATATAAATTGCATTAAAAATAATATTACCTATTTTTCTTAAATGTTTAAATCAATTTACATTATATTAGAAAATAATAATCATTTCTTTGCATATTTATTCATGTTAGTTTTGATTTGACAGGTGATTGTATTCACAGAAATCTATCTATATCTAATTTGTTTAAATACAACCAGAAACACTTATAAAGAATAAAAATCTCTCTAAAATCATATATAAAAATTTTTCTTGGTTTTTAAGTATTCAGTGATATACTTTTTTAATAGTATACCCAAAAAAAATCTACTAAGGGATACGAAATATTAAAAAATATTTGATAAAGTCGTTATGAAACAAGTACCTTAGGAAGCAGTGTCTCTGTTCCATCTAGGAATGTTGTGTCACAAATGAAACCAAATGAAAAGGTATAATTTTTGCCGACCATATCATATTAGAAATACAGTAATTAAAATCGAGGTGTTAGTTATTATTAAACCTTGCCACAATATCACTTGTTCTTCAATATTAGAGAAAAACAAACAATATTTATGGAAGACACGCCTAAAATATATGTAAAAATTGTCTAAAAATATGGGATTCTCATTTATATTTCATCTGCTTTACGTTTTCAATGGAATTGATACTCGTTATTATATGCGAGGTCTGTAAAATTCAAGAAAAAAATTCTTTATGTTTTGTGGACTTAAAAATTGTAAAAATCTATTGGCTTATAGGAAAAAAATCAAAATTACCAGTTCATTGTAAAATTTTATTACGTAAAGTCGCAATTATACCCATCATATTTATAACAGAAATACAATGGAGTTTGTAACCGTAATCGATATTCAGTATATAAATCATAAAATATAAAAACTAACCAATATAGCTTCTCATTTTCATCTAATATAAACTATACATTTGTTTGCAATAATATAGTTATTACCAATTTAATGTAGAGGAAAAAGGCAGGTTTTCTGATTTTTACACTCCCAGTCTACCTTTCTTCTTTTATTATTCTACCACGATGACGTGATAGCATCCCTTCTCCAAATTTTTAATAATTATTTTCCCTTAAACTATGAATAATGAATCTATTTAAAAATATATAGGTATTTTATTTTTTTGTCTAATAATGAAATTATTCAACGATTACGAAATAAATGTCTACCTCTTACTGTAAATGATCCATAGTACGTCGCAAGCAGATTTAAAAATTAAGAATAATAAAGAGCGAATAGAAATATAATTTCCTAGATATGAAAATCAGTTATACATAATCATATTAATATAATAATTTAGCACTAAATTTATTAGAAAATTCTACAGAAATAAAAAGATTAAAACAGGTTGGACATTCTTTAATTTAATCTAATCTCAAATATTCAGAAATAGTATTTTACCCATTCAGTATAAAGTACTATTGAGGCGATATTCTACGATAAAAGCTTTTGTTACAAGAAATGTAAAGGAAACAAACATTCTGGGGGAGTCATGATCCCCCATTAGATCCACCCCAGAATTGAAAAGGACTAAGCCTCTAGATTTGATAAACACCGTAAAACTGAAAAAACTCCAATGATAATTATTTCTCGCATTTGCAAGCCATTTTACTTGATCACATATGCTTGTTGGTTTTTTAACCAGTTGTAAATAAAGATTAAAATAAATTAAAAAATTTGTAGTCATATATTGTTCACTTTAAATTTCCCGTTTTCAATTCCTCCGGAAAATTCCTATTAGTCCTATCTAAACAAATGTTCGCTGGTGCTGGAAAAAATTCACTTGTATCCATCTTGGTGTCTCATGAAATAACATGAGACGCATGTGACACGAGAAATGAGCCCGGCTGAAAAATACAACCCGTTTCGCGAGGGCGACGCTCTAGGCGAAGACAGGCGTTCGCTTCCATAAATGAAACAAAAACAATTTTAAATTAAGACAGCTAAGACGCGCCCAAGTGTTTTACTTCCATTTGAAATATTGTTCTTCAACTTCAAATTAGAAATTAGACTCCGGTGATTAAGAAATGTGGATGATTTTAAATGAAAATATTGTGTTAACTGTAATGGGGTAAGCGAGTAATTTGATGGGGTTACAACGGTAGTGAGTTTTATTTCATTGCTGGTTTGATGGATATTCATAATTGATTTTGACATATTTGGGGACACATTCGCAATTTTTAAAATTCAATTGCAGTTTTTAAAAATTCATTAAATTTTCAAATATTGCATTTCTCATTGCAGAGGTATTTTTATGGCAGATTTATTTGAAATGTATTGCGATATACAAAATATAAAATTTGATAAAGAAATGATTTATAATTATATTAACAGTAATTAAATATACATAAAGCATATTTTATCCAATTTATTTATCAAAATATTTTTTAATTAAAACTTGCTTCCCTGTCTTTTCGAATAATTAATGGTCAGCCTTTTTTGTCTGGTTCATGCCTACAAACAAGATAAAATATTCAAAACCAGATATAAATTAAGCAACAACGAGAATAATTATTAGATTTTTGCAAGAATTTTGAAGATTTTTGACAAAAATTATAATTTACACTAATTTTATTAAGAAAAGAAAATGCAACGTAGGGTTTTTTGAGAAAATATTTTTTAAAAAAATTGCTAACCGAAGTGCTATAATAAAACTGAGCAATGTATAAATACTTAACACACATAATGTATTATATTTTTTGACCGAACAACCGAATATAATAGAAACTGGAACAAAACTTCAAAATTATTATGTTAAAATTAACTATATCAAAATTCTATTGTTTTTCTCCTAAACCACCTGTTACCAACGATCTATATGCTAAAATATTTAAGTTGGCATTTCTACAAACAGAAAGTTTCTGGACGATTTGGAGTTCTGTAAAAATCGGACGCAGGCACGAAAATTATACTACAAATGAAAATATGAGTTAGAGTTTAATAATATAAAAAACATTATAAAATGTTTATTATTTATAATAGAAATCCGAAAATTAAAAAAGAAGACGTGTCCCTGTAACTGCCTTTGATGTAGAAATCCCAATGAACCACGGATTCTAACAGAAATTCTTCCACCTCTATATCTGCCTAAGTTTAAATATTCATATTTTTTTCAGTTATATGCAATAAAATATCATTTAATGTTCAGAATTCTTTTATACAGAACATATTTTGGTCCTTATTAATAGTTTTGTAGCAAATAATTAAATTTTCCAAATAGTTTGTTATTTTTTATCTTTAATAAAATTCAGTGACTTAAATCAGGCCACTCTTAATTATTGCGAAAAACTTCTTTTTAGGCGACTGGTATATACTCGTAAATTGTTGTTTTTCGTATCTGCTGGCAACCTTAAAGTATCAATTTTTATTTGATATATGTCAAAGTCAAAATTTTTGGCCGCTTATTTGTTCATTATTGATTTACATAGTTCATATTAATGTGATTAATTATTTTAGAATATAATAACAAATGTAAGAAAAATTTTAAGTATTCCTTTACAAATATTAATAAAAAAGTAATAAATTTGCGAGTAAAAATAGCGGCCGTAAAGTAAATGCGGCCGTAAGGTAAATGCGGCCGTAAAGTAAATGCGGCCGTAAAGTAAATGCGGCCGTAAAGTAAATTTTGACGGATGTCAAAAATTGATTTTGAATAAAAATTCATAATTTATTGTTGTAATCGCCTGAAAAATGTTGTGTGCACCTCGGCTAAAAGCTCTTTTTGGGACTCATCTGATTTGCAGCCGAGGCAAATTTCGGATTCGGCCAAAAAAGATTACTTTTAGAACCTTGATACACAAATAACTATTTTACAAAATAACCTTTAAAAGCTAAAAAAAATGTCATAAACACAAACTATACACGATTTTGAGTTGATATTTCAAGGAAGACATTATAAAATTGACATCGGTAAGCTTTACTTCATTTTGTATTAGCTCTATCAATAACATGCTTGGTGGTATTTTCTGCGGGATGTGTATCCATCTTGGGGTAATCTCCTGCATGTCTCCGCCCTGCAGGAGCGACATGCACGTAGTAATTCATCTCCTGCTGAGCGCGCTAACCACCAACACGTTTTGCTGCATTACGCCGCTGCAATTTCAATCCTGATCCGCGCTCTTCTTGTTCCCTTGCCGCTTATTAGCCACTGTCTAACTCCATACGAGCAACCACCACTAATCTTCACTGTTTATGTGCCCCTGCCATGCACCTTGTGGCTCGAGTTTAGATTAAGTTTAGATGGGGATTCGATGCCTGGAGTAGTTCTGTTTGTGCAAATGCACCATTCGGCCAATCTTAATAGTCGTTTGGTATTTATGTTATAGCTTTTAGTTAATTCGTAGTATTTCCTTCAGAAGAAATATAATAACATAAAGTTTCCAGTTAATCCTCAATCATTAACGTGTGAATCAAATCGCCAGGGGGAAATGGGGGATTGACAACGTCATCACCAGCTGAAAATATGTGTGAATTTTGTTATTTATCAACTTTCAAAGAATAAACATTTATTTTGCAATAATAAACCAAATTATTAATTACAATTTATGAATAATAATAGATGCAATATACAAAAGGATATATAGATTAAACTAACGAAACTACCAACACACGTTCATAATGAATGAGATGAATGACGTAAATATTAAATATTTTAAAATATCCGTTACAGCGGTTAACTACAGTTTCTATTTCATTTTTGATGTCGTTTGGACGCAGATAGCATATATGTAGATATGAGGTGTGCAAATTAAGTAATAAGACTTGGAGAGGAGGCAAGTGAGTATATTATATGCGTTCAGTACGAGTTTGAACTCGCTAGAGTCATGTGGTTGTCCGTTGCGATTTTTATCGTAATACAGTTTTATCTTGTGCGTTCTAAAAATGAGTAAAGTCAATTTCAAACAACGGTGTGCTATCAGGTTTTGCTTTAGACTTGGGTACAGTGCAATGGAAACTATTACAAAACTTTAGCAGCCCTACGGAGACATAATTATTTCAAGAGGCCAGGTTTTTCGGTGGTTGTAGGCATTTTCAGTAGGGAAATAGTCGATTTAAGATAAAACACGCAGCGGAAGAACTGCTGAAAATATCAACAGAATCTGGGATCTTGCGCTTTCAGATAGTCGATTGACAGTACCGAATGATTAGGGAAGAGTTAAATTTGATTCACACCTCCGTTCATCAGATTTTGTCTAATTCATTGGGAATGAGAAAAATCTGCATAAATTTGGTTTAAAAAATTAAATTTCGGCAGATATTTTTACTACCTATTTACTAATATTTTAATAATAATTTTATATCGATTTATTTGAAAAACTTAATAATGAATATTGTTGTTCTCAACAAATCACTGATTAAATTTAATGTACTTATTTATGTTAAAATCTGTATATATTGCAAAATGCAAAAAAAAAATACAAAAGTAACATTAAATTAAAATTCTAGTAATTAGAAGAAACATGTTTTTGGATATTACGTAATATCAATAAAGGAAAGAAATTGAAAACTTATTTATATTTCCTATTTTAATAGCAAATTACAAAGAAATAACTGATAATTGTACAGCAATTTCAGTTTATTTCCTAAATTTCATCCCCTAATAAATTTTATTTTAATTTGTCCCGCCAGGTTGCGCTTAGGTAGAAGTCGTAACGTTATTCGATTTAAGAAGCTCACACGAATTGCTCGTGTATTTATTTTTGTTGCCCAATTCCACAGTAGACAGCTGAATTATTCTTCCAATGCAGACGAAAACAATTTGCAGGAAGACGTAACTTTTAAATTTTGTCTCATGGGAGTCGGACTGTATACTGTATCTAGCACAGTTTCGGAGAAAATTAAAACTTCTACCTGGTAAGGAAGTTATTCCAATGCAATAAGAAACTGGTTATAAATTTGTCTCCTCTGCTAAAATTACATTTTGCTTCTGTTTGTTTTACTTGTACCGCCTGAATTCACCGCAAATTATTTTATTTACTATTCACGAACAGAATCCTATTAATTCTTCGGGTATTAAATGCGGAATTATACAGTTTGCGAAACTGAAGTAGAAATAGATTCTTGTATTTTGAGACGAGTAAAAAGGAATGGTGATAACAATTTACTATTACATTAAATAGCCGACAACATAGGGCAACTGTTTAAAGCAGAAATTTCAAAACTTGTACTTAGCATGAACGATAATTCAACTCCAATTATAAAGTAAGCCACAAAGCAACATTGGATAAAGAGGATGATAACTTTTGCAAGTGATAACACGTTATTTACCTTTCTCTCAGCAACCAGATCAAAACACTAACTTCATAAATGTCATTTGCATTACTTGTTGCTAAATTATCTCTCCGAATTTCACTCCAGCTTTTTTCCTCTTCGAATAAATTTCAGTTTTACAACTCGATCTTGTAATAAGCAATTTGACTCGAAAACTGTTTTAATAAAATAATGACACCGAAGATGACAATATTTTAATCAACAAAAATTTATCCGGTATAACTACAGTTGATAAATTCCAAAGGAAAGAGTATTCTACTGATAAAATTCAGTTACCCCCATAAAGTTTCTCTAGTCATTGTTTATAACTGTCAGTTTGACAATTAATTAATATTTCAAAATAATAATAATTAAATTGTGTCATTTTTAGAAAAATCACTCAAGTAAACTGACTCCTCCTCCACTGGAATTAGAATATACCATACAGTTGCTTTCTCATTTTTTTAATCAGGTTGTCTTGTCAAAAAATTGTATTTAACGAATTTTTTATATCTGTACTGTGAAATGGCTTACATTGTAAAAAATACTTTTATTATTATTTTAAGATAATTGTTGGTTGTGGAGTGAAAAATATTAATAACTCTCAGAATTTAATTACTTAATACAACTATTCTCGTACTAAATTTAATAATAAATATAGAATCATTAGTGACTTTTTTAAATTCCATAGTGGAACAATGCATAAAATTAAACTTAGTTGTAAAATTGCAATATTGTAATCAAAATGTTTGTACTCTAACAGGTACGGTGGCCTGTGACAAAAACTAGTACCTGACACAGGGGGTTTAATTTATGAGTTTTACTTGCGTCAAAAGTTTATATTAATGAACAACTTTTATACGAGACAAGGGTAACGATAGTCGCTGCCACCACTATAATTTTATTTGGAAAGTCTGCCGTGATAGAGGCAGACAAAGGAATATTAATAATGATAACAGACACGATTACTATATGGTCAAATTGGTGTTGGATAGTGTTATTGAAACAATGGAGTTTTACTTACGCGTTGTGCTACCACATCACAAAGACACGGGTTGAAATTGGATGGACTGAATCAAACACAATATTACAACAATAACAAAATTATATAAATTTTAGTTATCAACTGCAATCAAAATACTAATATAATTCAAATAACCTACAACGCGTAACTCTATATTCTTATTTATTTAATTTGCAATCAATCTTGAAAACCCTTTTTACATTTATCTACAATAACTCGGTTTCATAAAGAATACAATAATTAAGCTACTTACAATCTACACCACGATGACAGAGCCTTTACACACAGTAAAACAACTAATCGGCTATTTCACTAAGAAATGCGAAACAAGAGTATTTCAACAAGAGAGAGAGAGATTTTGAACTCTGGACTTCCATTTAATGGTAAAGATACAGAAGTTCTCAACCTCTATTTACCCGGTTTTGCTCATCCCCTAAGTACGAACAAACCCTAAAATGTCACAACTATTGATGTCCACCGAGGGCATCACGTAACGAAAATGGACAGTTAGTTTTTCGAAGACAAGCTTGAAGGCGCGAAATGTGCATCCTTCACCATAAATCTCTCCATTTCGTAACATCTGAAAAGTTCCAATACCGAAAAATGTACAAAAATGCATAGCCGCCAAGCTACCGAGTTTCAATAAATTATATAGGCGCACAGTAATGAGCAACAATAAAATGAATTCAGTTACAGAACTTAAAGCAAAAAAGTACAAATAGAGATCGTGAATTAGCGAATCATACGCAAAAATGCATTTCAAAGTCGACAGTATATGAATCGTCAGCGACAATATCAAAACGGAAATTAATTTACGAGTATTTACGATAGTACAGGAAAATTAAATTAATGTTTTGTTTTCTTTATATATATTAATAAATTATTTCTTGTACATCTTATTACATAAGATGTAATGTCGCACCGGTTGCCTAAATTATTTGCTACGGCACTGATGAATATATGTGTCTTTCATTCAATCGTATTAACCTCTTTATTCTCATTCGACTGCAAAATCACCTTAGTAGTAATGTAATAACTTTTTATAACTAAGTATAAGAACTGTATCGTTTTATGAGAATTGTAACATAGATAAAATAAAGTAAATTAATGAAAGCAAAACCGGGTAGCGGTGTATGATTACGAAAAAAACGTAGACTCCTGGAATTAGATGCATTATAGAAGGAATTTTATTTAGTCTGATGATACAAACAATGGGTCGAATTACCCGTCCAGCAGCAGCTTTGTTTCGACTTTACTGCGTCACTTTATTCATCCGTATACACAAACATTAATTACTTTAATTGCCTTTATTCAGGCTAAAGACTAAACTCTATAAAATTTAACTTCATCGTGTTTATTACTCTTCACGAAGACTGCCGGATACTTGAGTGTACTCTTTGTTTTATTACGAAAATGGATGTAATTACATTTTCTTATTTCTACTTTCTTCATCATTGACAACGTAATGCAATTATTAAATAACTTAGTAGTTCTTCATTGTTTTAAATCTCTTGCTGCATAACCAGATGAACGATATTTAACGCAATTACTCCGTTAAATTTATTTCGTCGAGAGATATCTGCAAATAACTTCTGAGATTTAACCGTTCAAATAATCGTCAGGTTTTGTCAAGACTCATTGTTTCCATCATTTTCATTCTGAACATTCTCGAACAACTTTCTCAACACGAATTCAACATGTGCAAATGTCACAATATTAATACTGCAACATTGATTGAATTGTACAATAATTCATTAGGAAAATTATCATTATTTCCTAATAATTTAAATTTAGTTTATAATCTAAACCATGACAACTAAAGTAATACAAATCAGTGCACACCTTAAAAAAATGGCGAAATATAAATGATATTACTTACTCTTACTTAAATTTTTAAAATTTAATTTTGTCATAAAATATTGTTTATGTATTGCTGGAGAAATATTAACGCGTCGAATATGTAGCTCATTCGTACAAGAAAGGTGCCATCACAGTCACATTTAAGAGAGTTAGAATACTACAGGAAATCAAATTGCCGCGTATCTGTCTCTCGCGTGCTCTGGAAATTATACACTTTCGTATAGTTAAATGATTCGGGCTTGCGTATTTTAATTTATATCTACATTTTATTATCAGTTTTAGATAAATATTCACATTTTTATATAAAAATAAAGTATATATTACTTTGTATTTTAGACAATCTATTACCAGTGAATATTTAATTATTACTTATGCAATGCTATTATTGATTTATTGAAATTTCCATTAAATAGATGCGTTATTTCTTCAAAAAATTAAATTATTTACGTTATGAGGCCAACATCTAAGATTAATTTGTCCCAAAAAATAAGGAAAAAAACATGATTGTGTGCATAATTTTCTAAGTTTTGTTTATGAAAAATTTAAATAGTTGTGCTTTATTGGCCATGTTTATCTTTTGTTACAATTGACAAAGATAGGTACATTTGTGTTCTATAAGGCTATGATGAAAAACTTACAAATAATTTGTTTTTATTCTAATTTTATAAAAGCAGTCAAAAATAAAAATTGTATAATTTATGAAAAAAATAATATATTTTAATGCTTAATATATTATATACACCCATCTTAAAATGAGTGCAACTCATCGCAAAATACCAGTGCACGCCACTGAAACACAGATTTCATCCTTTTTTGTGTATCAAAATAAAAGAGGTGAAAATTATATAAATACCAGGAAATTTTTAAAAAAAGATACAACAAAATTAATATTTTATTGAAATTATCGTTTCACCGAATAACGCTCGTTATATTTCCCGAGAATTTTTAAATTTTTTAATTAATTAATTAACGTACTTGTTTTTTGTGAAATTTTATCATTATATTCAATTACAATTTGATATTTTTTAAAATTATTGTTATTTAAAATGTTTAAACCTCTGTATTTTGATAACCAATGGGAATTTGACCTACATTTATCTATATGACATACTTTTTTTTAGATTAAATTTAAATATCAGAAATTTTATGAACTTGAATTCATTTTCACACATAAATTCTCAAAAACTAAAGTGAAAATAGAAGTCTAAGTGGTTTTAACAATTCCATTATTGCTTTAATTGTGCAGCACATAAAATAAATTTAAATGAAAGTTAGTCTTTTGAATTGGTGCTTGAAGTATTTACACACTGAAATAGAATCGTAAAGTACTTTCAGTGTATGTACACTGATGAAGCTCCGTAAGGCAGTATAGGAAACATAGAGCACTTTAGTGGAAACCTCATATACAAATTGCAAGCAGAATTTACATAGAAACGAGCGTTGCGGATTTAGCAGTTGGCGTGGAACATGGGAAAGAAACTGATTTCCATTTTTCGCTTATATATTGTTTGTCCTTCGGCGCAGTAGGCCACTGCAAGGACACTGCGCATTAGCGCGCCCCGATGCTCACATATTCACTTCATTTGTTTGGAAGGAGACGTGGAGATCGAGATCGCAGTTGGCAAGCTCCTATCGCTTGTCTTTTGTCCCTGACCTCAGAGATGTACACAGTAGGAGATATATTGCTCTGATGCTGGGAGGCCAGCTTTATTTATTTCATATTTCTCCCATAGCTATTTGCTATTGTTTTTGTTGATGTTATGGTCGGAAAAAATGGGAGGATATAGTGAAATCGCTGGTAATTTCAGCTAAAAGCTCACTCAAGCACCAGTGATAGCTTTCTCATGTAAGATAAATATGTAAGTGGTAGCTTTGTATAAATAAAATTGAGCTTTTATAAATTTCTAATCTTTCACAATGTACGAATAGATGTTATAATATATTTTTTCTACTCCTGCTTTGAAAATACAACTTTCTGGTTTGTTTTTCATGCTGAAAGTGACTCTTTGCAGCACGCAGTGCTGCAAAACTTTGCAGCACTAATAAATGTTTGTTGCATTGTTGCTGCCATGGATACGAATCACTTACGCATCACAAAAACAAAATTTGCAATAAGTGTCAAATTATGTTTAAAAAATACTTTCTAATTTCCTTATTTTCTATCTTCTAGGAGTAGAAAAAATAGTGTGTATAACACGTGTTGAAAGTCCTTTGTCGAACACAAACGATTGCAACCTTCGCTTCGCTCAGGCTGCAACTTTCGTTTTGGTTCGACAAAGATAGACTTTCAGCACTTGATATACAAATAACTATTTCGTACTCATGCAGTGAAATGTGTTGTTTCGCGTTGCCTAAGCAACGCCTGGAACGTCAATTTCCCAGGCCTCCACCAGATAGGTGACCGGGAAATTTTGGAAAAAACACTCCTACTTCTACAGCATTTATTAAAAAACTATATTTATAATAAAATAGTATAATGTTTTAAACATTCTTTTACCTAATAATGTGTTTCATATAATATATTTTCTACTTCTATTTGGATAAGAACACAAATGTATTTGAAATAATGATTTTTTGACATTTTGATGACATTTGCAAAATAAACAAAAAAGACAATACCAAGGACTGCTTAATTTTGTGCGTTACTAAGTTACTACAACAAAATTGTTGATTGTAAACAAATAAAGATATATAATAAGTTTTGTGGCTGTCAATGTTTCTCTATATGCCTACTTTCCAATTTGATTTCGCGTGAAATAATGATTTCATTATTTCTCTAGTGAAATCATGGAATCAATAACCTAATTGAAATTAGTGAAATAAATAGTCTCTTATTAAACTAAAGTAGAAAAAATACCTTATATTCGGTTTCATACTCGATTTACCAGAACTAATCTAATTAAGTTTTATTAGCATCTAACAAAATTCAGTAAAGAATTAGTAAAGAACTTTGTAGCTCTTATAATTCTTGAGATAGCAATATTGTAGAATACTTAAAACGAGCAACCTGTGTATGTTGTGAGAATGAAAATTGATTTTCCTTAGAAATAAAATCGAATAGCATTGTTATTAATGGAAGATGCTAAGATATAAGTGTGGAAAATTGTGTAGTATAGTATTCAACATTTTACAGGCTTTAGATGTGTAGCGTAATGTAAGTTGTAGTTAAATTTATCCTGAAGATAATGTAGTTAATGTAAACATAATACTTCCTGAAACTGAGGCATTTTCGCCATTATAATAGTCCCGCTATCAATAGCCTTGTAGTGTTAATGTGTTTATAAAGACGTTGACGCGCGAAACCTTATCACCTACACTCCTACATGAACCTATTCGCTGAAATGATTAGCCCTAATTATTCGTGGCCCCCGTAGGAAGAAAATCATCTCAAATCAGCCAGTTTGGCAGTTTGCAAATCAAATGATAATGAATTGCATTACGTAATCAGTTTAAGTTGATTCAGACTCCGCGAACTTGCAGACGATCTTATTATGGCGCTCTAGTTGTTAGTTGGAGTGACGGCCGCACAATGGCGCTGACGACGGGATGTAGCCTGTAGACGACGACTAGATCCGAGATCCGGAGATTTTCAACGGAGACGGTGCAGTAATGTGCTGAACTTGATATATCTAATTATGTTGTACGGTACCGAGTATTTTTCAAAGATTCACGTTGCATTTAGCGAAATTTATACGGGAAATGAATTACCTGAATAGTTTATCTGCTCTTTTCTTCAGGATATTTCAGGGAAAAATTCAAATAGTTTAGTCTTCTAAAATGTATAAAAGGCGGTGCAGTAATAATATTAGCTCTATCTAAAATTTATTTTTCTCTTTGCACTAGATATCTTTCATTTATTTTCAATTTTTAATTTGGTTTTTCAGTGAATTACAATATTCACTCATATCTCGAACTTCTTGAAAATTTAAAATACAAAAACTATATTACTTATAATAAGGGTTGCATTATTGATTTAAATCACTTGTTCTGCAATTGGTATTTAACAAACCAGATTTACTGCTAAATATGCTTAACTTCGTCGATAAAACCACTTTACTGGTATATCCGATTTAATAAAAAAAATTGATTTTTTTGATTTTTTAAAAAAAGTGCAAGAGAGGAAATGTGGCCCCCTCTGGAAGTCAAATTTATAAAACGGCACGAATGTCGACTCATATTATATGAATTCTATTTCTATATTTTGTATATGTCATTAAAGGCTGTATATATGAATATTTAATTGCAACTGTAGGTACAAAATAGGTTATAGAAGTCTTTTTTTATTTCCTGATTTACTAAAAACGCAGTTAAATAAAAAATTAAGGTATAAACATGAAATATATATTTTCTTAATACATACAAGTAAGAAATAAAAGTGTGGAATACGTATTTATTATTTTAAAAAATTATCTAAGCCTATAGTACACCGGTCAGTGACCGTAAAATATAATCAATGAAACTTTCATACAATGACAGAACGATTTTGTAATCGTTGGAATTTCATTTTTACTGTTTTATTGTTTGAAATACTGTGAAATGATTGGAATTATAAAATTCCTAAATTCATCATGAACCAGTAGGCAGATATGTACAGTTTGTATTTATAAATATAAATTCGTAAATCTAGAACTTTCAATTAAATCCATCATAAACCAGCCATTATAATTGCGCGTAAGTGAAAGGAAAGAAAATATTTACTACAATAGTTGCAGAATGAGAGTTATTTAATAAATAAAAACAATGTATACTTACTGATCATATATGTAAATAAATAATACTTGAAACATTCGAAACAAAAATCTTTTCTTTGTTTGATAACAATGCAGTGTTGCGAATAAAATACCTTTTCTTCGATTGAAATATGGTCGGCTTTCTTTAAAACATCACGAGAGAGCGTTTTTACCATTTTAAAGCAATTCTTCCGTTTTGGAATCGGAGCAGATGTAGTATAAAATAATGGAAAAGTTTTTCACAAACAACCATTCGAATGTTATTCCGATATGGGTAATAAATTTTTATTAAAACCTGCTGCATTTTTGAAGAATACTTCCCTTACAAAGCGCACAAGATTAAAATTGTTGCAAGATATTTTTAATATTACACATGAAATTGACAGTAAATAAATCTAATAACAAAGTTTGGGAGTATAACTATTTGTTTTCGTTTGCGAAGAGTTTATTTTTAATGAAAGTTTCAGCTTTCTCTATTTCTGACACAGTTTTGAACTATAATTGCAACCAACTTGGCTTTCCAAATTGAATTGAACGGATCGTTTAGAAGTTTTTATTCCATATTATTTGTTTATACAAAACCATTTTTCAGTGTGCTGTAATGAAGATAAATATTGCCTCAACCAGCACAGTTATAATTGCAGTTCACTGTTCGTGGAAGCTCGTATACCTCGCCAATATTAGCACTTTTTGCTTTTATTTTTTATCTTTGAGGCCATTAACTCCAATGGATGATCGTCCATATTGAAATGTAACCTAAAACCGATCATTTTAATTCGTTTGCTGGAAATTGCATTCTAAATTATTCCAGCAATTCAACATTATATACTTTTCTCTGTCAACAGTTTTAAAACATTTATTTACTAAGATTTTAGAGCAAAATTACCATCGCTCCAATACGTTCATTTCTTAAAATTTAATCATCTACCCTCACTCTTTAAATTACTGAGTTTTCAGGATTATTTCTACAATATAATTTTTTTTATGTGGACACCAGGACACCGCATGACTTGTAGGCCTGTTAATTTATACTCATTTTATATTTCTTGAAATTATTTATTCTTTTGCCAAATAAATATACATTTTGTTTATCTATGTAATACATTTGTTAATTCTCACATTTAAAATACAAAATTAGTTTAAATATTAAATATTAATGAATTAATAGACCATCAAAGCAAAGGACAAATGAAACATAAATTGGCCCCCCTTATTCTCTACAAATTGTGGCAAAATTTTGAAAATATTTTCTAGTTGTACTGTATCTATATCCTCCACATTAGGCCAAATAAAAAAAATCATTCTTTTTACTTCCTTGTACAATGTAAAGGAAGTTTTATAATCGCGAAAAAGTTCGGTTTTCAGGTTTCAATGAAAATAACCATTTTGACTATCCCTGAATCCATTTTGACTAGGAATAACTGTAAAGTTTTGAAATTTTGTATATGGGACTGTTATAACATCTAGTTGTGCACATCCTTTTTTTATAGCAATCGGCAGTGCCACCAATGCACTTTGCTCGTAGTGTTTTTTTTTTAATTTTAGTTGTTTCATCCATTTTTATATTTCTATATAACACTGTCAGATTTGAGACGATTTCACCCGACAAGATGATGTCATCAATCCCCCGTCCCCCCAAAATATTTAAATCACATGACTACAAGTGATGCTGTGACAATCAACAACGGGACAAGAGTGTTAATAGCTATAATAGTAATAGGTTTTGTTTCATCTTTATGGGAACATTTTTCCATCAGCAAAACAGGGCCACCAGTGTAGGAAACACAAATTCGCCAATATTTTTGATTGGGGCAAACATATACGTGAAAATAAGTTGAATAGCTGTATGTTTACTGAACCGTTGGTTGTGAAGGGCATTGTAAATACAAACATTACAGGCAGCTCCGTCCGACTCGTAAATCACAATTGAGTGATATTGGGGAAATATTGCATCGTTAGTTCCCAGGACAGGAGGTGGCAGGCGGCGGCTAGCTGACGTCAACACTTCAAATGACGATTTATAAAACCGCGCCGACGAGCCTTTTTAATTAAGCCTTTCTATCAGACACAAGCCTTTCTTTGTGCTCTTTGTTCAGTATTAGTAAATATTTTCAAGGGATGAAGTGAACAATTCTCCTGTGAGCACAGATAATAATTATTGTGTTTACAAAACACCAAATCCATTGTTTTCATTTTAAATATAAAAATTAATCAAACGTATAAATTTATCTATACTTTACAATTGAAATTACATACATGTTCCAATTTCATCATCTTGTATAGAACAAAATTTCTTAATATAACAGAGTCTCAAGTACTTACAATGATTTTCTAACTACTCGGAATACTCAGGTTCATTTAATTCATAATTGTAAAGAAAAAACATTATCTCTATGTACAGTGATAACGTGGCGTCAGTAGCGCAACAATGCTTCCACAGACCTGTGTTCCAGGGTCAATCCGAGACCCAATGTAGAATAAAAAAATCTGATGTATCCAACACATTACCTCTCCACCATTGTAATATATTCTATAATATTTTTTTTTAATACATTCAATTTATATTTTTAAAATTAATTTGTTATGACAGTTGAGAATATTTTTAATTCGTTTCATAAGTAAAATTCCCTCGATCAAATTTGAATAACCGAGAAAAAAAAACAATTATTTTTGGCCTTACTAAAATCGAAACCGAACTTACCTTGATTTGCGCAAGCAAATATATTTCTTCAACCTTTGTAAATTTTACTAATAATTTTACATATTCTACAATACTTTTCAAATTATTTTGACTTTCTTTCCATTTGCTACAAAACTTGAACATTTATTTTTAACACCCTGTATACATAGATCTTGTAAGTGTGTCGTAAAAATAACGAGACAATGATATAATGAGCAATAAACCAAACAAAAACGAAAATGATTTTTGTATTTCGAATTATAATTTTACCAATATAAAATCTCAAAGCAACCAACAATACAAGCAATTAAAGCGGGAAACATATCAAGTCACTGACGTTCTTTTACATGTTTGCTATTTAAATTGTTATTTACTTCATCATAAATTGTATTTATCTATTTATACCTGTAAAACTTTTCAGTAGAAATGTAATATTACAAAAAATTCCCGATGAAGTTAATATTGTATTGTGCAAAAATATAAATAAGAATATTTTTTGCTGGTCAAAAGAAAAGTATTTCCAATATTAATCGAAGGCGGCTGCTGGTAAAATAATGCCAACATCGCGATGATCATTTTTTCTCAGAAAAATGTTTGCGATCGCTTTTTTGTGTGACTTTTTCAAAGAGATTTTTGATATTTTGTAAAATAGGAGTTTTTTAACAAGTGGATCAAACGAATTCATAACTCCTATATAATTTTCTTTCTGTTAGAGTTTTTATTCTGAAGTTGTTGCTGTCTGTCTGCCCGCTCCAATCTCTTAATTTCCGCACGGTTCCTTCCGTTTTCTTTCCCCGTTCTTTGTTCGCTTCGACTTTCATTATTTGTCTTCGTTTTTTTGCTAATCGCGTACGATATGCACAAACTGGAAGAATTAAAATTCGCCAAACTGTAAACTGGAACCGACCAAGCAAACCTGCAAATTATTTCCGAAAACTTAATTAAAAATTAATAATTCACGGTGAATTAACTTAGACGAGAAAAACGCTGATAATGCAAAATTTTAATAGAGTTTTTATTTTGCCGATATAAAAATAATATTATTGAATAAATATATTCAACAAGGTAAGGTAACTAATTTCATACAATTCTATTTTAATATACCAGGTCGCGTTAAACTATTTTCGGGCCTTAGGTTCTATTTATGGCACGACATTCCTATGTGGAACCATACCTCAAGTAACCATACTGACTGACTTCGGGCCTTAGGTGCAAAAATAAATCTGAGCTTCCATTTATTTACTGTTGTTTCCGGGATAAATACCCAAACTAAAAATTTCAATTGAAGACTTTAAAATAAAAAGGGATTAGGATAATTATTTAGCATTGAATTATATTTATTATTATTTAGTAATTCAGTACATACTTCTAAATAGAAGCTTCTATAAAAATAAAAAGAATTAAAATTAATTGTACCTCTTTGATACCTTTTTTCGTCATATTCATTGTTATAAATTTAAGATATGAAAAACAGAAAGGGTATGTAACTATACGTACTATAATTAAACTTTCAAATAAATTGAATTAAACTCCACTGAAATGAGTATATCGTGTGCCCAGACCTTGGGCGCCGAATACATGGAGGGGGAGCGGGGCTCAAGCCCGTAGGGAAAATTTGCCATGGGGAAATGCCGCCAAGAGACATTTACCAGCATTTTTTTACATCAGTAATGAAGCCCTGAATTGTTATTATTTTAAAGAATTATTGTACCCTTTCCATTTTTAAGTAACTGACATGTTACACCCTTAAAAATGTTACTAGTGAATCACTCGCATCAAAGTAGCTAAGTATACAAATTTTCATTTTTAAATTCCCAATAGTAGGGCTACAATTACTAATTGAATATTAACCAATAGGAATCCGGTTTCAATGCGCGTCTTAGGATATACCGTGGGATCCTGAGATGCTAGCTTTAAGTAATAGTATATTCTATGAAATTTATAAAAGAGAATTAAATTTTCTTGACATTGTATATTTTATAAACCTTTTTTTTTAAGTAAATATTTTTTCTGATAATCAATTCTTGCTTTAATTAACTCAGTTATTTTATTTGTTTTAACTGAACAATTTTATGTAGTACCTGGCTCTAAATACATGCTTAATGGAGGTTTCCATAATTTTTTTATAATTTCATTTAAAGGTATGAGAGAAACTAAGGCTACTGCTACTGGTGAAAATCTGATGAAAATGATTATATTATTAAGCGAGTCATGGACCCCCAATTTCTATGTCAAACTGTTTTCTACGTGGACCTATTTTATTTTAAAAAATAAATTAATATTACAATATTGTGTATGTCTACATTCTTTATAACTACACATTTGTTTAAATTAAGTTTAAAAATGATATTTATATTCAAATAAAAACTGTTTGAGAATAGCAGTGGCACTAATGATGCAAACTTTTAACACATTACATATAAAGAGGTAATTTCTACACTAACCAAGTTAATAATACTCTCACCAAAATTGTCACACAAGGGCGTAGGAATCGGAGGGGAAAAGACGCTGAGGGGGCAGCTGTCCCCCTGGAAATTTTACTGGGTGGCAAATATTTTATTTTGTTAAATAAATTCTCTAAAAAAACGGGGTTCATAATTGAAACGAATATTGCATTTTATATACATATTGTTCATATAATATTATTTGTTATTTTCATACTTTCACTATGTAGTTGCAACAAACAGGTTTTAAAATTTAATTATAACTATTAAGGCCCCCTATTTTAAAGTTATTGGGTAAGACAGCGGAAGTGACATTAAAAAGTTTCACAACCACTGATTTATATTTCGAATTGATTATGTAGGTACTTGAAAAAATCTTATTCTATATCTTTGAAATGTTGTTTATCTGTAGAAATAATTGTTATAAGCATTGTAGTGATGTTTTACATAGAATTGTATAAAGAAAAGCAGGCATATTTGCTCGTTGAAACACAAACAAATAATGTTTAAGCGCATAACGAAGAGTCAATGTGGTGGAAATATAAAAGAATAATTTATCATATTTCTTCGCACAATAGCGCAAAGTAAGCGTTGGGCGCTAATTTCCATATTCCAGGCCTCACAATGTAAAAGGCTAAGATTTGCTTTTATCAGAAGTAACAAAAGTGGAGCACGAAGTATGCGTACATAATTTCTATAAGTTTCCGGTTCCAAAGTTGAGAGAATCTTAGTAATTATTTAAGTAATTGCTCTCGACTGTGAACATCGTATTGAGGCACAATAGCGTGAGATCTGACAACTTCATCTGCGTGTTCGAAATAAAATTAAATCGCTTCCGCTGTTTGCTGTAAAAACACTGCTATTACCTCCAAATTACCTTTAATACCTCATATTTCTAATACCCACATGGGCTGCTCAATTCCAGTTATATTCAATCATTTCCCATATGATTTCTAAGCCTACAGTAAACAAATTTATCGGAAATGAGTTTCTAATTTGCACGATCTCTGGAGATGGTTACACCCTTATTCAGTATTTCAAAAATGTTTGTTCTTGCTATAATACGCAACATTTTTTCTGGAACATATTCTAACAACGTTGGAAAATATATAATGAGGTCTTGTACGAATATTATTTGTTTTTCCTTAATGCGGAAGAAAATGATATGTTACGGCAAAATTTAATAAAATAAATACCACTGTGTCCAAGAAGTTCTGAACCCACTATAAGCTGTAACTGTACGTCTCTTGCAGAGACTTTGAGGGGCGGTACATAATATAAAATAATTTTACTATTTTTATTCTATTATTATGATAATATTCCAAATAACATATTATCATTTTTTAATGGTGTCTGCAATTCCTACAATGAATAAATAATTCATCTCTTTTATTTTAAATTGGACAAAGTATATTATTCACTGCCGTTCTTATTACATTTTAAATACATACCCTCTTTACGTATCCGTTTATGTTTATTAGATAAATAGTTTTTACTGTGCCGCAATTTGGTGCCGGTCTCTTTTATCATTGGTCACCAATTATATGAAACTCTTCGTTTTTCGTCCCTCGGAGTTCACTTTTTAATTTTCTGTAATATTAATCAGAGCAATAATTATTTTGAATCTTTTAGATATTATTTTCTGTTCGTAATATCGTAGTTTTATATTATTTATTTTCATAAGTACATACATTTTATAAATTTTCTCCATTAAAATCAAGTAATAATAACTGCTGGTTTTCAAATTATAAATAATTATATAATATTTTAGACTAACAAACAATGAAACAAGATCGGTTGTATTTAAATACGATTGATATGAAAATAAATTTACAAATAGTAGACAGTAACTTTTCTTGTAAATTTTATTTCTAACTTAATATACTTTCTGAATAGCTTCCAAAAATTATAATTTATATTTAATTACAGTTTTACATGTTTTATTATTAAAAGGGTAATTTTTTGAGAAACCAGTAAATTAATGATTATGTAAAATTCTTATTTAAGTAAAGCTATTTGATCTTTTATATTTTACTTTACATTATTATAATCAATAAATCTTTTACATTCTGAATTTTATTCTTTATTCTAATTTCAATATTTGCATAATATTTTAATGTATAAAACTATAAAACTATTTATCATCTGACAAATAGTATGACAATGGTGGTAAAATCTCTTGTCAATTATGAATATTTCATATCGTAAAGTTTAAATTAAAACAGTTGAACCATTAATTATTTTTTTATTCATTTAACATTTTGTAGTGAAACTGGAAATATTACTTACAAATAAACACTGAATAATTGAAAGTATGTAGGGTAGATATTTTTATTTAAAAAAAATTCAAATATTGCACACAGATATGGTGCAAAATTAGTATTTAGGAGGCAGCAAATTTAATCTAGCACACCCCGGCGTTAATACAGCTTAGAGCGGCCCTGGTAGGCTAACAACCTATAGCATTAAAATACAAGAAAAATGTCACAAATGAAATACTAATGCACTGTTACACATAGGAACGTTATGCCATAGGAAGAAAAGAAGGAAAAAGAAATAACTGCAAGACTGCAACATTACTTTGTGACATCATTCCTATTGTTAAATTGGAATGCAGTACATACTTCGAAACAAAAACAAAACCTCAGATTTCATTGAAACTTTCAACTAACTCTCATCTTTTTTGTTCGGTCAAGTTCACGTAGCAAAAGTGACTGATTGTGCCTGATAGCCTTACTTTTCAACCTTGCGTAATTATTTTCTGTGATATGATATTTCTCCAATTACAAAATTGGGCATATCACCTAGGCTTATTTTTTACCTTGATATATTATTTGGTTAATTGTTTTGCGTTTTGTTGATTAACGTGTCATTAAATACTGCTTAAACGAAATGAAAGGTTAGATATTTTTTGTGTATTGCTAGAAAATATAAGTATTTTTCGTGCTTCGTGCCCAATCTAATTATTCCGGGAAATGGCTCGTTAAGAGAAATAATTTATTATACTTTAAAAATTTAATATCACTGCGTTTAATGCGATTCCTATAAGTGATTATTTAAAAAAAACCGGATGTGCATTTGAAGAACAGGTTTTGAAAATTTTAATGTTTTTGAATAAATTTCTTAGAAAATATTGGATTTAATATCGTTGTTTTACTAGCAAAAAGTTAAATATCATTCGACGTTCTCAAGTTTTTATTTAATGACATTTAGTTCGTGTATTTATAAATTTGAATTTATATACACGGTGTGTGTAATTGGTGTTTCCATGAAGATCAGAAGTCTTTTTCTGAAATATCTTAATTAATTATGAATACAGTCGAATATAAATATAAGATTTAAATAAGAAAAAGTTTTATTCGAGTTCCGAAGGACCGAAGTGGCAGATAGTTATAGGAAAAAAGAAATTAAAAATCATCGAGGAAAAAAAAGAGCGAGCCCCTTGTTAAAAATTTCATAGCTCACCACCGGTTATAGGATTATTTCAAGCAAAAAATAAAAAGTGTAAAGAGTACAGGCGAAAGGCTGGCCATATCAGATTTTTTATGTAATAATAAAATCAAATACTAATAAATTGTTAGCAGTAGTCAATATTTTAAAATTTCAATACCTTAAATCTATAAGTTTCTTCTCATTTATTGTATAAATAATACATACCAACAATTTTCATTATTACAGTTTGATAAGTAATTTGTTTACATTCACTGCAAGGTACCTGCAATTATAGTGCATTTTGAATCATTTGGACACACATTTTTTGGTTAATAGTAGACGACGTTGACAATACAACGTTAGATTTTATATTGTATTTGAAATGGAGCATCTAGAATGTTGGTGGCTACCGCTGCTCGTGCACATATGTATTGCTGGTTGCATTTGATTTGCTGCTATCACTGCTTACCTTGAAATGTAAGTTAGACTAAAAGATAGATTACAAAATATATAATTTAACATTTGAATATTTACTTTCTAGAAATTTTAGTTAAAAACTACTCACTATCGGCCGCCCACGTGCGAGTTAAATATTTAGCGTCCCTCAACTGCAGATGGAAAGATTAAATAAAATTGCGGCGCAGGTAATTTCTTTTTCGTCCCAGTTAAAATTACATATTATTAAAAATTACATTTTTAAAGGGACATGAAACTTCTCAGTTTTTCCTCATTCATGTGCAAAAATAATGTGCGCATGTGTTTGATACAGTTGTCATAAATTTAAATTAAAAATAATTCAACAGAGCATTGTTATTTTGAAATTATTTTTATATTTTACTTATTATTTATTCAATCATTTGCGAAAATTTAAAAATAATATTTGGCCGCCCCAAATTTTGGCCGCCCACGTGCGAGGGCACGCTCTGCACGTATGCTAGAATCGGTCCTGTCTCTAGTTAGGAATTTGAAGTTACATAGACATTTTTAAATATTTGTAAATATTAAACATTTGACAATTATTAATAGTTTCAAAGTAAGTTTTCTAAATAGTCATACATTGTCATATAAATATTGATTTAAGTTATATTCTTTTGGTAGGTCATCTTTTATGTCGCTTTCAGGAAAAGTTGGTGTTTGTAGAGAGGTTTTGCGGAGGAGTGTAACTAAATAAGTAGAACAACGTGGAAGAAGGCGTATTTTGGGCTTTCCCGCTAAATGGTTCCACCTAAATAGAGGAAATTGTGTGTTGGTTTTGTAATGCAAATACAAACGTCCTAGGTCCACCTCACACGGCAAACTTTTCCTTGCTTGTCGCTTGTGTACACGCGGCGTTAAAACAAAGTTACCCCCCGAACATCCGCTTCGAATGAGGTTAATTTCCAGCTTGTGAAAGATCACGATCACGTCGTGGCGTTCAAGTCATTCCAACTCGGAAGCAGGGCCAACTCGAGCGGTGAGCGTCCAATACAAAATGGCCGTCGTATCGTTTCGCCACAATAAAATCGTTCAGCGGGGGAGCAAGCCCCGGCGCCGAATTCCCCTACAGACCAGTTTTGTGTCCACTCTGAAGTTAACTCCGTACGGGGGACTATTAACTATTTGCAGAACTAGAGTAGTTTCATTCGAGGATTGAATTCTAAATGTACAATGTTCAGCATAAAAATGCAGCCTCTTGAAGGAATTACAGGCATCATTTTTTTATTTAGTTACACCAGTACCTACACCAACCGCCCCTCGGAAGGAATTACAGATAATTAAAAGTAACTTAGGACCAGTGTCGGCTCAACTTTAACGCACCAGTAGGCATTTTTTTTTATGTCCCCCACCCCTTTCTATTAATCACCAAAATAATAAATGACATTCAAACAATAATATATTATGTTATTAGGAGTAAAAGTGGTATTGTATTGTGTAAATGTGGAAGCTTGCACGACGAGCGAAGCGAGTCGGACAATTGCACGCGAGGCACACAAAAACATTTTCACTCCCAATGACACATTCAATTTTTTCTTCAAACGTAGATATTTTAAAAACATATTTATTATCTGTCGTTACTATAATTAAATTTTCTTTAAACCTCATAAAAGTGGCTTAAATTTCTACGCCGCCGGAATATAAATAGTTACTTTTCTTGACGTTTAATAATACATTTCCGCGCTCTTCCTAAACTTTATATTGAGCTCGTGCTAGAGACTGAAATTACTCTATTACGGAATTCTATATGTTTACTGTAGTTAATAAATTAGTATATTTTTTTTGAAATTTTACTGACTATGTTTTATTTCATACATAGTTTTGCGGAAGTTGGTATAAGAATTGAAAAGTGCCATAAAGGTTTTCACTGTACATAAAAATAAAATTTTGTAATGTAATTAGTTTGCCTAGAGTATAATAATAACAAAATATAGAGAAATAATGGTTTGGTATGCTATGAGGGAACGTATTCGAGAAGTTAAGAAACGTTTTCAACCCATTAGCGAAGTGCTAGATGAAGAAGAGCGACTTTTTCTGAATCGTTTATAGTTTATTTCAAGATAATTGCAAATGACTTGACTTCGTAACGACTCGATGTACTGCATTATTTTTATTGTATGTAGGGTATTTGTGTTCCAATGCGTCAGAAGAGGATTACCAAAATTTGTAAAAACGATGTAGCAGGACTTTCTTAAAATCACGCTAATTAAAATCCTGCTTTTATTAATAATGTGTAAAAATTTGATGTAATATCATTGAAATGTAACTTGAGATGTTCATTTGTAGTCGCAAGAAAATTCAAACTAAATTCAATAAAAAGATATGGCGACCATGAGGCCGAAATTCCAATATTTTGTTACAACCCTGTTCGGTGATAAGATAATACCCGCCCGCAAATTGCTGGTGAAGTACAGGCTTATTTTAATCACTACAATATTGCATTACTCCCATGGCTCAAATTTATCCTCTATTAATGACGATGATTATGTATAGGAGATACTAGTGCAACGAAATCCTCAAAATATTGTGATTGAAAATGAGATATGGAATGCTGTAGAAGGGCATATTTGAATGTACCGTAATATTTGATCCAAACATTTGAATCGATGCTTTACAGAATAACGATTGTTATAAATTTGTGCAACAGTCTTTTTCGATATTAATAAAAATAATAGTCGATAAAAAATAAGAATGTCTCATTTTTTAATCATATATCGAGTACCATAATAAAATACCTGATGTGGATACCACATGACTTTCTTGCATACTTGGGATCGGTTTTTCCACTTCTAGCTAAAGTACCGGTTAATAGAAAGATATCGCATCGAAATGATAAATCTTACATCAATATTTTTTATATTAATCGACGGTTAAGGTAAATGGCACTTTAACCAGAGGTGAAAAATTCGGTACTTATTACATAAACGCATTTTTTCTGCACTTCATTTAAATTTATTTCATTTAAAAGTGAGATCACATTCTACGGTTAATCGTTTTTGAATTATGCGAGATACGTACATACATACATATGTAGATACTTACGGAAAAATATCACGCCGAAACTAATCAAAATGGATTCAGGGATGGTCAAAACGGATATTTCCGTGGAAATCTGAAAACCGAAATTTTTCACGATTACAATACTTCTGTTACTTCGTACAAGGAAGTAAAAGTTATAAAACATATTACATTTAAAATTTGCTTCAAATGAAACACGCTATCCAGGTTTATACAGTGTGTTCTTTTATTTTTATGGCTCTCTGATTTTTAACGAAAACTGTAGACGTGCTGTTGCATCAAGTATGATCTTATCTGAAGTAGAATTTAATTCTGAACAAGTTTGTACTTTTGTGGTTTAACTCTAAATCTATCAGGAGAGAGAGTGTCCGCAATTTTTTGAAATCTCATGTTTAAGTCCTATGTTCCGCATTTCGCTGCACACACTGGATACTTTACAATCTATAGTTCGTACATATGTAGTTCGTAAAAAGTGTAGTTTCTATATATATAACCACTATAACGGTATGTAGGTGAAGTTATGGCGGTTAGCAGGGTTTGATGTGAGCAGAAACGTTTGGTTTGAAGCGTGATTAGAAATATTACATATGTATATATCTACATTCAGTCTTCTGTCAAATGGAACAATTCTAAAGCGTTCATTTATATAACTACGTGCGTCCGTTTTACCACGCGGTTTTCACTTCCAACTAACCTTTTACCGCGATTCATAACTACCCAGTATTTGTACCCACTCTAAAGCTAATGATATTGTAACAGTGAAGTAACTACGGGGGTGGGGTGTGCGCGCTCCTCTATCTATTTCTCAAAAAGTGCATTTTTTATACTTTTTTACAAATTTGTGTTATATATACATATAAGGTGTTTTGAATTTTGACAAATTATCTTTGCCTCCCTCCTCTTCCTAGAACACGGAGGGTAAAAACAAGATCGATTTAAATTTGGGGAAAAAACAAATACTGTACTTTACTTTATAGGTAATTGTGATGTGTGAAGTAATCCTATTACTTTCAATAGCTAATTGTGAAGTGAGGATATATCGTAGAAGGGTGAAGATAGTCGCAAAAGAAGCAGATAGTATGGGGAATAGTAAATATGTCGTGGTCCAAAAAGCAGCACACTTTCACCGTTGAAATTTACTTTTCGAAAAACTACAGTATCGGAGCGTTGCAGTAAGCGTTTCGTACTCGTTACCAAATTTCCTCTCGGGGTTTAGTTGCCGACCGATAATCTGTTCTGTTGGGGATTGACAACTTCAAAGAAACAGAAAGTGTGTCTATGAAAAAAATGAAGTACAACGGACCTCTCGAACACAGAAGAATTGGTCCTTACTTTTTTATGAAGGAAATCGCGCGTTACCGTTAATTCTGTTTGGTATATGTCACCATGAGCCAAGAGTTATTTTGTTCTTGAAGAATGTAATGCGGGAAATGTTTGGTTCCAATAGAACTGACCCACAGCCCAAACAGCTTGTTTTGAGAGAGATGTTCCCCGGCCAACAGATCTGTATATGAAGCGACATTTCGCAGTCCTATAAGCTCGCCAGATTTAATAACCTGTGCGTATTTCTTGTGGGGGTACCTAAAGACCAAAATGTTTAAGCATTATTCCAGAACCCTGCAAAACCTGGAGGATGTAATCTGCTTGAAAATAACCCTCAAATGAATTTACTAATAAAGTTATTTGAAGTCAATTGAGAGTGATACAATGCAATTAAACAAACAAAATTTGAGACAAATCCAGATCATCAATACTTGATACCGTTGACGTTTTTCTTCTAAGAATATTATACTATCCTATAACAAAGAAAAAAATATTATTACCTATAAGATACATGACTTTTCTATGATTTGTTATTGATGATATGTTAGTTTATTCATAACAACAGTAAATCAACTACGATCCAAATTTCATTTTGAAGCGTTTGTCCCCAATTCAAAAGAAATTATTTTAATAAAAGTTATTGATCACATTGTTTGATGTGTTCGCAGCAACAGTAAATGAGTTGCGACTTGAATTTCATTGATTGTGCAGCAGTAGGGCTTGATCGGGATTTCGACGCTCGCCCACTCGGCGGAAATCACTTCCGTGCCCGCGTCTCCGCCCGCCGTCCATCTGGCGGCAGATAACGAAGCAATTAACATTGCCACTACACGACTCGCGCGTTTAAATTCCCCCAGATCACTAGCGGGATATCCAGACATAACGTATCATTCTCCCCCATCAAGCGGATAGTTCAAGGAATACGGATAATGGAATTAACTACTAACTGTTAAATTAACATGTTTTTCATTATTTTAAATGGTTTCAAGAGTTTGAATTGCTCTAATTGGCTAGGGAAAACTGAATTAAATGAGAACGTTACACCTTACTGCATGCTGCTCAAATTTTATTTGCTTTCACAATGCAGTTCTAATTCAAATCTTTTAATTGTCATGATCATTTTAAGAAACATTTCTTGAGATATCCGAGAAAGGGAAAAGTAAAGAATGAACAATACCCATAGCAAGATTCTATGAGAGTAATATTTATAATGATTTACTATAACATTAATAATGATTCCTTCGTGGGATAATTTAAAATACTCAGTAAAATCGGTTATTTTAGATAGGTGGAAAATAAAGTATCGCTAGGAGATTCGTATTGGAAATATTTCATGAATAATATTATTTCAATTTAAATTGTTATGAGAATTAAATCAAGAACGCTAATTAATTCTTAAGTGTATATATACTTGAATTAATTTCGTTGTCCACTTACAAAAAGTTTTATTTATACTTCGGTATAATTTATAATTATAAATAAATATGTATATATTTTTTATATTTTAGTCCGGTCTTTCCAAGTATGAATTAAGTGATGGATAAATAACTTGTGAATAAATATTAGAAGCTCTTATCTGGCAAATAATCTGTAAGTGTCTTTCAAAGTCACTTTATCCATTGGATTATTATTCTGTAACTGACCCTAACAATAGTGTATTATATATTAAGAGTTGTAATATGCATATAATGCACGAAGTGGAAAATCACACAAGAGCCAAAAAAGCGGCGAGTTTATAATTCTACAAGTGCGTAATCGCATTACAACTCGAATTATGTAGAATACCTTTTCTAGGACCTTTATTTGGCTGTTATTTTTATCACACCACGATAACACAATACACTTAAATAGCGTCAACTACAGAACATAAGCCAGCTATGTTTAACTGTGAACATCTCAATAATAAAATTAAACTATTGCAACTCAGTAAAACAAAACTATGTAGAACATTTCTTATTTATTTGCTGATAAGTCGTAATGTATTAAATTAATTATACTTAATTAATTTTGTCTTACTGCTCATAATTTCGATAAATTAAAAATTACCTAACTGTGCGATGGCTTTCTTTATAGACGGCCTACCGTAATGTGAAAAATATAATTATTTTGACGTTGGCTACAATGAAACAGTGATTACTGACTTTATAGATGTTTAGACAAGTGAATATGATGCACAATTTGTACACATTAGAGAAGGATAAAAAATATATATTTGGAATGCCACGGGAATTACAAAATGTCAAAATATGCTTTGTAACGATATGTAGGTTTGTAGTGCATGATGTCTGAATTTTACAATGCTCTTTAGATGTTCCAAATAAAGTGGTAGTAATGATTATCTACACTTCTATACATTTCCCTCTGTAAAAAACAAAGAAAAAATGAATAAATGTTATGGTATTATAATTATCGGTTATATTCACAAGAATTATTAATTATTCGTCATTCTATTTTTCATAGTAGTTCACTCGTTCTCTTTTACTATATGGCCGACGTTCTAGATTTACTAAATCATCTATTCTTTCTAACTCTTGATCCTCGAGTTTTTTTTTAAATCATTGAAAAATATCTCTTTCAAATAGAAATAAAAAGGAAGAACTCGTGGCTTTTCGGCATAATTCGGCCACTATTCACAACCCGAACAAGTTTATTTCGAAGTTCTAGTTCCCAATAACTTATCTATTAGATAAAGCTAGGTATTCTATGAATATATATTATACTGTAGTAGAAAGACGGATTTGACGTTTATTTTACAGTTATGTTTTATTTCAAACTTTATTCGTACTTGAAAAGACCGGGCCTTATAACTATAATTTATTCCTCCGAATGAGCCAAAGGTTATTATTTGCATACTGTATAAACTTTCTAAGAATCATGACAGCATCCGAATGAAACTGTCTCGAAACAGGTACCTATTTTCAGTCCTTTTAAGGGTTATTTTAGAGGTAGCAGAGGTTCATTTGGTTAGCGTGTTCAAATTCCAATTGGTTGAAGGAAAATCTGATATTCAAGTCGTCAAATATAACTAAATAAAGTTACGACTATTTAGTAAATACTATTATAAGCTATACCTATAGGTTGTAGTCTGATACCGTGTAGATACTATTAAAATGCAAATAAAAAGGCCACGCACTAAGTACTTTCGGTACTCGAGGCACTGGAATTGTTGTCATGCTACATATATGATAGGATAAAATGTTCTTCAACAACAATTTATGACAATAAAAAATAGATTATTCTGTTTTATTTCAAATTAAAACTTTATAAACAATGGAATGCAGATTCATATTTTAAAAGGTCAAAGTTAGTAAGAAACTAAATTGAATAGACAACCTTAACCGTAAATCTTTGTTAACCTTGTCATTACTTTTATATGGAACATCTTAATAAAATTTCGTATTATGCTCGGTCACCTTTCTTTTGTTTCTGTCTGTAATTAACTTCATGCGACACTTGAAACTTGGAGGATGGAGGTAACGTTCACTTCAATTCTGAATCTTGTAATTGACTTGGCTGTATGTTTGAAATTGTTTAATCCGTAACTTAAACTTCGCTAGTTTAAAACTTCAACAAAAACTTACACAAAAGTATTTTATTTTTATTTGCAATTTAGTTCTAGTACCGAACACCAATTGTTTATCTGTACTTCCCGGCTGTCGGCTATGCAATTCTGTTTTTAATCTGTTTAAATTGGGATTATTTCAACAAATTGTTAGTCATTGTTTTCTCAGCTTTCAAAAACGAGAGTTCTACAGCTTACAGTGTCATTCAATACTGTTTTTCAGTTCAATTTCGTCTTTTTAATTAAAACATTGTTTCGTTTAAACGTACGAGAGGTCATTAATTATTGGTGCTTTGGACTGCAGGCTAAATTGAAAACGCAATTTTATAAATTACTACTTTATTTGACCAAAGTTAGGCATTTTACTTATGGTATACTATTTTTATTTTAACATCGTTCTAATGAAATTAAAGTCGTTGTTGAATCTTGTGTAACATGGATGACTATATATTTTTCGAAAAACAAAATTATTCTGTCATCCTAATATGTTTATGTAATAAGAGATATTACAATAGGGTCAGTGGCGTAACAATGCAGCCACGGGCCTGTGTTTTTCAGTCAATCCAGTGTAGATTAAAAAATGTTTTTAATAACACGAAGACAGGACATCAGGCCCCCCACTATTTGCGTAACTTCAAAAATAAATCTTTTTGATCTTAAGATAGAAATACACGAGTTGGACGACACCGATTCGTGCTATTGTCATATACTGCATAATTAGACAGCTTTTAAAAGGCAGCGCGTCGAGTCAGCCTATTGAAATTGGGAAATCTTCCCTATTTGCAAGCGGTGTGACTCTGCAGCGTGCAGACAGCCTGTAGTTTGCAATGAAATTACGCACAAAAAGGATATGGGTATTCTACGGCATTTTGTCTAGTCACAATTACACTACTTCCATTTCTGGGTAACCGATTTCTTCCAGTAAATGATCAACTTTTGCCCTGATTTTACAAGAAATATATCCACATAATATATCCACTCAGATTACAAATGGACAGATAAACACATTGACAGACAATTGATTTCCTTGATAATAGAAAAAAAATTTTTTGGCATTGTTGCTGTTTTCACCGACCGAAATATATGTGCAAGTATAATAAGGGAAATATTCTTCGAATTATTTAATTATTTTAAAAGTGCAATCGCATTAGTGGGAACAGAATAAATGTAGTCTTGTTAATATTATCGAATTGTTCAAATCATCAAGGTTTTATGAAATTTAAGATAATATGGATAATAAAACACTCACACTTTGAAATAAATATAAATAAATGCAGGTGTAATAAAAAATGAGTTTAAATAATGCTACTAGAAAAATATATAAATACCTAACAAATTTAATTTAAAATAAAAATTAGATCATATTGTATAGCGTACATATTGAGTAATGGCAGTCGATTCTGTAGTGGCCAAACCTGACCTATTATTTACAACAAACCAAATATTATAATGCAAGTAAGACTTTTCTCTAAACCATTTGTATTTGTATCATTTAATTTTTAAGTGTAACAATTCGTTGCAAAACATAATCTGAAGAGTTCCCTTGAATGTCTATATTGAAGAAATGGAATATTTATTTTCTATGTAATTGTTCTTTTGTAGTAAAGTAATGAGTTCTTGTACTGGTTAATAAAAAACTCTCAAATAAACTAGCAGCAACGCAACGCGGTTGCTACAGTCTACTCAGTGTTCAATTTAAAAGTAATATGATTTAATTCTGCCCACGCGATAAAAACCCTAAAAAGCAGATTTTTTATTCGCGCGACACCTTTTAAAATCATGAGTTTCGAATAAAACAAGAAGCTATACAAATCTAGTTCTATGTGCAAAATAATCAGCACGTTATGAATATGTATGCACACAAATTCCTACATGTAGACTAGTGTCGGAAAATAAACCAGAGTTTCTAAAACTATGGTGTTAGTGTTACCACAAGAGAACATTTTTAAAACAAATGAGATAATGGATTCTTTTCTACGACCACTAAAGTAAATAGTCATTATTGTACAACTTGTAGGTTATCTAAGTGTTACATTACGGAAGACCTTGTGTAAAGTACGCCACCGCAGAATTAAAGAATTTTTGATTTATCGAAATTATGTTAGCAGTATAAATTAAATGAAATTAATTATAATTAATTTAAAACATTAGTACTATTGAAGAAGTAAACAAGAAATGTTTTACATAATATTGTTTTATTGGGTATTGATAATAGTTTTTCCGTATCCATGGTAAGTAAATGATAAATTGTTTACTTCATTTGAGGTTAACAATGGCAGGTAAATATTAAAAGCGGGATGATATGAACAGCTGTGGGTTTTAGCGGTGCAAGCATAAGACGTGCCATCTTCCGATAAAATTTATAATTATAATAATTTGATTACAATAAAATAATGTTTAAGTTACATCTAAATTACATGATAATTTTAATTATTTTTCAATTTTCGCATAAATTTATTATTGAAATTATCATTTAAACCAAAATTAGACTTTTATAATTTGAAGTTGTGTGTCAAAAAATCTTTTGGAATGACGTTTACATTAGTTACCTGTTGCCATGGTTTTAGTTTAGTAGTAAATAGGAAAGCGACACATGTTTTTGTGTTTTACATTAAAAAAATAACTATTTATTTAAAACATTCTTCTCAAGGATACGGAAAAATAGCTTGTGTCCTACGGGAATCTACCGGCATAATAACATCCCTCGGCTTTTGCTGCCCTCGCTCAATACGTTCGCTCGTGTATCAGAAATCTTCGAGATGTAATATGCCTATATCTTCCCTAATGACGCAATATACTATTAATTTATTATTTTGAGGTTGACAGTTTTAGTTGATGAATTGTTTGTATATATTGTAGTTGGTACTATTTACTAGTGATATGATAATTTCTTTCAGTGTATCATGTGATCGAAATCCAGTGAAATAATTGTTGTCGAAAAAGTATAGTACATAATTCGAATTGTAAAGCAATTACGCAGTTGTGGAATTACAAACTCGCTGCTTCGCGGTTCTTGTGTAACTTTTCCACTTCGTGCAAAATATGCATCTTACAACTCTTAGTTTGTAATATACTAATAATTGTATAGTCCTGCTAATAAAGTATTCTTCTAAAATTTAGTAATTAATGATGTTCGTATCGTTGTCCTACGAGATAAGTTTTTCTTATTGAGAAAATAAATTATTTTATTTCATTTTGTAATCATAAATATGCACTCAAATGTTATTAAGCAATAGTTACTGAAACAAATTAAAATTGTGGTTAATGAATAAATGTCAAACAATATAATACATATTAAATTCGATTAAGTAAGTATTTACCACTCACAAAACTTTTCAAATTCCATTTCTTATAAATATTTTCAATTTTTAAAAACCAACTGGTCTGTATTCCATTAATATTTCGCCAAAATAATCAGTACGTGACGTTTCATATTTTCATATATATTTGACAGTAACAGTGACAATTTGATTATATTAAATTTGTTTAAAAACAAAGAATCTAACAATGCCAACTATCTATAAAGAAATCACAGCATGGAATACAGGTGTCCCATTTAAGGTACGAATGCATTGGTATCTCGAGAACCGTAAGAGCTACGAGGTTGGTTAAATTAGACAAAAGTTGCCCCGTTAGGAGGCTATTTTAATAGTGTTTTGTTATTTGCGAAAAAATGCATAGATCACTTGATATAGAGGAAAATGTAAATTTAGCGATTTTCTTTTTTTGCTTATAACTTTGTTATATGAAATAATACGAGATTCTGGTTTGCACTTTCTTAAGGCACTTTTGAATGGTGAGTTTGCAGAAGTACTCAATTTTTTTTTATATCTAACCATTTACGAGTTGCTGATAGCAACTTTTATTTTTCCTATGGAGGTCATATTAAGCTATGGTATTTTTAAATAGAGATTTTTTTTAGCTTTACAACGACATAAAACAGTAATAATTTAATTTTATAATTAACAGAAAAATTAACAAAAATTGTTATTTATACTAAAATTGCATTGAAAAAAATAAATCGAAGGCTGCTGTAGAAGAAAATAACTATTTCATTACATATATTGCAACAAGTTTATTTAATTAAAGTTAAAAATACAAAAATAATTTGCGAAAACTTAACAATAAATTTAGTTAGAAAAAAGTAAATCGAAGGCGGATGTGAAAGAAAATAACTCAATTTCTCAAAAACGATTAAATGTAGAATGTTGCAATTTTGTTTATGAAATTTTGGCAGAAACCTAATAAAAAGAATAATAAGATTTTCTAAAGATGATCCGTTTCGAATTAAAGTTCGAAGATACGAAACGAATGGAAGTTGAAGAATGATTAGCCATATAATAATCTCACTTTCAAGGAAATAAGTTCAAACGAAATGAAGTAAAAAATATATATAATTTTAAATATAAATAAGGAATTCATAATTTTCAATCTGTTAAACTATTCTGAAAATAAAGTAGATATGAAGAAAACTGAATGTACTTCTTCACTTTTGACATACATAATTTGCAAAATTTAATAGATGTAATATTGAACATATGTAATGAACTGTTTTGTGTATAACAGATAATGATGTCTGTTTATGCTAGCCCGATATTCACGTAATAACGAGCAGTCGCAAAGTGACATATAATACACACAGCACGTCCAAATGAAACATTGAAATAAGCAGGGCTTGGCTCTCGGCGGTCACCATTCATAAGCTATGGAACACATAATCAAAGTGTATCGTTGGGAATACACTGCCGGAGGGTCTTTGAAGTCGCGATAATCTGATAGAAAATAAGCTCGCACAAAGACCCTATTAACATGATCTGCCTACAATACAAAAGCATTGCTTTGCGTCTTCACAAGTGTCCACTGGTTCTGCTTCTGGACCTAATCAATACGTCTGCGTCTGCATATTGTTGCCTTAACTAACCCTACCTGCCGGGAATTCAACCAAAAGGCCGAAGGTTTCTCATTATGCCCACAAAAAACCCCACTGTGGAGATAAGATGAAGGTAAACAGTCTTTTCAATTCTCCAAATATCTCTGCTGTGAACTACGTCAATGCGTCATCGTTTAGTAATTATATTTGGTCTAGACTTCATACGAATAATAAACCCAATTACGTTACTAATTTATATATACAATCAGCCAGTGGTGGCCTGGCGCTGTCCGCTAGTCCGCGATTCAGGATCGGGCCCAAAGACAAGTGAGCCCTCGTATTTAAAGTAATATATGATGTCAGTTTCAACAATTTCATACCTTTATGTTACGAATATTTCATTGATGAATTAAATAACTTGTTAGTAATTATTATTTCCTTTATAATGATATAAGTTTCCTAATTTAATTTTGTAGCATGAATATTATGCGGAGGGATTTACAATTATTATTTCAGTATTTCTCTAGACTTCAAAGCGATCGCATAGGTATTGTGTAGTTTTTTGATACTGCCCTAGTGCAAATAGTTTTGAGGTGAGTTAAGTTACCTTGTATGGATGTGAGTGAGTTACCATGGATGATATGAGATGAGTTAGTGTGATATAGTGTATTGAGTTGAATATGGTGTGATGTTAGTATGTTGAGATATTGAGGATGTGTGTTGCAGAACATGGTTGGCTGGCGTGTAGCTTTGGGCTGTAGCGGACCGTGGCTGGCCGCCGACGGAGCAGCGAGCAGCTTTGGGCTGTAGTGGATCTTAGCCAGACCGCCAACGATGCAGCGAGCAGCTTTGGGCTTTAGTGGCCCTGACCAGGCTGCCCACGAGATACGATTGTGTGTGAGAGTGTGCGAGTGTTTAGGTAATTCCTCACTGAGCTTTGTGCTTAGTTATTTTATATTTTCTATGATCAAAGACGAGTAAGAATTAGGAGCCACTAGGACCCTAGCTGCATTATAATTTGTAACTGATTATATTGTAATATTTAGGGGTTTAATTAAATAGGTTTAAAATAACTACAATCTACTATTTATTTCAATCAACAGTTTTCCATCATTTTTCATCGTTTATAACACTTATACCACCATTCGATCGAAAATCGAAAAAAGAGTTAAAAGAGATAAAATTGCGCGCCACTGTAAAATACTACGGCGGACACAATCTGGTATAGGGAAATTTAACATTGGTTAAAGGGAAATTTTAAAATACAATTTACCATAAAATACTGAAATATCAGTAATAAAAGATTATTTTAAATATTATCAAGAAAACAGTCTGAAGCATACATACACCTTACATAGTTAATACTGGTTGCTCTATAATAATTGCCCCAACGTTACTAAAAACTTATACTTAACCTCCTGACATATATCGTAGAAAATATGTCAAAATTGAAATAAGGAAACACCGATATCTAAGAAAAGTGATATAAAAAAGCCCTAAGAGAAAAATGGGCAATAATTAACCGTGCCTACATCAGAAATCTGGAAAAATCAAATACAAATCGATTGAAAATTATATTATAAAATAAAGGTCCAATTAAATATTAAGCCTAAGTTATTATGAATTATTTGTAGGCAATGATAGATCCAGCAACTTTCCTAAGGGGGAGGGATTGTTTTTAGGTAATCATAAAATATAAAATATAAAATAATGTTAACCACAAAATTTAGTAATTAATATAAAATCAATTGATTTAGAAAAAAAAAGTTAAAAATTATACAAAAGAATGAAGTTTAAAATTCCTTGACTAAAACTGGTTGGAAGAAAACAATTTCTGGATGTTTAGTCAGCTTTTAAAAAGGTTATTACAACTCCGAAGGGCCGAAACTAGTCTGAGTTGTAATAAACTTTTCAAAACCTAACTAAAACCCAGAAAAAATTCTTCCATAGAAGATTCCTTATAAGTTTTCACAACAATATTTCGGCAAATAGCTTTTTTTCTTGACAATTCTGCTTCAAATCATACAAATCTTTATGTCTGTGCATATACGAGACGCCTTTGCGCTCCAGATTTATTTATTTATTATTTTCAAATTCCAGAACTGGCTTGTCTAATATCCGCCACGGTGTATCATTTTAAGTGTGTCTCTAAATTTGATGGTTCTGTAAACATTTGTTTTTTGTGTAGAGATGTAATACTTCTAATTAGGTATTATTTCTTCATTTTTTGTATTAAGGGAAGGATAAACATAATAAATTGAATACATTTTTGTGTTTAAATTGTTTGTTCATTACTTATACGAAAAAAAAATATTTAGAGATTAGGTATACCTATTATTTTGACTGGGAGTCACTGTATTAAAATTAAATAGTACGATTATGCCGTCTAAAGTAGTTAGAATATTATTTAAACGATTTCTATTTTAATATTATAATTAATTTTTCTTTAAATTTATAATTTGTTGTTGTAATATTGTTCATTAATTTGTTTAAAAATTGACTTTAGTAAAAAAAGGTATATCAAAATGTTCATAAACATTTCCATTTTTGCAACCAAGTATCATTACAAATCAACTACAGTTACGTTAGAAGTAGGGTTTAAGAATAAATTAATATTATTTACATAGGAGTATATATGTACATATTTGTCTCATTTTTGAATCAAAGAATTCAATAAATGAAATTATATTTTTCATAACATTACAATTCTGCCTTCCTGGCATTTAAAAATGGCGAAGTTCTATTAAATTCTTCCTTCTATCAACTCTTATACCAAAATCCACATAATGGAATTGTTTTCATACTCCGCAATATATTCGCACAAACAAATTCACATATTTGAATGACATTCAAGGAATGGGCTTAATTAAAAAAACCCACGTCTTTCATATATGTTGGAACGAATTTATCTGCTCATATTACTTATGATTAATGTTTGCTGCTTACTCTTTTGTCCAGATAACAAAAGAAAAACACATATGTATATAACCTTTATGAATATAGCCGACATTGACATAGATAGCAATAATTGCTCAAATATATTCCGAAATTATCTCATTTTGTTCTCACATTACAGTGACGTTTTGATAACGCTAATATTAGTAATTATAAATATTTTGCAACAGTAATATATGGTGACAGGAAGTCATGAAAGATGAAATATATTTCTCGGAAAAAAGATTTAGCACGACCCTGATCTGGTGACATATTTTTATCTAAAAATCGATTACCAGTTGTCAATTCTCGCCCTGATATATGTTAGTGAAAGGATTTCAGACCTGAAATAAAATTTTAACTTCATCTGGTTTTCGATCGAATCGTAAAATTTTATGGGTAACTTGGTGTGTATTAGCATAATATCAAATAAAAAATGTTACTTCCTTATTCGAATAACTTTCCATCTTTTACAGATATCGTTACATTAAAAAGATTGGAATAATTTTTTTAAATAATATTTTAAATTTTATCTCTTTTTTTATACCAATAAAAATGTGTGTGTGTAAACATGTGTAATAAATTTTAAGTTTAAGTATATTTAGTATTGAACGTATTGATCATAAATAAAAAAAAATCAATAATGTTGCTGAAATTTGTTAATAGAAAAATAGGTCTAGCAAATGAATACTATAATCAGGGTCCGCCCATGTATAGGCACTGCGGAACTGCAGCACCCCCAAGATTTCTCGATATATAATAGTTATTTATGGTACAAGTGTGTTACATTACAGATAAGTCACGTGGGAAAAGTTTAGCTCACGAGGCCGTTAGGCCGAGTGTGGTATTTTTTCAAGTGACTTAGGTAATAACACACGTGTGCCATACAACATTTTATCCAACACATTTTAATCATTGATATAAAATACATATACGATTTTTGACAGATGGAATTTCGAAATGACATTTAGGAACAAAATAGTGTAGAGAAGGTTTTATAACGTAGTTACTATGATACGAACCAAAAAACAGTGAGCTAATATATTTAGCTCACTAGTGACTTATGACCTACTTTATTTATCTAAAAACAGCATACTTATATCGTTATAATAACACGGTGTTGGATAAATATATTTATTAATTTAATTATAATGCTTACAATAATTAATTTTATCATGAAAAATTGTATATAGTACTCTTAATACATCTAGTTTGTCATAATGTCATATCGTATAGCAAGATAGTTTATATCCATACACGCGCAAGTATTTACACTCGCAGTGAGAAGCGTAATTCGGCACTGCAAAACAAGCAGTTCCGTTGTTAATTCAATAGTGTAGCAGCGGGTTTATTCCGTATCTTTATATATTTGGACATTACAATTAAAGACATCAAATATTTCATATAGTTTATATTTTGAAAAACATTATTAGTAGAAATAACAAAATGAAACAATATATGTACTTTTTGTTTATTTTTTTTTTAATTTTACGATAATTTTGATACTTTATCTAAACACTCATTTGTAATGTCTGAAAATTGTGTAAGTTGCAGCACGCCCTTGATTTAAAGCCACGAGCCGCCACTGTTAATAATTTACTCTTTATGTGAAAATTTTCTACTATTCTGAAATATATGCTAAGTCATCGATTATTATTATATTTACATTCTGCAATTTTACTTATTTATATATTATTTTATATTTTTAAATTATTATTATTGTACTTTATTATATAAAAACTCCGAATTTAAGTGAAACAAATACTTTATTTAAATTTAGAAATCACGATACTAACTTATTTTCTTTTTGTTTCAGGTAAGGACGATTCATCTATATATTAATTCACAATTTTTCATACAATACTATATACGTAAGTACATATTTCATTAACATTTTGTTATGCAATTATAATAATAATACAAGAGACTATTACTACTTTGAGGAATATTTAAATTGAATGTATCAATAATCATATATCCTGTACCAGAATTATCAGTAATAAAAAAGATAAATTTAAATTTCCCGCGGAGAAGATGGTCAATAGCAGTTGGAGATTCGGTTACCTCAGCATCGCTCTCGCGGATGAAAAGCAAACGAGATTACTGCCCAGCCACGCATCGCACGACGATACTGTCGCGCTATATGTGTTTGCGCAAGCATAAAAGAAATTAATTACAATAAAATTATACATGCAAAGCTGAAAATGTTTGCTTTCAGTTTACTACTACACCAACACTATTATAAAAAGACTCTAAGCTGATTTTGCTAATTTATTTCACTCCCAGAACGTTTTGTGGATATTGTTTTACTTAAAAATAATGAGACATATATTTTATCGCCCTGTTTAACAAGGAGAGCATAAAATTTTTCCCGTTTACGATGTTCTCAACTTAAAGGGGAAATTGTAAGATGCTTCAAAACAAAAACGGGATGTATTCTTCAACAACAAACAAGTTAAAATGATTTTACACTTGATACAATAACAAATATATACCACTCGTACAATACTATAACTATAAAGGTACTATAAAACGGGTACCTATACCGGGTAATCACAGGAAGCGGGGCACACCTATTAACTTTGTTATTTATAAAAATATCTAATAGAAAATTTGTATGCGTAAACTTAACACATGGGACGTTGTTTTTATTATTTAACCATTTGAACCGAAAGTGACATCAACTTATTTATGTTAAATAAAACTCTCTGTATACTTTTGTGTAAATTAACATGAAAACAGCAACCTAATTAAAAAAATATTGTTTTATGAAGCAGCGACGTCGTTAAGATTTTAAAACTAGGAGGCGTACATTTTCTGCTTCTAAACATCTCATATTTTGTTAAAATTATTGGTGTTACGGTAGCTTAATTTAAAAAAAATAAAAGGGGCGGATATCTAAAACGGGGATAGGGGTTGTGGGCGCACGCATAAAACATTAAAATCTCGTTTTCAACAACAAATTGTTTCGAAATTTGAACATCAATATACAACAATATAATAAAAATAATCATATAAATTAATATATTACTTTATCAAACGTTACTAATTTACCAAATCCAGAAGTGTCAATTGGTTTTTCTACGACCTCTGTGAAAAGTATAGTACGTCATTCGTGCAGAATCACCTATTACCCATCTTGTGTGATTCCTTTTACACCAGGACTCTAACTATATTTTTATGAAAAATAGAAAATAAATTGGCACGGTGGAATTAAGATTCTTAATTTCAATTTTATAAAGCATGAATTGAGATTCAGAATAATTTTATATTTATTTTAATTTGTACTTCAGAACATGCTATACAAGTACATTGCAACCTAAATAGACAGAATTTAACTTTAAAATTTATTTTTCACTTTATCAATATAACAGAATTATTGATGTATCTTTTTGCATATCTTTTTAAAAATAACAGGTTTTTAGGTTAAAATTTGTTTTTTGTGTCGTCCCAACAAAGGCATTACATTAAAAAAATGGGTTACAGATCAACATATTAAATTATTTAAATTTTATTGGGGATGGCTTATCTAAATAACTTCTTGTAAAAAAATTTAAACAATATGTAAATTTTAATCAGTCCAACATGAAAACTGTACTTGACATACTAATATAACAATTTTATAGCGAAAATATGTAAATTACGTCATTTGTTTGCAAATATAAAACAATGCTATGATTAAATAATTCTATTTCAACAAAAAATAAATGACAATAATTTGAAAATTTAATAATGGTAAATACGAAAATTTGTAATAATATGGAAATGTATGGGTTTAAAAAAGGATAATAATGAAAAACAAATCGGCTTAATTAAAATTTTATAATAGTATTTCAGATTGACATGTGCGCACAAATACAATAAGCAAATATTACATAATTTAACTGAAAACTAACAGATTTAATTGAATTTAATATAAATAAAATTAATATATCAGAATTTTACTTCTATTATGGTACGAATGATAAAAATTGTACATTGTGTAGATTTTTTAAGTTTGTGAGATAAAATTATAAGATTAAGTTTTATTGTAAGAAGTGAGCACATTGGAAAATTAAATAGTACCATATTACTGATTGTTACCTGTATACGTTACAGTTGTTTTTTTTAAATATGTTCTTACTAAAATATTAGCATGCAGAAAATCTATAAATGATAATAATAAACTGTCACTTCCGATAGACCGACTTTACCAAATGTTGATTAACTCGTGCTATTGATGTCAGATGATTAATTCTGAAGTTTCATTAAAATTCATTCAGCCGAATTTGTGCATGTGCATCCCTGTACCCGGACAATGAACATCACTATCAAAATAAATAAAACTTGTTGTAAAAACCAGATACATGTTTAAGAGATCTTTGGGCCCTTAGACACGGAATTAATTGGGGACCCTATTAAAATAGAGAAAAAGGGAAAATACGTAAGTAAAAAACAACTTTAGTTAGTTTCTATTATATATTTTAAATAATACTGAATCCACAACCTACTTATATATAAAATTTTGAACAAAAACAAAAATAGTAAATAACAATTTCCCAAAATCAAAATTCAATTTTGAATTTTTATTTGGATTTTTCGCACTTTTGCAGCGGGAATGTTTTCGAATAATCAATTTTAGAAGCAAATTCATGTTCCATACATGGATAATACAGTATTAGTAAAGGACCTTAATTCGTGGGCAACTGTTAAAATCCAGAAACGACAAAATTGCTGTCATACCAATACATCTTTTTTATGTGACGTTCGGTGAAAAATATTTATAAATGTTTTAACTTTTGTTTTTACATTTCAACATAATTTATAAAAATGATCACCCATCAATGGTAGAAAAGACTTTATTGAGCTTACAATAAATTTCGTTACAAAGGACAATACTTATAAATTATTAATAGTATATTAAGTATTAGTAACCGTAAGGACATTTTACCGATCAAAGACAATCGTGCGAATGAATGACTCCAATTATTGTCTGAAATCGAAATTCCTTACCTTACGTTATACTTATATAATTTTTTGCTTGCTGCAAATTTAATTTCCCTCAATATAAAAAAAAAAACGTATCCAAAATGAGGTGTATTAAAATTCATTTTCGGAAAACTAAAATCCATTTCCATGGTATTTTTCAAACATTCATTTCATTTTACAATACGTCAAAGTCATGATATTTGTGGTTTTGTTTTTGTTTAAGAAATAATGGCGAAATAATTTGCAAGGTACCATTATTTATCAATAATTGCAGTATTAATAACTGTAGTTTTAATTTTAATAGTAGTAAATAAATTTTCTAAATCATTTCTGTGCATTTGTACTAACCATGAATCTACTTACAGTTCTAAAACGATAAGTCTGAAATGATAACCATCAACTAACTGTATGACAGTGACTATACCGTTTTGTTAGACGCAGCAACCAGTAAAAGCAACCTTCTGTCTTGGAAATCCAATCAATAAACCTTTTTCTAACGACCGATTGTGCAAAAAACTGTTTTCGAATAAATCAGCAATAACCGATTTGATGTGAAATATATTTCTTTTACGAACAAAGTTGACTTAGTAGGTATAGTAAATTGCCTCTCCTTTGAAAATAATTGAATGTCTCAACATCTCTTAACTTGATCCTATAAGAGGGAAGACAAAGAACACTTCTAACAATCGAAGAAAACAATGCGATAAAATGAAAGATTAAAATTGAAGGAGAATTCAAAAGGACTCGTATATCTCTGAAATAAACACAATACATAACTGGAGGAGCAAAGCGCGGACGTAAAGAGCTAGAACAAGATCTCGAGGAGACCAATAAATGCGAAAACTTGTTATTAGTTACACTTGTTGACATCGCTGTAATATTTCTTGTTTGGGATTTCCTCTCCAGGACAACTGCTGCTAAGAAAACTGCATTGTGCTTCCGACAATTTCCATAAATTATAAAATAGCCCCGATCCATTGTTGAAGCTGTAATTAAGCTACCGCGATTAATATTAAACGGTTTAGAAAACAGAATACATAATTTATAGTTGCTACAACAACAGCTCATAAAATTGGTTTGTTCGATAAATACATAATACCAGTATTTCTCACACTGAATTCTTTGATGAAAATCTCTTACATAGCCACACGTTACCTTCCGCTTCTTGTCACTGTATTACATACATAAAATAAAAGCTTTGTTAAATGAATCAACCGAAAGTGAACCTTTTTTAATTTGGTAATTGGACTTTAATATGGGATTTCAAAAAATTGCGAATACTCCCTCTTCTGATAGAATTAGAGCGAAACTACAAGAGTACAAATTTGTTCAAAATTAAATTCTGCATGATATAACATCATAATTGGTGCAAAGCACATTTGCAGATTTATTAAATATAAAGTGTAAAAATTTTGTTAAAAATTTTAAAAATAGTCTTTGGAGTATATACATATATTTTTATATTTGAACTACATGAATTTGTAACAAGAGTTTTTAATTCGGTAAATTAAGGCTGTTAAAGATACGTATATGTTCGACAGTAATGTCGCCATTTCATTATATTATGTTTTTTTTTCTGTTTTTGCGTCTGTCATATGCTTTTCAACATTGCACTTCCCTGCATTTAAAAAAAGTTGTCGAACAAACGTGATATCCATAAATTATAGAGTAACCCAGTTCCATTGTTAAAGCAGTAATTAAGCCACAGCGATTAATATTAAACGATTTAGAAAACAGAATTCATAATGTATATTCCTTACAACAGGTAATGAAAAGTGAATAAACCCTAAGAAACCAGAACAACGCATTCCCAGAATTATTCAATAATGATACCTCAACTTTGAATTTATTTACTGCATCATACCGGCAACTTTCATTTTAATGAAATTAATTGTTTTAGACGTAGTTTATTTCATTGTTTACTTCCAACTAATTGTTTGTTGCCACAAATTAAATTGAACTCTATAAGTTGCGGAAAAACAAACTGGTCTTTAATAATAAATTAGCAATACTCATTACGCTGAGAATCAGAAATTTTAATCATGGTGGAAAATTCAACTAGTGGAAATTAATTTCTATATAAATATTTAAATTGTATTATATCCTTCAGGGAATACAAGTATTTCAAAAGTTTTTAGTAATCATTACAATAGGGTATGTGATCATATTTTGAATTTTACATATATGATGCTGTTAAATGATGTTAACACACAAACCAAGTTTACACACGGAAAATTCGGACTATAAAAGGTAGCATAGAAAAACAAACGTTTTATATTCAATTTATTTTCACAATGAATGAAAACTGAGAATTTGCGCGAGGGAAACCTACTGCAAATGGTTAATCCTCAATCATTTAAATGTGTGCCAAACTAAATTTCTTGTGTGTGCAACTGGCTTGGTTAGACGCGACATCTACTTTTATAGTGAATAGAATATAGACAAAAAAAAATCCGTATTGTATAAATCAATTTATTGTACGTAGTTTACGAAATTTATAAGGTTTAATAGTTAAGATTTGTATTTTATAATACTTTCTAGCAGTTTAAAGATAGCATATTTTTATTCCCATAAGAATAACATGGGCGTATAAATCTGCAGAGGCGAGTTAGGGTTTCAGTTTGAATTTGGCGCCACAAAATGATCGTTACACTAATGCAGTCTATTATTAAAGTAAAATACCGTTTCTTATAGACTGAACTTTTAACGATAAATTACAAAAAGCATGAAACAAAACAAGTGTCATATTTTTAAAAATATTGATAGAAGACTGTTCTTCCATTTAGGTAATGTTATCCTCGTAAAATGTGTAACGAAATAAACAAAATTTAGTGGCGGCCTAACAGACCTGACAGTCGCGGCTTATTCCCTTTAGGATGAAGCTTCTCCGACGATTACATTGCCACTATACTCGGTTAAATTTAACGGAAAATTACCTCATCAATTCTTTGTGTCAATATTTGTCTTATCTTTGGTTAATGCCAATGGGATTTCACTATAGTGTGGTCAGATTGTGGTGGTTTTATCCTCCGCGAATGGTCCTGAGTTAGAGCCGCGGTTTTCGGTAAAGTATGATGGCATGTTGACTCTAATTCACTATTCCAATAACGTGGATCCCGATTTCGCTAGGTAAATTCTATACTGGGCTATTATTTCTCCAACGATTCAATTTATCTGTGGTACAAGGATTCGGGACTCAAGATGCATTATTGAACGGAACTACGTGGTTCTTGTAATTTATGAACTTGTATGCTATGCTGTAAATTATTTCACTATTGTGCGCGTGAATGAAGCATGAACGGAATGTCAGCACCATCTTCATAAGTTTAACAGGTTGTCATCACCTTGCTAAAAGAATTAAAAAACCTTGTTGAAATTCGCATATCACGTTTTTAATAATTAAATCAGTGGCAACAACTAAAATTTCGATGAGATAGGCGATAGTAACTCAATAAAAACTTATTGAAATGACATTCATTTATCAAAAAATTAACAATATCATTAGTGCTCCACAGGTCATACATTATTTGCAAACCAAACCAAATTTCTACCATTTTTTTAAGAAAAACTTAAATTTAAAATTCAAAGATATTCGGTGTTTACATTTACCCACTTATACTCTGTTTGAACAACTACAAATGCAACTGCCGAAATTTCAAAAACATGCAGTTTGGTCGCATGTTCGCTTCGTCCACATGCAAACAGACCAATCAGAAAAAACTTGAAGTATGCCTCAAGTCTCCCTTTTCTGAATCAGGTAGTGCTGCAAGAGAAAAATCGATAAACTCCGTAAGCATCGTAAAAAAAGCACAGTCGTACACACACATTGATGATGTTTGAGGCAGGATTATTTTTGCCTCTGCACGTCTATAGTCCGCACTATTTTATTCACAATCTAAAATTAATATCATCTCACATGAATAAAAGTATTTGGTTTGGTGTTTATCACCTGTCACGTGAACTGTTAGTTTGATTTCTAACCTTAAATGTTGATTTCATGGAGGTGTTGGAAACTGAGAAGTGAGTATAACTAAGGTAGGGGAGATATCACTTTTTAACCCCAGCACTATGCATCCCAACTTCTTGGTAAATGAGGTTAATAATAACTAACTTCCCAACTTTTTAAAAGTCAGAAATCGCAATATTACTAATCGATTATGAATAAAATATTTTATTAGGTTTCCGGAGGCCAGATTTAATAAGATATGAAAAATGTTCCGCGAGTTGGATAAAATGAAGCGGGTCATATTTTGAATATGCCTGCTCTAATACTATATTTCCTGGATTAATACCGCTGAATATTATTTTTCGCATATTCTATTATTCATGACATAAAAACGAAAAATTGTATGAACCTGCGCTAATCATTTTTACATTGAAATTCTGATTTGTAAAATATTAACATGATTGTACTCATCATTCAGACTGTGTAATTAAAATACAAATTTAGTTATCATATTTGACGAATCATTTTAAAAGATATAATGAGAAAATGTGAAATGTTTTTAATATAAGATATAACGAACAGTACCTTCCTAACTTTAAAGCTTAATAGTTAGAGATAACAGATGACAGCACTGAAATTTTCGCAATAGGGAAAACGTACTTTATACGTTGGTATTAAAGGCGAAATCACGAATTTGTCTTTTTTTTATAAATCAATTGAAGGAAAATAAATGTTTGTCTTGGTGATATTCCCATTACAAATAAAGAACTTTGTCAACTCATCCGAATTATAAATCTAAATATTAAAATCATGACATCTGGAAATTTTACAATGAAATTTATTAGATTACGTTCAGACATAATTAACTACATTTACATGATATTAATCTAAATATTGACAGAAATGTTTAATAAATTAATAAATTTTGAGCTTGTCTAACAATTTTTGGAGTCAAAAGGGCGGAATTTGTGATACTCTAGTAAGTGGTAACTACAATAGAATGAAATATCCTTAGATAATTTGAGCTCTTGTCCTCATTTTACATCAAATTTTCCATTTCCCCCTTAGTTAATTCTAGTTCTAGTGATAAATTTACAACGCAATCTGGGTATCCAGTAATATCAAGTAGTTTGAAACTGCTTGATATCAACTCAAGTAGCTAAGGCAGAAACTCAAGTCAAGTCAAGTAATGAAGAAAAATATCAAGCTACTTGACTTGATGAAACCCAAAGTGTATGTCTTGTTTAAAATGTTTGTAAACGAAAAAATAAACTTTTTCTTTACTATATAAATGAAACTATATAATTAATTCTACAGTTAAATATATGCGGAAAGTATTAATTCATGTATAATACAAAGCGTAAAATAATCTTTTATAATGAATGCATAAAAATTTGATGAATTTTTAAAATAAATGCATAATTTGATACACCAATTTTCATTATTATTTTTTGCATAATTAGAAATGCATGTGTTGCACCAGTTTTTCCCTAAATTCAATTTAGTATGCAAAAACTAAAATTTACATATTTATACCCTAGTTTTATGAAATGAAATTAATTAAGAAAAATGTAGGAAAGTATGGGGGTATTTCGTGATAAAAATAAATATAGAACAAATTTGCTCTATCTTAGCAATTATCTTCAATTACAAGTGTAGGGAGTGGTGTAATAAAAAATAATGGCAAATAACTTTATTAGCATAATTTGATGGTATCTGGAACTATATTTCATCCAATAAAAAGTAATTGGTCCATTGGCAAGTGCGCACTAAACACGTTAATCGGATTGGGCCCTTCGTGGTGATTTAATTATAGTCGTCGACCACTCATACAGAAATATAACTTGATAAAGGTAATTGGTAAATACGGCATCGGCTACGGCTGCTACTCTATCGACGGATGAAATCCAATAAAACTTCCAAATTAACTCGCAAATTTTTTTGGGAGTTTATCATCGAATTCACCTCGAGTATATACTCGGCTGATGTTCATGATATGATTTCCAATGTCATCATATAGTTTATTGCCAATATTGTTGGGCGAATTAGAAGGAATTACCTAACTAACAAAGCTTAACTTAATAACAAATCTACTATTTCAATCATTGAACAATAGGTATACGTAGATATTTTTTGGTGCTCCATAGGGATTTTATTTTTTTAATGTTCAATTATTGGCTCTCTCGATATTTTCACAGTATACTAACAGTAACAGAGATAAATAGATTGTCTGCAATTCGAGCTATATTAAATAAAAAATGTACTGTTAAATGTGAGATTAGTGAAGTGTTACTGGTAATAATTCTTATTATCTATTTATATTTTAATATTACTTAAGTTGAGTTTAGATGTAGTAATTTAGTATTAAATAATATTAACTTTGGTTGTATATATTTGGGAATTTCTAGTACAAACCTAAACTTATCTTGAAATAAACAATCAAATTTCACAGTTGGTGAAAATTGTAAACAGTAAATATATGTTGTTTATTTAAGTTTTTCTATCTATAAAAGATACAACTTCTGGCAGGTATAGAACGAGAAAGCAATGTGTAAATAAAGATAGAAAACAGGTTCAATTCACCAACCTAGCAAAACAGCTTGGTGAGTTAGTTCAATTCGAGATCTGTTCTGGGTTACTTCAAACGTACGAAGTAAACAGAATTAACCCACTAGGATATTTAATAAATAATAAACTGTCACTTTCTGGTGTCATGTAGGTATTTACTTTAAATTCTACGCCTGTCAGTTTAACGAAAATGCTATATTTTATATTTAGTATATCTAGTACTAAAGACGTGCTGTAATATTTAATTTTGGACAAATTTGTACTATTGTAAGTTTTGCTCTAAATATATCAGAAGGGAGAGTATCCGTATTTTTTTGAATTTCTAAGTTAAAGTTCTATGTTCCGCGTTTCGGTGCTTACCTGTTTACATATGTCCATATACTCTTCTATAAGACACCAAAATATCCATAAAGAATTTATTTATTTTTTCAAATAAAGGCTAAAATTTCTTCTTCATTTCCTATTCAAAACTGTTACTTGCGATTGACCTCTTTTTACCAAAAGTTGATTTACCCTTACTGTTGATATCAAAAGTTTAAATATGAAGTTTCATCAAAATTCGTTAAGCCGAATTTTCATAAGTATACGTAGCCCATATTTATTATAAAGACATTAATTCGTGAACAGGTATTAAAATTTCGAAACGTGAATATCAGTATGATTGCAATAATTTATACGTACGATATACGGCAGTCGGTAAAAGAAATTTACCAGTTTCAGAATATTAAGGCTTTGCTATACATACACAAAAGTAAGCTGGTAACTAAGTAATAACTGTGTCTGTAGGATAACATTATTACCATAGTTACTTGTCAAAACCACTTAGACTATATAGCTGTAACCAGGAGTCATATCAATCCATTTTGACTTGATCACGAAAACGTTATTGATAAGAAAATTTTATAAAACCATATTTATTAATGACGTTTTCATTTCTGAAAACGATGAATTAACGAAGTATATTATGAATCATATCAGGCCTTATATGTCTTAAAATCGTCACTCTACAAGCTAGTATTTAAAACCGACATTTGCAGCGTTTATGATATTCATAATAATCCTGATTATATTAGTAACTATAAACTTGTTCTTTAATACCTTTGTAAAACATTGTGTATTCGCAAATAAAAATGCAAATGTAAAATAAATTTATTAAAATAATAGGTAAAATATTTTCCTTATCGGACAAAATATTTTAAAAATTTATTTACCTTAAACGAAAAACTGTCGAAATAAATTAATGGCGTGTTTGTGGCCCGGTTTAAATTAATCTGTTTGGAATCAAATAAGATCTAGATTTGGTCCGTTAATTGGTTTAGAACGGACAGTTGTGGTCTGCTGGTTCACAAATTAGTGCAGCCAAACCTCCATTCAATATCTCTCAACCGACACCTGGTAACCAAAATGTACACATGCTACATCCGATTGTTTTGCATCCATTATAGACAATGTCTATTGCAGATACTTGATGTTGTGTAGACCACGTATCAGCCATAAGCAAACATACAAACAAAGTCACATCTACATGAATTGTCGTACGTGATAGTATAACCTTAAAATCGGATGACAAAAGAAAAAGTGTTAACAATCAATCTTTTTGAAACAAATAAAGTAATTTTGTTTAACATTTAAGTGTTTTTGTTTCGGTTATTTAGAAAATCAATCTACTCGTATCTAAGTTGTTTACAAATAATTGTTTGCCATCTAAATTTTTTATGTTGTTTACAGCTTACTAACTTGTTGCTCAATGTTTTCGAATACATTAATAAATACGTCTTGTTCTTGTACCTTGTACGAAAACCTAAGAACTTCCGGCAACAATTGTACAATGAAAAACAATACTGAAACTCAATGATTTTGTATTTTACATTCCATTTTGTATTATAGTGTGTTAAATGTTAATATCTAAAAATTATAAAACAAAAACACTTTCGGATCTCACGAAATTTTGTTTTTAAGAAAAATTTCTTAATATTAGTTTTATTGTAATTGATATTTGGTACAAGCTTTGAAGGAATAATATAATAGCGAATTTACCGAATTATTGTATTATTCAAAACATTTTATATAAAACTAGCTGTTGTGGAGAGTGCAACAAAGTGTGGAAATATAAATTGTAGAAAAAATGATCCGACGGGACTGGAACTTGTATTGTCAGAACCACATAAATTAATTATCAATTATTATCAAGTCTCAACTTTAGTCACTAATAATTTATTTCAGGGTTGCATTGATTTAATTAACTTGATGTAAATCAGCGATTCAAATCAGATTTAAGTCACATTGGTTTTTATTGAATCATTGATTTAAATCACTCGTTCTGCAATTGTTATTTAACAGTACAAATTTACGACAATTGGGGGAAAACATTGAAGGGATCCTAAACATTTTGTCTCTATAACCGATAAAAGTAAAATAACGTTAAAATATGCTTGGGCTTTCAAACAAGTTGTCATAATTTGGACGTTATAACCAGTTTGTTGCTGGAAGTGTTATCGTTATAAAAGAATTTTAGTGTAGTTTTTTATTGAATCTTTAAATTTTTACTTATTCTTTACAATGTTGTTTTTTCGTAATAAAATGTTTTTGAAATTATAGTTACTTTTAAAAAAAAATAATAAAATATTTGATTTTAAAAAAATCGGATTTTTATGCAACAACACTGATTTATTTTTCTTTTAGCAGTCACTTTCATCAAATTTTGATTTGATTTTGTATTTAACACAATTTCGTATTTTCTGTATTGCAGCACTATTTTCCTATCCTCGTTAGAATTGATTGAGTTGCCTCATGAAAAGTCAAAAGCATTGTACTAAAAATACTTCAGTCTGCCATAATTACAGCTTCTGTAGATAACTCCCACTCATTCGTAGTTAAAAATGCATCCCATTCTTTATAAGTAAACACGGAGTGGCCGGCTTGTGATTGCAGGTGGGTGAGATAAAGTTGATTGATCTCCGAATTAATGAAGTAGCGAAATGGTCACGCAAGCAGCGCACGGCACAGGTGGTTACGAGGTCACAGACCCCGGACAACTTTGTTTACATGCTGTCAACTTGCTGATATCTTACGAATCAATCGCCAACAGTGCATTCATTAATACGTACAACACGCACGGGACTTAATAAAGTGCTTTCCCAACAACAACACTTTTCTTTCTAACAGGCTTATTGTTTTCGGGGTCGTAAATTTTCTGCCCTGATACTATCAAAAATGTAAACATAACTGTATCTCACCTTAAATTGATAACCTAACATGTAAACAATAAGCTCGTTTTTCTTTTATAATGAGAACACCTATGTATTCGTTTTACCAATGAATACTAGAAACTTGATATAGGAAATCAACATGGGAAAACAGTTTTTTGCTATTATCATCTGTCCCGCTAAATATATTGGGCTTTATCGTTTATGTGGCATAGTTGGTTATTGGTTAACTTATTTAATATTGCATTTACTGCTAACAAATGCTCTGTATTACGAGGTTTTCTTATTGAAATATATAAAATTGAATTTTACAGTTGTCATTTATATATTTATATTTTTATCTAATAAAAAATTTCAAACAAAATGTTCCAAAGCCGAGTGTGTAAGAAGCTGTGTGTGTATAAAATATTTTTTTCATATGTAAATTTAATGTTTTTTACATTATACCTATAAAAATTGAAAAAAAAATTGCACTTATAAAATTAAGAAAAAAAAATTTGATATCATACCCGTATAAAACCCAAATATACTTACCTTTGTCACTTTTAATAAAATGTAATCATGGCCTATAAAATCATTTTTGTGGTAACATTCATACAACCTTATAAATTTTTCATACCTATATATGTAGAACTGAATATGTCGAACATATTATTGTTTTTTACCTCCCGCCTATCAATATATAGATAAGGGAGGTATTGTTTTTGGTCAAATTTCTCGAGAGTGAGTTTTCAACATATGAGCACGAATTAGGGTCTCTAGAATAAGATTTTACTATTTTTACCGTGATGTCTGTATGTCTGTGTGTGTGTGCGTGTGTGTGTGCGTGTGTGTGTGTGTCTGTGTGTCTGTGACGATTTTTCGTCCACGATAACTCCAACACGATACATGTAAAAAATATAATATTTGGTATTTAAGACTTATATTCAAATATGATGAACTGATTAGATTTTGACTACAATTGGTTAACCGGAAGCAGTACTTTACTTGAAGCTTTAAACAGTTTTTCTCAAAAAGAACCTGTAAATACCATTTTTTTCGAAAATTAAGTTATTATTCAATATAAAGATTTTTTAATTTTCTACCGATCTGTATAATTACGTTTATATATGTAACTTCTAGCTAAACAGAATAAATATATAAATTATATTAATTTTACATATCGTTTAGGCTGAGAAATTTCGATAAAACAGATGAGTTATTCATATGTTCACAAAATTTGACATATGTCAAATTTGATGTAAGTAAGTTTAAAAGATAAAATAAGTAAATATAACGTAGTTTTACTGTAAAATTAAAACAGGTGGAAGAAATATTATAAGGAATATATTTGCATGCATCAAGGTAAGTTCGATTCCGGTTTTAGGAACGCCAAAAATAACTGTCATACAAATTTTATGGAGGAAATTTTAGGTATGAAATGAAATGAAAATATTGGAAATGCAATAACTAATTCTAAAACTACAAATTTAATGTACTGAAAAACATATAGAATATATTACTACAGTGGCGGGAGGTTGTGTGTTGGACACATCAGATTTTTATTTTTTGTGATAAATTGCATCTTGCCCCACAGCTTTAATAATTTCATTTTTTGAAGAAATATATCGTCTTCAAAATGGAAATTTCAATAGTACCTATTATTAAAGATGTATATATTTACCTAAATTTAGTACACTGATAATAAAATGTTGAAGATATAAATTGAAATATGCATGCCAGAATCATTTAACTTTAGTTGCCAAAACACTCGAAAGACAGAGACACGGCAATTATATATATATATATATATATATATATATATATATATATATATATATATATATATACCGGGTGTCCCAGCTCGACCGACACATGGGAGTTTTACATGGGAAATCAGTTAATTATGAATAGTATCTCCCCAGTGCAAGATATTAACTTGAAATTTTGTATACTTATTGGAGAATATTAATTCTATGGATCACACTTATTTGAAATATGAAATTTCGTCTGCAAGACGAGATTTATTAAATTATAAAATCTAACATTTTCGTTCAGTCAGCCACGGAAATAAAAGAAAATAATCTATGTGACAGTTCTGACAGTTTATGACATGCCATTGTAGATATTTATATTTTTGTAATATTGGTATATCATTTAACAAAAAGAAACTAAATTCAACTTAAATAATATTAAAATACAGGGAATAAGAATTAAAACCAGTGATACTTCACTAAACTGTCAGATAAATATTTTCTTTTATTTCCATGGCTGTCTGATTTTGAACGAAAATATTAGATTTTAAATTTAATAAACCTCACCCTGCAGACGAAATTGCATATTTCAAATAAATGTAATCCATAGAAATAATATTCCCCAATAAGCATACAAAATTTCAAGTTAATATCTTGCACTGGGGAGATACTATTCATAATTAACTGATTTCCCATGTAAAACTCCCATGTGTCGGTCGAGCTGGGACACCCGGTATATATATATATATATATATATATATATATATATATATATATATATATATATGTATATTATGTTTCTATAATATTCTATCTATCTCTGCACAATGTGACTATAATAGGTCCTTGCGTTTACGAATGTGTTGCGGTAACCGTGCACAAGGGATAAATGCACTTGGTCAACGCACTCATGCTCAGCGTATTCAACACGCCAATATTTCTCCCGCAGTCCCGCAATAAAAAAATCATATTTTTATGACAAAATTAAATTAAAAAAATTAAAAAAGAGTAAGTAAAAAGTCATACAATTTTTATTTTGCCATTTTTTTCAGGATGTGCTCTACAGAGCTTCCATATATGTACTGTACACCACTGATAAGAGTTATTGTTTAGTCGGACTTCGTGTCATCTTAAAGAAACTATGTAATAGATTTTATCTTAATAAAAATTTATTATTAGTTTATTACAAATATTTTTAAATTTTATTAGTTAAAGAAAAATTTGGTCAACTGAACTGAAAGAGGCAAATAATTTCGATATTTTTATATAATATTTCGAGAGATATATATTTTGACAAACATCATTTAAAAAAATCTGATGTGTCCAACACACAACCTCCCGCCACTGTAGTAATATATTCTATATGTTTTTCAGTACATTAAATTTGTAGTTTTAGAATTAGTTATTGCATTTCCAATATTTTCATTTCATTTCATACCTAAAATTTCCTCCATAAAATTTGTATGACAGTTATTTTTGGCGTTCCTAAAACCGGAATCGAACTTACCTTGATGCATGCAAATATATTCCTTATAATATTTCTTCCACCTGTTTTAATTTTACAGTAAAACTACGTTATATTTACTTATTTTATCTTTTAAACTTACTTACATCAAATTTGACATATGTCAAATTTTGTGAACATATGAATAACTCATCTGTTTTATCGAAATTTCTCAGCCTAAACGATATGTAAAATTAATATAATTTATATATTTATTCTGTTTAGCTAGAAGTTACATATATAAACGTAATTATACAGATCGGTAGAAAATTAAAAAATCTTTATATTGAATAATAACTTAATTTTCGAAAAAAATGGTATTTACAGGTTCTTTTTGAGAAAAACTGTTTAAAGCTTCAAGTAAAGTACTGCTTCCGGTTAACCAATTGTAGTCAAAATCTAATCAGTTCATCATATTTGAATATAAGTCTTAAATACCAAATATTATATTTTTTACATGTATCGTGTTGGAGTTATCGTGGACGAAAAATCGTCACAGACACACAGACACACACACACACGCACACACACACGCACACACACACAGACATACAGACATCACGGTAAAAATAGTAAAATCTTATTCTAGAGACCCTAATTCGTGCTCATATGTTGAAAACTCACTCTCGAGAAATTTGACCAAAAACAATACCTCCCTTATCTATATATTGATAGGCGGGAGGTAAAAAGATGTTATATAACATGTGTATATCGTATGTCGATTCTGAAGTGGACATATAAAGTTTTTTTATGATGAATTTATCGTAGATTTTAATATGCTTCAATTATTTGAATTATTGCTTAATTATAAGAAAAGAAGGAATAAAATTTCTATATAATTAAACTTTTTATTATGGCAATAACTTAAACAACGTAAACAAATTTCCCAGAAAGAGGAAAGTAAAATGATAAAGTTGTTGATTTTTCTAATAAATCATTTATTCTAATTTACATTTTAAATATATCCGCGTCAGATATATTTATAAATGAGAGAAAAACAACTTTTTGCAACAAATGAATGGAGATTAGAATATGACTATAATAATAATTCGTATAAATCAAGTTGCAGATGCTAATACAGTGTTGCATAATATCCGAAGTCACGAGGTCCCACGTCACTTAATCCAACGTAACGATGGAAATTAAAACAGCTTCATCTCATGAGAATCCCGTGGTCTCCTAAGCTGTCAAATCTCCACGCTGTCAACATGTTTACTCTGAGATGGTAAACAAGTTTTTACACACAGTTAAGAAGAAAAAAGTTTTAAAGATTTGCTACTATCACATGACTGGTAATATCTGAGTCACAGATTACCTATCATCTGTTCCCAAACAAGATTTTTTGTGGACAAATACTTTTTAACAATTTAAGAAGTTGTCAACAAGTATATTTACTTATAAAAAACCGAAATATCACGATTTTAAATAGATCTAATAAATTTAAAAGAACAATAGAGGTTAATTGGTTATATTAAATATCATTAAATTTAATTTGATGTAGGAGACTGATTTAGAAGAGAGAGAGGGAGAAAGTGGAAGTAGATTAAGTTTGATTAGGTTTTTTATTATATCTAATGGTAATTTTGCCCATTGCTAGACGACCAAATGTTTGTGAAATTAGTATGATTTTCATAATTATCCTTCTAGTATTATATGAGAATTATTTTCTGTAACACTCCGTTGACAATCAAAACTAAATAATAAATTTATAATTTTTAAAATTTATTCTTGCATTAATTTTCTCGACTAATATTTTATTATAACTAACATATTCATATTTTTTGCTGTACTTCATTGAAACTTATTTCATTTGAAAGTGAGATCATTCTAAGACTAATTGCTCTTCAACTTCCATTCGTTTCATATTCAATCATATAATCAATTTATTAACAAGAAATCAAATGTTTCCTCCAAAAATTAAAATACAACTAAATTTATTATTTTTATTAAGTTTCTGCCCAAAGTAAAGTACTTCTTAAAAAGGCCGATTGGAACGAAAAATGTAGATGCTTAATTAGATGTTATAGCAATTCCTTAAAAAAATTTCATCATTGTTACACCTATTCGTTTTTTGTTATGCGAAAAATAAAAAAAAAAACAGAAAGAGCAAAGTGCCCTTTTGGGACTGTCGATTGCAATAAAAAAAGGGGGATACACAACTAGATGTTATAGCAGTCACTTATACAAAATTTCAACATTCTACGGCTAATCATTTTTGAGATACGTACATACTTATGTACAGACATCACGCCGAAATTAGATATTTTCGTTGTAATCTGATTAAAATACTTCTTTTACTTCGTACAAAAAGGTAAAAAGAAACATTTTTTTTCAATATACCTAGATTTTGTAAATAATGTAAAATCTTTTTTTTCTCGTATTATCAATTTTTTTTACAAGAAATTTAAATTTCATTGACCTACCTAACCAATTTTAAAGTGTTTAAATATGTCAAGAGTCCTAAAATGTATGTTATAAAATCCTCACCCCTTTGATTTGAAGATCGTAAAACCGTGTTTATATTTAATTCGGCATGTGTTGCGACGTTTGGTATCGATGTTGTGGGGTAGTGAAACCAGGAATTTATATGTATCCGACTGGAAACTTCCAGGGCCAGGACGCCTGTGCAGAAGCATCATTTTCCATTCCGAACGCATGCCGGCAAACTGACTCGAATTCCACGCTCATGTCAATTTGTATTCAACAATTATTCCTGCTCTCCAAGTTATGCGGTTTGTTGCTGCAAATGATCCTGTGATGACCGAAACTCTAACCCTTTTGAATATTATTTCCATGGTCTTTTGTACCAAAATTAATTAAAAAAATAATTTTCTTTTCTTAGAATAAATTTGTGTTAAATACAAATTTTCAAAATTTTAATAACCTAAAAAAATATTTTGAAAACATTTTAAATATGATTTTTTCTAATTCACTTCGCTCGCTCCGCAAATATCCCACCGTTACACAAGTAAAGCATTTTCTAACATCCCTATTCTGTGGAGTTATCACTTATTAATTTTGATACATTAATGACGTCTGAAGGTAATAGATTGAAAGTGATAGTTTAGTTTTTTTTTTTGAATGGTTAATTTTTTCACAGTTCATATTGCTTGGCAATACATTCAATATTCAAAATATGAGTCACATACTAACAAGTAGACATTCTTGTTCGAATATTTTTTCTAATTTTGACACATAAGGTATCACTTTCCAAAACTGATTAAACTACAGGCCAGCATAATGTATGTGTACTCGCTCTTCGTAAAGGCAAGTATTTTTAAAGATTATAACTTATGATGAAGGGAAATATGTCACTATATACTGCGTAGGAAGTTAAACTTCAACAATATTCAACACTTTAATTATAACTTATATAATAATTAATGATCTTCTCTTCACTCTTCATTTTCTAACTCTTCGATCACTATTATCATCTAAACACTTAAATTACTAAAAACTAAATTGTCAGAAACCTCACGGAATAAAATAAACAAATTTACATTCTATCACCTGTCCTTTTCTGTACAACTAAGTCTATCACACAAGTAACGTCATGCCAAGGTTTCATATTCAGTTCTCATAGAAGGCAGCACAACTATCACCTAAAACTTATGAATATCACTAGTGATACTAGAATAGGTCTCGGTTACATAAATAGCTATTAAGTATATTTAAGTGTCGTGGGTTATACCGTGAGTTTATTTTAACATGAAACAGGGGACTTGACAATATTCATGGTTATGACCGACTTCGCATTTGATTAACAGCAATGTAGCCAAGCGTTCACTTTAAAATAAAACATAGGTTGTCAAATTCACGTCATTATTAACTGCCAATGTGTGATTTTTTAATTACTTATTTCCACGTTGTTGGAATGGACGCGGTGGACAAATTGAGTGACCCACCAGGTCTCCTGATCTCACAACACTTGATTTTATTAACTCAGGAACATTAAAAACAAAATAATTAAAGAATTAAAAAATAAAATTCAAAATCACTCTAAAAATATCAAACTTTTCCAAAGTAAAAGTATTATAAATAAGTTTTATTATTTTGTAATTTCAATATTACATCTGCTATGTTTCATTTTATATTGAACGCTTTGATACATTGCAGTCAAATGTCAAGTTGTTACCATAGCTATAACAAATCCATGTTTCACGTTAAAATAAACTTGGGTATAGAGGTACTTACAGTGTTACAGTAATGGCCAGATAAATAAGACACCAATATAAATTTATAAATTGAAAAATATTTTATTAATTTAAATTTATAAACATTTTTTGTAGAGAATTTTCATATAAATTTAAAAAAACTTTTACACTTCATTTGAAATTGAAATTTCTACATTTAGTGCAAATAACCATACTGTGGGTTCTAACCTAATCTACTATAATATTTTGATTTATAAATCCAAACATATTTACAAATGATATCTTTCATAATTTAAAATAATTAATAACGTATTAATTAGAATGAATTACATAGGCTGTCATTACTATTAAATTCAGTGTAATGAGGAAGTTTAGCATAATTAAAATTACATATGAATAATTATACCTTAAAATGTAATTGGAAATTAAAATTATGTTCTCATTTATTCATAATTAATTATTTATCATCGAATTTTTGTGACATCACAAGTGAGTTATGCGGATGCCTAGAAAGGATAGTGAGACCTGACTTTTTGAACGTAGGTCGTAGGTAGAGGCAAAACTCCCTGTTGCCATGGGAAACTACTCTCCATGAACTTCTGTGAGGATTATTATATAAAATTTCATGTTTTGAGAAATCTAAGCATCTTTTAGTGAAATATAATATAGAATATCACTTTTAAAGAATTAATTTTTAAAAGTGATATTTTTCAAATTTCTTAACTTTAGATACTAAGATTTTTTTATAGGTACTTAAAATGATTAAGGTAGAAAAAATTCTGTAAAATTTCATAGTAATGGTTGCTATTTAATTAGAAATATGCTTGAAGAAATACAGGAGTTTCATATCTCGATCCTATTGAATGATACTTTTTGAGTTTAAATTGAAAAGCGCACATGCTCGATAAAATGTAGATTTAGAAAGAGTTAGTTTTTGTAAAAGCAAATATTAAGTCTTTTTCTCAAGAGCGCGGTTCGCAAGAAATTGCTTTTTGTATTACTAGACCGTATTGATCTTTAAAACCTACGATACTGGAGACCTAAAGGAAAATATAAAAATTTCTATGATATTGTGCTGGACTGCTAGATAAATTCTCAGTAAAGAAAACTCAATAAATAACAATTTACGACCAAAAAAACGTTGTCATTGTTTTCAAGTCTAATAATATGACATAATATACAAAGAAATTTATATTTAACCCTTCAAAGTTTGAAAAAAAGTATAAAAAGAACAAAATTTCCATCTGTATATTGTTATATTACAATCAGAATTATTCTTATCTGTACATTCAATTAGTTGGGTTGATTTAAATTTATAGATATACGGAACAATATTTTCCTGATACTCATTTTAATATTCTGAATGCTGAGAAACGTAAATATATAAAATAGAGATCTCATGTGTTTCTAAACAGTTTTATTAGTCATGAGCATAGCGAGCATTAATATTAAATTTGGTGTATACAGCGATGACTAGAAAATGTTACTAAATTTTCTTCTCATTATAAAAAATATAATAACAATTATATAAATATAAATTGTTTTTATGTTTTGTCAAATAAAAGTTTCTATGACTAGCATTACTTTCGATCCTCAAAACAATAATAATAAAAATATCTGTCAAACAAAATATGTCCATTCTAAGTAAAAACTATTATTGTTTTGTGATAAAAATGAGTTCAAGTGAAAGTGACGGTAAAATATTACAAGGTACTCCACGAAGAAAAGTCATTGATGCTACTGGAAATTTGCTCCCAGAAAACAGTTTTCTAATAAGCAGTGGCGTAGTTAAAACCCTTTTTGGAGCCGAGCACATCTAAATTTCCGTTGAGCGCCTGAGAAAACTTAAAAAAAAACTAATGAGGCTGTAAGAAAAATAAATATATTTTATTCTTTTCCGTTTTATCACAGTTAAGTATACATTTTATCAATAGATATGCAGGACAATAAAAACTTGCTTCATAGGAAATTCTTAAAATAGTGTATGAAAAAAAAAATTTGTCGTGGTTTGTGCAATTAATAAATTTGCTAACGTATCGAACAGGTGAGTTCAGGACAAGTCTATCGTTAACTCAAATTGATTAGCTTTTTAAAACTATTTTTTAAACAGTATATTGAGTTTGTTTTTAGAGTTATTTAGCAAGTATTAATTTTAATTATTTATAGTTATTTATGGTACAAATGTATTACATTACAAATAAGTCACGTGAAAAATGTTTAGCCCACGAGGCCCCAGAGAGTGGAGTATTTTTTTTAAGTGACTTAGGCAATTAACACACAAGTGCCGCAAAACATTTTATCCGAAACCTTTTAATCATTGATACATGAAAGTTTTTTTGACAGTTGGCACAGCACAAACAGTAAAATGTAATTTCTAACCCATTTGTGTTTTATAACCTACTGTATTTATTTAAAAACATCATAATTATAGCGTTATAATTATGCGGTGTTGTATAAAGAATTATTAAATTATTTTTTGTTGTATGGTATAAGTACTTATTTTTCTTTACCAGTCAACTTTGTTTTTTCTTTGGCCTAGTAATGCTGAGCGTCTGTAAATCTACAATCATAGCTACGCCACTGCTAATAAGCAATAACAACGCTTCATGATTTAGTACAAGTTCAAAAATTTACATCTGGTAATAAATAACAGTAATATGCATATCACAGTAAATAATAAATAAATTATATTGATTTGATAGTTTATCTTAAATAACACTAGAATTTTACAATTTTTTTGTAAACTGTGCAAAAATTCTTACTTGTACGCTTTTCAAAAATATCTTTTGAATGTTTAAAAAACAATAACTTTACAGTTGTAGTGAAAGTTTCAAAATCTCAACATTTTTAAATGACATGTTACAAAAAAACATGATGTGTATCATGTGTCTAATGTAACGTTACAAGTTTCTTTGTAGTGTCTACCTGTTACGACCAAAAACAAGTTCAAACTCGGGATTCCTACTCGAACTCCAGTTTGTCAAAACTTTATTGTATTGCAAAAACAGTGAACAACCAGCGATATTGAGTACGTCCGTTGCGGGACAGATGTCAACGCCTCTGGTGGCAGGTAACATGAAGCTCAAGCGTCATTTCGCTTGTATGTAGCGTCGAGGTAATCGTCTGTTTTAATGCGGGCCCGTAGATTAATTTGCAAGGAAAAATATACAGAGGGGACTACGAGTAAAGCCACTTGCGAAATTCTACACTTCACATTAATGCCTCTGGTGTTAGAAACTGTAATTAATGTGCATACATTTATTTGATTCACCTACTTCGGTGTTTTTACTCTTGCTCGGTATAAAATAAGTATAATATGGTTACATACTTTATTTATTATCTGGGTCCGTTTTCAAATTTAAAGCGTGCGCATGCAAGCATCAGTAATTTATAATTTTTCCCATCAACTTTAGGTACGGTGCTAGTAAATATATACATATTTAGTAAAATTTTTAATATATTGTATGTATTGAAAAAAAAACAATTTTTGCAAAAATTATAATTATTAATTTAATTGAGTAATTGATTATTAATAAATATTTATTTTGAAATGATCTCACCTCTCACCATAATATTTCTACCATCAAATAAATTATCTAAATTTAAGCTTTACTAAATTCAGTGACAAATATTCTAAAATATTTCTTTAAACCATAATACTGAAATGAAAAAATTGTTAAAAATTGCAATGAAAACCAAAATGGAGTTTTTTTTTGCTAAGCAGACTCAACATCTGAAGTCATATGCCGCCCCAGCTCGCTCGTACAGATGTTGGGGCTACAGTTTAATAATAATCATTTAAAAATTTTGAATGTAGATACAGTAAAGAAAATGCGAAAGCTAATCTCTGCCGGATCCCGGGTCCGTAATGAAAAATTAAAATTAATTAATAATTAAATTAAATTATAAAATGAAGTATTTATAAATATAGTTTCAGTAAACTATGAATTTGTTCCGAAAAAAAAAAAGATATTCACTATCCTAACCTACAGTAGTATACTGAGCACAAAATGTATGTACAAGGTATATAAATTAAGTGATGAGTCTGATTTTAAAAAGTTATTGGAATGGAAATACAATTTCATATTTTCGCCCTCAAAATAACTTGGGGAAGCCATACAGTACTGAAAACGGTTCTTTCTATCCCTATCCTTATGACAGAGCTGGAACTCAGATACTGGCATCACCTTCAGCTGGTCGGTTGCAACCGTTTAAATATTTTGGAGTGTCCCGAAATGAATTTCGTTGAGGAAATTTTTCAATTTCGGGAAGGGGAAAAAGTTACAAGAACTTATTCAGGTGAATAAAGAGGCTGAGGAACTATCGGAATGTTTTTTCTTGACAAAATCTAATTTTTTTAAGTCAAAATCTAACGAAAGGTGGTGTGAGTCAAATTTAACTCTTTCAAGATCATTCAGTACTTACAGCCGATGATCCGAACGCACAATCCCAGATTCTGTCGACATTTCCATCAGTTCTTCAAAGGGCTTCCGCTTCGTGTTTCATTTTGAACCGACTCTTTTCTTTCTGAAAATGCCTAAAACCACCGAAAAATCTGGCCCCTTGAAATAACACTGCCTTCGTATGTCTGCCTTAATTTTGTAAAGTTTCCATTGCACTGTGCCCAAGTAGGAAGCACAACATGATATCACACATTAAAACTGACGTTACTCATTTTTAGAATGCTCTACAAAAAATTGTTTCACGAAAAAATCGCAACGGACAACCAAATATCTCTAACGAGTTCAAACTCACTAATATAATATTTTGATTGTTATTTAAATGAAGTCTGAACTAATTTTAAGAACTTGCACGCATATATGTATAAGTTTATTTAAAGATTTAAATTTTTAATGCTTTCTTATTTTCTTTTATTCGTATAATTATCAACATATACAATCAAAATGTATTTTTTATTTATTTTTATTTACTAATTAAAAATTCCAATGTAAGCTCGTGAGTGCGTGTAGCAGTGGTGCCATCCCTTATCGCAGTATGTTGTTGCGAGAATGCTTATCTGCGCCTGCGGTACTGTAAATTAATTATGCGTACTTTAATGCGCAACCACCGAAATGGCCAAACTTATGAATGGGAGCGTTCTGTGCCTCTCTGCAGACGCAGGTGACCTAGGGTGGCTTCACAGACCTGGATTTGTACACCTATGTTATTACCAGGCTTACTACCGGAATTTTAAATGTTTATTTAAAACACAGAAAGGAGCACAATGCAGTGCGCTTTAAATCTTGTAAAATACATTAAACACACGAAAATATAAACTGTATGTAAATGGATTAGGTACCTTACCACTGAAGTTTATAAACACTGGCATGAATAATGCATGTTGCAGCAGTAATTAAATTATTTATTACAGTACCAGCCATCCTGTAAGTTGGAAGTTATATCTACCTATTATCCAATGAAGATAAGTTAATTTACTTTGGCACTCTACAAGTAGATTACTACATTAATATATTTAGAAGATTTTCATGTATGAGTTCGATCCGACATCAATTAGTATTTTGAAATTTAAATCTTCTAGAAATTTTAAATTTATCCTATTCCTATATATTGTCGAATAAAGTATTCGAGCGCCCAGCGCAATGCCGACTGCAAAAGTGTAGAGGCAAAAATTCTCCTGCCTCATACTTTTTCAATGTGGGTGTACGACTATTTTTACAATGCTGAAAGCTTTTATTTTTCTCTTTCTGCAATACCTGCTTCAGAAAACTGAGTCTTAAGGCATGCCTCAAATGCTTTCTGATTGGTCTGTTTGCACATGGGCGAAGCGAACATGCGGTCGAACTGTATGCTTTTGATATTTCGGCGGCTGCATTTACAGTTATATAAATGGGTGAACGTGGACACTGGATATTTTTGTATTTTAAATTTAAGGTTACTTTTTAAAAAGGAAAGCGGTTTCTTCTTCTACGTTTTTATTCAGTTCCTATAACCGTTGATTAAAAAGTACTTTTCAATCAACGCTATAACTTACTTCTATAGCAACATAATTTGTAAGTTTCTAATATTTCTTATATTATTTGGTAACCATTGTCAATGGAGTATTATATAAAATAAATGTCCTACTAATATACAAAATTAAAGTATTTAATTTTTTAAAAAACAATAAATGTTATAAAAGATAGGTGATATTTTTTACTATGATATTTAAGTAAATATGAATAATTTTGTAAACACTTATTTTTCATAATTTTTATGTTTTAGATATATTTTGCGCAAGGACATTGAATAAAATTAAATTTAATATAATTAATCAATCAAATCTATTACATCGATTCACAAAGAATTGAATCGATTTTCGCCCCATATCGAATATAATATAGTATTCTCAACCTTGATGTATAAAATACTATTATTTAGGTTACAGATTTTTCATTCTGATACTGACCTTTTAATTATTAAAAATGTTCAATGTAAAGTAAACACTGCAGATATGAGCATGGAATTTTTATGTTTATAAAACTGAGTTTAACTAGTTCTGAAGCCACAGCATTTTTATTTGCAATATCAATTTTAATATATAAATGTTCACAATTATAGAAAAATAGTAAGTAACACATTTTCACAACGGCCAATGCAGTAACAAATTTTCCACAGTTGTATTACAGTAGAACAGCGAGAGAAGAAAAAGTTAGTTAGGAGGAACTATTAGAGAATGTATTTAGGTATTTACGTTTGTCCCGTCCTAAAACAATACCGTAGATGATAATTACGTGTAATTAATGTCCCCTTATCAATTTCTTCAGGCCCGCCGTTGTATCTGTCCTCCTACGCAGTAGCGTAGTCGCCCTGCATTTAATCTGTTTTTACACGCGTTATTCTCGCATTACGCCCGGCTTATTTACGCAGGCATAAGGGCTATGAATTATCTAAGCGTTACGCGACGTAAACGTGAATATTTCTTCGTGTAAGACAGACCCACTGTGAGTTTAATTGGGAGCGGGCTTTAAGGTCTTTGGAACTTGGGATTTCATGAGCGTACTGCTATAAAAACGCATAATTTTACCATAAAAACTTTCAGATTTATTTTTTGGAATTAGAGAAAGGAAGGGTGGTTTGTTCAAGGAAAATGAACCCAATAATAAATGTATGTGGGAGAGAAAAGTGACACCGTAAAATTTATTCTTTCAGATGTTCTACTTCCCCAAATACTGCATAAAGGGAAAAAACGAAGCTTGCTATTTACACATTTCTCCTTAATTTTAAATTGTAATTTTGTAATTCACACTACGTTTTCCACCATAACATTCATTAGAAAACTCATTAGTCGTGACATTAATTACGCTTTTTTACGTAATATACATGAGACAAGACAAGTTTGTCTTATATTTCGATATATTTTTTTGATTTCTGTACATTCGTCCATTTAATGTTTAATGTTAATATACATAAATATACAGTCTTAGAGGCGATTTTTCGCTAGGAGTCGTTAACTGATATTTTCACTACAAAAATGACATCAAATACTTTCGTGTTACTTGATTAGCTATTGTTAGACAAACCAATTTACCCATCCCCCAAAGGATGTTTTGAACGCGTTTTTATGTCTGTCCTTCCTTGTCCTTCAATTCAATTATAACCTTAAACCTTTTGACAAAGTTAACAACATAAGTTTCTCACAGACATTTTCGTGATAAAGCTAACTATATAAAAATTATGACATATCACGCGCAAACCATAGTTGACATACACTGCTCGACAAAAAAAACCGGGCACTTATATTTGTACAAAAAAATGTGCCCCTCGTTTCAATCCACTAAATTATAAAAATATTTGAATTGCAATATAAATTCAAATATTAGGGTTGCAAAAAATTTTGAGATTGGTCGGTATATTTGATTTTTTTGACATTATTAATAATTTATTGTTAAAATTAAATTATAACGAATCTGTTTTAAGTTGATTTACATGAAAATAGTATATGATTATACAAGTTTTATAAGACAGTATATTGTTCCATGAGTTCCATGAATAAAAACAAGTTTTTTAAGAACAAAATAATAAAGATTTATAGCGACGTCATTGCCAGACCGATAATTTAAAGAAAGATAACTATAGTTCTTTGTGTGAGACAGATGGTAACATTTCAATGAAGTTAGACCACAGAATAATTACATACAGAAGCGGAGAAGCGACGTTTTTATGTCGGTACCGTTCATGTTACCCTATTCAGTTCTATGACCTTGGAGCGTAGAGTAGACCTTTAAATTTGTTGTCTTTCCCTATCTCTCTCTAATTTTCATTTCTCTGTCTTACTGTCGCTTCTGTATAAACCTATTTTGTGGTTAGACAACCTTGGTCTAGGTCAGATCGGGTTACTACGTCACAAGCAGTAGCAGCGGCATGCTCCCTTTTATAAATATTTAACATTTTATATAAATTTTTACATTTTATTTAACTCAAATTTTAATTTTCAATATAAACTTTAAAATACGTTCTCTTAGAAAACTCCATCGCTATATTTTTCTCAGAACTTAGAACTATTCTTCATGGTTTATTATTTTGCTGTGCTAGAGAAGAAGTTTATCTTTGTTGCGATAATTTAGGACATTCCTAATTCACTCGTGACTGAAAGGATCCTGGCATAAAGGGAAATAAAATGCAATATCTATGAAGAATGTGGGCGGGAGAAAGTGTTGAAATTTTTGTCATAATTCCTCATGCGTTAGTGACCAGGCCGAGGACGGTAAAGCGGTGTGAAATACATTCTGCGCACATAATGCTTTAGGCACATACCAGACGTCAAGTAATCCTGCCTGTGCGCGTCTAAGCCTTGCCCCAGGCTCTGGAAGGGTTCGCAAGCCCTTTCACTCCGGCCCTACCCGTCTCAACCACAAATTTCAACACGACAAACCCTTTCATACGGCCAAATTCGTTAGAAATGCACCGCGCCATGGAATACGAGCACTCGCTGGATGCTGGATCAATGGCTAATGAGTTTGCAGTATAAACATCCACACAAAATCATTTCCTACTACTACTATTAAATAATAAAATACGTAAATATGATGACATTCGATACTTCCAATAATTAACAATGAATATATTGCCTAATGAGTAAGAAAAGTGATGTGACGAATAGCAGTTCAGCCGAATAGCCGAAAAACGAATATTCGGTAAATTTCGGCGTTACCTAATAAAATATTTTTCTACAATTTGAAAGCGTGATTGGTGGTCGTCGTTGTAGAGAGGGGTGTTTTTATTCTGACGTGTCGAAACTCATGTAATTTTCATTAAAGTAAATTTTTGTTTAATTACTATTAAGTTTAATTATTTTAGTTTCAAGAAAAATTTATTTACTACCAAACAATGTAATTAGATAAATTATTTCTTAATAATGTAGGTACATTAATAGTAATAACTAAACATATATCTTTTGCTTATAATATTTATATATTTTAATGTAATAAAACAACGTTGTATTTCACTTATTTCTTGTAACAGAATATTCTGTATTAATAGAATAGAGAAAATATGGCCGAATACCAAATAATTATTCGACTTTGGGCCCATCTCTTGTAAATACTTCGATGACAGTGGACAAGGCGTTAGTCGAGTCTGCCGAGTTCGAGAAGTTCACTTTTTGGGAAACGTAAATGATTTTATCCAACACCGTGTAATTATAACGCTCGTTGTTGGATCGTATGATAGTAACTACTATATAAAACCTTCTCTACATTATTTTTTATTAAATGTCATTTGTAAAAAACCTTTAATATATTTTATATAAATTATTAAAAAATGATGTATAGAATGTTGTAAAGCACACGTGTGTTTAATATCTAAGTTACTTTTATGTCGGATTTATAATTTTCATGTATTAATTTACTGTAATTTATTTAAATTCAAAATAAACCAACAGAACATTTTCTAAAATTTTCCTAATATATTTTCTCAACCATGAAACAGAATATAGTATTTCTCGTATTGATCTCTTGATCAAGCAAGTGACATTTTTGAATCACAGTGTGATTTGTGATTGCTACTCTCCAGTAACTGTGATTTTAAAGTGTGATTGCGATAATAGTTTATTGTATGGTTAAAGTGGGGATCACAGTTTTAAAGTATGATTTGTGATTACTACTTTCATATCTGTGAATTTAAAACTGAGACTGCAATCATAGATTAATGTATGGTTAAAGTCAAGAATTTTTTGTTACTAATCGGAATTGTTTAATGAGGCTTAGAAGCCAAACAGCTACTTTTGTAACACATTGTATTTTGTGATTGCTACTTTCATATCCGTGATTTTAAAGCGTTATTTGTGATCACAGTAATTGTACGGTTAAATTCGGAATTTTTTTGTTACTAATTGGAATTGTTACTTCGTAAAACGTGTAACGTACACAGTATAACGACTACGATTACGAATCAAAGGTTTAAAAAATATTGGATAACAATCACGACCTGTGATTTTTCAATATCGCTTATCATTAATTCGCATGTACTGAAACGTGTACTTCGCGCTCTTAATAAAAAAATACTATTTAATAAATGTGATTTTATATTCTGGCATTTTTAAGTTCATTAATTATTTTACCTGAATTGAATTGAATTTAGTGTGTGATCTGAAGTTCAAATCCCAAAGTTGCTAACTATTAAATAAGAATATCACTGTGCCAGAGGGGTTCAGAACGCACAATAAGCTGTAGAGGACGTCCAGAAGTTGTAGGTTGATAATCTACAATTGCACGAGTTAATCAACTTTTGGTAAAATAAAAAAAACTTATTCTGCTGTAGAGACAACAGAGACATCGAAATTCTAACAGAAATTAAATATCTATGTTATTATAGACCATAAATTGAAATTTATAAATCACATAAAATAACTATGTAAGAAAATATAAAAAAACTCTCGTTTTTGTATCGACTTAAATATTTGACCAGTTTCAGTTGTCATCCTATATACATATAATACCATCATATTGCCACATTTTCACTTTTGCAGTACCGTTCTTTATCTAAGCGATTCCACTGTTATACAAAGGACACAGTTGTTACAAAATAGGGCTATGAAAATTCTTTTAGGTTGCAAAAGATTTACCAGAATAAAAAAATTAAATTGGGTACCAATTGATAAATGGATACAAATGAAAGCTCTAATCTTTATACATAAAATACATGTAGACTTAATGACGGATTATTATAAAAATATATTGCTAAAATTCAAAAATGTACACAATTACAATACTAGAAATGCTAATAATTTCATGCCTGAATATAAAAAACATAAAAGAGCGCAAAACTCAATTTTCTTCAAAGCTATAATAGAAAATAATGCTTTACCAAATATAATGAAAACCTATAATATTTAGATATTTGTAATAGGAATAAAGTTATATTTTTTGTAAGATACAATTTATATTGTATTATTTTTGTACCTGATAATTTGTATACACCAAATATATTTATATTATATATATATATAGGTAGTGGTTTTTGATTTTTATTATTCTTTAAATGAATTTAATCTCTAAATACAAATGAGCTTTATATATTTTTCAATATTTAAAGTTTAATATCTAGGTTATGGGAAAAATATATAAAATAACACAAGTTTTTCATGTATTGCAAGAAAGATGCAACAAGAATAGCAGATACATATATCGGAATTTCTAGTCCGGATGCGCATACAGTAATTTTTTATTTACTTGTTGCACGTCTATAAAAATCCATAAATTTATCCATCTATCAAATTTATTATGTGTAAAGTAGTATGAAATTGTGAAAATGTATTTGTATTGCGCAGGTTTCCCGTCATTTCTGTCTGTCAATCACAATTTCCACCTGAAATTTATTACATTTCAAAACAATTGAAGTAGAAAAACAATTTCTTTTCCGTAGTTGAATTGAGCCCGCTCGAATTGCAAACTCACTCCATTACCTCAATATCCGAAAATTATTAAAGCTGTCACGAGACAAGATTCGATACACACAGCGAAAGAAAGCTTCCTTTTGTTTCTGTTTTGATTGACACCGCCTGCTTTCCAATTTCAGACTTTATACCTGTTATTATCCACGACATAAAGGATCCTCGATGGATTCCTGCTCGTTCATCACAACGGACGATCGTTCTCTAAATAATATCAACCTTTGCTTTGAATTCGCTAAATTGCCTTTGATGACGTGTTTTATAATCTGAGCATAAAATAAATTCAGGAAAATTTGTTTTATAAGTAATAAAACTAAAACTTAAATCAGATATCAATAACCTTTTATGGAAAATGAAAAGTTTTTTTTCATACTCAAACTGAATTGGCGTAATCATACAGCGAATTAACCTAACAAAACGAAAATTACTAGTTACTTTTTTCGTAAATCTAATTTATTTTTAATTGTTAAATTTTTTTTGGGTATTCCAATTTAATAACAATAGACGTTTATTGAGCAGGTAAAAAAATACAGCTATTTTTAAATAATTAAATACAGGATTGGTTTTATTCGACTGGATAGTTCACAATTAGAAAATGGTATAGTGTATAATAAGCATGGAATGCTACTCATTTCATACGAGTGTGACATTTTATAGCATGAGCCGATGGAAAATGCTGCAAATCATATGAATATGAAATGCACATTCCAAGCGAGTTGTACGCTGTATTTTTTCTACGGCGTACTGTATATTGACAATATACCTTCATACTATCATGTACGGATTTATGTATGTTATATCGACACAATGTGCGGAAATGAAAGTCACTGCCAACTTATTATTATTTCACTCAATGATTTTATTATCGTATTTTGATGGATAATATGATGAAAATAAAAGGAAAATATTATTTAAGTATAACTGCGTTTGCGTTAAAAGGAAATGGGCCCTGTTTTCTGTCAGAAGCCTCTAGCAAATTCCAGGTTCGACACCCATCAAACCCGCCTCTGATATTTATTTGTACATACCATGATTTAAATCAACTGATTTTTTTAATAGAAATCATTGATTTTTATAAAAGATAAAAAAATATAATAATTATAATAATAATTTAATTATTTGCTACAAAACAATTAATAATAACTAAAATGTATTCGATATGTACCTATTAAATAGAAAGAAAATATAGGAATTTAAATATGTAACTAAAAGTAAAAATAAGTTACTCTTCCTAGTTTTATTCAGATGAAATTTTATTTGTAGATCTCGTTTTCGTTTAAGAAATAAAATATTTATATTGCTTTTTAAAACAATTAAAAAGTGCAGTAAACTCAGTTCTTCAAAAATTAAAAAAAAATCATGATTTATTTGATATTTTTAAATCAGTAATTTTTAATTTTTTTAAATAAATAATGATTTTTACTTTGTTCAAAACCAATGTATCAATGTAATATTAATAGAACATCAAACATCAGATTTATTAAATTGAAGCGGTATATTCATATTTTTATAATTCGTCATACATGTATGTATGTAAATAGCCAGTAAATCAAAATATTAAAGCACAATAATTTTTTACTAGATTTATTATGTGAAATTTTAGAAAATAACATATTTTCTGTAAACAGCGGAAAATTACATGTTAAATATTTAATTTAGTTTTTCATTTTCATTAAAATGTAATTTACATGCTCATACAAATTAACTTTAATTATAAATAAATTAGTTCTCTGTACTCAAATACAGAGTGTTGGTATACCTCTGCACGAATCTTTAATGACACATAATTTGATATATTGATTATTGAATAAAGATATTTTTTTAATTCTCAAAAATAAGCACAATTTATTCGCAGTGAACATTTTTAGTGCTACTGGTTTTACAGTACATTTAATAAGGTATAAGACACATACATAAGAACTAATTAATAAATGATTATTTGTAGACTGTGTTTATACTTTTATTTCATTAATAACATAATTATAAATAATCAAATATACTATTAAACCATTAGCAGTAAAAATGTTCGCTAGGCATGAACTATCCTAATTTTTGCGAATTTCAAAAAAATCCTGTTATTTCATAAACAGTACACAGTTTTATGTTATTAAAGTTTTATAGAGTGGTATAGAAACACCCAGTATAAAATAAAACGATTTTATTCTCTGTACAGCAAATATATTTTAATTTAGATACAACATTTTAAATACAGTGATTCTAGATGACATACATACGTATGTAGTTAACAGCTAACATGTAATTAATTGCTATTTCTATGAAATATAAAATAAAAGAAAAATGGACATTATAATTGTTAATTTCTCTTATGATAATATTTTGTAATTAAATTTTTAATTAAGAGCTAAAACGTACTTTAAAAAACATCTTTTTTATACAAATAATATTAAAGTAGGTAGTTACTATTTTATAATTTAATTTTTCATGTAATTTTTTTAATAATAATGAAAGTCGGTAAAATGAAAAGCAATTATGAAATGTCTAACTTTTTGAAATGCATACTTTTATTATTACTACTTATAACAATTTTTTTACTCTATTGATACCAAAAAGTACGTCAGGAATATATTTAAGAAAGTAATATAAAAACCTCCAATGGGATTCGTGACTATAATCAAATATCAGTACATAAATAATAAAATATATAAACTAACCACTATAACTTCTCATTATAATAATAAAAACTAATCTTTAGTTTGCTATAATATAGTTATTAACAATTAAATATTTTGGAAAAAGGATCTGTGACGTCTTTCACGATTCTATCACGCTGGCGTTAAATGTCCATTCCCCAAATTTTTAATACTTATTTTCTTGTAAACTACGAATAATGAATCGATTTAGAAAAATACGAGTATTTTATTTTTATGTTTTGTATTAAATTAGTTTCGGGTATACCAATATGTTTTATCGATATTTGTTGATAATTATATACGTACCTATATTATAGAGGGTACTCATCGTACGTTACCTCTCGGGTACTCTAGCTAGCATGTAAGTGCACAACGTAGGTCATTTTAAGTGAAAAATAGATAATACTAAATTTGATCTCTATCTTCAAAGGCAACTTCAAATATTTGAGTTTTAAGATAAAACAATGTACTCGTAGTTTATTAATTGAATTTCCTTTTTAGTATTAATAATAAATTTTAATTAAAACTTTAGAGTCCAGTATTTGCGCTGCGTAATATCATATTAATATGAGTTTATATGTGCTCTTTGTGTTTGACATGTAGTTCCTTTATATTTCAAAGTGAAAAGGATTACTAAAGAAACCGAACTCTTTTGAAATAAAAAACTGTCGTCTGGCTTCTGAAAACTCTTATTTCTTCTTTGTTATTTTCCGTCATATTAGTTGCAACAAAAACGTTTCTTTCAAATAATACGCTTATTATTTAAAATACACATTTTTCATTTTTATTACGGTGCTATTTGTTTGAAAAAAGGGAGGTTTAGAACACCTTGATGTTGTGGAATGAAAAAGTTTAGATTTAATCATTTTAGTATTCCTAGAGGAAATTTTCCTGAGAAATTGTTTTTTGGGAAATAAGGGCAGAAGCCAGGATCATAAATTTACGTATATTTCTCCCTATTTTTTTCCATACAGATTTAAAAAAAAGTATTTTATCAAGTCTTTATTCTAAATCATTTCATACTCATTTATATATTCTAAAAAAATGATTCTGAAAGTACTCATATTTTTTCTACAATCATGAAATCAAAATTATAGTTATTTACATACTGTTTGAGCTAAAATCAAGTAGTCGCGGAAAAACAATATTCGCATTTTCGGAATCGAGTAGTCATGCACAAATAACAACTTAACAATGAAATCTTAGTTCCGCCTTCAATAGCAATGGGAGTGTCTACGTCTAATTCATTCGATAAGTGAATTCAGTATTAATTCAATGTTTAATACGTGTTTAGTCAATTTATTTAATGCGTGCACTGTGTTCTTCTTTTGTATTGTGTTATTTTTGAATATTTAAAATTTTAAGTACAGAATTTCATATTGTGCCGCTTTATCTTTTAAAGGATTATTTGTATATCGAAGAAAATTGCCAGTTAATACTTAAAAGTTCTTATGATCCATTTTAGAGAAAAAAGTATATTCCTTTTAAAACTAAAACTAGTTAATTGTTCGTTTAAAACCTTAATATTTATTATGTAAATTTAGCAAAACTGTTCGAAGATTTTGTAATTGGCGGTTAATTTATGGATGAATAAAGTTTTATTAAGTTGAAAGTGATTAGAAACTTAATTAGTTTTTAAATACGTTGGGAAATAAGAAATACTTTACATTACGGCTTTTTAAATAATAATCAACGACAAAATAACAGGGAATTATTTTTTCAAATTTTTTATCACGGCCATTAGCGACATATGATCATTGTTAATTATATTTAAAATGGAATAGCTCAAAAAAAAAATTTCATTAAAAATGTAAAATTATATCATTATTTTTAATTTTCTTTTGTGTTAATATGTTTTAATTCTCACATTACTTAATTATGCAAAAATGAAAAGCAAGTCATCCCTAATGTAAATTTATAATTGATTAAGTTCTTTAAGTAAAGAATTATGACAAGTTGACAGGAAAATATAAGGTTAGGGTTTGACACCAACGAACGGTGGTAAAGAAATATGTAAATCTAAATGAACGATAAAGAATGAAGAATGACATAATAGCAACTATTAGCATAAGGGAATTCAAACGTTAATACCTGTCACTGAGGTTATCTTTGCTTCACGCGACAATTTAACAATTAAAAATTATTTGCTCCATTTATTACAACGATAAAAGTGTTTTTTTAACTTTAAATATGCAAAATAAAAATATAACTATTTGATATTACTATAAATATTCATATTATTAGATAACATAAACAAATGAAGAGATAAATATTAAATATGTTTCTTGTTATAACCTACTTTGAATATATCATACACAATGGTTTTAAGTTTTGTCTAGAAATTTCAAAACCAGAAGCGTAGCTAGCGGGTTTCCGCGGGTTCCGTGGAATCCGGGCCCAGGATTGCATGGGACCAGGCCCGGGATTTAAGGGTGGACAGACAGGGCTGCAGCCCAGGGGCCGACACCAAGTTTACAATTTTGTCAACAATTTACATTACTGGAAAATAAGAAAGAGCCAACTTTACTAATATACAACGGAATGACTATATTCTGAATAGAAGAAAATAATAGTTATATGTAATTAATAACAGAAAAAAGTGCAGGATCCTTTTCTAAACGTGGAAGATATCTTGAAAATTTATCTGATTTTCATGTTAACAAATTGATCCGCACAAAGATCACTCTCAAAATTAAGAATATTAAAATATAGGCGGAGAACTGTTATGATCGAATATCCCCTAAAACAACATCTAATACTTTTGAACATCAACAATAATATTTTAAGAGTATGAAGATATTATAGAATATTTTACAAAGAAAACAAGAAAAGTACCAAAACTAAATTTTATATTTATCAACAAAAGAGAAAACAGTAGCAAGTAGCAGACTTACGAATAAATAATATATTTGGTGATATTTTTAAAATAGAATTTTTTTTTAAAGACATTGCATGTCATTATTAATTAGTTTAAAAATAGAACAGTCAGTTAATAGTAAATAAATAAAAAATTTTAGATATTGAAATTCTACTGAATGCAAGTGCAGCGATTTACATGAAATGATTGAAAATTTGTGTACAATATTATGAAGATGATATATCAGATATGCTTTCACAACAACTGTTAAAGTTTTCGGTGTTTCGAAGATGAACTAAATTAATAAAATTCATAAAAGATTTGATAAAAGTTATTATAGTAGATAATAATTCATCTAGCACACACAGAAATTCTATCCCTTTGCGATTTATTTTTAACTACCCAATTACAATTGCATATGCAGAACGGTCCTTCTCTAAACTAAAAATAATTGAGATATAGTTAAGAAATTCAGTTGTTTATATGAGAATATAGCAAATATGTCAACATTATTACCAACTTGAGAGTTGACAATTAAATCTGGCCAGATCAATTCATATTGAAAAACGTGTTTTTCTACGACCATTAAGATACATAGTATATTGTAAGCATATTTTCATGTCCTACCGTAACCATAGGTAAGGCAACTTTAAACTTTAAATTCATATCTTATAGTTCGGTCAAAAATTGAATTGCTTTATTTTTGTTTTGTAGCTAGTTGCTAGGAAGTAGTTAAAATATTATTTCATTACCATGGATTTTACCAGCCAGATAAATTTAATCTGTTTGGTAAATAACAGGAACTTTTGAAGACGATTAAAAAATTGGCCCTTTTTGACCAAGTCTTGTCTTGTCTAAACAGAAACACTAAATTCCTGTTATTTTTAAATTTTGATTGGGATTAGGACACACCAGTTTCAAACTTGATATCGATAGATGCTTTTCGGTTAAATGTTTGTGAAACTAGGATCTTTATTTTGGTTAGAAAATAGTGTGGGTGTATAAAGTTAAAAGCATGAGCAGTTCCGCAGTTCCTTTATCTTGAAGAGTTTTTCTCGCGTAAGATTGTGAAATTACGTAACATTCCAATCTCTCGTTTAATGAAACTATCAAGCGAGTTTTTGGCATTTCATTAACCTAGAAGAGAGTAGCGTGAAACAATCTCGCGCCACGTGGCTTTTTCCCCCGTCAACCACCGATGCAGTGGTTGCGGCATCGGCGTCGCGACGCTGTCGGGTCACATGCCAGGCGAGGAATGTCGCTGCAATGAATAGCAAGCGCCCGGCGAATAGGGTATTGTGATACAGTGAAAATGCCCGCCCAGGAATTCGCTCTGTTTTTCTATTATCCTATATCCACCCCATCTAATCGAGCACCTAATAATAATCAACGTACAACTCTTAATGGAAATTACACTCCAGTCTTATCAAGCGTACTTTTGTTCCAGTTTTTCAATTACACAAATAGAAAAGCAAGACTATTTGTAACATTAGCTGTTTTCAACTTTTCTCTCACGTTATAATTACTACAATTTCTTTCCGAATGCGAATAGTATTTAACGGTTTAACGGTATAATTTCAGATATGTTCAGTCAGAGATTTTAACATTCTACATTATTACATTACTTTACTAACTACTGATAAACATGCATATGTATTAAGTCATTCTTTTATCCCTTCCAATATTTATATTTAATATTGTAGTAGATATACATAAATAAAGACAAATTTCGTGGGGGTAGGAGGCAAACAAATTTAATTTTTACCTAACAAAATTACTTTTTCAAGGTCATAATAATATTATTTTTTACAGTATACTTGTAATAATTAATATTTGGTATTGTAGTTCAGAAGCACATTGTAATAAAATTTTGGTTAATACTATTTTTCTGAATATATAATAATATTTTTATTTAAAATAACTAATTTATTTAAAACTGTACAATACTAAATTAACAAATGAAAATATTCTGCGCTGTTAGGGTTAGTATATATAAATTTATGACGGGGTAAAACATGAGATCTGGGGTTCAAATCCCAGTGACATCAAAAAAGTAACCAGAAATAAATACTGCTATGTTCGAGTGGTTCGGAACCTTCTACAAGCTGTAGGTCTCCTGTCCTGTAACTAGATTTCGATGTCTTGGACTGTGTAAATTAAAATAAATAAATAAATAAAATGCTATGTTTTATTATGATTTTTATACCTTAAAGTTGTATCACAGAATAGATTTATACAGAAGCGACAGTAAGACGGAGAAACGAAAATTAGAGAGAGATGGGGGAAGGCACAAATTTAAAGGGCTCATTGTTTAAAATCGGAAAGTTTCCTCACATCTTAGGGAGAGATAGGGGAAGGCACAAATTTAAAAGTTTACACAATGCTTCAAGGTCATAGAACAGAATAAGGAAAGGTACCTACACAGAGTGTCGCTTCTGTAAGTAACTATTTTGTGGTTGTATGTAAAATTTAAATACCGAAATTCAAATTAATATATTTAAAAATATTTTTTCTAGAAAAACCACTTAATAAGACATTTTGGAATTAATATAAATATTAAGTTTTAACATTATTTTCTACTCCCTTGCGTGAAGTGAGTACTTCACGTATCAATTTCCATGTGTGAAGCTTGATTTTTGTACACTGTGCGTGAAGTGTCACAAGTCGATAATACAGAGGCTTTACGTTAAAAGAATGACAATGTGAAGAAAAAATTCTATTTTCTTGCAAGGTCATAGAAAAAGTATCTTGTAGTATATAACACATGTTGTGAGGCCTATTTTACATTCGAGTGGTTTGCAATATCCACCCTCATATAAAAATTTCAGCTTCACACACATAGCACATAATGTACTATTTTATTTCATTTGAAGAATTTCACGACGAGGAAACTATAATTTTTCAACAAGGTAATTTCTATCTCGCGTTTGTTTTGTGCTTTTTATTGTACGAGTACGACAACGACACTGGTGGTGGAAGCAGGAAGCTGGTGGATCGCGGCTGTCAGTGAAGGTGTGAAACATCCTCGCATCGCCTGCAAGCGACGCGGGCGGCGTAGCTGTAGCTGTTGCTGTAGCCCAGGGCTCGGCTCGTCTTATTCTGCTCTGCCTTGTTTCAGACAGATTGATGAATGGTTCATGGTCCGAGTTACGATATTATGCAGTTTTTGGTGCCGAAACATTCTTTTTATTCACTTTGCTATAACAACTGTTTATTTTTAGAAATGAGAAAAAGTAGAGAAAAAAAGAAAAACTAAATTGTATAATGAAGAAAAAAAAACTAAATGATATGTTAATATAAGTAATGAAAATACGTCGAATAGTGGTGGTTCAATTGGTTAACAAAAATCGACTCGAACTGAAAATAGAAGAATATTGTCTAGTATGAGCTAGAACATTTCGATTCCATCCCCAATAAAGTAAATAAATAAAATTCAGTAACTGTAAATTAACTATTAACATTAACTAAAAACACTGTTTTTTTACATTTGGTATCAAAAAAGAGAATGACACTTCTTAGTAAGAATTGTAATGAAACACAATTTTACAAAAATCATTTAATATAATGGCAGGATGATTGTAAAGTCAATGTTTTTTGCTTCTCTTAGACAAATTATGAAGGTATAAGAGAGGCAGAAACAGGTTGCACTCGAAGTAAAAATTTTAAATACTGATTGACAAAAATTTTATTGTTCCATCAACTAATTGTCCAGTCAAGAAAATATACTATACCATCCATCCTTTATGATAATTAGAAGATTTTCTTTTTCTTTAATGGCCGGTGAATACTATAGGACATATATTTCTATAAATCAGTCAATTTTTTTCCTATTCTAATCATTTTTTATATTTTTAATAACAAATACTTTTTGGTCACCGTGATAAATAAAATACAAACAATATTTTTTCTACAATTAATTTGTATCAATAATTATAATACTTGGTGGTAGATTGATTTCCTTGACTGGTCTAGTAGAATGAGGGTAAAAAATTACTGGAATTCATATAGTTGAAAATTGGTTTTATTTCTGGCTCCAATCGGTTTCAACCCCAAATGGGTCTTCTTCAGGGAATGAAAGTTAGATATAAAACATGTATTTTATATTTATAATCTAACTTTCATTCCCTGAAGAAGACCCATATGGGATTGAAACCGATTGGAGCAGAAATAAAACCAATTTTCAACTGACTGAATTCCAGTAAATTTTTACCCCCAACAATACTTATATTTATCTACATAAATAGAGTGGTGAAATGTTTTCCATCGCCGTGAAAAAATTGCGTTACTTTATGCATTGTTATTAAAATAAAAATGTTAACATTTTTTGACAGTTGTAGAAAAATTTAATTAAAAGTTTTCACTTCAAGGGATGCTATTACAATGTGTATGTAACCCGACACAAATAAAAGGGAATAAAGTTATGTATAGAAACAGTTATAGTTTGCAAATATGATATAATGATGATGAATGTTATGAATGGAATTTGGCCGGGGCTTTATGGGATTTATATTGTTGGTTGGCTTGGCAGAGTCGCCCGCTCGCTCACCTGGCAGGAGTGAAATTGAACCGTAATCCTTGCCGTGGCTTGAATCAAATAACATATTTATGTGTCGCGTTTTATACTCCCGCGGAATTGCCAATTTGAAAGTTTACCTCTTCTACAGGATTCCACTTAAATATAAAGATTTAAGTTATAATCTCTTCATTTAAAATTCACTTGGCGGCGAAACAGACTTATAATTGAAATACTTTGTCGAAGTATTTTTTGTTTTAATTTCGCCACGATGTGCTACTACAAGCTCTTTTTCTTCCAAAATAAAATTATGAAATTAAACTCCTTTTAATATATAATGAGATTTTCGGATTATAACAAAGATGCTATTAAAATTCTTTAAAAAATATTTAATGAAGTCCGTGTGTTTTCAGCGAGATAAGGCCACTGGAACAGGTGTGCATTTATTTCCTGCTCTCATTTAAAAGTATAAATAATGCCGCGCCGTAAAACACTGCTAAATTAATTTCCACAACGAATTAACACTTTTCTGGTCGGGTCATTTCTACCCGTAACTCTTGCCTACGTTTTCTTTAGAATAGCTTCTTTTTTGTTAAATAAGTAATTATGTTTAGGTACAATATGTTTTCAATTTACAAACAGAACTCAGCAGAGTCCAACAAAAAAAAATGAAAAGAAGTAATAGTTGTTTGCCACACATGTGTAGAAATTGACCAGAGCATAAACACAAAATTTCTTGCACCGATGACGCTTTCAATTTATTAAATGTATATTATTACTACTTCAAATTGTATACACTTTACGTTTTCTTGTTGGTAATTTTTATTCACAATTCACTTGTTTTTTTGAAAGCATTGAGTGACATTCTGACATTTGTTACCCGTTTATACATTTTCAATATTTGCAATGAAAACTCAGCGCATATTAAAGAAATAGCATTTAATGTCATAAATATTTTATTGAGAAAAAAATCGTCCAGCCGATATTAGAAAGAATACGAACTTTTAATTAATTGATGCAATGAAATTTCCATATATTTTTTTATTAAAAATATGAATGTGAATTATATTTTGTACAACACGGGTATTATATAAATATTATTATATTTTCAATCAGAAGCGTAGGAATCATGGGGGGGTTGACAGAGCAGTTGCCCCCCTGAAAATTTTTTTAGGGGGCAAAGACTGCATTTTGCCAGACATATTTTATTTCTTTTAAAAGATTATTTTTTTTTATACATTTATATATTAAACATCAGTGGGGAATGTTAATACCTTGTAATTAAGTGTAGCTGACATATATTAAAATTTATATTCATTGTATTTTATACGCACAAATGAATTTTTTCATGTTCATAAGTATTCCGCCAAGTTGACTGTTATACATTTTTTTTATTGAAATTTTTCATCTAATTCCGATATTAAATTAAATTTGGGCTAGACTAACAAAATGGTGAAATACACCCCCTACAATTACGAAAAACCGTCATATACCTTTCTCGACAAGAGAAGATTTCTCGAAGATAACTGACTTGCTAAAGATTGATAAGATCACGGCAAATATAATTATTGCTAGATACCTATAAGTTAAGAAATACATTAGCTGACAAGCCAAAATGCGATAGACACCGAAAAACAACAAAGCGAACAAATAAAATAATGAAAGAAAAATCTGTATCATTAGCAGATCCAAAAAAAAAACTGCTAAGGATGTATCAAATAAATGAACTTGTAACTGAAAATGTTGCTAATGTGAGCCGAACTTGTGTATCTCGACGTTTTAGACATTTACAGTGGTATTCTACAGTCACTGTTAAAGACGATCTCTAGCTAGAGGTGACTGTTAGTTTTTGTAAGTGGTGTTATTCTACTATTACACAATAATGTTAGCGCTTACAGCGGTAAAATTTGACTGTAGAATACGTTTTTCTTAGAGATCACCTCTAAATTCAGTTAGAGACGATCTCTAAATTTAACAGTGACAGTAGAATACCACTGGTAGAGTTTATAGGACGAGTAGATGTTAAAAAGCCTTGCTTAGTAAAAAAAAAAAGGCGGGACAAAATTTTGCCAAGAAATATCAACATTGGACTGAAGTCGATTGGCGAAAAATTCTATGTACGAATGAATCAAAATTCGATTTATTTGGAAGTGATGGTAAAAAGTATTTTCGACGACCAGAAAATGCAAGCTTTTACTCTTAGGTTCCAAATTACTACTGTTAAGCTTGGCGGAGGCAATGTGATGGTATGGGGAGAATTTTCTTATCATGGCGTAGGTCCTTTAGTCCAGATTAAAAGTACCATGGATGATATATTGTATGGGGATATTCTAACAAACCATATGCTACCTTATGCAAGAAAAAATAAACCCAGGGAATGGGTCTTTCAACAGGACAAAGATCTTAAATATAACTTCAAAGCAAGTATAGGGGTAAAAACGTCCAAATTCTTGACTGGCCTAATAGAGAATTTATGCAAGAGTTAGAAATACACGTGGACAAATAAAAATACTCCAAAATGGCGAATTAAGGAACAATTTAAAATAATAGCAGCAAAATTGACTCCAAAATTCTATTTCAAATTTAATGATATCAATGCCTCGATGGTGTGCTTTAGTGATTCCTTCAAGAGGAATGTCGATGAAGTATTAAATATAGAATACAAAATAGTGCGTTCAAAAAGATTGCCACAATTTGTTTACTACTTTTAAAGTATATATAGTTTTGGCGCAATCCTTTTGAACAACATAGTAAATAACATTGTTATCACACAACTTTATTTATATAGTTTTTAGATTATAATTTGTATATATTTAATGCATAAATACAAATGTTCATTAATAAATGTTACAATTCTTTATCACATTTACAATGCATGACTAATGTAAAAATTTGTTTGGCGTAATGTTTTTGCACGCAACTTTAGTTACAGATAAATATTTTTAAAAACAAATTATTGAAGATAGTTGCTGCGAAATAAATCCTAAATGCTTGAAAAAAATAATGACATTTTTACTTATTTGTAAACATAAGTTTTCTATTTAAAATTGAATAAATAGTACTTTTAAAAATAGAATTGAAATATTAATGACGGGATGATATTCTTTAAAATTACAGAAATAAAATGCAATCGCCAGCTATGAAAAATTATTATTTTTCTTAGGTAAATTAAATAAAAACCAAATGTATACAAGAAATACATAGGTAAGTACACAAAATTATTTGTACACTTATGAAATCTTACATATGTATAAGATATAACGAGTCAATATTTATATTTATAAATATAAAACATCTATGACTGCATACAAATTAATTGTTTGAGTATTTTATATAACGTTTTTTTTTTCAAAAACAGGTCACTAAAAAAAATTACACTACTTGAAAGACGAACCTATTTAAAATTACTTTACCAGTGTATATCGTTAAAGGGCTGTTGCCGAAATTGTATGAAGATCACACTTAACTGTTCAGAACATTATAAATAAAATATATAAATGACGACCACTTGTAAATATATCCCGTGGAGGTTGTAAAAAAAATTATTTCAGCAGAATAAACGGTTTATTGAGCGTTAACTGAAATAATAAATAATAAATAATGATTGGACCATAATATAAAATCTATACTATTAATAATAAATTATTTTTTCTGTAACGCTATTATTACGAAAAACGGTAATGACAGAAAGTCGATGATACATAAATGTCAGTACAATTACCCAGATACGAATCACATATATATTATTTTTTTATATTGCACCTACATTATTCCACTTTTCCCAGGAATTGTTATTTCAAATTCATGGAAAAAACAAAATATGTTTTTGCAACTTATCCTTGACTTGATGAGCAGTTTTTGTGTTTCGCAAATTTTCTCAGACATTGAAAATATTACGTAGCATCAATACGAATTTTATTTCACCGATGAAGAAATTGTTATTCACGTAGTTGCTTAGCAATAAATCTTGTTTTGTACAAATAATCATTTTATGATAAACAAATAAAAAATACATTGAATGTGAGAACAAAAATTGTTGTTGAAGGTTGAGAAATATTTTCCTTATTTTGTTAACAATTTTTAGTTGCGATTTAATGAGGCACAAGGGAGTAGCAGATTAGACTAAGTTCCGAACTACTTGTATGCAAATTGTAAGAAGTTTTAGTTTAAGATTTAAACTGAGGTCTAACTAAAACTTGTAAGTGGAAACTGTAATACTACTCACTCAACTAAATTTCTAATTACGCACATTCTTTAAAGAATAATTCTTACAAAGTCGATATACAACTATTACTAAATATTTACATCAGGTGCAACAATATTAATTTTTAATCTACTTAGTAAATTTAAGTGCATAATATATTTTAAATAATTTATATTTATTTAGTAGTGTATTTTTAAACATATGCCCCTCCCTACAATATCAAAAAAGTGTAAAAACTAAACATATAATAAAAATATCTGTACACGTCATTTTAAACTATTAAGTTCTTCGAACGTAAATTTCAAAGAAATAAAAGATAAAGCATTATTGTTTTGCGGAAATCTAAAAGAAAATCAAAATGTACACATGGTATTTTTAAGTCGCTTGAAAACCATGACCTTTAAATTTGGGTTAATTTTTTTACCATATTTTTTTATTATTATAAAAAATAGTATATTGTGCAACAATAGACGTAGTCGAATGCTGGAATCACACAAGTTGAAAAATAGATGATTCTGCACGAGTGACACACTATACTTTTTCTACGAACATAGTGCTAAACGTTGCAAAATAAAAGTACATGCACGAAAGCTATTTGACATAAAACACAATACGGCGCACATAATCTCACAAGAAGTACCTTCACACTTCGCAGTATTGGCAATTATTGCGATAAATGACATATCCCACACTAGGCATGCGCAATATTGGCAAATTCTATGAGAAATGATTTCTCACACTTTAATCCATAAATGTGGGAAATACACAACTTTGCAGCTTATATAGAGTGAAAAAAGTGGCATTTCTATAGTGGTTGTAGAAAAATATATTATTTTATCATATCGGCTATTTTTTTGTTGAAGCTCAATCATTTTCAAATAGATTCAAACAAAAACTGGTTTAATACTATTGTATTTTTTTAAAACATTGGATATGCTCCGTTTTATGACGATGAATTTATACCAATGGATTAGGACTTATACCAGTTGCTCTCATACTGTTTTAAAAAAATTGTCACTATAATAGATTTATCGAACATTCCTCTATATGTTGATATATATTTTTTTATAATATTGTTTATTTTTTAGTATTTTAATTAAATATTCATTTTTTTTTTAAATCTACATTAGGGCCCGGAGTGACTCTGGAGTTATGATTGCATTGTGATACTACTGCAGTTCACAAAAATTACAAATCAAAACTAACTAATGATAAAGTATGTTTTTAGACGATTTTTAAATTAAACACTGCTGTATATATAGAACGAAGTGTAAAAAACTGATATTTTGTATTAAAATTACTTCGCAATAAACAAATTTATGTTGAAGGATGCTGCTGGACTGAAGGATATTATGATAAAATAAATTTCCCAAGCAAATTAATTCTAAATTATTATTTTTTGTAAATATATATTTATATATTTCTATCCTAAAAATATTATGCGAGTTATAAAAGATGATGGCTGCCGAAAATTTTCTAAAGAATGCATTTGAAGGTTAGGCACAATATTGCCGGAGCCATTTCTATGATAATGGCAATTCTTTAATGCAATTTTCCTCTTCTTATGATATTATGAAATCTTTTCATTTCAAACATCTCCTCTCATTTACATGCTGATAGTACTTAAGGCTTTTCATTTTCCTTGTATTCCTTATTACCATGCGGTATGCGTAACACTTTTCATCATTTCTGTCTGTCAAATTTGCGCGGCGTCTTTCCTTTTTGACAAATCGATGGTATAAAAGCTTCCTTTTCAAATTTTTTAGCTTTGAATTATTGCCTCGGGGTTTTTATTGAAAACTACGTTCAAATTCGCAATATATCAAACTGAGCACAGCAATTAATTTTCCAGATAAATAAAATATTTTCCTTACCTATAATTTATTTATTTATTGGAAATTTTTCCTTTAATCTTTTATTTCCATACTATTTTAAACCTCTACCTAAGCTAATAATACTTTTATCTGTATAGCGATAGATAAAAATGTCCCGTTTATTAAAAAAACTACATAACGTAAAATTTATTTTTCTACGAATCGTTAATGTACTGGTTCAATAATTGATAAATTTTAAATCGGATTCTTTACCTCTATTATTTTTAAAAAACTAATAAATTTGGAATAAATATTTGACAATTTTTTTAATATTTCAACGAAATTAATATACCTGCAATCAAATTTTCTTTTTCTGTTATTTCAAAAGTAAATATATATTCTTTCATTTAATTTAATTCATTTTTACTTTTAACAATGACAATTTTTAGTTGCATTTTCTTGGTATAGGATATAATTTACTGTTTCAAATAAATATGCACGGATCACACTAGCACTGAATTAATTTTGCACCGTAATCGAATCGGCACTATTAGTAAATTAAGCGACAAAATATAAATAGGGAGATAGGTATTTTTTTTAAATGTTAGGTTTAGTTATATTTAGAATATTATGAACTATTTAAACACTAAAATTGTGTGCCTTGTTTTGTTAATATTGAATAATTATCTTTTTTCACTACAAGCTCAGATACCCGCCATTATTTATTTTTATTTGACAAGAGAAATTTTTTTCGCTACGGCTTACCTGGTTACCATAGTCACCTAGATCAATAAAAAATTATTACTGACCTATGTCAATAACGATAACTGTAAGTTTTTAAATAAATTCAAATCTCCAAATCCAAATATTATTTGACTCATTAAACTCACGAAGATTTTCACATTTTGACGTCTATTTCAAATTTGCCATTAGTGTTTTGTTTTCGATGCTTATATTTAGAAAAGAAATATCTTTATTTAATTTAAATACAAATTTTTATTTATTTATATATTTATAGTTCTTTGGAAAGAATGCATACAAATATACATAAGCCAGCCATCAAAGTTATGAAATAGGAGACCGAAAGAAAGCAATATTTGTAACTGCAAGATTTTTGACATGCAAACATTGTAAAGCGAGCAAGTGACATTCATCATTCTTGTTGTTTATTGTCAAATTGTATTTTAAAACTAAACGCCTTTTTACACAATGATATAATTTAAAATGTGTGCATTTTGGTGACAAAAGTTTGTTAATATTTATGGAATGTTTCTCAATAGAAATATCAACTCATAAATATACAATTTGTCTCGTTTATGAAACATTCATTCTCATGCGGAATGTAGCTTTTGGCCGAATGAATATTTCTCTGTATCAAAAGCAACATAAAATTGTTGTTGCTTCTAAGTATTTTACATTCCTTGTTGCAAAAAAAAACAGAAGATAGTTATTATTATAACTACTTAATACAAAAATAGATTTTTGTATTAAGGTTAATTTCTCTACAATCCGATTTTAACATAATAATTTGTAATTAGTTTTTAATAAACAAATTTTTAATGAAAATGTAAAAACTATATTTTACTGCTTCATATATTTGTTTGTAATAAAAGTTGTCATGCTCGTAATAAATGAGCATTTTCCTATATAAAGGTTTCCATGAAAAAGTATTAAAATGTGATGTATACATGAAATATTTGTGGAACATGCGATTGACAAATGTAAAACAAATTTTTGTTTGAAAGGGACTAACATTTAGCAATAAATAATGAATAATACGTCAAATTGAACATTTTGAAATGGCTTGCGCCAATATCCCACATAATGTAACCCTAATACAATAATTTATCTTATATTACAGTTACAATTTATAATTAGATTAGTATATAAATCACTCGGCATTAATTAGTCATTTGGAAATTTAGGCAGGTCGGACAACTATTTCATTTTGTGGTTATGTTTATTATGTTGGTTTCCAATTTAATTCACTTTCGAAACAACACATACAACATCCGACGGGTATATCACAGACCTTATATTCATCGTGGTAAATGGTTTTTTTAATTTCCTGCATCGTAATTAAAAATTGTGGAATGAGTAAGACACTTAATCATACTTCAAAGTTAAAATTTTAATAAAGATTATTCCAATTCCACACACGTCATTTTCACTCAATTAGAAAGCTTCATTTGATAGAAGAAGACAGATTTTTAATGAAAAAAATTTATATAACCACAGTAGCATCGTCATGATTATAACAGTATGTCATGCGTGAAATAATGAAACAAATATAATTCGAGCTTTGAATTTAATTGGTAAAATTTACTCAAAATTCCTGTGAAGTAAAAATCTCGAGTGAAAATTTATTCTTAAATCACTTCAGTTTTGCTGTCGTGATCAGGACCTCTATTCTGTATACTACACCGATATGAAAAAGTCACGATGATTTTGACATGCATTCTAGCAGCCAGTATCAAGTAAGTATGTGATTCTTATCAAGTGACTCGTAAGTTACCACATCTTCAGTCGTCACACGCGACTTGTGTTATTATATTACGATTTCTTCGTCGTGTGTTATTGTTTATTTGCATTGAATTTATAATATTTATTAATAATATATTAAGAGGCACTGGTTTATACTTTTATAATATACTTTATAAATAATAAAATAAAAATGATCTCTCAAGTAAAATTAGTTGAAAATACTTATTACTTCTATACATATAAACAGTGTCGGATTAAACCATGTGGAGTCCCATAGGCAATCGAAATCTCGTGGCCCTCTCCTCTAATAAGTTTATGATTTTACTACCCAAAAATTTTAATAAAATATTATACAAAAAAATAACATACTGTTAAAAAATTAATAGAATATACCTATACTCACTAGTGGAATATAAAAGTATGAAAGAAAATGTGTATTTTACAGTTTTAAATAAGATATTCAAAAAATAATAAAAAATATTTGGAGAGTGTATTAGTAATATTAAGATAAGCAGGGCCGTGCCTAGGCAATGTTGCGCCCGAGGCAAATACTGTTATTTGCGCACCAAGCGCCAACTTCTTTTCAACAACAATAATGACAATATAAAACATACTAATATACATACCTATATTTAGGTTTTTATATGCATACACTACAGTGTAAGCAATTGCTGTGGCAATAGTAAAGAACGACAGAACGACATAAATTCAAAACTAGATTACCCAATTAAAACTCAAATTCGCTATCACACAAAATCATTCTACAGGCTTCTCTGACGGGAGAAATAATGATTCACGGAAAATGAAATATCTATTATTTTATTCTACTAAATATGTACTAACCAATATCTTTGTTGGTGGCCGCCTATTTAATACTTTATTATCATGATCACATCTGCTATTCTCTACATAATACGTCGATTCTAGGATATTTCGTTAATTAAGGGAACGGCACAATTTATACAAAGGCAAAAGCTACTGCAGTTCGGCGTACTGTATGAGTTAAAAAAATCTAGACTTTTATAATTAATAACAATAGTTATTTTTTATACAAGACGATAAAATAATATTTTATCGACAAGCGGAAAGTGTTAATTCACGAGCGATATAATCGCGAGTGAATCATTTTTCGCGAGTCGATAATTTAATTTTATCGTCGTGTATAAAATTCTATTTTTTTCTATAGCAGGTTTTGAAAAGAAAAGAATTAGAAAAATTAAAATATTATTTAAGAACAATTTTAAAATGTCAGTAGTGTGCGTTGTTATGGAAATGTACTTCTAATAAACAAAAGTTAAAGTACTTTATCTACCCTTGCTGTTAAAGTGTTACTTTATCTATCCTTGCGGTTAAAGTGCTACTTTATCCACTATTTTGAGTTGATAAAATTGTACTTTAACATCTGCTATAGAAAAAAATAACAAATTTAGATCATTTTCATTTTTTTTTTTGCATCTTACATCGATTTCAAAATCAAATCAATATTGTTTTAATCCAATATAGAGGAGCGCGGGGCCCCTAAAAGACACGGGGCCCGTAGGCAATTGCCTACTCTGCCTAATGGGTAATCCAGCACTGCATATAAAAGACAAATTGCTGTTTTATATGAGACAGTCTTAATAAATAAAAAATAGCCTTTATATAACAGCCCTTATAACTTAAAAACTTTTTAAATATTTTTCAACATTATTTAATTTATTTAATTGTTATTATTATTAAAACGTTTACTTAACTCACTATAAATTAGAATTAAAAAGAAAAATTTAAACGGAAGACCGTATAATATCAAGAAACAACAAAATATTTAAACGTAGTTTGAAAGTTTCTACATATGTACCAACCTAGTAACACAAAAAGAACTATGATACCAATACTAATCCGAAAATTACACGAGAAACGGGTTGCATACATCACAATTTTGTCACCATCGTGATAGTCACTTGCGCTGAAGTATAATATGCACCAAGGAAAGAAAACTCGATTTTTCTGTCAATACGACAGTTTTTGTATCGAGTGCAAAGAAAAACGGGCCGAAAAGTGTCTGTTTAAAGGAAGTAAAACGCGATTTTGCTGCTTTGTTTGTAATTAAACAAAAAATTCCAAGTTTTTGTAATTTAAATATATTTTTTATAGTCTAAATTATAATTCTATAAATTCTCATCGATAAATTTTTCGAATAGATCCTTCTACGTGCCTAGTGTACTTATAGAAACATTACAATGAAATATTTCTTAAAATTTATAAATTTAAATCACACACTATTGCTCTTCATGAATAATTGAAGTATTCCATGACTCACTAGATCTTGATAAAGCAAAATTTTCCATCGACCGCTAAACTGTAAAAAGAAACTATTTTTTCTGTAAAACCGCACAAATGTTCTTACACAATTCTGCTTATATAAATTTAGATATATTGTCAACTTATATTCTGCAAACACGTTCAATAAATTTCAATTTCAAAAGAAAAGCAATTTTATTTCAAGAAAAATGTACCACATAAGCAATAAAGTTAAAGTGTATAAAATCGGAATAACTGTGGTTTTATGATGTTTATTTCAAATAGTCTCGGATACATGTAGCTATTTATATTTCGACATGACAGGTGACTTTAACCATATATTTTTAAATTTGAACTGAATGAAGACATAGGTAATCGCTTGGATGTACATTTTAGTTCTACGAGGATATAGCACCAGGGGCGCACGCAAGGGGAAAGTTCGTGGGGTTTGAGAACATCCCCCTACCCCTCAGGATATTGAACTGTTTTAAATTTTTACATAATACATACAAACAAGACCCATACCTTACTCACATTACTGTTATTTAATTGTTTAAAAAATGAGTCAGACGAAAAATACACCTAGCAAAAATTAATAGACATAGGTATCCATGTTCAAAAACAAATCTTTAAGTAATAATGAAAAATATATTGTGTTACATTTCCAGTCGACAGGTGCTAAAGGCAAAATTGAAAATTTGGTTGTATGTAACTAAATAAGTATAAATGGCTGACTTATTCTAAAATTAGAGATGGTTTTTATTGTAGATGTTGTATTTTCAATAAAAATTTCATTAAACTCCTACTTAAAAAAATGTATTGCGCTGTACAACAATTATTTAGCATTTATAGAATATGCGCGCACTTCATTAAGAGTTTAATTTTTCTACTTAACCAACATGACTTTAGAGTTCTTCTTTATGGAATATTTTAGGAGGATTGTCGGAAACACAATCTGTGTTCTAAAGACTGTGAAACATGCAACTTGTTATTACCATTAAAACAATAAAACTTTTTCTAAACCTTTGAACTTCAAAAAAATAACCACTTTTGTTTCCTTATTTATTACATCAATAAATAACATAAATGAATGTAGTATAAAGTATAATTATTTACTTTGAATTTTACAAAATTAGAAATAAGTTTTTCGAAATTCAAATTCCGTCACTATGATAAACGCCGCATTGTCTACATTTTGAAGATGGTAGGAAAGTAACCGCGTCAAAATTGGTTTGTAATTTTGTTGTGTTGAAAAACCTTAAGACGTCTACATTATGCAAGGAGGAATGTTTTTTCAATGCAATTACTTTAAAATATATTTTGTTTTTCAATTATTTATTGTAAAGAAACTAACGAATTTTCAAATGTCAGTTAATGATTTTAGATATTATGTATTTCATTATATTTATCTCTTTTCGTAAATCACTTTTATTTAATTTTTGGGGTTTTTAAGTGTCCTAAATTTAAATGGAATACACAAATAATAATTATTAGAATATTGTAAACGAGTATAATTTGTTAAATTATACAAAATTAGACGCCCAGTAAAATTTGGCGCTATAAGCCATGCCTTTGTTGGCTTAGGCGGTAATACGACTCTGAGTTGAACTAAACAAAAATCTTTTAGATATGAACTTTTGAACTTTACACAATTTTTTGAATTCTATCCGAAATATTATATCTAATGCTGAATTTTATGACGTTGAATTTAACCAAATGGATCAAGAGCTATAAAAAAACCGGAAGATATTTCGGAATCGTTTTCGGCTCAGTTGCTCTCATTTAGATATTGTTTTCAAAAATTTAATCATCAGACATATTCTAATAGAAAACGAATTTGCCAGAATAATAAATGTATCAAACATATCAACTTTTGCACATCTCAAAGCGAAAAACCTGGTATTTATTCTGTATGCTTTTATATTTGAAGAAAAAGGCAAAAGCAATACTCATTATGTCGTGCAAAATTTGTTGGTTATAATTTCAAAACACCTTTATGTTTATGTAAAAATATATTTTTATTTTATGCATGAAAGTTTTCGTAAAGCACAATAATATTTGCTGGCTGTATTCGTTTATATTTAAGGCTACAGAATAAGAGAGTTTGAAGTAATAAGGGCGCGGCGAAATGAGACATTTATGGGTTTGGAAGTGAGAAGTGAGCAGCGAGTTAGTTGTGGCTTCCCGGCCCGTACGTTTTTCACTGCAAGGTGGCGTAATATTCGTAATTGTTGTACTGCAAACTAAACTGCCAACGGAAGTAGGAAGGGGAAGAGGAAGTGGTAACTGCATGTCAGGGAGTTACTGCGCTTTACGATCCGCAACCCGAGGACATATTTTCATAAGGCTGTGCGCAGCGATGCTTCTCTATTTGCTGCTTCATTATTTTATTTCCACCTTCTATATAATTGTCACTTTACAGGTTTCTAGGTAGCTAAGTAAATAAACAATTACATTAACTAACCTGTAAAAATTTATAAGGTTAGATTTGCAAAAGTTTACAATGCTCATAAAAAATTATAGAAAATAATGAAAGTTTTTTATGTACCTATTTTATTATAAATATTATAAACTTAATTTAATTAGGTTTATGTGAGTAATTACACACATTTATAGTACATTTAGATTTACTGGCGAAACACATTTGACAACGTCTAGTTATGAATTGTTCTACCACCGCCAACTACCTTTGATTCCAAAATAGAGTAAATCTAAATTAATAAAAAAAAACGTTATGAAGGTGGAAATAAAATTTTGTACGTGGCACGCGTACAATTAATCTTTACTGGGCTCACTGGATTATGAGTTCTCGATCCTTCGTCGCTCGCTTTACAAATTTCCAGCTCGCCCTGTAAAGATTAACTTACACCGCTGGCCACGTAAATAACTACTACAGTACTATAAAAAAAAACTACAGGTATAATGCAATGTTAATAACGATATAAAAGGATATTACTTAAAAAAAATCTGATGTGGCCACCACATGACTTACTTGTATGCTAAATTATATACCTACATTTTTGCTGCACTTCATTTAAACTTTTTTTACGTGAAAGTAAGATTATTCTACAGCTAATCCTAAATGGATCATGTTTTGTAAATTTTATTAAAATGTTTATCACTATTCCTATTGCATTACACGAAACTATTTCAATCGTTTAAAACCTTCTGCATATATTCTGACATGAAATGTTTCCTATAAAAATTAAAAGCCAACTAAATTATTATTTTTATTAAGATTTTGTCAAATTTCAACATTCTACGGCTAATTGTTTTAAAAATTAAAAAAAAACATTACCAGCAAATGGACCTTTTGGCACTGGCGATTGCAATAGAAAAGCGAGGTGCACAACTAGATGTTATAGCAGTCCCATATACCATATACAATATTTCTATATTTTACTACTAATGATTTTTCAGTTATGCAAAATTCATACGTACTTAAGTACCTACGTATATCTGTTCATACGTACAGACGTCACGCCTACACTAGCCAAAATGGTTTCCGGGGTAGTCAAAACATATATTTCCGTTGAAATCTGAAAATTTTCCCGATTACTAAATTTGTACTAGTGCAAATAAATTTTTAATGATTAAAAATCGCCGGTGTTTATGTGACTAGACAAAATGCCTTTCTCTACCCTTTTTTCAGTGCAATTTAATTATAAACTATAGGCTTTCCACACGCTGCAGAGTGTCACACTTATAAATCGAAAGGATTTCGCAATCTCAAGCGGCGACCGACGAGATACGCAAATTGTACCGGTCTAGTTGCTAGTTAATGTCGACATCACCAACAGAATAGAAATGTATGGATAAAAAGAAATAAATAATAAAATATAGCAAATATGGACCCAGATTGTGGTTGCATAGTTTATTTGTATGCTAAAACGAGAATGTACGATAAGAATGGAGACTAGAGGAAATATATTTAATATATATCCCACCGCTGCAACTAAATATAGCAAAGAAAGAATATACTATGGAATCGAATTTGTTTCATTATATATAAATATATTTAATTTTAGAAATGTTGTTACCGAAAAGTTGTTATTTTATTTTATCTGCTGCTACCGGATTATTTTTATAGGTAAAATAACCAAAACTACTTTTTTATGATATATTCTAAAAAATAAGCTACCACTTTCGGTAGTTCGATTATCTTCAAAAGTTGACCAACTCGTGTCATTATTGTCTGAAGATGAAATATGTAATTTTAATAACAATAATGGCCGGTTGCACCACGAATACATAACTACTAAGTATTCCATAAATATGATATGTATTCCTTAACCGTTGCACAAGCCGAAATAATGTTTATGTATTCCTTAAATATCCCTAACGGTTCCTTAAAATTAAACGACCAATTTTGACGGTTTAAATTTATGTATTGGTTTTTAATATAACATATGACTTGTGTCTTGACCAAAAGATAACAAATATGAATAATATATATGATATTGTGGACGATCTCGACGACATAAATGAAATAAATATTTTCAACAATGGTGATGTACGTCAAATATACGAAAGAGCCGATAACTTTAGAAATTTAACCGAGAAAGAATTTTCGAACGTTTTTATTGTTCACCATATCTGTTTTTTTATTTTCGATAATTTATTTAAAATTTATCATAATTTGTAATAATGTTTCCTTCTCTTGAATAGAAAAATTCATACTACGTACTCGTTTCTTTACTTCTTCTGCCATCAAAAAAATATATTGAAATAAAATACAAATTCAACAATATTTGGCAATTAATGTGACTTACTTTAATATTAATCAGAATATAAACTAATCACAATGGAAATAGGAGGTTACTAGCTTTATCCATTTAAAACTGACACACAGTCTTACCAACCTAACTCATATCTTTCATTTTATTAAAAAAATATATATGTAATGTATCAGAAAAACTTTAAAATGTCTTTATTGGTATATATAATATTATAGAATTGACAAAATATATCCAATTTTATTTTTTCATTAAATATTTTTAGATCTGTCGTTTTAGATCAGTTGATTTTGGATTATGTATTCGTTAGCTAAGGAACACATAAATATGATTCATACAACAGAATGAAAATTTAAGGATTCTCTAAGTTTATGCAATTCATAACTATGTATCTCTTTATGGAACGTTGGTGCAACCGGCCATAAGTCTTTTATTAAACAATTGATGTAAATTCTAATAAATATTATTTTTCAATATCTTCCATTTTTCCAAAATTGAAAAATTGATTTTCCACAAAATTAGAATATATTCCGATTCCATGCTCCAAACTTTTTTAAATTTTATTAATTTTTAAAACTAGGTAACTAAAAAATAGCTTCAGAAAAAATAGATATTAGAAAATTTGTAATGTTATTGTCAAAGAGATACGAAAATTGATAAATAAAGTTTCAACTCCTCAGGTACCTACATATGTGTCTTTTTATGTATGTGAAAAATAGAAAATAAAAATTAAGAGAAGTCAGAAAGGGCTGTCTACAAATACAAAAATAATGTCAACGTAAATTGTAATAAAGAAATAAGGAAGTTATATTAATACCCATATTTTTATCAGATTGCAAGATATTTGTTCTGTTTTAAATAAATGGAGCGTAAACACATTTCGTTTTTCTGTTATCCTTGACAACAGAGCCCCATGAAATCTGACTGCATCTGAGTCCTTCATCTTGTTTTATCCTGCAATTCTCACTAAGAATCTATCCCTCTATACCGTTATCCTTAGTCATCCTGAAAGATAACCAGAGCACGTCCGGGCTATTTCCAAAACTAACGATGTAAATATCTTCTATTTCCGGGGTTTTATTGTCTATATACAAACAATGAGTCCTGGTTTTATGGAAAAACTTCGGATGGGATAGTATCGTTGATGTATTAGTAACAAGAAATTGATTTTGAGTGCATAATTTGTAAACAAGTTTGACTTAACAAAAAATGTAATTATGTTATGTAAGTTTATAATAATTTATGTTACACATGAATTAGGGGAACTATTAAATACATCAACATCACGTGAATACGAATCATATGACTTAGTAAGCATCATTATTTCTTTAAACTAATAAATATTAATATGTCATAATACTTTTCTCAGTTTTTAGTTCGCACATGTGATTTTATTAATTGCTGTATAATTTATTTGCAGACAGTTTTTTGCTGAAATAAATTGGTGTGAGAAATTATAGTCACCATAAATTTAATATAATTTTAATAGCTTTATTTTTCTAGCTACTTTATTTTACTAATGTTTGATTTGGTCTATTGCTATAGTTTATTTGATTTATTTTTTAATAGTTCATTTAAATTTTATTTAATTTAAAAACAAATAAATTTTAGTATAGATTACTTGATTTCAAGTAAAGTAATATGTAATGAACCATAATAGAAGTTTTGAATATTTATATGAAAAACGCAACATATTTGTTAAATTGTAAATAATAGTGTAAAACTTTTATACTCTTTTCTACGAGGGGGTGTTGATAAATACTTAGCCTACCATATAAAACGCCACAATAATTCAAAACAAAATTTTATTTATTCAACATAATCTCCTTTAAGACTTACACATTTAACACAACGTTTATAAAATAATTGTAAACCCTCTAAAAAAAATTCTTTGTCTTGGTCTGCAAACCACTCCTCAGCGGCACGTATGGCTTCATCATTTGTGGAAAATCTTTTACCTTTCAAGTGTTTTTTAAGATTTGGGAATAAATAATAATCTGATGGTGCTAAATCCGGAGAATAGGGCGGATGGTTAACCAATTCAAAACCAAGTTCATGAATTTTGCGCATTGCAATCAAGGACTTGTGAGCAGGAGCATTGTCTTGCAAAAAGAGAACACCTTTGGTAAGTTTTCCGCGGCGCTTTTCCACAATTTTCTTGCGTAATTTAGATAGCAACTCAGCATAATATGTTCCCGTGATAGTTCTACCCTGTTCCAAATAATCTGTCAGAATTATCCCATCTTTGTCCCAGAAAACTGAAGCAAGAATCTTACCAGCGGATTTTTGAACACGGAATTTTTTTGGTCGTGGAGAACCGGAATGCTTCCACTCTTTCGATTGCTCTTTAGTCTCTGGGTCATAATGATGAATCCACGTTTCATCCATAGTAACAAGCCGATCCAAAAATGTTGAGGGGTCTGCTTCAAAACTACGGCAAATTTCCTTTGACGTTGTTAAACGAAAACGCTTCTGATCAGCATTCAAGCATCTTGGAATCCATTTGGCCGAAAGTTTTCTCATATCCAAGTCGTGATGAACAATATGAAATACACGTTCATAGGAAATGTTCAATGCTTCCGCTATACGTTTCAGTCCAATTCGTCGATCTGCTAAAATCATATCAAGGACAGAATCAATGTTTTCCGAAGTGGTCACAGAAATTGGTCTTCCAGCGCGGTGCTCATCTTTAACATCTGATCTTCCTCTCTTAAATTCCGCAACCCAGTTTTTAATAGTTGCATATGAAGGACACTGATCACCTAAAGTGTCTGTTATATCAGCAAAAATTTCTTTGCCGGATAATCCTTTCAAAAATAAATATTTAATAACTGACCGCAACTCAACTTTTTCAAATTCTAGCTTTTTCGCAAACATGCCGTTTTCAAAAATTCACAGTTTAATCACCGTTCAACTTATAGATGTCAAACTTTGTCAACTTATTTATAAAACATCATAGTTGTAACCATAGCAACCATATTCACTTTCAGATATTGGAACCATCCAAGGCTAACTATATATCAATACCCCCTCGTAAAACAAATATTTTTATCCACAGTAAATATTTTTGATATTTTAGGAGTGTAAACAAAATTAAGCAGACAAAAATATTATTTTAATGGGAGCTTCCTCGCAAAACTGTTGTAGATGTCCAAAACATTATAATATTTTTAATTTAACAGTATAACACTGTTATAAGAAAAGTTTTGTTTTTTCTGTTGTGTACATGCGTATTGTCATTTCAGACGTGAAAACCAACATATTTTTTAAATGCTTATTGCTAGTCAAGGTGTCAAATTTTCATATGTTCATTTGTTAAAAACTTATATCCACTTTGTGATTTATTATTACATGTTTTAAAATGGCAGTACAGAATTTTTAAACTTTATGTAGATTAATTTGAACTGGCAATATTTTTCTGACATTTAAACGTCAATGTATATGGACGGGGTGAAAAAAATGTTTTGGATCTGGAACACTAGCGCTCATAGGATTCTCCTACTGAAATTAATAAAAAAACACATTCAACCGAAATGTATAGGTAAATTACTTCTTTAAATTACTAAAAAATTAATTTTTCTTTAAACGTCATAAAAGTCGCATCTATTGTGACGTGATTCACAAGTTTGTAGTTTAATTTCTATACCTATTTGATGTTAGAGTCCGATTATTAAGAAAAGCCATTAACGTCATAGATATCATGCGCGGCATTGATGACGTAGTCTAATTACATCACTGTTAGGCAAGAGCCAGTGGCGCTCCATTTAATTATTTATCTATAAGTTTAATAAAACATTATTTTATTCAATAAGGTCTAATTTTCGAGGTTTTCTTGACAGTTCAGAATCATTCCATAATTCGTTTCAACAAGAAGATGGTCCGGAACTATCTATAGTCCGCTCATGCTCAAATTATGATACATGAACTAATCACAAACCGTCAGGAATGTCTAGTTGGAACAAACCTATACATTATATCTTCATGAATTTCGCTGAAACTATGTATATATCAACAAGTCATTACAGAGCAATTGTTACGACAATCACAAAAATATGTAACTGCGCATACGAGATCGATGGTTTCTTCTCTTAATAATCTGTCTATATAATTAGAAGCTATAGTAGTTAGTTTTTATATTTTATGAGATATAATTTCAATTATGGTTACATACCATACCCATTTTAATTCTTTTAAATTAAAGACATTTAAAGAAATATTCAAATCAAATACCAGTGGTATAAAACTTATACCCTTAATATTGCGAATTAAAAAAAATATATATATATAAATGTACTCTCAAAATTTATAACCCATTTTAACAATCATTATAATGTAATATAATATTAAAATGTAAAAATCAGAAAATGAAATATAAGTAAATTTACGTAAAATTGCGAAAGGTAATGTGCAGTAGAATGTAGCTTTTAGAAATCATTTTTGTTATTTACTTAAAACCATGTCAATTTCCTTTTTGGTACATGCATACATTTTATTGTTGGTCATCTACATGGTGTATTCCCATTCATGTAGATGGCGAGTCTTGACAAGTCTTTGGCAGCAAATACCCCGCCATCAGATAGATTTCCCCAGGCAGGAATTCCGAGGGTCAAATCGCCACTAAATCAAAATAGTCCTGAAATAGCGGGGCGCGAAACACGAGCTGTACTGACGTCAACCAATCTCCTCCCAGCCATCTGGCGGCCGGGCTGCAATCACAAAGCTTTCCTGCCTCTTAAACATCGCCTCTCGTAAAAACTATCAGCACCGGAATAAAGGAAATCATATCGTGTCATTGTCAACGCAACGGTTATTTCATGTGTAAACCAGTCTGATCGAGATTTTATTTCCGGAGCTATTTTGGTAGTTAATGCTATTAATTTTATACGTACGTGACTTGTTATTGTTTGGGAAACAATAGGTGACGGGAAGACTATAAAAGCTACCCTGAGTTTCAACGAAAATTACCAAAAACCGATAAATATCTACAAAAGCACGAGATACGATATCTGATATGATTAATTTATATCGAGGTAGATAACTCGTGCTTTTGATAAGCCAAGTTCGATTCATGTTGTTGGTTAGTATGTATTTTACAGCCTTTAAGTTTAATAAACTTTATAATTAATTTCTTAAAACATGTGGTGATCGGACCAGAGTTTCTGCATTGCGATGTAGGCGTAGCTTATAACCAGTGGCGGCGTCGGGCAGATTTTACAGTGGCTTGAGGGTTGAGGCACTGAGAAATTGTCCCGAGCCACTGTAGAAATGTTAGTAATTATAAAGAATATATTTCAAATTAGATTCTATTTACATTATATTATTAAATTAAAATAAATACCTATATTTATCAGAATTTTAAAAGTATAAATAATTTTCATTATGGAACATCGTTTTCGTTGCCGTTATTACCTTTCTCGCATGTGGTATTACGTTTTGACAACTGACAAGTTATTTTAAATAATCGCGCCAAAGCCAACAGTCGCAAACATATAGGAGTATTATTTATTATTTATTTCTGGAGTAAATAACCAATTGCAACATGTTGAATTTTAAGTTGGGTACAGGTGTTCTAATTTTTATTTAGATATGTTTAAAGTACAGTTTATGTATTGTATTTTGATGCTTGTGCTAAACACATAATTATTTATTTTTTAATAAATAAACAATAAAGAATTTACATAACAAATTGTATTTGGTTTTATTGTGGTACGTAGAATTTTATATTTTATTAATTTGGTTATTTAAGAATCACAATTTTCGCGGCCGACAAAAGAAGGTATTTAACATATAATTTTTTTTTCTAAGTTACTTAGGTACTATTATAATGGTTAAGCCCTTGTAATCCACAATGTCTAATCTAAATGTACAAAATCTCTTAAAATTGCATTATTATATTTCACGAAGCCCAAAAAATCGTTTGTCGCAAAAAGTAATAATACATCGCAAATTTGTAAAAAAAATTGTAGTCCAATTGGCGATAAATCGCCTAATCTGACAACCCTGCGTCCAGAAAACTCGAAATCGAAGTAATGAAAGGACATTTTTTTAGTATTTTCTGATTCATTAAAAATTTAATTTGTTTTGGATTTCTATCGCTGACATTTTGAGGTTAATTTAGAATTGTCAGAACGATATTGGATGATCTGAGTTGAATAAAGTACAAAGCCATTAAAGACAGGGTGTTATTTTTACGGGATGTCCACGTCGAGGGTATTATATTCGATAACAAGTTTTGTCGGGCGGTGTTTGGTGCAAAGGAACAGATGTGCTTTGTCACACAGCGCCGTTGTTATTTACGTCACGGCACGGAAGAAATTCAATGCAGGATGAACGTGTGTCCAGGTAGATGGCGGATGCCACGGACTTCGGACCCCAAGGTTTTGCTCGTGGTGTGATCCTGAATGACGTGGGATTCTAAAGCGTTGTTTGGAAAATAAAATCATAAAGAGGGCGACGCTGCACTATGTGCAGGAATTTCAAGTGACTGCATTACTGAAAGTGCGGATATTTCAGTTTAAAATTGTTCAGCGGAACTAGCCAGAGAAACTTCCTTTCAACTATATTATGTTATTTAGAACCTTTCACACTCAATACTAAAACGTTTAAACATCTTTTTAGGATTTAGAACTATTTAATGTTGCAAACATTCTTTATTTACAATTTCAGAATAAAAAAATTACAAATAAACAATTTGTATCAATTGCGTTTAAAAAACACACATTTGACTTCTCGCTATCTCCTGCTAAAATTGCATATCGAGTTGTAGAAATATTTAATTTTAATTTACAATGTTCAACAGTCCATTATCACGGCAAGAGATTTTCAGCTTATACTCAGACATAGCAGTATTTATTTTTGATTATGGTTTATAGTCACAGGGATTTAAACTCAGATCTCACACTCCGCTCAGCGAGTAAGTCAAGTAACCCACTACTGCCCGGAATGTAGAATATATTTTCAGATTCTGATTATCAGTAAAATGAATTATGCGTCAATTCATTTTGCAAGATTTCCAGGTTTATTATATATTAGAATAAAAACCAAGGCTTTTTTACGAAATAAATTTATCATCTTCCGATAAATGAAATAAGTTACCAATCTATCTAAAAATTTCATAATCATTAAAAGTCATAAAAAGAAATGTCTACTAAAATGTAATCATTTTTAATGACAGTAATTCAGGAAATAGTATATTATGCAACAAGTTTAAAAGTTTTACAGTTAGGAAGTACGTAATGAGTAATAATTTCTTATACTTTAATCCACAATTTTGGGAAATGAAAGTTTAAGGCTTTTAAATAATAGGTATGTAAAAAAAGCAAGTTTCCAAAGTTTTCCATATTAAAATAATAGAATATTATTTAAGGGATTATGATAGTCACTATTTGGGAACATGAAATTTGCGTCACGAAACGTACGCATAAATATTTTAGAAAATGACTACATACAAATATGTATGTCATATTTTACTGTCCTGGAAGTCTACTATACTTATTCAAGAAAATTTAAATAATGAGAACATATTTGTACAGGAATCGAAAAAAGGATTAAATGTTTTAGGTTATATTAAACTTTAATTTTGTAATAAATAAATAAGCAGTTTTTTTTTGGCTAGAAAATAATTAATATATTAAGTTAATGGCGGTAGTCAACAAATCAGTTGTTCATTTATGTGCATTTAATTTACAATACATCACAGGACGCAAAATACTATCCCATACGTTGCCCGATAAACATTAATATTGTTTAGAAAATAGATATTTTGCACATCGAAATCAATGAAGAAATGTTATGTTTATTTGAAAATTGTAGAAAAAAAATGTGTTTCGACCGCAAATAGAAGTTAGCTGAGAAAAATATTATTATTTCATAATTAAGTATATAATTTAATATATTGTGGGATTCAACAAAAGTGTATTTTTCCTCGTTGCTCGTTGTGCTGTAGCGCTCGTTTACGGCTCGGACTACAAACTTACTCTGCGGAAAAAGAAAACATTGTTGATATGTAATATACTCTTTAAATCCCCGTTTTCTTCGTGTCACCTGTTCAAAAAATCGTTATAGCCTAAGATACCTATATCTCAGATGACAAGATATGATCCTTATTCGACAAAAGTTGTTATCGAACACAACAGCATGTGGACATGGACAATCCGTTAAAAATAGCGCTGTGTCTATAATGGCTTGAAGTGTAATGAACTGCAAATGATGCCCACACAAAGGCTTTGTTTAAGTGTTGAATGTTTTCATTTCTTCGCGGGATTGTCTCCAAGAGATCGGGATTAAGGGAGCGGTATTGTTCGGATATCCAGATATTTTTCCTTATGAAGAAACGCTGTGTAACCTCTTTATTTTCATTGTATGTCCACACAAAAGTAAAAGTAATATTGGTGTTCTTATATCTGCAGCTCACTGAACTTCCGACTTCCTAAATTACTTGATTATTTTTGTGGTGAAATTGTAATTTTAAACTTTTGCTGTTATCACTGCTTCATATTTACACAACACTTGTACAATAAGCATGCAGTGAAACTTTTTGAATTTAAAAATCAGAACACAGCAGCAGTTTTATTTTAGTTGGTTTTGTAAACTCACATACAAGAAGCATAAGAGTAAATACACTGTATGAATTTAAAAATATTCAGCTATTAGTTTGGGTATATATTTATTTTATTATGTATTTCCTTATTTGGCCATCTTTCGTTTTTAATAGTTGGAGATTTTTTTTTTAAATTGTACAAAACATCATTTTTATGCTTTCTTTTATAAAACCTGTATTGTTTGTTTAAAAATTAGTTCACTTATTTAATTGTCTCTGTAGAATAGAATGGCGACATGTCAGATTGGCTTTCACTATGGTTAAAACCACTAGTTAAAGCCAATTATAACCTTTCTGTTTAATAGTATATTAACTAATCCAGGTGGAAATTGTTTTATTACTGTTGAGGGCGAAAATAGCTAACCAATGTACACAACACTGAGGTTAAATGTCAGCTATAGCTCGAGATGTAATGAAACTTTTCACCGAGGTTCTATACTATTTTATTCACAATCTGAAATTAATAATCTCGTATTAATAAACGAATATTTTGGATTGATGTTGATCATTTGTCAAATGAACTGTCAGTTTGATTTCTAACTATAAATATTGATATAATTTCATTGATTAGTTTCATTATTTATAATTCCATTCCATTATTTGCATATAAATTGTAAAGAAGCTTTATTTTTACATATGTAAATATCCAATCACTGATACCTGATACGCATTGATCTTGAAAGTGTAAACTTTCCAACGCTATACTTCTTAACCTCTCGGAAAATGAGGTTAACAACAACTAACTTCCCAACTTTTTAAAGGTTAGAAATTGTCATATTTCTAACTGATTGTGAATAAAATAAGTTTCATATAATGGTTTTATTGTCAAAAATAAATTCGTACCTCAAAAGCCGCTAATACTAAAATAAAAAATATTGCAAAAAGCTGAATAGAAATTCACATCGAGATCTACCATACACGTCTCATAATCCTAAATATTAAACAATATATCTACTGTGCAATATCATTTATTCTTTATATTTTCACAGTTTTAATGATAGGATATTACTGAATCAGACCTCTTAATGAATTTAGATAAAATTTGCTACATTACTATAGTACCAAAATTTATTATAAATATAAATTTGATCACTGGCTTGGTTTTTATTTAAAAAGTGTTTTTGCCAGCCTGCCTGTTACTAAAAATGGGTAATGCGTACACATATATTTGAACTTGAAAATGCCAACAAGAGATATCGAATTTATGATATAATAATAATGGACAATAATAAGTAATGGTATAAGTTTGTAAACATCTGAAAAATATGTATACGAGTTATAAAATTGTGTCTGTTATTTATTCAAGTAGGGTAGAAATAACAAAGTACACAGAAACTTAAAAAACTTTGGAAGATTAGATATTTATTATTTATTAATTTCAAAAATGCGAGAAGTAGCAAGCAAGAAAATTGCATAGCTACTTGAAGTTAAAGTAGAAGAAAAATTGCAGTAATAGAATTGTAGAAAAAGAAAAGTCGTAGCAGTAAAGCTAGACAAATATTGTTGTTTGCGTTTGTATTGACGGCATAATCGCACGTAGCTACGTTTGATTATTACAGTGGAATTTATTTTGTCGTGTTTCTATTTTTCTCATCTTATAAATCTTGGGTGACATGAAAAGCCCGTGGAAAATCCGTTGGAAAATGCAATGTTTATAGTGTGACCAAGACGTCGGCGGAATCCCTGAGTGCACTTGGATCCAGTTCAAGGGTCGCCTTGTCCGAGCCAACACCGCGGGCGTAGAAATAATAGCGAGCATAAGCGGATTCCTCACAACAGAAACACCAACTCTCCCCGAGCATTTGAATAATGAATCGCTCCGTATCCGCTCCAAACAGACAAATGAATATAAAAATAAATTGCTGCAATAAACGGGGATTTCTAACACTCTGAACTGCATACGTCCATCTGCAAATCCTCATAATGGAAGAAAACAATCGCAACAGTGGCGTAACATGGATCAGCTGGTCAAGGGGCCCAGCCGGTTATTATTTTTCCTACTATCGGGCATAAAGTTCATACTTTACGCACTCTTTAGTTTGTGAAGAGTCACTTTTCACGACCTAGTGCTAGGTAACATAAACACTTTTCACGCACTGGTGGCAGTGGTGACACATTTATTAATGGTTTTATTTACTTTTGAAAGTAGTTCTTATATTCTTAATATTTCGGTTGTAGAAAAAATGTTGTATACAACACGTGTGTAACAGTTTTTTTATCTCATGCTACGCCTCATGCATTAATCAGCACTCGACTATAAAAGACTTACTTTACAGACTAGTTGCATAAATAACTACATATTTTAGCCTCGTAAAGTGTAAACATTGCAATCATTAGTAGGTTTACGTCTTCCGTAGCACCGATTTTACATATTTTGGTGCGGTAAAGTAACCTGATATATTTTAGATTTCAGAAATTATTAAAAAGTAATAATAATTGTAACAGTGAAAAGTACTTACAAAAAACGTTATCTACTGCAATTTATCGTTTAGTATAGTCTTAAAAAAATACATTTTTTTCTTTATTTTGACTGATTTTCACGGTTAGTTGTTTTTCAGTGTCTTATTGCTGAGTGTATCATAAATTTTTTAAAAGCAGTGTAGATTGTCGGAATCTATTACTTCATGTTAATATGTACCTATATATGTGGATCAAAAAATATAATACATTATGAGTATATTCTTTTGTACATCGCTTGGTTTTCTGATTCATCGTATTTTGATACAGAAGTTCGCGCTGAAAAATACAATCTACCGCACTTATAATGTAAATAACTTTAAATTTAATATAAATATTTAACATAATAGAGAATAGATAATAAGAACTGGAATTATAAAAATTTAAAAACTACAGCACTAGGTAGTGAAATATGAGTCACAAATCATACGAAAAGAGCTTTATTTAAATAATTTGTATGCAACTGTCAAAAGCAGCTATCTACAAATAATGCGATTCGGGTTAAGAAATTAGTTTTTATGTTATTTATGAATGCTGCTGAAAGAAAAATAAAACAAATAAATTTATAGTTTGGCCATTATAAAAATGTAAGCACAAACAAATAAAATAGCAATATTTAATTAAATATTAATTAGTAAATAAATAAATTTATCTTTCTATTTATTAGTCCAGAAATATTGTTGTGATCCAAAATAAACAGGAAAATAATATTTACTCTTTTAAAAATATATTTTTTTTATTGTTAGTTTCTGTTTCACAAAAATAAAATTACCCGCGTATATTAAATGTATTCATTACTTTTAGTTCATAAGAAAATATTTGAAATTTTTTAGGGGATATATGACATTACTATTTTTGTTCCAATATTAGGAATAATAAAATAGTAATGTCATATATTTAGATTCTAAACCTTAGAAGAGGAAGTTATTATTAATCTTACTGAAGAATAAAGAATGGGAAATTACACTTTTTACTTAATTAGTATTTTGAAAATTGAGAAATATATTTGTATGTACAATGATTATTTTCTTTTGCCTAATACGAAGTTCTTTAAATCTGCGAATATTTTTGTAGTAATTAATGGTGCATTAAGCTTAAAAGCGTTATCAAAACAAATGAACCAATTCGAATGTTTGCATTCCCCCTTGAACGTTTTGTAAACAATAGTGTCGCAATATTTACAAATTAGATCGCGTAAAGTGTTATGATAATGTTGATAGTTTGGAATGAAGTGTCCAATCCACAAAGGCCTAGTGCTGCTAAATGCCTAATTCGTGTCGCAGTTCCTATATTAACTTTACAGCGTTATGGAGTCCGCTAATGTGTGAACGTTGTATTAAACAGAGCCCAGAGTTACAATAAAACAATTTGTTGGTAGCACAACTAAACTACCATTAACTGAAAGCAAACAGCAATGAAAATAATTGCAACATTCCCTGCCCTCCGAATAGTTTACTTTTGCATAGTTGTAAACACGAAGTAGCTACCTGCCAGAATTTCTATTTGCTCAGCAAAATATTAATACTGTTCCCCGAACGCGACCGCTAGCCACCGATCAAACTATCGCTTGCATACTCACCAAACGATGAAATTTACTAAATTTCAAACATGTTTATGGAATGGCACACGCTGAAAGAGACACGCAAATTCAAAACAAAAAATGGTATACATTAAAGCATATACGTAGAACAAAAAGGTTTTAATATTTTGTTATTAGCTCCAGTTTGAACGTTCGAAACAAATTTCTATTCATATTTAAAAAAAAATATATTGGATGTTATCATCTATACCGGGTGTCCCAGCTCGACCGACAGTGCCCCAGATAACAAGAAAACCCAAATTTAAATACCGATACCCACCATCCATTCTCCTGGGTCGAATAGAAGATCCTCCAGACGAAATCGGCAACGTTTTGGAGCAAACATGCCTAGCAATTCGTAAATAAAGAGACAAGAAAAAAAAAACCTTAATGCTTATCACAAAAAAAAATCATCATCATCGTCTATAATAATAATAATGAACTAACACCGAAGAGGGCTTTGTCTCTATAACGGTGTGGGTGCTTTGCACCCAATTACGTTGAATGTGTGTGTGTGTGCTCGACCGACACATGGGTGTTTTACATGGGAAATTAGTTAATTATGAATAGTATCTCCCCAGTGCAAGATATTAACTTGAAATTTTGTATACTTATCGGAGAATATTAATTCTATGCATCACACTTATTTGAAATATGCAATTTCGTCTGAAGGGCGAGATTTATTAAATTTAAAATCTAATACTCTCGTTCAAAATCAGACAGCCATGGAAATAAAAGAAAATATTTATCTGACAGTTTAGTGAAGTATCACTGATTTTAATTCTTATTCCCTGTATTTTATTATTATTTAAGTTGAATTTAGTTTTTTTTTGTTAAATAATATACCAATATTACAAAAATATAAATATCTACAATGGCATGTCATTAACTGTCAGAACTGTCACATACATATTTTCTTTTATTTCCATGGCTGACTGATTTTGAACGAAAATGTTAGATTTTATAATTTAAAAAATCTCCTCCTGCAGACGAAATTACATATTTCAAATAACTGTAATCCATAGAAATAATATTTCCCAATAAGCATACAAAATTTCAAGTTAATATCTTGCACTGGGGAGATACTATTCATAATTAACTGATTTCCTATGTAAATCTCTCATGTGTCGGTCGAGCTGGGACACCCGGTATATACACCAACGAAATACCTTGGCAAATTCTCCCAATGAATCTAATTTAGATAGGGTTGAATTCCAGTAACGCAATTTTAATTTTTTGTTAAAAAATCCATCAAAATCACCGTAATGTGAGAAGAATACTTACTGACTGTGAAGTACTCAAATTCTTACTATAACGTTAGTAGATTATTATCACTTCCCGAAAAAAACAGCCACTATAATTCTTGTGGTAATGTAATTACATCAAAATCACCCTCCATAAAAATTTAATGTAATGTTTACTAACTGAGATAGGAGTGCTCACCCACTATGTAGCAGGGTTGGCAAATATCATGATATTTATATAAATATCAAAATATCATAATATCGGATATATATCATCGGATATATATCCGATATATATCAGGAATTTCGTTCTTAGGCTATATGCAAAAGAAAACATGAAACGTAAAATACCTTTATTTTGGTAAACAACAAAAATCAAACTTTAGTTTAAAATAACAAAAGACAAAAATTATTATTATTTAAGTAACAAAAAATAACATTTTTCCTAAATATATTATATAAATAGTAAATACCTAAATGAGTAAATACTATTGTAATTTGACATATGATATAAAATATTCATATTTTTATTTAAGTTAAACAATAACTGTTGCCACGTTTTTATTTTTATTCAAAATATCAAAAAAATTTCACTCTGGGTATTTATTTTATAAAAAATTAATAAGTGATATATATCATGATATATATCAATCAATAAATATCGGATATATATCAAGATATATATCATGGTATATATCACTTGATATATATCTGCCAACCCTGCTATGTAGCACTCTAATTCGTGCCCTAATATAATTAGATCAAAATCATCCTCTTTAAAAACTAATCAGTGATACACTAACTATCTGAGAGGGATACTAAATCACAATAATTATTAACCTAATGTAATTAGAACAAAATCAGCTTTCGTAAAAATTAGTCACCGATACTGTTGTTCCAACAATTAGAAATTAGTTTAGTTTTCATTCTTGGAGATTCGGCTCAAAATAGCGTTCTACTTAAATGTAATCGAGTACCCGGGACACACGACGAAAGTTAATGATCATTAACAGTTAATACTTAATTTAGTAGCCATGTGTCATATGATCATTTAGGTAATGATCATTTTAAACTTCATAACGTGGAAATGCCGATGACGTTTAAAAACCGATGATCGGAAGCGTTCGGTTGTCATCGCAACTCGAATGACAGTTGGAATTGTTGATGTTGAGGTTAATATTGATATCTAATTAAATTATTCTTATTTGGGTTGACGATTGTCAATGAAGTATAATGGCATGGATAATACTCCAAATTTAGAAACTACTTCGGTGTCTTTAATGACTCTTTATCTTCTTTTTTGTCAAGGGTACATTGTATTTGCGCATGTGCAAGAAATTTCAGTAATGTCCGTGTGTCTGCATATTTTTCTAATGAACATTAACTTCATTTGAGAATTTACTTAATAATCATTAATAATACCGTGTGTCCCCGGCATTATGCCGTCATAAAAATAGAACGGAATTTTTTTTTATTATAGTCCAGTTGATCAAACTGTCTTTTATTTCTGCTTTCGTAATGCGCTGTTCCTGAAATATTTTAAAAATCAATAAATCTGAAAAATAATGGAAATTAATAACAAATTAATATAAGATCTAATTTAAATTTAAATAAAATAAATAGAACTCATACCAATAGAGAAAGGAAAAATCAGCGCATTGGAAGGAGAACCTCTTTTCCCATGTTAATTTCCCAGTAAACAATTTTTGGTTTCATAAACGTTTCAGGAATATGAACATCTTTAATGCAATGTTGTCATTTAGGCTTCAAATATATTCGGGAAATGTTACAGAGACAGAGACCCTCCTATGGCCACCTTCAGAAACATTTTCAAAAATGTTACTTAAACATTTCAAAATGTTTCTGTGATATCTCGGTGATGTACATAAATCTTATTATAAGAATGCGTAGAGAAATGGTATTAATTGTATTTTGTTATTTGCAGCTGAGTGAAGAAGTAGGCTACGTGTTATACTCCGCCCTGGGTTCCTTCTACATCCCGAGCTGCATCATGGTGTTCGTGTACATCCGCATCTACTTCGCGGCGAAGGCGCGCGCTCGGCGAGGCATCCGCAAGCCGCCGCGCCGCCCGCCGCAGGACGCCGTGACGAGCTTCACGACGGCGGACAAGCCGGTGCCGGCGGCGGCCACGGCGGCCATCGACCGCAACTCCAACCAGTCCCCGCGGGACCCCGACCGCCAGATCGCCACCATCGAGGCGCACCCGCAGCCTATCGCTATCCCCACCGTCACCTGCGACTTCGCCTCCGACATCTCCACGTGTAGTGACGCTGCTGAGATGCAGGCCGAGCAGGAGCAGAAGGACACCCTCAAGGTAACGCGCACTCGCAGGGATGATCTAATAATACCTCCCAAACACCCCATACCCACCGCTTCTCTATTTTCTTGCGACGTTTACTTTACAACTCTACTCACGTTTGTTTAGCTCGTTCGAGTGCTTTACAGATTACTGTTTATGTTGGAGATATTAAAACTTAATCCAAAGGTGATCATTTTCTTTTTAGTTTTCTTAGAAATACAAAAGTATAGTTTGTCTCATGAAATATCAACGGTTCGTTATAAAACGATTAAGAACTCCAGTACCAGACAACTAAAGAATAGTTCAGTGCAGTATCTACCTTTAGGGGAGGAGAATTTATTTTGCGACACCTGGATACCCTAAATAAAAATGCCAGTAAAATAAACTATATTAGTAAGAATAAAAATTTAAAAATCTTATTATGTTCACATAAAATAACATTGTTTTATGGATATAATATTCGTAACAAAATAATGTTTATAATGATTGGTGGAATTTAATTTTTTTTGAGAAATTATTTTGTCAGAAGGCGACTCTAATTTAGATAAAAACCTACTCGTAATTCCTCATTTACCATCTGTAATCGTTCCCGTTTATTATTGCGTAGGCCTTCCGGGGAATAGACGCCCACAACAAAATTTTATTAGTTCATCAGTATTTTTTTTATATATTTAAATGATTTAGAAAATACTTTTTAAATTACTAAAAAAATTAAAATATAAATAAAAAGTTAATTAAAAATGGCAAAGAGCACATTATATTACTTAGATATTCAAATATTAAAATATTAAATGGCATTTTTTATCATTTAATTGAATTTTCTTGAATCTCTTGATAACCAATTGTTCAGCGGAACGTTCTTTTTCACAGTAGAGTAGAATAAAAAATCCTCTAAAGACTAATGTGTCAAGGAAGATTTGATTCTTTAGCCTATTTTACGAACGCACTTTTATAATAAAAGCGCGTTTAGAGGCGTTTATGAGACCAGATGTCACTTTTAAAAAATCTTTCTCTAAAGTTAAGCTCTTAATACTAACATTTATCTCTATTATGCATAAAATCTGTTATTTTGCACCGCATAAGTTTTGATAGTTTAGTGAAAATATGCAGAGCAAAAATTTAGATGAAAATTGTTTGAATTGATATTCTATTTCTTGTATTATATTATTCATTTCTATTATTTTTTTATTTTAATATTATTAGGAGAACACTTGGTGGTTTGGATACGCTTAGGGCCCCTTAAAGTATTAATTCGGTCCTGGCCTGGGCAATCAAAAAGCGACAGAGATTTAACGGTTGTAGGGCATAGTGGCGAAATCTAAAATTTTGTTAATTTTAATCCAGAAAATAAGGCTTTGTGGACAGGAACATTTTTTAAGTCTGTTAAATTTGTTTCTTCTGTTAATAATAGTAGCACGTAGGTATACTCTTATAATTGATAATCAAGTGATGGAAAATTACCTACATTTTTAAATCTTTCGCGGCACACCTACAATCTTTTGCGACGCACTACTGTACCGCGGCACACACTTTGGCATCAAAATAAATACGAACTAAAATATTTACAAATCTTGAGTAGAATTGTCAAATTAGAAAAAAATAGGAATTAAATTGTCGCAAGAGAAAAGAGAAGCTGTGACGTACTTTGTATTACAAATGTATTAGCACGAACCCTAAAACCTAGCATTCAAAAATCATTTGGCATTTGATGTTCTTTAACTTATTTGTGTTAATCTTTAAACAATGTTTGGTGTTCCTTAACATTTTCTCTCAATTTCACAATATTCTAACATTTGTACTTATATGACAAAAATAACAAGATGCACTTTACCTTACCTAACCAATTTTCTGGTTACTATAATCAGTTCAAGTTTCCGTCGCTAGGGAAATCATTGTGAATAGATGCACCTTAGAAAAAGCATTTAATAAGTACATATAAGCGGTTTTATGTAAGTAAATCATGTTTATTCATATTCTGTGTTGTTAAACAATATTCGTACACAAGCGACATGCCAAATCTGCATCTTGCTCGCCGTTACGTAGGGAGTTAAAAAGAAGTCATATTTTTTAATAAATATGAATCTCCAAACGAAGAACATTTTTTGTCATGGAAAGTTGAACGTTTAAATTTAGAATTTTCAAGAATTTCAATGTGTCTAGAAAACCAATTTCATTATACATGAGTAGGATATGCTTCATAGCTTTCTATGTTCTGTAATTACAAATTAAACAGTATATATACATCTAAACGTATAGAAAATAAGATATGATCAAAATAAATATTTAATATCAAACATAATTTTCAAATATACGACAAATTCGTATTGAAATTAAATTTTAAAAATGTTTTTCATTTTTTGTTTTTATTTGCTTCTTGCTTTGTAGTAGTCGAATTAAAGATAATTGAAAATAGACTTTATTACTTTTCTTATATCTTCGCCTGTAAACAAGAAACAAGGCCAAAATTTCGGGATACTCTAATTTTAAAGTACCTGTTACTTGTCAAAAACATGGTTCATTTTATAAAGGGGTCATGTTTATTAATTTATGACTTTTTTTTTAAAGATCCTGAGTATGAATTATTGGAGGTTGTGTATGAATATTGATGTGTTGTTTTGTTACCGAATGGTATGCAATGGGGTATTATTAGATCAGTGGTGTGTAGTATGTTCCATGATCTCTCAGGCGGAGGTGCGGTGTACGTATGCATGTGGATGTTGCGTGTGGCGTGTGGGGACAGAGCCCAGCGTGTTTATGTGTGGGTGCCGCAGGTGTTCGCGACGTCGGGAACCACGGCGCGCAGCCCGCTGACGCAGTGCCAGTTCCGAGGCTCCACGCTGTCCGTGAACGGGGAGCTGCAGCAGCAAGCAGCAGCCCTAGCGAGGAACCGCCAGCCCTCCGTGGGCATCGAGACGGACATGGTGAGCGAGTTCGACCCGAGCAGCTCGGACTCGGGCGTGGTGAGTCGCTGTGCGGTGGTTAAGCCTCTCAAGCTGCGTCTGTGCCAGCCGATCTTCGGCAAGAAGTCCGGCTCCAAGGGGCGGCGGCCGGCGGGCGACGCGGCCAAGCAGCAGGCGGCCGAGCGGGAGCAGCTGAGCGCGCCGCGCGTGCAGAAGCCGCGCGACCCCGAGCGCGAGAAGCGCCGCATCGCGCGCAAGAAGGAGAAGCGCGCCACGCTCATCCTCGGGCTCATCATGGGCTCGTTCATCGCGTGCTGGCTGCCCTTCTTCTTCATGTACATCCTGCGCCTCAAGCTCGACATCCCCGGCATCGCCTTCTCCATCGCCTTCTGGCTGGGCTACATGAACTCGGCGCTCAACCCCGTCATCTACACCATCTTCAACAAGGACTTCCGGCGCGCCTTCCGCCGCATCCTGTTCAAGTGATGTTTAGCCTACGTGTGCTGCTACCACGTGTGCGTCACGCAGCGCATTCGCAAGCTGCAGCAGCGTGGTGCTCCCAGCGCACTCTATCGGAACTAATCATGACAATCCCCCCATGCCCATTCTCATCATCTCTAGGTACGTATACACACACACTACTATATCTAAGTTACATATAGAACACATCTACTACTCTTAAGTACAGTATAAATATATATAAATGATGAATGAATATACATATATTACAAATAGGTATATACATATATTGTGTAAACTAATTGATTGATTTCACGATATTCATGTCCGTTGTTAATTCTTGTTAGAGATTCAAATGTCTAACGTATTATAGCGCGGGTGCGAGGCGAGCGCCGTCAGCTGTCTCTCACGTCGCCCGCCTCCACACTTATAAATAAGATTAATAAATATGGAGCAATGACTACCACTGTGATAAAATAACGCTTTCATTCTGAAATTTAAATCGTATAAATAATTTTATCTAAAATGTAAATGACCCTATTCCATGTTTTGACTCCTCGATGTGTAGCCGTTGAACTGTACATTATTGAACAATGATTATACATACTTCTATCTGTGTTTGTATAAATGAAGTCTAACCTACAGAGTAAAGCTAGTTGTAATGATGAGTAGGACACCAGAGATCGTGCACAGCAACGCGGGCCCTTCTCTGCCGCCCCACTGCCGCCGCCCATGCTGCCGGTCCTGCTTCCCCTCCCAGTGCCGGGGTCGCGCGTGCCCCATCCTACACTACTCATTCACTCAAATTACTATTTTTATCTATTTCTACAAGCCGTGGCTAGGCTGCTGGTAGCTCTTGCGCCTCACCTGGTCAAGGTGACCACTACTACTTCGGGAGCACTTTCCTGCCACTATGCTATGACATATTTTTAGGTATAAAGATAACGCAGTGGTCACCTTCTACTAGATTGACCAATAGCATTCATTGTCATATCATTATCACCAATGAAACTATTTTGTGGACAGATGTGCTGGACTATTTTTAAAGGATTTTGAAATGATTTTGTGAACATTACTGGAGATTCATGATTCAAATTGTAAAATAAAATATAAGAAGAATATACAATTTTCAATAAGGGAATATGAAATTCTATAACAAAAATTATTTTCTAGATTGTGTCACTTACGGTAATCAGACATGCTTTTATGTTTTCTAGTATGTATAAGTTTTTACTTTTTTCCTTTTTTATAATAAAATACCTTATCATATTATATTTTAACTCGAACTATTTATAATTTTATTTGTCACTTGGTAATGCGAATAATATTTACGAGTAATCAACAAAGAATTAAAAAAAAAGAAATAATTATTAAATTTTGACAATTTTTTTTGTATATACATAGTTTTTATTCCTCCACGATCAATTATTTTTATAAAAGTAATCTGGTCACCTTTTGTTTATTTGATACAATTAAAGAACATAGTTATAAATTCAATTTTCAAGCTTATGAAGTATTGCTCGTGAAATAAGAGTTAAGCTGTGCGAAATGAGAGAATATTTGTTGAATTCGTTGTAAAACATCGACAGCCAATAATACAATAATTACTAGTGATGAGTGAAACTGCAACTATTAAATCACAGTGTAATTTGTGATTGCTAGTTTTCAATAACTGTGATTATAAAGTGTGATTTTGATCACAATTCATTGTATGGTTAAAGGCGGGAATATTCATTACTAATCGGAATTGTTTAGTGAAGGGTGAAACTGTTACCCTCAATTAGAATTTCACTGTAGTATTTGTGATTGCTACTTTCACATCTTTAAAAAAATTAAAGAGTAACTGCAATCATAGTTTACTATACAGCTAGGCGGGAATTTTCGTTACTAGTGGAATTGTTTAGTGAGAGTGTGAACTGAGAAGCCTGCTACTGTATCACATTGTGCTTTGTGATTGCTACTTTCGTATCCGTGATTTTAAAGTGTTATTGTGATTACAGTTATTGTAAAGTTAGATTAGGGAATTGTTACTAATGGGAAACGTTTAACTTATATATTCGCAAACGGTGACTGTGATCACAAATCACAGGTTTAAAAAATATTAAGTAGCAATCACGACCTGCGACTTTTTAAATATTACTAATTCACAGTTCGTGAAATATTGCTCATCACTAATAATTACTGCCTATGTTTGATTAGTCGTTTTTATGTAACTCTCAAAAGCTTCAAAAACTGTCACTACTTACTATTACTGCGCAAATCAGTAAAGCGTAGATTAAAAAAAAAAATCACTCGAGAACTTATCTTTTATATCACATAATAAACACAATTACAAAATTTAGAAATGAAAAGTTGAAATATTTGGTTTAGGATAAATTTAATCGGTAGCTTATCTTTTATTTGACATACTACAGTCACAGAATAGTTGCATACAGAAGCGACACTCCGTGTCGGTACCTTTCATGTTATCCTATTCAGTTCTATGACCTTTGAGCATTGTGTAGACCTTTAAATTTGTTGCTTTCCCCAATCTCTCTCTAAGATGTGACGAAACTTTCCGATTTTAAACAATGAGCCCTTATTCGTTCACTTTCCCCATATCTCTCTAATTTTCGTTTCTCTGTCTTACTGTCGCTTCTGTATAAACCTATTCTGTGCAAAATTAAAACAATTGCATCTCAAACATTCACTCGGTAGTTCATTTTTTATTTCACTTACTTCACACAATTACAAAATTTAGAAATGGAAAGTTAAAATATTGTTTTAACATACATTTAATCGGTAGCTTATCTTAGAAATGGAAATGTTGAATGATGAATCTCCGCGCGTCAGTGTAAATACGCCATTCCACCCCATGAGCAAGAGCTAGCCGTGCGGGGCCCCGGCCCTCTCGTTGCCTTACGTGGGCTGGGCAGTGGGGCGGGGAGCCCGGAGGGGGCGCCGCGACGGTGTGAAGTCTTCCAGTGCGCGGTGGCAGGCCCGGCCGCCGCCCAATCTTGCAACGAAACTATGGTGCTATTCGACTCCGCGACCTGCGGTGGAGGCCTCGCGCCCGCCAGGCCGGGCCCCCGGGGAGAGAACCTAACAAGTGTAAACCAAGAAGACTAACGAACATTGAACAACAGTATTATTCGTTTTAATAATTACATATCTTCACTCTCATCAAATTATTTAAAATTTGTAGGTTATGTTAGTGACGTACAGTGTTTCTTTCATACCAACGAACACAATTGAACATCAGGCGTAACTATTATTCGTTTTAATAACTACATATCTTCACTCCCATCAAGTTAATTATTCAAAATTTGTAGGTTATTTTAGCTACGTACAGTGTTTCTTCCATACCTTTTTACCCGGAGGGGTTTATTTTTGTCTTCGAGATGTATTGATATAGAGCTTTAGGCTATACATGTGTATATTACAGATCAAAACAATATTCTGAGAAATCAACTAAACAATACGTATCTTCGAGGAGATCTGACTCCTTTAACACCCCCTATGAAAGTAACACTGGCGACGTATAACTATTTTAGAAAGATCTAATTTTTAGAATTTGTTGACAATTGCATCTCAAACTTTTTTCAGATCATTGCTATTTGCAACCGCTTTTAAATAATACGTGTTTATTGTTCATGTCACTGATATAACAATTTTTTGATGGTTTCATGATCTACGATAATGGTGCAAATCAAAAATATAAATACAAGCTATAAAAAAAAACAAAAATTCCTAAAATTTCTGTTCAAATTTATTGTTAACCAATTTTTATTCAGAATTAATACCCCCAAGACCTACAGATTTTATTGATAAACTTTTATTTTGCACGATTTTTTTTTGCTTACTAACAAACACGAAAGCAAACTACCTAGTGTTAGTTTACCTGAGTGATTTTGCTTAAAAGCTTAAAAACAAAACTTTATATGAGAAACTTAGAGAGGTCGTACAGTAAGGTGAGATAAATTCCAAAGACAACGCAAAATAAAACAATTTTATTATTATTATTTTGAAATATTAATTAACTGTTAGTTGTTAGTTATGAATACTAAGAACTGTTTATTTACTTGGTAGCGGAAATTTATCAGAGTAACGGAATTTTATCAGGATAATACTGTTCCCATTGGATGAATTTTAAAGTACGTAATGATTGATTAAAAAATAATAACAATATACCTATCATTACTCTCATCAAGTTAAAACTACATTATTCAATATTTATTGGTTATGTTACTGAAGAATGTTTATTTCATCTGACTTTATTAATTAATAGAAAGTTGATAATTGCACCCCTCAAACATATTTTTAGAATGCTTTTAAATAATTCATGTTTATGTCACTGACATGATAACCTTTTGATGTTTTCATAAAGTACGATAATGTACACAAGCTATTACAATAATAAAACAGGTTAAAATTACTGTTTGACCGTAAACAAAATTTTGATTGAAAGTGTTCTCAAAGCCTTTGATTAGATTAGTTGCATTCAGCGCATCGCTCGATCAAAAAATTTTAGCCGCAGTCTGTAAAGATCTACTTTCAAACCGTGGTATACAAGAAACTACTGACATACGTTTTTAGATATCTCAAATTATCATAATAGTTCGATATACTGTTGTAAAATTTTTATTTATTATGAAAAAAAAACTCGACTCATAAATTTCATTTTCAAGTTAAAAACAAAAAAAATATACCTTATAAATTCCTAAATATAGATGAATTTTATGATTGTTGCAACTAAAAATAATAAATAAATAATTTGAGAATTAGTGACCATTTAAAAAAAATAATAATATAAAAAAGAAAATAAAATACCTGTATTTTTTAATATATTTATAAGTTTAATTCATTAAATAAGTAAAATTTAATTTTTGATAGAGATTTTGTGACGTCAATCACAAAATATTGACGTCTTATTGTCTCCTAAAAAATAAAAAAAATTTCAAATTATACATAGTAACCAAATTAATAAATGCAGGTATATTATTTTTACTTTTGTCCATATTCATATATAAAAAATAAAAATCATCACTTACACTAATTGTAAAAAAAGTGAAGATTCTATTATTGATATTTTACAGTTATAAAATTTATGATTGTTCAGTAATCTTCGTTAGTCTTCATCGAATGAATAGCAAACATTATAGTTGCCATATTGCAACTTTGAAAGTTTAAAGAGATTTAAATTTCATAACGAATTCTAACTAATCTACATATTTTGAATTGCGTTATGAGGTGTCAAATTTTATATAGAAGTAATATATACAATGTGTGTTGTTTGATATGAGGATTATTATACATGGACTCGAATATAGATAATAATTTTCAAATACGTACAAAATTTTGTTGACAAAATTATTTCTAACTGTACATATGAATCACTATCATTTCCTTTATTGTACATATAGCAAAATATATTAATGAAGTGATTCATTGTATGAAATTTTAAATTTGAGTATAAAATGTAAATAATGAACGCCATTTTAGTACTACCAAAAGTAGTACGAATCTTTTGGGAACACCAAGTACTGTCTTTTTAAAATATTTTTAATAACTTTTTTAATTGATGGCAATATCTATTTAGATATATACAAATGTACATACAGACTATTAGATATACTGAATCCTTTAATGTAATATATTTCCACATAAGGGGAATATTGCTTTCAATTAAAATGAATTTTGTTTTCGAGATTTTGTATTGTCATTTTTAAATGGTAAGGACGATTGGACATTCAAGAAATTCTTGAATTAGAACTATTGTACTTTGTATATTACAAAGTAAAGTTATCTCAGAAATTTACAAATTAACCAATTTTTATAAAATGACTAACACTTTTGGTAAATTTTTTGAGAAACGAGTGATTCCTGGATATTTTACAAATTAAACAAAATATATATGAAATTCTATACGTATGTCATCAGAAAATGAAAATTAACGAACTTACAGTTTTGTATTCTACAGTCTTACAATATCTCTGTTAAACTGTTTACGTTAAAATGTTGTCGATTGTGTACAGAATTATCTGTTTTTTATTCGATGGATTTCACATTTTTTCATCTAATGTGAAATAGGTAACTTTCTGCACTTGTTGCACAATATACTATTTTATGGAAAGTATATTTTAAGAAGTACTATTGTTTACCTAATTCTAAAAAAATCATTCTTTTATAAGTTTTGCAGTTCTTTTCGGGTATAAAAGTATATTTGGAAGTAATATTTTTTAAATGCAAGCACAAGTTTAAAGTGAATTGATCGTGAATTTTCATTTTCATGTTGACAATTTTACAAACTGTATTCGATTGGTGATTTGGAATAGGGTATGACTTATGAGGTGAAACGAATGGTTCCTGAACTAATGTAACAAGGTGTGTGGTGTTGGAAGACTTAGCCGTAGCTGTACATCCTCGTGTAGAGCGTCTCTCTCCCCTCCCCCGCCCGGCCTGGCGGCGCTGGACGTCGCGGCGCCGGCGCGAGCCTTGAGCCCGCTCCCGTCGTCGCCGCTCGCCACCGGCGCACACTCCGATCTTGTTACCAATCTTTTAGACTAATACTTGTTATCAATACCAATTACCATTATCTACTACTGTATTATATTTGTGCGTGTACGTTTTTTTCGTGACTAAATAATTATTATTATGATGAAATAATAAAACACAATATAAAACCGAAATCAGCTATTCATTAAAGACCTTATGTGATGTATTCAAATTAACGTTGATACTGATGTTAAAATATATATATATAAAAAAAAATTCTATGAGTACTATGGAAAGTAACATTTTTCTCACACTTTGCAAAATTTCAAAGGTGCGTATTTCCCACAATCGTGAATTAAAGTGTGAGAAATCATTTCTCAGTATTTTCCAGCAGTGCACATGTGCAGTGTAAGAAATATAGTTTCTCACAATAATTCCCAACATTGCGCATGCGTGAAGGTACTCTTTGTAAGGTTACCTGTGCCATATTTTACTTTATGTTAAATAGCTTTCGTGCATATATTTTTGTTGTGTAACGTTTACCAGCGTGTTCGTAGAAAAAGTGTAGTGTGCCACTCATGCATAATCACCTATTTCCCACCTTTTGTGATTCCAGTATTCGACTTCGTCTCGTTCCAAAACTTTCACACCTCGTGCTAAATATACGACTTTCTATACTTGTTGCACAATATACTATTTTCTGCGACCACTAAGAAAACTCGCACTCTTACTTATTTTTCACAATCGTGGGTTAAAATGTGAGAAATAATTTCTTACAGTATTTACCAACACTGCGCATGTGCAGTGTGAAAAATATTATTTCCCAGAATAATAACCAACAAAACGCTTGCGCGTACTCTATGTACGTTTTCCTGCACGCTTATTTTTTTATGTCAAATATCTTTCGTGCAGTTATTTCTATTCTCTAACATATAAATAGTGTGATCTTAGAAGGAATATAGTATGCAACTCGTGCAAAATCACCTATTTCACACCTTGTGTGGTTCCCGCACTTAACTGTATCTTGGCCGCAATTTTCACACTTCATGGGAAATATGCTACTTTCAGCATTAATCGTACAATATACTATTGTTTAATCAATTAGTTAACTAATAAAAGTATATTGCATTTTGAACTATAAATAATTATTTTAAAAAAGTAAAAATAATTATTCAATTAATTTACCTTTTTGACAAAAAAGTATAACATCAGTACCAGTGTTAATTTGAAATACAAATATCCTATCTGTAGTAGCCCTTTCAATTTTGATTTATTTTGGTTTTATTTTATTTGAGTAGTTTTATTTGTAATGTAGTTTTGAGTTTCTTATGTTACCTCCCCTTATGAAGATTTAATTTGGGAAGCAATTCTTGGTTAATTTTGCAGGGAGCGTGTGTGCGCGTGTTTATGGAAATGCAGACAGCAGCGCCGCATCTGGCGGAACTTGCAGGCGGCAGGAATATTCATCCCCCATTTACATTAATAACAAATCTGCTCCATCATATTTTGATGCAGTGTGACATTTGCTGGGCGTCAACGCCTGCGTGATAAACGGGCACACACGAAGCGAGAATGTGCTACATGTAAATGTTTATTGAAATTTTTATTATGTATACGCAGTTTGTTTGCTCTGGACTTACTACACAGATAAATTTTTGCCCGTTTACAGCTTAAACACATCGTATATTTTGTCTGGGAATTAATTCAAATTTTATTGCTAACTTTTAAACAAATAAATCGTCGGTATAGTTGCTCTTGAAAATATGTATACGGTATTAAAGAATAGTGTGTTTAAATTGGACTATTGTCTCATAACGATTTAAGTATTGTTTTTATGTGTCTACTAAATGCCAATGTTTAAGAGTTTTACAAAGGTATTTTTAGATTTTACTGCAAGTGATTTAGAATTAACTGTATTTTGAAATCAAGGGCTTAATTCCCATTGTCGCCAACTATTACCCAGTAAAAATGTCACTCGGAATCCATTATAAACTTTTTAAATTTAATTAAGAAAAAAACAATAATAACTAAAATATTTGAATACAACCCTGTTTCTCAAATCAGTGGCTGATCCAGAAACAGAGGGGCGAATAATATTTTTTTAGATAATCATAAATAGTAAAATTTGTAATAATGTATAGCACAAAATTTTATGAATCAGCAAAAAATCATTGAATTTCAAAATAATATTGCACAAAATTATAAAATTAATTCTTGCAAATGTTTTTTTTTAAATTTGTATAGTTGATGATTATTACACATATTGTTTCAAAATTTTATTTACACTAACGAAAATATCGAATTTTAAGTTAGCCATTTGTGTTACCAACAATATTTCGGCAAATAGGTTTTGTTCTTGACAATTCTGCTTCAAATCAAGTACATCTTAATAACGTTTGGCATGAACCCTCCCCCTGAAATTCGTCAGTGACTCAAATCTAATAACTCTCAAAAAATCAGTAGTGGAATTTAAGAATATGGATCTTCATTGACGGAATTTGGGAGGTGGAGTGAGGAGTGGCATTTCCCCCCCTCCCCAAAGTTTGGACAATCCAAAGTATATTATTGGGGACGATTGTACTAGCTTTAACTCTTTTATTCACTCTCTTTGAATTTGGGCTAAATTTATTTTCTTTTTGTATGTACTGTACTGCTTGACTCAATAAAGTATTTATTGCAATATTAAAAGTTATATATTTTAAAGTTTATATAAAGACTCCATTATTGCCCCTTTAATAAAAATAGTTGAAATCCCGCTACTGTGGATTTTCACGTACTTTTTTTATTATACACCAATCACAGTTTGGCTCTCAAATTTTGTATTTTAACGCAATAATTTTATTTACTAACGCTTTAATCTTCTCAAAATTTTATTCTTTAACATTTGGCACTAAAATAAAAATTACTTTCAAATGATTAGTGGACAGTTGGATTTCAAAACTCAAGTCAGTTAAAGAAATCACTGAGCAACTTGTGGGCAATTGAGGCAATATAATATATAAATCGTTCTGCGACAATGGTCAATTTAAATAATAAGAAAACAGAAATTTATATTTGGAAATATCTGAATATCCGAAGTTCATTGTTACAATTAAATTAAACAATGTAATTGTTCCTTTTAAGAACTCGTCAATGATAATTGTTCCCAAAGCAATATATGATATAAAGTTTAGAGCAAAGATCGTTATATAATAAGATTCAATGCAATACACTAAATATGATACTGAACGGAATACAAAACTCGGTAAAGGGGAAGTTTAGCGTGGTTGAAATTACATGTGAAATATATTTTAGTCGTAAGTATATGAATAATTATAACTTAAAATGTAATTGAAAGTTAAAATTATGTTGCCAATTATTTATAATTAATGATTTATCTTCGAGCCACTCTGACGTCACAGGTGAATTATGTGCTTGCGCAGAAGGGATGGTGAGACCTGATTTTTTTGAACGTAGGTTGTATCTTGCGGCGTTACACTACACGCTTCTCTGTTGCCATGGGAATCCAGCGCGCGCTGGCTAAGGTAGACAATACGTTCTCCGCGAGCCACTCTGACGTCATTTTTGTATAAAACTTCATTTTTTGAGAAATCTAGGCATCTTTGGGTGAAATAAAATGTAGAAAATCACTTTTGAGAGCAATCTTGATAAAATAAAAAAATAAAAAAAATACGCTAAACTTCCCCATTGTTGAGTAACGACGTGTTTCGGTCTTTCGATCATCATCAGGTAACATTTACCTGATAGAAATTTATATTGTTTCAGTTTTTAGTGTAGGTTACAAATTTATTTTGGGTATTGGATTTTAATAATTATTTAATTTTGATTTTATTTTAGGGGCAAAATTATAGTCTGGCACGGGGTAGAGTTTGGTTGAACGCCTCCGGGTAGCGGTCGTCCTTGTCCGCAGATCTCGGACGCGCACTCGTCGCCTCGTCTCATTTACATTCGGCTTGAATTTTTGCCCGAATATGATAAGGATGTGATCGACATAACAAAGAGTCCGTCCTCGCGAGATAATCGGATTCCGGTTGGCCCGAACCCCGAACCGAACCGGGGAAATATTAATTCGATAACCGTCGCTGCCGCTGCCTACGTCACGTCCCGTCTGCGAGGACCGCCGCTCTGACGTCACCGGGGAGCAGGTAAGTGCTGAACCCAACCCCAAAGTTAGCGGGAAACATTTCACGATGAGAACAATGCTCATGGTTTCAATTACCAAAGATCAGGATTCCGAAGCTGGAATTCAGCCTCGTCGGTAATGTGTTTCTCCTGTTGTTATTGCCTTTCAACTTTATTTTTATTAACTCCACCGAAAGTTATTTGTTCATAAAGGCACTAAGTAGATTATTAGTTTTATATTATATACAGAATATGGTTTTTATAAAAAATAAAATTATGTTATATAGCGAATAGCGCATCACCAGTGCAGTTATTAGGTGTTCGGTCAAGACCGTGCCTGGATAGTAGGCCACACAATCTTAAATTAAAAAAAATATATATGTGATTCCCTAAGTTTCTCTTCTTTTTCTTTATTTTTTCTTCTGGTCACTTTTTGTATTGAACTTCAGATAATTATGTATTTTTTTAACGTTCAGGCTTGGAAATAATAATACATATATTCTGTTATTCAGAGCAAAAGTGATATTTTTTTCTCTGAATGACACATTGTATTTTTTCTTCAGATTTTAAAAATACTTTACTACAAATTGTAGGTTATCAATTTAAATCTTTCACTGGTTTATGTTTTTTAGTAATTTTATTCTTAGGTTATCTACTCGTATTTTTATAATGACATTTAGAGCGATATTATAGGTTTATATTGTATAAGTTATTTCTTATTCGCTGATTCTATTTAGTTCCTATGGATACTTACTTTTATTCCGGTGGCTTAGAAGTAGCTAAATTTATACTTCTGCGACCTTAAAATTAAATTGGTGCCATTTGAATCACGTCACGAAAGATGCCATTTTTATGACATTTGAAGAGAAATAATTTTTCTGTCTAAAATTTTTATAATAAGATTTTTTTTCTTATGCAATGTAATTGTATTTATTTACATTATTTGAAATTACAGATTTAAATTGAATGAATAAAGAATAATTTACATATACTAGACAACAAAGGTAAGTGCATTTATAATTTGAACTACACAAAACTAAAGAAATTGCTTTTTCTTTCAAATCAAACAAAACTGTGTAGGTACTTAACTGAAAAAGTTGATTGTGCAAAACACTAGATTTAAAATGAAATCACAGAATCACAAGTAAGTACTTCCTTTGACTTACACAGTAAAAGCAATTTGCTGCCTTGGAAACCCTATCAATAAACCGTTTTTTAATGCCCAGTCTTGCAAAATAAATATTTCCGCATGTTAACTATTCTAATGACATGCTTAAAATTTTGATTTTGTAAACAAATGAATAAGTCATCGATTTATTTAAATTATGTAACCTGAACAATAGGTAATAACATAATTTAAAAAAATATTAGTATTTAGAGGTATTTTTCAGAGTAATTAAGTTCTGAGCTTCAAGTAAAGTAAATTCAACTAGTTAAAATCAGTGGCGGCCTGGTAGTTATCTGGTTAATTGGCAATGCCTGGATTTTCTATTAAAAAAAGAGTTTGCAAATATTACTTCATTTTAATGTGAGGGTATAGTATATTTGGAATTGAACAATAACAATTGTATCAATCGTTTACCCTGTCATATACAATACAACTAGTGACTAGAATTTTACCGGCAATTTTTGTCATAATGATCACGATTGCGCTGAAAATTTGTGTGCAAAAATTAAAAGTAAAGCTCTAGTCACGAATAATATTTGATGATTTCTTTGATGTAATATATTTTTTCCATATAATTGTCGCTGTAAGTTTCTGAAAATTTTCACCTATTATGAAATTATCGTTGTCAGTATGTTCTGATTGGTCCTAATTTAAAATCTTGTTTTATCGTTGGTTATCAAATTGTGAAGGAAATAGTCGCGATAATTTGCACTAGCGAATGTGATTACTTCAATTCGTCAAAATACCGTAATTTAATTGGATGGAATATTATGAGTGGAATTGTCTATTAAATTCTTTTGCTGATAGTTACATAGAAGTAACCATTAAGATTTTTTTAATTATAAAAATTTTTGTACACATTTATTTATTATTGGTCTTTGGGCCCGGTCCGCCACTGGTTAAGATCTAATGAACTCTTCGCAATGTAATAAATAAACATATAAATTGAAGGTTTTATAATATCCATAGATTATTAAAATCGTTTATTGGTACTTCCCTCAATAAGAAGACGGGAGTTAATAAATAAAGTACAATTGCCTAGGAAGATAATTCAACAAAAACTCCGAAAAAGGATTTCATTGTAAACCAAATAAAAATAACATATTTTATGTGTTTCATATATTTCTCTTCCTCATTGTTCGACGTATTATAAGTATTATACATATTTTACAAAAAATTTAATATTTATAACTTTATAACTTTTAATTAACACATGTGCATAAAATACATATTATTAAAGCTTATTTCTATGAAGTTCTTTACAAAATACGAAAAAACTAATTTTATTATAATTCATAAATATATCATTTTTATCACGTTAACAATACTAGCATTTGTTTCTTATTTGAAATTAAAAAAAAATGTTTCTTATTAAAAAAATCATATTCGAATTATGAATACACACTTATTATTTATTATTGGTTAATATAATTGAATGAATTTAAAAATTGGAAACTTTTTATTTAAATGTAAAAAATAATCTACATATTTTTAAAATGTGTAAACTAAATATTATAAAAGCAAGTAAATATAAATGATGTTTATCAACAACATTATTAAATATTTGATACAAAGCAAACATAAATATTTACGCCTATAAAATATTTGTCCTTACTTAAAGTCAAGACCAAATTGCTCATTTCTTTTATTTGTACCGGTTTTATTACTCGCTTTAAATGACTGGAATTACTTACAGAATGTTCTAGCATTGCGATAATTAATTCATTCCAAACTATATTTACATATAAACTTAATATGCTACATACGAATTAAATTGCTGTGTATAATTAGAAATTTTTTTTTACAATCAACATTAACTACAAAAATGCATGAATTATTTTAGCACTGGGTATTAGATCCTTTACCGAAATATACTGCATATGTTGACCTAGGAATTCTTTGGTAAAATAAAGGTTAACAATTTAATTAAATCTGTCACTTTATTGTCTTCGTCGCTTTTTGATATCATTTTAATAATATTGAACAAAGTAGGTATTGAAATAAGTTAGCATTTTTCTTTGCATTTTTAATAATTTTGGAAAACAGTTCTTGAAAAAATCTTGTTTGTTACTTGATTGCGAAATGATTTTGTAATGTCGAATGAAAAAAATACTATTTCGCAATCTAGAATAAAAAATGACTATTATATTTCTCCAGTATATTGTTCCTCAAAATGAGTTTCGCGTTAAAAATAATTAACCTATATTATATTATAAAGAATTAATTAATTAAAACCGTATAATACACAGTACTTATTTAAAAAAATAGTATTAATTTAAGATCTATTATGTTACAAGTATATTCGGTAGAATAAGTTTTGATTTTAATATATTAATTCAAATTTAAGTATTATTGTGCGTAAACATAAATATTTTTTTTAATTTATAATAGTTTTCACTAATAAATATGAATAAAAATTTTTAATTGTACCACTAGTCCGGAAACTAAACTTTTGCGAGATCTCGCAAAAGAGTTTCTGAGCGTGTGATAGACTATACTTTTTGCTCCGATGACACTTTTAATTTATTATAGAAATATTATTACTACTTAAAATTTTAAACATTATAGGTTTTTATGTCAGAAACATTTTCAGTTCACTTGGATATATAAACAATTCACATGTTTTATTCAAAAACTTTAGTGTTATTTTTCATCAATTAACATATTTGTAATCATGTAAGACGAGTATAATATGAATAATAAATCAAAAATAGTTGTTTTAATTAATGTTTTACATATCCAATAAAATAACATATATTTTTTACAGAATGTAAATGCTAAAATATTTAAGTTGGCATTCCTACATTTTACCGTCCTAGGCCAGCAAACAGAGAGTTTCTGGACGATGTTGAATTCTGTAATACTAGTCACAATGAAACGGAGGCGCGATAAAATATTATTACTAGGTACTTAAAATTTTATACATTGTAGATTTTTATGTCAGAAACATTTTCGGTTCACATGGATATACTAACAATTCACTTGTTTTATTAAAAAATAGTGACATTTGTTCTAATAATGACCAGTGAGTATTTAATTACTTATAGAGGAATAATGCCCGTGTTGAAAAGTGTAATCGTTCAAGAACTTTGTACACCAGATAGCACCACCGACAAAAAATAGTTCTAAACTTTGTTCGACAGATGGTACTGTATTTTATTGCGCCATCTATGAAAGAAAAGCGAAATTAAAATCTAAATTTCCACGAACCCACTATGGGGCTAGTTTTTCTACCTGCGGTTAAAGTTAGCCTGATGAACTTATTTTATAAAGGACAGATAAATGTATGCGGTAAAATTTAAAAAGAGATCAAGGAGTAAATAAAAATGTAGATTTTTATTATAAAATATATATTTTTGCATATATTACATACTGTAGAAATTATTTATTACAGTAAGTAGTAGTACAATACTAACAAAAAATAAAAACAACAAAAATGAAATTGATAAATAAACGAAAGTATTTATAACAATAAATAAAATAATAATGTATTTAATTATTTTTAAATATTTTTAATTTCCGATGAGGCTTACATGTACTCTTTGCAAATCTTGATAGTGTATTGTAGAATTTAGATATATGAAACAGTTTTGTCCTTATTAATTGTTGAATTAAATGTAGCCTGTGTTGTTCGCATTCTGGGGTAGTATTTATCCAAGTATATACTCGTTCTTCATTTAAAGTTGTTGTAATACAAAAATTTTTGATTGTATATATGTAACCATTATTCTCAAATATTCTATGAAATATATTTAAACAAATAGTAGTAATGTATATGGTATGTTGTGTTGGTCGCTTTAATGAACATGACTTATTGAAATTTGCCGAATAATCTTTATTTAATAAAAAAAAATTATTTTCGTCATACATTTCCTCATTATTTTTTAACAAATTTTTGCAAGAAGAACAAGAATATTTTTGCAAAAGGTGGTATATCAAATATCCCGAGAAATGTACTATTGGACAGGTTTGCAATGTTGGATGATTAATAATTGATATTTCATGGGATCTATTGCAGTCACTATCTAAAGGATTTTCTTTATTACCAGTACATTCTATTGGAGGTAGCATTATATTTTCATTGTTTCTATTTCCATTAACAGATTCCAACATATTGTATAAATATTCATCATGATCATTTTCATAGCTAGAGTTCTGCGTTGCCATCTGTAAACTAGAACCCATGATTGTTTGTAGTGTCAAACGAAAATGCTTTGCTGAAGGATTTGGATCGTAACCCCTTCTTTGGCGAATTTTAGAAAATAAATGTTCAATAGAATATAACCTGTTTGTTACTAGAGATGAGTAGGTTTCTAAAGCAGTTTTTGATTTTAGTTCGCCTATAGCAACAGCAGAAAATATAACAGCAGAGAAAGATTTACTAAAAATTTGAACCGCTCTTTTCACGCTCATTTTTTCAAATGCATTAGGACTAATATGTTGTGGAGTAATTTTTGGTAATGCTCTACAAAATGAACTTTTCAAATCGATTTCATATGTTGCTTTAATATCTTTCCAAGAAATTTAAAATCTTCAATGAAAGTGACTATTCAGAAATTTAAAACGATCCTACCAACCATTTTCAAATCAAAATAGTGAAAGTACTTAAAGATTGTTCAACAGGGTTCGATATAAAATATAAATATCGATTAAAATTCTTGAATTTTGGACTGTGGCACAATTTGAAAAAACTGTCCTCTTATTTAGTAATAATTGAAACTAATTATTTATAAATTGGTAATGGGGTAGGTGACCAATTTCTAAATTTGGTATATGTGATAGCTTGTACAAAAATAATATACCCGTCTTTTTTTAAAATTGTTAATAATTTGTTGTTTTGAAGTAAATAAATAATATAGTACTTGGGAGGGGATTATGACGTCAACTAAGTTCATGAGAGGGGCGAAGGTAGACAGAGACGGAAATATGTGGTGTGAGTGAGATAGATAGGTTTATTGCCACACCTTCAAATTTTAACCAATCAGCGTGCGAACTTAGTAAACGTCATAGTATTGGACGCTGTTTCTATTTAACGCAAATTACTAAACAATTGCTGATAAATATTTAACTTTTTTAATGTCAACGTTCATAAATAAACATACTTTCTATAATTTAATAGTTTTTTCTTTAAAATTCTACCTTGGTCACCTACCCCATTATTAAGATTGATATCAGTTGAAAGAATCTGCAACCATAATCTTTAATTTAGCAACAATATTTTTTTTAAGTTATTTATTTGATATGCTTAACAACGATAAATTGTTGAAAACACTATTTAGCATATACATATATTGCGCTGGAGAAATAAATTGCTAATTATTGTTTAAAGAATGATTTTTTTAAAAAAATATAATTTTTCAATCAATTTAATTTCATTTGACATACATGAATATTTTTTTTTCTTAAAACATCCTATAATATTAATTATAACAAAATAGTCTGTTGTTCGTAACCATTCCGTTATTATTAATAATTTAAAAGTAAAACATTTGGGCAAAAATATTTTAAAGATAGATATTATAATCCTTGCACATCTGATTTGTATGAATCATTTCATATCCAAAGACCGTCAATGAAAAGAAAATTCTTAAGAACGAATTTGCCCTAGTCAAATCTTTGTTGATCTCTCCGCTTTAATCCTTTTTAGTCTTTCCTACAATTATACAGCCTGTTAATATTTTGTTTCTTCTGTATTTTTCCTTCTATGTATTTATACAAACAATCTTTTAAAATAGATAATAATAATTTACGTATCTTTAGTCTAAAAAAAAATTCTAACTAATTCATATAACCAGGGTAATTTTTGTCTAGAAGATATGAAGAAAACAAATAGAAGCAAGTTCTCAATGTCTCCGTAAGTTCAATTCACATCTGGTTTCATAATTTACCCCAATGCGAAACATTTCCAAGAAACGCAGGTACTGTAAGGGTTCCCAAGTTATTGCTCTTGTGAGCTTCCAAAATGTAGCTATTGACTCATAGGTGGCATCACTTCCTGGCTACATTTATTCGTAGGGGAACGTCAGAAACTTATTACAAATGGCCCATAAGCATTATCTCTCTATATGTTACTTACTCAATGTAATGACTCAAAATTAGTTGTTTTAATTAACGTTTTATATTTTCAATAAAATAAAATATTGTATGTAATGCTAAAATATTTAAGTTGACAATCCTAAATTTCATATATAGTTTGTATCTATGTAGTGAATATACAAATTAACTAGTGATAGTATATTAAACCACAAACCTAATTTTATTGCAAACAAACATGGCTTGCCTAAATACGGCAATTTTTTTTGTTTATTAAACATGTATATAACTAACTGTTTTGAAAATTCTTTTGTAAATATTTCAGAAAAATTGTGTATCTACGTAGTGAATATACACATTAACTAGTGATAGTACGAAAAACCTAAAAAAAATCGCTCTTAAACCGATTTTTAAAGTGAAGTTGTTGAACCTGAACCGAAATCGGAATCCAAATTTTATAAACCTAAACCGTAAATTTATTTCTTTAATAAAAAGTTACATTGTAAATTCTTGCTGCTGTATGAATTTTATATAGCACCTGATAGTGTTCTACGTTCAACATTGTGCCAGTTTGTATCTTTCAATATCGTTTTACGACTCCCTGTGGAATTCCATTTATTTCGGTATTTTACATATTCGCAAATGTCACGGTGAATAATTATTTAGAAATCTTACATTTAAACAGGAAATCTAAGGCGTAAGAAGCGGCAAGGAGGGCATACAAAGTCATAAAGAGTTAAAGTTTTATACTTCATGGAATAATAGAGTTTGCAACTTCAGAATGGCTAGAATGTAAGGAAACATTTATCCGCCCTGAGTAAAGTATGCAGACAGTGAAGGAAAGAATTCCAAATGTAGCTTAAAACGCTGCCAATCCCAACTATTGAGGTTTTAGTCTTTATCAAATTTAATTTAATTGAATTCCAGATACAATGGCTGCTGCACACAAACTTTCCTATCAAATATTTCCTGCAACATCCTGAAAATTGATTTTAAAACGTAATACTCTTTAATCTCTTTATTATATTTGTTAACTTTTTCCAGAAATATTTTCCTCAAATTGTAATTTGGTGATTACATTCACAAAATTATATTTCTCCATAAAAGTTTACTTGTTAATTATAAATGTTTCCATTGTTTATTTCTTCAAAAGTTCTGATAATTTCACTCTAGTCATTGGCATTCGTTGAAACTGAAGGAAAATAATAAATCCAAGACATTCGATGAAGTTAAAACAGTTTATAATAACAATAAACAATAGTATACATTAATGTTTATTGTTGTTTTAGTGTTTGAAACTTCACCAAATGATTTGAATTTGTGTAATTATTATGATGATTTTATCATAATATAAAAATAGATTTTAATTGACAAATAAATGAAAAAAGTTCCATTACACATATATTAGCAAATAGCATATAGTTACAGCAGTGTCTGCCAAACTTTTTTTGTCTTACACATTAAGGCGAAGAGAATTTTTTTTGCAGGATCCGGGTACTCCAAAGAATAATCTCAATAGCTGGTATTCTGAGCTCCCGACTAAGCCCGACTAAAAGAAAACGACTAATATTTAGTCGAGCGACTAAGGAAATGCATCTGGACCGCGCGACTAAGGGAAGTCGACTAAAATATAGTCGGGCGACTAATAATGTAAATGTCAAATATGTCACTTGCAATTGAAACTGATTGAAACTGACAACATTTACAGCCGAATTCTCGAAACGGTGTTAGCGTTAGCACCGGGTTAGTTAGCCGGTGTTAGAGCTAAACCTATTCTCAAAAAAGTTTAGTACTAAACTCTTAACACTCGGCTGACACCTGTGCTAGTTTCGCTAACCCTTGCCATATCCATTACAACGCAAAATAAATAACTTAATCCTATTCACAAAGTATAACACCGTCTGATAAGGGTTAAATTTAGCACCAAAACTTAAAACTCGTTCCCAGCAGTTTTAGTGAAAATTCGTTACGTTCTTAATATATAAATATATTTTTTTTAAATGTTATTTCTGTTACAAAAGTAATAAAATGAGACGATTTTTACTTTTTAAAAAGAAATACAAGGCAAATTAACAATGAATTAATAATTAAACCGCCCAAACAGAATACATCGTCCAAGCCAAAATCTACATCTTAGTGTTGATTACACCCTGCTTTGCTGTTTGTCATAAAATATACAGCTCCCATTACTAAGCAAAATTTGAAAGTAATATTTTTCATACTTGTTTATTATCGAGCAATAATACATTTTTTTGATATCACTAGAAATTCGAAATAATGTTTACATCAAATATTTTAAGGATTTCGTGATTACAATAAGCCTCTCCTTCATCAGCAATGTGAGAGCGGGCATTATAAGTACGGCACGGTAAACGATTTAAAATAAGAACGGTCTTCTACATCTAGCACTTGAAAATTTAATTATTTGACGACAATAGTAGTACTTGTACATTACTATAAGGAGAATTGCCTATATAAATTCCTTCGAGGTGTTGCATTTTTATGGTGAGTAGTATATTTCAGAGTTTTACCTGAAACATCTATGAAATATTTCATTATTAAAATATTTGGACAATTAATTTATTTATTTACCACACATTACAGGCTTCTATGAAATTTTATTCTGGAAAATTGCAGTTTGATTAGACCATTTGTAGAAAGTAATGTTAAAACATCAAATGCTATGTCTATTCCCACACAGTTGTTGATGACTGCGATTTTTAGCAAGTGGATGTAATGAGAGATGTGATCCATGTTAGTCAAGCTAGTTGCTCATTAAAATCGATATAAATATTATCACTTTCACCACCTCTAGCCCAATACTTTTCTCAGATAGGGCTTAAATGATCTTGACAACTGGAATACCAGCCGCCATTTTGATACGATGTGGTGCTACTTAGTCGGGCTTAGTCGCGTGGCTAAGAATTGACAACCGAGGAAATAAGATAGTCGGCGACTAGTTACACGCCCTTAGTCGCGAACTTTAATCGGGAGCTCAGAATACCAGCCAATAAAATTAAATAGTATGAATAAAATTTTAAAAATTCTAATTATATTAATGTAAAATAACATTGGTTTATGGATATAATACTCATAACATATTAATGTTAATAATGATGGGTGGAATTTATTTTGCGAAATAATTTTATCATCTGTAATCGTTCCCAGGTTTTTTCTATTTCATTTTCATAAGCGTCGAAATATATATATCTGAAAGACAAAAGAGATTTAACGGGTATACGGTATAGTAGCGAAATCAAAATGCAAAAAATTAAGTGAACCTTTTTATTGTTTATCGAACCTACAAAGTCTAATTTATCACTCTATATAATTTAATTCATTTTTATTTACATTTTATGTTACATAAAATCGATTTAAAGTACCATACTTTTAAAAAGTTGTAAAAAGTCAGTCATGTTATGACGTGTGTAGTTTTTTTTGGAAGACATAGTTGTTTTTTGATAAGACATAAAAATTAGAAAAGAAAAAAATATGTAAATTAAAATTTCAGATCAAATGTGTATATATATTAAATGTAATAATATAACACAATTTTATTTCTTGAAATATAATGACATTATCCACGCATGAAAGGGGCATGGTGGCTTGTTTGAAAGTTTGGTAAAGTGGACAGTGATTGAAAGCATTGTAAGACTTTTGAGTGCCACTATATTTGCACAAGATTATTAAATTTGTCAGTTTGGAAGTTAAAACATTATATTTGACGTTTGAAATGAAGTGAAGTTAGGCAAGAACCCTGATACTTCACTAGACAAGAGGGGAAGTGGAGTAATGCAGCCGCGTTTTCACGTACATAATTTTTAATTGCAGTTTTTTCATTTTTAAAGACTAATTTGGGGAAAAATAAAAAATACGGATTTAATATTTTTCATTATTCTATCGATTAAAGATAAAAGAAAAAACCGTGCAAGACCTCATTCTGATAATTTTAGCACGGAAAATAAGACTTTTGAATGGGAACGTTTTTCAAGTCTATTAAATTTGTTTCTTATGATAATGGTAATAGCATGTACAGTAGTAAATTTAATAATTAAGTAATGCAAAATTATTTATATCTTTAAATCTTTCCCGGCATACCTTGAATCTCTTGTGGCACATTGCTGTGCCGCGGTACACTGTTTGGTAGACACTGAGTTACAGCGATTGGAATATATTTTTTGTACACGATTTTTTCTTCGAAATATTCCCGGGAAATGACGACTGGTAAAAGCCCTCTTTGGTATATGATATCAGCAAAAAAGCAGAACGACACACATAGCAATAGGTAATAAGCTTAGAGTATAGAAAACTAGTGAAGTCAAGTTTCATAAAATTATAACTGTCAATCCGCCATTTCTGTAGGAACGAGGAACCACCCTTTCATTTGATATATGTAATTAAAATCTTTTATCTACAACTATTGAAATATGGGTACATTATACGTGTGATACTACATATAATATACTACTCATATTACACAAGTGTAATATGAAATGTCATGATACACGCTTCACTTTTCTGTAATAAATAGAGCATATAATTTAACACATAATATTTTATTAAACTGTTAATTTATTAATAACTTATTTTTTATTATAAATATCAATATATATGCTTATAAAAGTACAATAAATACAATTTGAAAAGTGATTTTGACATTTAAGTGCTACTGTGGCGCCATCTGTTAAGCTATATATGAACTACCCACACCTAACTGAATATTTAACAAATAATATCAGATTTGTTATATGCCTGATAGTTGTAGATAAAGTATAGTATTTGACTCGCATAATATGGCTACATTACACTCAGATGATTAAAAATACTCGCTACCGCTCGTATTTTTAATTACATCATCGTGTAATATAGCCTACATATTATGCTTGTTAAATAATATACTATTTTTCCATTACTATAGTCTAGACACCCACTATTATTGATCATTATTTGGCATGAGAATTTATTTTTCACTTCCGCCTACTAGATCAACAATAAATTATTAGTAACCATGGTTGAAAATGAAAAATGTCACTTTTTAAAGAAACTTAAGTCTCCATATTCAGTTATTATTTGAATCATTTAACTCAAGAAAAGTGTAAAGTATGGATTCACAATTTAAATTCAGCGACTAAATTAAATAAATAAATCAAATTTGAGATTGAGAAACTAAAATGTCAAATACAAAAACAAAGAGAGCCTACTTTATTTTTATGAATATTAAGTTTTTTTAAATGGGATTGAAATGCTAGTAGTGAAAAAAATAATATATATCACAGTGGAGAAGACCATTATTGACCAGCGCCTTATGTCCCTCGGATGCTTCGCACCTCGGTTCACAACTTGGCGTTAGATCAATAATGATGGTCTTCTCAACCTTGGTGTATAATATTCTATTTCTTTGTATTATATAAATATTTTTCTTTCATAACTATAATATGACATTTAATGCGGCTTTGGGTTGTAAAAACCGAACATCGAGTTAATGGGTTAGTACACCCTCTATAGTAAGGCTGTCAACGGATTCCGGATACCCGAATATCCGGTTATGTTAATATCCAATATCCGTTATTTTTCAATCCGGATAAACCGGTTATCCAGATAATCCGGATGAAAACGTTATCCGGATAATACGGATGGATCCGTTATCCGGTTAATCCGGATGAAACCGTTACTCGGGTGAAACCGGGATCCGGATAAAACCGGGATGCGGATGAAACCGACAACCGGTTGAAATCGGTATCCTGATACCGATATCCGGGTTAAATTGGTATCCAAATAAAACTTGCTACACTCTTATACACAACACGAACTAAGTTTTTTGTTCATAGTGCTGTATTATAAAATGAGCAATATCACGTATTTACTAATTTTAGGACATTTATGTAGTTTGCGAAAAAATATTGTTTGATATTGGATTGTGAAATGTCTTTGCATTCTCGAATAAAACGCACAATGTCACTGAATTATCGGAATGTCGGTAACGTAACGATTCATTCCCTAACCGGTTTAATTCGAATATCGGATTCATTCGGATAACGGTTTTAGTCGGATATAAGATTCATTCGGATACCGGTTTTATCCGGATATCGGATTCATTGGGATACCGGTTTTAACTGGATATCGGATATAATTGTATCCGGCTATATGGATAAAATTTTGACAGCTCTACTCTATAGTAGTTTCTATACTCTAAGGTAATAAGTCTGTTGAGGTTATAAAATAAGCACTTGTAAATTTAAAAGCTAATTATTCTTTATTGGTTTAAATAACATTACATAAGAAAACAATAGGAGTGTAAAAATATCAAGGGTTCAAAAGAAACAGGAAATAATTTGGCATAGATTCATAAATTACACGTAGATTAGGCTTAGATTAACCTTAGGTTAGGCTAAAGTAACTTTGATTAGATATACATTAAGCTTAAGTCAGCTTCACATTTCTTTGTATTGACTGGTAAATTATTTAAGATTGAATTATAAAAGTTAAGTATGACAAGGTACATATTATTTGTGTCCCAGTAATTGAATCGGTTCTCCAGAACCCTTGATTTCTGGATAAATTAAATTTATTACCCCGCAACAAAACCGTGATTTGGTAATATATTTATGTATTTTATAAAATGACAAATTCAGTATTTTTTTGTTATTTTTGACTTTCGTTTTGATTAAATCAGACTTATCAAGCTAACGCAAATGCACAGAACGAAGTTAATTTTTATTTAAAAAGCGAATACATGTAACATATTTAAAAATAGAAAACCATTAACAAAACATGACATTTCAGTTCTATGTCCATTAAGAACTACTTAAAAATAGTTCAACCTAATCTATTTCAACTTGATAACAGACAAATTATCAGCAAACAGTCTTTGTGTTCCTAAAAATATCTGAAACTGCAAAAATACTTTATATACTATTACACAGCAAAGTCAAACATTAATCTCCGTAAAACAATTCAACATTTAATATTGAAGAAATATATTTTTGAAAAATTAAACTGGGAGTTGAACCTCGGACCCTCCTATATTTAAAAGTATACTGTATCAACTGAGCTGGATTCTAATCTCAGGGAGATTCAATGAATTAATAAATATTTATTTTTCAATTTTGTTTCTATTATATCTCATGATTCGAGTGATGGATTAGCCTAGTCAATTTATTTTTTATAGTTTGTAATATTAGAATGTAAAATACGAGATGTTTTCTATGCAATTTAAAATTTGTAGTAACCAGAAGAAAACTGAAGTAAAAATAGCTAGAAAAAGGAAAACATCATAAATGCTATTGCTATAGATACATAGTGTAGCGAACCCAGGGTCGCGGCGCGGGCGGCGGCCGCTAGCGCACAGGTCAAAACACGTCCGTTCGCTCCCTATTGTTCTGATCGGGGTCGGCGAATATTCAAGAAATTAAAAGGTCAAAGAATATTCGAGAATGAAGCGTTTTAATATAAATACCCCAAGCAAAAGATCGCGAAGACAGTCTTGTATTGATACGGGTAGAGAACACATGGTGATATAAATAAATAGACAGTGATATAAATAGTGTTGAAATAAATATTGCGTAGTTTTAATTGTTTAAATAAATTATCTTAGTGTTTAAGTCTTTAGTAATAATAATTAGTTCTTAAATTAGTGTTTATATTTGTTAATTCTTAGTGTTAGTTATTTTTATTTATTCTTTATAATTCATATTTCTTTAATTAAACTTAGTTATACAAATATTAGTGTTTTAATCAATTTTACACTTCACCTAATTAAATAAAACGTTGCAATAGTATATTGGAAACACATTTTTATTTCCCACGGTAACTATAGACAACGTTACGGTATAAATTCATATCTCACAGTTTTGTATCGTATTGTTTAATTTTTGTTTTAAAGCTAATTGTTAAGAAGTAGTGAAATCAAGATATTTTTATTATTAAAATATAAATGATTTAGGTTATAGAAAAAGTATAGTGTACAACTCAGTTATATTTATTTCATAATCGTATGATTTGCAGCATTTGCCTATACTAGTATTCCATGCTTGTTATACGCTATACTATTTCCAAGATCATATTTAAAATTCCTTAATCACAAATGAACTTAGTTGCACATTTTAAATTTTAATTGTATATGTTGTGATTTTAATTGAGTTTGTTACAATGCAATTATATGGAACTATTCAAAATTCTATTTTTAATTTCTTTATAAAAGTTAGCAAACTCCTAAATTTAGTTTTAATTTTATGATTTATATTTATAGATTGATCAACAGAAAGTATAGTAGACAGATGTAATTATCTGTTTTTTTTTTTACAATTTTCAAATATATTTTTGTGACATTGCTTCCATTGCTTTATAGATTAGTTTGGTGATAAATTTGTTCAAAAGAATCGAAAGGAAATATGTCACTGTAATTTTACTTTTGAAACTTTAAATTGATAAAAATAATAAATAATAACAGTTTTCGGCAGTTCAGAAATCTAATGTCATCAGTTTTGATTATTATGCTATTTTCTCACTAGATGTTACTAACTAAAACGATCAAATAAACTCAAATTGAGAATGACTGCATGAGGAAGGGCTTAAAATAAGAAAAAAAAACAAGAATTAATTTCATTTGTTAACGTATCTTTAATTTTGTTCATTATGATTTTTTTTATATATACCGGTCATAATAGAAAGTAATGGAAAGAACACTCCACTTACAATAAAAAATAATAATTAATAAATTGATTCTTTAATCTTTAATAAACTATTGTTCAATCAATGTTATAATTTCAGAAAAAAGTTAGTGGTAATAAATCACATTATCTGTAACAGGAGCTTGTTAGAGAGTTAGCGGTAACTCTGTCAAACTGAACTAGAACTAACCCTTCTCATCCTGATTGGATATAAATTGATCAATATTCGAATATACATGAACCCAATCTGCAAATCTATAAGCGGCCAATCCCTCAGAAATTAACAGTCTGCAATTATTATTACACGCGCAGGACGCTTAGCAAGCAAATGGGATCAAATCCTAGACACTAGAACGATTAGTTGTTGTACTCGCAATGTATGTCTACTAGTATGCACACACGTGTGTTGTCATAGTATATTATCTATTGTTAGTTGTGCAATCCGATTACAGCAGATTTTGGAATGGAATATTCCAGGAACAAAGCTAGAATTCTTTTAGGGTACTGCTCCAATGTAATCAGAGTATGTATATCATGGGCGCCGATTACAGGGGGGCATCGGGGCTCATGCCCCCAAGGAAAAATTACATAACGGCAATGCTCCCAAGGAAACATTTTCTTTAGCGCAGCATTTTTTTTTAACCAAAAATAAAGCCCTGAATTGATATTATTTTAAAGAATTATTGTACCTTCTTCCATTTGTTAGTAACTCACTACTGCCCACAACTGGGTTTGAGTTAAACCCTTAAATATATTACCAGTAAATTCCTCTCATCAAAGTACCTATGTATACAGATTTTAATTTTAAAATTCTCACTACTACAGCCACAATTACTAATTAAATATCAGCCAATAGGAACTCATATGACCAATAATAATGCGCGTCTCAGGATATACCAGGGATCCTGAGACGCTAGCACTCAGTCCCGCTCTGCGAGGCGCCGGGGAGGCAGTATGCTTCTGGGCCTCTTCTCCGCCTGGTGGTATCATCCCTGATGGAGGTCTAGTTCGCTTCAGCGTATGCTTTATTTCTTGGACTGCTGAAACCAGAGCACATTCTGGAGCTGATTTGTCTGCTTTTGTTTCAATGGGTCAAAAATTAGAGCTTTCTTAAGCGTTTGCTCTTAATTCAAGGTCTGCTGAAGTGCTGAAACATTCTGAAGCAGTGAAGCTGTGTAGTGTGTTCTAATTTCAGTAGACCAAAAATCAGAGCAAATATTTAAAATACTCTGATTCCCAAAGCGCATTTTAGAGCACTTATATTCTGTATTTTGCTGTAGTTTTAGTAGATTTAAGATTAGACTAAATAATCAGAATGCTCTGATTCTTAACCTACTGAAACCAAAGCAAATTCTAAAGCTACGAATTGTGCTACACCAATCATGCAATCAATGAGACATTTCTTTAGTGCAGCATTTTTTTTTTTATATTAGTAATAAAGCCCTGCATAGTTATTATTTTAAAGATAAGTTCATGTCATTTACTGAGCAATATGACGTGAGTCAGGAGCTCAAGGCACTGTAACTTACGGACATAAATACTTATGTAGAAATGTAAAGAAAATAAAATTTTTAAGTTTCCCTTCATTCCTTTCTAGAATTTTTTTTTGCAATTTTATGTTTCAATTTTGGACATTAGATATAAAAAGTTTTGCCCAAAAGTAATGAGAGTGATTTAGAAAAAAATACTTTTATTCAAAAAATTTACAAATGCGTGTTATTAATTAACTTTGAAATAATACCCTTGTAAAAAAAATACATACGATTTTTTCATTCATCATAGTAAGTCTGTCTCTTTCTGCAAAGTTGTTGAGAGTACTCACACGGCTTATTGGATGTATGTACTTAATTACCCCAAAATTAGTTCTTTTGTGGTGAAATTTAAGTTTTGGGATGTATAAATCTATAAAATTTTACTTTTATAATATTGAAATAATTAATGGAATATAATTTTTGCTTTAAAAAAGTTTAATGGTTCTTACCTTCTAAAGAAAGTTTTTGAGATATTAATATTTAAATGTTTCTTCTCAAAATAAAGTGTGCATTGAAAAGTAGTAGCTACTTTCAGATGACACAAGCCAGGTATATGTGTCAAGGTTCGATACACCTGGTCCAGATACGAGATCCCAAGACTGTAATTAATGCCCGAGCTGAAATCGATGGCATTCCCAAAAATCCCAGGTTTCTACCAATCATTAAATTTAAATAAATTATATTATTTAGGTCTTTAGTTGATATATGCTCAAATAATCAAGATTGTAATGATTTTTTTGTTAAATTCTATAATATAAAGTGACAGAAATCAGTACAATAAATCATATTTTGAAAGAAGAAGTAGAAAAAATAAAGATATACATTTTTAAACTTTTAACATCAGTGGTATTGATTCATAATTTGTATAATCGGCCAAAATGAAGTTGAAGAATATTCGTGTAATTTTTTCAAATATTTCGTAAAGTATTTAAAAAAGGTTATTGTGAAATATATAAGTAAAAAAAAAATATATTTTATTACAGAAAATTTGTGGTTTGTTTCGTAAAGCTTCCTTGCTTAAATTTAACTTTAGAATTTCAAATGTTTTAATATAATTTTGATTTTCACGGAGATGAGTTAGGTAATGTTAAATTACTAATGAAGTACTTTTAATGGTACATTAAAGTATTATAATACCCAGCAGTGCCGTATCAAAGGCAGAGTTATAGGGGCACCAGTCCAGGGTGCAAACTCACACGGGGTGCAAATTCAGATTCTTTCCTCTGCTACAAAATGACTCAAACTAAGCACAAAATAAAGCCTTATTCTCTCTTCTTCCCTAATGCTTAGAGGATAGGTAATTAACGTATAAAGACAAGCATAATTTTTAGTGCTCTGTATTTTTTTAAGACCATTCTCAGCAGATGTTTTAATTTCTAAATCTGATAGTGCCTACATCTTTTTGGACTCAAATTAAAAAAAAAGAATTCGCTGGTTTTTTGCTTTCGAACTTTTCATTTGGTACCAAAAGAAGTAAAAAAGAGCTATTCTAAATTAATATCGATTTGACATGTAGTGAGGTTGCCTTCTTAGTTCCTCTAAAGATTGATTTTATTTATCGAATATATATGTAGGTAAAATATATTTAAGTTATAGTTTTTTTATGCAATAAATATTGATTTCGTACATGTTTTATTAGATTATTTTTCAATCCTTCTTAATACAAACAATTTTGGCTACTAAATAGTTAAATTGTGTGGTAACGAAGAGGAGGGGTGGGGCGCAAGGCATCAAATTTGACCAGGGCGCAAAATTGCCTATACATATGGCACTGATATCCATCTTTAGCTTGAGATAAATTATAGAATTTTTAAAAGGGAACTGTATTTATAATTTGGCGGATGGCGAAATTAAATTTTTAACTTATTTGATCACAGTATTATCAAAGAATATGTTCTAAACAAATTAAAAACACATGTAACATATATGTATTTTGTTTACAAAAAAGTGAAAAAGATCATTTCTATATTTAACAAATACTTAATATAATAAAAATAATAAAATTATAAGCAAAATATTTGATCAAATTAATTAAATGTAGAAATATTTTTAAATTATTGAGCTTATGTAAAAGTATATGAAAAGGAAATATTAATTTAGAATTATGAATCACAAATTACTTCTTGCATTGCCTGTAGCATTTTAATTCAATTAAGAATCAAAACTATATCCAGTCAAAGTTGGAAATTTCTAGTTTCAAATTAATCTTCGTAGAATTATTGTTTTAATTGCATTGTTTTATTTTTCGGTTGAGAATAATTTGAACATTATTATCGTCTTTGTTTTAGTGTTTTTTGCTAGAGTTATTATCTTGCTTACGAACAATAATTATGTTCATAATAATCCCAGATAAATTTATAATAATTTTACCGGATATCTATTTGTTTATCACTGTTTATATTGTGCTGCACTGTATTTCACATGACAATGAGTGACATTGATGGTAGCTCCAGTTCTGTATATGGAAATAATTTAAAATGTAAAGTCATACAAAGCAGTGAATCACGTGTAATAAAGAAACGATTTCATGAATAACAGATGTTTCGAAATGACTTTTTCATTACCATTGTGTGTTTCATTGCTGATATTTTATTGGTACATTAACTAACATCACAGTTTCTATTAATTTATAAAACCTGGCACACCCAATAATGGGTAATATATCGTGAATGATATTTTTATTTATTTGTGTTATAATAAAATTATATACGAACTCATACTCACGTCGTCAGTTTCTGCTGTAAGAATTATTAAATTTTTATCTTGCATCTTTGTCGTATGCGCATGGCATAGATGGGACTTTTATTTGCTATCTCATTATTGTCCGTGGTACAGAGAGGAAATAGTGTAACAGCGGTACGGTATCGGTATCGGATATTTTCAAATATTTAAAAAACTTGTATATGTTATTCATGTCATTCGTGACATTTATGAAGGTGATTTTGGCTTCAAAACCAACGGAAATGCTGCAGTGATTTAAATTTTTTTTAATTATTCAAAACAAAACACTGTTATGAACTAGGTATATTCCTGGCACTAAACAGACAGTTAAGAACATTTTAAAGTCTCACATATGTATTTCTAAATGTATCGCACCAAAACAAAAACTATATATATAGTAGCATATTAGTTAGCCAATTGTTGATAAAACTGATAAACAAATAGCCCCCTAAGAATGGGGAATTTAAGTTTTTTTATAGTTTTATTTTATTAAGAATGTCTTGAAAACTGAGTTTTTATTTTTATGTCTTATATACGTATGCGTTTATTTTGTTTGTTATAATATTATGTTTTTTAACCACTAGCCCAAGTTAAATTTTTATAGACGAAAATTGTCATACATGTGTGTAATGTACTGTACATACATACAAACAAAAATACTCACAGACATCGTCAACAGAAATGTCAAAATTAAATATGTTCAAAAACAATAACACAAACATAAAAATATGTGTTTCGGAAAATATTTATAACGTCCATTATACTGTTGACTACCCTAATTATTTTGTTTCAATGTGAAATAAATAAAATTTAATCTACATAAGTCATAAATAAAATTTATATTTTTTAATTACATTGCAGAGAATAATATTTGTTAGGTGCTAAAAATACTCACAGACCTCGTCAACAGAAATATCAAAATTAAATTTGTTAAAAATAATAACACAAACATAAAAAATATGTGTTTCGGAATAATGTTTATAATGTCAATTATAAACTGTTGACTACCCTAATTATTTTGTTTCAGTGTAAAATAAATAAAATTTAGTCTACATATGTCATTAATAAAATTTATATTTTTTAATTACAATTCAGAGAATACTATTTGTTAGGTCCTAAAAGTACTCATAGACCTCGTCAACAGAAATATCAAAATTAAATTTCTTCAAAAACAATAACACAAACATAATAAATATGTGTTTTCGAATAATATTTATAACATCTATTATAAACTGTTGACTACCCAAATTATTTTGTTTCAGTGTAAAATAAATAAAATTTGGTCTACATAAGTCATTAATAAAATCTATATTTTTTAATTACAATTCAGAGAATAATATTTCTTAGGTCCTAAAAATACTCAAACCTCGTCAATAGAAATATCAAAATTAATTTTTTTCCAAAAACAATAACATAAACATAAAAGATATGTGTTTCGAAATAATATTTATAAAGTCTATTATAAACTGTTGACTACCCAAATTATTTTGTTTTAGTGTAAAATAAATAAAATTTAGTCTACATAAGTCATTAATAAATTTATATTTTTTAATTACAATTCAGAGAATAATATTTGATAGGTCCTAAAAATACTCACAGACCTCGTAAACAGAAATATCAAAATTAAATTTGTTCAAAAACAATAGCACAAACATAATAAATATGTGTTTCCGAATAATATTTATAACATCTATTATAAACTGTTGACTACCCAAATTATTTTGTTTCAGTGTAAAATAAATAAAATTTGGTCTACATAAGTCATTTATAAAATCTATATTTTTTAATTACAATCCAGATAATAATATTTCTTAGGTCCTAAAAATACTCAAACCTCGTCAATAGAAATATCAAAATTATTTTTTTTTCCAAAAACAATAAACATAAACATAAAAGATATGTGTTTCGAAATAATATTTATAAAGTCTATTATAAACTGTTGACTACCCAAATTATTTTGTTTTAGCGTAAAATAAATAAAATGTAGTCTACATAAGTCATTAATAAATTTATATTTTTTAATTACAATTCAGAGAATAATATTTGTTAGGTCCTAAAAATAATCATAGACATCGTTAACTGAAATATATGAAATAACTTCCATTATAAACTGTTAACTATCCTAATTGTTTTGTTTCAGTGTAAAATAAATAAAATTTACTCTACATAAGTCATAAATAAAATTTATATTTTTAATTACATTGCGGAGAATAATATTTGTTAGGTCCTAAAAATGTGTAATTAATTCTTTATATTTTTCCTGATATGCAAACTGGTATAATTTAAAAATATTAATTAATATTATTTTCATAATAAAACAGTTTTCTGGCTTACATAAGCCATTAAAAGAATAATAACAAAATATAATAACATAAACTTAAAAAATAGTTTAATTCAGTGAATTTCCAGATTAATTTTGTCCATAATAGTAATTTCAGATAATCATACTTCGCATTGACTATAATATTCGTCCTTCGCAAAAATCACACGATTTGTGAGAACTGTTGAATTCACTGCATAATAATCCGCGATTTTTGTGAAAGCAGAGTGTGATAAACATAATCAGCTCTTAGACTATTTACGCTGGAAGTAAAAACGCTGTACTTCCTCAGCTGAGCTCAGTAGCGAATCGAACACGCGAGGTGATGTATGTGAACAAAGTGCTCAAGTGATTACTCCTGTTGCAATAAATACAAACTTACAAACAATCCAGCCAGCCCAGCGAGCTTATTGATTATTTTAGTGAGTGTGAACGCCTGTGTTGGAAAGATTTAGCCCGCTTTATCGAAGGTAGGTTTGTTGTCTTAACCTTACTTTTGATACGAGAGGAGATTATAAGCATTAAGATGATGTAAAGGGGTTGTTAGGTGTAGTAACTAAGGGTGGAAAGTGTTTTGTTAAGGTGTATTTACGAAACAAAAGCTTATAACCTCAAAATGTTTTGTTTACATGTGGCACATTTTGACGTTTGGACTTGGCAAATGTTTCATCATACACGATGCTGATACGTGGGAGTAATAAATCAATAATTTAACAAATGTCTAATCAGTTGATTATCTTTTGCATATTATTACTAATATGATTACTTATAATCTCTTCCTGCTTTATAAAAAAAAGTACAAACAATGCATGTAGTAATTGTTTACAATAATTAAAAAAAATATATGAGAATTATTCGCAATGTATATTTCTAGTTATAAAATATAACATTATATTGAAATCACGTATGGTATCAGGAGCACAGCTTATGAAAGAGGGTGCGTATAAAGGCATACAAAATCTATATATGAACTACATACTCGAAAAATTTATAAAATATGTTTATGTGTGTTTCAAAAAGCACATGAAATTATTCCAACATAAATGATTAAATATTTAAAGTATATAATATAACTGTAGTAACGAAATAAATAATTAAAAGTTACGTTAAAATTTGATGAAAGTAATGTTAGTTTAATGATTACTAGTTTCGTTTAGGAAGCAATAAATTGTATTTTAATATTCTTTTTTATTATATATATTTTTTATAAAAATGTTTTACTTTTAAAAACAAAAAAATAACAAAAAGTAAATTTCCACTTCCGGTTGATCAAGATTTAATAAAAGTTGATCACTTCGTGCTATTGATAACAGCAGTGACGGGATTTCAGCAATTTTATAGGGGGGACAATAATGGAGTTTTTGTATATTCGTTAAAATACCTCTATATACCATTTTTTATTCTAATAAATAGAACCATGCTCATATAAACAAAAAAAAATAGCTTACAAGCAAAAAGTGTGAATGAAAGCATAAAAGTAAGAATCATTTTTCCACAATAATTTTCTTTTGGTTGTCCAAACTTTGGGAGGAGGACGGCAACTGTCACCCCCTGCAGCCGTTCCTCCCAAACCATGCCACTGAATACCAGGAGAAATATGACATTTTATTACAAACCGTTTGGTTGAATTTGCTTCACACGTGTTCACATACTACCTACATACATACTTATATCCAGACAGACGAAAATATTTTATTCTAAAAATTGTCAAATGTTTTGAAAAGAACGTTCCCTAAAATCTGTATTATAATACTTTTCGTATAACTGTAAATTCTTTTAAATTTTTTATCTTTGAACTGTTGAAACGAATTAATAAAATATTTTTCAGAACTCATAATAATAGAATATATCAACTTTTTTTTTAGTTATAGTTCTGTACAGATTATTTAATCCAATGTTTTGGCTGCTGCCTTCTTCAGAGAAGTGACAAATACAAATAATAAGCTAAGAATATTAATCTCAATCACAACGATGGTTTTGAAATTAGTAAAGCCTGGCTTCCTGTATTAAATATGTCATAATTCGTTTCTTATAGTTACTTTTTTACTTGCTTTGTTGTATTTGTCATTACACCGAAGAAACGTTGGGTTAAATAAATTATACAGTAAAATACCTAAAAGAAGTTGTTTTATTCTATTGTTAAAATAAAGATTAAGTTGGAATGATTTAAAAATGCAATTTTGCAAATATGCATAAAGGGACTAAATATATCCTATATACTGCACTCTATTTTAAATAAATATTAAACAACCGAGTAATATGAAACATATACTCGTACATACAGACCATAATTAAATTCGTTGTTTACATTAATCTGGATCATGCCACTATAGGTGCGATGACAATTACTACAATTACTAACCTTGAGTAATGAATTAATTACACATTACACTGAGTAATATGCTGTTTTAAATCTCAAATAAATATCAGAAGGAAGATTTCTTATATAATATAATTGTGTGTTAATAATGTTGTTGTGAACAATAAAAAAATAATAAGATATTTTTACCTTGTAATACAAATAAAATTTATTACGAACACTGTAAAATTTTGTTAGAAAGCTAAAAAATAACCGTGTTGTAATAATCTAATTTTATGGGAGGTTATAGTTGAGTGATTAAATTACTTTCTAGGATCTAGAGAAAATGAAATTTCAGATAAAATCTTACAAACTGAATTTATAATTTCAAGCTTACCACTAACAGATAGTCGTAAATAAATAAACGTATTTTACTCGTTATTTTATTATGAAATAAAAGTAAAAGCAGAAAAATTTGAATTTCAATTAATGAATTGATAATGATAACCTTAAATTAGTATTCTGTAAATGTTAATTTTATTTTTATTATAAAAGAGGTAATAAATATTTTGTTCTAAAGTAGAAACATATTGTTAAATAGTGCCTACTTAACAATTCAAATGTAAGTAGAGATTCTACAGAACAATAAACATTTATCTTACAACTAACAAAATACTAAAGTAGTTACAAAAGCAGTATTTAAATTGTAAATGACTTTACATTAAAGATCTGTCTTTCTGTAAATTAAAAAAATGAAATTAAGTTTATTTGACAAGAAATTGATATTAATTGAATTTGTTTTATGTATGTTTAATTATAGTTTATAATTCATGATCATATAAATCTTTTAGTATAGGTTTCTGATGTATTTGTAAATTATTTTGTACCGAATGATATACGTATATTTACATAAATATAAAATTCCTATACAAGCTTGTGGAGTCGAAGGTCATGTTACCGTACGAGAATATTTGTAGTACTTACATTCCGAGTCACTTGTTATATTTTCCGCGCCACCTGCAGGAATTATCTAAATATTTGTAAAATATTGGCCACTTGATAGTTTAGATTTATTTACTTGCAATTTTTTATACTTGATTAATTTTGTCCGTTCCCAGTGGCGGATTTAACATTTATGGGAGTTGAAGCATTGCAATAAATATGTACATACACAAGCGGTCGTTGAAATTCGAATACCAAAAAATAATATGAATAAACGAATGAAATTTGATAATATCGCTGTTGGTGGTCGGTGAAACATATTGACAAAAGGTTTGAAAAAACACTCGGTACTATTTCACTTAAAATAATATAAACCCTTTATTGCAATTTCAACAATCACGTCATCATCAGAAGAGTTGAAAGTATAACAGTTCGTTAGCTTATAAAAAAAATGAAATTTACCATAGAGGTTGCTTATTATTAGAAGAATAAATGATTAAAATTTGGAATCGCTAGTAATTTTCGTTTAGAATATATGCAAGGTTAAACTGATTTATCGAGCATATTCATTTATTCGTTATTTCTTCAATTTGATTCAAATTCAGTTAAAATTTGAATAATATGAAGTTTTCTTTGAAGACAGTAACGTCCATTTGAGCAAGTGGGTGAATTTGTAAGGGGCCGTATTGTGGGTAAGCGCGAAAGTAGATTATCACTAGGTGATATAGCGCCCGTCTAACTCGCAGTATAAGCACGATTTCGCGCATATGGCAACAGTGGGTACAGACAGGGGCAGAGAGACGCCAGGCTGGATCTGAAACCCGTCGGAGGACATCGGCGAGAGAGAACCCTCATCTTGTTCGGCTAAAGTTACAAGACCGTTCTCTACCACTTGTAGTACGGCACTTGTGGACACTGGCAATTTTTGGGTAGCACGTCTTCTTAGGAAGAGCAGTGCGATGTCTCCAGACGTCAATAGAAAATTTAGAAGAACTATGGATTGTAGTGGAAAGAGCATGGAACGAAGTACCCGAGGAAGTACCGCAAAATGTTATTCACAACATTATTGAATCCATGTCTCGGCCAGAAGAAGCGGTGACAAGAGCGCGTGGAGGACACAGTTCTTTTTGAATGTGAAATTTTAGTCATTTACTCATCCAATAATTAGCAACCTCTATGATAAATTTCATCCGTTTATTCCTATTATTGTTTTGTGTTTAGATTTCAACGACTGCGAATTATCAGAAGGTTTAACGGTTGTCGAATCTAGTATTCGCTAGAGGCCTGTAGTAGAAAGAGGGGTCCATTTCCACTTAATGCAGTTATATTTAAATAATATTTTTTTTTACTTCAATCATATTATCTCATAATACTCAGATATCGGTGTCTGTCCACCAAAATGCGACAATACAATCATTGAGTGAAAAAAGTTTCTTTAAGAAAACTGTTTTTTTTTGCCATACCCATTTCTGTTAATTCCGGAAAATATTCAGTTTTAAATAATATGAAGAATCATATTAGAAAAAACTGTGCGAAGATCGAATGTAGAGTTTTTCGTTTTTCTTTTCAAGAGGTGATAGAGCGCCAGTTAGTTATTCCTATACCACTAGTGAAAATTGTTTTACCTTGCTATTGATAATAAAAATGATTTCGTCCAAAACTATGTCTTTAAAAAAATACTTGTTTAAGAATGGCGAAAGATCCTTCACTAGTTGCATTGCATATCGGTGATGGTAAGAAACCATATTACAAAATTTTATTTATCCTCCTAGATGCGTTACCTTTTTGAATGAAAGTCTATTGCGTCGACGATATGAGCTATTTTACGTTACACTCTTTGTGCGACGGAGTGGATCTGAACAGGGGCCTTAGTACCCCCCTTAGATTTTAGGACCTGAAGTGTCTGAGTCCACCGTTTGTGCGTAAATCCGCCACTACCAATTGCTAGACGATCAAATGCATATGAAATTAGTATGATTTTCATAATTACACTTACTAGTAGAACAGCAATTTTCTATAAAATTCCGTTAGTAGTAGTAATTGAATAATAGATGTTATCAGAAACTTACGACTTATGTACCTTGTTATGGAAGTAAATTATGCTTACGACAACGGTGGCACGAAATAGTATTTTATATTATTAGCAAGGTAAAACAGTCTTTGTTGCTGCAGACGGAGGAAGAGGAACTGACTGGTGAACCGCTGTTTAGGCAAGCCTTTTACAATCTAGTAGCTATAAAAATTGTTACTCTGCATGTACTGTAAATAGTTTATTTGTTATTCATTTGCAAATTATAACTAATTCTTGTCAGTAACTAATGTTGTGTCAAAACAATAACAAAATTCAATTTTCAATAATGTAAAGAATGCAACTATATTAATTTCCAAATGTTTTATAGGTAAGATGTCTGTTTTACAGGTTAGTAGCTTCTAAGGTTCGTTACCCTAGTGAATAATTAGTTTAAATAAAAAACGGTTTAAAATTGAGTAACAAAACGAAACATAGGGGGTTATTTAACGCATGCGAAAATTACAAAGCGAGACGCAGGCGAGTTTTGTAAGAGCAAAAGTTAAATAACCACCTAGTTTCATTACGTGTTTCATATTTTGTATAATATTTTTTCTACTTCCGTTTGAATAACTTAAAAAATGTATTTGAAATGATGAATTTTTGACATTTTGATGGCATTTAATTTTGTGCCTTACTAAGTTACTATAACAAAGTGCAGGTTATAAACATATAAAGGATAAAAAATAAAGGTATCATATGAGTATTTTTAATTCAGAAATATGAGTCACTGTGAATCTAATAAATATGATATCTGTGTTATTAATATTTGTAAAGAGAATAAAAACTAATTTTCTATTTTTGTAACTGCTCATATTTCTACATGTGCATACTTTCCATTTGATACGCCAATTCTGTACAAATCTGTAAATCTTACAGATCTGTAAATCTGTAAATAATGAACAAAATCGCAACGAAATCAGCCCTGCATATAAATAATTTTAAATTAATCAACAAAAATTGATGTGTTTTTGTCAGTATTTTACAGATTTCCAGATCTGTAAGACTTACAGTTTTGTTCAGAATTGGCCTATTAATTTTCTGTAAAATAATCTTATTATTTCATTAGTGAAATAATGGAGGTAATAATCTAACTGAAATTAGTAAAATAAAGAATCTCTTATGAAACGGAATGGTATAAAAAATATAGTTGAACGACAGTATGTTGTTCATTTATTAATTAAAATATTCATTATTCATTGGAAAGATAAGATCTAACCTAGAAAGTAAATTGAAATTATTGATGCCTCTGTCCGTTCTATGAAAGAGTTTCGCGGTATATTAGCGTGTAGTGTTCGTCTGCAGTGGAGATATTTTGTTTGCCAACCTCTCGAAAAAGGCTTTGAGGAGGAATAAAACTGTTTCAGTTCAGTGTAGAGCTTGTAAGAGCTTTACAAACTACAATTAGTTGTTTGGAGGTTGTTAGCAGAGCTTTTAGTGAGATATTGTATTGTGGAGTGAATTTTAAATATTAGGAGAGTAGGAATAACTCTTGAGGTTTACTTATAAAGAGCTGTCTATCACAACAAATTTATTGATTTTATTGAATAAATAAATTTTCCTTCATTTTCTAAGTTCACAAGCACAATTAAATCCATTTATAATTCATTTATTGACACTTCTTTGCGACATATTTGATGTAAACAATTATCTCTCTATAGAATCCAGACAATTTCATAATTAAATATTTATTGTTTAAATTATTTGCTGATTTATTAAAATTATTATTTAAAAACTGCCAAACAAACAATTATGGGATATTTTAAATATAAATAATTTAATTAACATTTTAATTTGGATTAAATATTCATTAAAATAATTTAATAGTTTTAAAATTATTATTTTGTTTAATATTTGTTTACGTCAATATTTACTGTACTTGTACTTCTAGGCTTCTCATCGAGCTATATATTTACTGTGCTTGACATTCCTTCAGAAATTTTAAACGTAGTTCATATGTGATAATTATTAAATTATTCGAATCCACAATCCAAAAATATGCATGTATTATTTTCTTGTTATAGGTATAATTTGGTATTAGAAATTTACCTACCCTACCCAGTAAAGTAACTTTAAATTACTTCAACTCAAAAATGAAATAATTGACGATAATGGTAAATAAATAATACAAGAAATAAAGTTTTATTGTTCTTTTAGTTAAATGTATACCGTCAATAAAATGACTTTAAATGTATATTTTGATGTTCTGACTTTGGATTAAAAAGACTATTTTAAAAATTCACAAAATTAAGGATAGTTTATTATAAGTAGTAAAAGTATAGTAGTACTGAATTTTTAAAAAGATAAAATTTATGTTATTTTTTATTAATTATTGAAGTAATAACTTTAAAAAAACAATAAAACATTAATTACCTAATTTGTTAATATATATTAATCATTAATATTTTCTTAAAGAGCCGGCTCGTAGAAAGAATGCAATTCATTTGAACTGATGTTTCCAATGTTTCCATCCTAAAGTAACATCCGTTAGGTGTTTTTTAAATTCAATTAAGTAATTATACTGGAATTTTGTAATAAGTATGTAATTTTACTATTTGACTTGCTATTTTTGTATTAATTAATTTCATCATATTTATGGGTAAATTGATTGCGCTATCCTTCTGTAACAAGTTTAAACTTCGACCTGTAACCAAAAATAAACAACCCTGTGTCCAAGTGGTTCGGAACCCACTGTAAGCTGTATATCCCCCTTCATGTAATTGGAGTTCGATCTGTTGGACGTTGTAAATTAAATAAATAAATATATTACTTATCGAAGAATGTAATAATTTTATATCTGCATTAAATTTTAATGCAGTATATTGTCATATTTGCGTGACGTTGGAGTATTAAATTTGCGTAATAATGTGATAAACTCATAATTTACAATACTTCGAATTTGAGTCATGTGTCACATATGATAATTTTTAATATCCATGTGCTTACATACTTGTGTATAATATTAACTTTATCATTCATGTAGTGTGGTGATAAAGTAATCAGAATCATTAGTATGCAAAATTTGTTCAACATTACAAAAACATCAACTGTTCCATTGTAAATCATTACTGTTTCGGAACTATAACATCGTGTTTTTATGTAAAACGGAAACTAAATTTGAAGGTATATTTTTTGCGTATTGAAGTCAAGGGTAAATTAATATAACATGTTGCTAATTATGATTATATAATACCATAATTATGGTATGAAGTCAGTTTCATAAAAATAAGTTTCACTTTTTCAAACAATGTTTTTACTTTTCCTAAGAGTTTCTCTCATAATTTACGAAAATGAAAATAAAAATATCTAATTTAAATACTCATAAATTAGAGTTCTACATTCTCTCTTAAGTTAGAAACCTTATTTCATTTTAAATCTTACTGTATTTTATATTTTACAATTTTAAAATTCGAAATATATTGCCTCTAATTATAAAATAATGCATTTATTGTTATTTAATAATAAACTCTTCACACCAGCTACGAATACTTTACAACGAAGTCTGATAAATTATCTCCTCAGTATAATGTTTCATCAGTTTCGAAATCTAGTTACAAATTCAATTTACGTCAGAAATGTAGAACTAGTTCTTTTAAACATTATACACTCAAATCAACTATTCTCCGTACACACATCTTTGCGCTTTGTTTTTGAAATATACAAAACATCTTGATACCTTCTGGAACTCAGTAATTGTTTTAGATGAATCAAATGAAAATAGACCTATTTGGATCAGATGGACGAATTATTGTTTAAAAAAGGAAGAATGAACAAATAAAAATAAAAAATTATGCTCAACAGTGAAAAATTATGGATTATGAGTGCAAAAGGGGTGGGAAACTTATTTTTTATTGATAGGAAAGAGGACTAAATAGGTTATTTGAATATTTTAAAAGAGAATTTGGAAAATATGTGCTAAAAATTAGGTTTAAGGGATTCTTATATGTATCTTTCAACAAGATAATGACCCCAAATACACTACACGTAAACTGCTGAATAGTTATTGTACAATTGTAGACAAGAATTAAAAATGCCTCTGTGATTTATTTTAAAAAAATTGTAAAACAAGACACCCAAAGAATATAAAAGAACTACTACATTTATTGTAGAAGAATGGGCTAAAAAAGGGAAGTAATTCTTATAAATGGCGATGCAAAAGATCATAGATTCTAATTAATTTTGAGGTGTGCGGAGTCAAAATTGGCGTACGTCATTGTTATAATAAATATGTATTTTTTCTTGATTCGAAAAATTTAGGAAGTCAATGAATTATTTATTATTTATTAATATAGTAATTATAATATAAAATTTATTTCGTGTATACATATTGCACAAAAATCTTAAAAATATAGAATACTTTTCTGGTGTACGGAGAATAATTTGGTTAAGTGTAAATATGAACATAATTTTTAGTTCTTATTTTTTTTCTGTATGGACATGTAGAAAAATAAAGTGAATTAAAGAATACTCTAATATATTATTAATTAGAATATTACCAGTACAAAAACATGTACCTAAATTATTTGTTAATTAAATTTTTTGTTTAAATGTAATTGAGATAGTGTATACAAGAATGTAATTACTAAATGTAAATTACATAAATTGCTGTTATCAATTTATAAAAACAAAATATGCGAGTAAACAGCAAAATATTTTTAGTAAAATTTAATTTATAAAATAAAATATTCCTTCAAATATTTATTGGAAAATAATGTAATTAATTTACACAAATTATTAATTAACTATCTATTCAAATAAGCTAATGTATAGTTACATTAGATTAGAATTAATGAGTTGTACTTCTTAGAAGATTTAAGGTGACAAAATAAATACCCAAATCAATACCCTATCAAATTTTGCTAACACAATATTTTTTTTGTAATCGTCATGCATTTTTTTCTTTCTAGAATTTGCAAGTCTAGTAATTCACCGACAGTGTTTTATTACAATTTTTTGTTGAATTGCCAGTTAAAAACTATCATTTGTAAAATTGTACGCGGTCATTTTTTTCTGCAATTAGATTATATTCCCCAAGGTCATTGATAATAAACATGATGCCTACATTAAAAAGCATTTTTAATTCAATTAGCTACAGTCCATTGCACATACTACGTGCATGAAAAAATTGAATTATTTCATATAAGTGTTCCCAGAATTTTGGCGTTCGAAACAGTAATTTAAAAAAAAGAGTCATTGTTTGCTTTTTAATACTTTTATGGCAGATACAAAAGGAAAAATTCCCGGAAACTCTAACGGACTGAAACTCAGCAATCAATTTTTTTTTAATCTAATTCTTTTTAATTTTTGACAATAAAATTTGCATGTTGTATGTATGTTCATATATGTCATGAATTGAAATATTAATTTTGTTCATATGATGATTTAATTTAGATTTACATAAGTTCATACAAACATTTGATGTTGAATTTGTCATACGGTTGTTTATTTCAAATTTCAGTTACATCTAGAGAATATTTATTAAGTTGGTTCTAACAATAATCATGTCGTATTTTTTTTTTATGTAAGTGAATAAATATAAACAGGGTAAAAAATATGAAGAAGAAAAACTTTGATGAAACTGCACCAACAAAATTTGTTGCTCTACTACTCTACAGATCATAAGCAATATAAAAATGGTAGCAACGTAGCAATCATGAGTTCAGGAAGTTCATTTTTCCTACGAACTACACATTTTTTTCCGATCGAAAAATTATTTTATAATTATAGTTATTTTCGCGCCACCATTCCTGTAAGTTCATCTTCCATTCCAAACATAAGTTGAAAGTTCCTGATAACATCCGTTATCTGGTTACTTTTGTCAACGGGAAGTTATAGAAATAACTCTCCTAGTAGCAGGGTAATTATGAAAAAACATAGGAATTTCATATACATTTGGTCGTCTAGCAACGGTTAAAATTAACTACAAAAGTTGCAAATAAATAAATCTGAAATGTGAAATGTCACATTTTACAAATACTTTAACATTATTTTAAGTTCATAACATCTGGTGACGCGAAAAATGTATCAGGTGACTCGGAATGTAAGTAACCAATACAACTATTCTCGTACGGTAACATGAACTTCGGTTCCGCAGGCTTCACCTTAGTTCATAGGTTCATACCTTCTCGAAAGTTATAATGTACTTACATTCCTTGTAGCTTAAATAACTAAGCTGCAAGGAATGTAACATATTATAAATTTTAAAAAGATATGAACTGCAGTGGAGCTTGCAGAACTGAAGTTCATATTATTACCGTACGACATGAGAATAGTTGTAGTAGGTACATAATTCTGAGTCGCTTATTATATTTTTCGCGCCACAAGTAACAATTAATTTCAATTAATCTTAAAGTGTTTGTAAAATATGACAGTTGACTTGACAGTTCAGATTTATTTATTTGCTCGTTGCTAGACGACATATAGGTATATGAAATTCGTATAATTTTCACAATTATCCTACTAGTAGGACAGTTATTTTCTACAACTTTCCGTTGACAGTGATAACCAAATAACGGAAGTTATTAAGAATTTACAGCTTATGTTACCATGGAAGTAAGAAAAACTTACAAAAACGATCAAAATTAATAAAATTATTAAAGTTATCACTTTTTTTATTTTTCATTCATTTTTTTATTCGATTGGAATTTGCAAATAGTGTTGCCATGAGACTATACGAGTACTTCAAGCATGTGTCATTTCGGTCTCGAACTCGAATAATTATAATACTGCGCTAATTCAGAAATCGTAGTAGGTACTTAAAATCTTCTCCAACTTTGGAAACGTGACTGAACTAATATTGATTACAAAATATTAATGTTTACTAGAAATTAACTTATTAATATATTTTACATAACTACATTTTCTATATTAATTAACAAAGAAAATTTTTATTAATAATTAAATATTTTTAATAATAATGTTGAAGAAAAGGGTCGCGTCTTGACGAGAATAGCCCTGACTTTAATGTCGAGACTTAAACTGCAGTCTCCTATCAATTTTTCGAGACTAAACAGTGGTCTCGAATCTGGTTGCAACACTGCTTGCCAAAACAAAAAAAAAACATCGAAGCGATATTTATTTTACACTCAAGGTCTTGAATAAAAGTCATGGTTAATAAATTTATTTATGTCAACAAAAATATTATACAATAGTATTGTATTTTCCACTTATATCCACTTTTCCATTAAAAATTCACTTCCTCTTCGTTATCACTAGACTTGAGACTAAGCATGCACAACAACAAATTGATGCCGCGTTTGTTTGGGTCATTCAACTAGCATTGTTTTGCATACAGCACCGGCTGCGGTTATTTGTGTCAGTGTTATTCCCAAATAACTTCATTGCCGCCTGGACGCACGATGCTCGACTTAATTATCACGCGCTGCTCAGCTGATTTGCACGCACGCGACGCACTGTGGAGGCAGACTATTCGGGATGTTAAAAACAGGCATTTTGTCTCTGGGAATAATTTTAGAAGAAAAGATTTGCAAACTTGGATAATTGAAAAAAAAATCTTTAAAGAAAAGAAGTAAATTCTAGTTCATCACAAAAATATGTAGAGCACAAAAAAAGAGAAGTGAGGCTTCATCTCCATCTGTCGAAAAGAAGCCAGTCAAAATAAATACAATATTCTTTATGAACTGAACTATAAGTATTTTAGGTGAATGTTTTAAATAATGGGGAAATTTAACGTGATTCAAACTACATGTGAAATATTTTTAATAGTAAATATATGATTAATTATAATTTAAAATATAATTGACAGTTAAAATTATGTTCCCATTTATTTATAATTGATTATTTATCATCGAACTGTTGTAACGGCACAAGTGACTTTTTGAACGTAGGCGGTAGGTTAAGACAAAACTCCTTGTTGCCGTGGGAAACCACTGTGGCGTCATTATTTAAGTTTTTTGTTTTATAGAAACGTATCTTTGAATGAAACATAATATAGAAAATCATTTTTGAAACAGAGTTGCATTGATTTAAATCACTTGAATTAAATTAGTGATTTAAAACAGATTTAAATCACATTGATTTAAAAAAAAAACCTTGGTTTAAATCACTTGTTCTCATTCCAGATTTACGAAAATTGGGGGAAAAGCGTTTTGGTAATGTGGCAGTACTTTTAGAAACTGCTAAATCTGTTTAACTTCGTCGGTAAAACGACTTTACTTCTATATTATTTTTATGTTTTGGCTCTAATGTTTGATTTTTTGTTATGTTTACTTTGAAATGTGTTACAGTAAAATCCGGTTATAACGACATCGAAAGGATCCCAAAAAATTGTCACTATAGCAGGATGTTGTCATAGCCGATACAAGTAAAATTATGATAATGTAGGTATATGGAATTTCAAACAAGTGATGACAATTTCCACGTTATAGCCAGTTTGTCTTGGTATCGTTATTAAACGGATTTTATTGTAGTTTTCTTATGGATTCTTTAAATTTTTACTTATTCTTTACAATATGTTTTTTTTTCATAATAAATGCGTTTTTGAGAAAAACATTTTTGAAATATACGTTTTCCCGTTTAAGCATTATTTTTCGATTTTTATTGATAATTCATTGGTTTTCAATAGAAACCAACAGTGCATGCTGTATTATTATTACACTGTCTATGTCACTACAGTATACAGATAATCATATATGTATGTTACTACGCCAACAAAATTTGAATGTCGAAATAATTACAAAAGCTGAATGAACCTAATTAACCTAGAACATTAAGCGAACCGCTAGCACATAGTTGAATTTTTCCACAACAAAAACCGAAACTTTGCCAGTTTTATAGTTTTCACACGACCAGGAAGAATCAATTTTAACGAGTGTCCCTGTAAAATGAAAAAAATTGAAACACTGCCAAACAGAAATGCCGACTAGTTCCACAAAAACAAAATAAAAATAGTGAAAAGTATATAACCAGTTTTGTTTCATAAAAGAAAACATTTCTTTAGAATTTTTAAATTACATTCTACAAAAGAATTCAAATGAAATATTAAAAATAAAAGATCCTAAAAGAAAAATACAAAGTATATAAACATTTAACTAATAATTCATGGAATTAAATAAAATATTATCATCCTCTGATAAACCAAGTGATTTTTATGTTATTAATAATGTGTGATTATTATTTTATTATTAGTAATTTAAAAAGAACGAAATTGAAAAATTTTAAAGTGATTATTATTTTCTCTAATAGGTACCGATCGCTCAGCTTGTAATGTTATAGTCATTCGAATGACAGTAATACAATGAAATGCTGAACCAAAGTTGTACGGCAGGCGAGAGATTTATCAAATCTGGACGACGCATAATTTTTTTTCTTATAAGTATATTACGAAATAATGAAAAAATTGTTATTAGAAGAAACTTTAATTTGTTTCATTTTGCTTCTTCTTCACATGTCCTAATGATACCTATAATAATTTCTTTTGCACCGCCATTAATAACCTACAACATATGACAATATTTGTAAAATACACGTACATAGGCCTATGGTACAAATAAAAAAGTACCACGCGCTTGATACTAAATAGTGACAATTTTTTTCGGTAGCTCTTCTTTTGTTACCAACGGAATTCGAATCTACAATACCTGGGTTTTAAAACCAGAATACTATCCACGAGCACAAATAAATAAATATTTATTTATGTATTTCTGTAGTAAGTATATTACGTTTGTTTTACAACAAGATATAGATAAATTTATCATTATCTCTTAAAATATTTTTATATTAATGTCTGTTTAAAAGGCTCATAAAAATTTCTTTAAAAAATCGGAATATTTATCAATAAACTACATCCTATAACAAGTCTAGTATCGTTTGTTATTTTATTAATAGGTTTAGTTCGATAACTACAAAATTTAAATACTGTTATTGATGTCCATTTATATTTAACATATAATTACTATGGTAAAGTAGATTAGGGCACCCAATATGTCATAATTAAATGATCAATGAGTGATATAGGTATTTACCTTGTATTTAGAAATTCATAAAATTCATTCAGTAAAATAAAAAATTGAATTTTTGTTAGGTTCGATTTTCAGTATATGATTTAAATGAAAAATTTATTTTACAAAATTGATTATCAAATGTAATTATACAAGAGCATTTAATTTTTCTGAATAAATTTCTGTTGATCTTGTTACTTAGCAATTTGACAAGAAAACGGTTATAATAAAACCACGACACTTAAAAAAATATATGAAATAGGTAAATAGAAATTGGAAAAAATTACATACATGTAAGTATATTTACTATCATATAAAATTTACTCTCGTCTTTTACATATTATGCTTTTTCGACTTTTTTTCATGGCATATTATTTTATTATCTCCTTATAATATATAGTCATTTCTATTGACAATATAGAAAAATTTATTTCTGGTAATATAAAAATTAATATATCTGGTAGAAAAAGTTGGGAAAATATTAAATAAGTTTTTCAAGTCCCCGTGAATAAGTCTTTACCTGTCTCATTCCCTTAATTTCTATGTTTTTATTCGTTTGTTTTTATCTATAAATTCAGACATATTTAGCGCTTTAGATTCATACTCTACGATTTTTAGATCTAAGGGTTATGGATAATATAATAAAAAATATGAATTGACAGAATGAAGACACATATTTGATAGAGCTACAAAATTTGCCCATTTTATCCACATCGACTGCTACGATCAATTTCATATCCCCCACTTTATACTCTGTACCTGCCAATACAATGTAAAAATATATTTCAAATAAAAAAAAACATTAGGTCCAGTCCAGGGGCCCCTTAGCGTTGGGGGCCCTGAAGCTTAAACATCATTAACTGCATGGTAGATCCGCCACTGTTTATAATGATGGTATTTTACTTTTTAATCAGATCAAATTTTGATAGACCTATTATACATATAATTATTATTACATATTATAATATGTATGTTACTGGTACCACTGTCACCGTAGATACAAATTATATTATAAATAATTACAATACACACGAAACTACACAATGGCAAATAATTGTATTGACCTTTGTTTTTATTTTAATAATTGCGTCATTGAGAAAAATACAATTTTGCACATTTAAGTCTCGTCAAAATATTTTGTTGCCAAATGCATTTTTTTATTTATATCGATATAAAATGTCAAATAAATTATTGAACAATACGTCAACAATTCGATAAATATTTTTTTGTTTAATATTAAAGTTTATGCATTATGCTGCAATTAACCATTTATGTTTTCGTAAAATATTTTTTAAATCGTAAATCAGTTTCTGTGTGCTAATATATATTATTTCAATAAACATAATCCTAAAAGCGAAATATTCGACGAAAACAATTCAACATCTGTGCCGCGTTCAAAGAAATCTATTTTCGCGAAAACAAAACATTCTGAATACTTAGCCTACTATTATTTCTTTTGAGACGTCCATGGATATGTAATACAAGAAGTTAATACTGTTGTGTTGTTCTGGAAAGGTCTTGGGCTTTATCAATGTAGTTAAATTTAGCAAGTGCCGAGACAAGAATACGTGGAGACAAAACATCACTTTCGATGATGGTTAAGAGGAAAGTGATTGACGTTTTGTGCTTAAAATACCAGAGGTAAATGCGATACGATGTACGAGAACACGTCATACAAAGGTTAGAAAGGCATATTTCATCATATTGGTGAATTTTAATATCACTATAGCTTATCATTTTTCTTTATTTTAAAGTTTTAAACCTTTGGTAGTGTACAAAAGTATAGTGTATTTTTGTACGATCAAAATAAAATTTCCCTCAATATTAGTAACACACAAGTATCCAAAATGTACATTAAAAATCAAAATCTTTTTTTGTAGCATGTGCACGCAAAACGAGCCGAAAAGTGCCTGTTTAAAGGGGGCAAAATGCGTTCTTTAGACAGAGCAAAATCAAGTTTTCTTTCCTGGGTGCATAATGTACTATTCACAGGTATTTTTTAAACATTCGTTTCTTTTTGAAATTTTTCAAAGTCTTGTGGTTGTCTTTCTGTATCAGAAATAACAGCGGAAATAATTTATTAGATAATGATACCTATCTAACTATTATTATTGTTTATCAATTATTATAGTATTTGTAATAGATTATTATATACTAAATCATTTCTGTATATTTGTACTATATTTGATTTTACTGAAGTATGTGACAATTTACTGTTTTTTTAGACGTATCTAGCAACCAGTAAAACCAACTTAACTTATTTATATTTAATAATTATAAAAAATAAAATAGATTTTGATGTTAAATCACTGATTAAATTTAATGTACTTATCCAGTATATATTGAAATTACATTTTTACCGTGGAGCATCCAGTCCACTATTTATTTATTTAAAAAAAAATAATCATAAATAATCACGAAATGCAAAAAATAATATAGTAACATAAATAATTAATTTTTTTAAGTTGTACATACATATTTTGCCTCCCTGAATTTGTATCAAAAATACTTTTTTAATTCACAAAATTAAGAGTACTTAGTAGGGGAGAGTAGCCTAATTTGGACCGTAGCCTAATTTGGACCGCTGTGGTATCCAAAGATTGATAAAATCTGTGCGATTTTAGATAGACTACTTGTTATACGTTGGCAGATTAATGTAATCGTGTTTGTGAAAAAATGTCTCATGGTTTCATTAAGAGAAGGGTTATTTGTTTGATTACGAAGAAAATTTGTTATTTTGATGTAAGAGTGAAAGCCGTTAGTTCGTCCAAACGTAAGTAATTACAAGTCCTCTTATATCATCACAAAGCTTATTTATCTATCTATAATTTCCTGCTACAATTTTATGAGTTTATGTTACTTTGACATTTTTGTATAATTTTAAGTATAAAATATTTAAGTTGCCCAAGTTGGACCGAAAACAGTTGCCCAAATTGGACCGACAAAAATTGTGATTACGGCACAGAATAGTACATACAGAAGCGACACGTCGACATGTCGGTACCTTTCATGTTACCCTATTCAGTTCTAGGACCTTGGAGCATTGTGTAGACCTTTAAATTTGTTGACTTCTCCTATCTCTCCCTAAGATGTGACGAAACTATCCGATGTTAAACAATTAGCCCTTTAAATTTATTGCTTTTCCCCATCTCTCTGACAAAATGCGAAACATAAAAAAGAAAATGGTGATTCATGGTTTTGTACATTGTGTAAAGAAACCAAGGAAGAAAATATGATACAATATATGAAATGTAGCACTTGGATTTATTCTCAGTGTACTGGAGTTAGTGCTGTAGTTAAAAGGTTCTATTGTTGTAATTTTCGTTAAGAAAGCTAATGGTCCAATTTAGGAAGCTAGCGGTCCAAATAAGGAAACCGGTTTCCTATATTGGACCGATGACAAGATTTTTTTGAATTTATTTTTTACTATTATAAATGGTATTTAAAATTTAATAAATGGTTTTATTTTGAAGGTACACTTAGTGAGTTTCTTTTCTACTACTTAATTTTTATTGACACTTCTTCCGTGTCTTTATATAGTGAATTTTATTAAATTGGTCCAAATTAGGCTACCTTCCCCTATATTTAGAAGTAAAAGTTCTGATTTGATAATTAATTAATTTAACAAAATTTAAATTACGCGTTTTACAATAATCTTAGATAGTAGATCAAATATTAAAATCTCCAATCCAGTCAGACTTCAAATGATTGCTTTAGAAAAAAATCCTGTTCAAGACCATACAAAGTGTAAGTACTTGTTACACTGTCACCTATTTTCTTTCTATAAATAAATAATAAGTAAATATAAATGAAACTTAACAACGAAATGAACAGTAAACGATAATTAAATATTAAAATAAAATGAGTGTTTTTGAACCATAATTTTTTGACTGAATTCTAAAAAGCTTATTTTATTTTTACCTACAACAACCTGTCATCTTTTTTTGTTAATAAAAATATTGATGACATTGTAAATTTTCTTAAGGAAATTATAAATAATTTTTATTTCACTAGAAATAACTCGAGAAATAATTATCGTATGTACGTCATACTAACGAACCTAGCAACAGGTAGGTGAGTATTGTTATGACATAATTTCTACCTTTTGTTATTGTTTTATTAATTAAAGCGAAATTGCATGAGAAAAAATTGTGAATGCTGTCACGCGCTATCTTTATGTACTATATTTTTATAAATATTCAAGACAATTTATTTGTAACAAATACGTGATCAATATCAGATGCATATAGTTGTTATACGGGAACATTGAATTCACTTCGTCAATATAGTATAGAAACTACTATAGAGGGAATACTAATCCACTTCTTCGGCAAGGGGAATGAAGCCATGGCCCGGAAGGGGTTTTCAAGCGGTTCCTACAGAAATGGCAGACAATTCCGCGACAGATATAATGAGATGTTTGGTTATTACAACCCAAAGTCGTACTAAATGGCATTATATTTATAGTTATAAAAGAAATCTATTTATATAATTCAAAGAAAAAGATTTTAATTACATATAACATATGAAAGCGTGGCTCCTACAGAAATGGCGAATTGACAGTTTCAGCTGATGCTGATGAAACTCGGCTTCACTAATTTCTGTTCGCACTCCCTCTAAAGTACTCTAAGGTCAATACAAAGTCACTAAATAACGTACCTATTCTTGACCAAATTTGTATAAGTTAGGTTAGATTTTTTAGTTTATTTATACAATTATCAGCGACACGTATATATGTCAGTTTTAAAGACAATGAATTATCAAAATATCTACCAAAATAAAAATAACATAATTTTGTATTACATTGAAACTCAGCTTTGATCGTCAGAGAACCGACAGGCACTACTAAATACGTACGCTAAAATGTTCAAAAAATATCACCAAACTATTTTCTTTTCATATATAGTTCGGTACTAGCGGCAGATTTTAGGAAGGGTTATAGGAGTTACAGCAGCTCAGGGAGGCAACCTTATAGGGACAAGTAACAACAATAATCACAAATAATATGTGGATCTGGTTTCTAATTTATTCAAAACCACTGTTGATCAAAATCAGGGTATAGTACTAATAATTGTGTGATATTAATAAATCTATGAGGATAAAGCGTGAAGGAGATCTCCTGTTCGGGGTTTATATAGTAGAACAATTAAGTTCGGGAATGTTCTACAATCCTGTGGATAACAGAACAATAGAAGCAAGCGAACCAGTCGTGATAGGTCCGCTAGCGGCTGTCGCCCGCGACGTGACCTTGGGATCGCTACAGTATAAATCCGTCATTATTCGTTACTTATAAGTTTAGAATACTGGAATACCACGGGTGATACACGACTAAATGGACATTGCCTTCCAGCTTCCTATCCATTTAAAGAGAATATAGATCACTGGTTTACTCCAATGTCAACTTAACATAAGGATATTATTTCATTTGTTACTCGGTTGTCATCTAGCAGCCAGATGATTAAATTGACCTTGTTCTTTGCTACGTCATCAGGAAGGGTGAATTCCAGCAACAATATTTTCAAAAATGTTTTTTTAGCTAAATCGGAGTAAACAAAAAATAGGTATATTTTATTATTTATTACATTATCCTAATATAAAATTTGTGAAATACCCTATTTGGAAAACAAAAACCAAAATTGTTAGCAATGGAATCATCCCTCATTTTCTGTTTGTACAAAAGTTTACCGGGTACAACAATGTTAATAATATTTTTATGCCATTTGTGTATATTGTATTTAAATAGCCTATACGATTTCAAATCTCATTAAGTCGTCATTTGCCCAACGTTTCTTTTTTACATGTAATTTCATTTGAATTTCGTGCTTACAAACCTTTGGTTATAAATTAATAAAATATTTACACGTACAAAAATAGTTAGAACACTATGTACTTTTTCTCTGCTAACTTTATAATTTTAGGTAAGAGCGTTTATGTTTAACATTACATTTGAACTTTATATTCGTGTATGTGTTTGTGTCAGATATGAGTTTGTGTCAGATATATGTTTGTGCAGGGCTTGGGCACTACTCCTTGGGGCCCTAAGCACTACTCGTTCGAGGGCTCTAAGCATTACACGTTGGGGACCTCATGCCCCATCTATCAAATAAATCGTCCTAAAAAAACTGGTGTGATTGTTATTATACAAAATATATACACAAGAATTGATGGGAAACAAACATTTTTAATACTGCTGTTTTAATTAAAAAATGTCATGAATACATATTCTTTCAAAATTATTAAGAAGCGTAATATGCCACACATCTTGTAGGTATCTCAGTAAAAGTCAAACAAAATTAAAATAAAAGGTAACTATGAACATAAAATTAATTCATAATTCATTATGAATTGTTAAAAATTTCATAAAAATTAAATTTAAATAATAAGACACATCACATTTGCAAAAAAAGACTTAAAACATTTTGCTTCTATATTTCTGGGCTGCAAAACCTTTGATTACTTCTTCGAAATTCTTGGGGGCCCCTATATGTATTTGTGATTCATGACGTTACAAAAATTTGAAACGGGAATATATTTTAAGAAAATTATGAATAATAGTATTATATTTTGGGTATTTTATATTGCAATGCAATATGCATGGTAAGAGACGCAGATTCGGTTAGTGACCGTATTTTCTATTTTATTGTGAACCAACTACATGTTCATCACTTTAAAAACTCTAAAATCTATGTATTTTTATTTAAAAACCACTTACACACAGTTTATAAGTCCACTAGTGATGTTATGATAATAGTGGCAGGAAACTTGCAGCTTACTTGGGAAGTTTGAAGTGATGTTTATTGGTGGACAACTGGCTTGAAGCAAACACAGAAGGGGAATTAGCAGCAAATTAGTACATTAGTGACTGTCAGGGAAAGTTAATTGCATTACGTAGATCATTATCTTTGTATATAGATTATAGATGCTCTGTTTGGTCTTCATTACCTGCAATGAGCTGGAAAATCACATCGATCGGCGAATAGCGCCGCTCGTCGAAGCGCGCCCGTCACTAACTTTGCTTACTCTTCATGATTAACTTAAAACCTTAGGAAATACACTTCAACTCATACAGAACTAACCGCTGACGTGAGAAATGCTCACGTTTCACCACTCCTCGAATTCAACAAAAATAACATAAGTCATTTATACTTCAAATTACAGTTAGAATTAGCAGAATTGTTAAAATTTCTAGATTAGCCACAAATACATGAACACGGCTAAGGTTAAAATTGAATTATTGTTAATCAGGAATGGAAAACTTAACCTAACGACACCTGATAACATTATAATAACGTTGCATTTGCTATTTTTTCGTTAATAACATAACAATAACATAATAACATTATGTAACGTTAACGTAACAAATTACGATACACTATAGCGTTATTTGACGTTGAGAGAGAATTTAAGTTCCTAATTGTATTAAAATAATAAAAGACCCCTATAAAATATAACTGTTTAATTTGAATATAATACAAAATAATATAAGATTTGAGAAAAAATAGTAATTATTACATTTAGTAACGAACTAAAAATAAAGTTATATTTTTTAAGTTATACGAGGTGTGTAAATTAAGTAATAAGACTGGCAATATAGGGTTCGATCTGGTAACACTTTGAATGCGAGTCTTGGACGGGAGGCAGGTGAACATGTTATATGCCTTCAGTATGAGTAACACACTAAAGTTATTTTGTTGTCCGCAGCGATTTTTTCCGTTAAACAGTTTTATCTAGTGCGTTCTACAAATGAGTAATGTCAATTTCAAACAATGATGTGCAATCACGTTTTGCTTCAGACCTGGGTACAGTGCAATGGAAACTTTTACAAAACTTAAGCAGACAGTGTTATTTTAAGGGGCCAGGTTTTTCGGTGTCAAGAGTCGATTGAAGATGAAACACGCAGCAGAAGGCCTTCGTCTTCAAGAATTTATGAAAATGTCGACAGAATCAATTAATTGGTTGATAGTATTGAATGATTGGGGAAGAGTTAAATTTGACTCAAACCACCGTTCATTAGGTGTGAGGAAAATCTGTGCAAAAATGGTTAAAACAAATGAGATTTTGGCGAGTAAAAACATTCTTGTGGCTCCTTAGCCTCCTTATTCACTTGACTTGAGTTCTTGTGACTTTTTCTTCTTCCCAAGATTGAAAAATCAGGTCAAGGGAACTTATTTTGGGACACTCAAAACCATTTAAACGGCTTTAATCGACTAGTTGAAGGCACCTTCAGTAATCAAGTTTCAGCACTACCAAGGGGGTAGGAAGAACCGTTTAAAGCACTGTGTGGCTTCCCAAGGATGTTATTTTGAGGGTGACAATCTTGAATTGTAATCTATTCGACAACAATCTCATTACTTAATTTACACAATTCGTATAAGGAATTATTTTTTTATAATATTATGAAATAACGTAACCTTATGTTAATAAGAATATCACTACGATCGAATAAAATGAATAAGTTTCTAGGTATACGCTATTTTCAAACACGTGTATCACAAAAAATAATATATTATGGAAAAAAACTTATAGAAACAATAAAAAATATCTCATTTTAAAGTAAATTAAACAAAAATCACATATTGCACATCATTTTCTAGATAGTAAATTTGAAATAATACATCAGTAAATTTGTTTAACTTGTGAAGTAAAACAATTGCACTTTTGCCCCCAATTTTCAAATACCTGTGATATTAAATAACAATTGCAGAAAAAGGCATTTAAATTTTTAATTAATAAGTTTTTAATACTTTTAATAAGTTCATTAGAACTGTAGAAATCTAGTAAAAACAACTTGGATTTGTACTAAATATGAATTTACTTACCGTTCAATGAACGATAAGAAAATACTTACTGTTTTGTTGGATGTAGCAATCAATAAAAGTAATTTACCTTGGAAACACAATCAATAAACCTTTTTTAATAACCGATCGTACAAAAAATTAACTTCATATATAAAAATTAAAGAAAATATTAAAATATTTATGTTATGTTGGAGTAAATAGTTTTGCTTAATGTTTAATAGTTTACTTAGAGAACTTATAAAGAATGAGATAAAGGCACATTATATATTTATCTAAGAATTTGAAAGAATTGTTTGTTTGCAACTCATGTAGCAATTCAATCTTTGAGGTATTTGTTCTCTCCACAAAGACATTCTATACTATAAGTCGTTTGATTGTAATGAGCTTAATTACTAGGATTCCACTGAAGAAGGAAAATAATACCTCTATATAATAGCACTACGTGTCCCGCGATTCAATGTACCTAACATCTACCACTACCTTTGTACGCCAACTTGATACCGGAATACTAGTCAAAGGTGAGCACAGCAAAACAACCCGCAAACATCTAATTAGATTCATGGGAATATCTTCTCATTGTCTGTTTACTTTATATTAATGTTTTATATTTATGAGCCATTCATTTTAACAGTAGAAAACTCCTTGAAATTTGAATAGGAATTGTCAATAAAACAACTACTTAATGAAAACTAGTAAATTAATTTAGTCATAAATAACGGCCTTCCATAAAAAGATAATCTTTTAACAATAAATTAGAAAACAGTTATAAATTTTACAAGAAAAAATGTTTCCACAAATATGCATAAAGTGTTTATGAATACTTATGAATTATTTTTTAAGTAAAAATAGAAACAAACATGACTAAGATTTATAATAAATTTTAACAAATACATAATATATAACAATTGCTTTACTATACATTTTTTTAAATATTTAGCGTTATGTCAAACGTCATCAATTTTAATGAGTTGTCATGTACTGCGTTTATAGTGTACACCAATATCAAAGCGTTATATTTTTTGTACCATGCATAGTTTAATCTATTGTAATCTTTAACAAGCATACACTTTGTATTAAAGTAAAAATCTTTAAATTATAAACACAGTACTTTAATGCCGAGGGAGAATAGGAAAAATTTGTCGATGCTTGCAATTGAATGCTCATATTATTTAGAAATAGTTTCTTAAGAAACTGTTGCACGACCTTGCGAGCTATTCTAATATTTTGCTTATTTTTACAAAAATGAAATTATAAGGGAACCAGCTAATATATATAACAAAGTAAATGGGCTTTAGGTTCCAGCAACAAATTACAAAAGAGCAACTAACATTATAGCCGGCCATTTAGCACTCAGTCAGTAACTACGGACGCGTTTCGCTCTTATTAGAGCTCATCAGCGTAGTATAACTTACAGCCGGAGTGTATGAACACTATTCCGAGCTGTAGCGACTGAGTGCCATGGCAATCCCCCTAAGGAGATTCTCAATGGTAGATGGTCTAGAGACGTAAGTCTCTTAATTTTGATCCATCTACCTCCCTATCCAGGGATTTCAAAAATTTAAAAAAAGAATTTACAAAATTAAAGAAAACAAGCTAAGGAAAAAAGTGGTACATTAAGCCGACCACCAAATTATTTAAAATGAAATTATAAGGGAACCAGCTAATATATATAACAAAGTAAATGGGCTTTAGGTTCCAGCAACAAATTACAAAAGAGCAACTAACATTATAGCCGGCCATTTAGCACTCAGTCAGTAACTACGGACGCGTTTCGCTCTTATTAGAGCTCATCAGCGTAGTATAACTTACAGCCGGAGTGTATGAACACTATTCCGAGCTGTAGCGACTGAGTGCCATGGCAATCCCCCTAAGGAGATTCTCAATGGTAGATGGTCTAGAGACGTAAGTCTCTTAATTTTGATCCATCTACCTCCCTATCCAGGGATTTCAAAAATTTAAAAAAAGAATTTACAAAATTAAAGAAAACAAGCTAAGGAAAAAAGTGGTACATTAAGCCGACCACCAAATTATTTAAAATGAAATTATAAGGGAACCAGCTAATATATATAACAAAGTAAATGGGCTTTAGGTTCCAGCAACAAATTACAAAAGAGCAACTAACATTATAGCCGGCCATTTAGCACTCAGTCAGTAACTACGGACGCGTTTCGCTCTTATTAGAGCTCATCAGCGTAGTATAACTTACAGCCGGAGTGTATGAACACTATTCCGAGCTGTAGCGACTGAGTGCCATGGCAATCCCCCTAAGGAGATTCTCAATGGTAGATGGTCTAGAGACGTAAGTCTCTTAATTTTGATCCATCTACCTCCCTATCCAGGGATTTCAAAAATTTAAAAAAAGAATTTACAAAATTAAAGAAAACAAGCTAAGGAAAAAAGTGGTACATTAAGCCGACCACCAAATTATTTAAAATGAAATTATAAGGGAACCAGCTAATATATATAACAAAGTAAATGGGCTTTAGGTTCCAGCAACAAATTACAAAAGAGCAACTAACATTATAGCCGGCCATTTAGCACTCAGTCAGTAACTACGGACGCGTTTCGCTCTTATTAGAGCTCATCAGCGTAGTATAACTTACAGCCGGAGTGTATGAACACTATTCCGAGCTGTAGCGACTGAGTGCCATGGCAATCCCCCTAAGGAGATTCTCAATGGTAGATGGTCTAGAGACGTAAGTCTCTTAATTTTGATCCATCTACCTCCCTATCCAGGGATTTCAAAAATTTAAAAAAAGAATTTACAAAATTAAAGAAAACAAGCTAAGGAAAAAAGTGGTACATTAAGCCGACCACCAAATTATTTAAAATGAAATTATAAGGGAACCAGCTAATATATATAACAAAGTAAATGGGCTTTAGGTTCCAGCAACAAATTGCTACAGCTCGGAATAGTGTTCATACACTCCGGCTGTAAGTTATACTACGCTGATGAGCTCTAATAAGAGCGAAACGCGTCCGTAGTTACTGACTGAGTGCTAAATGGCCGGCTATAATGTTAGTTGCTCTTTTGTAATTTGTTGCTGGAACCTAAAGCCCATTTACTTTGTTATATATATTAGCTGGTTCCCTTATAATTTCATTTTAAATAATTTGGTGGTCGGCTTAATGTACCACTTTTTTCCTTAGCTTGTTTTCTTTAATTTTGTAAATTCTTTTTTTAAATTTTTGAAATCCCTGGATAGGGAGGTAGATGGATCAAAATTAAGAGACTTACGTCTCTAGACCATCTACCATTGAGAATCTCCTTAGGGGGATTGCCATGGCACTCAGTCGCTACAGCTCGGAATAGTGTTCATACACTCCGGCTGTAAGTTATACTACGCTGATGAGCTCTAATAAGAGCGAAACGCGTCCGTAGTTACTGACTGAGTGCTAAATGGCCGGCTATAATGTTAGTTGCTCTTTTGTAATTTGTTGCTGGAACCTAAAGCCCATTTACTTTGTTATACTTATTTTTACAAGAAACAATATATTATTATTTATTAGACAATTTAATTTAAGATTCCTTACCTATCAAAAATTTTCGTACCGACTGATAATGTATCTACATGTAATTAAATATCTATAAATATAACAAACAAATGCAATGTTTTAATTGTTTTTATGTTTATGTTATATGAAAACAGGATCTCCGTATAATCAGCAAATCATTGTTTTTTTTATTTGTGGTAAAATTGTTTATATGGAATAATTATTCGCGGGAAAGTGTCTACTAATAAATAATTTTATATCAAAACAAAATTGAATTTATAATACAAATATAACCATGATCCAATTTCTAAGAATCTAGGAATAGAAATCTTGTTATTTTTTCAAGACAGGAAGCGATGTTACGAAATTGATACTGTTAAAATTTATAGAATCAACAAACCATATCGTAGTATTATAGCTGTCATTCTTTAACTAATATGTTAGTTTACTAACTTATCATTATATTGTTAGGGACATGAAATTGTATAAGGCTTTACAAGATATGACACAGACAGAAATATATTTTATATTATGTAATATTCTTGTTCTATACAAATTTAAATTTATTTTATCACATATCTACTTTAATAATACAGTAGTATAATAAACTCGAAAAAATACATTTAGATTTATTGATTTTTAACTGAAGTTTTTTTAATATACCTGCTCGTATAAGGAAATTTACAAAAATTATTTAAATATTTAATTAATAACATTAATACAATATACCACAAAATATGGGTAGTTATTAATGTTTTTCTTTTAGGATTAATTAATATAAAAAATAATATTAATAATTCCCAGCATCATAATTGTAAGATTTTAGATAGGTATTTTTATATGATTTAATAAAATATCTTCACTAGCTATATACTGATATGGCTCTATGGATATAACACAAGGCAATTTCATTCTATCCTAGTTTTGAGTTTTGACTGCCCTATTTCTTGAATAGCTTTTCAATCTCCTAAGACTAAATATCCTGCAAGACGACAGTACTTGTTAAACATAGATAATTTGAAAGAAAATAACAACATATGAATAATAGTTATGTATGTGTCAAATACACTGTATTTTATAAATATTCAAGCATAATTCGCTGATAGTGTAACATATATAATAAATATCAAAGAATGTAAAAACATTTACACAGCCTTGGAAATGAGTGGACCACTGTTTTTCGCTTATTACAACTTTCTTAGATGTGAAGACGTACTTACATTCTTGTAGCATAAATTAATTAATATTCTTTTTTCTCAATAATCGTTTTTGCTGTTAAGTGTCGAGTTCTGCAAATTCTCTAGACATTTTCACTTGCATTTTAGTGGAGTGGTTGTCAGCTACATACATCTGCAAGAGACCTACAGATTATAGTGGATTCCGAATTACCCGGACACAGCGATATTTTTAGTTGGTTAATAGTTGGCAATGTTCGGAATCGAATCCCAGACCTCACACTCATTGTTTCTTTCAGGCAAGTTTCCGGGGAGGCGATGCACCCCCGGAGTAAACATTTTATATATTTTTTAACCCTAATAGCATAATAAGTATGAAGAACGGTAAGACATTTTACCGATCGAAGATAATTGTTTTGAAGGAGAAGCGAAGTCTGTCTGAGATCGGAATTCCTCACCGTTCGTATTGCTTTTGCTACTTTTTGCATTTCTTTATGTACTACTATCCATCAATAATTGTATATTAATAACTACACTTTGTTAGACGTAAAAACTAGTAAAAACAACTTACTGTCTTAGAAATCCAATTAATAAACATTTTTTAATGCCCGATCGTGAAAAAAAAAATAAATTTCGATGTAAATTTCTAACAATTTCTCCTGGAAATATTATCTAGTAAGAAAAGTGATAAATCCACATGAGTCCGAGAAGTCATTTTTCTACGTGGTGTCAGTTTTCGTCCGATCAAAGAAAAACATCATTATCGAAATCTGATAAACTGGATTGTGATGATATTTTATAAAATAAGTGTCATATTTGTATATCAAAGCATTTTATTATGATTATTTAATAGTGTTGTAGAGTTAGCCATTTCCTATGAGCGAGAAAATTTTCCAGCCCATTTGAATCTGCTAAATATTTGATCATATATGTTCCTGAATTCCGAACTAATTATAGCCGAAATAATTAGCGTATAGGTTGTTGTAAATTATGAAGTATCTGGTGTATGTATAAATGATTTAGCTCTTTAGATGTATCGCCTGGAATGATATCCCTGGGCGCTAAACTCTCAATAGAACAGCCGTTTGTTCCAGTCTGTAATATTCGCGCCACTTACTTGCCATGCATATATTCCCTTTGACCCGGCGCAGAATACGGCCAAGATAGTAATTGCCTAACTAGAATTACCCGTTTTACAACTTTAATATAATCAACATTGTAAATACTGTCACAAGGCACAGAACAAGGATTATGACCGTATTCATTTTAGTTTTCCTAAAACTACGCTTTCACCAAATTCTCATTGTTCTGCTACTTATTAAAAGCAACACAAAGCAGAATTAGACATTCAAGATGCATGACGTAATGAATAGGAATTTTTGCTATATTTTTGCAAAAAATATTGTTCTTATTTTTTCATTTTCATCATAAATAAATATCAGTTTATTGTTTGTATTTAAAGTATATAAAAAAAATATAGGAAATTTTACCTTTTTTGTTGAATTAATGTAGATACATGTATAGATTTTGCAAAATACGAGTAGTAAATAGTAATTATTACCACGTAGATAGTGACGGCTTGTGCTACATACATATTTGTGGGTGTGCTGCATCAAACAAAAATGGAAACAAAATATTAATTAAAGATATAATATTGCCTTTATAATTTTAATTTAAATTTAAAAGTATTACGTTTTTTCTTATTTTTGGGCAATCTTATCTGTTAATATTTCACTGTAGTTTTGTGGCAACAAATTTTCAGTTTTCTCATTTTCTCAGTCAAATGCAATAAATCTCTCACCCTAGTTTCAGTTCAAATTTTTTCAGTCTTTGTTAAATTTACCCAATCTTCCTATGTTTAGCTCAGGTTTTGAACGACCTTGCTGTTTAACTGCCAATTGTTCCTGGTATGTGAACCTACTTACATTCATTTTAAAACATATATTTAAACTTTAAAGAAAAAATTAATTTAACGTAAATTTTAATTTGTAAATACTTGTATTCCTACCATTGTATGATAATCAATTTTAATAAATAAGTAGTAAGCGTGAATTACAGCAGAACACGGTAATTCAGTGGTTTCCAACCTTTTTATTTCTTCCACCACCTTTTTTCATTCTAATTTCATAAATACTGTTCTGCTGATTAATTTTTTTCGTGAACGATTTGATATTTTTTTATTTATGGTAATAACTGCGCTCCCCACTTGCAAAAGTTTCGTGCCTCCACAAGGGGGCGCGCCCATCAGGTTGGAAACCGATGTCGTAATTATTCGGCAATGTTATGGATATAGCCTTAGATGAGGTATAACATACAGATATGGCACACTCCTATAGCTACATACTACTGAGCAAGCACAACATGTATGGTCGAGAATCGCCTAACGCCAGCTGAGTAGTGCACACTTACAGTTAGACGAACGAAATATTGGTCATAGTGTTAGTCACCCATCCTCATTATTTGTTTGGTTTTCCATATAACTACTCCACTGGTCCACTGTTCTCACACTACTGGCTGCAAGCGATTTTAAACTTTAGATCTTTCGACAATATATTTGGGCAATGCCATATATCTCTATGTTATACCTCATCTAAGGATATAGCTGAGTGACTGATTGCATTACGTTTTAGCGCACTTGTGCTTATCAAGCCACAATGTAATGTAAAATAAAGAAGTGATTTTGTTATTTGATTTTTACGTATATTTTAATAATGTACTTATTATTAACTAATAATGGGTATTTTTATTTTAAATTTTTGGTGGTTCTGCAGCCCCGCAGCACATCAAGACAAGCCGCCACTGAACATAGACACGTTTATTTATATTAGTTTTAATTTCACAGATGATTGTATTTCATTTATTTTGATTTATCATCTTTGACTTGAATAATACAATAGATATCAAAAATAACATTATAATTTTTAAATAACTAATATGTTGAACCGTCGATAATAAAATGATTTGCAGATTGTTTTTAGGCGTTTAAAAACATGCAGAAACTCTTATAAATTATAACAATTTCTCTAAAATCAAAAATAATAAATTTTCTTATCATTTAAACAGACTGTATACTACAAAAAGAACAGGTTTGCGTTGTTATTTAACATTCCAGATTAACGAAAATTGGGGAAAAAAGCGTGTATTTTGAAATGATAATGCAGAATTTTTTTGCACTAATATGTGATTTTTTTTAAATTTGCTTTGAGATGTGTTACAGTAAAATCCGGTTATAATGACATTGAAAGGATGCCAAAAATTTTGTCGCTATAGTCTGAAGTCATTATAACCGCTAAAATAAAGAAAACACGTCACCATATGTGGGTTTTCAAACAAGTCGTCACAATTTCGACGTTTAAGCGATATATTTGATATACTATTATAGGTACGTTTTAAAAAAATAAAAATACCTGATTTATATTTTTTTAAAAATCTTTATGAAACCCTGAAATATATTAGTATGTGTTACTTTGAACGTACAAAGTATTTTAAAAATATTTGAATGGGAGAGGAATCGGTTACAAATTTGGAAAACAATGCTCTAAAGGATAGAAAACTAAGAATTACTCAACATGTAAACCGTGTCAGAGATCCGAGCAACTCTGAGTTTTGTTAGAATAACAAACATGAAACTCAGCTTTAAAACATGTATTTTTATGCTGAAATAATAATTTCAATGTATTATAATAAATATATCTGAAACTTATGGGAATGCATTTAAAACTTATTAGATTTTGGAATAAAAATTAGTTCATTCAGAACATAATAACACTTTCTTTATTTGTTTGAAGTACATCTCGGAAATAACCTTTGAAATCTTTAAGCATCTATTTCCATGCATTTCATTATCCTATCAAATTTGACCTTACAATATTACATTAATTTCATAAAAGTTAATGAGAAAATTAATACATATGCATATTGCGAATAAGTGCTATTATGTAAATTGGTCATAACGATTTTTTATAGCCGATCTTTAGTAGAAAAAAGTGGGAATAACGCTTGTAAAACTCATGCATTCATTTAATAAATAAGTGTTTGTGAAGATTAAAAAGATCAACAACAATTTAAAAAATGAATGGGAGGTTTCAATCATTATTATAAATACATTCTTGTGGTTAGAAAGAATATATTATTGAATCATCACGTTGGTCAACCGTATGTGACAGATGTTGATGGATATTGTTTCACAGATTACGTAAATTGAAATGGGTTTTATAATTTATGGAAATAGTAAATAAACAATAGTAACAAACACTACAGAAGCATATTTATACATTATTTATTTTTACTCGTTCATGAAAAATAAATATACGTTTTACTTAAAAATAAAAATAGCAATTTGAAAAATAAAAGTAAATTTATTTTATAGGTTTTATTTAAAATATATACAACAAAACACGAAAATTTACATGAATACTTTCATTATTATTCGTGAAATAAGAGATGAGCTGAAAACAACATTGAAGTTGGATTTAGAAATGACACAGACACATAGAATTTTGTTCAGGGATTATAAATGTCTTCCTAGACATAGAAAACAGACCTCGGGCATGAGTATGACTGATTACATGTTCAGTGCTTCATGCTCTGTTGTTTCATTTTGTTTTTATTAGCCTTCTTATTATTATAAAAAAAATGGATGATTTTCTACTACACTGATTAATTTTGTTGTTCATTTTTCCTATTGACAGAAACAATAAAGTCCCTAGATATATAAAGTACCGCAATCCATAGAGCCAATGCATTAAGGAGAGATAGCTACATTTTTACACAAAAATGGCCATATAAATTGACAGTAATTTGACATATGAGAAAAGTAACCTGACTTGCGTTTTAAATTGCACATTTGAGAACAATTTAAAAGATTACAAAACAATATGTGAAAATGATTCATTGTTATATTTTGACCTGTAGAAATAGAAATGAATAGGATAAAAATGATAATAAAGTTAAAATTTTAAATTTCTCGAGTTGTTTTGCTCAAAAACATAGGATTATTGCGGAAGTTTGTACATATAGGGATTTTAGGAAACGGGTTTTTCGTGTCCCTCTAGTAGTATTTATTTGTACTACTACGAAGTATACCGATCGCGCCGAATATACACGAACATAGAAAATGAACATTGGTCAATATCCAAACTGTGCAAATCTTTTGTACTCTGTGTTCCTTATAAATGCATACATCAATTTCCTATGACTTAAATCCTACGTTTTCTTTGCTAAATTATGTTCTTTGTTCTATGTCACTTATTAATCAGGCTTAACAGCTAATAAGACGTATTATAATTGCAAGCTATGTTTGCTTGTATAATAAAATTAATTAGTTATGTAATATTTTAAAACATAACGATAAACATAAGATAGAATTGTTTGAAAAATCGAAATTTTTATTTTATGGCTTTTCTGAAAAATATTTTTAAGATACGGGTTGAATAGGAGATTTTTATATTTTATTTACTATTTAAGATTGTAAGTTATTAGTAAGGCCTTATTTAATACTGTAAAACACAGAATGTTAATTCTTTTAAAATAAAGAAATATTCAAATCCAGTGGTACTAAGCAGTACTGTACTTAAATTTGCGAAATTGAACTTAAATTTTTTGTTGCGATCCTACCTGGTTCTTCCAGTGACACTTTGTTATTCACTATTCACTTGAATTTTCTTTAGGTTGATTGATTTAGACTTAATAAAAATAGTGAATACAGAAACAGGAACTTGGAAATCAGATAGCGATTTCGGGAAAAAGAAAGAACCTGGAAGTGTCTGAGGATCTGAGAAAGAATTTTGACGATAAGAGTCTGAGGATGAAGCTTGAGGATGAAACTTGAGTTTGAATCTATTCTGACTCTGCGGATCAGGGAGTTTTAATGAGTGTTGAATCTGCTAAGAAGTATTTTAGAATCAAGCAGAAGTATGGGAAAGTTATTAGGAAATATATGATTCATTTGTTTTAATCTTGACGGTAGCTGGTAGGATGGTGATTCAATTTTTTTTTCGCGGTCTTCTGGGTCTTATGGAAATAATAACACTATTTCTTTTATGAAAATTGCTAATTGTTTTCCAAACAATGGATCTTTGGCAATGACTTTGTTTCACACCATTTATCGTTTATGATTAATGTTTTCATATCTCTTGACAAATATTTACTTCGAGGCATTGTAAAGTATGACAAAAAGCTTAAAAAGTTTATGTAAAATGAATCAAATTCAGAAAACAAATGGAATAAAACTAATGTTTATCTACTTATGACCGGGCAAATTTGGACTATCATCCACACCCAACACAAACTAAATTTATGTAAGACAAAATTTACCTTGTAATTTATTATTTATATACTAATAAATAAAATTAATACTAGCAAAGACTAATTAGGCCAATTCTGAACAAATCTGTAAGTCTTACAGATCTGTAAATCTGTAAATAATGAACAAAATCGCAACGAAACCAGTCGCTCTTATGCATAATTTTACATTACTCAACAAAAATTGATGCGTTTTTGTCAGTTTTTTACAGATTTACAGATCTGTAAGACTTACAAATTTGTTCAGAATTGGTCCATTAGAAACATAGACAACATTTTAATATTTTTTATTTGTTTCACTACTTTTGACCAATAATATACTTAGGTGGTGACAGCACAATCTATTATTTTTGTAATTTTTGAAATTTACTTTACATCGTTCCAGTTCAATCTCATTAATATATTTTTGTAATAATATTATTAAATAATAAATAAATTAAGCGAAGGATATTAAATTAGAATTGAATCTATTCCGTAGTCATTTCTCTGATCTGGCGAACCACCCGATTAAAATATATCCTTTGAAGGATTGAGTGAGATTAATGAATAATTAGATGTGCTCGTCTAAAAATAAATGGAGCACATTATAGTAATTAATATGTGCTTCCCTTTAATTGAATGACTTCTAAAGTATTTTAATTAATCAATTTTGATTGTGCTGCAATCAAACTCAATTTATATCACAAACATGTGTCCGAAAATTATAGAAGTTTAAACATGACATCATAAAATTTAGGATAATGTTCATTAAATCAAGAATAAATTTACATATTATAAGATAAATAAACAACATTGAACAATTAATTCATGCAACATGAGAAATTATAAGAATTAGTAGACCGAGAAGATTGATGAATTATGTGCGATTATTAATGAATATATTAATAGAATTACATATAGTTATATCAGTTTTAATTTAAATTAAATTTTCTTTAATATTATCTCCTGCTGTTATAAATTCCATTTCCTTTCTTTTTGTTTTTAAATTTTATTTTTTTTAATATCTGTAGTTAAAAAAAAATTAAAATAAATATGAATTTAGTGTGATTTTTGGCAGCATTAGTTAGAAAAACAATTAAATAATTTATTGAATAAAGAAATATGCATTTATTAATATATTAATTATAATTTTATTATATTCGGAATCGGAAATATTATATAAATTATTTACATTCTAAATTTCGTGAAATAATTGGAAAATAATTGAACTTTTTATTTAGTCAATTTTAATCTTTGTACATAGTGCTATATAATCATAACGTCATAGTATATTAAAAAAAAAAATAATAAAAAAATTTCATCAGTCAAGCACTCAGATCTCTGCTGTTGAAAGTTACCGGTACTATGCAGATTTAAACTTATAAAATATATTTAAATAAATTTGTTATTTAGTGTTCTATAAGCAAAGTACTTGGTGATATGATACTTTGGGAATTTAGAGTTAGCGTATAAGAAAATATTAAAAAAAGGTACTTAAAATACAATGTTAGAGTAAAATACAAGTACTTGATTTTGATATGTATTCGATTAAAAGCACATAGTGCCAAAATGTATATTTATTGGTATTCTGATTAAATGTAGGTACTCTTGTTTCCATCTCTGATAATAAATAATGGTATTGATGAAACATATTTTTTTCTCTAAAACAAGCTATTTTTTCTTTAAACATCATAAACGTGATATTTTCTGATGATTGACAAGGTTAAAGAGTACTTTCTACGCCGCCGGAGTAGAATTTTTTCTTTTACGCCGCCGGAGTAAAAGTAATATAAATAAGTATCCATCGAAATTATGTAGAATTAACGAATAAAAAATAACCTGTACATTATAAACCTGTAATATCACCATAAATGTCACCATAAAATTAGATAACCTGAGAATAAAGTAACTAGAAACCAGGGGCGGATTTAGGCATGGGCTTTATGGGCTGCAGCCCAGGGCCCCGCGATACAAGGGGCCCCCTTCTTCGGACAATCAGAATAACCCCACAGACATTAGCATTCTCTGCATGGATGCTTAAATAAATTTCGAAGTCACTCTCTTTTTAATCTAATCCTAGTATCTATCTTTTTGTATAACAGTGAATATTAAATTTTAAATACCTGAATAAAATAAAATTCTCTAATCAAAAATTGAGGATTAGTTCTATCATTTTTATGAATTTGCCCATATAAGTATTTAAATTATTATTATTTATAAGAATAAATGTTCTTTTTACCTCCCGCCTATCAATATATAGATAAGGGAGGTATTGTTTTTGGTCAGATTTCTCGAGTATGAGTTTTCAACATATGAGCACGAATTAGGGTCCCTACAATACGATTTTACTATTTTTAACGTGATGTCTGTATGTCCGTGTGTGTGTGCGCGTGTGTGTGTCTGTAACGATTTTTCGTCCACGATAACTCCAATACGAGACATGTAAAAATATAATATTTGGTATTTAAGACTTATATTCAGATATGATGAGCTGATTAGATTTTGACTACAATTGGTTAAACGGAAGTAGTACTTTACTTGAAACTTTTCCTAAAAAATACCTCAAAAAACATTTTTTCACAAATTACGTTATTATTAAATATAAAGATTTTTTAATTTTCTACCGATCTGCATAATTACGTTTATACATAACTTCTAGCTAGATAGAAAAAAATATATAAATTATAATAATTTTACATATCGTTTAGGCTGAGGAATTTCGATAAAACAGATGAGTTATTCATATGTTCACAAAATTTGACATGTGATGTCAAATTTGATGTAAGTAAGTGTAAAAGATAAAATAAGTAAAAATGAAGTAGTTTTATTGTAAAATTTAAAAAGATGGAAGAAATGTATTAGGAATGTATTTGCATGCGTGAATCAAAGTAAGTTCGGTTTCGGTTTTAGTAATTTCAAAAATAGCTGTCATATTGGTCATACAAATTTTAAGAAGGAAATTTTAGGTATGAAATGAATTAAAAATATTCTCTTAACTGCAATAACAAACTAATTTTAAAACTACAAATTAAATGTATTGAAAAACATATAGAATAAATTACTACAGTAGCGGGAGGTATTGTGTTGGACACATCAGAATTTTTGTTTTTTGTTAATTTTAATTTAGAATATAAAACGCCCGTTGCCTTACATATTTTTTTATTAAAAAAACTTAAGATGGGGCCCCCAAACAGTATAAGGCCAGGGCACCCAAAGTTCACGGTCCGCCCCTGCTAGAAACCATCAAAAATTGACATTTAAATTGATAACCTAGAAATTAAACGTCAAGTAGTAAATTATTTTTTAAAATATCTACGTTTAAAAAAAAATTATTAAGTGTAATTCAGAGTAAAAATGTTTTTGTGTGCCTCGCATTCAATTGTCCGACTAGCTTCGCTCTCGCCAAACTAATTTGTAAATCGTAATTTTTTTAAATTTATTCACCAGGGAAACTAACACCTACAAGGTACTATATATAATATTAGTAACTGGTCAGAATTTGGTTTTAATTTTAATTTTACATAAAAGTGAATAACAAATAATGAATTTCCAGCAAAAATCGTTTTACTTCGCCAATACTGTAAAAATACTATAACTGTTTACTTTGTTACATTACCATATTGTTTTCTAGATAGATTTTCCATGCAGAATGTAAATTAATTAACAACTGTTACCCCGAAAAGTGCAAAAAAAAACATAGCGTGAGCATATCTTTTCTTCGTGCAGAGTTCATCATTTCCATGTTGGTATCAGCTGTAAATTTCAATTTAAAAACTGAAAGTAAACCACTGTATGCAAAAAAGAGGAGTGCGGGAAATTTATCGTAGGATTAAATTATAGTTAGGCCTTGTCTTACACGTGCGCTTTTTACCGGCTGGGAGGCAGCAGGCCGAACACGGACAAAGTGCAGGACACTAAATATAAATTTAACTTAGTACAAGAGTGATGACCCGCTTTATGCGCGTTTGTAAACATTTAAGCGGTTGTGGCCGAAGCGAGAAAACGCTCCTTTGTTGCGGACTGTTTCATTCTGCAGCCGTGAATGAAAATTACTAATAGCAAATGCAAATCGTATGTCACTATTAATGCTTTGACAGATACCTTACGGTGCCTCGTCACAGAAACGGATTCAGAAAAATTTTCTTCTAAAACAAATAATATAAACAATCACAATTTTAACAACATAACCTCAAATTTGTTAATATTATTTAAATTTAAACTTTGGTTTGTTTTTAAGAAAGTTTTCTTTTTCTGTCAAAAATTTATCAATAAAACTTTACTGGGCGCCAAAAATTGGAACACCAAATTTCACATTTTTCTACTAGATTTCAGGTATTCTTCATTTTGTATTAAAATATTCGTGCTGTTAAAATTTTACAACTCAATATTTTTTCTGTTCAAATTTGTATTAATTTTATTTTATATGATCAAAAAAAAAACTATAAGCGTTTGGCCTTAAATTTTATTTCCGGTTATTGTCCAAATTTCTCTACAAAGAAACTGTTTTCATTAAAACTCGATAAAAATTTGAATAATATACTGCTGGAAACTAAAGGGCATCAAACATAGATGGCGCATCATTTTTAACGGATAAAAGTATATTACAAAATAATGAAAATTTTTAATTAAAACATGATAAAAATTTGAATAATATACTGCTGGAAACTAAAGGTGAGCTTTGCGGCCGAGTTTATCGAATACGTCATCAAACATAGGCGGTGAATCATTTTTAACGGATAAAAGCATATTACAAATTAATTTCAAAAATCACCCTAATGATATGTACAATAATTTCCTTTTGCACCGCTTCTAATAGTCTCCCTTTATGACTCAATATTTTTTACAATTCACATAAATTACTATCTAAATTTAATTTGTTCATTTATACAATTCACTAGTTATGTAATTCTTATAAACAAAGCAATAAAGTCACAAAACTTATTTGGACAACTGCAGTAGAGTTTTATTTCATAAAAGTAGTAAAGCATACTGGTAAATTATTATTATTAATAAAGTTATATTATTATTATTAAAAATAATAATAATAATATAACTTTATTGGTTGAGTAAATTTTCAAGTGCTTTATAACTACTTATTGTTTTGATTGAAAAATATACATTTTATATTTGAAACAAAAGATTTTCGATTTTGTTTCTAAAGCACACTTGACCGAAATGAATAAAATCAATAATTTATTATTTTTTATTTTATTTTCATTTTAATACCATTGGAAAGAAAAAATATCTATTTAACAGTAGTAAAAACAACTTTGAGCTCTATATGAAAATTGAAAGTTAGCATGAATTTCTCGAAAAGTGTTTGAGCTACAAAAACTTTGAGGATCGCTGTCAATTCGTCTGAAAAAGTGTGTAAATTAGAAACTTATATGATAAGTCAAAAAGTAAATTTGCCAAAAACAGCCTTAATATAATCGACTTCATATCTCTTACTTAAGATCCCAATGGTTAGCCTTTTAAAACGGACATCCTGTATAATGAACAATTTTGATGAGTATTAAAATAACAGGAAATGTGATTCATATAAAAACAATCTTATCTGACGGAAACCACCTATGCGAACTTTGTACTAATCATAAAATTTTTAAGTCTAATATATTTCCTTACAGCTTACGATTAAGTAAACCACATTGTTGTAAAAATAACATGTACATGGAATTATAATTATACGACAATTTGTGGTTGATATTATTTCTTTGGAAAAAAATATTATACGGCTCTGGTATGTTAATATACACATGTTGTTTACTAAAGTTTTTAGATGTTTACTCTTACTCACCGCATTTAAGGTTAGAAAACTAAGAAAAATGATTTTATAGTTGTTTTCACTATCTGTATTTAATGCATTTATTATTATAGTGTGTGAAGCCTCGTGATTATAAAGAAAATAGGATTTTCCAAGTTAAATTATTCATGTAGCATGACATAATAAAACTATATTCTGTTTTTATAATTTCCATTTGCATGCTGTACACATAAATGAATAAAATTTAAACTGACATACTGTTAATTGCATTTCGGTAGCTTTGCTTTATTACAAAAACAATTTGCGCATGCAGAGTTTTAAGGTTATGTTTGAAAGTATAAAAGACAAGATAAATATGTTCGTTAGAAACAAATCGAAACGAAAATGAAATAACAATAGGAAACAGATGTGGTTCAGTGAATAGAAAGCGTGGTTCCTCATTTAACAATAGAAAATAGGTTTAAATCCCATAGTTCACATACTTACATATAAGAAATAAAATACATTCTAAAGATGTAAATAATTTATATTTTAATTCTTTTTAATTGTGCTCTATATAACTCGCTATATATAGAGAGATCGTAAATCGAGATGATAATGGGGTCATACCATATTCTTTCTTTATATCAAAATTTGACTTAAGTTAGTAATACAAGTATATATTTTATCTTTCAGAAGTCTCTAGCATTTAAATTATAATTTTTCAAAATAATACAATTAATCAACACGCGCTGACGAGATTAGAAACAAAGTCTAAAAATTGAAATTTATAAGTAAATAACATTTATTTACCTTCTAGTTATAGGTTATACGACCGGAAGCCAAGGACATGACATGTTCTCTATACCGTGAGTTTATTTTAACGTGAAACATAAGATTTGCCATATTCTTGGTTACAACTTCACATTTGATTGACAGCAATGTATCAAAGCATTCACTTTAAAATGAAAGATAGGTTGTCACATTCACGTTATTATTAACTGTCAAATTATTATATTTTTGTAAATAACACATTACCATGTCGTTGGAATGGATTTGGTGGACAAATAAAATAGTATATTATTTAACAAGCATAATATGTAGGCTATATTACACGAGGATGTAATTAAAAATACGAGCGGTAGCGAGTATTTTTAATCATCCGCGTGTAATGTAGCCATATTATGCGAGTCAAATACTATACTTTATCTACAACTATCAGGCATATAAAAAATCTGATATTATTTGTAAAATATTCAGTAAAGTGTGAGTAGTTCACATATAGCTTAACAGAGGGCGCCACGGTCGCGCTTAAATGTCAAAATAACTTTTCAAATTGTATTTATTATACTTTTATAAGCATATATATTGATATTTATAATAAAAAATATGTTATTAAGAAATTAACAGTTTAATAAAATATTATGTGTTAAATTATATGCCCTATTTATTACAGAAAAGTGTAGCGTGTATCATGACATTTCATATTACACTTGTGTATATTATATGTAGTATCACACGTATAATGTACCCATATTTCAATAGTTGTAGATAAAGATTTTTTTTAAACTGGGGAACATTAAAAACGAAATAATTTAATGTTTATATGTATTATATTTAAAGAATTAAAACATAAAAATTAAAATCTTTCTAGACTTACCAAAATTACCGAATTAACAAATATAATAAATATATATTATATCAGTTATTTTTCATTTTAAATTGAACGCTCTGATATATTGCTGTCAATCCAATGTCAAGTCGTAACCATAGTTATTAGAAGTCCCAGGTTTTACGTTACAATAAACTGACGTTATAGTACAACGAAATTAGAACGTTTTACGAACAACTCAAAAGAAAAAAAATCATAGTTTTACACCATATAATAATATATTGTGCAAATATTGCAGAAAGTCACCTATTTCCCCCGAAGAGTGAAAGTTTCGGCACGAAACGAAGTCGAGTGCTAGAATCACACAAGGTGGGAAATAATTAATTCCGCACCAGTAATACTCTATAATTTTTCTACGTCCACATTTCTAAAGGTTATAAAAAAAAAAATACACAGGTAACCTCGCAAAGACTACCTTCACACATGTGCAGTGTTGGCGATTAAGAAATGATTTCTCACTCTTTAACATACGGTTATGGGAAATACACAAATTTCAAGCTTTATATAGCGTGAGAAAAGTACCACTTACCATAGTGATCGTACAAAAAGTAAATTAAACAATTATAAATTATTGAATTGAATATAGAACGACATACAAAAAATGTTCCAGTTGTAGCATATTTGACTAGTTCGTATACATATATGATTGCTTATTTACGACACTGTACAATGCCGCGAAACTTTATTAACAAAATGATGAATGAAAAGTTATAAACATATAAGAATTATTGTCTGATCTGTGATTGAAATGATCTTAGGTTTCAATATTTACAAAAAAGGAGATTTTATTTTTATTATTTTGTATGATTCCATTCCACGTATTTCGACAGTTTTAGTAGCATTTTTTCGTTGTAGATTGTAGGTTGTCATTCTAAAGCCTCTACACAGGAACTACAGCTTACTGTAGGTTTCGAACCACTCAGAAACAGTGGTATTTTTACTGGTTAAAGATAGTTCTACTTTTTATTACGTTACTATTATTAATGACTTCAATATGAGGTATCTAGACATTAAGAATTGGTAATATTAACATTGGGAAAACGTGTAGTGAATAAACCATCTTATGGATAGTCTATTTATCTAAAAATTAAGTTCTTTTAATTAGGATTAAGTAATAAAGAAATAGTAGTAAGAAATAAAGTATTGTATGCATCAAATTTTTTAATAATACCTTTGATATATAAATAAAACATTTAATTATTGTTCCTCCTAATTATTTACGCCGACAGTTTTAAATATTTTATTTCAAAGAAAAATAATTGCATGTCTTAATAATACTATTCATTATTATCTTCTTTCTGGAACCAGTGAACTTAAAATAGTAACTTAATTAATTAAAATCTAATACTCTAAATAATATTCATACTATGATTAGCGAAATCAGTGACCACGCTATTGATGAACCCACCAACAAGAACTTAATTTATAATTTAATTGCTTAAATACAGTTTATTTTACATTTAATGAGTAACTATTTTTATTTTCTAACAAAGAAATAATTAACGAATATAATTGATTGTTAAAAATGATTTTAATGACATTTAAAATTTACTATTAGACGTAAAATGAATGATGATTGGATCCCGTACTGTAATGTTTACTACGTTCCGAATGAGTTAATTTAGTAACCTTCCTATGCGTCTGTAGTAAGGAGCTAATAAGTAACTGTAAATAACTGATTACTTCGTTTATTACCTACAACAACACTGATTTTGTATTTTTAATTTTATTTATTGCTGGGGTATGACTAACAATACTTTAAATTAATTAAATCTCAGTAAAAATGCACTACAAATGTGCAATGTTTATATTTAGACAACCTTGACTTATAGTTTATTTACAAACTTAATAAGTAAAATAAATAGAATTCTAAGATAAATATTTATTTTTAAAATTCTTTCGAAGGTTTTATTAAAATGTTAAATGAAATATTTTAACTTTATATACCTACATATTCGTAAAATATTTTCATTTGTTCTATTTGTAGAAATATATTTCCAAGATTCTACAGCTGTAAAAATAAGAGCCAAGCCAAGTGTTCTTACTTTTATTTATCAAACAATCCAATGTATTCCTTGAAATATATGGCTCTTTAAAGTTAAAGAACCGTTTAGTTTCATCGTTAAATAAATATCTTCGTTACACCTTTATTTGAGAAAGAATTCAACATTTGTTACTTTGTAAAGAGAAAAATATTTTATGACATTGATACTGTTTATCTTTTACTTTTTTATGGATTTATTTCAACAAAGTATTCATTTGCATAAATTTGTTGCAGAATTAAATATTTTACTTAAAAATTCAACGTTAAATATATTGTACATTATATTTATAATATTTCTAGCAGACTTAAATAAAAGGTAATTTAAATTCATATTTGAATTTATACTTATTTGTCATTTTGCGACATTTATGAGTTCATAATTGTATCTGTCAACAACCCTCGTTAAAACGTGAAATGAAAATAAAAATACAAAGATCCAACTATAGTCTTGAAACGAAATAACTGTAAAGCCAATATTCATTTACTATAAATAGTACTGATAAAAAAGTGTTATTTTATTTTTACAAATATCGCATATTAATAGAGCTTAGAAGTATGTATGAAGAAGTAAGGAGTGATGAAAAACAACAATTTTTTAAATTGAAACTTGTTTTATACAAGAACAACATACATGTCTTGGTGCCACTATATTTACCACCAACATTTTTAAAAATACAGTATTATATAGTTAAGTACTGTTCCATGCAAACGAATATATTTTATTAATTTAGTTTTGTGTGAATTAGATATTATTATGATATATTCTTAAGTAAAAATGAAAACGTACAACACTAACAAGTAGTTAAATTTCTACTGGTGTTTATTTCTCTGGGCCACCACTGTATATATACTCAAACCGATTAGTCTCCGTACATATACTCAAACCGATTAGTCTCTGTACACCAGTAAAGGAAAAAAGTATGCTATTTTTTTATTAAATATATATACACGAAATAAATTTTATATTACACTTACTGTATTCATAAATAATGTATTGACTTCCTATTTTTTTTTTAATGAAGTCGAGAAAATAATATTATATTTATTATAACAACTAAGAACGTCAATTTAGTCTCCTTACACTTGTAAATTATATACGAGGGTGGGTCAATAAGTCCTTAGAAAAGCCAACAGTTGGCGCAACTAGTACTGTAAGCGGTTTGTTTTCATGCAGTGTCACTACCGATTCAGTATCCTGCGAAGTTTTAAGCAGATTGGTCGGGTTGTTGTGTGTTTCTCGTACATTTAAAAAAAAAAAAATTGCTTGTTTACAAAAATGGAGAAAATTGAGTTTAGAGCTGTTATTAAACATTTTAATATAAAAGGGCTAACAGCAAAGGAAATAAAAAATGAGTTGGATTTAGTTCACGGCACATCTGCTCCTTCACTTGCAACTATTTATAACTGGTTAAATGAATTTAAACGTGGTCGTACATCAACAAAGGATGAACCACGCTCAGGACGTCCTGTAGAGGTGACTACACCAGAAATGATCAATAAAATCCACGATATGGTGTTAATTGACCGAAGATTAAAGTTGAGTGAGATAATTGAGGTTACAGGGATCTCAAAAGGTAGCGTCATTTCTATTTTACATGACAAATTGAGTATGAAAAAAATTTCTGCAAGATGGGTGCCGCGTTTGCTCACAGTCGACAATAAACGCAATAGGGTGGTGGCCTCTAAAGCCCTGTTGTCGCTCATGCAACGCAATCCGGATGAATTTTTTCGTCGCTTTGTGACTGTAGATGAAACATGGATACACCACTATACTCCCGAGACGAAAGAACAGTCAAAGCAGTGGATTGCGAAAGGCGAACCATGTCCAAAGAAGGCGAAAACCGTAAAATCAGCTGGTAAGGTTATGGCTACTGTATTTTGGGATGCACGTGGAATTATTTTCGTTGACTATTTGGAAAAAGGAAAAACAATAACAGGGGATTATTATGCATCTTTATTGGACCAGCTAAAAAACAAAATTGAAGAAAAACGGCCTCATTTAAACAGGAAAAAAATCCTCTTTCATCAGGACAATGCCCGTGTTCACACATGTTTACGATCAATGGCTAAAATTGAAGAATTGAAGTTCGAATTGGTCGACCACCCACCGTATTCGCCAGATTTAGCCCCCAGTGACTTTTTCCTTTTCCCAAACTTAAAAAAATGGCTAAGTGGACAACGTTTTTTTTTTCAAATGAAGAAGTCATCGATCGGACAAATGCTTATTTTGAGGACCTTCCAAAAACTTATTTTTCTGACAGTTTAAAAAAAATTGAGAAACGTCTAACCAAGTGTATTGAGCTCCAAGGAGATTATGTTGAGAAATAAAAAAAAAATACAAAAATAAAAACTGTTTTAATGCTTTTTTCTAAGGACTTATTGACCCACCCTCGTATAATCAATGATCTTTTAGACCGCCATTCATTAGAATTACTTCCCTTAAATGGTTTCTCATACTTCCCACTATTTTACTTGGAGTACACATCTTTTTAAATAAATCCCAGAGATGTTCAATGGAATTCATATCTAGACACTGTGGAGGCATTTCTTATTGTTATCAACAATTGTACAATAACTATTCTAGCAGTTTACGTGTAGTTTGTTTGGAATTATTATCTTGTTGAACGATATAAGGATCCTTTTAACCGAATTTTTCAGCACATTTTTTCTAATTCTCGTTTATAATATTCAAATAACCTATTTGGCCCAGTTTCCCACTCCTTCTGCACTTATACAACCCCATACAAATACAGATCCTCGTCCATATTTCACTATTAGGCATATATTTTTTGTTTTCATTTGTTCAATTTTCTTTTACCAAACCATAATTCTTCCATCCGATCCAAAAAGGTATATTTTGCTTCATTTATTATTTATTGCGTTATTAGTCCGAAATGATCTCAAAATATTTTTTTGTACTGGAAGGCTACTAATTCCAATGATGACATTAATTCGTTGAATCAACTTACAAGATTGCAAGACATTAGCAAAAATATGTGTCTTATTTGCGTTTTAATTCTGTAATTGTTTGGAACGTTCTGTTGGAATGGAGGTGTTTGTGATGATTAGTGATTAGCATAAGTGTCCTCCATCCGGAATAGTAAAATCCACGTGTTTCGTTGAACGGCTGAAGCTGGAGACGCCTGCGACAGATCTTATGCTAATCAGGGCGTTGTGTACGCTGCCAGCGCACCCCAGATATTTGCGCAAACTATTTTTGAAGACGTTGTCAAATAGTGCGAGCACAAACAGGTACCATCATTACGCCTTCGCTGAAAGGAGAAGTAAGTACCTTCCAGAATATTTGGCGGTGATATTGACGATGGAGCACATTATGTGAATATTAGGGTTGCCGTATACATCTAAACCTTCTAGAATCTTTTCTTGTCTTGTCTAGATTAACATGACCAGACTGGTAAAAGTCTTGTCTATAAATTTAGACAAGATTTTCTTATTCTAGATCAAGACTTTTCACTCTTGACAAATTTCTCAACAATTTAGATCCCTAATTCTTGTAGATCCTCCTTCACTGCGTCTTTCCATCTTCTTCTGGGTCAACCCTTTCTCCTTTTAGCCCCCGCCCCACTTTTGTAAATCACTTACACTGTTCTAGATCCGTCCATACGAACTATATGTCTCAGCCATTTTAACCTTTGTGCCCGAATTACCCCTATTATTCCCGTACTCCTAAAAAGTTCTATTACCTCTGGGTTTGTTCTTCTCCATACCATTTCACCCGCTCTTTTCCCTCCAAAAATTTTCCTTAACTACACTAAAATTCATTTTTTTTATGATGTGACAATACATGATATTTATTCTCGCACTGTTTTTGGTTGGAGAAGTGCGTGCTTCTCTTTTTTGTGGGAGAAGTACAAACTTCCTTCTTCCTTAAGCGAAGTGAAGTTAACGATGCAATGCGTTGACTTTATATGAAAGCTGTGACAATTTTAACAAATTTGTTTAATTACTCTAGTTTTGAGTATCATATGTATTTTTATTATTATTTGTTACGATATTATTATAATTTCCTTTTTAATGATAAAAGTTTCCTATTTTAATTAGTAGCATGAGTATTATGTGGAAGGATTTACAATTATTCTTTCAGTATTTCGCTAGACTTCAGAGCAATCGAAAAGGTATTGAGTAGTTTTTTAATAGTGCCCTAGTGCAAATAGATTTGAGGTGAGTTGAGTTACCGTGTATGGATGTGAGTTGAGTTACCGTGTATGGATTGTGAGTTGAGTTACCGTGTATGGATTTAAGTGAGTTACCATGGATGATATGAGATGAGTTAGTGTGATGATAGTGAGTTGAATATGGCTTGATGGTTGCATGTTGAGATATTGAGAATGTGTGATGTAAACCGTGGTTGGTTTGTCGGCGGAGCAGCGAGCAGCTTTGGGCTGTAGTGTGCCGTGGCTCAGCCGCCAACGATGCAGCGAGCGACTGTGGGCTGTAGTGACCCTAGCCAGGTTACCAACGAGAGGTTGAAGCAGCTTTATGCTGTAGTGGCCCTGACCAGGCTGCCCACGAGTTACGATTGTGTGTAAGTGGTTGTGTAATTCCTCACTGAGCTTTGTGCTTAGTCGCTATACCTTTTCAAGGATGAAGGTGTGGTAAGAAATAGGAGCTGTCGGGGTCAGAACCCTAGCTGCATATAGGAAAATATTTTAATAACAGTCTCATCATTTTTCACCATTTAACATATTAATATTTATTGTTATTATTTTGAAACTATTTGAAATTTTAATTCATTCTCATTCAAAAATTATTAAAATGTACATAAATTAGCAAAAAATAAATAAAAAATTACTATAAATCAATTTAAGTATATATTTTTATATCAGAGGTTAGAAAATATTTATAAAATGTACAAATTGAAATAACAAAATAAATTTTAACTTAATATTTTCATATGACAATTTTTTTTAATTTTTATATCAATGAATTTCATAGAGTATAGACGATTTGAAAATGTATATCATAAAGAGAGTTTTATATTTATTATTATTTATTACTGAAACAAAGCGTAAATATTTTTAATTAAAACATATAATTGTTTCTTTAAAGAACTCGTCAGTACAGGGCGGAAATGAACTTAACGTCATAAATTTAAGGGTGATTAGTATGACATGTGCAGATTACGAAATTTTTTTAAAAATTCGCATATTTAAGGGTAGTTTTCATTAAACTAACATTTTTCGTACCACTGGACCACTGACAACGCAAAAATACAATTTAATTGTTAAGAATAATATCTTATAAAACTAATTTTGAGAGTATTTTTGATAACCATATTTATAATGAAATATGAATTAAGGAAAGTCGAATTTACGGTTTTAGAATTTTAAAAAAATTCTTTTTTAGGCGGCTGGTACATAAATTGTTGTTTTTCGTATCTGCTGGCAACCTTAAAGTATCAATTTTTATTTGACATCTGTCAAAGTCAAAATTTTTGGCCGCTAGTTTGTTCATTATTGATTTACATAGTTCATATTAATGTGATTAATTATTTTAGAATATAATAACAAATGTAAGTAAAATTTGAACTATTCCTTTACAAATATTAATGAAAAAGTAATGAATTTGCGAGTAAAAATAGCGGCCGTAAAGTAAATGCGGCCGTAAGGTAAATGCGGCCGTAAAGTAAATGCGGCCGTAAAGTAAATTTTGACAGATGTCAAAAATTGATTTTGAATGAAAATTCATAATTTCTTGTTGTAATCGCCTAAAAAATATTGTGTGCACCTCGGCTAAAAGTTCTTTTTGGGCCTCATCTGATTTGTAGCCTCGGCTTTGCCTCGGCTGCAAACTTCGGTTTCGGCCCAAAAAGATTACTTTTAGAACCTTGATACACAAATAACTATTACTTTCGTAATTTACACATGACTACTACTCATCCTTAAATTTATGACATTAAGTTCATTTCCACCCTGTATAATGTTTAGAGCAAAGGTCGTTGTAAAAATGATTCATTGCAATAAACCAAATATAATACTGCACGGAATACAAATTTCAGTTTCAGAAAGCGAATACTCATTCGCCTTGTGAAACTTGATCGTAACAGTCACTAATGAATTCCGGTCCCTATTGTTTGCGAACTAGCGATCAGCCCTCCTCACATTTCACGTGAGAACCATATACATGTGAAGGTACTGATATGTAAACAGTAGGTTGACAACCGCTGCCTCAGGTGTACGTCCTCACGCTCGCCTTGTACGTGAACGTGAACGTGAACATGAGAAGCCGAGCTGAAAGCTCTGGTAATGAGTAATCGATACGCACCCTCGCCGGCTGGAGCAACCTGCAGCTGATGACTCGTGTAATAACAACGCCGTGATAATGTGAAAGAATGACGCTGCCATGCGCTAATTGTGCACTACAATCATCACTTCTATTACTACTCATTATTTTATAGCTTATCATATATCCTACAACTACTACATTCTTTGATATTACACTCATATTGCATTTCATAAGGATTACCTTATCATATATCCTACAACTACTACATTCATTGATATTACACTAGGAGTGTAATTTCATAAGGATTACATACTATACTTACTTAAGAAAGATATTTCGTTCATTCTAAAATCACGAACAAAAACTGATAGCTCAATGAAGGTAAATACTGTATGTTAAAGTTAGTATTTAAAAAGGATTCATAGTAATTGTACATTGAATATTTGAAAATAATGTAAGAATAGTATATTGTGTTATTAAGAGTAAAAGTGATACTTTGTGTGGCGAGCATGGAAGTTTGCACGACGAGCGAAGCGAGTCGGACAATTACATGCGAGGCACACAAAAACACTTTTACTCTGAATAACACATGCTATTTTTTCTTTAAATGTAGAAATTTTAATTAAAAAAATTACTATTTGACGTTTAATTTGTAGGTTACCTGTCAGTTATTCATAATTTTTAGTAACTTTATTCTTAGGTTATCTAGTTTTTATAGTGACATTTAGGGCGATATTACAGATTTCTATTGTATAAGTTACTTCTTATTGGCTGATTCTACATACGGCGGCGAAGAAATTAAACGGCGGCTAGAATAAAAAATTATATTACGGCGGCATAGAAATTAAACTTCAACCTTGCCAATCACGTCACAGAAGATGTCACTTTTATGACGTTTGAAGAAAAAATATATTATTGAATTTAGTTAGATTATTAAAAAGGCCTTTAAATCGCATTCTCAAAGAAATTGTTATCTAAGTGTAGGTAATAACATCACTAAATTCAGAATAAAATTCTCTGTCAAAGAAGGAAATGAAATATATAAGGTCCCATTTAAAATAACATGGCTGGTCTCCATAGACTGAGAACCACTAATTGTAAAAAAAAATGTTTGCTCATAGAAAATAGTCTTATAAAATAGAAATTGTTTGCTAATTTAACCGACTTCGTAGCTCTTATAGTTCTCGAGATAGCAATAGTGTAACACATCAGTGATTCTTTCAGACAATTTGCTCCGGAGGGGCACTATTGAAGATCGGAGGAACAAAAGTAAATGAACTTACCTATGAAAGCAGTACAATTTGCATTGTACAATACACCAGTGATGGCGAACCTATGACACACATGTTAAAGGTGACACGCCGAGATATTTTGGGTGAAACGTATGGTTTCCGGACAGTCTTCGCTTTTTCTTCTACATACTTTTGAGAGACCTTATTTTCGTTGATAAATAATATGAAACCAACTAACTGATGAAGTTGGTACCGTTTGCTTGAGTTTAAATTGCACGAAATACCAATCTTCAACTGAAGATTTCGCAAATGTTATTCATCAGCAAAAAGGTCAGTCGTTTTTACTAGGGCTGCAAATATCACAAAATTATAGATATTTCTAGATGTGACATGATACGCGAGTTAAAATACGTTATTTGCGAAATTTGACGAATCAAGCTCAAACAAAATTCGGCTTATCACTGCAAAAAGCCGAGAAAGTAGTATATTTATATTTTGTTTTTTTTTAATAACACACATAATATGTGTATAAAATGATGTTTGTGTACATATTTTTATAACGAACATTCATTATTAAATTTAATCTAATTTATATTTTTACTACATATTACTCTAGTATAAAAGAATTTGAAACAACGTTTTCTTTTCATTTTGGCATTAACATACCTCATACTTCTTATGCTTAAAAATATTGAGTAAAGAATTTTCAATTTGACATCCTTCATGTGAGCTGGTAACTCTCCAAGATTAAAATATATCATCAACAAAGATCTGCCTATGAACAAAGCAGACACACCCAAAATATCAAGACAAGTAGGCGCTACACATTCAAATGTTTTATTTATATTTATGAAGAAGGTAATAGGTTGTAGATGGACGAGCCCACATGCCCACTTTGCCCACTGTAATCTCTTTTTAGATCCACTATTTAAATTGAACTATTTCCAACATTTTTTATAGAAAAGTAAAAATGACCATGAGTTGTCTGCAAACAATTTGCTTCATACAAATAATTTACTACAGCCAAATATGAAATAGCCAAATGCACTTTACTCATACAGAATAACACATTTAGTAGTTGCAATCTAGAACATAAATTCCGTATTGGCATAAACAACATCGTGTTCTGATGAAACCGTTCGGAGTATTTGTCTCTTTGTACATAGTTATAATTAACTAGCATCGTACTAAGTTTAATAATATTATATGCAGAACCCAAAGTCAAATCATGTTCGACAAAAAATGGTCTATATGCGGTATTCTCTTACGTCAGTTAGTGCGCTCGGGAGATTTTGTTTGGTAAACGCCTTCTACTGAATAAATAATAAAACCGATAGCTGCTATAAAACTGATTTGGCACACATAGCAATAAGTACTAATCCGCAAGTGATTTATTTAATTTATACAGGTGTTCATTTTAAGGGGTACACTATTGTTATCTCAAGAACTATAAGAGCTACGAAATCGGTTATACCTATTAGCAAACGTCTTCTATTTTACAAATTATTTCAATGATTCATTTGTATCGTGGATGACACACTTATTTAGCCATATTTGAATAACATTACTACAAACCATAACAAGTTTTTTTCCTATAAAATAGTGTATTACTGAGGGTCTAAAGTGAATGATTTAATCGTGAGAGGAAATTTTCTTTCACGAGCCGTAGGCGGGGGAAATAATAACTTGACAGATTAAAGGTACTGTGATATATGTACTATTTTTTGCACTGCTATATATAAATTTTAAAATAATAATTATTTGGTTATATTTATATAATTATTAAATACATGACAGCTTTGAAAACGAAACGTCATTACACAAATTTTTCTGGTAAGATAGGCTAGGTTGTATACATATACCTATTTGTTTCTGTGGTAACATAATGCATGTTTATTAATTTAATCAGAGATTAAAAGTGCTACTTGAGTCTTCGAAAATGAAGAGTAAAGTAGACTTTTACTCCTGAAAGTGCAAATAATAATTATCTAAGGGTATAAGCACGTATTATAACTCTGAATTTGAAATAAAATTTTCTATCGAATAAGCAAAAAAATAGTCTCATTTAAAATAACAAAAGTTGATCCTCATAACTTGAGAAGCAGTAGTTGAAAAAAAAGTACGCTCATTGAAATAGTTTTGAAAAATAGAAATTGTATACTAATTTAAACGATTCGAGATAGCAATAGTGTTCCACTTAGAATGAACTTAACCTTGTTCTTTGTACTACTTATTAATTAAGTTACCTGTAATATATTAGATCCTTTTGAAGGTGTTTTTAATAAAATAAAATAATAGCTTACCTTCATTAAACTTAATCTAAAAACTTATAATTACATACATCATGTTTTTCTTTATCAAACTAAGCTTGTTATTGAATTTCCAAAGGTAATATCTGATAAACGCTGTTTATAACAAAAGCTTCAAAGTTGCGTATTTGTTGTTGTTAATAATTAACTGCTCACTTGCAGTACAGAAACATTATTTCTCACAGTACTTGCCAACACGTGCAGGCGTGTACTCTTTTTATTAAATAGCTTTTGTGTATGTATTTTTGTTCAGCAGTGTGGTTATAGAAAAAGTATAGTATGCCACTTGCGCAGAATCACATATTTCTCACTTTGAGTGCTAAACTTTCTGTACTTGTTGCAAAATATACTATTTCATTACCAAAATTTACGATAAAATAGATTCGTACATAAAGTAATAAATTTTAAGCCATGAAGATATAAATATAAATATCTAAATAAAAAAATCCTAACAATGTTGATTGCTCGTTAAACATTAATGGAAAATATTGACAATATTTCTTTACTAAATACATAAATAAAACATTAAGTGTTCTTTCTGTGAAATTTAACACTAAACTGATAGTTTTCAAAGCGTGAAAATAAGTGTTAGTCATAGAAACGTGTGTAGTGATATTCTGAACTGTGGACTTCGGCATGAGGCAATACCGCGAAATCAGCTGGCAGAAGCGCGCGAATCAATTCAGGCAGGGTTTGGCAGACGGCATGAAGTACGTATTAACCTCACTTCCACGAATCCACCACCCAGTTACATCAGATACGCTGTAAATAAACCCGCACTCACTACATCACTATGACGACGTAATGAACATGACTCGTCGGTAACTCGAGGTTGTGTAATGCATTCGCTAAACCACATTTCAACACATGGCAATAAATTATTAAAAAGTTAATTGTAGCTGAAATCAGTGTGTAGAATAAACGATTATGATTCTAAAAAGCTCAATTCGAGGTATTTTTATCATTTCGCATAAAATTTGTTCCTGTGGAGCACTCTTCACATTAGCTTGAGAACCCAGAAGGTGACGTCTAGTATACATATATCATATATTACACAATTACAATATAAATATGTAATTCCCTATATCATCAATTCGAGAGATTCAATTTATTCACCAACTATTTCCTACAAAAATTTGTTACTATTGCGACTAGTAAAAGCCTTTGAAATGCAATCAAAAAAGGTTATTATTATTTTATATCGATATCTGTGCTAAAGCAGATTGGCACACCTAGCAGTGGTGTATCCAGACATGAGGCATGGGGATCCTGCCTTCAATTCTTCAATTTTTTTATCAACTGAGGATGACATTTGTGTGCCCACGTCATCGTCAATTATTATTTTTTAAAGTAATTAAACAATATACTTTGTATGCTTATTACTTTCCGTGAAATATAATATAACAACACCATAAACGGTCCAAAATGTACTAACACTGACGCATAACGCATAATTCATTTCGTTATTGGCGCAAGACCTATGATTTTAAATTTCCACAAAACAAAAATACTTTAAAATTCAAAACTTTCCTTTCATTGATATCTAAAAATTTACTCTGCATTGGAACAAATTAATGTTTTAATTTTTTTATATATATTTTTATTACATGTTTAATTTTATTCTTTCTCGATATCGCTAAATCCCTTCTATCTTCTATCCCCCCTCTCTCTCTGTAAATTTATTAACATTTTTATATTTTTAGACTGGTGGCAGTCTAAAGCAGTGTTTCCCTAACTTTCAACGCATGCATACACCTTCCAAATACTTTTTTCACTTTGTACCACTTAGTAGAAATTTTCTATTAAAATCAAAAATTGTACTAAAAAAATATAGTGTTTATACAGTTCGACGTCGCAAGTATAAAATTTTTTGCTTGTGTTTGAACATCTAAAATCAATATTTAAATTATTTTATCATCAAGAGTACAACGAATGATTCAAAATAAAATATTGGTTATGTACCATGGTAGTTTTGATTGACAATTTTTTTGCGTAGCCTACTTCATGCAACACTGGTCTAAAGTATTGTATGTACCTGAAATATATGAGACGTGAACTGTGCGAAAGGGGAAATTGTTGAATTCGTCATAAAACATACAAATTGATTGATTGACTATATTTGATTGATTGATTTTAGATGTTATCTACTTAGCTATGTAATATTCCTCGTGATTTTTTTTTAAAAAGCGCTAACATCGTAAAACATATTTGGATTAACTATGATACATAATTTATTTTTAAAATCAATAAATTGTAGATGCATAGAGCTAAAATATTAGTCCAGCTTCTTAAACGGATTATAATATAAGGGTCACCGAACAGGGTTGTAACAAAATAATAGAATTGCGGCCACATGGTTGGCACATCCTTTTCTTTAATTTAGTTTGAATTTGCTTGTAACCACAAATAGTCACGTTAACAAGTTACATTCGAATGATATTATATTAAATTTTTGCAAGTTATTAATAAAAGCAGATTTTGAATATCGCTAGTCGCTTTTACAAATTTAGCAAATTCACCCCTGACGCTTAGGACCCTGCTGTGATTTGCAAATATTTTGAAGCAAATTATAAATAATTGGCGACTTACTTCCAAATTTCTGTTACACGATTTCAGAGACCTCCAGTCAGTCAGACCTACAGATATCGTGCTTAAAAAATAGTGTATATATTTTTGCAAACCTATTTTTATACATATTTTCAAATTAACTAGTGTCCGTACATACATTTTTACGAGTTGTTTTGGAAATATATAAAATACAAAGAACCCAAAAACCTTCTGGACCTCAGTAATTGTTTCAGATGAATCAAATGAAACCTTTTTGGATCAGATAGACGAATTATTATTTTGAAAAGGAAGAATGAACAAATGAAACAAAAAAAAATATGTCTTAACAGTGAAATATGGAGGAGTAGCTGTGCTTGTTAGAGGTATATGAGTGCAGAAGGGGGTGGACACCTTAATTTTTATTGATGGGAAAGTGGGTTATTTTAATATTTTAAAAAATAATTTGTAAAAATGCTGCAATAAACGACTCCATAGTCTCCACATTTAGGATAGAAGAATGGGGTAAAATTGACTCCCAAACTCCAAGAAAATTAGTGGGAAGTATGTCAAACCGTTTAAGGGAAGTAATTCCAATGAATGACGGTTCAAAAGATTATCGATTCTATATCATTTACAGGGGTATGGAGTAAGTAGTACTTATATAGTTGTTTGAATTTTTTTTCTCGATTTCATAACGAAAAATTTAGGAAGTCAATATATTACTTTATTTATTAATATACTAATTATAATATAAAATTTATTTCATATACGTGTACATATGTTCAATAAAAATCTTTAAAAGAATAGAAATAGTTTTTCCTACTGGTGTATGGAGACTAATTGGTTTAAGTGTACATATAAGATTAATTAAAGAAATATTAAAAATTATATAACCGGGTTGTATGAAGAACGTTCCTTTTTAATTTAAATTGTAATTTTAGTTGAAAATTTTTGGTAATTTTTCGCGAGCACGTGTGAAATATGAATTCAGTCGACGTTTATTAATTACTCAGACTTTGCGTATTATACGGACGTAATTGATGCGATTTAAATCCCAGAGATATTTCAATTTTTTCTTGTTTCTTGCTTTAAATTCAAATCTTTCTAGAACTATTTTTAGAAATTTAATCTTTCCAAAGTTATTTTCATTTTGTTATAATTAAAATTACATTTTAATCAGTTGAACTATATTATTACATAATTTATATTTGAAAAAAAAAGTTTTTTTCATAAACGTGTCATTAATTTCAAGAAAAACTATAATATTGAGAGTTTTTCTTATATACAAAGAAATAAATGTGGTTAGTTTTTATTTTCGTGGAAAAAATGCTAATTATTTTTTTTTAATTAAGCTTATTAAATTAGTACCTTCAAAGTGACAATCACAAGTGCAAAAAATTATAAAATACACACATGTGTCACTTTGTAAATAATTACTTTGTTGAAAATCCTTGTCTTGATATTCATGTTACTTTTTGTTTATCTTACCTCGCATATAAACATTACTTTGCATTTTATTGTTAATTTCAATGACTAACTCATGAATATGAAAAATTTAAATATGTTTATATTTCAATATTAATTTATAAATTTAAACATTTATTTTAATTTTATTTTTTGTTTCAGGTGAGTTCTTTAACCTTTCTTTGTTTTCACAATTTGGGTAAGTTGAAGAATTTAATATTTTGAACAACCAAGAAGTCTTAAATTTTTGTATTGATTATTAAAAACTGTTTTGTAATCTGTTACTATTGATTTAAAATAATTGTGTATTTGGAAAATAATCCGTAAATGAGAAAGATTTCTGGGCAATATAGTATTTATTGTCCTAATTCCTTATTTTCCTAATTCTAGATATTTCTTTCTCTTTATTAATTAGAAATTTAATATTTTATTATCATATTATTTATTTCTATTTATTTATACCTAGAAATGTTTCAATAGGTATTCTCATTCCTGTTCTATTTATTAGCCAATATTCTTTTTCTGGTATTTGTCTCATGTTTTCCGATAACAACTCTATTTATTTCCTTTAGAATGTGCAATTGCTCTAGTTATATGCCACTGATTTATTTGCTCTAGTTATTTGATAGATTTATTGCCCCTGTGCCTCAAGTTAATTGTATATAGTTTTAAATTTTTTTTTTTTTTATATTTTTATCACCCATTGGAAGATCTAAACACAAAGTAGAATAAGACCGTAGTTAAATTCGAAATTAATTCTCATATTCGTAACAAATCAATAGCTTATATAATGTTATAATTTTACTAAATTGAGGATTACCTTAGTTAGTTTTTAATTGCTTTACGTTCTGTTTTTCGGACGGCTGTATGACAAAAGCGCACCTGGGTTCAGATTTTTAAACATTTCATAAGCGCACAAAAAAAAAACGTAGCAAAAGCAAACCAGTAAAATTTACGAATTTACTGTGTGTGCTTATGTGTGCATCCGATAAGATCATAATACGAGTGAATTCGTTCCACTCACGGATAGTAATAGGTACTCGCATTGGTATGCCACCAATTCTTCTTCGTCCCGAATCTAGCGTAACCTAACTGAATATTGTCTAATCTAGCCTAACCTAACATAACTTAACCTAAACTAATTTTATTCCATAATTAAATAAATAGTTACGTCAAATTAATTAATAGATAAACATTTCAATTATAAACCCTGGTGCGTTTATGTATAATACATTGGTATGTGGCGTTTTTTTTTAAATTTTGTCATAAGCTGGTTTCAGACTACTCGAAAAGAATGATTAAAATGGAAATAGAGAAAAGACGAATAAGAATTTTTATCTACTTTTTAATGTTTATCCTGATTTTGAATTGAAATAAATAAATACATACATTTAAGCACTACATTATAAAATAAAAAAGGTTAATTTTAAAGTTTCTGTACCATACTCGTATAATTCGAATTTAATAAAAAAAGAATGAAAAAATTAATTCTAACCATACTTCAATTAAAATCGAAGAATTTTACTATTCTCATTTAGAAATACCGACAATTTTCTACAAATATTGTTTACTCTGAGTTATGTTTGGAATTTGAATCTTTCTTATGGTTATGAACTTGTATAATTTTGGGTCTAAATATGGAGTTAGTGTATAATCCGTTTCATGATTCTGGATGTTAATGCTTTTGGTCGTATCTAATTTAAAAAAATATTGAATACTGGTGCGTTCAATAATTTTAGTTCTCATATGGTGTGATATTGATGTGAAATACTAATGAATAATTGGAAATCAATGACAATTACACATAAACCCCTTGAGATTGCATAACAAGAGGCAATTAAGAATGTAAAATATTGAGTAGTAATTAGCAATAGGCACTATAAATTTTGATTGCAATCAATTGGTCACATGTCCCCACATATAGTGTGTCACATTTGCACGTACGTTGTTAATTGCATTAAATCAGAGAGGGAATGCCAGTGACACGACACGACACGAGCTTTCTGCAGTGTCAATACACGACTCGGACACGCTGTGGACAGTGATAGCGGGTCGCAGCTGGCCTTGACATTTCTCTTGTTTATCACACAGCAAAACAATCAAATATGTATTACGTCTTTAGAACCTCCAAGGAACGGGACTTCCGTACTATTTATTTTTAAACAGATGTACGCGAAACTTTATTATCATCATATTTTACCGTAGAATAATGTTAAGACTAAAGCCGGAATACATTATTGTTAAAATTCTATTCTCATATTTATGCATTCTTTCGAGATACGTTACTGAATTCATTGTAGTTTTATAGAAAAAGTGCCTACTGTAAATAAAAATTATATAACATAATGTTATATAATGTTAATCAGATTCTGTATAGTCCGTAATTATACGCAATTTCATATTCTATTCTTTCGCGATATATTGTCAAATACATTGCAATATGAGTAAGAAATATTGCATATCATGTTATTCATAAATTAATCAAACCAACTCCTTTCTATATTATCAGTGGCGCTATTTTAATTTGGACAACCAAGAGACAATTATTAAGAGAGATTATACTAAATTGAACTATTTTAATCAATCTTTTTGCTTATGGGCTGTATTAGTTTTTTGTTTATTTGTGTTATGATCATGACTCAATTAAGTATTTGTTACAATAAAAAAATATATATTTTAAACTACCTATATGCATATAAACACTCCATTAATATCTCCCCAATAAAATTGCTGAAATATCGCCACTGGGTGTTGTATACGCAGAGCCGTCGCGAAGGGTAGGCCACGGTTGTCACTGGAAGAACTTTTTCTTGTTTAAGAAAAATAGAGACTTATTTAAGAATTACTATGACCAATAAAAGACTTGCAAAATTTAGTTGTAAAAAAATTTGAGAGGCAATTGGCAAAAAAATTGAACTTAGATTATATATAATAGACACCTTTGCTTCAAGATATTCTAGACGGAATTGAATGTAATATAAAGTTTTGTTCCAGATACCGTAACCAGCGGCTAATGGAAAAATATCGGATCGAAATAATAAATAACGTATATTTTTGACAGTTTTTCGATGCAACATTTTTCTATTAATCAATGGTTAAGGCTCTCTGGGTTGTTATTATTAAAAAGTTTTGGTTTTTATTATTTGGGGGGGGGGGGCACCTTAAAAAATGTAGGACCGGTCTACGCCCACCCAAATAAAATTGGCTGGCGACGTCACTACATACATAAATAATTTATTGTTCATTGTACAGGGTGTATCTCGGATAAGGGACACCTCGCTTATTTACTTTATTGAGAATAAAACAAAACCATTAAAAAACTTGTGGTAATCAGTGGCGTGCGGTGACATTTTTTAATAAGGAAGCGGTTTCCAAAGGAATATACAAAATAATTTGAAAATAAATGTTGCCAAGGAATTTTTTTTTGTAATTTTGCACATCGGAAATTGGAAGATGTTCTCAATACATTTATTTGTTTTTGATTTACTACGAATATTTAATGTATTTCTTTCATTTTCTCTACAACTTCTGAAACTGAAATTTGTCTTAAATATATGTTCGATATTACAATTACAGTTTCATTATTATTATCCATTATAAAAGAACTTGAAATGAAAAAATCTACATGTAAAATGTAATGATAAAGTACTTAACTGTATAGAATAAATCCCAATTTAATAAAACAACGCGCTCTCGGTTCACTAAAGTAATAGTTTTCTACGTGGATGCGTTAATTATTTTGTCTCCGCATTTCCGCTGTGTTTAAGGTTGCAATAGTAAACGAGCAAAGCGCATTCTGTTTTCTGTGGCCGTCAGATGCTACCGCGGATGCGTTTTATGTTCGACTACCTGGTAGCATCTCTATTGAATTCTCTCGTATTAAGAAAGCCTTCAGTGTATTTCATGTATGAAATCTAAGATAAACATTGTTAATAAAATACAAGCAATAGCTTTAGAAATTGATTAGTTTTAAATTAATAAAAGTTCATTTAAAATAATATTATGAATAAAAATTAATATGAAGCTCTATTGACAAAATACACATTGTTAGTAAAATACAAGGGATGCACCGCATCCATAGCAACCATAGAAAGCACGCCACAGGTAGTAATATGTACTTGGACTACAGTTTTGTGAAATGTAAAATAAAATTTATCGAAACATTAAAAATTAATTTCTTTATTTTTTAATGTATTAGTATAAAATGAATTGATAAGTGAACTAAAAATAATTCTCTATCAAATTAGATAAATTAGTTTATAGATTGTCATTTAAAAATTATAAATTTGTTATTGCTTGAAAACCACTGGTTTAAAAAAAATTCTTTAATAAGAGAATTTTCCCCTTCGTTACTACAAATTTTATATAAATAAATTTCTTCCAGTCCCATAATAACAAAAATAATCCAGGAATCAAGGTGTCCTGTCTACGTGAAACACTCTCTATATTTATTGTTGTCATTAGCACATAAAATTAGTCAATTTGTGCAAACATATAAAAAAGCAATTTTATGTGTTAAATCTAATGATTATATTCAAATATATTTGATTTACGAATTACATGTAGATAATTGAATAAGCTTAATTTTTATATTTTAATTTTCACATAAAAATAGTACACATGCATTTTTTTATTTTGTCAAAATCCCAACAGTAAACGAACATTAATATAATCAAATTTTCATGACGCATCTAACAGGACAATAAATGAACAAGAAATAGAAGTAATGATGTCCTTTGTAATGATATGTTCCGAAACCACAGAGATCACGGATATTTTTTCTGTAACCGGTTAGTTTACGGAACGCGATTCCTGAAAATTTTGATTAGTTGAGTAAGATGTTTGCCGCGAATCACGTTAACTCATATTATTTATTTGGATTGATTATTTTTTTTTTAATATGGAGCTAAGAATTAATTAATAAACTTTACAAAATAGAAAAATGTATGATGAAGATGATGACAAATAATAAATCTTAAAACAATCTGTATTGTATTAATTCATTATCATTTTTCATATTTTAAGTTTAAACATTCAAGATTCGTTGCCAACCAATAGATCAGTCAACGAGTCAACTGACAACAGGACAGATACATATGGCGTACGCATAAAATTAACCGCAGCGTTCTAAAAAGAAATTTCATTACCACAACCTAACCGGATTCATGGGCACGGTTATTTTAGTTAAGTTTGGGTACTATAAGTAAAATACGAGGTAAAATATAAACATATGACAAACCCCTCTTTCATCAGGAATAATAAGTCACAGAGATGTTATTTTTTTTTAATTTAAATATTTATTTGTGAATATCAAACAAATTATACTATTTTTATATCATTATAATAATGATGTAAAAATTTTAAGGTATTAATTTAAAAATTCTCTCGGATAACTCAATTGTAGCAAAATTTTCCTATATGATTGTAAAAATAATTGATTAAAATTTGGTATGCACGTTAATTATTAAACTGTTAGTTTATTTTTAATTAAAAACTGACGTTTTAAAGTATTATCGTATTTTTAAAAATAAATTAACAAATACTGTATTTCATAATAATTATAATATGTTCTGATAGTGAAATTATGTCATTATTTATTACTCATATAGTCATATCTTTCTGCAAATACATATGTATGCCTGTGTTTAAATAAGATTAAAATTAAAACAGATTTCATTTTATTAAACAAATGATTAATTACTACTAGTCATATTTACTGAAAATGTGACTAAATATGTAAACAATTTTTGAAAAGAACGAAAAAATGTCATTTATATCACATTAACGTAGATAGAGCAATAACCTTTGTGGTGAATCATAATTTACATTTAAAGATTATTATATAGTACACGTGCGCAGTCTCTGATCTAATTATTATATATTATTATTATTTTTTAAGGATTATTTCGACACATGGTATCAAATTAAAAAAAACAATGTGAAAAATATTTATATCATTGTATATTTTTATTATATTAATAAAAATATATTTATGTGAAATATGTTAATCAACATTTGAAATGTTGCGTAATGAAATATATTTGTTCACGACCTACAAACAATGCAAGCAATTACAATTAACAAATTAGTTTACGAATTACGTTTCTAAACATTTTCAATCTGTTTAATTAGAACTAATTGCTATTAGTTTGTTCTACGCATTTCATTAGTAATATTATTATTAGTTACTACAATAGAATTTTGGTCCTTTTAATTATAATATGTATGAGTATTACGTTTTCTTAAAACAATATTTCAAATATTTCTTTTTCTTTAAAACTCTAGACCCAACGCCACTACTCTACGCTATACGAAAAAGAAATACTATTTTTTCTCATTAATCTTTAATTTTTCCTCTGTATTTCATCAAATAATACATTTAATTTAATATAGGTATATTTTTTAAAGCAAATTTTACTGCTTCTTATAATAATACAGTTTGTATTCCAAAAACATCCTTTATGTACTGATACATCGGTAAAAATATATATCAAAATTGGTTAAATGCAAATTTTAATATGAAAAGTAAAACATTTGTAATCTAGATTCTGGACACAAAAGTTATGCAGTGCTATCATAAAAAGTTGTTAACCTTGTAAAAAATAATTTAGGTAGTCGAAATAATTTAAACAATAGATAAATCATTTTTTTAATAAATTATGGCTTCTATTTGACTAAATTTTAATTTCTAATGGCAATAAAAATAATATATTGTCTTATTAACAGTAAAAGTGATATATTTCGTGGCGTTTGTGGAAGTTTGCAAGAGGAGCGGAGCGAGACTGACAATTGCATGCGAGGCACATAAAGACACTTTTACTCTGAATGACATATTCTCTATTTTCTTTAAATGTAGATATTAAAAAAAAAAGTAATTAAAGCTTGACATCCAATTTGTAGGTTATCAATTTAAATCTGTTATTTATTAGTTTTTAGTAATTTTATTTTTAGGTTATCTAGTGTTATAGTGACATTTAGTTACAAATTATTTCTTATTCGCTGATTCTACATGGTTCCTATTGATACTTATTTATTTTATTTTTATTTCAGCGGCGTAGAAGTAGTTACCTTTTTACTCCATTAGCTAAGAAATTAAACTTCAACCTTGTGTGAATCACATCACAAAAGATGTCACTTTTATGACGTTTGAAGAAAACAATAAATTTTGTATAAGTACAATAATTTATGTATATTAAATTTTTTGTATATATTTCATTTTGCAATATTATATTAAATTCACAAAATGAAATTTTAATTAATTTAAAAATGTCTACATTTTTAATATTCAAAATCTGAAAGAGAAAGAGAAAAAATAAAATTAAATTGTATTTTAATTATACACTTCCAGATTTAATTTGAAAGAATAATTAATCTGGTAAAACTTAAATCAGTTTAAATTTACAAAATAAATGAAAACGTTGGTGGAGTACGTAATTTAACACATTTACATGCAAAACAAAATAATAAAGAAAAAGCACAATACGGACAATCACAACATGTAAACATAAATCACGGAAAAGGAAACAAGTAGAAATAATTTTTGAATGTGAGTTTTATTCAAAGCGGGGAAGTTTGGAATAATTAGCGCGGGGCCGCTGCGCGACATTCGACTGTCTCGTTTCGCTGCAAGCGCAAGTGCAGCTGAGAGCTCTACTCCACTATTTCACCTGCTCGCCTGCTCCAATTTCCAGAGATACTCCTGTTTTACAAATGTTACACTGTTGCATGTTACATAGTTTTCATGTCATAATTTTTCACTTGCTACTTACATTTATTTTTATGCACTTCTGTCGACTTAGTTTATTTCATTTCTAGTCAACCTTACTTGAAGCAGAAAAGCACAAACATAGTTTTGAATAATCATATAGTTTTTTGTCTTCGTCGTATTAAGGGCGAATTATCTGAAAGTAAGTTCAGCGACCCAACAAACATAAGAACTTAATTTTAGATAATGCGTCATTAAAATACATCACTCAAATAAATAAGCAAATAAAAAATTAAAAAATTTCAAAATATCTTAAGAAAAAAAGATGTTGGGTTTTTGGCTTTTTTTACCAAAACAAGTGGGAAAAAAGCAATTCTAAATTAATATCAATTTGAAAAGACAAATGAAGGAAAACAACTGTATTAATAGAAAAAAATACTTACACAGATTTACCATATAATTTTTCCTTGTTTTGTTGACCTGCTTACAGTCATTCAAACTCATATTTTCCCTGTTTTGTTGACCTGCTTACAGTCATTTAAACTCATATTGTAATGAATTATTTCGTTCCGACTTCTTTAGATTGGAAGTTTTAAGACTTACAATATATTGACAACCAACATTTAAGTTTCAAGGAATTTAAAATTTATTTTAATCCGTAAAACATGAAATTTAATTTCGTACACTAAATTGTTCCTTCTTTGTCTAGTTAATAATAATAAAAAGAGTCTAAGGTTAATTGTGATTAAAACTAATAACATTACTCCTTATCCTTAAAATTATTTAAAACACTAAATACGTATTTCGAGCTAGTCTAGAACTGCAAGGTCACCTTCCAATTGTTATCCAAGGCAAACCACGTCACCCTATGGTGGGTACCAGGGAACGAGGGACTCCTAGAAAACGAGAAAGGTGATGAACTTGCAAAAAAAGGGGCTAAATGTTCATACTACGGCCTGGAACCTTCATGTGGTCTTCCACAAAGCCACTATAAGAAAGTGGTCAAAAACTGGGAGAAATCTGCCCTATCCTGCTATACTCCAGGCCTCAGTCAAGCAAGAAAATTAATTTCTCCAACAACGATAAACACTAGCTAGTAGCAACTAGCTCTCAGCAAAAAGGACCTTAGAATAATGACAGGAGTCCTCACTGGTTATTGTCCTTTAAAATACCATTTGTATAAAATTGGTAAAGCTAAAAATGATTATCTGTCAACTTTGTGAAGAGACGAAGAATAGTCGGAACAAATACTGTGAATGCCCAGCCGTAACCACACAGAGACTGAATTAACTAGGTAAAACCAAGGGCTATGTCATAATAGATCTTCTAGATCGCGGTGACAAAAGCGATAAAACGCTTAAATCCTCGTTTACATACAATATTAAACATATTTCGAGAACAAAGTTCTCATCATCTAGAATACTACGAACTGAAAAAATTTAACAGAATTTAAGATTATCTAACATGTCAACCATGCCAGATATCCTAATACTCTTTTGTTGTTGTTGTTAGGACTACTGACATGTTTGAAAAGTTGAGTAATCTGAAATGAGAAGTACTGATGATGAGAATAAAATTCTCCACAATTTGTAGAACATTTTAATATTTAGATTTTAGTTTAGTATCGATTTAAATGATGAAATACTTTTATTTGATGATAACAAAATGTACTTTTTGTTTAATAAATAAGCCGACATCTAAATTAGTGAAATTAATTCTGATTTTAAGATAAAACAGCTTTCAATTTAGTGACACATTCTGTGGCATATCTCTATGCATGTTGAAAATTAGCCCACTTAAAATGCTTGTCATAGTTCCACAAGCTACTCAAAGGAATTCCATCTACATGAAATTTTATAGATCCGGCTCTGGAATGATAAAAGTTAGAAGCCTTAGAAAAATGTGGTTCGTTATCAAGCGGGCGAGTAGACGATAGGAAACAAAACACTGTTTATATATTACAATAAACTACTCGTATCGAGCAGAGTACGAATCTCGGGTCAAGTCAAGGCTGGGAACAAATCGTTAGATACGCGCTCCTTGCTTAGTGTGAGAAATATCTTCAATTTACATATTTCTGACACTTCGGCTCTTGTTTATTCCGCATAATGATTGTGAATAATCGAAATGTACCTATTTATATTCAATTTTATTCGTGTCAGAGTTGTTTCACGTTATTTTTAGATTTCAAATTAATTTAATACCTTGGATATCACTTTCAAATGCAGATATCTTCGTTATTTATGTAATTAAGTGATAATATTTTATAAGCAAAAAAATAATAACTGTCACTTTAGAATCAAACATGAAAATACAATAAAATTTATGCTCAAAAATCTTTCAATAGCTACTTTCCGTTTTAAATTTGATGATAGTGTATTTATATGATTTGAAAAAATCTTTTGGAGTAACAGTCATTTAATAAAATCAAATAATGCACAAACTTTTCGACTGTAAATCAGTCTTCTTCAGGGTAATAATTGGTATTAAAAAAATTATTTTAGAATATATGTAAAATTATTTACTTTACAGAAATCTTTCGTCAAATGTAGATAAAATAAACATACATACATGTTTCTAAACAGTCCATTGATTTGATTGATGGATGACATAAAAAACATTCACATTATGTATACCATTTTTTTATAAATTTTATCTCCTGAAGAAAACCCATGAGGGGTCGAACAGTCGACATTGAAAGAACAATGTGGTTGATTTTCAGAATCATATCCTGTTTAATAAACTACCCGGCAAGAAACATTCCATTTCTTAGGGTTTCACGACTTGACTTGATATTCAAGCTACTTCATTTGACTTGAGTTGAAATGAAATCATGCTCAAGTTAAGAAGTAGTAGCCTAGTTCCTAGTTTCACGTCAATTCTAGTAGTAACATTTCAAGTACTTGAAAAATCAAGTAGTTCTTCCACACTAAGGTATTTACTTAAGTTTTCATCATTTTTTAAATGTAGTTTAAAGAAATTACAACGAGATTTTCAATAGAGTCTTTTATTTACAAATCTTAATAATAAATTAATTTTAATTTGTAAAAATAATATAAAGGTAAGAAAATACATGTAAACATGAGGATTCTAATAAAGTTATCACCTAAACTAATGAGTGTTTCTGTAGTAGTTAGAGCATCCCTGGAAAATTGTGTTTCAACAGTAGCATTTATATTAATTTCGTTAAAAAATTCCTGGTTATCCTATGTTTTTACTACAAACCGTAGTAAAAGCATGACTATACGTGCTGTTATGAAATAATGAAAATACCTAGGAGCTAGGAATTTTTGGAGTACAATGTAATGAATATCCTTAGGTACTTCCAGCTCTTCCTCACTTCACATAAATTTTTATGAAGATAAATTTAAAATGCAATCTGTATATCAAGTAATATCAAGTAGCTTGAAATTACTTCATATCAAGACAAGTACCTACCTAAGGTAGAAAATCAAGACAAGTCATAGTAAATTTCAAAAAAAATATTTTCAAGTCATGTCAAGTAATTCACAAAATAACTATTTGACTTGATGAAACTTTAGCAGTTTTTACAAATAAAAAATCGGAACTGAATCGAAAACTGGAAGAAAAATTATTTTCGGCGAAACAATTTTAAATTTACCCAGAACGAGAACTGAAACAAAAAAGAGCGGTTCGAACTAATGGCATTAGAATAATTTATTCCCAATTAACCACCGGTAAATTTGCGAATTTTAATAAATTGTTTTAGAATAGTTATCAGTAAAACAAATAGTATCTGCCTTATTTTGAGCAGAGTAATGTCGTGAACTCTAAATTTTCATGGGACAATTGTATTTGTGATTATATTTAATAATAACATTAATAGTAATAGCCCTAGAGAAAGAGCTCATATTCCTTTTGATATTTAAAACTTCACACGTAGTGCCTGTTAAAAAACTGTATGAAAGAATTTGAAAAATTTAATATCCAGCGGTAGATACTTGAAGTTTTATCTCTTTTTCCTGCTCCATTTTAATAAGCACCGGAAGTGCAGTGTGGTGTAAACACATTACAAAGTCCATAAGCGAGCTCGTGCTGACTGCGCTTGTGGCGTATGGCTTTTTTCAGATAAGGTAATGCGTCTCGGGAAGACAACCGAGCACGTCTTGCATTCCCACCCGCATGCATTACGTCCCGAGGGAAACTGCTGCCCCTGCTAAAACATACGTGCACCATACTACTCATGCTTCTTACCGCAATAACTGTGCTAGACGTACATTTAAATCCCAAATACGCCCTGCTTTGTTTTTAAACTACGAGGAGGGAATCTTAAGGGAGATTTACACTCAGGAAAACATCAACAAGCGCAAAAAGAATTATCGGAAAACAGAAAACAATATTGGTTATTTTATCTCTTGTCACCTAGATAAAGGAGATAGGAATTGTCATATTTTTAAAATAATATATCCTTTATTGATAACTCCAGAAATTTGAACAGGGTAAGTGTGGATGAAATGTATCACATTTTGAAAAAATAATTATCCTCTATAATATTGAATAATATTTAAAAAAATATATATTTATAACAACTTTTCCGCTTTTATAGGTGAGATAGGGTTAACAGATCGTTGTCATATGTTATATGTGGTACACTCGTCGTGCAAACAGCGACTACAAATTATATTTTTTATCCAATCATTATCGTTTTTTAAAATAATTTTCCTCGCACCCAGCATATTCGTTTCATAATCTTCAACTTCCTCATTATTATCAACCTCTGATTAACCATTTAACTACAGTTTACACTCGTAAAGTAGCAACTAAATCGTCTACCTTTCTATGTGCAAATGATGTTTTTTCCTGTTTATTGATCTTTTTAACAATAAAGATCCTCTGGTCTATTTCTTCTCAACATAGATGGCCTGTCTTCGGACCACAGATTAAATTGACACAAAATTACTTATGACTGTGTACAGATTGAACCATTAAAATGTGTCCCTCAAAGAGTGAAATAAGTAAAATAATAGAAAAATTGAATATTACAAAATCACATATCTTAAGAAAAAACAATATAACTGGTTTTTGATTTTGGGACTTTTTAACACATCATCAACCTTTGATGCAAATTAACACTAAAAGCAACTGCTTTCTTCGGTACAACTTAAAACTAAAAGAACGTAACATTTCTCGTAATTTAAAACCAAGGAAATTTCAACCATCGTTAATTTTAGAAATAAGATATTGTAATTTAAACTAAAAAAATTCAACCTTTGACGCAACTAAAGACTATGAAAATTTCAAATTTTGGCGCAATTTAAAACTAAAACAATATGAACCATTAGCGCAACTTAAAACGAAGACAACTTCAACCTTTGGCACAACTTAAATAATAAAACGTGAACCCGGCGCAGATTAAGACTAAGACAACTTCAACGTCTTCAACCTAAAACTAAAACTGGATACTTGTGAGGTGATTAAGAGTACAATAGGTGAAATTAAAAAAATAAAATCTTTATTTGAGTCAAATGGGCAGGAAGATGTCAGTCTGACGAGTGGGAGATAAGAAGTGACTTTCTTAAGCGGGAAGAATAGGTATAAGAAAAAAACTAAATGTGACAATTCTTCGAAATGTAAGATGAGGGATTTTTTAAGGCTAAATATATTAAAGTTACGTGTGGAAAGGAATGTTGAGAAAAGAAATAACGATCGACTTGCGATTTATTCACAAAACGTAACGAACTAGTTTATAGACATTTAAAATATTCAATGTAATCAAAGTGGGTTAGGGCATTCATACTTATAGCGGCAAACAGTTTTTTTTTTGTTAACTTAAAATCAAAAATATTTTGTTGATATTCTTTAAACGGTTAAGTGGTAAAATATATTTGTTGTTGAACTAACATAAAAAATAATATCATCGATGAGGTCTTAAAAAAATAATAATCTGGTAACATTTTTTTAATTAAGTAGGTTTTTTGTAAATTCAAAAATTTTTAAAGTATTGAAGTAGATTAAAGTAGTGCGATATCTATTTGAAGAGAAATTAATAAAAATGCAGTTGAAGGAAAGTTATATTTAAAAAATAAAAGCAAAAATTTGAATGACTGATTACTGACATCTAAGTTAGCATAATTTATATCTAGAAGCTAATCCCACCTATAAAAGATATTTCTTCTCACACATACACCATATCACACATTTTTCTATGGAAAGTTATCAAATTGCACATTGACGTTAACATAAAGTTTGATATAATGGTTGCTTCCAAAATGTTCCGCTATTTTATTTTTGTTTGTGTTGTGAAGATATAAAATAAGTCTCCATCTACAAATAGAGCTTTCGCATCCAAAAGACCTTCCCTTGCTGGTATATTTATGTAATATATTGTTGCAAAACAAATGATCACGAACACATGTTTCATCTTGTATCTCCGAAACAAATGGGCGAGCCAGCATCTCATATCACGCTATCATTGCATCCAGCTGACATTCCATCAGAACAAAACAACAACGCTGATAACAAGCAGGAGCTAGCAGGCTGCGGAACAAAGGCAGCTGCTGTGTTTACTTATTTTTACCCTGCGTTGCGTTAGGTCAGTGTAGCGCGTGCTGTGCACGAGGTTAGGTCGTGCAGCAGGAATTCCTTCCTTCAGCAGGACACTCGTCACATGACTTGTCACATGAAATCATTAAAGTCATTTTGTACATAATTATGATCAATTTAAAATTTTATCGAATTTAAAGTTGTTTTGAATTTAAAACTAGTTACAACTGAAACTGTAATAGATATGGCATTAGTTCGTGACCATTGATCTTTTAATGGAAAAGTGACTCATATTCTCTTACATGGTCTTGATCTAAAATTAAAACATTAACGCTTTAATTTCGATTAAAATTGTACATACTACATGATGTATTTATAATGAATCAAAAATAATTTTATTAAAATTCGGTATATTAATTGCACTTAAAATTAAGTCAACATTTTTAGTACGACTGGTTTCAATTAATAATTTTTATAATATGACAAAATAAAATAATTGAAATTAATTATCAAAATCAGACATTTATTGTTTAGGTAATTGCTTCTATTGCTGATATCTAAATAACAAATTAAAAACACTAATTAAACCAGTGGCAATAAATATATTGATTTCAAATAGCCCAGCATTAATTTTACGAATTTTGATAAGAAAAAAATTATTCGTTCATCAGTACATCATGCATATTTGCCTGAAATTCTAACACCTCCATATACAGTATGTCCATGGATCGAGTTGCAAAGAGGGAAAACATTTTTATTTTTAATTTTGCGAGAAAAATGTATTATTTATAAAAGTTTTTCATGTTTCAAAACGGCCAATTCAGTTTTTTCAAATTTTCTTTTAGTTTCAGAGAAAAATCGAAAATTGATTTACAACTCTAAATTTAACCATATTGACATATGTATTTATTCTTTCATTACAACAATTCAAAAACTACATAATAAATAATTTAAATTTTAATTCATATTAATTTATATTTCACGTAAACTTTTTATACACTGTAACAATGTATATTATATATCAGAGAGAAATTGTTATTGGTATGCCAATTCATAATGTTATTAGTTATTATGATAGACCCGCCAATCATTTTCTTCTATCAACAGTAAAAACTGCTTTACCTAGCTAATACTGTAGAATACTATTCATATCCTTGTAATTAAGGTAAATCTCATTCCACAATATATAACTGGGTTTATTATGTTTTAAAATTTAGCACCATTTTTATTATCTAGGTTTAAGCTATTTCAAAATACAATGATATCACAAATTCCTACAAACAATATTTGTTTCAACCAGTTCAAAAATTTTATGATATGTTTAATTGAAATAAAAAATGCTACTTTTTAAATAAATTCAACATATCGTTAATCACAAAATGCCATTCATTTTTGTTTGCTTTGATGTTTAATTTGCACCAATTAGTTCCGATTCCAAATAATATAAATATTGATCAACAATTTTTGTTTTTCTAATTAAAAATATTTATGTTTATAATGATACGAAAAATATTTTCATGTAGGTGTCTCTGGGAAAAATTATTAATATAGTTTGGGTGTTAATAAGATTGGAAAGTTCCTAGGATATTTTCGCGCATAAAAAATAAACTTGGCACAGAAGTAAAGAGTAAAGTTCAAGCCAGAAATTTCTAGTCTAAAAGAGTCTCTGTTTATATTTTATTCATATATGTCTGCTAAGTTTGCACCTGTGGAGTAAAATCTATAACAGTAGTTTTATTCCTAGAAAATTTGGTTTATTTTTTATACACTTGTGTACATAATTCTCACTAATGAGGTTTCTGGTTTAAATTCAATGTTTATAAACAATCCAAATATACTTACAACTTATAAGTTATTCTATACATTAATACATTTACAGCAGTAAGTTATTAGTTTCAAAAATTATAACAATCTTACATAAATTTTGTATACTGAATGCAAAACTAATTCATTTTACTGGTTTTATGATATTAAGCCTTTGTTTATATATACAAAAGTATGCTGGTAAATAAGTAATAACCTGTAAGGTAATATTATTATCATACTCAAAATCGCATAAAACAATATAACTGAACCCGATAAACCAATGAACAAACCGCAGATGATTCTCGCTCTACGAACTCAGATTTTAAACCTATATCTATGAACCACTACATACAAAAAAAATAACTTTTGAAACAACAACATGAAAGTGCAAAAAAAAAGAAAAAATAAAATAAAATATTATTTCACAATTAAATCCCTAGTTTCCTTTTATTTGCTTTTACAGGATTAGCAAAATTACAAATATGAAATTCGTTCTTTAATATTTCATTGAATACTGCATTAAAAATTTGTTATTTTAATATTGACTGAGGTCTACTTATATTTAGATTAAGTTTTTTAAATACCTTATACATATTCGGAATAAATGTAACAATTTTTATTTTATCAGCAAATAAAAGATAAAAATAAAATTACAAGAACCCTTTTGCAGACTATTACACAATATTTAAACGATTTTTCGTATCAAATTACATTGCAGTGTTCCAGTTTAATTTGGATTTTATAGACTGGTTATCTTATTATTTGCTTGTAATATATATTTCAGTATAATCTGTATTTCCTGCATAAATATTTCAGGATAAAGAAACCTACGTGAATAAATATTGCAAAATGTTCTAAAATTCTAATTAGACAAATCTTTGAACAAATCTTGTAATCTGTAAACATATAATCATTTAATTTATCATTTGCAGACATCGAGTGTGGTTGCTAGGCAACATCAACATTCACGCGTGAAAAGCGTGATTTTTTTATACTTCCTTGCCTATGATTAAACTGTTGCCTGACACATTTAACAACACTAATTATTTCATTTGATCTATTAATGTTAGTGTGTTAATGAATGGTTCTTTTGATCTTACTTAATGATGTGTTCTGTATCATCTGGTCAAACTGACTAGTTTGGAAACTTTTATAGGCTGTTACTTCATACAGGGGTCAATGTCCAGGTATGTAGCTTTCAATGTCAAGCGTTGAAGAATCGAATCAATTAAGGCGAATGAAAATAAGAAATTTCCAGCGTATTTCCTCTCAAGCAGAGTAACTTTTAAATTTAAAATCCCAATTTTAATATTTTATAGATGCACTGCATTATTAATTATTATCACTACATAGGTATAATCGCACCGATTTTTTTTTTCATGCGGTAGCGATAATGTATTATAGATATTTTTGTATTAACTGTGCGTAGTTATAAAACGTTTTGCGCACAAAACTCAAACAAATGTTTTCTGCAATTTATTTAAAATATAGAAAATAAAAACGAAAAATATTTAAAATCAATGCAAAATTACAAATAATCTTAAGGTATCTATGGGATGAGAATTGTTGACATTTATTTTAGTAGCAGTAAAATCATTTTTATTCAATAGTTATATCATAATGTGCGTACGAAAAAATATTCTAATGTATTTGCCGTGCACGCGTGATATATTAGTAAAATATTTCATATTAAATATAGGCATATAAATAATTTTTATAAGTATTCAATACATATTTTAAACTGTCATACTAACATTTATGACATTAAAATTGTTGATAAACGTCAAATATATACGGGTTATGCACATGCGTTGTATAATTATTCACTAATATTCAATTTTCCTTGGTCAAAATTTAAAAAAAAAACACTGACCTGATGGATTAAAATTATTCTAGGGAAATATTCAATGTTATAATTAATATAGATTCAGACAGAAGTATAGTACTAATTTTTAAGGAGTGACGAGGTGTCATCAATATTATAACTAAGTCAGAAAATACAACGTTTATATATGTGTATAATTTATTTCAAATCTGCTGCTCGCTACAAATGCGTAATTGATTTAAATTTTAATAACTAAAAATTAAAATTATAACATATCTTGAGAAATTTTTTTAACACGAAAACGAACAGTCACTCTGAACAATACAACTGAAACGAAACAAACAAATATTATTTATAAATAATTTGACAACTATATCGACCGGCGTGACATATAAATCACTTATATAATCATATTCAAGTCGAGTCGTATCCATCGTATGTTGAAAATAATACACTGAAATTATTTTAAATAAATTAAAATGTCATGAAAAAATATATATTTCATTTTATAATTATTGTAAATATCATTACTATGTACCATTGTTGTAGTAACATTTTTTACTTCTCGTTATTCGAAATATAAACATCATTTTGTTACTTCTACAAGTTTTATTTCATTTTGCGACGTTTTTTTCAGGTCTCTTACGTCTCTCCTTAAAAATGTTTGCTATTATAATAATCCTACATAAGTAGCTGGGGCTACTAGTGTTACAAGAAATCATTTATTACCTGCATTTCGGAAAATGATCGATTATAGAAAATTCACTATCTTTATGTTCTATATTTTCGATTTCGATGCTTAAACCATTAAACCTCAATGTCAAAAAGAATATTAATAAAGCAAAATTTCAAAAAAGCGGCTGAATATAGCTATTTATATTAAGGAGATTAAAACTCCTGTAAGAAGTTGGATCCGAATGAAGTTTTGACCCGATTTGCATCGAGGAAAAACTGTCGCCGTAATTTGATTTGTTCTGTTGTATGTATAATTTTGTTTTTCTTTCCTGGTTTAATTTGATAATAATATATTCTAATTCAACGATTTTTTTACATTAAAAAAAGGTAATGCGCCCGTCCTTAAGAGAGTTTTGGATCCGCCACTGGCGCCACTGAAAGTAGTAAAATACTGCCCTTAATACATAAATATCTGTACTATAACATCGTCTATGACATTCTATAACAAAACATGCTTAGATGGAAAAGAAGGAGAAGTTAACAAAAGGTTTTCTGCCGTGACAAATTTTACTGGCATTTTATTGGAATATTGTTCAGTCTACAGTCTTATTATGATATTTGATCCATCGACAAAACAATCTAAAATTTAGAAATATTTGAAAAATTGATTTGACTTGTTGTCATTTACATATAAATTAAACTTTAATCATTGATAAGTTACTATTTGCTTATCAATTCTCAAATAACGTTGGACGTTCCTTACTGAGTAGTAATTTGTAAACCTGATCTTTGAATATTAAAAAATATTCGATTGTGCAAAAATAAATAAATAACCTATCTCAGCCATATTACTTTTTTGAAGATTTCTATAATAATTCATTATTATTATACATTATTGTCTTTCGGAGCAGTAAATAAAAGATTTATTATTTGCGATATTTATTTTTGACATAATTTATAATTGCGAGACTTAAAATAAAAAATTGTACATTTCCAGAATTCATTCCGTCACATGACTAACAAATATTTAATCTTTTTTATTGTGAACAGCAGTGTATACCAGTCTAGAGTGCTTATTGTGCGAAATTTTATTTTTTGTTACTTGCTACCTTGAATATAAACGTTTAATATGAATTTTATGTTAATTTATCTCATATAAACTTTTTATAATTTTTTCTAGGTATAAAATTTATTGTGTGAATAACTTGTAGATAACAAAGTAAATACCAAATGACTATTTTTTTGGGATATTATAATTTTATTGTAAAAAGTAAAACACATCTAGTAATACGTAAACAAAATGAATGGTGTTATTAAAACTTTTTCAGTTGTTTTTGATTTCCATTCAAGGATACATCTATATACAGTATGTCCAAGGATCTAGTTGCAAAGAGGGAAAACATTTTAATTTTTTATTTTACGAGAAAAACATATTCTTGATAAAAGGTTTTACATGTTCTAAAACGGCCTATTCAGTTTTAACCTTTTCAAATTTTCTTTAATTTCAGACAACGCGAACTTGTTTCTTGGGATTTAAAAAAAATTTCAAATAAATCGACCTATTTTCGATTTTACTTTGTATTATTGTTTCATTATAATCTAAGAATTCCATTCATCTGATTGATTTATTCATTGCTACGATGAAGACGATATGTGAGGTTAGATTACGCAAAGTAATAACTCGTTTTGAAATAATGTTGTAAGAATCAGCGTACCTTGTTAGTTCATTGAAGTGATAAATGAAGTATCAGATTGGTTTGATTTTCGAAATGTAATTGCAAAGAAATAAAACGGGAGTTTTGCAACAACTTAACACATTTTATAATTTCGTGGTATAAAAAGCGAAAAATGTACTGATGCAATACATTCCTTAACACCAAATATCAGTTTCACTAGCCTAACAAAAACACCGTTGTCTTCCAAACTGTAAAAACTTTTCTTCTTGTTTAACCTTTGTTTTTACTCACATTCATTCAACATTGCTAAGTGACACGAATCTTGACATTGAAAGTATTATTAACGATTGGTCTTGCATTTATTTCTAAACACATCTTCATCAGTCACACAAACAATCATGTTGTCTGGAATATTAAATTTCCAATTTTTGTATGTTTTTTTAATTAATAAAAAAAATAATGAAATTGAAATAATAATTGTGCTTACTTCTAAACATTTTGAAGTTCTAAACTAGAGTAGCTTTATGCGATTTTTTATTTTCCAAATTAGTATTTTCATTTTTTTTGGATTTTTTTTATTTTTGGAATAATCCATTGCCTTGGTGAAGGCTAAATCCAGTCCTGAGAAAACACCTCATATTTAATAGTTTTATTCAATGCCGCGTAATAATAATAATATTGTTACTATTGTCATTTAAAATAAAGTAATATAGAGGGTGGTTTTGTTTTGAGTGTCCAGACGATATTTCCCAAAAAAATAAAAATATTAGAGCAACTTATTAAGCATTATGTATTTCCTGTAATAACATGTTACTCGTGTAAGGAAAATGAAAAGAAACGTTTAATATAACCTCACTCAATAAATAAGAATAGGCTTACATAAGATGCATTTAAATTTTTCCTCTCCTAGAAGCAGAAAAATAAAATCTATTGAATTGCGATATCAAGCAATTTCGTGGAAACTTTGCATAGCTGCATATTACATTTGATTATATTAAAATCTACGTTACATTACGGGCCCTTATTGAATTAAAAATACAAATTTATACTTTATCAATAGTTTTGGAAATTTATATCTAATTATAAGCATTTTTATGTATGTAGGATATTAGGATAAGAAAATGTGCTAATTTTTTAAACGGTGTTTCCTGCGACCTACAATTCTTCGCAACTTTGTTCTAGTTGTTGTATTTTGACAGTGACATTGTTAGAAACTTGCAGAAATATTACATGATTTCCTAAGCACGAATTTTTTCCTCTCTGCTTAATATTCTCATCTTATTCCATATTAATTTGTTCTTCTTTTTGGTGAACATAATATCAAATGAACGTGTCTGGAATTTTTTCCGGGGATAAAGGATTTTCTGGATAATTTAGCTAAAAATAACTGCATAGAGATTAAACCTACAGCCTTACTTACATACTCGTGTAATTGTTAGAGCTCTGCCAGAATAATCACAGAGATAACGGCGCCAACAAAAAGCTTACGAGGGTATAACGTGCCGGAAAATAACTTAACGTAATTCTAATTTTATTTAATGATACTTCGATATCTGTGATAAAGCAGATTGGCATAACCAGCAAGGGATAATAAAACTTCACTGATATATTTACCTATTTATTGCCAACAGTAGAACTTTCGGTATTATTATATAGTATACATATATGTAGCAAGTCGGCTTGGTTTGTTTTGATGAAGGGTTCAAGTCGGCTTGCGACAAGAAAAAACTAGTTTGTTGTGAAGGTTGTTATACCAATAAAAAAAGAACATATCGTAACTATTCAATAACAAGTAACAACTAGCTCAAACAAGTTTAGACCCTTCTGCCAAAATAAATTATATTTAGTACATATAAAATTATTTATTTATAAATAATAATATATAGTGGCATAAGCTGCTATAAATTGGTGACCCCTAAGTGTGAGAATTTGTGTTTGTGACTATGGAGAATTTTGGTCAAGATGAAGTTTCTATTCCTGCACCACCATTAGTTGCTGCTGTTTCTTCCTCGTTCAAGTTACCCGATTTCTACCCCGATGATCCTGAACTTTGGTTTGTGCAAGTGGAAGCAGAGTTTGACAGTCACAGAATAACATCAGAAATAAGTAGATATCTTAAATTAATTAATAATTTGAAACCGGAACAAGCACTAGAAATTCGAGACTTGATAATTAATCGTCCGTCGCAAAACCCGTATACTACAGTTAAATGTGAAATTATTAAACGATTTACAATTTCTGAAGAAGAAAGATTTAATATATTATTTTCGAAACGTGAATTAGGAGGAAGAAAACCCACACAATTGCTAAGATATATTAAGCAATTATTAGGAAATAAAGTTATGGATCCTACTCTATTAGAAGAATTATTTTTACAAAAATTGCCACTTAATATTCGAACTTCACTTGTTACTGCACAATCAAGCAGTTTGGAAGAAAAAGCGGAAATGGCTGATAAAATATTAAATTTATCGTCATGTCATTTATTCACTGAGAATGTGAGATCTGACGAAATACGAAATTTAAAACAAGAGATGTTGGAAATAAAACGTTTACTCACAAACTTGTCTCCAAAGAAGAATATTTCTACTGCATCAAATGGAGATATTTCTTCTGATTCCTGTTGGTATCATTTCCACTACGGGACGAAAGCCAAGAAGTGTGTACCTCCTTGCAATTGGACTTCTACCTCTAGATCGCATACCGTTTGTCAAAATTTTGAGATTCAAAATTTTGAAGTTATTAATAGTTTGCCTCTCCTTTCCAGAAATAGACCTTCCTTTTCTCCTCACTTACTGTTCGTTGAAGACAGGTTCTCTGGTCATCGATTTCTTGTTGACACTGGTGCAGAGGTTAGTATCATTACACCAAATCCTACACAACAATATATTAAACAACCTTTTCTTTTGCAAGCAGTTAATAACACTCAAATTGCAACATTTGGTTCTATCAAAATTAATATAGACATTAATCTTAATAAAATTTTTAGTTGGAATTTTATAATTGCTAATGTTCAGTATTCTATTTTGGGGGCAGATTTTTTAAGTTACTATAATTTATTGGTTGATCAAGGACACAAACGTTTAATAGATGCAAATTTATCATTTTTTAATAGTCAAATAAATAATATTTTTTCGAATAATGTTAATTTTTGTCCTTTTAAACAAATTTTATCTAAATTTCCATCTTTAACTAGTGAATTCAATATTCATCGTAAAATTAAACATAACGTAAAGCATTCGATTATAACAAATGGTTTACCAATTTTTGCTAAACCAAGGAGATTGGCTCCAGATCGGTTAAATGCAGCTCAAACTGAATTTAATAAAATGCTGAAGATGGGTATTATTCGGGCATCTAATAGTAATTGGTCTTCACCCCTTCATATGGTTCCGAAAAAGGAACCAGGTGAATGGCGTCCTTGTGGTGATTTTAGAGCTCTTAACAACATTACTGTTCCTGACAGGTACCCTCTTCCTCATATCCAAGATTTTATAAATAATTTACAAAATTGTGAAATATTTTCTAAAATTGACCTTGTTAAGGCATATCATCAAATACCTATGGAACCAGACTCAATTGCTAAAACTGCTATTACAACTCCTTTCGGACTATTCGAATATGTTGTTATGCCTTTTGGTTTACGAAACAGTGCGCAAACTTTTCAAAGATTTATTAATGAGGTAATTAAAGGTTTAGATTTCTGTTTTGCTTATATTGATGATATATTAATTGCAAGTAATAATGTAGAATCCCATAAAAAACATTTAAGTATTATTTTTAAACGTTTAGAAGATTATGGAGTATTAGTAAATATTAATAAATGCAAATTTGGATGTGATAAGATTGAATTTTTAGGCCATCGTATTTCAAATAACAAAATTGAACCTTTAGAAGATAAAGTTAACGCTGTTAAAAATTTTCCTCCTCCTAAAACACAAAAGGCTTTACGTGAATTTTTAGGGATGGTCAATTTTTATCATAGATTTATTCCTCATTGTTCTATTATATCAAAACCTTTAACTCAATTAATTGATAATCATTCGAAGAGTACGAAAGAAATTGTTTTGACAGAATTACAATATCAAGCTTTTTCAAATGTCAAAAACGCTCTGATTAATTTTACTACATTGACAGTCCCACGAAATAATGTGGAAACTAGTATTATGGTCGATGCTTCGGATACTGGGGTAGGAGCTGTACTGCAGCAATTTTATGATAACTCTTGGCATCCAATAGCTTTTTATTCAACATGTTTCCAACCTGCAGCTTGTCGTTATAGTACGTTTGGAAGAGAACTTTTAGCGGTGTATTTGGCAATTAAAAAATTTCGATATTTTGTAGAAGGACGTGAATTTTTCATTCTGACAGATCATAAAGCATTGACATATTCTTTACATAAAAATTCAGACACTTACTCCCCTCGTGAAATACGTCACCTGGACTACATATTACAATTTACTAATGACATTAGACATATACCTGGTTCGGAGAATACGGTTGCAGATGCGTTATCACGAATTTCTATTAATACGTTAAACCATTCAGATATCATTGATTACAATGAAATTGCTAAATTTCAAAAGTCAGATAGTGACACTATTAATTTTTTTAAAAACAAAAACACATCTCTCTCATTCAAAGAAATTCCGTTGGCAGACAATCAATTGACTCTTACTTGTGACGTTACTACTGGAACAGCAAGACCTTACATTCCACTTCCTTTTAGAAAAGATATTTTTAATAAGTTACATTCCCTCTCACATCCAGGAATTAATGCTACAAAGAAATTAATTTCTTCTCGTTTCGTTTGGGAAAATATGAATGTGGATATCAAAGATTGGACTAAATCATGTTTGAAATGTCAATGTTGTAAAGTTATTAGGCATTCTAAGGCAGAGATAGGTAATTTTATTGTACCTCAAAAACGTTTTGACATGGTACACCTTGATATAGTAGGCCCCTTGCCTTGGTCCTCGGGCTATACTCACATATTGACTTGCATTGACAGATATACCCGATGGCCAGAGGCAATTCCACTTCAAAATACCAAGGTAGATACAATAGCAAGATCTTTTATAGAAAATTGGGTAGCAAGATTCGGTGTACCGTCATCAATTACTACCGATCGTGGTGCACAATTTGGATCTCATTTTTTTCTAGAATTGTTATCAGTTTTGGGAACTAAACATATCAGAACTACATCTTATCATCCTGAGTCAAATGGAATTATAGAACGTTTTCACAGACAACTCAAAACTTCATTGAAAGCCTGTTCTTATCCTGATAATTGGGTAGAAAATTTACCTTTGGTTTTATTAGGTATTAGAACCTCATTCAAAGAAAGCATTCAATGTAGTTCGGATGAGTTAGTCTATGGAACACGTCTACGTCTTCCTGGAGAATTTGACTCAAAACCGGATTCTACTGTAGACTTATCATTTTTCCTTAAAAAATTAAAAAGACATTTTCAATATCTTAAAGCTAGGCCTCCAAAAAACCAAAATACTAAAACTTTTATCCATCCAAATTTATTCTCTTGTTCACATATCTTCATAAGACATGACGCTATTAAAAGACCACTACAACAAAATTATGATGGACCTTATAAAGTTATCAAACGTTTTCCAAAATTTTTTACCATTGACATAAATGGCAAGTATGAAAACATTTCCATTGACAGATTAAAACCAGCCTACTAATACTATTTTTGTTCTTTTTACTCTACAAAAAACACAAAGTCATATATATTACTATGCAACTGCACCAGCTATATTTTCAGAACTTCGAGAATTATCAGCGAACAGGTAGTGAAGACAACGGAAGGATCTAATAGAGTTAATTTATGTTACTTTTATATATTTATATCAACATTTTGTATATTAATTAATTTAAAAATTATTGTTATTTAATGTATTCATATTTTGAAATATATGCATTTTTTTTGGGGAGGGGTAATTGTAGCAAGTCGGCTTGGTTTGTTTTGATGAAGGGTTCAAGTCGGCTTGCGACAAGAAAAAACTAGTTTGTTGTGAAGGTTGTTATACCAATAAAAAAAGAACATATCGTAACTATTCAATAACAAGTAACAACTAGCTCAAACAAGTTTAGACCCTTCTGCCAAAATAAATTATATTTAGTACATATAAAATTATTTATTTATAAATAATAATATATAGTGGCATAAGCTGCTATATATATACCGGGAGTTTATTTAATAAGTAAACATAGAGTATATTATTGCTATAGTTACGGTGTAAATTGAATGACAGCAATGTATTAAAGCGTTTATTTTATGAGTAAACATGGGGATAATTAATATAGAAAAAATATTAAGTAATAATAATTATAGAAATTATAAATTATTTATTTATGGTTAGCCACTAAACCCGACTAGTTAGTCCCAAAGTTATACCCCCTTGTTAATATATTGAAATGTCAAACTAACTCAAATATCAGTTCATAAAATGGATTAGGTATATTATTTAATTTCACAGATAACTCCAGTACTTTGGGAAAATTAGTAATATTTGTTGATGATTTCTAAATGATACAGAGGAAGATTTGTGGTGATATTTGATAATCTATACAAGTAAAATACTTTGATTACACGCATGCACAAAGCATTCATTCAAGTTTGGTTATAATTTTTTTAAATGTTTTTTCTTATTAAATTCCTATTAGACGAAACAGAACAATAAAGTTAATTTTTTTATTTTATATTGTAGTAATTATTTTTTTCAATTTCCACTAGATCAAATGATTTTGAACTGAAATAAACAAATAAATATATTTAATCATGCCCACGCTGATGTCGTTGTGTCCGATTGATTTTGACGTGACTCATAAAATAACGCTTAAATACATTGCTGTCATTCAGTCAACTATAGTAATGGAACTACTCTATGTTTACAGATAAAATATACTGCCGGTATACCTATATTATTTTTTAATATATTATTAACTTTGGAAACAAATATCTCGAGAATTAAAAATATAGGGGAGAGTAGCCTAATTTGGACCGTTGCCTAATTTGGACCGCTGTGGTATCCAAAGATTGATAAAATCTGTGCGATTTTAGATAGACTACTTGTTATACGTAGAGGTAGACCAGATTAATGTAATCGTGTTTGTGAAAAAATGTCTCATGGTTACATTAAGAGAAGGGTTATTTGTTTGACTACGAAGAAAATTTGTTATTTTGATGTAAGAGTGAAAGCCGTTAGTTCGTCCAAACGTAAGTAATTACAAGTCCTCTTATATCATCAAAAAGCTTACTTATCTATCTATAATTTCCTGTTACAATTTTATGAGTTTATGTTACTTTGACATTTTTGTATAATTTTAAGTATAAAATATTCAAGTTGCCCAAGTTGGACCGAAAACAGTTGCCCAAATTGGACCGACAAAAATTGTGATTACGGCACAGAATAGTACATACAGAAGCGACACGTCGACATGTCGGTACCTTTCATGTTACCCTATTCAGTTCTATGACCTTGGAGCATTGTGTAGACCTTTAAATTTGTTGACTTCTCTTATCTCTCCCTAAGAAGTGACAAAACTATCCGATTTTAAACAATTAGTCCTTTAAATTTATTTCCTTTCCCCATCTCTCTGACAAAATGCGAAACATAAAAAAGAAAATGGTGATTCATGGTTTTGTACATTGTGTGAAGAAACTAAGGAAGAAAATATGATACAATATATGAAATGTCGCACTTGGATTCATTCTCAGTGTGCTGGAGTTAGTGCTGTAGTTAAAAGGTTCTATTGTTGTAATTTTCGTTAAGAAAGCTAATGGTCCAATTTAGGAAGCTAGCGGTCCAAATAAGGAAACCGGTTTCCTATATTGGACCGATGACAAGATTTTTTTGAATTTATTTTTTACTATTATAAATGGTATTTAAAATTTAATAAATGGTTTTATTTTGAAGGTACACTTAGTGAGTTTCTTTTCTACTACTTAATTTTTATTGACTCTTCTTCCGTGCCTTTATATAGTGAATTTTATAAAATTGGTCCAAATTAGGCTACCTTCCCCTATATCCAAGGAGAATATTCATCTATAAATATTGGTAATTGCATCAAACTAGAATTATCCTTGGAAATAAATAATATAATAAATTACTTATGATTTGGGATTTTAGTTAGTTTTACATTTCAGGTTGTTAACAAGTGGTATAATTTTGGGACTAAGTAATCCTCATTCGTCGCTCGCCTCACAAATTTTCCAGTTCGCCCTGTAAAGATTTGCTTACACCGCTGGCAACGTAAATAACTATTATAAATCTGAATGTACCTATAATATTAGATTTTTAACCATTTTTCATAATTTTATTATCTAAAAGTTCAATAAAATGAGTTCCTAAACAAGTAGAGTTATTGATGTATTACTTGGAGATATTATATTGTCTATGACTATTTAGGCAGGGTGTATAACTACTATGTGCAAAGGTCACTCCGATTGTTTAATTCATCTGATAGGCCATACATGATCAATTTAAAGCCCAGCTAGACTAGAGTTTGACTGACATCAATTAAATAGTCATCAATTGATTGAGATGATTTATTACTGGTTTCATTGCTGTCAGTTCAACGTTTCACAAGAACACTACTTGCATAAGATGTAATTATTCCCGTATTTTTGCTCTAATCAATTTCAGAATGACGTTCTGATTATACTTGTACATCGATACAATTAAAAAAATACTTGCGTTTTGATAACAGTAAATTTATGATGCTATTATTTACCATAAGTATATGAATTGAACATAAACATGTTTAATGTATATAATACTATTATTGAACGAAGGTTATTAGGAAAATACTTTAACATAATTTGAAATAATATCGAATACATAATATGAAAACAAAACTATAAAGCTTATGGGTTTTGTTTTTTTTTATGAAATAGAGGTGCGAATTTCAACTTTTTTACACCAATTATACTGCATTAAGGAACTTAAATTTTTATCATCATGCATTTTACTCATATTCTAATGGCTTGGACACAGAACTGAACTTGTTTCTCTGGATGGACGGACAGACTAACACATATCGAGCAAAGTAGTAAAATGTAATAAAGATCTCAAATTATGAAAATCGTTTATCATCTCGAAAAAAAAATTATATGATTATAATATATCCCTTATATCTATATAGTAAAAACTCCCATTGTTAAATCTGTTACTTAGTCTCTGTAACTACTGAATCATTTAAGGAACATATCGACAATCAGAAAAATAAATCGCCTTTAAACTTCAAAGTCTATTTTATTTGGACGTAACATGCGCGAAAATCACAACTGCTTTCTTTCTAATTAAATGGAATCATTCCTGGTAGAAAGAAGCGGCAGGAAATGCAATAAAGAAGAAGAAAAGGGAAATCTGTGACCACCCAGTCGAGAGGCGACGAAAACGAACGTAAGGGTACACGTCCCTAACATCTTTCAACTTATTTACATTTCTATCATATTTTACAGCGGCAGCTAGCGCGAGTTACTAACAAACTTTTCTGTTTCAAAACTTTGAACAACTGAAACAACAAAACAATAAAAGGATAAAAGAAAGAAAGGCATGTTTTGTGTTCAGCAGAAAAACTTTTAAATATCGCTCGCGGTTGAGGAAAAGCAGGGAATCAATGTCAGATGCTCGAATTTTTTACAAATATATGAGAAGTTGACCGATCAAGGTGGCGAGGGGTGTCTTCTTCCTCAGTCCAAAAATACAACCTCTCTAGTCCTTCCAAGAAAACGTTGAATTCGTTATTTTAAAAACTATCACTAACTTGCATACCACAACATATAACAATTATGATCACATAAATTAGATCAGCTATGATTAATTAAATATTCATTATTGATGACCTGATATTGATGTTGTTGTGAATAGACTACATTTATTCTTAATATAAATATGAACGAAAGTCATATTCTTATGTTTACATACTTATTTTTAGAACGAAAACATTAGTTTTTATAGTTATTATTTATGTTTGCATGTTTTACCAGGATGGAAAAAATAAATAACAAATGATTCTATAAAAAAATGTATTAATGTTGGATTTAATTATATTTACATTGTATACGATATTGAAATGAACTACATTGCCAATATCGAATTGACAAAAATTGTTGTTCAAGGATAGGTACCTACAGTAAATGAGGAATAGTTTTAATTTATTGTTATCTCTCATAAACAAAATTGTCTATCTATTTGTTTCTAGTTTAGTAGTAGACGGGAAAATTTAATATGCACTTTAGAAAAGTATTATATTGTGTATCTATTAGAAAAGTGATATATCCCGAACTATGGTGGAAATTTCGCGATGAGCCACAGGAGTCCGAGAATTCTATTTTCCTACGTTAGTACACATACTTTTATTATTTTTCGATCGGGTTATATTCAATAATTAGTTATTTTGTATTTCAATTATAAATGTCTGAGAACCAACATGACACGGATGAAATGGACATTCCAAGCGAATTATACTTTTTCTACGACCATGATACCGTTTGCTAATTCATTTATACTTTAATAATAAATATGTCTAGTTCATTCTTCCTAGCAACTGGCTGCAAAACAAAAATTATACATTACGATTTTTGACAGAACTGTGAGATATTAATTTATATCTTAACGTTTTTTTGGTTACCGTGAGAAATGAAAATGTGTTTTTAATATACTATGTATCTGCACCAATAACAAACATACAACAAGCAAATATCTTAACGGTCGTAGAAAATAAATATTCCCTTACTTTTATATTTGTAGCCTAGCAACTATACTAAAATACCGGAATAATGCACTTTCCGGTTCGAAAACACACCGGAAAGGTATCAGTTTTCGTCCGACCGAAAAATAATGTTTTTAACAGCCTCGCTTGCCTCAGGCTGCGTTTATAATATGCACTTTTTCGTCCTCGTATATAAATAACGATTTTACGACAAAAGACAAATTATCTCTTGAAGAAATATTATAATTCTTTTAATAATTAACTAATTAAAATTAGGTATTCATATATTTAGCAACAATTTATATGCCATAAATATTGATGCGAAATAACGTAAAAATTTTGCGGAACTATAATGCACGATAAAATATTTACGTTTGTTATATGTAACCGCTGTCTATTTATATTCTTCCTGTAAGCTATAAATATGAATGCTTTCTTCCGCCAGATAGCAAGGTTTTGTTATTTCTTACTTTAATATTGCGTCTATGTGACATAGAAAAAAATACACATCAGTATAATAACAAAATAATTCAAAGGGTTGAAACATGTTAAAAACAAAACTTACAACCAAATAACATTTTGTGTTTTATTTAGGTGTAATTTAATACGATTTATCTTTTACATATAATTTCAAATTTTAGATGTCGGTCAAAGTTTCAGCAAATTTTTAAGCCATAAATCTCAAAGTTTTTCGGAATATTCAATTTAGAATGTGAAACAAGAAACAATGTTTGAACATGAAAATGAAAATCTGTTACAATAAATATTATTAAAATTATATTAAACAAAATAGGATAATTTAAATTAGTTTAGCAACATTTACCAAATAAATCATATTAATATTCGCGCAACAAGAAAAAACAATATTTTACATATAAGAAGTCCATAGTTTGACAATATTATAATAGGGTAATTGAGGGAGAGATGGACCGGTAGGAGGGAGGACTTATGGTACATTAGAGTAATATCTCTCACAGGGAATGTTAATTTTATTGTTTAGATATAGTGTAAGTTGCCACTTGAAAATTAATGCAGTCAACTCTGAATAATCCATTAATAAAAATGTAGTAGGTTTAAACTAATGATGTATTTACGTACATATACTTTATAAACTTGTAAATAAATAAAATATATGTAAATGTATATACGGGATACAAGAAAAATTATTTTATGGATAAAATAAGTCATTTGTGGTCTGTGGTCGCTGTTTACACGAAGAGTTTACCACATTAGACAAATGACAACAATCTGTTAACAAGTTCATCTTTTCATAGCCTTGGTCCGTCTTATCTAATATTGTGGAGGAGTGTTGGACTTTTTTGAACTCGAATAAATAGTTATTTTTTATACAAGACGATAAAATAATATTTTATCGACAAGCGGAAAGTGTTAATTCACGAGCGATATAATCGCGAGTGAATTATTTTTCGCGAGTCTATAATTTAATTTTATCGTCGTGTATAGAATTATATTTTTTTCTATAGCAGGTTTTGAAGAGAAAAGAATTAGAAAATTTAAATTATTAGTTAAGAACAATTTTAAAATGTCAATAGTGTGCGTTGTTATGGAAATGTACTTCAAATAAACAAAAGTTAAAGTACTTTATCTACCCTTGCTGTTAAAGTGTTACTTTATCTACCTTTGCGGTTAAAGTGCTACTTTATCCACTATTTTGAGTTGATAAAATTACACTTTAACATTTGCTATAGAAAAAATATATTTTTTTTGTTCCTCATTCAATATTATAGAGTAATAATTGTTTTTCCAAATGTGGTCCATCTCATCCTCACTTACCATAAATGATCAAAAATTTGGCAAAAACTATGGAATATTTTATATTCGAATCAACTTATCTTGCCGATAAATTTTTTTAGTGGTAGCACAAACTAGCTGTTAGTTTATCCTCCTGCCTACGTTGTTCTGTTGGTAATGCTAACAAGATATTTTATGATGTACTGAATCGTAAACCTTTTATTATAGAGCTCTGTCTCTAGTGGTAAAGAATGTTTCACGTGCTAGCCAATATCTATGATAAAGTAGATTGTTACACTTAGTAATAGATAATAATAGGGCATGATGTATTCACAGGAGCATCATTCAAATAAAAGATACATATTTTAAAATACACATAATAATATGTAAACCTCAAATAAAAACAAAGTAATTTTGATTGTATTAGATATGTGACTTGAGTAATTTCAATTATGGTATAAAAAGATGTTATCTGTTGGACGTAATAAATTATGAATTTCTATTTAAAATACAATGTGTTATTCAAACAACCATGTGATTCTCCGAACAACTTTTTTGACAAATTTTGTCACGTGCTTTAAAAACTTGTTTATTTTTTATCACATGACATCATTTCCAAGTTTTTATCGAATAAACAACAACTAAATCTTAATGAACAAAAACTGAAGATGAAAGTAGGTATTCTGCGAAAACAAAATCAAGTGTGCAAAAAATGAGGACGTTCGTGAAAAATTATCAAGCGATCTTATGATCGGTACAAGTTTTTATTACTATTTGCTTATTAACTTTCTCACAAGATTCAACAAGTTATATTTCCATCTATTAAAAGAACACATGATTATTATTTTTTACTTTAAACACCTTGAGAATAAAACTTATATTTTCCTTAAGTTTTTTTTGTTAATTGATATTGATTGCACTCTGAATGTCGAGTTCTCTTCCTAAATCCGTTCACATGGTTTTATTGGAAACATTAATATTATTGTTATTATTATTTATTATTATTTAGTATCATAAAAATTATTTTATTTTTTAAATGTTACTGTTAGAAGACAACTGAAAATTTCAATATTCAAGTTATTAAACATATTTAAAAAATACCTATGGATATATATTTTAACGCCCGTTGCACCAATATTACCTAAATTTTAAGTTTCCCTTAAATTAATCAACTTCAATTTATGCCGATGCATAAACTAATTTATGTAATATTAAACTTTGTGGCTAGTCTTAATCTTACAATTTATATTCAAATAATTTGTGCAAAAACCCACCTTAGTAATAGAATACATAATATTGTATAACACATTATTTTAATTCTTTAAATAGAGGTATGTGATGATTTTTTTCCTTCTATTTTATGATTCTGTAGAAAAAAATACCTGTATTTTTTAAATCGCTTAGTTGTTGATAATTTCGGAGAAACAAAATTTTGAAGAGATATGTGACGTCACGTACTGAAATTAGATAGAGAATTTGAATTCATTCGATAAAAATCATCTATCATAGAATAATCTACATTTGGCAGATTACCCAGGTTCCATATTTAAATCGATGTATGTAAACACTAAACAGCCTTCGAAAATTATATAATTTGTGTAATCAAAGTATTTGAATTCTAGAATTTCAAATATCACCACAAAACTTCCTCTGTAGCATTTATAAATGCTGATAATCATCTAAAACCAAACCAAGTTATCTTTGGAAGTAAATAATACACTTAATTCTTTTTTATGAATTGGGACTGGAGTTAGTTTGACATTTCAGGATGTTAACAAAGGTTATAACTAATCCGGGTAAATGGCTAATCTTTTTTATAAAAGTGAATATAAAGAAGCAGTACTGAATTTAGAATTAAATTTTCTACAGAATAAGAATAAGAATAAGAAAATAATAAAAATAAGAAAAATATGGTCCAATTTAAATTAAGAAAGATAATGCTACAATTTGAAAACCACTGGTTGAAAAAAGATACATATTGAAATAGTCTTATAAAATAAAAATTGTTTACTAATTTAACCGACCTTGTAGCTCTTATCGTTTCTGATATAGTAATAGTGTACAAAGTAAATTGAACACCTGTATATTAAGATTTTTATAGTTTACGTTAAATGAATTATAAACTTATTATGGCGCTTTTTTACTGACAAAAATCCGCCTGTGGATTTTTCTAGTTACGCCACTGTAGAGAAGATGAATATAAAACAATAGAAAAATATATTGAAATTTGCAATTGGACAGTTTGAAAACTAACCATAACAAAATAAAACTGTGTCTTTTTATGAAACTGATAAAAAAAATTATTATATTTTTTGAAAAAAGTTAAAAATGTGTTTGAAGAAATAATTTTTAAAAGAGTTTAATGTAGTGATACAAAACGTGAAATGGTATTTATAGAGTATTTAATTATATTTTTGTAATGTACATAAGAGTAGGTTTGCCAACTTTACTTCCGAGTATATCCGAAGATTTTGTTCTTAACATTTCTCTGGGTGTGGCAAAACAAGAAGTTGCAATGGGTTAATATATTCTATAAAAGTATTTGTGTATTAGAGTATGAATTTTTATTATATATTACTCGTATAAAACCCGGAGACCGAAGAATGATCGGAAAACACGAAGTGTTCGGGTCAAAATGACAATGTTGGCAACCCTACATCTTGTATTTATAGTTTTCTTTATTCTCATATGTAGAAATAATGTTCTGTTTTATAATAAGAGAATGTAATCTTGGCGTTTTGTGTACGAGTAGTTTACCTGAAATGAAAATTTATATAAATAAATGACAGAGCTGTAAACAATTCTTTGTTGTTTTAATCGTAAGAAAGAAGTAAAAGTTGAAGTTTAATTCTTAAAAGAATAAAACGCCGTGGAAACACAATGTGCATCATAAATCTGGTAGACTTTAGGATGTGACGTAACAGAAAAGCGCATTTTATGACTGCGCTAAAACGTTTCGATTTGCGGGAAGCCCAGATGAGAGAAATTTGGTAAAATGCGTAGCACAGCGCGAGTTAACGTGGATACTTCAGCATCCTGAATAGCCAAACTGCACCGCAACATGAAAGAACCCGTAAAAGATTTCGTCAGCTATAAAGTTCGAACGCACAATAAATGTTGCCATATCTGGAATCTTAAAACGCCCTAGGGTAGTCTTTATAGAAATAGCTGTCCAAATAAACTGTTGACGGAAACAAATGGCTGCCCTGATACTCCAATTTTATGCACTTTCAAAAACAGATAAACGTCATATTTCCATGTACCGTCCCGGTGCTTTCCACGTAATGTAGGAGCAAAGGTCAAAAGGGCACAACACAAAGCTCTCAACTGATTTCAAAACTGCGATAACACGTGGGAGGCAGAAACTCTTACTAAATACATTAAAATGCAAGTAAAATTAATAATCATTAGGTGTTTAGTTTAATTTAATTAAAAATAATATGAGCAGCCAAATATGGACACTGGACAGCGGTGTCTTACTTGGACATTACGCTTTGACTCGAATTGAGAGATCTGGGGTTATAATTCCAGCTTCGTCAATATTCACTCAAATTAAAATATAATTGAATCCGAGTGGTTCGGAACCCACTATAATCTATACCATTAAAATGCAAGTTATAACAAACAAGTACTTATCTTGGTAGCAGGGCCGCCAGCAAGTCCTGGATAAAATATGCTACGGGCCCCATTTTTATAATTTTGTGTCGGCAAATTAGATCATCAACTAGAGTAGTGTTTGTTATCATTTCATTAAATTTTTGTGTGATGTAATGAATGAAAATGAAATATAAACTGATCTAAAAATGCGCTATAATTAAATTTCTTATTATATATAGTAACAATTTCTTTTCTACCGAAAATAAATGTCTACCTTTTTCCTACCAAACTCCACTTTTGTTTGAAACCAATTTCACTTTTAATGGTAGATCTTATTGTCGTTTCCTAGTTTATCTCAAAACTTTTTAAAATTTACTAATTTTCCAATACTTTTTATCATAAGCTTTTTTTCAGAATTTTCGCAGATGTTACAATGTTATTTTTTCCCATTAGATTCCCAGAGACAAAATTGGTAATGAAAAAATATTAGGATATAATATGTACATATGTATATAAATATAATATAAGTCTTCAACATGAAAATTAAATACTGCCTTGTGAACTATAATAGTAAATTTGAAAATAATATATTATCAGTAAGTTACATTTTAAAAGTAAAGTGTAATTTTATGTGTGTACTTAATTGCAAAGATATTATATGATTCATACCAGTATATAATACGAATACTTATGTATTAACATTCTTAGTTGTTTGTTATTTAAACTGATTCTGAGTCAGTTTGTTTTAATTACTTTAGAAAGACATGTTGAATAGAATTATATCAATATTAACCTTTTCCTCAAAATATCAATATATGCAAAAATTTTAATTTTTTTCTTCTAATATAACGACCTCTCAAAAACAGAACAAAAAACAGTCATTATTTACATTTTCTTGTTAAGCACAAAAATACCCACCATAATTCCCGTTTATAACTACTACTTTATTGCTAGTATAATTTATCTTTTTTGGTTTCTGAGAAACTTTGATCATATTAAGTCAATTCCGGTTTCAAGTATATGTATGTCATATTTATTCAGAATAAACAATTATAAACTCTTTATTACATCTCAAAAATCGGGGAATTTTATTCACATCTAAACAGAGTACAAGACATTGTAATTTAAACAAGATATAGATTATGGAAATTTCATTTTTTACTTTGATGAGTCAATGTTACAAAAAATTAATTATGGGTGTTAGTGGTAAGGAAAAAGAATAAATGTGGTTTTTAATGATTATTGTAATAACAAATCAATTATTGAATTTACACATGTATTAATAGAACTATGGCAATGCACACAAAAAGATAACCTTAAATTATTGAAAATTATACAAAATTGGCAAAAATGATAAACAAATGTATAATACAATTATATCGAAAAAGTAACCACAGGGAAACTGTACTAAATAAATAATACTTGACATACATAAACATTGCAAAATTTTGCAATTTTTAAATGATACAGATAATTGTACTTATGAAATTTACAATTTTTATTATTTCACCTAATGATATTGCAAAGTAGGTTAGAACTACAATTAATAACATATCTTTCATATTTCAAAATTATACCTATTAATAGTAAAAAATATTTTTAAAATAAAAAATGTAATTAAATTTCACAAGAAAACATATTATTTGAATAGTAATAATATGTTTGAACGTTTTGTTTTTGTTTCAGATTAGTCCTCCTGCATTAAATATCCAAAATTTATTGGTAAGTTTAAAATAAGAAATCTTTTTATGAAGTTATTAAAAATGACTCGAGGATTCATTACAGTCAATTATGATTTGGTTTTCAACTGTCACCTTGAATACTATAATTGTAAATTATAGTTTTTTTATCTTCCTTAAATACCACCATACTTAATAATAAGCCAACAGTATCTAATTAAAAAATAAATTACTTTTAAGTTGTTGACTTAAATTTGACAATTGCAAAAAGTCACATGAGTGGCCAGTGGTTTGTTAGTATTTCAAAATATCGGTATGTACCTAAAATATAAATGGAATATTTGTTAAAATATATCTTAACGCTAGCTTACTAGTGAGTGTCTGTAACAAAACCATAATCAAAATGAGAACTGCAGCTATTGTTTGTAATTGTTAGAAAAAGCCATATTATTTCTATTTTATTCGTTATGTACTTATTTTCATAAGTAATATAAAGAGAGTCATGAATTCATCGGTAAACTTTACGAATAGTTGTTGCTTAGTAACAGACCAACCTGTGCTAAAAATGACATTTAGATCACGAAAGCGAAGTTAGATTGTATCATATAATTGTACTAGATACGTAAGAAAAGCCAAATTTCGGTCAAACATAAAACATAATCCCTTCTTTGTTCAACTAGACGGAATTATTCAATGCATATGCCTAACTTGCTTGTACTTCCAATTCAAACATAAATCTCTATTATTACAACTATTAGTAACACTGCATATCAAACATTTTCTTAAGTCATTGTCATATACTCGTAAGTATATGTCAGAAATTATTCTAAGAAAATGATGAGCAGTTGCATTGTTTGTTCGCGTAGATGCACAAAAGGATCAAAATTATAATATCATGCATAAGTATTGTAAATGTCTTTATTATTTACTGTTCAAGTAACACGTTTTTGAGGTTATAAATTTTCGTTTTTAGTTTTCCGAAAGATTCATTCACAAAAGCACATTAGGTTGAAGCTCTATACCTTACTCATAACGTAATTCATAGTTATTCTAAAGTATGTTCAATGCATTTTGACAACTGCGTACAATGTCAGATATGTCAAGATTGGGTTTAAATTTGACGTTTAATTTATACTTCCGCCTAGAAAAAGAGGTGGAAATAATCCATTCTTCTATATAGGCAAGTCTGTATTTATCTAAGTATACCGTGAGTTTATTTTAACGTGAAACACGGAATTTGCCATGTCCGTGATTAAGACTTCACATTTGATTAACAACAATGTATCATAGCGTTCACTATAAAATAAAACATAAGTTGTCATATTCACGTCATTATTAATTATGAAATCGTTTCTACGTCGTTGAAATGGACGCGGTAGACAAATAGAGTGGCCTCTAGGTATCCTGATCTCAAATTATTTGATTTTTTTAACAGGGAAAAAACGAAATTATTTAATGGAATATGTATAATAATTAAAGAATTTAAATAGATAATTCAAAATCACTCTTGAGACATCAAACTTACCCAAACAACAAATATTATAAATGAGTTTTATTATTGCTTTACCTGAATATTAATATTATATCTGCTGTTTCATTTTAAAGTGAAATTGTAACCATGGGTATGACAAATCCCATATTTCGCGTTAAAATAAAGTCATGGTATAATAAATAAGCGTACATTTTTTAAAAATTTTTTGTAAAATTTATGAAATATAATTTTGTACTCGCAGGTCAAATTGTTTAGATGTTTAGATCTTTATTAATAATTTATGTTTAATTTACTTCAACAATTTGTTGTTTTGGTGGTACTACATCACCATCATATGCTCTGGCTAATTATAAGGTTTTACATTTGTCATTTGTTAATCAAATTGTTATCAATGTTTAATTTGTCAGCTTAAAAATTTTAATGAGACTCTTTCATCCTTTGGCTGGCAAAAGACTGAATCAAATATTCGCTATCAAAACAAAACATTTGGCCGAGTAACGAATAGTGAAAACATGGAAAAACACTGAATAATTATTCATTCATTATTGCAAAAAAATCATAATTTTTTTAACTGTGATTTATTTGCGGTCACAAAAAAATATAGTATGTTATTATATTGTCATATTTATGAAACTTGTAACATAATATTTCGCTTAATATCTTATTAAAATTTAATGTATGATATCCGCGATTGTCATTCAATCACTTGTAGAAAACCATTTTATCTGTAACTAACTCAACAATGTATTACAATTCAGTGTAAATATGAAAATCACTTTGTTGCATCGGTTATATCAATAGCTATTAATATGAATAATGCATTGGATGCGTTGCACGACCAATTAATGGCGTGTGTCGCTTGGAGCGATGAATGAAAGTACGGCGCTGGTTGTCAGGCGCTGTGACGTGAAGCTGACACATGACAGCGCTTTCCGTGCCTCAATCCTGAATCCCAAATGCCATAGTTGTGTTTGCGCGGAGTAAACTCATTTCGGACGCCCTTGGACACTAGCATTAATATTCCCAGATAAAAAATGGGAACGAAACACAAAGGTGTAACGTAATGAAAATTAATAGACCAGTTGCCAGATTTTAAATTATCTATTAGGTATTCGTGTTTTGTATTTTTTATCTCTAATGTTTAACGACCGCTCAACTACTGACATTAGAAAGAAAAAAATCCATGTCTCTGAGGGATTCAATTGGCAGTATCTAGCAGTGGTAGCCCGCGGTGTTGACAAAATTTTGTAAAGTGTACCAATTTGCTATACCACAAATTTCGATAATAATGAAATATTTTTAACATAGACAACGTTTATTAAGAAAAAATTATATAGTGGTCTTAATTAACTAAAAAAATAATTTTATGTCATCGTAATTTTTAGATTAAATTTGATTTCAATCTAAATATATTATACTATTAATTTTTACTAAGAACTCATTCAAATTCAAGATCTCGCTGAATTTTCGGTAAAAAAGCTATTAAAATTTTAAATTAGGCAAACTTATTAATATTTTTCCTATTTTTTTTTTTATTTACATATACACCTCAAAATCGGCACCTTAATTTCCTGTATTTTGCTCAATTTATTGCTCCACATTCTTTCTCTAGTATTTGACATTATTCGTTGTAATTGGTTTACTTATTGCTCTAACATCTTCTTTCATTAATTTGGTTATATGTCCTAGAGTTTGCTTCATTTGTAATAAATTCTAGTTTGATTTCATCATCGAAAACATTCCTAGATGAAATAGAGCCGCTAGTACCTAAGATACTTATTTGTGTTTTAATAGTGCATGTTGTAAGCCGACAGCCATAGTAAGGGACCAGCAGCATATAGTAAATAGTTTACAAAGCGGTATTTTAATTTGCGTAAAGACTCTTGAAGTTGGCATTTAACTACCAGATCTCATACTCCGCTCAATTCGAGTCAGAGCACGCTGACCAAGTGAGCCAACATCCGTCAAGATTTATTTATTGTTCCTCTTTTATAATCTACTCGTAGTAAATATTTATTTGAATTTCTTCCGATTGATTCGAAACTCGTTATATAAGATGTAGGTTCCCTATACAGAAGTTGTATTAACTTATACCACTAAAAAGGAAGTAACACTTTTTATGAACCAAACTCCCTTGCAAATACCGTAGGTAGTTGAGACCCTTCACCTTATAGGAAAGTTGTATAGATATATACTAAAGATGCATGAATGAATCCTTTACACTTCAGCAATGGAGAAGTTTAATGTGATTGAAATTAAGATGTGAAATATTTTTAATCGTAAATGTAAGAATAATTATAACTTAAAATGTTATTGAAAGTTAAAATTAAGTACCCATTTATTTATATTTATTACCGAACTTTTGCGACACCACAAGTGAGTTATGCGCATCCCTAAAAGGGATGGTAAGACCTGATTTTTTGAAAGTAGGATTGAGGAAAAACTCCCTGTTGTCATGTGAACTCAGCGCGCGCTGCTGAAGGTATTGGTATACGTTCCTCATGAACTTCTACGACGATATTATTTTAGAAAAATTTATTTTTTAAGAAATCTAGGCATCTTTAAGTGAAATGTGATATACAATATCACTTTTGAAGACAACGTTATTAAATTTAAAAAAAAAAAAAATACCAAACTGGGGATGTTTAGTATTTTAAAAAATACTAAACTTCCCCATTGAAACCTTCCAGGTGTTTTGAAGTTACTTGATTTTCATTCATGTGACTGGTATATTTTGTTGTGTAGATAGTGGTCCGGTTCCTCCGGATGGCCAACAAGTTGTTTTCGTGTTGTGAATGTTCGGATCGCTATCTGGAAGTGTGTCTGGCGTACTCGTAAGGTTACTCTACGTCACCTGTCGCCAGTCACGTCGCACTCGGACCATTAATGACCCTTTTTATGCGCTTGCGTCACCGCGCCTCTGGAAGAAATTCCCCGTATCGGACCTTCATTTTTCTTTTATTTTAATCAGTTTATATCCAGTCGTTTCTCACCTTTTTATGCTAACATGTGACTCATATTTAACTATACATATACATAATTATTGATTTGGTAGTATAAGTAATTTTTTCTACATTCTCAGAACAGATCTGAGAGTAAAATTTCTTGTTTACAATAACCGGTGGAACAGTTAATAATACGCGACCTTGGTTGTTATTTAATAAATAATTTTATTTACTCTTTTCTAGAAATTGTAGTAATAAAGAATTTTCAATTTACATCCTCAAGAAACCGCAAGTGTCTTCTATTCTTGATATTTAATAACCTCTTGATAGAACTACTATCATAAAATGAAAAAAACTGAACAAAAAAATAACAAAAAACTGGCGCTTAGCAACGGCTAAGCGATTCATTAGAGAAAATACACGCACTCATACTCTTGTATCTAACACAGGTGTTGTTGAAGCTGTAATTCATCTCTATTCTCTTGATTAATAAGTTCCAGAATGCAATAGACGCTTTTAAAGTCTCATATGTTGCAATTTATTACTTTCGTCCTTAACAAGTTTATAAAGGCATCAAGAAATATGTAATATATAATCGTAGAATATTCAAGAAAGGTTTAGAAAATTTGAGGTGCATAAAATAAAACAAAATATCATAAAACGATTCATTTACAAAATATGACCTATTTTTTCTATAAAGAAAATTAATATATAAATTAAATGTTTTTTTTTTGTCGTTTATTAAAGAAAATTTTATCTTATTATAAAGAAAATAATAAATAAATTATTTATTTTTACTGCGAAAATAATTATTGAAAATAAATTTCAACGGATGTTTTTTTACAATTATATTTAATTATCTCCTACAAAAACTTTTATTTTCGAACGGTAATTACATATTTTCGCCAATGGAAATCGCAATATATTTTTTGTATTTGATTTTCTAAAGGAAACGAGAAGAGGAAAAGTTTTCAAACCGAACGTGGTATGCTGAATATTGCAAATCATATGTTTTGTTCCTGCTGTGTAGCATTCTTTGAATAAGAAGTAATCAGAATGCATGCAGTGTGACTTTTATGTGAAACTGCAAGTGCCACAGCGTACCGTACTTGAAATGTGTAACTTTGTAGTAAGTTTTTTCCACAACAAACACAATTAACAGTGTGTTTTATTTCAATTTGCATTTCAAACGCGTTTTGGGAGATGTTAACTGTATTTGTACCAGAAGCAAAAATTAACCACAAATGAATGAAGGATCGTTTAACACACCGCGAATTACACGATATCCCAAGAGTAACAATTTTTTCTCAATTAAAGTAATTGGTTCGTATGTTGTTTTGTTTTTAAACGTTTTTATTGAAAATGGTTTTAATCCAACCGTAATCTACATTCAATTACAAGTAGATTTTATTCGATATTAAAAAAATGGGACTGAAATGTTTTTCAGTAATTTGTTATTTAATTGCATTAAAAATTAAATTAAATTTGTGTTTTTCTTTACTTTACTTTATACATATTTGTCCTATGTATTTGTATAATATTTTTTGACAGGATTTAACCCTGAAAATGATTACAGTGTTTATTGAAACGTTCATATAAAAACCTAGAAGACTGCGTCCCAATAATTTATTTCCCAATAAATATTAATAATTTAATGATTAAGGAATAATTTGTCATTTCACTCCAGACGATCAATTTTTGTTATCAAATGTTCTCTTTTCTCGAATAACTAGAAACCATTTTCCCTGATCTTACCTTAATAATTACATTATATTGAATTTTTTAAAAATTGTAATATATATTATGTTATAAAATAATATATTATGTTAGTAAGAGTAAAAGTAAGGCGAGGACGGAAGTTATATTCGATGCGCACAAAGATATTTTTACCACAGAATAGTTATATACAGAAGTGACAGTAAGACAGAGAAGCGAGTATTAGAGAGAGATGGGGAAAGTCAACAAATTTAAAGGGCTCATCGTTTAAAATCGGAAAGTTTCGCCTTATCCTCGTGGTTCAAGTTTCTCTGTTTATCATTAACGCACCTAGAAAATAAATTATAATAAAAATATAAAAATACAGAAATCGATTTCTCAAAAGCAACAAATGTTGTATCACTTTCATGAAAGTAAATAGTTAAAAAAAAAGAAATTATGATATTTTATATATTCCGAAGGGGAAGAAGTTGTTTCAGCTTTCCACTCTTTGTCGACGTCCATGTAGATATATGTTAATTCTGGCTCATTTAAAATTGTACTTGTTAAACAATTGTTTAAAAGTACAAAAATGTGAAACTCAAAATTTCGAATTAGGCAACAATATATTTATATATTATAAAAATCAGAATTTGAAGAAAGCTGACTTTGTAAATTTAAAAACAACATACGAATATTTTTAAGGAAACAGCATTGGAAAATTAATTTGTATTAATTAAAGGTGTAAGATATTGCTCATACGAATAAAGTAAAAAAAAATGGGTTTCAACTCTCGAAATTCTCCACTAGATTATTAAGAAAATTGTATATAAAATTCAGAATATTGTATGTTATGAAATATAGTAATATGAATTTTAAAGTTTAGAGCTTGCCAGCTTTGAAGTGAACATACAATTTGAATGTGAAGTTATGTTGATCTGAATGCGGTTATTACATTACAACAGTATAAGCTGAACTTCGATTAAAATTTCCATAGAAACGTATGACGGTATATGACATCAAAATCTCCTACATAATTAATGTAATAACGATTCTAAATTATTTATTGAATTCGCATTCACACTCCCCAGAACCACGGAGGGTTTTAGACCTCGGGCCCAGAGTTGTCCACACTTGCATTCACGCTCCCCAGAACCACGGAGGGTTTTAGACCTCGGGCCGGGGTTGTTCACACTCGCATTCACTCTCCCCAGAACCACGGAGGGTTTTAGACCTCGGGCCGGGGTTGTCCACACTCGCATTCACTCTCCCCAGAACCACGGAGGGTTTTAGACCTCGGGCCCGGAGTTGATCTCATGTGTATTGAATGTATTGTATGTTATTGTCCCCCCCGTATGTTCACTGTTCACCTGCCACATGTATCCCCGTACCCTCCGTACCCCCCGTCACCGAAGTGCCGGTAGGGTCTCTCGTTTGGATGTACAATCTTGTATGATTTTTTTGGCGATGGTGGTCGTCTACTTCTCTCGATACGTCTCTCGCGAGACTGTTTCGACCACCAAGCCTCATACGCGATTATCGCTCCCGCGATTAGTGTACTAGTGAGAAGTACGTAAGTCGACATTGTATCAAATGAAAATATTGGAAATATTGTCTTATTTCCAAGGAAACTTAAGAATACAACATTTCATATTGTTATCATAGAAACATATATTGTTACAGTTGCTAGGTAATTTCTTTCTACCTTATGTATACCTGTAATTAGTACAAATAATTACGAAATTGTTGCCATATGGCAATATTAATATTTTAAAAATTTATAAATTTGAAAAAATTTGCACTGACTTCAAGAAATTATAGTATACATAAGAGTGGAAATAATTTAATAATTATTAATACTGATTCTTATTAGTTCATAAAGAAGATGAAAAATATTACAGTGAATGTCATTTATAATACCGTCGCTTATACATGCAAGGTGGTCTTCTCGTTTATTTTATTTTTTAATTATTTAATTTTCTTATCCCCAACGAAATAATCAAAATTTGATGAACGATAGTGTGAATCAAATTTAACCCAAATCATTCAGTAGAATCAATTAACGATCTGAAGGTCTCAAATTCTGGCGACATACTGATCAGTTCTTAAAGATGAAGGCCTTCCGCTGCCTGTTTCATCGTCAATCGGCTTTTTTCCTTTTGAAAATACCCAAAACCACCAAAATCCTGGCCCCTTCAAATAACACCCTCCGTATGCTTGCTTCAGTTTTGTAAAAGTTTCCATTGCACAGTGCCCGAGTCTGAAGCAAAACCTGATAGCACACCGTTGTTTGAAATCAACGTTATTTACTTTTAAACGCACAAGAAAGAACTACACTGAAGGCATATAACATGTTCTCTCCAAATCCCGCGTCCTAAATGTTACCAGATCGAACGCTACGTTGCCAGTCTTATTACTTAATTTATACACCTCATATATTCATATTCGCGTTTACATTTCATTTCGTAATGGGGATAGAGGGATTCATACATTCTAAAGTCAAAGAAGTTTTAGACCTCGTGAGAAACGGTAAGTACAAAGCCTTGAAGGTACACCTCAGGTTTGAAGTTTTCCGTCCTGCTCATTCGTTTTTAGACTTTATTTCATGGGGGTAGAAGAATAAAGCCCTACAAGTATCCGTAAAACAATCGTACTCCCCAGTACCACGGAGGGTTCGGGACTGAAGATGTCCTCACTTATTTAAGTATTTTAGATATTAAATATTTACAGAATTGTTACAAAGTTATCAACGATTTTAATTTTGTTTTTACTAACATTTTTTTTTAAATCTTTCATAAATATGAAGTACGACTACGAATTAAAATCTTATTTTGATATTAGATCGATGTTCGGCTGGATGGAGAAAGGATGTTGGAAAGATAAAAATCTGACAGCAATCAGTTTATAAAAGTTTATTTCAAATAACTAACGTTTCGACTAACTTACAGTTATAGTCTTCTTCAGAGTTAGATCTACAGTAGACCATTTCTAAACCCTGAAGAAGACTATAAATTAATTGAAACGTTGATTATTTGAAATAAACTTTTATACACTGGCTGCTTTCGATTTTTATCGTTCCAACATCCAATAACATATTTTATGTACAGCAACCGTTTAACTTTTTTCTTTCTAACGTATCTGTGTCTTTGAACAAAGTTCGGTAGATTCTACATAAATTCTATGGGTACTTATTTATTTTGCTTGTACTCTGGCGGCGTAAAAGTAGCTACATTCTACTCCGGCGTCGTAGAAATTAAACTTCAATCTTGTATATCACGTCACAGGAGATGTCATTTTTATGACGTTTGAAGAAAAAAGAAATTATATTCTTTAATTTTTAAACTGACCTTTGCCAAAATTGTCTTACAACGAAATTTAAATTGTCGTCATCGCTGAATGAGTAAATTTGCTTCTCAAGTTCGTTGAATTAAATTGTATAATAATGATTGTTGGGATGGACCAAATTCTGGTGGAACCGGTCTTGTTTGGATGTAAACAAAATCCAGTGAAACCTCGTGACTGGTGAGTTCAGAGTCCCGCAACGTGGACTTCCCAGCCAGAGAGGGAGCTCAGCTCGAACGCACTTCGCCTCGTGATGTTTATTCGCGACGAGTACCGGTTTCGCGCTACCTGTGTCCGCTGGACACTGGACCCATCCCGGCCTCGGCCAGCGTGAGAAACTCTATAAAAAATACTAGGACTTTGTAATTGGTGCCTTACCAGGAATTATTTTTATATTGAAATGAGATAAAAGAAAAACATAAATGTGGCCACCAATGACGTATCATTTAGGGATTGAAGGATAGAAAAAATAAATTGCAATCACTTTAGCACCAACCTCTACCACAAAAAGCTAGGGCGATAAAAAATTATAAATTTAAAAAATTTATAGAAAATTAATATTATGTGTGGGGATGAGATGGACTTTTGGTTTAAAAAGTAAATTAGTGTATAGCTCTCGTAGGGAATGTTAATTTTGTTCGTTAGTAACAGTGTAAGTAGCCGCTTAAAAATTAATGCACGCAACTCTGAATAATACAAGATTTACTAAAAAAATTGCCAAAAGTACCTTATATACACAATTAGTTAATTATTGTTTCGGTAGGTTTCAATTTATTATTTATATGTACACCTTATGAACATGTGTATAAGACTTATCGTAATCTAAAAATGTGGTTCTTTCTGTAGCCAGTCATAAGTAATTTGGTGATCCATTTCACCTCTTTTCTTAGGACAGATGGATCAACTAATCTGAGGAAGACGGACTAGAGGATTTTTATTGTTAAAACATACAGAAAATAATCATTCATACATAGATTAGGTACAAGAACGATCTAGTTACTTTTCCATGAGTTCTGAAGAACTGATGATAAAGAAGGCTGATTGGATAAAATGCGTAATTTGTGGTTGTTGTTTGCACGAAGGGTGTACCACATATGAAAAATGCCAACAATCTGTTAACCAGTTCATCTCCTCATAATCTTGATCTATTTCACCTATACAGTAGACGATAGTTGGACATTTGTGAACAAATGTTAAACAAACATACATTACTTCATTGTTTTTGATGCGCAAAACACGTCTTTTCTAAATAACTCTAATGTTTCCCGGGCAATCTGTGGTAAAGTATTTTATTCATAATCGGTTTGTAATATAAGGATTTCTAACTTTTAAAAAGTTAGGAGGTTAGTAATTGTTAACCTCATTATAGGAAGTACAGTGTGTCCACTTTCCAACCCCAGTTATACTCACTACACTTTTTCCAACTTCCATGAAATCAATATTTAAGGTTAGAAATTAAATTGCCAGTTCATGTAACAGATGATCAACACTCAACCAAAGCATTCGTTTATTCGTGTGAGATTATTAATTTCAGATTATGAATAAAAATAAAATAGTATAGAAATCACGGTGAAAAGTTTCATTACGTCTCGGGCTATGGTAAATTATCTTCGCCCTCGACGATAATGAAACATTTTCCATTTCGGTTAGTAATACACTATTGCACCCTAGGATTACAAACATTTTTTTACTATCACAAGATTGGTTAAATTTATTATAAAAATTTAATCAAAAGTAATTTATATTAAATTGTACGCTCACGAACTGATATCACAGCCATCTACATCATATAAGAATTAGTTTGTACTCATAACGTTTTGAAATTAAAATGTATATTTTTTATTAAATATTATAATCAAAATGAAAACAAAATATTTATTACAAAATTAAAGTTGAAAAAACCTAAAATGTGACGATTGTTTTTTATTACTTAAGCTCTCATTACTAGCAAATGGTTACGGGTTTACTCCTGAGGCCTTTTTCCGGACCCATTCCCAAGTGCCTATGAGAAGTTGTGTTGTCATTGGAAGTAGTGAAACTTTAATTCTTTCATATACCCCCTTGAAAGTTTCATCCTGTACTGTGGGTTGTTTATAGTCGCTGATATTTTTACGCTCAGAGGAGTAATTCGCGCGCACATAATTAAGCTTTCACGGCACCGTGACGTAAACGCAGACAAATGACTTTCCTTTGCGAATATAAATTAATTTCTAAATTTACAATTAAGATGGATTATGATCCGCATGGTCACTTTTTGTTTCCGGTGCGCATGGTTTCAAAAATATTCCAACTTCGACAATTTATTTTCTGCTCTTTTCACTCGACATTTATACCGATGGCTAGTATGCTTTAACTTGAAGCGAAGTGTGAGATCTGATTTCAAATCCCAGCGCCGCCAAACTTCAACCAAATAAAAATACTGCTGTGTTTTAGTGTTTCGTAACCAGTGACGCCTCGTGGCTTCAAATAATAGACGTGCTAAAACTTACGAAATTTCCAAACACACTGTAAATGTTTGTTTCGATAAAAAAATATCATATCAAAATTATCGTTAAAAAAAAAACTTGAAATTATATTGTTTTGTCTTATTATTTTTTGAGGTTGCATTTTTGAGGTCATAATTGTCCGGCTTCTGTTGCAACAATAATGAAAGATGGTCAAGATCATGGCAAATAATTATGTAATGTAAGTGTGGTGGATACAAACGACGTATAACAATGCATTGCAAATAGCAACATCATTGTCCCTGGAGTGCTAAAAACGGTAAAAACTTTAATCCGGCGCTGCTCTCCTAACATAGCTCATATATAAAGATCTAGAGAACAAACAAAATATTCATCTTCACTCAGTAATACAGAAAAACATTACTCAATCTTTTAGGTAAATATTTTTTATGATAAATAAATATAACACGAATCATTATTTCTGCTAAGTATGTCAATGTTACTTTATCATAGTGTCGGTATTAGTAAAATATATTGCAACGACCATAATGGAAACTGAGTTTCTTCAATAATAATGCCTGAAACTTACTCATTTCTCATAATTGTGGGTTAACGTGTGAGAAATAATATCTTACAGTAAATGCCAACACTGTTTCTATGGGTTTGTGCATGAACTTATTTCGTTTTAATACATTTAGCAGTGCAGTTGTAGAAAAAAAGTGTGTCAGTTTCAGAATTAGCTATTTCCATGTGTTGTGAAAGTTTCAGTACGAGAATCAAATGAATGGGTAGGTAATCCTTTCTGCACTTGTTGCACAATTTTAACAAATTAGTACAGGGTGCTACCCTTATAAGAACAGTACATGACTTGAGTCATTTGTATCCATTTGACCAAGGCGAATACTGCAGTAACTTATAATTCCACTGAGGAAAATGAAATCAGGATATGAAATCCACCTATTTCTGGACAATTTTTACTTTTATTTTTATAATGAAGTTTGTCAATCTACGTCTGAACTAATCGGACCCAGTGATATTGTTATTTTGTCAAAGATTAGTGACTATAGAATTTAGTTCGAGTAGGAGCCCAGTAACCAAGTGGGCCACCAGTACCCGTACTCTAATGAATTTTGAAAAAAAATTATTGTGCAAAAACTGCTGAAAGTCCCACAAGTGGCATACTATACTTTTTCTACGAGATAAAGAGCAATACGACGTAGGTAAACTAAGCAAGAGTAATTGGTAATTACTGTGACAAATGATATATCTGCATATACGCAGAGTTGGCAATTACTTTAAGAAATGATTTCTAACACTTTCACCGACGATTGTGGAAATATGCAATTTTGAAGCTTTGGTATAGAATGAAAAAAGTGTAAGTTCCCATAATCGTATTTTTTATCTTGGTGAAATTGAAAGTAAAACTTTTTTCCGTGAAGATGTTTTAAGGTTTTAAACATCAGCGAACATCTTGTTGGGATAAAAATTTAAAATGTGCGATATGAAAGAATGAAAATTTGATTAGTAGCTCTCGGAATGTTCCATAGCTTTGGGAATTGTGTTCCATTAGACTTCCCTGCGTAGGTCAGGCTAATGACTGGGACGCAGCGTCACTTTATCTGCAAATCCCAGGTGATTGGCATAGCAGCAGTTAGGGGTCGCATTCCAGCGAGGAATTAATAGATAAGTACTATGCAGTGGCCTGGGTTACCCGCTCTCTGGGGATGCTTTTACTTTACTACTTTTTCTCTTCCAAACTAATTTAGATGTGTGATTAATGGATGGAGTTCAGACACTGAATTGGGGACATAAATAACTACGACCTTTCTTGTAAAAACTTGCTCCTTTTTCTTTTTATTTTCAAATCTAGTTTTAGGGTTAACACAGGATTTAAATCAGCGGTTTCCTAGTTTTTGCCGTCGATAGTTTCCTTGTTTTCTCTGTGGTGCTTATATCAGGAACGATAACAATTATATTTTATGTATGCCAAATGACAGATGATCTAATGAAAGGAAAATCTTTAAAAATATAAAATGGGATATGTGACCATAACCGATAATATACAAGCATAAACGTCGGCAGAATTTTTTTCAGAGGGGTACAAAATAATTCTGACAAGGGGAGGAATAAACGTTGAAAGTTAAATTTCACTACGAATGTTACTACTTACTAATGTCACAGGGGGTGCTGTGACATTAGAGTGTTAATGCTAAAGCAAACCGTTACAATATTTGTCTGGTATCGAATCTTTCAAACGTGTTCGTTTGGTGTGGAACAGTCTTTTAGCACATTATGTCAAACTTTGGAGTCGGTACGATGGGAAATGCAAACCTCAGCGGACTGAGTATGCTCATAGAAAGAAAGTGCAAGAGGATTCATCGAAAGCGTTATCAACGAATTTGGACAACAACCAAAATGAATCAAGATTTTGTTCCAAAATGAAGAAAATTACTTTACTATTTACCTAGATATATACATTGATTGATTATTATTATTTAGTTAAATGAAAACAAAAAAAATAATATAATAAAATAAAGTCATTAGATTCAACGTATTACAATGTAATAACTATATTATTTAGACATTTAGTTTAAAAGTTAAGGAAGTGCACAGCACAGCATTCATGTAGATAATTAATAAAATATAAAAACTAACAACTATAGCTTCTTATTATAAGTACCTAAACATTAGATTGCAATAAATAGTTATTAGTAATTAAAAGTTTCGGAGAAGGGATGTGTGAAGAAAACAGTCTCTTTCTATCTTTCGCTCCCAGTCAATACTGACGTTAAAATATACCTACCCCAAATTTTAAATATTTATTTCCCCGTGAACTACGAATAATAAATCGATTTAAAAAATACGGATATTTTTTGCTTAGTATCTTATAGGCAAAAATTAAAATTTGGACACATCCCACAATGTAGTTAACATGATTTACATGTCCGAGTTGTTCAAACCTTTCGCTGGGTTTTCATGTTGAGTAATCTAAACTCTCTGATTATTGTTGGTCATAACTTAGTTTTTGAAACAAGTATCTATTTTGAAAGATATATTTAGTGTTAAGGTTAGGGATAACTTTAATTTTGTATTTGTTATACTAAAAGGATTTACTTTCTAAATATTATTTATTGCAAGTAAATAAAATTAATTAATATGAAATAGACGATTATTACTGTGTAATTTGTTGTTTATTAAAAGCAAGTAAATTTAATTGCATATTCTGATAAAAGCTATAGTCTTAATTATTATTGTTATTAGATTGATAACACTTTTTATGAACATTTCTTAACTGAATAACTTCATTATACAACTTATCAAACTTAGACAGTAATTATCTTACTCTCTGCCAGTGCTTTACGACATATTCAATAAACATTCTCACCTACCGCACAGCTCATCTCTTATTTCACAATAAGGATTCGACATTCGCAGAGGAAAGGATATGTCTTTTATTTCATCTTATCAGCTCATTCAACTGCAAATAATCTTAATTGTTTCTCGATCGTCGATCATAACAGGAAAAAAGGGAAATATTTATGTAAATAAAATTTAATTCAATCATATTATTTAAAGTTAAAATTGATAAAAAATAATGTGAAATTTATTATAATTTATTTTATTATAAATTATGTTCTGCTACTAGACAACCTTGACGAATATTCAACAAAAGAAATATAACATCTTTCGTACAATCCGGATTGTCCTAAGGTCACGTGGTAATCGATTTCCTTATGTATTACAAGTTGTTACTGCAACCTGATCCTTATGTAACATGGTTAAATTGGCTCTTGTGAAGAATGGCTAAGGGATCCGACCCGATTACAATAAAAACTTTTTCACGACGGGGAGTATTTGTTCGTTTCTATAACAAAAAAAAAATCATAATAGAAGTAACAAATAATTCCCTAGATATATAATAACTCATTTTGTTTGCAAAAATAAATGTTACATTATTACAATTTGTGAAATTAATTGCTTCAATAATATATTTTAGTTCTTCTAGTTCCATTTTTGAAATGAAAAATTATAACTTTGCAAACGAACTTGTTTATATAAAATTGTCATCGTTGTCAAAGCATTTTATAAATCTGTCACAGACTATTAAATATATAAAAATAAAATTAAAAATATTTTTCACGATGGGGAGTAGTTTCTATAACAAAAAAATCATGACGGAAGTAACAAATAATTCCCTAAATATATAATAATACATTTTTGTTTGCAAAAATAAATGTTACATTATTACAATTCGTGAAATGAATTGCTTCAATAATATATTTTAATTCTGGCAGTTCCACTTTTGAAATGAAAAATTATAAAATTGCAGACGAACTTGTTTATATAAATTGTTATCGTTGTCAAAGAATTTTATAAATCTGTCACAGACTATTAAATATATAAAAATAAAATTAATAGTTATTTATGATATAAGTGTTAAAAGTGACATTTTATGAGTGAGTGGGGAAGTTTGAAACGAGGCGAAGCCGAGTTTAACAAACCCCACGAACGAAATAAAATCACTTTTAACACAAATATCATACACTATTTTTCCTACGACCACAGTTATGTACCTATTAGTAAATAAAAACTAAGCATTAGAATGACATTTATGACAGGTCATGATGTATTTGTTATGAACAACTGAACATAAGACGTGTTAAAAGTAAATTTGTTTTTTACTTTTAACACGTTGTCAATGGCAACGTTTTAAAAGTATTTACTGTGTTATAAACTGTTATTTTTAACTTGCTAAGCAACCGTTAAAAATACTATTTTTAACAGTGGTCGTAGGAAAAAATATTTTTCACAATGGGGAGAATTTGTTCGTTTCTATAACAAAAAAATCATGACGGAAGTAACAAATAATTCCCTAAATATATAATAATATATTTTTGTTTGCAAAAATAAATGTTACATTATTACAATTTGTGAAATGAATTGCTTCAATAATATATTTTAGTTCCACTTTTGAAATGAAAAATTATAACTTTGCAAACGAACTTATTTATATAAATTGTTATCGTTGTCAAAGAATTTTATAAATCTGTCACAGACTATTAAATATATAAAAATAAAATTAAAAATATGATTTTTTAATCTTTAGTGGGGGAGAAAAAAATGCTATGTATATAGATATGTAGGTACCTACATTTTAGAAGAGAAAATTCTATTTTCATCAGTGCTTTGTAGTCCTCCGGTTTTAATTTGCAACTTTTGAAAAACCTTATATCTCTCTGTCTCTATGTATAATATGTTGTTACGTAAATATTTCTAAAAAAAAAGTCCTGTCCCTAATTTCCATATTATGCTGTACTTTGATCCACTTAACCATTCTGCTTTACTCATATTTCTCATATAGAAAAGTAATTACATAATTAATGACGTTAATGATTTCATTCATTCTATGAATTTAAAAAAATCTATTTTTCCTTTCATTGATGCAAAGTTCAACCTTCAAGAAAGCAACAAAAAATTCAGATTCTAAAGAATTACTTGAACATTGTATTATTAATATAAATTGATCAAAATTCATTTTCTCGGAAAGAAAACGATAATGTTGTATTTTATTGGTTTTGAAACTATAGAATCTCCAATGAACGGACAAATAATTGTGTATTCTGAGCCACTTGAACATAATACGTGACTATTTTTGCTAAGTTCTAGTAAGCATTATATTCTATTTTAGTCTTTACTGAGTATAAATGTATAAAAATCTTAGATAAATATTTGACGTAAATTCATTCATAATTTTTCAGAAAAATGAAAGAGTATTATGAATCATTTTAAACTGAAATAATGTTTCATAGCATTTTGGGTATTGAAAACAAAATTTTGAGTACTCACATAAATATTCAATATCATAATTTCATTGATTTATTGATTAATTCGTTATAATAATTTACTCTAAAATAACTTTTTAATATTTTACTTATGATCATGATAAATATTTATTTTTAAATAATAAAATTGATTAGGATTTAAATACAAAAGTACGTATATAATAAAAATTTAATCCTTTTTGACTATACCTTTACTAAAATTTAATACATGAAAATGTCATTTTAATTCACTGATACTACCAAGATCTTATTAAATATTATTTGAACTTTATATTATTTAAATTTAAATATAAATGGGATCTTTAATAAAAAAATGCTTTATAATTTCGCTCGTCTTGACAAATAATGTTGCCGTGTAGACAAGATAACACAAGACTTTGCAAAATCTTGTCTTGTCTATAAATTTTAAGTCTAGACTTGTGTTAAGTCTATGTTTCAAGAATCTATTATCCTGCGCTGATGGAAGAGATGGAATATTTATATTTCTAAAATTATTTTTTTTTATTAATCTAGAGTTTTAAAAATTGTCTAGAATTTTCTCATCTTTATCTAGAATAAGAAAATCTTGAAATTTCAAGACAATGATTCTGCAAGTCTTAATAATTTAGACAAGACAAGAGTCTAAAAAGTCTAGATCTAGACACTACTAACTTTACAGATTTTGGGAGAATGATTTTTTAAAATGAATATTTCTCTCGAATAGTTTTGACCAATCAGGTTTCAGTATTTTTTAATGAAAATCGAATATCAGTAAATATATTGCACACGTGAACCTGAATATATTTGAGGTTTGACATTTATATAAATATTAAATATTTATAGGAATACTTTATATAGGTATATTTAATGTGAATTATTTTTTCTAGAATTTTTTTACTAATAGATCACTCTTGCATGGCAAATACATCAGAATACGTAGGTATTTCCCCTGCACTTGTTATATAACTATATCATTCATTAAATAATAAACAAAAAGGAATGACTTATTTTCCTTAGTTTCCACGTATTACAACGATTTTTATTATGTAACCATGGTGAACGAATATACGAACCTTTGGATATTCAAATATGCCAACATTCATGCTATACACTATAGGTGCGTTTGGTTTTTTAGTTTTGTATACTCAGAACTGTCAATGTCATTTTTAATTCTTTTGACGGAGCATAGAAAATGATTTTTATCCTTTAAACATTGCATGGACTACATAAATGGATCTGTAATTTGAAACGTAGTCTGTGTGCTTAAAGTTGACATTCGAAATGACACTGATAGTATCCGAATCGAATAAATGACATACCTTATTTAAACCACATAAACGGCAAGGTAAGAATTGAAATAAAAAATTAACTCGTAAACAGAAAACAAAAAATTATTTGCGCGCTTTAACGTTTCAATTCTTACGTTACTTTTTAATTTATTTTTTATTAATGATATAGTCTACCTGTATACAATTCCACAATTTAAAATCCTCGGCATGTTTGATGAGTTGCTTTTAGGAAATACTTTCGACTTTCGGTCTCATGGTGTTTCCAAGCAACACGTTTCGTGTATCGAGAATTTTCAATCGTTTTGTTGTGTAATATATGGTTATCATTTGTACTAAGAGATTATTTATTAATTTTTAAATTCATTTTTTTTAATACAATTATACAAAAATTTGGATGATGATAAATAATTTATATTATTTAAAGAGGTATATAAAATTTCGTATTAAAATTACATACATAAATAAACAGATTTGTGGTTTATTCTATTGAGTAAAATATCCAATTGTAATTCTAACAACCCGAGGTCGAATCAGACCGATATTAATTATTCGTGCTTCCCACACAAAAATTGATTCCATTGACTTTATCTGTCAACTAAGCGCCGGAAAGTCATATGTACTTAAGATACTTAATTATATTACAAATTACAATATTTTATAATTGTCATAATTGATGACATGATAGACATAGACACACCTAATAAAATGTTTCAAATTCTGATGATAATTTTACTTATTTTCAGATGAAAATAATGTTTTGTAAATTATTTTTCATTATTATAAAAATTATATCGTCATTACCAAAATCTGCGAAAAACTTATTATTATAATGTATACTTAGTAATGAGGAAAAACCATACAATGTTATTCTTAAAAATAAATATTTATTTTTATAAATAATTTTGGTGAAGTACACAATTGTTTTTATGCCTTAGTGAACACAATGAATAAAAATCTCTCACCAAACACTTGACGTAAATTCATTCATGTTTCTGCGAATGAGTCTCAGCTCAGGTCTAGTCATGTCTTGCAAATCCTTATCAAACGTTTGAGTAGTTATATAATTGTTACACATAAATTATCACATTCGTATGTAGCAACTACTGTGATTCATTTCGTAAATGTCATTTCCTATAACAGTAAATTTCTCTCGAAAATTTTCCATCGGCAGTGGGTAATGATTGGGCAGCGAATTAAAGTGCTGGGTCCCGCGAGTAGCTGAGAGTTGAGCTCGAGCTCTGACGTCGTCGTCGTCGCCAACCAGTGGCACTAAAAATACTCGACCGTGCCCCTGCCTCCTCGGATCGCGACTTTTTGTTCCTTCTTGGATGTTGTACGCCGCAAACAAGTTTCATCTCCCGTCGAGTGAGTTAGTGAGTAGCGAGTCCGACTCCTAGTCAGTGAAGTGCACCAAGTCTACCTCCAACAGTGGATACTAAGTGTATTAACTCCCAATTCTGGATTTTTCAACAAAGGTTTGTAATTGTTGTTTGACACTTAGCCATCACGTGCTTCTTGACACTTGAAAGACTGCCAGAAGATTCGCTACGACAAAGAGCGCAAAGACCTTTAGATTCGGAGCATGGACGATTTTAAAGTTAATTTTAGGATCGTTTACAATACTCTCATACGCATATACCTTCATCGTAACAATTGCTTATTTATTTATTTCCAATTCCCATTAAAACTAAACTCAAAAACCTACATTTACAATTAGTAATTTCAAAATGTGTTTTCATTATTCTCCTTATCTATCACTATTGTAAATCTAATTAATTGTTTCTTCCTATATAGCTTCCTAGCAATTGTTTATTTCTTTCTTTCTAACCTCCAAATTTACTAACGTTAAAAAAATTTCTTGTATTCTTTACATATCATAGACAATAGATTATATATTAATATATTAAATAGCTCTAAATTAATTTATGACATACATCCCACAAACTGAAATTTTACATATATTTATTTGTATTATAAAAATTTAATTTCTTTTTCTTGTACATAAATTCACAGTTTTACAATTCATAAAATTGTATATTTACTTGTTAAGTGGCACTTTACAAGTGACAACTACATTAGTCATTTTCTAAACGACTTATCTATACTTAAAATGAAATGATTTGAATGCAGGATTAAAGTTACGAGCAAAAAAAATAATACAATAGATCTATAAAGATCTGAGTATTTATGATAACGTAATTTTTATTAAAAAAATCTAAACGTATTTTTAACAAAAATATATTTTAGTGCTTTAAGTATTACTTCCGGTCGAACAAATGAATCCAAAATTCAACTGTTTTGGATATAACAAATGTCCAAAAAAAATATTTATACACAAAGACTAAAGATACAATTTATCCATAAACAAAATTAAATAAAACATCATTATTATAAAGAGGTACACCCAGTAATGGGTAGTAAGCTGTACATGTACGTGGACATATACATTAAAAATATATTATTCCTTTCGTTATGAAGTGTACGCTATAAATCAATTATTATCATCTATTTCTAACCTGTTTTCAAATCGTGTAAACATGCTCTTATAAGTTAAATTTAGAATGATTTATAAATTACGCGCACATAATTCATAGCTGCTTTATAAGTTTACCAATAATCTTACTCAATTATAATCGGTTATTTTATATTCGCAAACATCAAGACAGCAAACAATTGATCTCAATTACTTACTACAAACAAATTAATTGTAAACAAATTGACATTTTATGGACTGTGATCTGTCAAAATAAAAATCATGCAAATGACACGTGAATATTCGCAATTAATAGACTTGATCTAATTTTCATACAATATATATTAGGTTATTAGGTTGTGAAATACATATTCATTTCATTAGATCACGAAGTAGAATATTTCACCGTGTGTTATACACGTGGACTGTTTTACCAGTTGAATTCGTCAAAATGTTACATGGACGGTTATTGGGAATGAGCTCTTCAATTTCAATTAATTTTTGGTTAGGGTTTATAAGAGTGGTGGTATTAATAATATTTATGATTAAAATTTTACAAAATAATGTAAAACAAGAATAATGTGAATTTAAAAAAAATTGAATAGATGTAACGAGATGATAACAATTTGTGTAATATTTAGACGCTCATTCTAGACTTACAAATATTTTAATATAGATATATTCATCACGAGATATTTACATTTCTGGAATATACATTGCTCAGATTGGGACACACACGCAGAATTAAAATAAAAGACATTCAATTCAATTATTACAAGTAAATATATGTTGCCATTCCCAATTTTCGAATTTAAATGTCTCAAACAAAAAGTGGGTAAAGAGTATAAATTTGCAGTTCTGGAATATGCACTGAGCAGATAGACACACCTAGATTTTAAACTAGTAATGGTTGTTTATATTTATTATTGTTGTTATTGAATGTATAACCATCTAATTATCGCCTTGTAGCAGCATTTAAAATAGCGGAATTCGGTGTTTAACACCAGAGTGACAAGTGACTGTGAATGTCGTGCTAGTAGGCTGCGACAACAATGAAGCCGAGCGTACGGTGTTGTGAAAAGTTGGCTATGATTTTCAGTGGTGGGTTGACCGAGACAATGAACAGTGTGAGAACTCGTCGTGCAACTCCGCGACCTTGATGCAAGTCGTATTTATCTCATCACCAGGTAAACACACGTTCACAGAGCATCGCATGCACGGATGGATTTTTGGCCGGTCGATTAAGGTTATGCACTCAAGCAAGACTAAAAAAGACGCACAAAATACGGGTTTCAAACCAGTATCATCAAAAATAGAGGAAATCAAATTGTGTAGCTCACCACGTTGATTTCAAAATCGAAAAATGAATGTGTAATTTCAACATAGATCGAAATCGAGATATGTATTCTTGGATTAGTGGAAAAGTCAACATGTAAATTTACGTCATATTAATTAAAGAACTTTATTTATATTGATAAAATTAAAACACTTCGTTAAATTAGATTTATTTATTTTTATCATTCCATTGATGGGCAGCGGTGGGTCACTTGATTAGTACTCAGGTTCGATTTGTTTGGAGTATGAGATCTGACGTTCAAATCCCATTTTCTTGGATTTTTAACTAAATAAAAATATCCAGGTGATATTCTCAGACGTGATTAACGCATAAGCACGTTAAGCACGTGCTTAGGACATTAATGATTGAGGCCTCATTCCGTGTTACTATAAGTAAAAATTATCAATTATTAATTCCGTAAGATGTATAGAAAATCTGGAAAAGAATAAATATCAAATAAATTGCAAAGACATATAATAGTATAGGTATTATTCGTCGGAGGATATTATACAATTATTATTAACAGACGCAAATTATCGAAATTTTCAGGAACTTCAGATAATGGTAAAACGTCTTCGATGAGGACCTGGATAATTAACAAAGTAGATTATTGTATTTTTTTTATAAGTTGTACATGCTTATCTGGCTTACTCACTTCTGGCGTCGCTGTCCCCATTAATTCAACACCTTACCTATTTTCAAGTTTTTATCAGATTTGTTGCATATATAGGGCACCTAAATATTTTGTGCGTAGGGCATTCAAAGGATTTAATTCGACCCTGTTCTAAGGGGAGATAAAAAATTTATTTAATTATTTCCAAAAATGAAATTACATATAAAATGAAATAGTTCCTGTCACATAAGAATTTGCTAACAAAATAACATTCTTTCGGTCATAAAACATTATTTTTAGCAAATGTGTTGTTTACGTACTCTAAGATTAATATCTATACTGTATTTGTACTAAGAAGCCTGTTTGCGATCTTAAATTTTTTTATATCCAAATAATCAAAATACTCTTTTACCTATATTAATCTGTTCATTAAATTCTATTTCTGTTAATATTTTATTTATTTAAATAAATCAGTCAGAATCTCAAGTAATGGTGGTTACCCCAGTGGCAGTGCGTGCACTTCTAAAATGCAAATAAAATATGTTATGATAAAAGTACCTCATGTTCCATTCAGTAATATTTTGAAATCGAGATGCGAATTCCATCTGCTTTTAGACGATTTTATTTGCATTATAGTGATATACCTATGTGTCAGATTACAGCTTCATGAAGTGACCCACAGCTTATAGTTGTTTGAAACTACTCGTACTCGTGGTGTTTTTATTTAGTTATCTGGGATTTGAACCCCAATGTTTCACACTCTGCTCAGTTGAATGAGTTTAGATTAGATTAATAAATAAATATAACATTATTAAAGAAATCAAGTACTTTGCGAAAAAGCAAATTGGCTTATCCAAGAAGGGATGGATTTTATAGTTAGGACAGGATTTAAACATTACAAAAATATTAAACTAGTGCTCTATTTTAAATATCTATACAAACAAAAATAAAGTAATAAATATGTGTGAGAAAAATTTATAGATATGATCTGCAATTGACCCAAATTATTTGAATAAATTTAACTGATACAAGTTTTTTGAATTCGAAAATTAGAACAGAAAAACATTCATAATATTGGGAATGAGTTTAAATATAAATTTTGAGTAAAATTACCAAACTTCTCGAAAAAATAAAAACTTTTTAGTTATTTTTCTGCTTCCTTGAATATATAAGCACTTGTAATTGTTTATTTCTGTTGTAATTTGGTACTTAAATTGAGAAAAATAAATAATTTTCGTCTATGTTTAGATGCCGTTAAATTTGTGCCTAAATAGCGATGTGAAAAGTGCCAGAAAATTTTCCATAACATCTTGAAGCTATGTGTGTCACATGTATCCATTTAGATTAAAAATGTCGAAATAAATGATGTGAAAATACAGGTCATTATAAAAATTACTGTCATTTAGGGCCACATTTTTTAAAATTAAGTAGAGCACCTGTACATATAATTATCACTATAATCAGTAACACTTAGTCTAGGCAAACAGTAAGAAATAAACATTACATATGACAAATTATTCACACTCAGTTTCAATGTTTCACTAATTAAGTCATAAAATGAAATAACATGCAAGAAATGCGACATTATTTTTCGCTCTGAAACTATCAGAAAAGTAGTAAACAAAAAAGGAAGTTATAATTAAATTCAAGTCTTGCAGACTTCATACGAAACAAAAGCGCAACTGCAGTTGAAAACTTTAATAAACAAAGCGTTCAACTGTTCAAAATAACGAACGTATTGTTAATTATTGCTTTTCATTAGAGTTCTCACATTAAAATATGTAATTTATTCCATTGTTTTAATAATGTTATGAGTTATTTTGCATGGGATATACATTTTCTAATTAGGAAATACATAACCTCGGAAAGATTTATTGCTATTATTGACTCCTGCCGTTCATATTACTACGGTGTTTACTATCATGTTGTTTTTGTTTTAATAAGAAAATAAGAAACTAGATTATGATTTCAAATTTCACGGTCACTGTGAATGTAAACCATTACATTTTTTCTACAACTATTAGATAATTAAAATTGCATTAATCATCATGTGAATTACTTTAATTTTGTTTCATTAGATTTTACTATTTATAAAAAATGACATTGACAAATATTAATGCTGAATATAATATCCAGAAAAAGCAGACAGACAATATTTTGTTAAACTATTTTAATATAAGAAATGTATTGTGAATGTAATAACTATAAATTTCTTGTTCCATATATTTATTTACTGGGCAACATATCAAGGATTTATTTTATTTTTAAGAAATAAATACGAATAATCGAAGCAAAGTTACAAAGTTAAACATACAAATCTACAAAACAGTAATAGCTAAATTTAAAACCTCTTTTGATCTTACTTCGATTTATATATTTGTAACACAAAAATAACTTCAATGGTGCACTCATTACAACAGCCTTGATTGTCTGGTCGAAAACGTGTCATATATCCCTAAATTTAAAAAGAAAATCACTTAAGAATTCCCAGAAATAGGTATTACTTTTCTGTAATTATTTATAAATTATAAATTTGTTTTTTAGTTGTAAATTGGTATATTTAGAATTTGTTACTTTGCCAATATTTACATGTATTTTTAGTAATTTAATGTAACTTATATTTTGTCATATAAATAAAATGCCATGAGAAAGGAAGTAAAATTTCAATACGTGTTTATAAATTGTACAAATTAAGTAGGTATTCATATTAATTTATAATAATATTATTATATTTTATAACCAATTAAAATATTTTTCGCAAATGTAGTAAATATTAACAAATATTCATTATAATAATAACCAGGACTCCGATAACCATTTAAATTAAGAGTTTAAGAGTCGGTTTTTCAACCTCTGGTTAAAATACCGGTTACCTTAACCATCCATTAATAAAAATATATCGCATCGAAAATCTGATGTAAGTTGTCAAAAATATATGTTATTTACTATTTTATCATGTATCACAAGTACTAGATGGCCGTATAGTTACTATTTCGACATCGTTGTGTTAGTCTTCGCAGCTTAGGTGTACGGGTTCGAATTCCATAGAAACATTTAACCATATAACCATCATTCAACTGCATATAACCTTAGAGTTGAGTTGTCTTTAAATAATATAGAAAAAAAAAATCTGTGGTTACTATCGAATGTATACGCTGCAGTAGCGGTTTAAGGTGAGAGCCATTTAGACACTGGCTTAGGGCGCCTGACTTATTGGGGCGTCCAAAATTTAAAAAATAAAGATATAAATATATAAATAAACAAAGAAAATCAGTGTATAGAATATGTATCTGTATTATTTAATTTTGGAGCTATTCAAAATTAGTTGTATGTAAATCAATTTTATTTACGCGCCACCTCATCTACTCCTATTATTGCTACTACCTATCTTACTAACTACGAATAAAATAGACACTTACATAAGTGCAATTTTTACATAGCGCATGTACAGGAACTGCTTAGAAGTAATGGTTGTTATGGTTATGGCATTAAACACATTACAAACAACCCTGAATTATTTTGAATTTTGAAATAGAATAGAGTAGGTAGGAAATAACGCAAAAGAATTGATACTGAAGTCTATGACTATTAGTTTGTTTGTGTTTTATTGGGTAGAATATAATTTGGCTCGGGGCGCTAATATAGTATACCCCTGGTGGTCTGTACGGTAAAAATGTCACTTTTTTAAATAACATTTGTTATTTGCATATTTTACATAAACTTTACTGAAACATTATTTTTCTAAATATTTTTTGTTCGAAAAATTTGCCAAAAACCTGAAAATGAGAACAGTAAACTGTAAACTATCAGTAACACTTAAGAGTAATCTATACTCGCTGGTCAATATGACGCAAACATGTTTTCGTTGTCACAAAATTGACTACTTTTGTTCCGATTTGTAGAAACCTTGTATTTTAATTTAAAGATAAATAAGAAGTCTAGGTTCCAGCAGTTCCAACAATTTAGTGTGCATTTTTTTTATAATTATATTTATAAATAAAGTAAATTTTGTGACCCCTATCAAACCGCTTTTTTGGAATTAAATTCCATTAGTAGCTAATTCCAGGAAGTAGCAAGGAGGATAAAACATATTTATTAATATAATAATAATCTTTTTCTTCAAACATCTTAAAAGTGACATATTTTATTAATTTTTACGCCGCCGGAGTTGATTTCATGTATTTGTGCCCCATGGAAGTAAGAAATTACGGGACGAACCGTAGGCGAAGCCAGCAACACCAGGAGTCCGGGAAGTCACTTTTGCTACATAATACACACTATTTTTTTCAATCTAGTTATATCCAATAATAATGAAATAAATATTATTGTATTTTTATTTATGGAAAACAAGCGAAAGTACGAGAATGCTTTGTCCCGGATTGTTATTTTTCGTAGCCTATCAATTACACTAAAATACCGGGATAATTCACTTTCCGGTTCGAAAACATACCGGAAAGATGTCAGTTTTCGTCCGATCGAAAAAAACTGTATTACTAGTAAATTGAATAAAATGATTTCTATGGTGAAACCCTTGCATCATTTGAACCTTCAATAAAAATTTATTTTTTACTTTCCTTATTATGTGTAGTGAACTATATAACTAGAAGCAATCTCACTAAAATTTAATTTTTGTTTTTGTTCCAGTGTAGGACCTAGGGCTTAACAATGACGGTGGAATCGCTGTCGATGATATGGGACTACCTGGTGTTCTTCCTCTTCATCGTGGCCACGACGTTCGTGGCGGTGTATGCCAGATATTCCGGCCCCAAGGAGAAGACGAAAGCGGATTTTGTTTTCGCAACGGGGTCTGTTTCCATGGCTGCCATGATGTTGTCTATTGCTAGAGGGACGCTGGGTGTCCGGTCGTTTCTTGGTAAGTCATTTTTTTCTTATTTAAGTCCATGAAAAATCACAGAAAGTAATAGCGTAAAAATATTACTTGTATAGGCGTAGATACATAATAAATTAAATAGTAACTTTAAACATTATTCCTATGAATCATTAAGATAACAGTGTAATAATTTGTTAAAACAACAACAGTATGCATATGTTATTTTAAATTTTTTATCTATTTTTATGTATATTTAATTATTATGAGTACAAATACTGTAAATAAGTGATAAAATTACAATTAAAATCAAAAGTAGTTTAAGGTCAAAATTAATCATTACGATATGAAACATTATGACTAAGTGTATGTAATGCATTTCCATACTAGAGATAAAAAATTTGAGCGACAAAGTATTTTTCAAACATTTAAATACAAATTATTTGTTTTCTTGTACAGTAGGTATATTTATTTAAGAATAAAAATTAAGTACATTGTTGATCAAACAAATATAAAAGTCTAAGAGTCTAGTAAGCTTTGCTGTATAAATTTCAAATAAAAATTACGAAATTTCAACTAAATATTAATTATATAAACTGGTTAATATAAGCCCTTCTCTACGTCATTCATAATTAAACAATTATAAAGAAAAAAGTGTTTACCTACATCAAAAAGTGATAATTAAATAAGACATTTTAGACTCGTAGAAGATTTTTTTTCTGAGGATATATCATTTAATTGCTAGTACATTTGAAATTAATTTTATGTATTTTGTTATAAATTCTATTACACAATAATGAAAACTGAATTTGTGTAAAGGATAAATTAAGAAATACATTTACATAATTTGCACTATGATATAAAAACATTTATATTTATAAAAAGCAGCATACAAATTTTGTAACCAATTCGTAACAATTTAATAAACCGTGCAAAATTTGTTTAACATTTTAATAATTTGTTTAGTTCCACGTCATATATTACAAAAAAAGAAAAAAATATAATTTAATTTTAATTAACAAATTATTTTTAAATTTGATGTACATATGTATGTACATGTGGTTTGCTGATTTTATTCGGTTGTATAAATATTTAATTTAATTATTTTAAAATGTATCTATACAATTATTTCTCGATAAAATGATCCCAGTAATCACTTCATTTTACGAATTATTAATGATTTTGATAAAAATAAACAAAATGAAATTTGTGTAACAAACAGTAATTATTATTAACCTATTATGTTATATTTAAAACGTAAGATCGAAGTAGCGCATTGTTTAATAAGAAAAATAAGTTTAGGAGTTGTTAAGGAATGATAATAGATGGCCGGACTATTTCAATAATGTGCGGTTTGCTGGGAGTGACTCAATGACACTTAGCTTGGGTTCAAAGTTAAAGAGGCTGGCGAACCACAAGTACTTCAGCAGATTTAGGCCTCAGCCCTTCTTACCAGAATAGCTAAGGAGCTCAAACATCTCAGGCCTACACAGTGTTATTAACAACAAAAATGTTTTCATCAAACCTTCAACAAATTAAATCGCTATCGTTTAATCCTGGTAATAACTTAAGAACACTCAGATTCTTCTATTTTATAGTTTGTTCTTTAATATGAATATATTATTATAATTCCATTAAAGTTGTTTTTGAAATAGACATAATACGTATCATCCGCTTTTGTAAAAACGACCTCTGTAATTTTTGGCCTGAGTTAATTTTATTTATTCTACCGCTCGCTACCAAAATATGTAACAGTTACGACACCTGATATACGGTATTAATTTATAAATTTTGCTTGCCACAAAATTTGTCCACTAGTTATATTAACAAACAACTTTTATATGAGGCAATAGTCACAGCCATTATTTCAACACTATCACTTTAACTACTTGTATTTATTGATATCTGTTGCTATCAAAATATCTGAAATTAACAGTCGCGAATCGAACGAATTTTGAATAAAGTGTAAAGCGAAACTTAACAAACTTAACCAAAATAGTCCAGCACTCGCATGTTAGAGATTCGAGAGCTTTAACTGGTGGTTCGCAGTAAAAATTTAGTAGAATAGATTAGAATAAAACTCAAAGAATAAAATAATACAATCATGCTTATCACATTTATCATAAATCAATATGTATTGTTCTACAGTTAATTAATAACATATCTATGTTTTTTTAAATCTATTTCAACTGTCACTCATCATGTTACTTGAAACTATCATTCTCCTCATCAAACTTATTGTTTGAAATACTGTGAAATGATGGACATTTACAAATTTACATTTAGTATATAAAATATGGTGATATTTAAATGTAAATTCTAAATCATATATTTCTTAAATTTGTCTTGAACCAAAAAAGGTAGATACATTTAGATGGACAGATCGCCAAACGTTACAATCATTTAGAAAATATGAGAAAATAGTCAACGTATTGTAAAAACTTAATTCATGGAAGTTATATTCATTATAATTTTCGTAATTAATGTCAAATTTCTCAATTGCAGAAGTTCATATGTTGAAAAATAACCAATTTAAATATAAACGCAAATTAAATTTGTATTTTGAAGTAGCAGGCAATAAAAATAAAATAACATAATACTCCGAGCCAATATATGATTGCAGGTAAAGGTCAAACCGTAATTAATAAAATGAAAACTGCGTGCGTACAAAACTAATGAAGCTCTATGAAATTGCTGTGACCTTTTTTGCAGCAAATCGAATATGTGATTCTGTAAAAGAATTAATTCTATAACAACGAGCTGTCAATCAGTAGCCAGTTAGCTGTGTAAGAGAATTAATCACTCAAGCCAATTATTAAAGCTCCATCGATTAATCGGTCAGTTGACAATTTACTGCTTAATTGAGTACATAGTTTTTCATGAAACTCATTGAATACTTGCAAAATGAGTTTCCAGGGAAGTGGTGATGAGATGAGATGTGTTGAAAACCGATGCATGTCCATCAACGCCTCGTTGGATTTTGTGCATGTCATCATTTTCATTTATGTCCTACTAATCAAATCAATAGCTGGGGGTAAATTACATTGTTGCTTTGTTTACCGGACATTCTCAGTTCGAATTCCGGCTTCAACTGACCTTTATAATTTTATTTCTATCACTGACTACTTGATTACAATTTCCTATCAACTAATAATAAAAAGGTTATGTTTAGCTGAACTGCGCAACTGCACCATGTACGTTTTTCCAGCGCTTGTTGAACGGTGGTTCCAACAATAAAATAAATGCAATTGTGTACTAAGAATATATTTATATTAATATTAACTGATAAAAAATATTTTTATTAGTTTAATTTAGGTTTTCATAGATTTTTTTTTAATTTTCATATTTCATTATATAAAAAGTATAGTTGGGATTGAATGGTAAATGAGATTATTTTTAAGATATATATAAATTTGTAAAGGTGCTATATATTTATACGGAGCGATATTTGAACCTTACTTAGGCAGAGTTTACAATCTTTTATAGAGGGTTGGATAGTTTTTGTGATTAGTGGTCAAGCGTTCTAAATTATTCCAACTTGAAAGCATCACTAAAAGGAAAAAGAAATGGGCTGTGTTACCTCACAATAGATACAAAATTTTAATTTATTAACTGCGAAACATAATTACATCTAAGAAAAAGAATAACACATTTTAAGAAAAAGTATAGTGCAGTTACATTTAGAAAAAAAATTGTAACATGTGCACGTAAAACGAACCGAAAAGTGTGCTTTCGCTATACTTTGCTCCCTAGAGATACTTTGCTCGTCCCTCCGACTCTGTTTTGTTTTTTACATAAACAAAAGGACAAAACACTAGTATACGGGTGTCCCAAATAACTTGTTAGGCATACGAGGTCGGTTATATTAGACCAAAATTGCCGCATTGAGAGACAATTCTAATGATGTCTTTCTTTTTATAAAAAAATGCATAGGTTACTATATATGAACAAAAACGTAAATTTTACGGTTTTTAATTTTTGTTCATAACTTTCAAAATGATTAAAAGATTTTCGTGTGCACCTTCTTCAAACAATTTTTTATAATAAATTTACGAGAGTTCTCAAATTTTTATTATCGCGTATCGTTTTCAAGTTATCGGTGTTAACTTTAATTTTTCATGTAAAGATTCTAGTAGATTGTGATAATTATGAATAAAGCTTTTCTTCTGCTATTGAATTATATAAAAAATGCGACAACTTTGTAATAATTTAACCGACCTCGTATCTCTTACTGTTCTCGAGATTCCCATGCTTAACAAGTTATTTGGGACATCTTTACATAACTTTCAAATACCGTTTCCTACAACTATAGAGAATTCAATATGTTTTGAAATAGCTGAACGAAATCTAACTTTGAAGTTCTGTTTTTGACTTGTGTACTACATACTTCTCGTTTTAGCTATTTGAATTTGAGTGTTTGTTTTGCAATATAGTATGATGTAAGTATATCGGAGAATGTTATTTGTAGTAGACGAAAAATATCGAATATCCAATAAAGCGGCGATATTTTTAGATTAAAACTTTTGTAAATAAAGTGCGGATGAAATCAGCTAAAACGATTGAGTGTATTGAAAGAGTGACTTGAGGGTGATGGATTATGGGTAAAATGTATTAGGGTATCAATATTCAGGGTGCGTATAACAAAGCATGCAAATATGCCCCCAACTTCTTCTTAAAGATTTTTTTATCAAGTTGTGTATCAACTTCATGCATATTTTCGAAGATGGGTGAGATAACTTCCTCGACAATATAAGCCAAAAGTCTTTAACTTAACTAACATAACCTCAAAATCTGATTTCTTCACTTGTTAAATTTTTGTTGATAATAACTACTGAAATGTAGTAATAATACTGAAACGCTAACTTATAGCCTTTTACACAAGCGAAAATCGAGCCTATGACAGGCAGATGTCGTAAACATTCTGCGCATGCCCATCTCCAAACCTTCATGTTTTACAGTGTTGTCCAGAAATGAATTATTTATTATATTTATATTAATATTCATTAAAATAAAATAAACATATTTTGATTATAAAAATTAATGATGAATTTCTGCATTACAAACATATTTATGTAATTAAGTTACTTAAATCCCATAATTAAATATTACACGTTAGTATAACTTAACTTGGAAACGTATATCAATAGAAGAAATACAAATCTCTTATTTATATTTTCAATTTTCTACGAAACGATATTTTACAAAAATAGCTTGAAATTGTACCACCAAAAGAAAAAATTGAAATATATTCTCATATCTTTAGTGCCCATTCTAATGAAACAGATTGGATCGCGACGTATTTTAAAAAAATCAACGATACCATTTTGATTATTTTAAAGTAAGTATTTTGAATAATTATTAAATTTGCAATCACTCCATTCAGCGTTCATATAACTTTCTAAGCGGACTGTACGACAAAGACAGGTGGCCCTACAATTATCTGTCTCTCTCGGCTCACATTTTCAACGCCAGTTAGCGTACCAATATTACTTTATTTCAGTAGTTACACCAAATTACTCTAGGTTAATCTTTTTAATGCGTTGAATGTACAAGTTTTTATTTGTTTTGTTGAAATTGCATTACTACCTCTGGTAATATTTTTAAATTTTGCAAAAAAGTTGTCCCCATCTGTATGATTAAAGTTGCAAAGAGCAATAGGTTGGATCAAGAAAGTTGATCCAAGTAAAGCATAGGTAAAGCCAGTCGATTTGCATATTATGAAATATCGTTGTTTAAAAGTTCGTAACTAATTTGTAAAACAGAAAAAATGACAGCAGTATGAAAAGTTTCCAAATTGATAACAGTTTAAGTTCGCGCCAGAGCGCGGTAAATATTACGTTATGTAGTAGGGTGAAATACGCCGCATCAGAATAATGGGAAATGAACTGAAAAAGCGATTCTATATAAAAGGAAAAGGGAGGTCGCGAAAATAAAGTTGATGTAATGATAACCTCAAATTTTACTTTGTGTTTGATTAAGTTCACATACATAATCAAATAAACAAAAGGAACAAATTGTTATTGATCATTTAAATTAAAACATGCAATATTTTTCATGTTAATATTTTTGGTAAATATTTCACTTTGTGTATGTATTCTTTCAAAATTATTGAACTAACTTTCCATAATGCAGTAATTCATTTCAACTTTACTTTCATTTGATTACGCATGTGAAGAAAAAGAAATTATTTACTTTCATTTCTGTTCAAGTGGAAATACAAAAATACATCCTGTTGATACACGTTGCTATTTTCTGCACTCATATCATATTCATTAGCTATTAACCTTTAAAGATAAGAACATCATTTCCCACAGGTTATTTATAAAATTAATATAATTAGAAGCATAATTAAAGTTATCGATATACATAATTATTTTTGTCCTAATGAATTATTTAATTTTTAATTATCTTATTTTCTTTGTAAATTATAAAAACAAAATATACATTGCAAACATTATCAAATTATGGGTCAAATAATAAATATGTTGTTAATACTTTATTCAAAATTTAATTATACATTTTTAATGAGTGGAATATTTAATTCTGGGTTTTTCAAGGTTAATAAAGTTTATATTGTTCAGAAGTCACTCTCGTTACTGATCTTTCCCAGATATTCCTTTTTTTTACTGACTAAAGAGAATATGAATTTTAGCATATTTCAAGCAAAAAAGTCGTGCAATGTTTACCCACGCACATGAAAAAATGACGCCCTAATTAAAACGAAATATTCAAAATTTCAATCCGGTGTTAGTGAATTATGCCCCAGTTAAGTGATTTAGTACGCGTAGATGTCGTTGGTAACGGCGACAGTGGCGCCACACAGCCGTCCCTTCAACTGCAAGCAGGATATCCCTTGGCGGCAGGAACACGCGCGTTGGGCATACTCTGTGATTGGCTAATTTAAATTTTAATGTCGTCAAGCTGCTACGAGCTCCATAACGCTATAATTTGAAGTCTGTTGCATGCACAAAGATTCCTGCTGTGGGCAATAAAAAGGCTTCTATGATTTTTAATGACAAGCAGACTGATGTATTTTTTATCAAGACCAAACACTCTTTGTGGAGTAATAGGAGATTTTTTTACTGATGGTATGACAAAGTGTTAGAAGTTTCCATTAACAGCCTTCGAATATGTCACATCTATATTTTCCTGGAAAATTTGTTTCACCGTAAAAATACACTGTTTCTATGACTATAGGAGCATTTTTTTTTATTTCTCTCATTTCACTGAGGTATAAAGAGAAGTGAAAGGAGCTGATAAAGTAAAAAGAATGACAAATGTGATCAACTTTAGATTTCTGAAAATCTCTACTATCCGCGAAAAAATCAGACTGTAGTTGGCATTAATGTCTTTACTGTAATTGGGATAACCAACTAGTTTAACGGAAAAATAATGCAATGATATACAGTAATATAATTATTACACTATGGAAACTATAATTATTACACTATGGAATAGTTATTTTTTATACAAGACGATAAAATAATATTTTATCGACAAGCGGAAAGTGTTAATTCACGAGCGATATAATCGCGAGTGAATTAATTTTCGCGAGTCGATAATTTAATTTTATCGTCGTGTATAAAATTCTATTTTTTTCTATAGCAGGTTTTGAAGAGAAAAGAATTAGAGAAATTAAATTAATATTTAAGAACAATTTTAAAATGTCAGTAGTGTGCGTTGTTATGGAAATGTACTTTTAATAAACAAAAGTTAAAGTACTTTATCTACCCTTGCTGTTAAAGTGTTACTTTATCTACCCTTGCGGTTAAAGTGCTACTTTATCCACTATTTTGAGTTGATAAAATTGCACTTTAACATCTGCTATAGAAAAAACAATTTTATCTGTTCAATTTACTTAGTTACTCGCATTTTTACAAATGTTTAAATCTTCTTTTTTAATTACTAGTTTATAAACAAAATTAAAACATTATCAAAATATTTTCAATATTGTACTTAGGCAATTTTGTAGTTATTACAAATAAAATAACCATATTTCAAATTCATTAATGAAACTTCACGAGTCACGGCATCAGGCAATGTCAGTAAGGGGGGAAGTGATCTTATCATCTCAACACAGTCAAAAAGAACGGTTCCAATAAGTGAATTAATTGATGTGATGTGATATTTTGTATAAAAAGTATGCACCTTATATCTCTGTTGTGTAATGCAAACTTTTAGTAAGAACAATAAATAATTATTAACAATATAATTAGAATGGGCACTTTTTACTTTCTTTAATTAAAGGATGCATTGTAATCGCAAAATTTCGGTTTTCACATTTCAACGAAAATATCCTTTTTGACTATCCCTGAATTCATTTTGACTAGTTTCGGCCTGACGTGTGTACATACGTATGTATCTCGTATATAAAAAACGATTAGCCGTAAAATGTTGAAATTTTGTTTATGGAAATACAACATCTAGTTATGCACATTTTTGTTCCAATCGACCATTTGAAAAGGGTGTTTTACTTTTGGAAAAAACTTAATAAAAATTTAGTTGGCTTTTAATTTTTGTAGGAAACATTTGAATTCTTGTTAAAAAATTAAGTATGATATAAAAATTGACTACTAACTGTCAGAATATATTTTGTGAGAAATATGTATGAAATAAATGAAATCAATAACTCTTTCTAATCGCCAAAAAAGTTATGTAGGTGTAGGTGTATATCTAAATTTTGGCAGGTTTTGAAAACCGCAATGTGTGAACTATCTACCCGAGTGTCATGTAATACAGTGTTCATTACACCTCGGCAATGCAACCAAATTACTGCCAGGCCATGCGGGCTCCATATATTCCACATCAAAGACTCAACACTGCGTTGCACAAACTCAATTGTTTCTAAAAATGGCAATAACGATTATTACATTCCCAGCGCTATCTGGGATTTCAAACCAAATGAATACGCGGATAGAGCTGTTTAATTAACGTTGTTCATTTAAAATCACATTTCGTACTATATTCTTAAAAGAATACGGTTGAATGTGTTAATGCAGGATAATTATTTTTACTTTTAACTTTTCTTTATCCTTATTTTATTCTATAAACACTGTTTTAGTAATAGTACTCTTTATTCTAAATAAAATTGATACAGTCATTACAATTTACGATGATAATTAAACAGGATGAAATAATTTTTTTTGTAACATTGAAATATTTACACATTTTTAATTCGACGGAGTCACCAAAAAAGTTTGTGCTAGCTAATTATTAAATTTCCATTGAAGAAGTTTCGCTGTCAATCAACAAATTGTTTAATTTAAAATACTGTTATTTTAAAAACAAATAGTTAAAGAAAGGTCAGTCAAAAATTTATAAACATGTTTTAAATTTATCGTGAAGAGTATTTATTAAATGAAGATGTAAATGATACCGCCATTATTTTCTTATTTACTAGATCGAAGGATAGTACATATTTTCAGAGATAAATAAACTACAATTATAGCCTCCTGAAAAGAAAATATAAAATAACCCAATATTTTTAAGCAAGTTTTAAAAGTTATTAAGAAAAATAATAAAGGTCCTTACAAAAACGCTACCTACCGCAATTTATCATTCAATATAGTTTTGGAGAAATGCAAAGTTTGTCCTTTTTGACGTTTCATTGTATTACAAAACGTCTTGTTACAGAGACTACTTTTTTAAAGAAACTCGCTTGTTGGAATCTCTGATTTAATGAGAAGATTTTTATTAGAAAATATAAAATTATGTCAAATAAAAATATAATACATTATATCTTCGTTTAAGTATTTATACATTGCTCGGTTTTATTAAAGCACTTCGCTTCATGTCGTGCTTACTGCTTAAATATAAAACCTCGCGCTTTAAAATACAACTTACCTCACTTTTAATGTAAATAACTATTAGCTATTAATTAAAGTAATAGAGCACATGCTATAATGGCTAGTAAATATATTAATGTTGCTTTTTTTTTAAAGGTTACCCATCCGAGCTGTTCTACAGAGGCAGCACAATGTGGGAAACGTTATACGGGATGATCCTGGCATACCCTATCGTATGCTTCATTTTCGTCCCCGTATATTTCTCGTTGGGTATCACCTCCGTGTACCAATACCTGGATCTCCGTTTCAAGAGTCGGCTTGTGCGTTGCCTGGCCTCTGGCACGTACATTGTACGACAACTGCTCAACCAGGGAGTCACTGTATTTACTCCATGTGTAGCTTTGAATACTGTGATTGGGATTCCGTACTGGGCCAGTATTTTTGGAATTACGCTCGTGAGCATCATCTTCACGATACTGGTGAGTAAGAGGTGTAACCTCTTTTTTAAGTTTATATATTGCTTTATATTATTTTCAAAAATGTTCCCATAACACATAACATATTAGCTGATGGGCATTCATAACTGTTATGGAGAATTTAAACTAATGACTTGTCAGATTATAGTCAGTCATTCATATACATTAATACTTTTCAACGTCTCGTTACCTTATGACCTGTTTTGCGTGCATTTTAATTTAGAAGGTAATTTTTTACAGTTAGTTCAGCATAATTAAAACAAATTACAAAATGGTCAATTTAGAAAAATAAATAAATCATCCAAGAACAATTAAATATAAGTGAAAAAATTAATATTGATGAACCCAAAGAAGTATTAATGCAAATGTATGTATTCCAAACCACTATTCAAACTTTTTTAAACTTCTTTTACTAACAAATCAGTAAAAAATAGATTCGAGGCGGTAAAAAATCCGTGGCCAAACAAAAGCTATGCAAATGGGTCTGGCAACCGCGCACAAGTAATTCATTGTTCATTATTCATTTGTAATTAACTTCCCCCGGCGCCGAATTCCAATGGGTAGCTCTCCGCTTACCTACAGACGTCAATGCGAATTAGCTCTCCCGATAACTTACCAACTCTTGCACCAACTTCCTCTTCCGGTAGTTTTTTGGCGACTGTTGCATATTGACGGAAGTTAATGCAATTAGTGATCTTTAATTAAAGACAAGAATACGCGATCACTGTAAATCTATTAAAGAAGTTTTAATTATACAAATAAAGTTTTTAACTCAAAACAATCCTATGAATACTACAGCAAAATACAAAAAAAAATTAAAAGTAATCGCCATATAATCAGAAACCCCCAATACGAAATTTTTCTCATGCGTTACTTGTAACATTGGGGAGAGCAGATCAGTGTTTCTCAAACAAAATAAATGTTCTCTTCTTCTCCTGAAACAAAGTTTAAAAATGTTCATCAACAGGAGGGTTATTCTAATTCAGATAGCGGTAGCGAAGCTTCGCTATGCGACTTGAAGCCATCTATTGGTCTTGAAAGGAACATCGCATATGACGTCATAGATTAGCGGGATGTCGCTAGGCATAGCGAAAGCCACAGAGGTCCCGCTATGAGCATAACGCTTCGCTATCGTTCATTTTTGTGATTTTATGATATTGTTTTGAACATGTTTTGACAGAAGCTAATTTTTAATTTTTATATTTATACGGAAGTGAGAGTATACGATTTAATTAATTTTATAAACAGTAGTTTAATGATAAAATTAGTTTGTATATTGTTTGGAAATCGATAATATCAATTATTATCGATTTCCTTCTAGTTTTTCTTCTTCTTCAAGCATCTATACGGCCAAATACTGCATCGAAATGATGAGCCATAATCTAAAATAATTATGAAATAAAAGATAGTATCATAAACAATTCTTATCATTAAACTACTGTTTATAAAATTAATTAAATCGTATACTCTCACTTCCGTATAATATCATAAAATCACAAAAATGGCCGATAGCGAAGCGTTATGCTCATAGCGGGACCTATGTGGCTTTCGCTATGCCTAGCGACATCCCGCTAATCTATGACGTCATATGCGATGTTCCTTTCAAGACCAATAGATGGCTTCAAGTCGCATAGCGAAGCTTCGCTACCGCTATCTGAATTAGAATAACCCTCCAGTTTACTTTGCTAATTATAATGAATAATTCAGCCTGATGGTTCTAGACATAATTATTTTGAAAAAAAAATTGTTTGAGTACTGCAGATCTCCTACTATAGTAACAAATAAAACATACTATATCTGTTTTACCTGAATACTTGTTCCTTTGAGGAATATTGTACTACTGTTAATGATGGTATATAATAGAATGAGTAAATAAAATTCAAAATGTTTTAATGTTAAATGTTAAAATTAAAACAAGTTCTTGAGTTTATATTTCACGTTGATCTTCCATTCATTATTCCAAAGAAATGTTATTTAGAAAGGTAACTGTTTTTCTTTGAAGCTTTTATATTATTTCACAAGATTTAAATTGTATAGCAACGGGTAAGGTTTTACAAATCGAATAAAGATCCATGGTTTGTTTCTATTAATTCCCTCCCCGATATAATTTCAGGCTTGTATGAATGAATATGGTACTGAGTATACAATTTTCTTTATTGCCAAGAGTAGGGTTGTATAATTTTTGGGGTTTGCGAATGAACAATACAGACCGATTAAGGTAAAATACGAAATCCATTTAGAGTAAAAGGATTACTCATGCAATTCCAATTCCGACTGTATGATTTAGTAGCTGTTTTCATAAAAGAACTTTTATATAAATATTCATGATTCACATTTTTGTAAACAACTAAAGTTTTGTAATTAAAAGATAATCGGATCAAGAAAATAAATTTGTTTTGGACGAAAAATTAATCCGTTATATATTAAAGTAAATATTTTTTTAACCAATTCAACATGTTTTTACTTCGTGCAACCAACAATACAACTATGTAATTTTGGTAGACTACTTTAAAAATATTCGTTATTTTGATTAATTACAAGAACTGTCAATAACTATACTTACGTCAAAGTATTAATAGACATTGCGAATAAGTAATAAGCAACATTCATCAATGGCTAGAGGCATCGTTTGCTCGACCAAACTATATCAGAGTACAGTTTGCTGTTTCCAAGTTGTATGTTGTATGTATCGCTATGTTAACATATTACAGCGCTTAGCAAATATGTACACCCTGTCACAAGCCAGCTGGATAAATTGTAACAATATGAGTATTTGTTTTTCATACATTGTTGAATACCACACCTCTCTTGCTTTAGAACAAATACAAAGTGTACAAAATTTTACAATATAAAAAGTAATACAATATACTGAAGTTTATTTTCAACTACTATTTCAAATTTTAACTTCAACCACAAAATATATTTGAATCTACTTCTTTTCAGAATGTGTAAGAATCTTGTAAAAGAAATAGTGTATTTCGGGCACTGTGCTGTATTTCTACGCTCCCTATTTTTCCGAAGTCGGTTTTAGTATTCCATTGTGTGTAACATCATATTTTCGTTATTTCAGGGCGGTCTGAAAGCTGCAATTCACGCCGATGTAATGCAGGGTTTGACAATGATCATTGTCAGCATGGCTATCATCATCCAAGGAGCTGCAGAAGTTGGAGGAGTAGCACCTGTTATCAGTGTCAATAAGGAGCAAGGTCGTCTTGATTTCTTCAAGTGAGTTTTCAATACTTTTATGTATTTCCACGTATATGCTTTAAAAACTGTGAACTCTAAACATATTTATTTTAAACTTTTCCAGCTTCGACTTGGATCCATATGCACGTGTAACCACAACGTCTGCCCTTATCGGACAACTGTTCATGTCTCTCAGTATTTTCGGTTGTCAACAAAACTTCGTACAACGTTACTGCAGTATGGATTCCCAAAAGAAAGTCACAAAGTGAGTGAAAGGTTTATGTTTTTAATATATCAAACAATTTTGTTCAAACAAAATATTTTAAATAAGCAATGAAGGTAGAATGCAGCTACTTGTGTATAAAATGATTATGAGTCGTGAGAAAAGTATTTTCCTTGGCTTCCAGGACGCTGATGTGGAACATCCCGGTGATCACAGTGTTGTTCAGCTTATCGTGGGTCGTCGGAATGGTAATTTACGCCGTGTACGCCAACTGCGATCCGCTTACCTCCGGCTACATTGAAAAGTTCGACGAGATTCTTCCGTTCTTCGTGGAGGATCGTTTCAACTATCTGCCCGGCATTCTGGGTCTCTTCATGGCCAGTCTTTTCAACGGAGCGCTCAGGTAAGAGAATATCCGTAAGAAATACATTGTGCAGCTTTTACCTATTCTTGTTTCTAGTTTGAACGTGTCTAACCTGAATTCTCTCGCTACGGTCACTTGGGAGGATTTCATGAGTCATATGCCGTGCTTCCGCGAGCTCAAGGATGGCCAGCAACTTTGGGTGATTAAAGCTATTGGTGTTTTGTATGCCTTTGTTATTATGGGTATCAGTTTCGGAGTTGGACTTCTCTCGGGAGTTATTGAAAGTTCCATGCTTGTAACGTCAGCTACAAGTGGACCTTTGCTCGGGATTTTCATCCTCGCCATGCTCGTTCCTTGCTGCAATTGGAAGGTAAGAAAAAAAATACTTTAAAATACTTTGTTTTTCGTACCACATTGGTTAAAATTCAAATGGAAATTTCACCAAATTTATTATAAAATTGAGTAACAGGATATATTTCTAATTAATATTTCACTTATGATAAAAATTCTTAAAAATTGTTTTTGTATCTTGTAGGGAGCCGCAACCGGCATGATCGTAGGACATTTAGTGACCCTTTGGATTACGTTTGGAGGTCTGACTGTAGACAAACCTCCAGTACAACTTCTACCCTTGTCCGTAGAGGGTTGCACAAATGAAACTTTCGCTCCTCATATCTACCATTCTGAACCATGGCTACCAGTTCCTAAGTTAATTGAGCCAGAAATCATCAATGAGACGACGACTATGGAGAATATGGTGCTCAGCAGCCCTCACACGTAAGTAGATTTTGAGACTTTTCTAACTTTTGAATGTGTGGATGAATGCGATTAGATTTAGGACAGTTTAAATTTAAAATATTATTTCACTTCACAAATCAGATTTTGTAAAATAAAAATTTACCTTGAAGCAGAATATAAATTAAATATTAACTTTAGTAATGAAAAGTTATAAAACTTTATAAGAAATACGTGGAATCATATCCTTTGATTCTATAGAAATAGGATGATCTATTTGTGAATGATTGTGAGATAAATGTAATAAAGATAGTTCTTCCCTTTGGGCAGCATTTTCTAATTACTTTTTGCATTGACGCCGGGTAATAACGCAGCTAGTGCGCGTCAGCGTAAAAATAATCTGATTCGATGAATACTATCCATCTTCTGGCGGTGGGTAATCCGATCCCGACTACATGACAGTGCAATAATCCTCGCGGATTAGAGCCGTTTCCGTTCGTTTCTCGTCCCCCACCTACAGTCCCAGCGTGTGATGAAAAGAAACCGGCCGGGGAAGTTTTAAACGCTGTCAGATGCTCACGGCTCGTGCCAAGCAGAAACTGGAGAAAAGCAATCTATTTAGTGTCGTGTATTGAAAGCCTCGGGACTGTATAGAGAGAAAGAGGGATGGGGCGATGGATGATGTGTGACTGCCGCGATTTAGCATTCTTCCAACACAACAACATGCCATGGATTTTTTATTTAAACACAACTACATCCAAATTCAGTTTATCTTTTAAGACTCGTCAAATATTTTGTATAAACTATGTTAGCAATTCCAAATTATTATTTTACTTAATGGCTAATATAATATTGCATGATTCAGTTATTTCAGTCCACAGAAATAATATACTACAGACTCATACCAGTAGCATAATTTATTTCATCTCTTTGATTCTATTAAAACGTTATACATATTTTCGTCGACTTTTTGGACTGGACCATATACTGAACAACTGACCATTGCTATGAAAATTATCACACAAAATAATTAGAACTCGACGACGTCAAACACAGGCATGAACCCCTAATTCAATCCCCTCGTGTTACTCTTAATATTTCATACTGATTGAAATCTCCTAAATTCAAATTAACCAATCAGGGCTATATATAAGAGTTCTTAAAATGGCCGACTTTAGTCTATTTCAATAATAACTAATAGCTTAAGCTCTCTTTGTAGCTAAGTTTATGTTTGGATCAAATACGTGAATAGAACAGGTTGTTTTCTATGAATACATTATTGTAATGTTGGTGGCCTTCCGTATGAAATATAGAAAAAAATAAAATAAATACGTACACAATGAATATCAACATTAAAAAATTATAATGTTTATCTTTTATTTGTTATTTTCATTAAAAATTAAATATTTTGCGTTCTACAAAAAAAATGTTTCGCTTTTATTTTTTCGGGCTCACACTAAAAAATATACTACAATAGCCATACTCCTTGCTCTAAAGTGAGAAATAAAGTCTTGAATTGTAAAGTTAACATTCAGAAAATTAAATTTTTGTTATATAATTTACATTTATAACATGTAAGAAGAGATATTTAACAAAAAATATTTAAATAATATCTATTCAAAAGTAAATTTCTTGAAAGTTACTATGAATAATGTCCTATTGTTAAATTTAGAAATGAATGTGTGAGCAATTAGAATGCGTGTGAGAAAGTGAGTGGGTCAGTCCCACCGAGAGGAGGCGCCTATGTTATTGACGCGTCGCCTGTTGCAGGGACGTCCTCACCCAACTGTACTCCGTGACCTACATGTACTACTCGTTCCTCGGGTGCTTCATCACGGTGTTCCTGGGCTGGATCGTGTCGTACCTCATCGGCACGACGGAGAGCGACCTGTACGACGAGCACCTGCTGCACCCGGTGGCGCAGAAGATGTCCCGCTGGTTCCCCGGCCCGCCTAGACGGTTCGCCGACAAGACGCACTCGCCCGACGTTGGCGTCAGCAACAAGGCGGCGTCGGTGTCCATGCAGCCCGTTCAGTTGCCGGTCACAGTTGCAACTGTGTCCCACATCGTGGAAAAGGCTACCACGCATACGGATCCTGATGAGCCGCACATCCTTTACAAGACCAAGTTGTGATTAGAGACTCTCATGTGTTTAAGTAGACAACACTTTGGTAAAGCAAGCAGTAGCTAGTTAGTTGCCATATACGTATTCTAAAGCTAGGTTTACACTTCACAATATATTGAAAAAATGTATGTAATTGAAATTTTGACAATCCTATTTGAATTCTGCTATTTACAGAATATTTATTAAGAAGAGTGTTTGTGAAATGACGTCTGGAAAAGCTTTTTACATGAAGCTATCTCACCTTGTATGTGTGGATGAAGTAAAAAAACCGTGATAATATATTTATTTTATTTATACTGTTTACTTGTACATTTTTTAAAAGTATGACTGATACTTTGTAAACTGATAATAAAATAAATTGGGTGACTGTAAATAAAATAAAGTTACTAGTTGATAAACCGGAATATTGTCTGAAATGTTTGCATATGAGGTTTATCAATAATTTACAGACACCCGGTATAAAATACGTAAATAAATAAATTTTTCCTAATAAATGAAATATTGTTATGTGTTTATTTACAAATTGAAGTCTGTTGTTCCAATAATTTGTCCAATATATTGTGTAGTGGTTTTGAACTACTTGGATTAGTAGATGGCAACAATTAAGATTCCTCTTAGTAATTGTTATTTTAATAATATTTATATTAAAGTAGTTTTATGGTAGTGCGAAGCTTTATCAGAGAGCGTTGTAAGGCTACTGTGTGAATGCTCTTCCCGTCCGGGAAACCTATTGATATTTACGCCAGTGTAGTGGCCACGTCTGTGATCTCTAGCAGATACTTACTAGTAGTACGAAATGTATTGATTTATAGATTACTGTAGCTCATCCAAGTAGAATAAGAACATATTTTATTGATTTCATCCTCATGGTGTATAAATATATTTGATATGAATAGAATTATGAATGAAGATTTTATAAAGATATGAGTGTAATGTTCACGACTATGTTGTAAGTCCAGTAGATACGAAATGTATCATAAGCCTATGCAGTGTCGACAATAAATATTATTAGATTGTAAGTTGTATGATACATAGTTTTCTAATAGATTTCTATATACAGCAACTACCGTGTTTTTTATTATTTACCAGAAATGTCCCTTTTACAGATCAATAGTACATTACTTTACTAGTGGGGGAAGTAGAGAATTCTCCCACTGAGTGTGAAGTGGTGCTAACATACATGAGTACGGCAGCTTTGCTTGAATATAATTATTAATTGAAAGTTGAGAATTAATTAATTTATTTGAATTAAATAGTTTTCATTTAAATACAAACAATTTTAAAGAAGATTATCATATAAAAATATTAATTTGAGTTTTATTTTGTTATCCAATTTATATATTTTATATAGATTTTATAGCCCCCTTGTATATAAATTATTTTTTTTTTATAATTTGAAAATTATTTTTTTTACTATTTTATAAAGGTTTTTTTGAATCATTTATTGAATAACAATAAAATTAAAATTTTAAATAGCTTCAAAATAACAATAATAAATACAAATGATTCTCAAAACAACACATTGCGGCGTTAACTTCACTTCGCTTTCGACGGAAGAATAGTAAGAAAAGTATAAACTTGTCCCACTCATTTTACTTTTCCCACAGTTGGAGAAGCACGCACTTCTCCAACCAAAAACAGAGGAAGAAGTAGGCAGGTTTACAGTATTCGTAAGGAAAATGTATTTTGATCATGGGCGCCGACTACATAGAGGCATCGGGGCTCCTGCCACCAAGGAAATATTTCCATTTTTCTACCTAAGTAATAAAGACCAGAATTATTTTAAAGAAATATTGTACCTCCTTCAATTTTTTTAGTAATTGACTACTACCCTAAAATGGGTGTTAATTAAAACCTTTCAAATATTACCAATGAAAACCTCGCATCAAAATACCTAGGTATACAAATTTTCATTTAAAAATTTTGTCTAGTACAGCTACAATAACAGATTGAATACCAACCAATAAAAATCTACATGACTAGTAATAATGCGCGTCTCAGGATATACCAAGGATCCTGAGACGCTAGCACTCAGTCCCTCTCGGCGGGGCGCCGGGAAGGCAGTGGGCCATCGGGCCTCCCGCCTTGAAGGTTGTCTAGTTCAGTCGGCCATGAATTAGAGTACTTAGAAGTGTTTGCTCTAATCCTAGCTCTACAGAAACCAGAGACCATTTCGGACCAGATTTGGCTGCTCTGGTTTCAGTTGGTCAGGAATTAGAGCACTCAAAAGAGTTTGCTCTAATTCTAGGTCTGCTGAAACCAGAGCACATTCCGGAGCAAATTTGGCTACTTTGAATTATGCTCTAGTTTCAGGGGACAGTAATTAGAGCATTTTTAAAGCACTGAGAACGGAACACATACTGGAGTAGATCTGGCTGCTTCGGTTTGCTGACACGTGAGCACAAAATAAAATGTATTAAATATTTTTCATTAAAAATATTTTTTTTAGTTTCATTTCATTCCTTTTTAGTATATCTTTTTGGTAGCAATTTCGTATTTTGATTTTGAACATTATAAAAATATTTTCCCCAAACAAATTTTAAAAAGTCGGCTCCCTTGATTTCATTATTTAACAATAAATTAATACCGTTAATCATTTTCGATCACTTTATGTATCTCAACGTATTCAATTCGCTTGTTATACGCTAAGTCAAGTCAAATTTATGTGAAAATCACGAGTTTAATTGAATAAAAATGTACGTCGCAAATATTTGTTAGTCAACACAGAACGAGACGTTGTTCAAAGGAGTCCTTCTTGTGTATAATTCAGTACAGCAATAAGGACTAGTTGAGATGAAACCAGAGCAAGGGTGCAAGGCAAGGAAATTGAATCCAGCGAATCGAAGAGAATCGTTTGAGCACGCCACTGTCACAATGGCAGAGTGTCTGTCTCATTTGATATGTCGCGAGATGCGGTCGGAGTTGGCTTGGCGAGCGGTTCTGTTGTTTATCCAGCCGGCGGCGAAGGTGTGGCCAAGGTCAGGATGCGGCCTTCACGGACGTAGTGGTAATCTGTCGCGGACGACTTCCAGAGATGGACTCAAACTTATCTTCAATGTTATTATTATATTCGTACTTTATTGCAGTAACCTTTTTTCAATATTTTTATTACTTTTTCGTACTCACTACCTAGAAACTAATGTTTCCCGCAGCCAACTCACAATCAAAAAGGCCATATTCCCGCTATTGTTTTACTTTCACGTACTAGTGTCTCAACGGAAACTATTTTGATCGAGTAGTTTAAAAGTGTCATTATATTTTTATTTTTTTGCACATTACAACAAATTTAATATAAGAACAAGATAATTCAGGACAATTACTTAAAAGAATAAAAATTATCTATATTAAACTAGAAATTTCATTGCTAACTTTGACTTTTAATATCTATCTATTAGTAACACAAACAATAACAACGCTGATCAATGTCAAACAGTCCATAGCAACGAATGTTTATTCGCTTTATTGACGATTAAATGACAATTTACATTTTTATTAATTACGTTTTATAATTAATTCGTTCGTTACAAAAAATCTTGTACAGTATTTATGTGGAAATACCTTCCGTGCATTCACCTAAATGAAATACTCGCTCGCGTAGCTCGCTCATACTTCAAACAAAAGCTCATGCACGGAAGTTAATGTTTCCGTATTTGTATTGAAAATAACTATTTTCATTGCTTTGTACTTACTTAAATATTCTCTGGCGTCCTGATCCACAAAACTACTACATAGGTAATGACTTGCTTTAATCAATTGTGTATTCAAAACCTTTACCCATTGCTAATACAGACATCTATAGGGCACGAATGCGCTGCTTTCGTTTTGCATTGAAATGAGACCGACCATTTAACAGTGATCGTGGTCGAAAACACCCCCACAGCCCCCACTCAGGTTAACTTGTTTCTATCTTGTACGCTACATGTATGAGTTAAATGTTAATGTACTTGTTCTACATTGCTATATACGCGTTAATTATTATTTTTCTTAAACTAGGAATATAGATTTAGTATCAAACAAAATTTAAAAACCAAAGGGTTGATAATAAGGAAGGAAAGAATATTAAAATCGGGTTTTATTTCTCGAAAAATATTAACTTTTGAAGAATTTTTTTTGTTCTGAATAATTTGTATTCTAAGTAACTTATTTAAGAAATGTTTTTAACCTTCTTTTCCATTTTAAATTAACTTACTTTCCTTTCGAAACGTCTTCAAGGAAACTACTCCTTTAAGAAGTGGAAGTCTACTTTTTTTAATAAATGTAGCATTAAGTTCCCTATTTAGGTACAATATTTGAGATCTTAGATCTTTCCCACTAACAATATAGACAATAGAGAATAAATTGTTATATATCTTCAAGTAAATTATGCGGCGTGTTAAAAATTTTACAATTTTCTTATGAATTCCTGATGTATTGAACCCATAGTGCATGTACAAAGTTTTAAATTTGTCATTTTAATATTATGGCGGTAAGATAATGCTGTACTTTCTCACTTTCAATCACAAATCTCCGAAAATTTATGGCCAAATGGTTGAAATACCTAAATCTAAAATCCTTAAAAATATTTACTGTGAGTCTTTTACCTAAATGGACTTTGGTCATTTCCTAAAAGTTTGAGGAAATTTCTAAAATCTGGCAACACCGATTTGAGGTGTTGTAGCGTGCCATTTTAAAAGACATCTCGTGCCATTTAGTGGCACGCGTGCCATTGGTTGCTGTCCGCTGGGCTAGAGTTTTTTAATGCAATAAAATGTGTCTAGGATTTTGATGATACTTTGCACACAACTAGCAGAGCTATCTCTGAAACTAAGCATTTCTGGGCATTTTCTCAAATAAACTTGTCACCTTATTTTTAGTTGATTAATCCATTGGTTAAGTTATGCTGTGTAAATCAGGGACACCCTGTATGTAATAATAATTACCCCAATTCTGTAAGGAAGTTACTAGCTTTTAGCAACGTTACTAACATCATTAGCCAATAAAAATAGTAGACACTAAATAAAATATGAAAATGACAGCTTTTACAAATATTTCTATTGGTTAAAATTTTTAGTAACGTTACTAAGAGCTAGCAACTTCTTTACAGAATTGGGGTGAATATCAGTACAATATTATAAATCAAGAAAATATGAAAGCTGCAAATTTCTACAATTTTAAATTTTGGTTGTGAAAACTGGAAAAGTTAAGCTTACTGTAAAACCAAAATATAAGTGTTCTGTATATTTGGACACCTTAAGTTATTTAATTTAGCTGGATAAATGCAAGTTGGGAGAAAGAATAGTTAGAAGCCGTTCCTGGCAAATGGTTCCGCCTAATCGAAATCAGATCGAAGCACATAAACGTCTGTATCTTGTGTAGACACGGTTGATAAATGAAACACACACGTAGCAGGCCCGCTGTATCTGTTTGTACGTATGTTAACAAAGCATACGTTCCTTTCAGCACGTAACTCTGGCTGATCTGTATCGCTGTGGTTGAGCTAGTTTCGCGGACAAGTTGCACGCGTAATGACATGCGATATTTAACTTTTATTTACCACACTTTAACGCTGTATATTAACTATTCTAAAGGTTGATTTTGAAATTGCTCCATGAAAAGCACATTCTGCAAAACGTGAAAATCAGTTCGATCTAAAACTACGATTTATCTCTTTATCTGCAGTAACAGTGACGTCGCCAGCTATTTTTATTTGGGTGGGCACAGGCTGGTCCGACATGTTTTAGGATGGCAACCCAAAGTATTAAAAACTAATATTTTTGTTAATAAATAAATGTTATTTAACAAAATATAAAAGAAAAATACATTATAAATTACTTTGAGGGCCTGTTACCTTAACCATCATAAGTTATCAAAAATATACGATATTTACAATTTCGATGCGATATTTTTCTATTAACCGATAGTTAAGGTATCCAAAACAAACCTTTAAATTACATTCAATTTAGAACTATCCTCCTAGAATGTCTTGGAGCAAAGTTTTCTATTACTTTGTCCAAATTCATTTTTTGCCAATTACCTTTCAATATTTTTTGTAATTAAATTTGTAAGCCTTTTAAGTGTCATAGTACATCTTAAGTATTTATCCTTCTTAAACTACATATATATATATACTTCAAAAAAAGTGAATTTGTGTCTCTAATCAAATTTTAAAAAGAATTATATTTTCTATTTTAATTTAAAATTCGTCCTCGTATTTTTTAAATGTTTTTAGTACAATTTGTAGTTCGTTTTGTAAAAAAAATATATCAATAATTTTTTTAATGTTTAATATTGTCGTAGTTTAAAAATGCTTTACATTAAATGAACTTTTATTCATTAAAATATTTGCAGTCATTAAATCGAAGTGTCATTTTAGTTACACAGGAATGGTATATACATATGTACATGCAATTTTCCATTACTTTTTTTCTTTATGTTTGACAGTTTGACTTTTACTGCTTTTTGTTATATCAGATCAGTCAGATTTCCCCTTTTCATTTAATTCAAAATTTTGGAGTTGGCAGCTGGTTGGACACCACCACAATCCACCCCTCGCGACGGCCCTGTGCAGTAACATTTTATATCCTTTATCTAAACTACAATTCTTCTTTCAAGAAAGATTTATTCCGATACAGTTTTGTTCGTGTTAATATAACGTAATGCCAACACACCAGTAAATGGAACAATATGCAAACCGAAAAAAAAAACAAGCCAGTTACTAGAAGGCAAAGAATAAATAAACTTTTTATCCAAGTACATAAACAATAAATATCACAAAATGAAAATCAAATTTGCTTTGCAGCTGGGCTGGGACAGCAGCGTTTGTCACACTGGACCGTCCGCTCTGTAAAAGGGAATTTTTCTCTTTCACTCGGCCACTGTACCAGTGCTTATATTTACATCCAGGGTTATTTATTGTGCATGTATGTAGCCAACTATATACCAAGTTACATTTCCCTATAATGCTGTCTTTTTACAAAGATACCGAGTTTATAAAATTGTTAACTATTTTTTGTTAGGAGTAAAATGTTTTGGAAATTGTAATTAATATACCGTGTGTTCCGAAAAAGTGTTGTCATAGGCATTTAACATGGGAAAACAGTTTTTGGTAAATAAAAACTGCCCGGTTAACAAATACGTCACAGGACAATACTGCATGTATTTTTAAATATTTTATTACAAAGCACTGAACTGGCCTTTACCGTTACAACCAATCATACATAGTTCTGCTCTCTACTCAATGCGGTACTTTGGAATTAATATTTAGTATTTATCCAGTGCCGTTTCCTTCATGTAAGCAAGGCAAGCAGTGTTTGCCTTTGTATTTATAACTGTTAATATATTTCTATATTTGTTTACATTTTTTTATTCAGTATATCAAAACTTTACACAAACGGATATACAAAAATGTATTCTCTGTTGCCTACTGCTCCGGACCGCTAATTAATTTCATTTCCTGGTATATGAAGTATTATTACAGTATGAGAATACCTATATTAAGTATTCTTACATTGTGTTACTACCATTTTATTCTGTTTTACAATACTGTAAGCGTGTAAACAACCGTGCTGGCAAGTAGAACTTAGAGTGCATTCATCATATCTAAAGTAACCTCCTATAATGGAAATATTTCATCGTATACGTTCAAATAGAAGCAGTTTTTATAGTTTCCATGAAAAAAATTTCGTAGTACAGTTCGTCTCACAAGAAATAAACCGGCGCGAAAGTCACATTTTCGTACATATTTTGAGCTAATAAGAGAAGGTACCCCCCAGTTGTATTTTTTTCCCAGTGGTGTACTTAGTTCTTAGTTCATACATCATACCGAGAAACTTTATTACTAACATTACAGATGAAATTGAATCTATAATAATGTAGATTGTAAATCATATCAAATTTATTCTGTAGGATCTTGTTTATAAATGTATTTAAAACGGATGCATCCTTTAATTTTATCATAGATTTCTGTGATGCCTTTACTTGATATAACATCTATTTTGGAAATTTTCTTAAAAAATTAATTATTAGATATGTTACAAACAAAAATTCTTTATTTTGTTCCAATAATTTAGAATTATCAATATCATTTGCAATTTTGATAATAAATTATTATAAAATTTATAGAAACCTTTAATCATTAGTGGTGTCTCGGTTATTAATGCAAGCAATCGCTTGGTAAGAGAGAATTTTTATAGAATCCCAATCAATACTCATAACTCAGCCCGCGAAGCTGCGCTGGCGATGAAAAACTCAAGTCGACAGCGATAAAACCCAACGCGGGAATGACTAAGCAGAAAATTGTGGCACTCCGAGGCAGAGAGATTGACTTTTATCCTTTTTGTTGGGTGCACAGCTCGTACGTGCGAGTGACGGCATTAGGTAAATAAGAAACTATGACAGGTCTCCATGTCAGTATCGGTGAGATCAAAAAGCATTTTGTTGCGTTTGATCTGTTCTCGGTGGCTGGACAAATTAGATCCCTCACTCCAGCTGCAGATGCTCCCAGAGAGGAAATGGACGCGAGCACAACACCGGAAATCACACGAATTTTGTCAATCTTCTTTGCACTTCCTTTTCTTTTCAAATTAACCTGAAATGGGAAACACAACGTTATTTGTTATTTCAGCCAGCGCTAATACAACAAAATAAGGGATTTTATTTCAATCAATATTGAAATCATTGTCGTAACCAGAGCTTCGAGCTGTTTTTTTCGATTCGGTTTTCGTTGCTGCTCAATTAAAAAATATAAGTACACCGTTCGGATCCTGTTATCGTTTCGGTTTTTGGCTCAGTTCCAAGTTAATAACTGTTTAAATGTATTTATTAGTATCAAAAATTTATTTTGTATCACAATTTAGAACATTCAGCCTCACGGATGCCAGCATGATTTTAATCCGGGGGGTGCATCTAGATGAAATAAAAACAGAGTGACAGTCTCTATTTTAGATATTTTTTCTATATAAATTTCATCAAAATTTTGCTATTTTAATAATTACATATATCAATAAATTGAAAAAAAAACATGTAATTAACATTTTTTAATTTAATTGTTGTTGAAAATATTATTTGATGATGTTACTTCTCAGAATAATATGACTCATGAAAAGTTAAAATACAATATAATGTTACAATTCTGACTTAACTATATTACATTCAATAGACAATATTTGGGTTTAAAGTTCTGTAAAAAATTTATTAATTACAACGTTTCGACAGCTCAGTGCTGCCTTCGTCAGGTAAATAACAGTTATTTTGTTTTTTACCTGAGGAAGGCAGCACTGAGCTATCGAATCGTTGTAATTAATAATATTTTTACACAACTTTAAACCCAAATATTGTCTATTTATTAATTATGAGTTCTGAAAGCTTCTTTCAATATTTATATTACATTCATGTGGCGTCTATGTTTATTAGTATGAGATACACGAGATTATATTTTATTGTTTTATTTTTATAAAGGGTCATCCAAATTGGACTTCCGGATTTGAATTGCACGCTATTTGCGTTGTGTGAACATTGGAAGTTTGTATTTTTACAGTTAATATCAAAACAGTTGGCAAATTCACCAGGGCATTATATACTACACACTACAGCAACGCATAAAAATTACACAAATTTATTATGAAAATATGCGATCAATTAAAATTATGTTGTGAAAACTTCGACCAATTATGAATGCAATAATGTGCAAGTGAGTGAGCAATTCTTGATCTCGTACAAAAGTTTGAAGCAACTGGTATTATTAGTTTATTGACGAACCAAAGGTCTAGTATCAACGGAGAGACCGTTCAGTTAAAAATTTTGCTTGCTATTGGCAGGAAGGAATCATTGGCCCTTATTTTTTGGGGGCGAAATAAACAACTTGAATGACAAGTGATTTCAGCAAAAAGAATCCACATGGCTCACAGCATATGAAATAGGCCAATTCTCGACCAATCTATAATAATAATAATAATAATGAACAAAGTCGCAACGAAAGCATCCGCTTTTATGTATAATTTTATATTAATCTACAAAAATAGACACTTCTTTGCACCCCCCCCCCCCCTCTAGGCTGATTTCGTTCTGACAAAAATAACGGTTTTTTTCGGTACTTAATGAAGTTACGGTTGAAAACCCTAGTCACAATTATCATTAGAAGAGAATAAAACATGTCAGGAATTATTATTAAGTACTTACTATGGTCTTTGAAACCTTTAAAATAAAAAAAATTAAATAATAGTGTGTCGCTTCTACACAGTGTTCAGAATTATGCACGGGCAATGTCTAATAATTTACCTTTTGACAAAGTGTAATTAATTATGTTGCTGTAATTTCAGTCTTGTAATAAATAAAAACCTATTCTTTACTGAGCCCTACACTTAATTTGCCTTATTGCATGTGAACAGTAAAATTTATAACAAGAATAGCAATGTTTCGTATTTAATGAAACAATAACTTAATAATTATAGGTCAAAATCGTGAAAGAGTGTTTCAGTTCCTAATATAAATATTGGACTCTTAGCAACAAAAGTAGTAATATCAAATAACCACGTATAATGTTAATTATTTCTCCGCGTAGTTATTAAAAAGCTCATTAAGAAACTTTGTAACAATGTAAGCTACTTTCAGTATAAATGTACGTATGTATTTACATACGAAGTCACGGATAATGTAACCCAGAACTTCTATGCGGTGTAAACAGTAGTAATTTTATTTATTACCCACTCAGTAAGCACGTCGCCTGCCACGAATATCATCCGTAGAATTAGTCCAATCATTTTGTTAGCTTCTACACCTACTTCCTCCTGTTAAATAAATTGCACTCTGACAATTTCTTGTCGCGATACAAAGTAATAAAACTACTGGCTGTAGTCGCAATCAAATCTTGTATGTTGAAGCGCAATAAATTTTACGTGCGCCATACAAACAATGAAAGATAATCAAAGAGAGAGACGAGCAGCATCAGCACTCCAGTCAATTGTCCGTTAAATTAACTCCCATCATTGCAGCTTTGCAGTGGAATGAATCTTGCCTTGCCAGCATGCAAGAGTGTCTGTATCACACTCAAGATGCAGTCTGCCAGCCAATCAATATTCACCACGGATCTCGCCAAGTTATTCAACACAAGGATTATCACACTTTTTAACTTTGTGCTTTTTTTCTGCTAAATACTTTAAACTTCACAGATAGTGTTACAATTTCGACAAATCAAGTAACTTAGGCCCGTATTCTCACCTATTCTGAAAAAGCACTACTTCAAGTACTTCTTAGAGAAGTGATTTTTCGCGAAGTAGTGATTTTTCGTAATTTCAAATTCTTACATCTTGTATTTACCGCTTCTCAAAGTAGCGCTACTTCAATCTCGAAACAACTGAATTCACCCGTGTGACATAGGTTGCTGCCAGGGATTAATTCTGTACTCTGTTATATAATAATAAATTATAAATTATAACCGATTTGATCTTTGTAGTCAAACAAAGTTATTTTATAAAATACAATAATTTAGTTTATTATTATTACTGGTTATTACTATGATTAAATTTCAATTTGACAGATAATACAGTGTTGCCACATATAATTTTGCTAGACAGCATCTTTTGTTAGCAACGCTCTGTTACTGATAGTAGGATAACATCACCTATAAAAACTAACAGTTACCTCTAGCTAGAGATCGTCTCTAAGCAACTTTAACAGTGACTGTAGAATATCACTGATGAAATATAAAAATAAAATCCGTAAAAGAGTCATATCGGTTTCGTATACGCGTCAAACGCCTTCTCACATTTATTATTTCGTTAATTTCATTTAACTCGTCTAATTCTGGTAGATCATTCAATTTTTGCGCCATTATGAATTATGAAACAACAAAGTAAAACGCGAAAACACGGTACTAACCACTTCTTTAATTCACTTCTTCGTCAAGCTGAAGTAGCGCTACTTCACGTACTTTTTCGATGTGAGAATTAGACCGCTACTTCGCTCGCTTCTTTATTTTCACTTTTTCGAAGTAGCGCTTCTTCAAGGTAGGTGAGAATATGGATCTTAATGTTTTTACGAATTACTTGAAAATCATGCTTTTCTTAAATTCTTTACTTGACTCGATTTTCTGTCGTAACATTATATCAAGCAATTTCAAGCTACTTGATACTTGAACTTGATAAACAGATTTTTGTACAATTCAAATTTACCAATATGAAGTGAGAAAGAGACAGATCAGCTCTTTGAGTTACATAGGGATATTTCATTATACATTGTAGTTATCAGTTAAGTACTCCTTACTCCATTTCTAGGAATAGGAACAAGACGCGAGATTATAACGATAGTACCACTTTGCCATTTTGACTTGAAAAATTTAGTACATTCTTAATTACTTATTTTACTATTTTCCTGCAACACGCAATCGTATAGCCATGACTTTTTTTCTGTGATTTGTACAAGATAATAAAGAGCAACCATTATTTATTAATATAAATTGTCTAGAATCTAATAATTGACGTATATATGACTTAAACCTGCCTTGATTTCAATTAACTCAAGTTAAGTGTCAAGTCAAATAGTTATCACGTCAAACCATGAAACCCTAGATAGAATTAGAAGACGAATTTGGCATTAAATTTACTATTTTTCTAATTTCCAGGAGACCAAGTAGGATTGTTTTTACTTTGTTAGGTTAATTATAACCATCCCACGATAATAACAAAGAACATATACTAGATAATCTACGAGTTTATATTAGCTGGGAACATTCCTGCTTTCTGCGTCATCTGAACTGTGGAACCATAAACATTTAGACATGTACACTTTTTTGTTGCTGCTGGACAGTTACTAAAGCAATGGTAACACCTTTACCTAATTTATGTGAACAATATTTTATTTATTTAATAATTTAATTGAAAATTAGTGACGCTACTTATTTGTCAAAGTATTACAAGGTTTTCAATGCTAACAGAGCAGGTTGATTTGAACTGAGTTGCCCCAGATATTCTCTCCAACAAAATTGGAAGCACAAAAGTTGCTCTTAGTTCGCTGCCATTTGCTATTTGCCCCTCCGATATTTCAAGTTCCTGGAGTTAGTTATCGGAATTAATCTAATGAAATACCGTAAGTCAATAGATTCGAATGAAATTATTTCATGGGAGAAGTACGTGAGTGGAATTGATATTAAATTCTTTAATACCAATCACGTTTTTTTGCTTCTAACGAAGCTTCACGAATACATCAATAAGTCCTATCAGAATAATAACAAGATTACTGTAAGAGACATTAATGCATTTCCAATTTAATTCCACGTTGAAGAAGAAAAGTTTCCTTAATGAAATAAATTCTGTGTAATGAAAAGAGCTCCAACTCCAAAAATTTGTGGGAAGTAAACAAATGCCATTTTTAATGCTCTTAAGCAGGACTCAGCGTTTTTTGCACTCATTAAATTGTTTCACAATGAACTAATCTCATTAAACAAATACGTTTGCACAGATAAAAGTGGAAGTTTACTCGCTCCGACACTTGGGAATCAATTAGAGTAATGAAGTTGTGGCGATGGCGACCTAGCAATGCGGAGGTTACGCTCCGATGCCTGGAAAGGTTACCACACACCTAGCCATTACGCAGGGGACAATTTAAATTGTAGCACCGCATTCTTTTCTATTATTCGTATTGTATGCATAATGCTTCATAATCAAAATGTTAACAGGGTCATTGTTTTGGAGCAATAGGTTAGCGTAGGAGAAATATTTCTATATAGAACACCTTTTTCGGATTATCATATAAAATATTTTTATTCAACTTTATCTAACTTTATTTTTAAAGGGAGATAGGGCCGCGCCCAGCGAAGGCCAAATTAAGGGCCGATCAATTACTGGCGATCGTAAATCTGATTTATGACATCACTTTTACACGACATTATCTGACTTTATACTAACGAATTTTATTTACCATTACTAAGTTTATTGTTGTGAAGACAAAAAGCTCAAATAAATACGCCGACGCATAGTTCAAAGACAGACACAATTAGACAAGCAGCGTCGGAATAACACGAATGGAGTAGAATGGTTAATTCCAATTTTCTTCTATGTTATTCTGTTCCATTTTATTCTGTGCTATGTATAAATTCGTAGTCTGATTATCAGTGGCAACAATTTTCCATAGCAAAGCTTTAGCATTTCCGTTATGTCGGACGTCTAGTGGAAGTGGGGTATCTCTTCTACAATCTGTGATTTTATTCTAATCAGTCTTTTGCTCAATCAACTTTTTCAGTTATACAGTTTCAATTCGAACGTTTTGTGTAGTTTTTATTATTTACGTATTTATCTATGTTTTTATATATAAATAAATATCAAAAATTGAATCTTTAATTGTAAATTTAAATACGTTAACAAATGAATATTATATATTAAAAAATGTTTATTACCAAAATGTGGGAAAGAAAAAAATGTTTTTTGGAAAGTGTCATGAGGGTGAATATTATTACTTGCATATTATAAATTATTTTAATTTATCTATTGTTTTTGTAAAAAAAGTAATATACCTACGTTTACTTGTATCATGCTATTATACATACACTCTATTTCCCGCTGTTGATCCTCACGTCATCAATGGGGTATTCCAAGCCTACGGCTTTTAAAGAAATTCTTATTGGATATCATTGTTTACCATATATAAGTAATATTAAAGTGAATATAATCATTATTTTTCTGATTTTAATACCATAATATCAAAATGAAATTGTAATGCATTTGAATCGAGTACGTAAAATTCAGTATCCGCCTTGTTGTGACGAAGAAGGAACTCGCGTCAGCCTATTGGCTCTTGTTCGAACGCGCCACGCCTCTGACTCAGACCTACGAATGATGTTCTCAGCTGATTCTCAGTGCCTGTGACGTCACACGCACGGCCGATTTTCTAGTGTGTAATGGGATAGGTGACCAATTTCTAAATTTGGTATATGTGATAGCTTGTACAAAAATAATATACCCGTATTTTTTTAAAATTGTTAATTATATGTTGTTTTGAAGTAAATAAATAATATAGTACTTGGGAGGGGATTATGACGTCAACGAAGTTCATGAGACGGGCGAAGGTAGACAGAGACGGAAATATGTGGTTTGAGTGAGATAGATAGGTATATTGCCACACCTTCAAATTTTAACCAATCAGCGTGCAACTTAGTGAACGTCATAGTAATGGACGCTGTTTCTATTTAACGCAAATTACTAAACAATTGCTGATAAATATTTAACTTTTTTAATGTCAACGTTCATAAATAAACATACTTTCTATAATTTAATAGTTTTTTCATTAAAATTCTACCTTGGTCACTTACCCCATTTATTGAAACTTTAAAAATTTATTTCTGGCGTGTTTGAAACCTTTCGGCGAAAAGAAAAAATACGGGTCTAATATTTTTATGCATAGAATAACATATTAAAAAATGAAAAAAACTTGGAATACCCCATTGTAACCAAGTCAAGTTATTCAAATCGTTGAGGGGGAAGGAGGATTCATGACATCATCTTGTTGGGTAAAATCGTGTGATTTCCGAAGTAAATTCAAAACTGACATTATTATATACAAATATAATAATCCATGAAACGGACTAAAAGTTGTAGAGTATACTAACGAAACTACCAACACACAATGAAGCATAAATTGTCAATAATTAAATCACTTTAATAAATGACCGAAATAACTTTAATGGCATATTCAAGTTTTTGGAATTTTAAAAAATATCCGTTACCGCGGTTACACTATTGTTTCTATTTCATTTTTGCCGTTGCTTAGGCGCAGATAGCATAATATATACCCATCTGTAATGTAACATACGATAATGAAATAGCGAATAAAAGTCTCGTACATGCCATGTGTATGACAAAGATGCAAGATAAAAAATTAATTTCTATTTCATTTTTGCCGTTGATTAGGCGCAGATAGCATAATATACAGGGTGTTTGACGAAAGTAAAAAAATATAAAAATATCGATTTCCTATGCTAGAATTAAAGTTGGAGCCATTTCCGCTAAAACCGGAAGTGACACAAAATTTGCACTAGGATCATTTTATGAGTCCCTTTGTCTAGTTTAGCTTTGCTCCTTAACATTTTCTTGTATCTCTCAAAATAAACGAAATATTTTGGGTGCCGGCCTTTCGCCAAACACCCTGTATACCCATCTGTAATGTAACATACGATAATGAAATAGCGAATAAAAGTCTCGTACATGTAATGTGTATGACAAAGATGCAAGATAAAAATTTAATTTTTTTGCAGCAGAAATTGTTGACGTGAATTGTGAAGAGCAACTGCGGAAAATATAATATATTTATAACATATTTATTAATGTATTTTTCTGGGTTTCTGATTATGAACCAACTTAATGTTGAACGAGATATAAGGTTAACTTTAATACAATATTTTAAATATATTAAGGGGAATGAAAAACAGAAGCGGAAGAAGTTCATAATGCCGGTCATGTAATTTTATGCGGTATTTTGAGGTTTACTAACGAAGATGTCAATTTATACAAATTATTTGATTATCTCTAGATTTAATGAAGCTTTCTTGATCAAAATGTAAGGAGCATACTGATGAATGCGCTAATAGTTATTTGTATAGCAAGTGCTGAAAGTCTATCTTTGTCGAACCAAAACGAAAGTTGCAGCCTGAGCGAAGCGAAGGTTGCAATCGTTTGTGTTTGACAAAGGACTTTCAACACGTGTTATACACACTATTTTTTCTACTCCTGCAAGATAAAAAATATGGAAATAAAAAATTATTTTTTAAACATAATTTGACATTTATTGCAAATTTTGTATTTGTGATGCGCAAGTGATGCGTATCCATGGCAGCAACAATGCAACAAACATTTATTAGTGTTGCAAAGTTTTGCAGCACTGCGTATTGCAAAGAGTCACTTTCAGCATGAAAAACAAACCAGAAAATTGTATTTTCAAAGCAGGAGTAGAAAAATGTTTTTTTCGTACTCATGCATTGAAATGTGTTGTTTCACGTTGCCTAAGCAACGCCTGGAACGTCAATTTCCCAGGTCTCCACCAGATAGGTGACCGGGAAATTTTGGAAAAAACACTCCTACTTCTACAGCATTTATTAAAAAACTATATTTATAATAAAATAGTATAATGTTTTAAACATTCTTTTACCTAATAATATTAAAAGAAAATAGGGGATTATTGAACGAAATTTAATGTAGAAAAAGTAAATTTAGTGCATTTGATATACAATGTTGGCAACAACTGCTGTCATGTTGATAGATTGACAGCACTTGTTAGTACTGAAACACATAACCACAAATCATTTTGTGTATACAATAAATAAAAATATTTGTACAAATAGAAAATTAATTATTGATTTTATGATTTTCGTACGAAAAATATTGTACAAACCTCTTGCGTGAACTGGGTTTCCGGAATCGTTCTATGGCAGCGCTCGCGAGCTCGCGCCGCCAAACACTCCTCCGGAAACCAGTCGTTCCCGCATTTGGTATGTAAATAACTATTTCCAATTTTTACAACATTTGTTCACCTTTTTCATATTAACCAATTCGTATTTGTTACAATTATTTTCCATTTGTATTTTAGAATTATTATCACTTGGAAATCAAAAAAAAGTGTACCTAAATCAGAATTACGATTTTTCATGAATTGTACATCGATACATAATAATATGAATTTTACATTTTGTGAAAGAAATATAGATGCAAAAGAATCTAACAAATAATATATTAAAAGAAACGATAAACACACGAAAATTAGTCTTTAAAAATACTATTTGATGTATTAGTTATTTGTATATCAAGTGCTGAAAGTCTATCTTTGTCGAACCAAAACGAAAGTTGCAGCCTGAGAGAAGCGAAGGTTGCAATCGTTTGTGTTCGACAAAGGACTTTCAACACGTGTTATACACACTATTTTTTCTACTCCTGCAAGATAAAAAATAAGGAAATAAAAAAATATTTTTTAAACATAATTTGACATTTATTGCAAATTTTGTTATTGTGATGTGCAAGTGATGCGTATCCATGGCAGCAACAATGTAACAAACATTTATTAGTGCTGCAAAGAGTCACTTTCAACATGAAAAACAAACCAGAAAATGGTATTTTCAAAGCAGGAGTAGAAAAACAAACTGATATATTAATGAAACAATAAAAAGTATGAAAATACAACACTAATACTTGAAATGAAACAAGAATAATGAACACAATGTCGTTATATGATTGTTGTCGGCTGGACGGTTGAGCAAGCTATCGCACATATCTAACTTTTTGTGATGTTATTCGAATTTGAGATCGTAAGTCCCAGTGACCGACAACGTGTGATTTGTCGTAAAATAAAAAACACAGCTACTTGTGTATCACACTCTGATGCTATAGACTTGCTATCTACCTATACATTTTATCTAGAAATAGCACTGGCAAATGAAACAACCGATGACAGAACTGTGGCTCGGTGAGTTAGCTTGCCCTATGCTCCGATACAGGAAGGCATTATAAACGAGCCCAGTCGCACATGAATTGGACCAAATAAAAATGTTAGAAAAATTTTGCTCTGAATTAAAATTTACTATAATAAAATAACTGCAAAATGTAAAATTAAATATATTTTTGTAGTTAAGATATATAAACAATTGACAAGGATTGAAAAAGACGAAAAATGAACACAACATTAAACAAAATTAAGAAAAAATAAACATATCACACATAAGTTGGTTTCCCAAATGGGTGAAATTACCATTGGATACAGTCACCTTTTCGTTTTAAAACAGCTTCGAATCTTCTAAACTTGGTGTGAACTGATGCTTTACAAATATTTGGTTCGAATTTACTCCAAATATTCTGAATTTTGGATAGAATGTTTCTATTGGGGGTAGATTTGGACTATTTGAAGGTCAATTTAGTACTGGAATATTCTTTTCCTTTAACCAAAATGTTACTATTTTGGAAGAATGGTAAGCTGCGCCATCTTGCTGAAAAATATTCTCCGCCTGATGTTTCTAAATGAACAATTGAGGGCAATAATTTATCTTTACTTATCGGTAAGCTGAACTGTGCCATCAATGATACAAAGTCGGCCAACTCCTTGTGAAGACATGCACCCCATACCATTACGGAAGCTGGAAACTTGATTTTTCTTCTAAGGCAATCCCTGTAATACGTTTGTCCTGGCAGTAGAATAATCCTACTTCTAGTGTCATCTATGCACACTTCAAATTTGGATTCGTCGCTCTAAATTAGTGAATCCCATTGATTTTGAGACCAGTTTTGCCTTTTTTTTGTCCATAAAAATCGGACTTTTTTCTGTGTTTGTGAGAATTACGAACATTTTTAATGAAATTTTGTAATTAGGTACGTCTATATTAGGTAAACTCACCTTATAAAATCCATATCCTAGTTTTTTAATATTTCGTAGACAAGTGACTTTCGAAACTGGCCTTCCAATTATATTTGCCCATTTAGAAGCCAATTCGTGGGAAGAAACACGGCGATCTTGTTTATTAAGATTTCTAAGTGCGTGCTTCTATTTTTCCGTTATATTAGAAATGTGAACAGTTTTAATATTTGCTTGTCTTTTTGTATTTTGTTATTATATTTTGGACTATTCCCTGAGGAATACTAAACATTTTGGCAATTGTATGACCATAACGTCCGTCTTTGTGTGAATTAATTTTTGGATGTCAATGGACAATGGTGGGACAGTAACTTTCCAAGCATCATTCGGACAGTTAAAAAATAATTGAAGTAACCGAAGTAACTGGAATTAACTAAATTACGTCAGTTTTTCTGTTTAAGCTAATACCCACTTGATAATTTAGTTTCATCTGAAGATGCCTATCAATTTCTATGTTGGTCCAATTTAAATGCATCACGCTTATTTTGCAAATTTGTTGTGCATTTACTACTGTATATAATATCATCATAATTATATATTTTAATTTATTTTGTGATGTGATTTTAAATTGGGAACATTCCAGGAAATGATATAAAACGTAGTAATGATTTATTTATAGTTTATTTTAATCAATATGAATACATAAAAAGAATTCATCATGTATAACAAAAATCTTGATACAAATGTGTGAGTGGGCTCGTACCTTTATTATAAAGTCTAAAAGTCGCCACCATAGTGCGTATTGCTAGGCTGTAAATCCCTATACTCGAATTAAGAAAGCGTTCAGTGTATTTCATGTTTGAAATCTAAGATAAACATATTGTTACTGAATGACAAGCAATAGCTTTAGAAATTGTTTAATTTTAAATTAATAAAGGTTCATTTCACATAGGTAATATTTCGAAAAAAATAATATGAAGCTATATTGACAAAAAACATTTTATGTTAGGAACGCATCCATGAAGTGCACGCCACTGTATCTCACGCAAAACCATTTGCGTAATTTTGAACATCGAATGTACAGTAATTGAATAAGTGTGCGACAACCTTAAAAGTACAACGACCACATATACCACGGTTTTAATTAATACGGTTAACCGAGCAACGAGTGCTGAAACCACTACCACCCGCCTGGACTGCAAATAATAAATACTTGACCACAATTTACTTACACCTTAGATAACAGTCACGCGAAAACGTGCGGCGATAAATTATATCATTATGACCAGAGGGAAACAAAATGTTTAACCTATGTTAAGCAGAAAGTTTACTAGAGCATACCAAAGGCTTTTAAAATTAAAAACTGACAATGATATATCTGTAAATTTATATCTTGCAGTAAAATATTTTATTGTTCCAGTTTTTTTAAATAACTGGCTGATCTATTTACTTTTTACGATCAGTTTAACATTCCAAAATTTATAGGATTAAAAAATTGACGACATTGAAAATACGGAAACAGCAACGATGATGTGTTTATGTATTCGTATCTTCATGCGTAGCCATATTCAGAGCAGACACCTGTGTGGGAACTGGTTTTGTATGTTTTTTGAATTGATGAATAATAAACAATCAGATTTTTTATTTCCTCGTCGAATAACTGACGAATTACGGGACATACAAATTTCCATTTTATTTTGAACAAACCATAAAAAAGTTAGTTTTTACATGAAGTTTTTTGAATCCATCGCTGTATTTATTAATTTTAATGCACGTTTTATTAATAGCAATAATAATAAATTCGTTTTCTACCCCAAGCAGTGAGTACGGTGTCACAAACATTTATTTACTTTTACAAAATCATTGGCTATACTGTTTCTGAATGAGAGTGAGTATTAAAAAAGTCTGTCACACATTCCAGTGACGCGCCAATAATTATAGCCTCAGACATAATCCAAAAGATTAAATTCGGTAGGGACCTAGATAAATCCTCTCGCGAAATTAAATTTAAAATTGAAAAAAGTCTAAACTAAGTCATCAGTAGAACTCTCACCAAAATCAACGTCTAGCTACACAACTACCGTACTTTTACTTACATTCAAACCAATTAGTCTCCATACACCAGTAAAGGAAAAAAGTTTTCTGTGCTTTTAAAGCTTTTTATTATATTATATCAAGAAAAAAAATATTATACTTATTATAACAACTAAGTACGCCAAAATAGTCTCCATACACCTGTAAATTATATAGGAACAATGATCTTTTGAAACGCCATTCATTAGAATTACTTCCCTTAAACGGTTTGTCATATTTTCCACTAATTTTCTTGGAGTTTGGGAATCAATTTTACCACATTCTTCTACCATAAATATAGTGGTTCTTTTATATTTTATGGGCGTCTTTTTTTACACATTTTTTAAAAATAAATCACAGAAATGTTCAATTTGATTCATATCCCGAAAAGTGTGGAGGCGTTTTTAATTGTTTTCTACAATTGTACAATAACTGTTCTAGCAGTTTATGTGTTGTATGTTTGGTATAATTATCTTGTTGAAAGGTATAAGAATCCGTTAAACCTAATTTTTCACCACATTTTTCCATTTTTTTTTTTTAAATATTCATATAACCCACTTTCCCATAAAAAAATAAGTTTCCCACCCCCTTCTACACTCGTGGAGCCCCATACAAGAACAGAACTTTTTCCATATTCCACTGTTGGGTATAATTTTTACCTCCCGCCTATCAATGTATACAGGGTAAATTTTTTAAGAAAAATGCAAAATTATGTATATATCTACTATACAGGGTGTTTGGCGAAAGGCCGGCACCCAGAATATTTCATTTATTATGAGAGATACAGAAAAATGTTATAAAACAAAATTAAACTACTCAAAGGGACTGATAAAATGATCTTATAGTATATTCCGAAAATGAACCGCGGTGCGGTTCCGGTTGAAATATGGTTACAATTTGACCGGCACTACGGTTGAGAAACGGAACGCTTCTCACTGCGCTGCTGAAGTGACGTTTTGAAAGCTGTCAAAAGTTTGAAATCGTAGTTTATATTGACATTTTAGTCGATTATGGAGGCATGGTATTTTTTTAATAACTTTATACTAACTGATAGTAGCTCAGAGGAAGATGATGAATTCATTAGAGCAAGTAATTAATAATAGCGTATACTTGAGTAGAATTTTTTTAAATCATTTATCCATTTTTGAATGTGTGCTCACAAACAGGCTCATAAACATTCAAACAACACGTTGGCGTGCCAGACATTCAATTGTCAAAACTTAAATAACCAGATTGTAACCGCCAATCTATCGCGGTTAGTTTGGTAACGAAAAAGTAACCAGATATTCAGCAACCGTGTTCCGTTAATGAACCTGGTTACTGAAAAAGTAACCGCGGTTACTCTGGTTCAATTTCGGAATATACTATTAGTAAGCATTTTGTGTCACTTCCGGTTTTAGCGGAAGTGTGTACAACTTTGATTCTAACATAGGGTAACTCTCTATCTCTATGGCACAACATTCCTCTGAGGAATAGGGCCTCAAGTACCTGAGGTACTTGTTTCATGACAGTTTTACTTGCATTTTAGTGATGCAGGTTGTCAGCCTAGTCTCTGCAAGGTCAGCACACACCGAGCCGTTGTGCGGTAACCCATCCAATTGGACAGGGCGGGCTATGTTGCTTATCTACACGATCAGAGAAGACACGCCACGACCACACAACCGTACTGGCTGACAACATAGGGTAACGGTATTATTATATTTTTTTCGGAATGTACATAAAATTAGTTCTACAAACTACAATGATATCAAAATATTATAGTTTTACTTCAAACATTTCAAAATGGCGACAATTTATTTTCAAATTTATGTACTTACAACTAGAGGTAATTAACGAAAAAAATTATGTTTAAAAAATCTTATAACAATTAACACAATAAAATAACTCTTACTAAATATAATAAACAAAATTAAAATTAAAAGTACTCAAAATGGCCGCTGTAATTTTCTGCACAATTTGTCAAATATAACAAATTCTGCCATTACATCGTCAGGAAAGGTAGATCTAATATTTTTTGACATTATTTGTTTGGTTTCAGGTAATAAAATCTTAAATAGCTGGCTATGGTGTTTTTTTATGAATTTTTATTAGTAAATACTTTAAAAATAAAGTGTCGCCATTTTGAAATGGATGAATTAAAACAATGATATTTTGGTATCATTGTAGAGCTAATTTTATGTACATTCCGAAAAAAAATATAATAATACCGATTCCCTATGCTAGAATCAAAGTTGTACACACTTCCGCTGAAACCGGAAGTAACACAAAATTCTTACTAAGATCATTTTATGAGTCCCTTTGACTAGTTTAATTTTGTTTCGTAACATTTTTCTGTATCTCTCATAATAAACGAAATATTCTGGGTGCCGGCCTTTCGCCAAACACCCTGTATATATTTTATTTAAATATGATTATTCAAAGAGTGCTACGGAAGAAAACAAGTAAATCAAATGCAGAAATAATAGCAAAAATTTTAATAATTTTCTTCAAATTATGAATAATTACCATTTAAACAAAGACAAAACACAAAGAAACAAAGAAAAAATTCATAGCACTCTTTGAATAGTCATATTAAAATAAAAATTATACATACATAATTATACATTTTTTTTATAATTTTGTTATGTAAGGAAAAAGCAAATAAAAAAAGTCAGTTCCCATTTAAAATAAGAAAGTTGTACCCCGTAATTTGAAAACCACTGGTCGAAAAAATTGTTTCCCTCATTAAAGTAGTCGTATAAAATAGAAATTGTTTGCTAATTTAACCGACCTTGTAGCTCTTATAGTACCCGAGATAGCAATAAGCAATAGTGTACCAACCTGTAGATAGGGAGTTATTGTTTTTGGTCAAATTTCTCGAGTGTGAGTTTTCAACATATGAGTACGAATTAGGGTCCCTAGAATACGATTTTACTATTTTTACCGTGATGTCTGTATGTCCATGTGTGCGTGTGTGTCTCTGTGAAATTTTGATTTATTACTCTGTCTCATTATCTCCCGGAGTATAGCATTCCTCTAATATAGCGGAAAAGCGGGAATTATTTCTGCACATCAACGATTCATAGCAGTGTAGTTGGATATTAGAGCCGTTAATCCGATTATCATTGGCTAAGGCAATAATGGGAATACTCATTACTCTAGTGCATCTATTATTGTATTGATTTCATACTAGAGTTATGTTGTGATAACCATATACTTCATATTTTACTATGTGTTTCTCGGTTCATATGAAATAAAAGCACTGTAATGGTTCCATGAATAATTTTGTTCTTTGTAAACAATAAAAAGTATTTCCGGTTGTCTAAGTTGTCTCAGTTAACCTCAACTTTATTACAAAATGTAAAATCTTGGGAAAAATATGTTCAATAAGTAATAAATAACAAAACATTCTGGTCTCTGGCTTGCAGTATCCAGCTATGTGTCTGGCTTTCCTCAATCTTAAATAAACTAGAAAAGTAGTCCCCGTCATGACGTTTCATTTTCTACAACTAGCTCTTATCTGCAGTGCACAATATTCGAAACAGTCAAATCCCACCGGAGCTTTTCGTCATGGTCGAGAGAACAATGGGAATTGAACCATGAGTAAATCAATTTACTCTGCTATTTACTTCGGCAGCTATTTTCGTTTCTTTATTTTCACGGGCGAGTAAATGCATGAAGATCGTTCAACTGAAGTCGACACCATTATAGACAAACTTCAGTGCAGATCATCTGCGCGCGCTCATTGTTACCGGAAGTGAACAAACAAAAGCGCGGGAAATTTGTAATGGAAAATTAAAGCATCTATTGTTTGATTTAATTTGTATCTTTTAAAGAATTATTTATTATAGATAGAATGCATATTGTATTATGATTATTATTTATTTATTCATTTATTGACATTGGCGTCAAAATAAATAATTATTCATTTAACCAATCAAAATTCTTAACTTGTTTAATTCTAAGCTGATTAGAAGCGCTTGTCAAAATAATTGGCCATAACAAATTATTTTGTCCTTTTGTGTAACGTGTAAACTGAACACTAATAGGTGTTTGTTAAGAATTCAAAGTAGATTAAATTTTAAATGATCACGATTTAACTTAACGAGGTTATTGAAGGTTGCTTTCACGAGACAGATAAAAATTCCAGTTAAATTCCATTTGTTTAATGATAGGTGAAAAAATTAATGATAAAGACTTGTACTAATATTTTTTACGAATTCTTTTTAAATGGAATATGTATAAATAGACGGTAATTACTAATTGAAAAATCAATTTGAAAATACCTAAATTACTTTCATGGGATAAAATTATAGCTGATTCTACAAGTTTTGTATTTAAAAATTTAAATTACTTTCATGGTATAAAATAAACCTTAAATTAAAGCAGATTGGATAAGTTTGGTAAGTCTTATATAAAAAAAATTTCGTTAGCATATATATTTTTTTTATAAAAACAGTGTCTGTAAATAATATTTAAAATAATGAGTAATAAAATGTTATTTTTGAAAAATTTTGTAAATAAAATAAAATATTAAATACTTGACTAGCTTCACTAGAAACGAAAGTCACTAGATCAAGTGAGCACGTAGAGTTAAGAATTATGGAGGGAGCTTTGCAGTAAGCTATTGATAGAAAAAGAAAAATAACCTTCTTTTCGTAAGTATTTTATATACAAAGGGTGTTTGGCGAAAGGTCGGCACCAAAAATATTTCTTTTGTTTTGAAAGATACAAGAAAATGTCAAGGAGCAAAGGTAAACTAGACAAAGGAACTCATAAAATGATCCTAGTACAATTATTGTGTCACTTCCGGTTTTAGCGAAAATGGGTCCAACTTTAATTCTAGCATAGGAAACCGGTATTTTTATATTTTTTTACGGAATGTATATAAAATTAGCTTTCCAATGATACCAAAATATTGTTGTCCAATAACCAGTGAAGAGATCAGTTTGGTAATAATACAGCTCTTTCTAAAAGATTTAGAACTCAATCAAAACATGCACATATTCAAACAATATCACGGACAACATCATTTTCACCATTAAAATATAATTTATTTTTGTTCTTTGTTTCTATTACGTTATACTATGCATAAAAACTGTAATAGTTATTTACATACCAAATGCGGGAACGACTGGTTTCCGGAGGAGTGTTTGGCGGCGCGAGCTCGCGAGCGCTGCCATAGAACGATTCCGGAAACCCAGTTCACGCAAGAGGTTTGTACAATATGTGTACATTATACGTGTGATACTACATATAATATACTACTCATATTACACAAGTGTAATATGAAATGTCATGATACACGCTACACTTTTCTGTAATAAATAGGGCATATAATTTAACACATAATATTTTATTAAACTGTTAATTTATTAATAACATGTTTTTTATTATAAATATCAATATATATGCTTATAAAAGTATAATAAATACAATTTGAAAAGTTATTTTGACATTGAATTGCTGCTGTGGCGCCATCTGTTAAGCTATATATGAACTACTCACACGTAACTGAATATTTAACAAATAATATCAGATTTTTTATATGCCTGATAGTTGTAGATAAAGTATAGTATTTGACTCGCATAATATGGCTACATTACACGCGGATGATTAAAAATACTCGCTACCGCTCGTATTTTTAATTACATCCTCGTGTAATATAGCCTACATATTATGCTTGTTAAATAATATACTATTATTACTGCAGTGCAACTATTTTTTAATACGAGTGAAATGAAAATATTTGAATAACACGCTAAAATGGACCAGTAAAATAGGTGCGTTCAATGAGCTTAGCAAACTAGCGAAATCGGGCAGCAAACCGGATATGACTTCATGATTGACGTCATATTTTGTAGTTTGCTAGCGATCCAAGCTAGTGAGATTTATTTCGCTAGGTTGAGTGTGCTCCGACTGCTAGCAATCATTTTTAAATTTTTATTTTGTTTGTTTTTTTTTGTAAAGAAGAGATAATATTATGAATATCTTAGTTAATGAAGATGGTAGCTACATGCTGTCAGAAAATAATAAAATTGTTGCCATAACAACAAAGAAAAGATATATAATTTACCATATATACACTGAATAATATTAATTTACCTCCATTGTTTCACGGTGCACACGAAAATGTTTCCTATATGTCTGCCTGAAATAATTGGGAACAATATGTTCAAAAAAATTTCCTTCGTATACATCGCCTTCTTTGTATAATTCATTTATTACATTTAACGATACTGTAGTTGCTGCATTTTCGCTTACACCCAAAATGGATTGCAGTTATACAATGGACGAATCATTTATAAATTCGCACAGTATTAATTTTTCCTGCTCGTTCATTTTCGAATAAAGCCCAAGCTCTTTGTCAACACACAAATAAAAGAGGTTAGAAATAAACGTCAAAAATTTGAAAAATTTATTTGCGCCAATTGCCATTCAGTAAAAGTCTTGCTAACTTTTATTTTGCTAGCTACTACCGCTAGCGTGCTAATGCTAACTATTATAGCTGACGCTTCATTCCCCTTTCGTCACTGGGCATCAGTCATTGCTTACAAGCTTACTTTACGCTTCCCCTATATGTATATTCTTAACTCTATGAGTGAGCAATACAAGATGCTGCCATCTGAACTACATGGATTGCATTAGTCCCAACATTACTATATATTGCTGCCAATCTATAGTCTTTATCAGTTCATCCAGATACAACTATCTGTCAAAAACAAACAGTTGCTTATTTCAAAATGTCACAAATCTGATCAAATTTTTGTCAAAATTCCATATATCAATATTTCAGTTTTCACCGTTTACAAAAATAGTACCAAAATTATAAGTTAGCTTTCTATGGTTCCTCCTTGGCTCGCAGTTTCTGGTAATGATTAAAAGCAATGATGTTAGTAATAAGATCAATGACATGTCCGCTATTTTGGAGAAAATCAAACATCAAGAAGAAAGTAAAACTCAAACTAAATGTATCGTAAAGAAGGTTGAAATAGTTGGACCTACAATTTGCTTAAGTAACTGTCGATATGATATTGTCCACCAAGTAGCACAGAAGTATAACCTTACGGAAGTGGAAGAAAATGAAAACTGGGACATATTTTGGTCGGACTACTTTGTATCTTTTAAACGCTTTAGGGAACTAAAGCGTTTTCAACGCATCAACCATTTTCCAGGAATGATGGAAATCTGTCGAAAAGACCGCTTAGCTAAAAACCTTAATAATATGTTAAAGTTATTTCCAGAAGATTATGCTTTCTTTCCTAGGACTTGGTGTTTTCCAACAGATTTAGTACAAGTGTTAAGTTACAACCGCAGAGAAAAAAACAAAACTTATATTTTAAAACCGGTTGCTGGTAATAAAGGAAGAGGAATACTTATTACCAAATCATTGAAGGATATACGACTGGACGATAAACTTATTTGTCAAGAGTATTTAACAAGACCTTATCTTATAGATGGATACAAATTCGATTTAAGAGTTTATACATTGATAACTTCTTGTGATCCTTTACGAATTTATATCTATAACGAAGGTTTAGTGAGATTTGCTACTTGTAAATACTATGAACCGACTGATTTTAACACTACGAATGTATTTATGCATTTAACAAACTATTCAGTAAACAAGTACAGTCGTAAATACAAAAATGATGATGAATCAGGTAGCAAGCGAAAACTAACATGGCTGTACCAGTACATGGCCGCGCTGGGACACGATGCTGAAAGGTTATGGCATAATATAGATGATGTTATTATTAAAACTGTATTTTCCATTTTACCAACGTTGAGAAATAGTTATTATATTTGCTTTCCTCATCATGATGTGGTACCTGCTTGTTTCGAACTGTTAGGAATGGATATAATATTAGACAGCAATCTATCACCCAAACTTTTGGAAGTCAACCACTCTCCAAGTTTTCATACCGACACAACTCTAGACCTAGAAGTAAAGAATAATTTGTTGACAGATATGTTTGCAATGTTGAATTTGGAACACAGTGACAAAACAAAAGTCCATCATTTGCCAGATACTACTTGCACGGAAACAAAAACTAGTAAGAAACCAACTAAGGTATCATATTTCATTGAATATTGTTGTCATGAAATACAAAATAAAGGTTCCTTTCGACTAATATATCCATCAAAATATCAATATTTATACAACAAGTTTCTAGAATACGCAAAATCTAAATTCAATCCAGATATTCCTTGTACTAAATATGTGACAATAGAAGAACAAGAAGACCAACTTAAAGATATCACACAAGAAAAAAACATTGTCAATCCTTCAACACAAATTGTACATTCCGATGAAAAGCAATCTACACATACATTAACCACCGTTACTCCAACTGAAGTACAAGATATTGCCTTTAGTTTGAAATTAATTCCTAGTCAACCGCAAACTATATCTGATGCTGACGAAGAAGAAAGAGTTATGCGCTTAGCTCAAAGAGAAGTACTCGTTAAAAGCTTTGGAATAGTTGATTTAATTTACTTATCACAAAAAAGGAACGGTGTTCTGAGACAGGATGATGAGAAAAAGTACAAGAAGATGAAGTTTGGTAATAAAATGAAACGTATAAAACTCAGAACTAGTTTTGATAAACAAAGAAATAGTCCTCAAGTAGCCGTACAACCACAACCTACGGTGTCTAGAAATACAGTTCACTGTTTGGATTTAAGAAAACACAATTCGAAAACTATATCTCCTACTCAACCAATTCAATCTTTAGTATTTCCTAAATGTAACAAAACTCCTAGTTTGGAATTAAAGTTTATAAATCCCAAGGTTTCGACTCAAGTTCAAAACATCTTCGAGTTTAACAAAGTGGATATAGTCCCTCCAAATCCAAAACCAATTGAAGCACCTCCAATTTGTAATATAGTTCCAAGTAAGGATCAACCTGAAGTAAAAAAAGACAACAAGCAAACAAAATTTTTAACTCGAGAAGATTTTCACAGAATATTTGCAAAACATCAAACTAAACAAATGCTTTCTGTACAGTCTATAAAGTGTGACCAAGCTTTAAGTAAAACACAACCATTCGGCACAAAAAATCCGTATGACGATTATATTTTTTCAAATAAATATAATCAACCATTAGTTCACAAAATAATGTCAGAAGAAGTTCAATGTGAGAAATATGAGGAGTCAAAAAAGCAGCAATCAAATATTCAAAAGGTTTTGAATTCATCTATTCTTAGTCAATCACGAAAACCTACTCAAGAAATTAATATGACAAATACTGATACAATGAAAAGTCAAGAAAAAGGTCAGAATATTGGTGTAAATGTGGATATTTCAAAACTTAAAATTACTCAGAATGCGACTAGACCATCTAGTGCTACACAGAAAAATATAAGAAAACTTAGATCTAATATGCCAAGCAATGCAGATTTTAATCAAGCAAAACCTGCAAATAAAATTCAATCATCAACGTTCGATTTAAAGAAAAAAATTAACAAACGTGTTTCAAATGCTGAAAACTTTACAGATGTAAATAACAATGATTCGTATGTTGTTAGTGAACCTAAACAGAACGAAAATTTAAATGATTCAAGTAATAAAGAAGATTTATTACATGATAGTCGACCACAAACAGGTATTAAGTGTCCACCTCCTAGTCCAAATTTTCAAGCAGTTAGGACTCCAATCAAGCAAAATAATCAAGTTTTCAACAAAAAAAATAGTCAACAAACAGTACCGTCAAAATATGATACATCTTCAAAAATGGTTGAACGTCCCAACCTTCAGGATGGTACTAACCTGAACACCCAGAATAAGCAACCTTCTAGTACCCCAAACAATTCAACAATTGATAAAAAACAAACAGTTTCTCAAAATCCTTTCAAGATTGGTACAACTTCAAATATGATTCAACACGCTAATTTTGATTTAAATAAAGAAGATAATAATACTAATACAAATATTAAAAAAACTTCAACAACAAATGACAAAAACCAAGAAATATTGCTTCCAAATCCTTTAAAGGGTGGTACAACTGCAAATGTGGCACAACACACTAACCAAGATTCAAATAAAGATGGTATCAAAGTTAAGCTGAACAATCAAAATGCACCAGATGTTAAGAAAACAACTTCAAAGTTACAAAATCTTCCAAAAGGACCAATTGTGCTTCCCAAATGCAAGGTGTCGCGAATTAAAATTAGACCTTCTATTATTTTAAAAAATAAGAATAGTACATCTCAAGAAAACAGCCAAAGTTTGCAAAATAGAACTGTTTCAAATAATGACGACGTAAAGAAATCTTTAAATTACAAATTACAACAACTTTTAAAGAAATCTAGTAACAAAGTTCTTACAACTCCTCAGAACTTACCAGGAGTACAGAAACCTGATTCAAAACTTAATAAAAAATCGAAAGACATTTTAAATCCTCCTACAGACAAAGTTCTTATAACTCCTCAAAACTTATCAGGTGTACAGAAAACTGATTCTAAACTTAATAGAAAATCAAAAGACATTTTGAATCCTGCTAGTGATAAAGTTCTTACAACTCCTCAAAACTTACCAGGAGTACAGAAAACTGATTGGAAATTTAATAGTAAATCAAAAAATGTATTGAATCAAACCAGTGATACGCGTCAACCCTCTATCACAGTTTTTAAGAAGCTTAGTACCAGAGTTCCCTTAAATATGTCAAATTTTGATAAAATTACTGTAAATACATCCAAATTTACTAATGGCCTAGTACAGTCTTACAAAAGACCTATGAGTCAACCGCAAGAAACTGTACTACCTCTAAATCTAGATGCGGGTCCATCTAGAAGATCTACATCTCATTCCAACGTTGTAAGTATTTCAGAATCAAAGAATGATAGAAGACCTCTTTCTGCACTAAAACCTGATGTTCAGATTCAAGAAACCCCAAAAAATAGAAATTCTAAAATAACGTTAAAGAAACGTGGAACTAGGTCTCGTATACATATAAAAAATATTCCAAATACATCTAAAACAGATTCGAAACCAATACAAACACAACAAAGCCCTCCGAATTCTTCTATGAGTAGAGCTATTACGCTAATGAAGAAACATAGTACTAGAAATATTTTAAACGTAAAAACATTTCCATACTTAAATAAATCTGATTCAAAATCTGACAATCAACTACAAGATCAAGAAGAATCGCGAATAAGTACTGTAGCAACAACTCAAAATAAACCATCCGGTTACATCCTCAAGAAACCTAGAAGTAGATCTCGTCCAGTTATTACAATTCCATATTTAGATAAAAATAAAAAAGAAAACCAACTACAGAAACCAGAAGTTCGAAAGATTGCTATGAAGTCACCGCTTACCAGCATTCTAAGGTCTGGTAAACCCTTTCCTAACCTTATGTATACAAATTCTATATTCAAGAAAACTAAAAAAGTTCGGGTCCAAGAAGAACCCAAACATTGGTCCGTTGATGTGAAGTCCCATGATAAATCTTGTATGTGTATGGGTGTTAGTCGACTATATATGAGAAGTAACATCTGGTAAATATTCTTCAATGTAAAATCATTACCGAAACTTGTGAAAATACAAATATTTTCCATAACTTGTAGCCACACAAAATGCAAATAAATTTTCTATAATACTAACAGTAGTTTTAAAATCTATTTGCGTGTATATAATAATATATTACAATTTATGTCTAAGTTTTAAAATTAATTCATAGAAGATAATTTATGTATTGTGCGTGCGGTCCAAATATACCAATTAACAGTAAGAGTGTAATTATAAAATAATAATTTGTTCCAATTTACATGTAACATTAATTTTATTATGAATTGAGACTAGTTTTTTGGCTATTAATATTTTAATTGCTTACTAATCAATAGAGAATATAAATCTTTGGTACTAAACAAATTTGAGATATTAAAATGTTACAAACCATTTCAATTTGATGTTTCATCTTTAACGCACTTAAAATAATTGATGTAGTCGGCACATTACCTTCTAATTTTCTTCATTGTATTTTTCATATATTCTAATTTGCTGTTTCGAACTACTTGTCATTCAATTTTTTATATTCATTTTATTTTTAAATTTAATTCCCAGTAATTATTGGATTTCTCAAATGATAACAAAATTTGATGTTGACATTTTTAAATATTAATGAACTTATGAATAATTCAACTGTTATTTTATAACTTTTTATCCATTAAACCTAAAATAAACTCCTATGGAATAAATTTCAAGCATTATTTTTTTATTATTTCATATTATAGAGTCCTTGCCAATCAAGTAAGCAGGAATATAAAATCATAGGAATTTAGATTAAATTCAGTAAAGTTTAATGCAAATTGTTCTGTTTAAGGTGATAGGAGAGTGCAAAATATTTCTAAAAAAACCTTAATTAATTAATCGAGACTTTAGGATACAGTTCCCTTATTCATCTGTAGCTCAACAATTATAGATGGAATAGGCAAATAGTCTCAAATATCCACCTAGGGATTTTCTTTTGTGCAAAGTTTTGTTTATATTTAAATAGTATAAACTGTTAGTCTACAAGGAATGAGTTGCAAAACTTTTGTACACAGCAGTATTTTTATTTGATTAATTATTGGTGAAATTGTGAATCCGATAGAGATATCATAATTTTGGAGAAAAATATGAAAAATTCTAATTTTTTTACTTCTCTCCACTCTGTAAGAGAGGTATTGCTATCATGCTAAAAATCAATGAGTTTCCAATGAATAAGCACGTTTTGAAGTCCCTAGAACATGATTTTAATATTTTTATGTCTGTCTGTGTATGTGTGGATGGATGAATGAATGGATATATGTTGTAATGATTACTCAAATACTAGCGAATAAAAAAGTTGAAATTTTGGATATAATGTTCTGACACCCTAGATTAGATCTGATTAGATTTTGGTGTTAATCGTACAACCGGAAATGGAGTTTTTACGAGGATCTGAAGTGTTTTTCTGAAGTATCGGAATTAATTATGAATATATAAGAATTTTTGTAATTAATAATTTAATATTATACCATTAGCTAAAATATTATAGTTCAAATTTGTTTCTACCTAGCCCCATTTAACTGTTACAAGTACTTAATGATTCGGTAAATTTATTGCAATTGCGGTTAATCTGTTTACCTATGGAAATAAATGTTTTATGCTTTATATTTGACACTGACACTTATTATAATTAGCAGTGAAAAAATTATAAAAATAATTATCGAATACTCTCACAGGATTTGAACTAATACTTTAAGTATTAATTATTTTAATAATTCATTTAACAGTGTCAGCAGTCAAAGCACGGATACTCAATTATATAAAATATAAATATTATTAAAAAGTGAACAGAGGAAACGCGAGAGGTTACGTGCTGCCCACATCCGATTTTTAAATTAACTTGAACGAAATTTGTTTTTTTTTTTTTAATATTAATAATTTAGAATTTTCCGAATATGATATAATATAATTTGCGTACGTCCCTGACTAAGCAAGTACTTTCCCGTATATTCAACTGTTTAGGAATTATTCGTGGAAGAAGAACTGGATCAAAATCAGTTTTCTGCTATTTTCTCATGACCTATAGGGAATTTTGGCAGTTCCCGAGATCCCAATGATGGCCGATGAAATCTAGACATAGTGAATAAATATACACTGTGTCTAGATTTCAAAGCAGTAAGTTAAGGTAGAAAAGTTATTTATTGCTATTATAATTAAAAATGCAGTTATTAATACTATAACTATTGATAAATAAGGGTTAAGGAATCATGACAAAACTCTGACATATTGAAAAATGAAACGAATGTTTGAAAAATATAAATAGAAACCATAGAAACGAATTTTTGTATTCCATGAATGAAATTTAATACACCTCATATGGGACATATTTTTTACTGATTTTGAGGGTATTTTAATTTTGATCGTGCAAAAATAGTATAACTATTACGAACGGTAAGGTATTCCGATCTCACACATTTTTTTTTTATTCTAAACAATTTAATATTCGTAAAATGAAGGGTTTTTTAAATTTTGTTCAGATTTTAATAATACAAGTAATTATCTAATAAATGTCATTTCTATAATTAATTACAATTATCCTTTGTATGAAAGAAGCCAGATCAGAGTTACTAAAAATATATTATTTTATTTAAACCGTTAATTTTGCTAATTAAAAAAATATTCTATGATTAGTATTTGTAGTATAAACCATTTAATTTTTTTCTCAAACTATGAAAACAACCTGTATGTAACGGTTGGTAAAAATACTTATAACATTATAAATATTTTAAATAAAGTGATCTATTTATATAGTAAAGTATGTAAAATAGATTTGATACTCCGTGGAGATAAATCCCCGTGATCATAATTACAAATAAGAGGCATGGGAGTGAAGAACAAGATGTATTCTCTTTCAGGGCAACAGTGGGGCGCAGCAGGCAATATTGCATTACGGGGCATTAGCCGAGTCGCGGCGCTGCATCTGGGTTTAACTCTCGTAAATTCTCAACAACTTCCATTACACCCGCGCAAAAAACCTGCTCCTTCTTTCACGCCAAAAACATCCCACTCATAATAGCCTCGCGATACAATACACCGAGATAATAGATATATTGCGGATTATAAGTCATCACGGAACTTTCATAATAAATGATTATAATGTGTATCATCACGGCTTCCACTTCTTCTTACATTTTTTGCGAGGTTTGGTTGTATTTTGTCGATGAGATAAAGTTAACGGGTTGCTATACTTCCGGGTTTCTAGGGATAATAATCGTTAAGGTTATATAGTACACTAAAGAACTTAACATATTTTCTCTTATATGTTTCGTTTAGATTTAAGGTACTGTCGCTTACACATTTATTTTATACTTTCATTCGATTTTCATTCGAAATACTTATCTGTTTTGTACACTGCATTTTTTTATATAATTTTATTGATCTTGGGTTCAAATCCCAACTAATGTTTAACCAAATAAAAATACTAATTCAGGTATATAAGGCTGTTTACCATCTATGAATGATTTGCCATAGATAATGATGAATAGGAACAAAAGACGATATAATTAGTAGAAATAAAAAAAAAGGTGTCTTAGACGATTGTGAAATAATGTTATAGAATTGTATTAGTAATCCATTTTACAAACGTTTCGTTCATTGTATTATCAATTAATACAAAATTTTCAGAAAATTTAAATATTTATTTATTTATTTATAACGGATATAACAATACAACAAAATAGTATAAAGAACTGATTTGATCATTGGGTACATTCAATAAATTAACTCACATTTGGCGGATTTTTTTGTAATCCTGTGGCTCGAGAATACAGGTTTTTTTAACATATATTCAAGTGTGTAGTTCTAGCTAAATTCATTGCATTAATTACGTAAGTAAAGGGTTATCTTGAACTATTTTCCGAAAGATAAAATTCAAAGGAAAAAATGATAAGTTTAACCAGTTTATTTATTGTTTAAAACAATTTAATATAGTTATCTATTTATAGGTACGGCAAACAGTATATTTTGAAGATTAAAATATGGCTTTGTACTAAGTATAAACCTCCCACAACGAAGTAAAACCATAGTTTAGGACAGAAGTTAAATTATCTGCTGAAAAAAATAAAAATTATAGTCATTCATTATAAATTTTAAATTTCACTTCTGATCCTAAACTACGGTTTAATCGAGAACAAAAACAACTGCAATGCCAGTTTTCAACAATTGATATTATTTATAAATTAATAGTATCATTTTGGGATCGTAGATGTCTGTTAACACAGACCTGATATTTCAGCCAAATTTGGTTTGATTTCTTTTTTGTATGTTGCCAAATTAGTCATAATATCTAGCTATAAACAATAGTTACATTTATATGATATATCATCATAACCAAACTTTATTTATTTTACCTTTATATACTACTTCTCCTTCAATCATTAAAAATAAATATATATCCTCCAAAGATGCAAAACATAATTCTATGGTATTTAACGACTAAATAAATAACTAATACGAATAAAAATTTAAGGTTGCACATATAACTGCATAGGCTCAAATGGAATATTTTCCCTATGTCAATATTTTCAGTGAATTTTCCCAATTGCCCATAGTTTTACGTATACTGTCATAATTGTATGATTAATTAGTCTTATGATTAGGTATTATATTTAATCTACAGTGTATCATTTATGACACCTTCAACACATTAAATTAATTGATTTATTTTTAATAAATACTGTCCAACGACCTCGATAAGAAATGCGTGATACTCATTATTAAAATTTTTTAATTACTATTCTTTATATTCCAATATATCTCTCAGTAATTAACAAATCAAAAACGGATTTGTGAATGAAAAATGTCCAAGAAATCTAGAAATAAGGTTTTTGTTTTTACCGCAACCTTGACCATTTCTTGTAGCGTATTTCTCCAAATTGATGAATGGTACTGTTACAGAGGTAGGCGGCTATGCTCGTATGATTGGAATTCGCTGTATTGAAAGTGAAATCGTACTTGTAGTGTTCATTTTATTTGTTACGGAACAGCGATATTAATGTTGTCAAGTCATTTGGAAAGATTGAAGAAATATTTCATATTTCAATCAGGTTACATTTGATTTCAATGTCATGCAAATTGCAACAACATAGGAAATTTTCTACCGAATTATAGAAATGTTATTATGTTGATTATTCAATGCCAAATAGATTTTACACTTTTGATTTTAAATAAAGGAAAAATGGCCGTCAAAAAATATCCACAAGTTGTCTTTGGATTCTGAACCAGTTATCTATCTGAACTTTATTGATAGCAGCAAAGAATTTGCAATTTTGGTTCCATAAGCACAATTTAAAGAATTTAAATTCACATGAACCTTCGTAAAATATCCTTGAAGATACTGGCATTTTTCTTTAAAAAATAACAACTGTACGTGTTATATAAATTTACATTGCAAGATCGTTACTCAGAACTTTAGGATTATAACTGTTGATCGATGTACTCTTCAAAACATATGATGAATGTTACTACAACAACATTTTTGTATAACAGCCCCTAAAACGTTCTTTACCAAAAGAAAAAATGCTATGTAATAAGATATTTATCATTCAGTATACATATATAAATAAACAAAGTAAGCAGTGCGACATGTGTAGATTATAAAACAGAAAGGATTATATAAAAATCCGAAAATAGAAAATTCGACTTTTATTAAGAAATCTTTTTATTCCCGTTTTAATTAATATTTCATTAAAAATATGGTTATGAAAAATACATTCAAAATTAGATGTATAAGATATTATTCTTAACAATTAAATTAAGTAATAGATACATAATGTAAATGAATTGCCAGTACGTATAAAAATGTTAGTATCGTAAAAACTAACCTCAAGTATAGGAATTTTTAAAAAAATTCTTTCTGTTTCGTAATCTTCACATGTCATACTACCTACCCTTAAATTGATGACATTTACATCAAAACTATCCTGTAAGAGTGCATGTGTAGAACAAATTCGACTGAACAGATTTAAAATTCCGACATTAATCCCGGGTTGATCAATTTTTAGTAAAATCTACGAGTATTTTTTAAAGATACATATTTAAAAACAATATTTGAAGAAAATTTACAAGTAACAGTTTTTTATTTGATTATTCCACATACGTTATTTTCATCGAAATTTTATAAAATCATAGAAGGATTATCGTGATTACATTTTGTTATAAAAAATTTTATATATGAATTAATAAAATATTTTTCAGAAGTCATAATAACTAGTAAAGCATGACTTCCTATATTAAATATGTTGTAATTCGTTTCTTTTAGTTACTTGTTCCCTTGCTTTGTTGTGCTTGTCATTATTCGGAGGAAGGCAACAGTCGAGGCAGCAGTTTATACCGCTGAAAAGTTGACTTTAATAAACTGTAAAAAACTATAACTAAAAAGTTGTTTTATTCGATTTATGTATAGTCTTTTTCACGAAAATGTGATCGTACGTCATACCTAGTAATAAAATTGTAGCCAAAACAGCAATGCTACTAACCCTAGCATATACCCAGTAAAATGCACGGAACTTAGTGTCTTTTACTAATAAATGGTTGGTAATCATGTGCAACGTTGCCATTCTCGAAATGTCAAAAAATAAAATTATTTTTGAAAAATGTCAAAAAATCGAGCAAAAAATTTAGGAAGTTGTGCACAGAATATGGTGAATTCTGTAATAAGGTATTTCGAACAAGAACGTGACAAACGAAGATACAGAGGGGGATGCTGAATAAATTTAATTTATTTTATGTAAATAATTCACAATATGATATATACACACATGGTATACTATGCAACCATCAACCCTTGAATGTACCCTACAAATACTTGGCAACGTTGCATCAGGGAACATTATGACGTACGATCACATTTTCGTGAAAAAGACTATATGAACTTTTTACTATTATTATTCGTGAAATAATCAAGCAAGTACGAGTATTATTCGAACTAGGAATTTAATCAATAAAATTTACTCCTGCACAATATAAGTCGGGTCAAAAATTATTCTTCACTATCGTTCTTTAAATGACATTTTTGATACTTATTTGTCTATTACTAAACAAACACTATTTGTAAATTTTATCGGTAAATTCAATTCTCTTATTATATTACTTATGAAAACGTATATAATATTTTATCAGTTTTGTCGAATACGTCAATAAATTAAACAAATTTCATCGATGACTTTGAACTCCTTGTTATCCAAAATATATATCTATGCACAAAATGAAAAATGAGCTACGAAAGGACACAATTTTATTGTTACCCATTGGTAGTAAGAAGAGTATGAAAATTTTATTAACTAATATTTTACCTGTACAATTTACTAATTTGCGGAGTAGAAATATATATATATATATATATATATATATATATATATATATATATATATAGTCAGTCATCCTTCTACCCTCAGGTGTAGGATGTATACATTTTTACTTAATCTTATTTTTATTTACTTAATTTTAATGTCCAATAATTTCACATATGCACTAATTTTGCCCATTGTTTCTTGTCCTTTGCGATTCTTCTTGCTTCTTGCATCGAGATGTTTCTTTTCGTCAGTATCTTCTTTATTACGTTATCCCATGTGTCCTTTGGTCTTCCCCTTCCCCTTTTCGGTGTAACGTTGGTCATCCACACTTGGCGTACCGGTCTACTTTCGTTCATTCGTATCATGTGTCCCCACCAGGCTAGTTGTCTTGTTTCTATGAAATCTAGTATTGGTTTGCATTGCAGTTCTTCCCTGATGGCTTCATTCCTTACTCTATCTAGCATTGTTACTCCTTTAACTCTTCTTAGATATTTCATTTCTATCGCCTGTATTTTACTTTTCGTTCTATTTGACAATATCCATGATTCACACCCGTACGTCAATATTGCTCTATATATTGTGTTAAATACCGTTATTTTTGTTTTATTACTAATTTCTTTTTTTCCGATAAAATTGTGTTTCATTGCGTGGTATATTATTGTCGTTTTAATTATTCTTTCGTTTATGTCAGCATCTTGTGTGCCGTTACTATCTATTGTTATGCCTAAATATTTGTATTTATTAACTTGTTCAATTGTTTCACTATTTACTGTTATATTAGCAGTTGTTGGTTCGTTAGAGATAATCATTATTTTGGTTTTAGTCGTATTTATTTTCATATTGTATTTCTTTATAATTTCATTCCAAGTGTTAACATTTTGTTGCATTTTTTCCTCGCTGTTTGCCATAATTACTACATCATCGGCGTAAGCACATATTGCTATTTTTACTGGTTGTAGATTTCTATACCCTACTTGTATCTTATTTAATTTTTGATCGCACTCCTTTATTATCTCATCCATAAATATCGTAAATAAGACTGGGCTCATTACTCCTCCTTGTCTCAAACCGTTCTTTGATTCGAAGAGCTCGCTTTTCCTATTTTGGCTAATTACGTAGTTCGTGTTTTTATTATACAGTCCTTTTATAGCATTTAGTAGATTGGTGCTTATACCTTTTCTATTCAGGATTTTCCACATTATCTCTCTTTGTACTCTGTCAAACGCTTTTTCTAAATCTATGAATGTCATGTATGTTTTTGTGTTAGTGATCTTAGTATTGTGTATTAAGTCCTTAACTGTGAATATATGGTCTTGGCTACTGCGTCCTTTCCTAAATCCACTTTGTACTTCGGACATTGTTGATTCTATTTTGTTTCTTAATCTTCTTTCTAATATTCTTTCAAATACTTTCAGTGTTGTACACAATAACGATATGCCTTTGTAGTTGTTGCATTCTTTGGTGTCTCCTTTCTTGTGTATCGGCACAATTATTGCTAATTCCCAATCGCTTGGTATTTTATCTCCATTCCAAATTTTGTTGAAAATTGTTAACAATATTTCTATGCCCTTTTCCCCCATGTACTTTAACATTTCTGGCGTAATTTTGTCATGCCCTGCTGCTTTACCATTTTTAAGTATTTGTAGTGCTTCTTTTACTTCTTCTATTTGTATTTCTTGCATTTCGTCTTCATTCACATTTTCTATCTGGTCTGTTAGAATTTGTTCATCAGGTTCTATCTGATTATTTTCGTCTGTGAATAAAAGCTTTTGGAAATATTGCTTCCATCTGTTCATGATATTTTGTTCTTCCGTTATTATTGTACCTTCTTTTGATTTCACTGTATTTGCTACTTTCCTCTTCTCATTTCTTAATGATTTCAGTGTTTTATAAAATAATTTTTGACTTTCTTTACTGTTGTCTTCCATTTGTTTTCCAAATTGTTCCCAGCTTTTTTCTTTCGCTTGTGCTACTAATTCTTTAACCTTCCGTCTTTGTTGTTTGTATTGATCGTAGTTTTCATTTGTTCTATTACTAAGATATTTTACCCATGTTTTCTTTTTCTTTTTTATTTCCTCTTTTATTTCCTCATTCCACCAAGACGTCATTTTTTTATTAGCTTTCTTTTTACTACTTCCACATATATTCTTTGCTGCTTGTGTTATTATTTTTTTTAAAATATTCCATGTTTCTTCTATATTCTTGTCCTTATAGTTAATTTTCTCTAAGTCAGTTAATCTATTTACTTCTTCTGCATATTTTGTCGCTGTTATTACATCTCTAAGTTTGTATGTTTTTATTGTCTCATATTCTATTGTCCTTGTTTCTTCAATTTTTGTATTCTCATCTTTACTAATATTTTTAATTCTTGCTTCAACGAGAAAGTGATCGCTGAAGATTTCTGGACCACGCCTAGTAGAAATATATTATAGTTTGTAAAATTTTCGTACTCTATGTATGATAACTGAATAACTTTATTAAACAACCAATCAAATATGAGGTGTAATTACTATATATATTATATAATTGAGTTTTCCATATGAACAATAATAATAAAGTGCTGAGTTAGATTTCTTTATCTACGTATCATATTCATCGTATAATGTAACATGCTTGTTAACATGATAATAATTAGATTTAGTCTTGTTCTGTCTGCCGTAATAAACATATGTATTTTATGTAATGTATTAAAATTGAAATAATAATTTTTTTTATTAATAATTCAAAATCGAATTATTTAATTGGCGCAGTCGGTAGGATCACATAAGGGTAAAAATCTATCAATTTACTCGTCGATCTTAATCGTTTAATTGTGATCAGTGAAAACCTACGTTCTGGTGGCTAAGACTTGCTGTCTCTGAAATAACGAGTCACGTCTCGCGCAATACAAGAACAAAAGACTGTCCTGTGGCCCTGCAACGAAGAATAGTGTCGCCTTGCTGTTCCTCCACGGTTCACGGTCCACATCGTCGCACCCCCAGTCCAGCCAGACAACGAAGAAAAGTGAAGCCTTGCTGTTCCACTGCGGATCACGGCCCACATCGTCCGGAAGAAGACAAGCACTCCGTCCCAGATGTACGAAAACGTCCCAATCTTAATACTTATATTGTGAGTAACATTACTTATATTGTTGTACTGTAACATTCTATGTCTTCGAGTGAAAACGACACGTCTGATAGTGAAAATAATACAGACGAAGAACACACTCTAGTAAAAAACAATCCTAATTTTACACTACGACCAAGCCTGTTACAATCACAAAACACAGTCAATATGGCTACCACAATGTCCGAAATCGAAAATCTGGTTAAAATTATCCCAGAATATAATGGAAATGTTAATATTTTAAATAATTTTATCAACAAAGTAGACCAAGTTCAAGAAATATTAAGAACTGTTACTTTAACAAACTTACAGAAACTCTTTTTATTTGGATTAATCTCAAACAAATTAAAAGATAAAGCCGCAGAATATTTATCCACCAATAATTTCCAAAATTGGGAGGAACTCAAATTATTTTTGCAAACTAATTTTGTTGACAAATCAAAAGCTGAAACTATTTTACTCGAGATACTTTATTGCAAAGCAAAAAATAATCCCGAAACAACCCTGACTACTATTATGGAATATTTTAATAAATATAAATCTAAAATTCTTCTTACCAATTATTCACAAGATCAGAAACGTGCCATTGTTATGGAAAACCAAAAAGTAGTGGTAAATCATTTTATTACTTCGTTACCTGAAGTACGCTTGAAGAATGTGAACAATTGCTAAGAAACGAATTTAATTTTATTAAGTTAGGAAATGCCCCGACGTCATACAAAAACAACGATTCTTTTAAAAATAATACACCATCCCAAAAATTTCCTAACCAGCAATTCCCACAAAATAAAATTCAAATGAAACCTTATACTCCAAGTACTCAAAAACCTTTTGCTCCTCAACAAAATATTATTAATTATCAACAAACAAAACGTGACAAACCTACTCCAATGAGTTTACAAACAAGAAATTCTTTACCAATGTCGACACAGACAGTCAGGCAAAATTACAATTGCGAAGTTAGAGAATCAGAAGAAAATCCTGATATATCTGACACCGAAGAATTTGAAGAAACACTAGAAACTGAAAATTTTCACGAAGCTCCCGAAATCGAGAACATCACGTAATGAATGCATTCACAACAAATTTACCAACTTTAAAAATAGACCCATTTGTAATACTATTAGATACAGGCTCAACAATAAATTTCATAGACCCATCAGTAGTAGAAAAACTAAATTTAAAATTACATGATGAAATATTGACATTTAAAACCATCACATGAAAGACTAACTGTAAACATTATGTAAATTTGAATATTCGAAAAATTCCCCTAAAATTTTACGTTTACAAATTTCACAAACTATATAATCTATTATTAGGAATTGACGCTTTCAAAAAATTGGATATTTATTTACAAATTAATAAAAATTCGGTAATCATACAAAATCAAGAATATAAATTAGTTAACCCCAATAATTTGCAAGAGGAATCTAATATTTTAGAAATACGCAACAACCATTTAAATTGTTTTGAAAAAGACAAATTAAATAAACTAATTAATGAATATATAGATTTATTTCCCAAAGAAAACGAAATACTGTCTCATACAAATATAATTAAACATAGAATAATTATGACTGAAGAAACACCAATACACACAAAAAACTATAGGTTACCCTATATTTATGAACAAGACATAGAAGAACATGTCTCGAAATTATTAAACGAAGGTGTAATAAAAAAATCCTTTTCACCGTGGAACTCCCCAATCTGGATAGTCCCAAAGAAAAATGATGCGTCAGGTAAAAGAAAGACTAGAATGGTAATTGACTTTAGAAAAATTAATTTAAAAACCAAAGACGATCGATTCCCTATTCCAAATATTGACACTATATTAGACAAAATTGGTAATAACAAATATTTCACAACTATTGATTTACATTCCGGGTTCCATCAAATATTATTAGATGCGAAAGATCGAGAAAAAACAGCCTTCTCTACGACATCAGGCCATTACGAATTCGTTCGAATGCCTTTCGGCCTCAAAAATGCCCCTGCCACGTTCCAGCGAATGATTAACACAGCCCTTGGTGATTTAGTAAATAAAGTATGTTTGGTCTATTTAGATGATGTAATCATATTTGGCAAAGATTTAGAAGACCATTTAAAAAATATTAAACTTGTTTTTGAAAGACTAAAGCAGGCCAATCTAAAAATTCAAATAGACAAATCGGAATTCTTAAAGTCAGAAGTAAAATTTTTAGGCTATGTATTAACACAGAACGGAGTTACTGTGGATAAAGAGAAAATAAAAAAGATTCAAAATTTAAACATTCCTAAAACTAAGAAAGAAATCAAACAATTCCTTGGACTACTCGGATGGTACCGTAAATTTATTCAAAATTTTGCACAACTAACAAAACCATTTACTAACTGTTTACGAAAAAATTGTGAAATTGATTTAACAAATTTAGAATATCAAAAAGCATTTAAAGATTGTAAAGACATAATAACAGAAAATTCTTTATTACAAAATCCTGACTTGAACAAAGAGTTCATATTAACGACAGATGCGTCAGACTACGCCATAGGTGCAGTACTTTCGCAAATTCATGAATGAAATGAAAAACCGATTTCTTACGCGAGCAAAACTTTAAATAATGCAGAACAGAATTACTCCACATTAGAAAAAGAATTGAAAGCCATTGTATGGGCAGAAATCCAAATTCCAAATTAACTCGCTGGAAAATAGAATTGAGTGAATACGACTATGTAATTAAGTATTTACCCGGCAAAAACAACGTCGTAGCCGATTATCTATCCAGAGAGCGCGAACCTTTCAAAATTACAGAAAAAATAGGTGATGTGTGTGAAACAACAATATTCGCACATTGCATATCAAGGGATTTACAATTTGGTAAAGGCCTAGCGAAACAAGTAGACGATATTTTTAATTCGAAAGCACACTGCATGAATAGTAATTATAAAAATAAAGATATAATTTTTCAAAATTACCAAAATAAAACAATCATCCACTTAATAACAAAAAATAATTATTTCGACAAACCAACATTAAAAACATTAGAAAAGCCACTTAAAGAGCTGAGAGATTATTTAATAAAAAACGAAATATTTGAAATAAATCTTCCCAAAATTGCTTGCGGTTTAGATAGGTTAAATTGGAATGACGTGAAACGAAAAATCGAAAATATATTTAATGATACGAATATACAAGTTATAATTTGGACACTAAACGAAAATAACAATTTAGAAAATTCAGATGCAGGAACAATCTCTTCCGATTCCAACCAGACCATACATTCGGATAACGAAAATGAAGTAGAAGGAATTAAATACTTAGAAAGGGAAAGAATAAATATAGCCCCTAATCAGTTAATAATATCAAAACATGACAATGATACAGACATACAAATTCAAAAACTCTTCCAAAAAACTAAACAAAGAATAATCGTAAAATTTAATGAAAGTAATATAAACGAAGAAATTTTAACATTTATAAAAAGTTTCATTGTTCCAAAAATTAGATATTTTGCAATTTTTAAAGATGATTTAGATAAAACCTTTTCCAAAATTATAAAAGACAATTTTATAAAAGATTCTATAAAAAATATTTCTGTAAACACTATCGTACAAGACGTCGAAAACGACGACGAGCAGTTTAATATAATACATGAGTATCATCACGGTTTTACGAATCATAGAGGAATAGTAGCTACCTACCAAGCATTAAAAGAGAAATACTACTGGCCAAATTTAAACAAAGACATAATAGACTACATAAACAAATGTGATATTTGCAAAGCAAATAAATATAACAGACAACCCATTCAACAAAACGACAATTTAACACCCACACCAGAAAAACCCTTCGATATAATAAATATAGACATTTTAACATTAAACAAAAGTTATTATTTAACATTTTTTGATCAGTTCTCGAAACACTGTCAAGTAGAACCTTTAGACAATAAAGAAGCAAAATCCATTGCCAGCAAACTAGTTAAATACTTTGAAACATATAAAATTCCAAAGAAAATAATTTCAGATAATGGTAGAGAATTCAACAATATTTTAATAATTAATTTACTCAAACGAAACAATATTCCGATTCATTTTATTTGCGTGAACAATCCGAAATCAAATGCCATCGAAAGATTACACTCCACCATAATTGAATCTTTGAGAATTATGGAAAATAAAAATTATTTTAGTAATTTAACTTTAAATGAACAAATTCAATATGTCGTTATCGGGTACAATAACACCAAACATTCTATTACAAAATTAACACCTAATGAAATTATTTTTGGTCAAGATTATCATAATAATTTATCATACAATGAAAATAAAGAAAATGTCATAAAACAAGTTCAACAAAAAATCAACCACGAAAAAGAACTAAGGCATAAACCGAATATAAACCCACAGAAACTTCCAAAAGAAGTATGGTTAAAACAAAATCCACGGTTAATTTCCAAATACAAAGCCCCACTATATAAACGAATAAAAGTCAAAAACTATAACAAAAATTTAGGCAAAATAACAACTGAGAATAAATTTGGAAATTATAACATAAAACTAAACAAATTAAAAGTCTGATTTTTGTTTCAGACAATGCGTCTCTGGACAACTCCAGAATATAACAAACAACAACGGATTTCTTCTTTTCGAACTAGGTGATACTAAAATTCAAATATCCCAGAGTATTCATTATTACAATTATAATATAACCCCTATATATGACGAATATCTCAAAATAACTAAATTTAGAAACTCCATCCTCGAACAAACAAAAAATAATAAACATTTTGAAACATTAACCAATATACTAAATTACTCTTATGATGATTTGAACGAACAAATAGGTAAATTATTTAATAAGCGAAATAAGAGAGGAATTTTTGATGGCTTAGGCTCTGTTATCAAATCAATATCAGGAAATCTAGACGCGTCAGATGGAGAAAGATACGATCATTTATTTGAACAAATAAAAATGAATGAAAATAAATTACAAAGTCAAAATAGACATCTTTTGAAATATTCAAACGAAATGGTTACAAAATTTAATGAACAATTAAACAATATTAAACACAATGAAGATCAAATATTAAACCAAATTAATGTTATAAAAGACACACTAAAGAAAAATGCCAATTGGCAAGGTTTAATAGAAGTAGAATCAAAATTTAACAAAATTATTCATATCACAAATAGCTTAAATAATTTTTGTAAAATGATTGAAACAAGTCTTACTTTTTGTTCAATCCATAAGTTACACAGTAGCATTATCAAATTACAAGATCTCCAAACAATTACCAATAACAAAGATATTTTTCAGATTAATGAATTCATAATGACGTATTGCCAAAAAACTAATGATCAAATTATATTCCTCATTGAGAATCCCATATTCTCCCAAAATGAATTCCCAATATATCAGTTTAATCCTATTCCATTTTTAGATAACAATAACAATGTAATAGTTTTGGAAAAAGAATCCTTGTTATATTTCAAAGACAAAGACAACAAATATATTGTTAATAATTTTAAGAAAATAAATAATAAATACTTTAGTGTAACAAATTACGTAGTAGTAGACCAATGTATTGATAACCTTATTGAAGGAAATAGTAATAATTGTCACTTTTTACAATTAACTAAAAGAAATGACTTATATCAAATCAGCAATACAAACAAATTAATAATTATTAGTCCTTTCTACCAAACCATTAAAATTAAATGTTTAAATAAAAATATTATAAAAAGTATTCAAGGAATATTTATAATAGAAATAAATTCCAATTGTTTAATTAATGATTTACAATTCAAAAATATTAATGATGACTTCAAAGAAATTCAGTTCGACGATTTTCAAATTACACAACACAACAAAATATTTAACAAGACAACTTATAAAGATTTGAATTTATTAAATATATCGAAACCTGTTTTTGAAAAATTACAACCGATAATCGATACAAAGAGTGACAATTACAACATTTATATAATATATGTTTTAATTTTTATTATTGTAACAATATTAATAGTAAACTATTTTGTAAAAGGAAATCTAATTCAAAAATTTAAAATTAATAAAAGTAGAAGACCTGTTGCAGAAATTCATACTTTAAACTAATTGTTTTAATATTATCTATAAATTATTATTGCTCATATTTGAGAGGGAAGTATTATATAATTGAGTTTTCCATATGAACAATAATAATAAAGTGCTGAGTTAGATTTCTTTATCTACGTATCATATTCATCGTATAATGTAACATGCTTGTTAACATGATAATAATTAGATTTAGTCTTGTTCTGTCTGCCGTAATAAACATATGTATTTTATGTAATGTATTAAAATTGAAATAATAATTTTTTTTATTAATAATTCAAAATCGAATTGTTTAATTTATACATGTACAAATTCCACTGCTGTACAGCTCATCTCTTATTTCATAAGAAAAAAATATTTAAAAAAATAACAGCAATTTAAATTAAGAATAATTACCGTTAATTACATAATAAATAGGCAATATTACTAATAATAACAATGCTTAAAATAATTTGTTTCCCAAATTATAACACTAAAAATCATTCATTACCTTTTTATCGCACCAGAACCAATTTAACCAGGGACCAAAACCTCCTCTAGGCATCGTTAAACATGTAAACCGTAAACCAATTTGAAATATGCTTATTTAATACATCACAGATGTAGATCTTAATCTCTTTAAAACCGGACTAAGTAGCTATCACATATCCAGTAGGCCTTGCTTGAGGCGTACGCCCACTGTTAGAAACTAATAGTTGACAGTCGAACTCGTAAAAATGAAATAAAAAGATATGGAGCTAATCATTTAACACACAACAAGAGTGTAATAATTATAGACTTTGACACAGTCATGGTACACTATTTCCTAGTGATTTATTTGTTAGCGTGTTTTTTATGAAATGAAATATGTGAACATAAACAGCATTGTACACGTAATTGAAAATTATGTTTATTATAATTTGTTTATGTAATTAGCATATTGTTTATACATTTCAATGCAATTATTTCAAACATGATTTAAACGTGAATTTTTTAGAACAGCATTTTTAACTTATTTACTAATTTAAAAATATATGTATGTCAGGAATACATTTTATTAGATACAATAATATACTATATGAACTAACAACTTCAGAAACAGTTTTGTTATGAGAGATAATCAAATACTAAATAATATGTAAGAAACTTGTATTCCTGAAGAAAACACTCCAAATATTTCACTGTTTATAAACTTGGTTTGGGTTTTCTGTTTTATAATTGGATAAAATTTCGTTTCACTCTTATTTAATACTAAGTTTTATAAAAAATAGACTATAACGTAATATTAACAAAACATTACATAACCGGAAGTTGTTCTTTTTATTTATAACCGCATACATGTGAACCTAAAAAAATGTTAGTAAATAATAATATAAACAAATAGTTTCACACTATATACTATTTAAAATAACATAATTATATAGTAAATGATAATAATAAACCATTATTTTGAATTATTATAGTTTTTTTAAATACCTACATTGGTATTTACTTCGAATTATCAATAGTATATTGTACAACAAGCGTGGAATGGTACTCATAGACAATCCAAGCAAGTTGTACACTATTCTTTTTCTGCGACCACGATATTATTTCGTAATTCATTTCTTCATTTTACTACAAAGATTTCTTCATTTTACTACTTTCTAGCAAGTAGCTACAAAACAAAAATTAAACAATACGATTATTGACAGAATTGTAAGATACGAATTTATACCGTAACGTTGTCTATGCGGTTACCGTGGGAAATGGAAATGTTTGTAATGACGAACATACAACAAACAAATATATTAATGGTCGCAGATAAACAAAATTTAATATTAATAGTCGTATTATTTTTATATACCTGAGTTTGACCGTTCTTTTGTAACAACTTAACTATTTCCTCCTTGTTGATGCTTATTTTTATTTTGTTTCTAATAATAGATAAATTGTCAATAAAATTGATGTGTTATTAAGTTTCATTTCTTTTATAAACAAATAATTAAAAAAAGTTTATTTAAAATTTATAATAATTTTTCTCATTTATTGTTAGTAGCAGTTATTAAATGAATAATAATTTCTTCTTTCAGAGACGGTTCCGAAGATGGCCACAATTGTTGTTCTTTTTACTATTCAAAAATATCAGCTCAGCTCATCTCACTTTAAACTGAGGTTAGATAAGGCGCATACCAAAAAGAATATGATCGAGATATCAGATCTATTTTATTAAATTGGTTGCATGTATCTTTCTCATATATGTTTTTTCATAACCTAATAAATGCTTTAGAATTCTTTAATCCAACTTAATTTGTATATGAATAGATTTGCTTTTTCATATAATTTGAATGAGAAGGTGTGAAAATGATTTTATTTATTATATTTGTGAAAGAATTTGCATAATCCTTTTAACATTAAGAACAAATTAATTTAATGAAGTTGTTATTTTTTAATTTAATATTTAGCAAGCATATAAATTATCCTTCATAACTTATTCAAAGTTTTATAATTTTATTTCAACAACTTTAAAATACTTAACAAAAAATAACCTCTGTAGATATTTCAGTAGCTAATCAAGTTCTCTATATAAGGCAAGATTTTGCAATAAAATAAGCAAAACATTAACATAATAAATTGACTAGAAATGTTAAATTTGTTTAAGATAACGTGAAGGGCAAACCGAATTAAAAATGACTTTATTTTGAATAACATGCGTTGACAATTTGTTGTTGGGTGGGTTCCACTATAACATTTTTATTAGTTATGCATTTTTGAAAGAATTCCAAAGAAGTCGTAAAGTTATTAATAAATTACTTTACATTTGAATTTAAAACTATGGGATATTTACGTTGCTGTTTATTATGTTGTTATGGAAATAATTCTAACGGTATTAGCATTAAAAAATAGAACTGTTATGCAAACAAAAAGGAATAATTTTAATTAATTCTAAGCAAATAGCGCTGATTTTCTATAAATAAAAAAGATAAATGTGCACAATTAGCAATAAATTATCAGTAAATATGCCCAATGACCATAATACAATTATGAATATCAAAAGAAATAATAAGATAAAGTATAATTTTTAGAATTCAATTTAATGAAACAGAAACTTCCTTCATTTTGTAATTACACAGAACAAAATATGATGAATTATATTTTTTATATTATATATAAACATTATTATTATTTTCTAGAAATTAATTCATTTATATCTCGTGACATGAAAGTAAAATTTGACTAAGATATACAGTGTGCATGAAAAAGTGGAGACATCTTTTTATGTGTATATGTTAAGTATTAAGAAATGAAGCAGTGCATAAAGAGGCGATGACTGCTCTTACGAAGTCACGATCATCTGTAAAGAGCGGATTCTATGCAATTACATGTGTCGTTTTTATTAGGCATATCAGCAAACAAAAAATATTGCATATTTTTACACATTTTTCAAAAACAAAAATTAATTTTTGACAAATTTTGTTTTTTAAACATTACAGGAAATAATATTTTAATCAAAGTTTTAACAAATGAGCCTTTATATTTATAAAATTTAATTTCTCGTCACACCTAAAAAAATGTTTGTATAAGTGTTTTAGAACTGCTTAGAGCATAAGTAATACTGATTTGGTAGGTAAGGTTAGTAAGAAGTAGTTAAATTCGTATGCTTGAAACTATAACAAAAATTAGTAATGCTGAATAAAATGCATTAAAAAAAAATAACAAAAGCATCCAGCAGCTTTCACATAAAATATGATTTTTTTGGTGTTCGTTCCAAGAAAGAGTTTAAGATTTTTAAGAATTTGGAACAATAATATGTTACTTATCAAATTCAAGATTATTTTATTTTTGTTAAAATTACCTGTGATATTTATTGTGTTTATGTATTTCCAGAAATGTTCTAAATAAAACATTGAATATAAAAATGGAAATAAGAAAATTATTTTAGTAAAAACCACCTCACATATTTTCTTGCATACTTTTATTCTAAAATCTTGATCGCGACGTTCGACTGCGCGCCACTTATTTTTCTACTGCGAGACGACCAATCTAGACTATACCGCAAAACTCTCTTTGTCGCTACTGTACTGCTACTGTCTTGTCATGGACTTTTTCAAATCCCAATTTACTCTTTTTTTGAAACGACGGTATGTAACATACATAATTTTATATACCGATTTTGAAGATGATAAAATAAATAATATTTGAAATAAAACTTCTTGTTACTAAATAATTTCTAGAAATTTATTTAGTCACCATTCCGTACAAAAATCTATGGACCGAGATCGAGAACTTTAATTAAAAATAAATAAAAACAATGTTGGATGTTTTGTGTGTCAATGTTAGTTTGAAAATACTGTACATAATGCATATTATAACCTGTTTAAATATTTGCAAATCTATTCTTACCATATATGAATAAACAAGGATTTATTAGACGGATGCACATTACTAACCATGATATACATACATAATATATGAATATTAATATACAACTTAATTTGTAATAAATAATTCGGACGAAAAGGCGTTGATATATGTCAAAGTCAATTAACTAAAATCAATTAATTTAATTATAATTTCAAACCTCATTTTTTTCTCGTATAATTAATGTGATCTACGAGCACCGTAAACGCATTTTTGTGTCGTTTACATTTTCATAGTGAATTCATTAAACAGTTGAATTTAATGAAAAACGTCAATAACAAAAGAATGTATAAATATTTATTTATTTATATATTTATTATTGTTTCCCATAAATGTTTTATTTGATAAAATCTATTTGATTTTATTTATTGCATTATTCTCTTCGCAATAAATAGTAATAACAGTAAACTTAATTTGTAAAATGTTAAATGGAAATTATAAATTGTTTTTATTAATCCGTTACTTACCGGAAATAAAATAAAGTACCAACGTAAATGATTTCAATATGCCTAAATGACTTGTTTACCGCGCTAATTGACTAATTAATTAGATTGTCTGATATATAAATTAAATTTTTAAAACAATTACTTCATAATTATTTGTATGCATAATTTATTCATTTATCATCGTAGAATGTACTTTTATTTCAACACAGAATAAAAACTAGATCAAGAAGTATTCAAAGCATTCAGGAATTAATATTTTTATCTCGGAAAATTTTAATGAAATTATTTAGAATTCTAATCATTATAACTAAGAAAAATATAATAATTATTGCGTCTAATGATTCATTAAATATAATAAGGTCGCTAAGACAAAAATGGAAATATGTTTTAATTAAAATAAAGTATTCGTGAAATAAGAGATGAACTTTGCAGAAAACTAGTTAAGTATGTCATACATACTGCACTACGAGTTTACAGTACGAGTAATAATAATTGGCAGTAGAATGCCCTCAGGGTAAGCAAGGTAAGCTCTGCTTACCCTTCAGTTCCGGAAAAATACTATTTAATTTCATGTTTTTTAATATAAGCCAATAAATATAAAATTATTTGATTCTACTGATTATTTTCAGTAGAATCAAATTTCTTTTTTTTTCTTTTCTTATTTGTATTAAAAGTAGCATGAAAGCTAACCAAGGTAGGCAAAAATAACTTTGCTTCAGCCAGTTGTGTGATTCGTGTGTTCTCAAAGTCATGCAAAGATAGTATATTTACCGCGTAGTTGGACACATAAAAATAAAATTTAAGTGGCGTCTACTGGCGAGTACCGGCGTAACTAAGTTTGACGTTTATTATGTAAATATAACCAAATTATAAAACATAATGATTGTCAATATTTTAAAACACAAATCGTGCCCCCGGAACAGCGTTTTCACTTAAATCCAATTTTTAACGTCGTACTGCCAAGAATCAAAGAACTCGAAATATATTTTTTGACAACAGTAGTACAGTGAAGACAATTTAGACAAGGATTGATCTAATGGGCCTTAGTCTGTCAACTAATTCTCTCTATTAGCTTGTCCTTTACTTTGGAAAAAATATATTATATGTGTCCATTAGATAAATCGGAACCATTCGCTAAGCTTCACTACATGCAGAAAAATCTCTTCTTGTGTAGGACAAAGAAAACTGCAACGAAAATCATTAGCTTCTCAATCTTATGTTATTCGAACTGAAATCAATAAAACAAGTTAATATATGAAAGTACTACAGGCTATATATTTAAATATTTGTTAAATTCACGTTTCAGAACACATTCGTTTGATAATAAAATATAAATCGTGTCTATATAAACTTAGAAAGACTTATCTTCATTCTGATTTTGAATCAAATAACAAACGTTAAAAGTACATAATCTGCCAATTATTTTCAGGTAAATTTATTCTAAATATCCAACTTTTCTTTCATTAAAAAAAAATAAGAGAAGAATTAACCTTATCTTTAGAGTTGTTTTTTTTTGTTTATTGTATTTACCTAAATTTCTATTGATATTTGCAGCCTTTATTCGATTGTTGTAAATAAAGTTATGCATTTATACATTTAATAATCATACAAAAAGTGCTACCTTCTGAAAAATTTATTTGTCATCTACAATATACTTGTATTCCGCAAATTTGTAAAGCAAACAAGTAAAATATTGGTCTAAGTTTAACTAAACTGTTGTGCGTTTCATACAAAAAGTTGCATTTTCTTGAAAACTCATCTTTCATTTAGCGTACAGTAGTGAGACCAGAATCAGTCAAAGTAGTGGTATTTTATGATTTATTGATGGCGACGTTGGGAATGAAATTCTAAGTGTAACATCTATCTATTTGATACTTGTTTGTCTTATATGTAAATTTAAATAAAGTAAACATTCGGTTATATAAATGTACTGGTACTGTGTAGTTATTGAGTGTATTTGATTGGTTCTGGAAAAGCGAAACCTGTGGTCCATATGTCATATAGCGCAGTGTCTCTTTATGTTCTATTTACTATTTCCTTTGCTCAACGATTTTCGAGCACGCTTCTGCTAACCACAGAGTTGTGAAAATTGTGTTTTACAAATGATCAAATTTATGAATTTGGTATGTAAACAAAGCTTTGAAAGCGCATAGTATCATGCTTTGTGTTGTAACTGTTTTTGCGTGGCTCGCTTGAACGATTCGGCTATAGGCAGCAGTGGCGCCCCAGGCGAGCTAGTTTTTGTCCAGAGATGATTTCGTAGTTCGTGGCGTTGCTTCACGCAGATGTGACATTGTATCCGGCGGGAAAATTCGAATTTAATTAATAGCTTACAACTACAAGCTTTTTTCCCAATATCATGAAATTTTTGCAAAAAGCCCTCATCGGGAAAATACTACGCCGTATATGGAATATAAACTGTTACATTACATATACAAAGAACTAAAAATATAAATATTATGCCCGGTAGCACCAATCATTCTTAAATTGTAAATATTTTTTTTAATCAATATATAAATAATAATAATTGGCGTATTAACCCAAGGAGAGTTTTGTCTGCAATTGAAAAGTGTCTCATATCTTATTAAAATAACACAAAATTAATAGGTTTGCGTTCTGCAGTTTGATTTTTAGAACAATTGTAATAAAAAATATATACTCTCAAACCAACTAATCTCCGTACGCATATCTTCTGGAACTCAGTAATTGTCATCATACTATTTATTAATATAGTAAGTATAATATAAAATTTATTTCATGTATAAATATTCAATAAAAAATAGAAAACTCTTCCCTTTACTGACGTATGGAGACTAATTGATTTGAGTGTATATTCTTTCTGTATCGTTATTACTTTATTTAAAACAATAAATGTATTTGATTTCATTGATTGTTTTTATTTTCCCAAGACATAAGTAGAAACAAATTGAATTTCTATCGAATGTAGTAATTTATTAATTTTTAATTTAACTTTAATGTTATGTCACATCTTAAATACGATAATATATGATATATTATTATGAAATTGATTTTTTTAATTAGTTCTGTTCCAATAAGAAAAACTTGAATATCTATGTAATTAAGCATTTCCGCAAATTTCCTCAAATGAGCTTGTCATCTTATTTCTAAGTGTGTAATATAATTTATTCTAGAAGTTATGCCGTTTAAAACTGGGACACCTGTATATGGAATTAAATAATATTCGAACCTTCTTGGGCGTATTTTACGTAAAGCAAAATTAGACAATTTTTGAGAACTTCCCCCCTTGTAACATATCTGTAACGCAATCATTGACATCCCCCATTTTATATAAACCAATCCAAAGTTTTTTTCTGTTCCCAAATGTGAAAACTCTGGACCACGTTCTTGAAGCGTTACGTAATTTAAGGACAGCCCCTACTAAATCCTTTTTATCAATACGGTTGGGCGACCTAAAAAATATTACCTTAAACACAGCGAATTGATAAATCATTAAATAGAACATTCCAACCATTTTGAAAACGAACTCTTTTTACTATTTTTTTTTTGTATTTTGTTTGCAATTAGTAGTCATAAATTCCATTTTTTTATTTTATTTACTGCATAAAAATGTTACTAATATTTTTCTTATAATGTTGAATGCCATTTCTAATTTAATAGAAATTTTTGCCTTCAATTTAGACAAAAAACACTTCCACAAACTCAATAGCGCCCTAACGCTATTTAGTCCAATGGTAAAGTTATCACTATATTTATTCCTATACTTATTTTTCTTCATAACTTATTATATCCGAATAGTTTATTACTTACTATAGTTAAACTTACTTGTTTAAATATTTCCACAAATAAAGTTTATTAAAAAAAAATATATGATGAGCAATACTTTATGTTTCTTCTAACTGTTTCTGAAATTCATTTGATAGGACCTTGAAAAGTAGGTTTTTCTTTTATTCATTCCAATAAGACAAAAAGATTCTAGTTTGAAGGAGAGCAAGAATCTGAACTATTTCCTTCTTAATATATGATCTGTTTAAAACAAAAAATTAATTGAGATGTAAACTGTTGTGAAATACATAAGGAAATCTTCTTTGTAAATATTATTTATATATTCACAACACAATTGTCAGTTGTACTTCAATGGTTAACACTTTCGCCTAATCTACATTCGGAATATTATAATCATTCTATTATTTCAATGTAAATTTTTAATACAAAGTATATAAATAAGTTGCGGTCCACTTATAAATGCAATAAGTATTTGCAAATAGTAAAATCGACACAAATATTTCAAATTGCACAAAAGTAGTGCCTCTAGAAACAGCTTTGAGTAATACATGTCTTCTACTGTTAACAACAAAAAATTGTCTATTGTTTCCAGTACAATAATTATTAGTGTCTAGAAGGCGATGTCTGGTAAACGCCCTGTTCGGTAGAAAATTATTATCAAAATTTGTGATAAAGCAGATTGGCACTCCCAATATTAAACTATTATGATTTATTTATTAATTGTTTGTGTGATGTAAAAATATTGGAAATATTATTTTGTACATATATTTACGTAATACTACAGGGCAATAAACTGTTTTCTATCTCAGCTATGTCTTAAATATAGTTCTTATTGTTACTGATAATCTAATATTTCATTATTCATCCATTGTAGAAAAGTATTCTTATTTATTCACTTACCCGAAAACAGCCCTTGCCAAGAATAAGATAAAATTAGACTTAAAACTGTTGTGTATTTTTTATGTTCATCATACGAATATAAAGAGCATCTATGGAAATATGACTTAAAACGTACGGGGTGTAAGATACCACTGATGGTAAGATAGGAGACAATTGTTTAAAGGAGGAGCGAAGCGAAGTTCAATTATTTTCTAGGATGAAGATTCCTTATCATTCGTAAAGTTTGCACTATTTTTTTACACAATTAAAATTAAATATCCCTCAACGTGAGTAAAAAGCAGGGATGGTAAAATAATTATTTATTTATAAAAATCAAAAACCATTAATTTAAAAAAAAATCAGATAAACCATGATTTTTTGGATTTTTTAAATTTTAAATTATGTGTTAAAGGGTTGCTGCACTTTTTAATTATTTTAAAAGCAATATAAATATTTTATTTTATAAACGAAAAAAATTGTGATAAAACCAAAATCATTCATCTCAATAAAACTAGGAAGAGTAACAAATAATTTTTGCTTTTAGTTATAAATTTATGCTTATATTTTCATTTTGTTATATGACAATTAAAGTGATAAAATATCGTTTAATTTTAAGATATTATTATACACAGAACATATTTTGATATATTTTTGTAGTAAATAATTAAATTGTTATTATAATTTGTATTTTTTTCATCTTTGATAATGACTTTCATTTTAAAAAATCAGTTTTTTAAATCACGATTTAAATCAGGCCAACCTTAGTAAAAAGAATCAAAAATGGCTTGTATGAACATTCATTCATGAAAAACAATAATCTGTTTCCATAAAATTTTTCTAACATTCGTTTCATTTCTGGTTGTGTTTTTTTGTGAGAAATAACTGCGAAAATATTTGTTATTCGATATAATTATTTATCAACAATTGTGGTATTAATAACTGCACTTTTAATTTTAATAGCTGTAAATGAATGTACTAAATCATTTCTGCGAATTTGTACTAATACATTTACTTACAGTTACCGCTTTATTAACGTAGCAACCAGTAAAATGAACTTACTGTCATGAAATGAATAAGTAGGCAAAAAAAGATTGTTCGTGGAAAAAAATTATTTATCTAAAGTGAAAATTCTGTAGTAACTAAAATATTCGACATTAATATTGAGTTATTTTAAAATTATGTACAATAAGGTCATAGAAGAATTTTTACTGCTTTCTTTTATAATAACCTATAATTATTTTGTGATTAATATTTTTTTAATTTAATAAATTTCATGTTTATAAACAATTTCGATTGTTTTTATTATTATTAATACATATATTTTTAAATGTTATATATTATGCTTAAAATACATAATCCATAAAATACAAAAATACATTCTTAATTACGCAGATAAAACCCGTTACTTTAAAGTAGGTACAATATTTTTCTGTCTGTAATCCCTCTTTTGCAAATCTGTTTTGCATGGCCTATAAATTTAAAGATAAGACCGCGTATATTCCACCTATAATTCAGCACGATGTACCAAATTTTAATTGTGTAACAGGAAACAGCTTGCATTTTCAAAGTTCAAAGGTAACATCTTCAACTACAAACCGAACTTTCATTAATTGTTGCTAGGTTGGTATGATTTAATTACTTTTTCTACCAACGCGATTTTTTTCTGATTTATCTTCTAGACCTTGGTAAATTAAAAAAAGATTGATTTGAAGGATAGACATTTTTTAGAGAAATGAGAAAAATGATTGTTGAAGCGTTGAATTGAAATTTGAGCTATCTAATATCACTCTCATTTTCTATGAAGGTCATCATTGCAAATAATTACATATATTTCAATCATATAATCATACGTATAATTAACAACATAATACTAATTTCTCTTTGAATGCTTGTTCGACACGCCTTTCATCACCTAATAATTAATATCAATATGAATACAGGCATTATGTGCTATAGCTGGAATCCAGTTCAGTCCCGGAAAATAAGATTTTTTCAGGCGTATTTTATCGATTCAGGATGTGAAAATAGTGAACGTGACCCGAAATATTTTACCCTTAAACAATCGAACGTGATCGTAAATAAAATTCTGGGAAAATACCTGTTTTCAATTTGTGCCACAGTAAATCCACACTGAATTTGAGACACGCGATGGAGCTTAGGGCTTACATCTTGATTCAAGAGGAGCGAAAATTAAATTTACTTATCTATAATTAAAGATGTTCTCTGCAAAGATTCAGCGATTTTTCTAGAAGCTTCACTACTAATCCCAACTACGTATAAAAAGTTATTTTCTATACATTTTTTCATAAGTAATATAATAATAGCCATGAATTTATTGGAAAAATTTACGAATAGTTGTTGCGTAGTAACAGACAAACGAGTGTCAAAAATGACATATAGATCACGACAGCGAAGCTGGAGTGATTTAAGAGTCATTTTTGACCCGAGTTGTCGTTACATATACAAACATACGAATAGCTCATCTGTTTTATTGAACACCTGAAGGTTTTGTAAAACTATCATAATTTATAAATTTTTAACTTTGGAACCCGAAGTTATGTAGAAAGAGTATTAAAGCTAACTGACAAAAACCACAGTAGGATTGCATATGTAAAAAAAGGCTTAATATCCTGAAACCGGAAAAACATTAATTTAAAAAAACCGACGTTCTTATTCATCAAAAACGCGAAATGAGATTCTTACTACGAACTAGAATTATAACGGTTTTTATATAATAACGATAATGCATATAAAATTTGTATTGGACCAAATTATAGGTTCAATAAATAATTATCAAATTAGAAGAAATAGTCAAACCTTTAATAAAAAAAAACCTATAAAAAATACATTAGATCATATCTGAACCAAGGAATTTCAAGTTCAATCATAAAATTAAGTTATTATTATGCTACAATGTGCATTACCTAAATTGGGAGTTAATTGTTAATTGATCTACGACTACTTGTAGGTTTTTATTTAAAATTATGAAAATTTGTGAATCACAGCATCCTTGGAGAGCCTACTACTGTGAAGCTGGTTGCAACATCTTGTCTGTAATGATATTGTTTAATATATTATAATGTATGCCTCTGCGTAGCTGAGAAGTGTAATAATTCCGGTTACATTTAAAGGGCTTATGATCTTGAAAGGATTTTTATGAATACTGATAAGCGAACGTTTACATACGTGCATAATTCATAGCACATAATTCATAAGCCACATTGCTATTCACGTGTTTTTGTTCGGGCCAATGTCAATGGAACTTAGCGCCAAAATGCGTGGTTGAAAAACAAATTGTTCTAATTTAAATTGTACGCTTCAATATGCGGAGCAATTTATAATTCTATTGTCAATATCGTGCTCCACTTATTCATAAATCGTTGCACAGAACACTGGTGAATAAACTTGACACTGATTTTGATTAATACACAATGAATTAATAAATCCTTCACCACATTGCAGTGTTGATGTTGATGTGTTGTTAAGAGGTTATCAAGAGTTCCCATTGTCATTCAACTTATGGACAATATGTATGATGTATAGAAATATCAACACATCAACTTATGCATTGACGTCGACGATATTAATCACTTTCTAAGAAGTTCTAGCGTAGGATCAAAGTTTCAAAATTATTTTTCCTTATTTCTATTTTATAAAATTATCTTAATAAATTAATGAATAATTCTTTCTGTTCCCGCATCTCATTTGTAAAGTGTCTAAAATGAATGGAAATTGTTGTATTTACAATTTTTGTAATTTTACGTAACTATTAGTTTTTTTTTTATTTTGGTAAACAAAGTTCATTCACATTTTAATGATAAAGATAAATAAATATTACGATAATCGCCACAAGTATAAATTCACTTCGTTTTTTAAATGTTCATACTCCAATATGTTAATACTTGGAAATAATAGTATATTACATTAAGAGTTTGTAATTCCACAAGTGCGTAATTGCTTTACAACTCGAATTAGGAACTATATTTTTTCTACGACCATTATTTTACTACGTTACGATCACACCACGATTACACAATGAATAAAAAGAATTGACAATAGACTTTTACTGCAATTGTTATTTACATCTCAGATATACGAAAATTGAGGGTAAAAGCGTGAGGGAAGTACAACACTTTCATTTTCGTCGGTAAAACGATTTTACTTATATATTATATTTTTTCTTCGATCGGACGAAAACTGACACCTTTTCGGTATATTTTCGAACCGGAAAATGTATTATTCCGGTATTTTAGTGTAATTGCTAAAAATGACAAACCGGGATTTTTTTTTTGGCCGGTGACAAAGTATAAATATAAACCGATGGAAAAAATTGTACCTATGTGTACCAAGTAGGAAAAGTGACTTCCCGAATGTAGGTATCACTTTTCCTAATATAAACACAATAAGCTATTTTGTTTCATTTACTTTGAAATATGATACAGTGAAATCTGATTATAACGACATAGAATAGATCCCAAAAATGTTGTCGGTACAGCCCTTAGATAAGATATGTATAACATAGAGATATGGCATTGCCCAAATATATTGTCGAAAGATCTAAGGTTTAAAATCGCTTGCAGCCAGCTGTTTGAGAACAGTGGACCAGTGGAGTAGTTATATGAAAAACTCAATCATACAAATAATGTCAATAACACGTCCTAAACACTATGACAGTAAGTGTGCACTACTCAGCTGGCGGATTATTCTCACGCAGCTGACTGTTAGGCGATTCTCGACCATACATCTTTTGCTTGCTCAGTAGTACGTAGCTATAGGAGTGTGGCATATCTCTCTGTTATACCTCATCTAAGGTACAGCCTGAGATCGCTATAATCGATGAAAGAAGAATAACGTTGGCGTATACGGGCCTTCACAAAAAGGGTCGTCGTTATAAATAGATTTTACTGAATTTTTTTTAAATTATTCTTTACAATTTACAATATTTTTTTCATAATTCAAATTTTTTTTGTGAAACACGTTTTTGAAAATATAACTACTTTTTCCTACAACCGGGCAAAAAGTACATACTTTATGCCCTCTTTTGAGTTTGTAAAGAGTTACTTTTCACGCACTAGTGAGTGAAAAGTAGCAGTTGCTAGGCAACGTAAACACTTTTCACTCACTAGTGCGTGAAAAGTAACCGTTACTATGCAACATATGTGTAACATAGTGCTTTTATATCGTGCTATAAGTTCCGATAAACAGCATTCAGAAAAACTTACTTTACACACTACTTAAATAAATATATTTTTAAAAATATCGACAAAACCGGATTTAAATTTTAAAAATCTGATTAATTTTTTTAATTGGATTTTTATGCGATCCTCATTAAAATATAAATATCAATAAAAACTGCAAACAATTTTATTACAGGAATTAAATTTCGTGAATTCCGTTTTCATCCTGCTTTGTAAGCTGAGAGACCCATAATTTATCCGACTGTAGAACACTATTGGGCGTAACTTATATAATGTCACGAAACAATGTCCAGTAGTTGCTTAACAAGTAGACAAACGCGTGTACGATATGAAATTTTTGTTCCAACAACAATGAGAAAGCAAATTTTATGGTCTGAAACGACTGTAAATTGAATTTAATCACATAACTTCATGCGTGAGTTACCTCTGGTATATCACTTGCTATGATTGCCATTTAGAATAAACTTTACTGTTAATTATTGGACAACTTTCAAAAATTTTTCAATTAATTTATGAGTAAGGACATTGTTTACTATTGTTAAAAATAAACTATTTGACTTTTTTATTTTTTTGTTTTGAGTATTTGTAATCATTTTATTAATTTTTATAGCAAATTCCTTATAATGATATAATTTTTTAATTATCAAAAATTTCACTAATAAGGCACACAATAATGCAATATATCATACGTTTAAATATGTACCTAAAGACTGATTACTTCATAACGAGTTAAAAGTTTTTGCTACCAAGTGCACAACGGAATATAAAGTCATGTTGAAATAAAAACAAATCAATTTTTTATAAATATTTAAAAAGAGATTTTTTTGATAGTTTTTGCTATTTTAATTGATTTAGATTGTCATTTGGACACCTACAATATATCAACAACTAATTCGTAATTTAAAACATATTTTGTTTTTTTGTTTTGACAAGTTTTTAAGATAAATTACAACATAATTGCCCATTATATTTTATAGGGAAATCTAAATTGAATATTATTAGATATTACATATTTATGCCTACATTGATCTTCAGCCAATTTGTCACAGATTTAAAAATAAACTAATTAGATTTGTGCAAGGCGTGGTAAGAATTCTAAAGGTGTACTCTCCAGTAATATATGCTCTGATTCTAATTATCAATGTTATAAATATGTTATGTAAATGAACAATAGGAAAGGAAATTTATTAGTCAACCGTAAACAACGTTTAGTTCATTTATCACACGTTGAAGATATGAACAGATCATGATAAATTCTCTTCGAGTCTACGCAATACGAATAATTTTTTCAAATACCTTATAAGCTGCGTTTGATAAGCGGCGAAATACACACTCATGCTAATTTATTAATTTATATTTTATTACTTCATTTTACTTCCTATAAGAAGTTAATAATTGCAGAACAAGCAAAGCATATAAACTCCTGTCTTTAATTAGTTCTCTACAAGTTTAGTTTTATTAGCGAAATAAAAATAGGAGCACCCAGTTCCGAGTAGAAGAGATAACAAGAAATTTATTGTTTCAAATGTTTTAAGTTTAATTAGCACGCCTTTTAATCTAATTATTTATCAATTAATATTAATAGGCGCGGTCAGGGCTGAGATTTTTTTAACCAGGGCTTTTACACAGAATAGGTTTATACAGAAGCGACAGTAAGACAGAGAAACGAAAATTAGAGAGAGATGGAGAATGTGCACAAATTTAAAGGGCTCATTGTTTAAAATCGGAAAGTTCCCTCACATCTTAGAGAGAGATAGGGGAAGAGCACAAATTTAAAGGTCTACACAATGCTTCAAGGTCGTAGAACTGAAAAGGGGAACATGAAAGGTACCGACACGGAGTGTCGCTTCTGTGTGTAACTATTCTGTGGCTCTTATATATACATACTTATATTCATATGTATATTAGGGCGTCCATATGTTTTTTCCTTCTAACCCAAAAGCTGATTGGAATCGATAAGAAAACATTTAGGGTAACTATTATTCGCGTGTAAAATTGCAAAAAAACCTTGCCGCTTTTGAAAAACATTTTCAATGCAAAATACTTAAAAATAACCTGTTTTTAGTAAATTTTCCAAAGCTGTCAAGATTAAGGTACCTTAATAATATGTAAACACTGTTAATACTTTACTTCTTTATACGAGATACAGAAATTATTGTAATCAAGAAAAATTTCGGTTTTTAGAATTCACCAGAAATATCCATTTTGACCTTTCCTGACTTGTTACCTATGTAAGATCTTGCATAACTCAAAAATGCAAACCTCTTTTTTATTTTTGGCATAATTCGAATAAGATTAACCGTTCAATGAATCTCACTTTCAAATAAAGCAAGTTTAAATCAACTGCAGCAAAAATGTATATAATTTAATAGACGTACAAGCAGTTGATTGTAAATGTAAGTTTAATTACGTTTACCAGGGCTCAAATCATTTGTTCCCCTGGCTACGGCCCTGGGCTCGGTAACTGAGAACGATATATTACCCGAGTCACTCTGGTTTTGACAGATGCGGATATGTTTAAAAAAGAAAAAGTCGATTTTTCGTGACAAATACTCTAGATTAGATAATAGACAGTTAAAATTATTAAGGAGTGAAGAGACGTCATAGATTTGAAAAAACATTATGACATGAAATGAAAATGGAGAAATTTTCATCGATATTTATATTCTGAAAAACAAGAAGAAAAAATGTTACTATAAAAATGGTACATAGTAATAGCATTTACAATTATTTAAAAGTAAAATATAAGATTATTTATGATGTTTCAATTTATTTAAGATAATAGCAATGTATTTTTTTTATATACGTTGTCTACGAATCGATTTGAATATGTTTACATAAGTCAATTAGGTATATGTCTTGCCGATCAATGAAATTGTCAAATTATTTACAAATAATCTTTATATTAATTGCTAATAATTCTGTTCGTCGTGATTGCTCGTATTCCTGTTAAAAGCTGTTTAAGATGTGTATTTTATTTTTAATTAATATATTCATTTGTAAAGAGCAGCAGATGCACATATAAACGTTGTACTTCGTGACGTCATCGTCTAGTTGCAAATATTGATGACATCTCTTCATTCCTAATTTTTTTTTATTATAACCACGTATACCACGGTTTGCTTCCGTGACGTTATAGTTAGTTTCAGTTTCAGGATAGATAGTTTCAGTGACGTTCCTGAAGATATAATATATAGATTTGTTCCAACTAGACATTCCTGACGGTTTCCCTTCTTCTCTCACTAATCGGACTCTAAAGTTTTGTGGTTAATATTGACTATTGTAAAAATGACGCTTAAAAAACAGTTTATGAATTGTATTTATATTTATTTTTTCTTATCTTTAAATGGTTTATCGTATTTTGAATAACAACATTATATTTTTCAAAATATTCGGTTGCTCTACTTTTTAGTAAAAATATGATAAACAAATTTATCAGAGAATATAAAATAATATGAACACCTGGAAAATATATATCTCTGTCTCTGCACGCCTATTTTTCGGTGATATTATTATCTGTATCTCAAATATGTGTTCCAATCATCTTGTCAATACAAATGGTTATTATTAACGATATGTGATTATCTTGAACGAAACTGTATCAAGGATCCAGATTAATTTGGATTGGAAATCCTTTTCGTTTCTCGAGGGTCAAGTTGCGTGTACGAACGTAATCTAATTCCGATAATAAATTTATTTATGAGTGAGCGGTCATACGAAAGAAAGTACCCGACCTGATCCTGTTATTTGGACTGCAGCGTAGTAAATCTAAATTATATGGTTCAAGTTCTCGATTGATGCAAATATCAGTAATCTGCATACATGCCTTAGAATTATCTCTACAAGGTCTTTATTAATATCTCTCTAATGTGTCAAATATTTATCACAATTTTATGTGTAGGATTTCGTTTTAATAAATAAATTAAATAAGAAAATAAGAATATATATTAATTCCTTACTTAAAAAAAGTTTAGATGTATTGGTACCTTTAGATAATAAAATATACATTCGGTTATTCCATAAGATATAAGGCAATAAAAAAATTGTGGAATAACCAAGTTTGTATTTTATTATTAGGAATTGGATTTTTAAGCACTAAAAACATCAAAAAAGACATTTTTGTACCATTTTAAACAACAAATTTCTAGAAATAGGCAAAAAAATAGAAATAGAGAAAAATAAAATATTCAATAATTTCTCATTTTTTTTTTTTCGGAAGAAGAATCAATAAAGTAATCACTTAAATAAATTATCCGTATTATTATAAACTCATAAAAAACAAATTAAATATTAAACTTTGCTGCACTGTGGATACCATAATTTTTATAATATGAAAATGATCAACTTCGCAGGATGTGTCCAGCATAAATCTATAATATGACGTTATTTTTATTGGTATCCCATTCGGTGATTGTAAATATTTTGTCCAGAGTTTTTAAAATTTTAAACTCGGGATTTTTTTTTTAAACAGATTAGCTTTTGATGAAATAAACATTTTGTAAATTTTATCAAAAGTTATCTATAAAATCTCGATTAGCACGCAAAAAGCCGAAAAATAACAATTAAAAATAGGCAAATTTTGCTGTTTTACTTGCCTGTATCACTGGTAAATAAGCATTTTGCCTAGAATTCGATCCCTTATTTATTATCTAAATTAATTCTATGTTTTAAACACTTACTGACTGAAATTTTGGCAATCCAAATAAGAGATATTTTTTTGTTTAAAGTTTTAATGATAACACGGTATGCGTGAAATTAGAGATGAGCTATGCGACAGGGAATACGTCATAAAACATTGACAACTAGTACAATTGATAATAATTGCTGCCTAAATTAAATTGTGTAATAAAATTATTTAGTTATAATATTTTCAAAACAAAAAAGAGCTAACATCATGAAAACCATAACAAAGTTCGACTCAATAACACAATATAAAAGATTAGACTAGTTTTAAAAAATTCTCTTGTTTCATACTAATAATAATTAAATTTCATTTTCGGATCACTAGATCCTGAATCCCATAAACATAAAAGAAGCAAGAGGAAACAACTCTGATTGTGACAAGCGCTATCGAGCTAATGACACGATAATATAAGACCAGTATTATAAGAATTTTAGCACGAGTGCTGGAATCACACACAAGTTGAAAAATAGGTGATTCTGTATGGGTGGTATACTCACGTAGAGTACCTTCACGCATGCGAAACAAATGATATTTCTCACACTGCACATGAGCAATATTGACAAATACTGTAAGAAATGATTTCTCATACTTTAACCCACGATTATGGGAAACACACTACTTTTAAGCTTTATATAGTGTGAGACAAGTTCCAGTTTCCATAGTGGTCGTAGAAAACATAATTCTACACTTGATTTCAATAAAAAAATATAAAATTATTTTTGAAGATAATATGCTATTTGACTATTGTGGTAAGCAATGTGACAAATAAGCCAAATCTATTAATAAAGACCCTTATTTTGAACGTAATGCTGTCCTGTATATGGAACATGAATAGGTAATGTTTTAATAGTTATTTGTCAAATTAGAGACGAAAGCGTATCTTTTTAAAGAGCAAAACATAAATGCCATATTTTTTTTAAGAGTGTCATTATTAAATAAGAAGTTTTAATATAAGAATGAATTTTTCCAATATTTCGTTTTAAAATAATATCCATGTTCTATTGTTGATAACACTGTACATTTTCCACCCTAGTGAGGGAATAGTATATTGTGCAATAAGTGCAGAAAGTCGCTTATTGCCCACGAGGTAAGAAAGTTACGGCACGAGACGAAATCAAGTGTTGGACTTACAAGATTGGAAATAAGTGATTCTGCACGAGTGACACACTAAAATTTTTCTATGACCACACTGCTAAACGTTACGGAATAAAAATATATGCACAAAAGCTATTTGACATAAAGCACGTAACGTCACAAAGAGTATCTTCACGCATGTTGGCATTTACTGTGAAAAATGACATTTCTCCCACTGCGCATACGCAGTGGTCGCAAATACTGAAAAATGGTTTCTCACACTCATGATTGTGGGATATACGCAACTTTGAAGCTTTATATAGTGTGAGAAAAGTACCACTTTCCATAGTGGTCGTGGAAAAAAAGTAATTTTCCTCACAATTTCGCGAGAAGAAAATAGAGTTTTCTGTGCATGTCGTAAAAAAACCTTTTTCAAAAAATTAATTTCATATTATAAAACAAATTAAGACGTGTAACAACATCAATCAATATTTTTACAATAAAATAATTATTATTTAAATAACTTATCAGTGAAAATTTATTTTTGTTTTGAAATAACAAAAGAAAGAAAAACTTTGTCAATAATAATAAATAAAATATAAAAACTGCATTCTTCTCATTCGAACTAGATATAAACAAGGTATTGAACAATCTTTTCCGAACCTGGCTCTCCCGCTAACCAAACGAATGAAACTAATATGAAATTAATTTCCCCTCTACACCTGGGCACCCCCACTAACTAAACTCTGTGCACGCCTATGCCTTTAGCTGTGCATGTTCATTTTAATGCAAGTAAAATCTATGCGAAACAATTAACTACAGTATCTGTTCTACCTGGGATTCTTGTAAAACGATTGTATATTTAAGTAAAATAAAATTTATGGGTCTAAAATAAATTAAAATTTAATATACCACAAATATGTTAAATAGCAAACAGAAAATCCTGTTAGAGATATTAACTGAAACTATTATTGAAGTATAAATCATTAATCATACTTTGACATTCAAATAAAAAACTTGTAATATGTCAAACAAATTAGATCAACATGTAAATGATTGTATAAAAACAAATGATTCACATAGTTAATTAATATCCTTTTTCTAGAAGCATTATTTATTGCGTTATAGCGGTTCATGCGTATAAAGTACAGGTATAGGATGACAAACTGATCTTGCCATTGGCCATCAAATCAGAGTGAGCAAATGAAGTATAGCTGCGCATTCTCGACAAGATTACAAGCATTAATTTATGTACTTAGAAATTAATACAGCTACACGCTACAAAAATGTAAATAAGAATGTACTCACGCGTAAAATTATGAAATATGTAGGTAAACAAGAAACATTGAAATATGAAATTTCAGAACCGATTTCGACTATTACCGTAAGAATGGTAAGACCGTTCACGGTACATTAATTTTTAAAATTATTAAATTTTTATATATGAAAAGTTAAATATTCTTCTAATTAAAAAAGAATAATACATGTGGATTTATTGTTTTATTATGTCAGCCTAGTGCATTTAATTTATTTTATTCGATAATAAAAACATTTATATCCAAATTTACGTGTGTTAATTAAGTAATATGCATTTTAATGCTGAAAATTCGTTTCCAAATAGCACAGTTAATAAATATGTAAATATGGATTTCACCATGCGCTGGTGAATTAAATATTTTTCACGAGAAATAAAATTTTTGCGTTAATATTAAATTCACTAAACGAGAAAATAGCATACAGACCAGATAATAATATAATTAATTTATAAATTGCCTTCTATATTTAGCTTCAGTTGTTTTAAAATAAGTGCAATTTAATTAATTAAAACGTTTTATGTGTAGGTGGCATTTACCGACATTTAATTTACGGAAATATTTCTTTGTAGAAATCTAATTGAATTTCAGTTTACTGCTATTGAAAGTACATTTTCGACAATAATATTTAATACTATTTAAAAATTATAATCCCAATAATTTTCATTATCCCAATATAGGACTGAAATCAGGAAGTTATATGAAATATAATTGGATTCAAGTTACGTATATTTTATATCCTTTATAAAGACAATGTCAATAGCAACATGCATTATTATTTTATGACTTGTTACATGAAACAAATCCTGCTGTATATTATAACTAGTTCACCTTATATTATCTACATTACCGACCCCATACTTTCTTTTAACCTATTTCAGGTGTCTAAACTAAAATTAATATTGTATAATAAACAGTCTAATAATTCAAACATTTTTCGTATTTGTTCACATATTTGCAATAATTAAATTATTATGCCGTGAGTTTATTTAAACGTGAAACATGGTCTTTGTCATATCCATGGTTACGAATTTGACAGCAATTTGTATCAGAGCCATTGATTTATAGATAGAAATCTATTAGTCGACGATCAGAGCGTGCTTTTGTTTGAATTGTACCATTTAATCATAAGTAATATAACAAGAGCCATGAATTTATTGTAAAAATTTACGAAAAGTGTCAAAAATTTAGATGACGACAGCGAAGTCATTTTTGACCTGAGTTGTCGTTAATTCGCAGGAATTATGATGAAATTTTAGCTCGAATTATATTTGCTTGATTATTTCACGAATGACAACAGTTCAAACATAAAATATCTGATATTATAAAATGTAACCATGATAATGATACTGTAGTATTATCAAATTTCTTCACTGAAAAACTATCTATGGCCATCAAATGAAGCATTCTGATTCAGTGAAAATGATTTGTGTAGAATAATTATTTTAATTTTTTCTTCAATCATATAAATATAAAACAATGTCACATAGTCATACTAACTGACATTTAATAATGACGTAAACTTGACAATCTAAGTTTCATTTTAAAAAGAACGCTCTGATATATTGCTGTCAAATTCATAACCATACCATGGATAGCCAAATTTTATGTTTCACTTTAAAATAAACTCACGGTCTTTGCCAAAGAACACTGATAATACACTTATAAAATTATATAATATTATAAGTATAATTTGATGTTAAAATCTGCAATGAAATGAGAATAGAAATTAGTTCAAGTTTATATATCAAATCAATGTTGTAGATCACTGATATATATATATATATATATATATATATATATATATATATATATATATAAAGCTATTTAAAATTTAATTGTTATATCTATACCTACAATTTAGTAAGCATAAAATTAACGGTTTCGGTATAGTTTTTAGAAGATATAAATTTCAATGTGATTTCCGTTTTATAAAATTTTTCATTAAAATTGTATACTCAACTACCATATTCATATTGTTACTAGTTTGTTTTGTACATAAAATTGATGTAGTGTAAAATACCCAAAAAGCAAAAATATATACATTACAAAGCAATAATAACGGTTGTGATATAGTGTTAAACAGTTCTGTTTTACATATTTTTTTTTTGTTACTGATATTGGTTTGTGGTTACTATTTCTCTATTTAACCTAACATAATGAAACCTGTTATAAAAAGAAAAAGAATAATAAATTCGTGTTACCGTTCACGTAAGTTTATTTAATTCCATAGCAACATAAGTCGTAAGTTTCTGATAACTTCTGTTATTTGGTTAACATTGTCATCGGAAAGTTGTAGAAATAACTGTTCTACTAGGAGTGTAATTATGAAAAACATAGGAATTTCATATACATTTGGTAGACTAGCAACGGTTAAAATTACTATAAAAAGTTGTAAATAAATAAATCTGAACTGTCAAGTGAACAGCCACATTTTACAAATACTTCTACATTATCTGAAATTAATTGCTGAAAAATAAAATAAGCGACTCGGAATCTAAGTACTCAATACAACTATTTACGTATTCTCTTAGTGAAACATGAACTTCAGTTCCGCAGGCTCCGCCTCAGTTCATACCTTCTCGCAAGTTATATAATTTTTATAATTCAATATTAACATTTTACGATATTGTCTGTATTTGTGTTTAGGAGGTGAGGAGACCTGCGTATTAGGTATCTATTATTAGGAATGTTCCAATAATACTGATACAATACCAGTATCGATAGTTTTCTTTCGATATCGATATTTTAGTATCGAAACCAATCTTTCCATATTTTTTTGAAATGAGAACGTTTGACCCAATATTGGATAACTTTAATTTTTACATCTGGAAAAAATAATTACTAAAATGTTTTATCTTAGTACTTGTAGTAGAGAAGAGTGGAGAATTTAATTTTGTTGTAGGTAAAACAAAAGAGAATAATAACGGAAAACATGTTTACATTTATAGAAAAATATATTTTTCGGTACTTCCTACATTTTGCTTCCTTTACTTGAAGGCATCGATATTTTTCTTATGATTCCTAAATTTTTATTTGATATTTTTGAAACGTAAATATCAATATTTTCGATACGCAAATATGAATATTTTTTCAGTATCGCTTATTCATATCTGTTATTATCTACCGGAAAATTATAGAAATTATTATAGAAACAATTCTATGTAGGTTTATTTCTAACAAGCCGGTAGATGATAGGTTTTCACAACTTGATTTCAACAACTGTCTATTTTCTATTTAGCATTTCCCAATAATTTCCACCCTCAATAATGCATGGAATTCCAGGTATGTTTGTAAGCTTGATGAAACATGTAGTAGCTGGGTCCATCCTGCACGCCAATGCTCCATCTCTGTCTAGCGGGTGTGGTGCACCAGGATGACAATGGCTAGTGACCGCAGCAGAGAGTGAAAGGAACCTTGCCAGGGAGTCCAAGCCACCACCAGGTGAGTGAGTATATAAGCCCACGGCGGTCTTCGTACCATCACAGTTCGCAGTTCGCTCAACAGTCCTACATAGGAGGTTGTTAAGCACTAGACATGAGGGTTCTGGTGAGTACGAATTCCTTGCTGTGGTTGGTGCTCTACTTGGGTGCGGCTGCTCTGGAAAGAACTATTTTCAAAAACTTTTTTTTATATTTTTTTTGGAACTTAAAGTTCAAATAATATATTTGTCTACTACATAATTGTAGTAATTAAATTTGATATTTGTTTACAAATTTCTTATTAAGGCGTAATATAAAAAAAACGTACAAATTCGTTGTTGCAATTCGTGCTCTACTTAGGTGCGGCAGCTCTGGAAAGAACTATTTTTAAAAACTATTTTTTTAAAACTTAAAAGTTTAAATAATATATTTATCTACTACATAACTGTAGTAATTAAATTAGATATTTGTTTACAAACTTCTTATCAAAAAAATATAATCAATTTTTTTTTACAATTTCAATCACATATTGACGTAGTGTTCAATAAATTCTTCGTACAATTATATTAGCAAAATTATTAAAAAAATTCATATTAAAAGTTCAAGGAGTATCTTTCACGGCAGTAAAAAAAAGATTATTTTATTATTTACTTCCGCAGTAAAATAATAATTAAATTTTTGATATTAAGAATACCAGTAAACAACAAAAAAAAATTAAATATATATAAATATAAAATTTTCTTTTCAATTCTCAGTAAAATTAAACTTATTACAATTTTCACACAAAAAAATAAAAGCAAACATATTTGAGTTTTTTAAATAATGCGCACAATAATTTTGTTCAAATAAAGCACTATAAAAATTAGGATGATACTAGATACAAAATTAAAAACAATGGCTGATAATATGATTAAATGATTAGTCACTATGATTACCAGCTATAATTTTACAAGATAAATCAAGTGCTAGTCACTTGCTAATCACTGTGACTAACTTTAATCATCTAATCATACTACCGGCCAACATTTTTACCACCAAAATGTATTGCATTCGTACCAAGAATATGCAAAATGAAATAATGTAATTTAATTTACTATGATTTATTGACTGTCATATTTTTAGCTTATATGTTTCAATTGTAAATCTGCGTATAATTTAATATAATCTGTATAATAACAGTGTTGAACTCTATAATTTTTAATATAAACTCGTGGTAAAACTTTTATTAAATATGCATATTTGTTTTATCATACAAATAATTCAAAGAAGTATTTCTTTATATTGAATGTTTGTTAGATAGTTTTATTTGTGTTTTTATTTTCATTTAACAACAACATGCACTTGTTTTTATTGTTGCTATAATGTTAGTTACAAACAGTGTTTGGAAAACTTTTCGTACTTTCTTTTTTTTAACACTTTAAACAATGTAATTAATTCAAAATACGTATTCAAATTTAATATGGAAATAATCCGGAAAAATGTAACAATATCAAATTGAAAAGCAAGTTTCATTTCCCACATTAGCATCTTTTTCAAATTAATCTTTCAATTCGGCCTTAAACTTATATTCGCGACTTTCATCCGTCAAATTCCATTCCAAATTTCAACGATCCATTTACCCAATTAACATACACTAATTAATTGAACAAATTTACAACACATTCGTTCGACCACACATTCAAACAATTCATTATCCATTACACGTAGGAAGTGTTGATGTTACTACGTGGGTAGTAATTACTAAGTTTAAATATTTCAAGATCATTTACGAAATTGATGTGGAGAGAACAAATATGACTGCATCACGCCTTTACTAGCATTGTTACATTATGGAAATTTCGGTGATGTTTATTCAAAATGTTGCGATTCATAGCAATTTATTTCCGTCAATGAATATGATTGTGTTTAACGATACTTAATATGACATATATTTGCATACTTACCTGAAATTTTACATGTGTAACTATTTAGTTCTTTTACCAACAAAATGTTTTTAAATTAAGATTTTAAAGTTTGTTATAAAAAGCGAAATGCATACAGAATTTTTAATATTCCAATCAAAATTTTTATGTTTTATAATGGATACAGAACCAGTTAATATTTTATTCGTTAAAGTTATCAACGCTAAATATTGAACTCTTCATAGTTCGGATCGAACACGTTCGTCAAATATAAATATGTACATTTTTATGCATGATATTATTTAAGTTTAAATTAGAGTTGTAAAAATTTATGATTCGTAACCGCTAATTTAGTTAAATTTGAACTACATATCAAAACTAAAAACTAAATTATTCTTGTAATCTACTTTAAATTATGCTAATCCTATTATTATTTTTATGCAAATTTTGTAATCTACTTTTTGTTTGCGTTTTTGTTTGTATTGTTCTATGAAATGCAATATAACATTACTTGCAAGAACAACTGTTTTGGAGCACAATATATTTACAGAATCACCAATATCGGACACAATATTTCACTAGCTTTACAATATTAGTTTACTAGATTCGATAAAATTTATATAAGCAGCACTTGGTTTTACAAAATGCAACATCTACAAAATAAAATAAAATATCGATATCAATGTAAAACCGTTTTTTATTGAATTATGATTGTTTTCTGTACTTAGTTCATCAAAAACTATTTGTAACAAAAAATTAAATTTTGATTTTAATAATTGTGCAAAAACATTCACTGTTAAATAATTAAGTTCATATAAAAGTATTTTAAAATGATTATATGGCAAATACAAATATGCAGTTTGGGCTCAATGCCACAAACGATAAATTACTTTCGTCAAAAAATGTCAACAAAATAGATATTAAATTGAGCGGAATTTATGATGGAGGGTTCGATCCCTAACATTGCTAATTATTTATTAAATAAAATACTGCTTTGGTCGAGTGGTTTGGAACACCCAAAACATGTAAATCCTTTCCAGACAAGTTGCAGGTGAACTAGCTGACAACCTACACCAGTAAAATTAAAACAGTTTAATAAATTTATTAATTCAAACCAATATGATAACCAATCAAATCTGGTTTTTAATTCGAATTATTATACTTAAGTTGCCAAATTCAAGATATTCATTTAAAAGATATAACATTCTAAGAGGAAAAGGGAAAGAAAACGGTGAAGTTATTTTTAAAATATAACGATTCAAACCCGTTCTTACTGACGATAACACAATTTAAGGCTTTTGACTAATCTAACGCAAATTGATCTCTGAACAAATACTTTTGATAATTGATGTTATGATTTCTAGGATGTCAATAATTTCTGGAATTCACTCAATACTTGACCGCTGATGCAGTACACACGAGTAGATTTGTAAAATTTTTATTCTCAGTAACGATTTTTTTTAATAAAAAACTTAAAACTGTTAATATAAGTTATTTATGTATTCAGGGCTAAATTTTTGATTATACCCGTGGTACACAAAATGTTTTATTTCATTTTGGTACTTGAAATGAAAAAATCTGTAGGTATATATTCCAAGCTGTGGTTTCTTTATATATAGTTGGCATTGTTAGATTGTTTGTTCTTAAACAAATTTTATAATCGAAGTGTCACTGTCAATGACAAATATATTTGGAACGTCATGTACTGATTATTCTGGCGAAATATCAATGAAATTTGAGGCTGCAAAGACCAAGTCGGTTTCGAAAAATTCAAAAGATTTATATGAAAAGTAATTTGAAAAGTTCTGTAAATGCTAAATACTTACCTACTTAATCAAAATTAAAATTTATTATATTGTTTGGCATTTATTCAGTAACCACAATTTTAATTTATTTGAGTAACTATTGCTTAGCAACTTTATACGCCCTCGGGCGATAAAAGCCGCATTACGCCCGCATTTGAGGGCGTATAAACAAGTTTATGATTCTAAAATGAAATAAAAATGCTTTACGTCATTTGTACGATTAGGTCTTGGCTCATCACTGTGTCTTGTTGATAAATATATTTGACTATCATTCCCTGAAGAAGACCCATGTGAAGTCGAAGCCGAGCCGAAATAAATATTTCCATTAATTGACTGAATTCCAGATATTATTATTAAAAATTGTTAAGAATATCATAATTGATATTATTATTCCCTTCCAGATCGCTTTATCCTGCCTGCTGGCCGTTACCCAAGCCTCTTGGCTCTCCGGCTACCACATCCCCGTTATCGGCCCCCACGGCGTCCCCTTGGACGAACCAGCGGTGGCCCACGCTCGCGCTGAACACCTCCAAGCGCACGCTGAAGCCGCGGCCCGCGCCGGCCACGGCCTGTACGGAGTCGCTGCCCCCGCTGTGTACGCCGGCCACGGAGACCTCTACGCCCCGCAGCAGAAGTGGCACGGACCCATCCACATCCCCGTCATCAACGAGCACGGAGTGCCGGTGGACGAGCCCGCTGTGCAGCACGCCAGGGCTGAGCATCTGGCTGCTCACGGAGGGCTAGGGTGGGGAGGGTATGGGTATGGGGCTGGGTATGGGTATGCGCATGGTGTGCCTGCTGTTCCACATGATACTCCCGAGGTAAGGAATTTGTTATATTTTATTTCATTTTCCAATTCTTTGATGACTCTTTTTGAAAGAGAGTTGTAATTTTTTTCGCGATAATTTACGACAATAGTTCTTGGACTTATCCCGAAGTAATTGTGGGCTAACCTCAAAAATTATATATAATAATTTAAACAAATTAATAAAAACTAATTATGGGAAGCTTGTTACCCTATTAAAGATTTCTTCTAGTTTTATATTACATATTCCAGTTTCTAGTACACATAATATTATACAATCAATTTTGATTTAAAAAAAAATAGAAAACGTATTTTTGCAACACAATATTTATCCAACAATCCGTTTATTATTTAAAAATAAATAAAAATACGCGGTACTGTATTTTTTCCATTTCTACTATTTTTTTTCGATAATTTGTGGACCTATACGATCTTAAATCTGGAACTATGTTTCCGGTAGATGTATTTATTCTTTGAAAGTTCTTTGCCAATTATTGCCACTCGTTTTTGATCATTTTTATATAATATACCATTATTTGAATTTTAATAATTATATTTAATATTAGCGAGCTACGAATTGGGTCTCCACGCATTTTTTTATTAGAAATGAAATAACCATAAAATGTCAAAACTGCATTTTCAAAAAAAATAATCTTATAGACCAACGAAGACTTCTAAAACTCAAATATTTTGCTTTCAATTTGTATGTTATCTATGTGTTCATAACAATTTGAGGGTTAAAAACTATTGTAAAATAGTGGGTACTTCAATAGTAAATTTAAATGGAATACAAAAATACATCCTGGAACAAATAAATTATACCGCACACAAAAAGAGTGATTCAGATACAAATCTGCTGATTTGTATAGACTCAGCAAATCCAAACGTTTTTCTGTCGCTGTGACATCGATGTTAGTAAAAATCCCAAGAATAATTCCTTATAACCTTTCAAACTAAAGGTGATCAAAGATTAAAAACGGGTTAATACACTTGATAAAAAATACGGAATTTACAATGTTATTACTTATAAAGTTTATCAGCTGTGACAGATGATTTCATTTCCAAATAAATTTGCTCTGGTTTTCAATTTCAATTTAAAATACCCAAGAAAAAATTGTACATATTGTGGTTTATCGGTGTTCAAATACAGTAATTATATTTCAAAGTTTCAATTTAATAACCACAAATAACTGGACTAAATCAATATTACATAAATTTAAATGAAATATGGAAAATAGAAATTTTATTAGAAAAATATAGTAGTTTTGACAATATTTTAATACCAATTTGTGTTTCTACTTATTTCTAACGATATTATGTTGACTTAGAAATAAAAAAATTACGATTCGCTGCATTCAAGTCAAACTTCAGGTGTTTACCATGCGTTATGCTTTAAGTCAGTTGTCTTTATTAGGAGACAGTGATATATGAATAATGGAAGGGTGATATGTTTGGAAAATCAATGTCAGTGTTTAATTATTTTTATTTCTACTCCAACCGATTTCTGTCACTCTTAAGCCTTTATGAAGGCACGTAAGTTTTCTTCAGGGAATGAAACTCAAAAATAACTGGCCAAACATTTTAACCTTCCATCATTCTCCTGTCAAGATAATAAATCTTCTCTTAATATGAATGTTTCATATATAAATAAAAGCTTTTCTGTTTTGGATCATGCTTGTCTCAATCATTCGGGATAAGGTTGTATGTGCCCAAAGAAATTTAATCAATTTATTTTATTATTATTTATTACAACTGTTAATATCTTTTTTCTATGACCACTATGGAAAGTGGCAGTTGCGTATTGCTAACAATCGTGGGTTAAAGTTTGATAAATTATTTCTCACAGTATTTGCCAACACTGCTCTTAGAAAAAGTATAGTGTGTCACTCGTAAAGAATCACCTATTCCCCACCTTGTGTGATTCCTGCACTTGACTTCGTCTCGTACCGAGACTTTCACACTTCGTGGGAAATACGCGACTTTCTGCATTTGTTGCTCGATATACTAATATTACCAACGAGATTAATTAATTATTACTTACGATATTTTATTTACATTACGGTCCGACTGTACTGAAGTCAAGTCCAAGTTCAAATGTTTCATGCGTTATGCCTTTTAAAAGTCAATCGTCTTCCAGTAGACAGCATTAGCTGATAATAAGCAACTGGCTTAATATTAATGTTTTTATATATAAACATAACCGTTTCTGTTTTGAATCAAGCTTATTTCAGTCAATTGGAATAAGCTAGTACTTAGGTGCTCATTTTTTTTTTTTTATTATATAACACAGTTTTAATTGCGAATGCCAAATCCCTTAATAGTAGATAGGGACACACGAATTCGTGTAATGTGTCGCCTTTTGGCACTACATTCTTCAAACCTACAAAATGGCAGGGATGAGTTACCCCAAACAGACGCGTAAGAGCGAAGAGACCAATTCCTATTCTTAGGTGCAAGCCCGGTTAGAGGACCCATTGGTGGGCCACTATCCAAAGCCCTACTAGCTACGCTAGAACCCGAGTTGATGGCCACGTAACTCACGTAAAAAAAAATCATTTGGCTGTTGAAACTTTGTGCCCTCTGCTTTCAGTAGATAAGGACAATCAAAAGAAATCTTTATTTGTTTGTTGTTGTAGGTTGCCGCTGCCAGAGCCGCCCACTTAGCCGCCCACGCCCATGCCGCCGCCGCCTCCCACGGCCACTACCGCCGCCGCCGCGCCGTGTACCCCGGCTACCACGGCCCCCTGCCCGTGATCGGCCACGACGGAGTCCCCCAGGACGAGCCCGCTGTCGCCGCCGCTAAAGCCCACCACTTCCAGGCCTTCCAGGAAGCCGCCCAACGCAACGCCGCCCTGGCCCCCGCTGGGGCTCACTACGCACCTGCCCCCGCCTACCAGGGCGCGCCTGCGCACTACGAGCCCGCGCAGAGGCCCTGGCACGGACCCATCCACATCCCCGTGCTGGACCATAACGGAGTCCCTGTGGAACCCCATGAGAACCAGGCCGCCAGGGCTGCGCATGCGCACGCCTTCGCTGATGTTGTAGCTAGGAGCGGCGGATACGGCCACTATTAACTCATGTCTGAACTGTCGTACTGTGCTTCACTGTTTCTCTCTCACTTGTTTTCTTCGGTACACTGCCCACATTCTAATTAGAAGCAAATAGAAATTGTGTTCACACTATGACAATCCGTAGCATCATTTCTGCTCTAACTCATCTTCATGTACATTCTCTTGTAAATAACACTGTATATAACAGATAGTTTTGTTTATTTTTACAGAAGATCTGTCTCAATAAATACACTTAAAAGAAAAAAAATGTCTTCATTTTTCTTCCTCATAATGTAATTCCCAAATCGAGATTCCTAGACTAATTCTGGGAATTCCGTAACATCTTTTTTCCTACAACCATTAAAGGTTATCACTTAAGATCAGTGCTGAATTAACGCATAAGCTAAAAATGAAATTGTTTAGAGCCCACACAGATTTTTCAGTTCCCTATAATTTTTTATTTGATTCATATTTTTAATCTTTAAAAGCCGAACAAAATTTGATTGTCGAAATTTAATATCTCAGCAAATTTGTGAAAAATGTGTAATGTTAAAAGAAGAATATACAATTTTCACTTAATAATTATTAATACTGATAATTTTGAAGTCGAATCAAATTTATGCTTTTTACATGACTTAAATACCACCCTGTTAAAATATTTTCGTAAAATTGTTACCACAAAGCACAAATTGCCTTCATCTAGTCTAGAATATAGGATAATGTGAATGATCTACCTGCAGTTGCTCAACAGTGAAATGTAATATTTGATCTATTTAACTTTCAGCCTGTCTAAAGAATGTTTCTGAGCACATTAATTTCAGAAAAAATAGGAAAAATAACTTGAACATTGTATGAATCTTGATCAATTAAATTTCGTATATACCTATCTCAAAAATCATTAGGTGAAGTTTTTCGTCATATTTCTACATTTATTGTAATTTTTGATCTATTACCTTAGACAAAATTTCAAAAAACATTTGGTCTAAGTAACACCGAATATAAATGATAATATAAAAGGAAAATATAAACTTCTTACTAAATGATACGATAAAATGCTGGGAATTCTAATTTCTGTAGATAAAAAAAATATAGGTCAAATATAGTGTATGACCTTTTTTTGTTACATTGAACTAGATTATTTTGAAGATTTATGTTATATCTTTAAATATGTTTAAATTTTTGTTCTATGATACGACATCACATTCTGCAATAAATATTTAATCAAGTCAAGTAAAATAAAAAGTAGATTAATTTCTTAGAATTTGCAGTGTGAATAGTTTCAAAAGTTCAATACCAAAATACCTAACAAATTACTTACAAGTAAACTAATAGAATGTAAAATTTCTTTTCTGGTCTGTTATAAATGAATGATAAATCCTAAAATATGAAAAATATCTTACTCTTTTTTCATTTCAAGTATAGTCTACATTTCATCTAATTAATGTGAGCTAAAATATATCACCTATCATAATAATTCTTGTCGAGGAGAGCTGTACGTTCATTATGGGGGAGTGTAATGTGTGTTGGTGATTTATTAGTACATTCTGTGACACTAAAAATTTAATCTAACTTTTACTAGTAATAAGTCATACGAAACGAGATATTGTTCCTGTATTATAAAACAGAAGTCGTAAACTGCCCACAATGTGCTACTTACAATGCGTAGTACATGTGTTTTAATAAATTTCACATTTGTTCTTAACCTATAATAATTTTTCATCTTATGAATGTTTCATTATTATAATACTACAAATTTATATAACAGGAAATTAGTTCAAGTGCATAATTGCGACAAATATTTCCTTTTCTTAAGCAGTTGCATAAATCTATAAATAAGTAATGCAGCTACGCATATTTTCTAGTATTTTCTTCATAATGACATTCCGCAAATCAAGGACTCGGAAAGGGAAAGTGGAGATAAACAAGTTCACTTTTATTCGTATTTTATTCGCCTTGGAAGGATACGGAATAATTGTTATCATTACGGCGAATATCGTTAAAACTGTAAAAAAGATATACGGGTTTTTCAAAGATATTTAGTAAGGTTAACTACCTACTACACGAACCATGTATATTTATGCGATGATAAGTATATTCGTTTAAATCAGACCTTGTAGGAGATACGTATTTGTCTTATCGGAAATATCGACGCCTTTTGTTTTTGACTTTTAGATTTACAAAGTATGTAGTGCGGTCGAAAACAAGTTAAAAAAGTCTTTATTTGCATATGTCCGTAAATCAACCGTTTCCTAAATAAAAAGGATAACAGTTACCGGCAAACTGCATGTTTTAAAAAGATTTTGTTTGCTGATTGAGTGATTGAGTCGAATACTGTATTGGTTATTTCAGCATTTGAATACGCAAGTATTGTAGTCGGTAAAAATTGCACTTTTTTACTACACTTCAAAATAAGCTATATTAAAACAAGGTATACAAATACTACTTCTAAATATATACAACCTAGCTCTCGTTAATATGAGCACTGCATTGCTTGTGGGCTTTGCTACGTCATAGTTTATTACATTGTTATTTCCAATATTTGTAAAAACTTTTTCTCTATCTGATAATGCAAACTATTGTTTGAATACAACAATCCGGGTCGGTTTAATACCGTTGGGGGCCTAAGCACTACTCGTTTGGGGGCCCCTTTTTTCAGATAAATTATCCTAAACAAAAAAAAAACGTGTGTTTGTTGTTGTACATAATATACAGGAATTATCAGCGAACACATTTTTTGAATGAGAATATACCATTATTTTGGTAAAATCAAAACTAACATTATTTTTTATCTTTTCAGAGATGTTGTCATAAGTATGAAAATATTCAAGTAAAATAATCATTGAGAAATGTCAGACATAATATTTATCCAAATATTCTGCATACGAGAACATAGTTGTTATTTCGAGCATTTGTTGTAAGTGATTTACCGTTAAGTTTGTTATTTCATGTTATAGAGTTGTTTTATGTAGATACATTTATTTAATTTTACATTGCCGCATAGGAATTATGACTGTTTTCTCTTAATTATCTTATTTATCCGATTTTTTTTTACACTTACTTATGGGACCTAATACATCATTGAAAAGACAAAAAATTGGCGGTTTAAAGTTAAAAAAAATTGGTAGTTTCTCATTTAAAAAATAAAAATTGATACCGTGGAAATCAGACTTTACTTTTTTTTCTATTTCAAGAAATAGTATATTTAATATAATAAAACATTTATATAAAGAAACTGTTTCTATTCCTTCTAGAAAGAGTAATACTGCTGTTTTAATACAGAGTGTCCTATATACATATTTTATTGAACTTATTCAGAAGTATAATGTTCTGTATTATACATCTTGTAAGTATCTCACGAAATGTCAAACAAAATTAAAATTTTTGATTGTATTAACAAAAATAACTATGATAACATATATAATTCATTATGAATATTTGAACATTTTATAAAAGTAAAATTAATAGTTATTTATGGTACAAGTGTGTTACATTACAGATAAGTCACGTGTTAAAAGTTTAGCTCACGAGGCCGTTAGGCCGAGTGTGATATTTTTTCAAGTGACTTAGGTAATTATCACACGTGTGCCATACAACATTTTATCCAACACATTTTAATCATTGATATAAAATACATATAAGATTTTTGACACATGGAATTTCGAAATGACATTTAGGAACAAAATAGTGTAGAGAAGGTTTTATAACGTAGTTACTATGATACGAACCAAAAAACAGTGAGCTAATATATTTAGCTCACTAGTGACTTATGACCTACTTTATTTATCTAAAAACAGCATACTTATATCGTTATAATTACACGGTGTTGGATAAAATAATAAAACACATCACATTTGAAATAAATTACTTAAAACATTTTTCCTTCTAAATTTCTGGGTTGCAAAATATTTGATTACTTCTTCGGAACTAATTTTTCGGAAGATAACAGCTCTATGCACAGCAACGAAAGTGAAGTCTTTCTGCATTACAATACAAAATACCGATCTATTTGTTAAAATAATCTAACATAAATTTTTATATACATCTGCGAAAAAAAATTTTGTTGGAAATTCTCGGGAGCTCCTATTTAGCGGGGTCCTAAGCACATGCTTAGTTTGCATATGCTAATGTCCAGCCTGACAACAATGGTGCTAATACAACATTTTTTCACAGAAATATGGCCTGATGAAGTTAAACGGCAAAAAATAAGAGCAGCCTTATATAAATGGTTTCTTTAAAAACGCAATAATTAATATATAATATATTAATATATTTATTTCATAAGTGTTCGTGTTTTATTATCCGTATGGTCTTAATTTATATAAACCTTCGGTAACGTGAACAGTTCGATAATATGAACAAGCCTGAATATATTCTGTTCGCAATCGCACTAACGCAATTATAATGTACTTCTAGTTTCTAGTAGTAGAACACCTATCGCCACCAAGTAGCAACAACAATAAAACTCTCTTTGTACATTCCCGCGAGCAAATAGATATCTATTTCAATTTCTATGTCAACTTCAGAACTATCTCTGAAAATCTATACTATCTTTTGAAGTAGATATAAATATTCATATCATTTACACCTTCATTTAATAAAAGATTAAGTTAACAAATTGCTATAAATTTTAAAATGTCGTATTTCAACTATTGTTCACAATTTTCTTATTAGGTACAACAATTAAAATAACAATAATTTAAATTCAATAATAAAATAATTTTGGACAGCAAAACCTAACTCATTTTTCAAGTGACATTAAAAGCAAGTACAACCTCTCGGTCAGCGTCTGTAAAAGGGAAGAAGAAATTTTATCACTTCATTCACAACAATTAATTTGTAAGAAAAAGAACGGCCATAACCGAATTAACTGATATGATGTAATGAAAATTAGAATAACTACAAATAATTGAAGGGGAATATTTTCTTAGACGGGCTTGTTAATATTTTTATTAAATTATCGCTTGTCTTACGATCAGAGAAAAAAATATATGAGCCATTTATTAATTTATTTATTTTATTGTCAGTACATATATGTATATTTGTAGCAAGGGTATAAGTACACATAAACATAATTTTATGATTGATTACTCTTATATATACTACTAATTTTATCTAACTTGAACTCATACTCATCCAAGTGGAAAATGAAATATTTATTGTCAGAATTTGGTCAAAGTTGCATAATGGAATACCCCTGGTTTTGTTAAATGTGAACTAGTTCTTAAGTATTTAATTTCTTCACAACTAGAACATATATCTTACTAGTTTGTAAATTACTATTTAAATAGGCCATGAATAAAAATTAGAATAACAGCGAGCGAAAAAAAGTTATTTTAAAAATTCAGTGAACGAGTTTCGTCTATTAATGCCAAATGTCGATACGCTAGATTTAAAGTATTCTGCAAAGGCGATGTAGGTGTGCATTTTATGCAATATGCTAAGCTCTATATTATGTGAACTGCATAAAAATTAGATGGTGACATTTCAAAATTCGCTAATGCGAAAATTTCAGATTTGAAGGATTACTACAAAAAAAAAATGTTAGTGTAAATACTAGTTCATGATTTTAATTATCAATATATAATTATAAATTCTACAATAATAAACTGATTGCCATGCCAAATTAAATTCTAATTAGATCTATTCTAATTTTTTGTCAATATTTTCCTTATAAAATAATTTTTGTGTTTCTATATGTATACAACTTAAACCTATATATAAACATACTGAACTGATAACAGAATAAAGAGATTAATTTAATTCGCAAAATTAGTATGGGTTTACACAAAATACATATTTTTTGTGCAACTGGTCCGATTTGTATCAGAAAACAAAATAATTGAAATTAATTATCAAAAGCAGACATTTATCGGAGTAGATAATTGAGTTGTTAATATTTAGGTTAATTGTATAAAATATTAAAAACCAAACCAATAGCACGATAAATATTTATTTCAAGTAAACTATGTTTAATTTTGCCAATTAAATTACTATATCAAGTATTACGAGAAGGAGCAAAGCTTATTCTATTTTTGCAAGATCAAAATTAAATTTACCGCAACATCAGTAAAAAAAATATTCAAGATGACGTGTGTGAAATTAATTCTTGAAAACGAGATTTCCTTTTTGCAATTATTTAAAGTCTTGTCATTTGTGGTTACCATTTTTTAGCAACCAGTAAAGTAACGTCTTGAAAATCCAATAAATGTGTTTTTCTTCAAACGTCATAAAAGTGACATCTTCTGTGACGTGATTGACAAGGTTGAAGTTTAATTTCTATGCCAACGTAATATAATTTTTTATTCTAGCCGCCGTATAATATTGTCGCCGCCGTATAATATTGTCGCCGCCGTATAGCCAATAAGAAGTAACTTGTAATATTGTCGCCGCCGTATAGCCAATAAGAAGTAACTTGTACAATAGAAATCTGTAATATCGCCCTAAATGTCACTATAAAAACTAGATAACCTAAGAATAAAGTTACTAAAAATTATGAATAACTGACAGATAACCTACATATTAAACGTCAAATAGTAATTTATTTTTTAAAATTTCTAAGTTTGAAGAAAAAATAGCATGTGTTATTCAGAGTAAAAGTGTCTTTGTGTGCCTCGCATGCAATTGTCCGACTCGCTTCGCTCGTCGTGCAAACTTCCATGCTCGCCACACAAAGTATCACTTTTACTCTTAATAACACAATATACTATTTTCTTCAAACGTCATAAAAGTGACATCTTCTGTGACGTGATTGACAAGGTTAAAGTTTAATTTCTATGCCTCCGTAATATAATTTTTTATTCTAGCCGCCGTATAATATTGTCGCCGCCGTATAGCCAATAAGAAGTAACTTCTACAATAGAAACCTGTAATATCGCCCTAAATGTCACTATAAAAACTAGATAACCTAAGAATAAAGTTACTAAAAATTATGAATATCTGACAGGTAACCTACATATTAAACGTCAAATAGTAGTTTATTTTTTAAAATTTCTAAGTTTGAAGAAAAAATAGCATGTGTTATTCAGAGTAAAAGTGTCTTTGTGTGCCTCGCATGCAATTGTCCGACTCGCTTCGCTCGTCGTGCAAACTTCCATACTCGCCACACAAAGTATCACTTTTACTCTTAATAACACAATATACCTACTATTTTAGTGCCTGCAAGCCTCGTCAAAAAAGTCAACCGAAAGCACAATATACAAACAATATTTTTTCTACAACAAATGCATTTATGGAAATGGAAATAGATAAAATTCAAAATCATGTTTTAGTAACTAAATAAAAGTGACAGTACAGTGACAATATATTGTTGATAAATATTGTGCCTTGTGCGCGAAGTAATGTACCGAGTGCACGAAATACACGTTATACATGATTCAATATTTTTTTATATTTTTATTAAATAAATCAGTGTTTTTTCAACCCTACGAAAAATATATTAAAAGAGAATAAACAATTTAAAATATTTTTAACATTTTACAATACTATTTTTGCGATACTTTTTCAATGTTATAATGAAATACTAACCATTATAACATTTTGTATAGATACGATATAGAAACACGTTTTTCTGTATGCATTAGATACAATTTAATTACCTATTAAACGAATATGTTACTGTTTCATATTACCTCATTAGTAACCCAATTATCAATTTGAAGTTAAATTAATATCTATCGTTATCCGCCTATACTAGAATTATTTAATTATCTACTTATGAATTATGAATAAAAATGCTCCATATACAAACTATCATTACTGCAAGTCACGACCCAGACAGAACTCATTCATTTCATTCCTAATTTCAGAACACCTACTATAATTTTCAAAACCCGGAATACGGATATATAATTTTCGGATTCTTTATTGTCATAAATTATGTTTATTGCTTTGTATTTAACAATAATGATAGTAAATATATCATTGCGTAATAAATTTCATTTTAATTAGAAAAAAGCCAAATTTTCAAATTCTACTTTAATTTTAATATTATTAATTGTATAATATTAAACATGAGGTTACAGTAATTAAAATTAATATAAGAAAGGTCATACAGATAATATTCGTTACATACTTGTATGTGTGAAAAATAATTGATTCTGCACTTTGTTCGCTTTTTCTAAAGCAGTGGAGGATCTAGCTTTTTTAGAGGCATAAAAGTATTTTTTTTGGGGGGCCTTCTAAAAACTAGATTGTCAAAATTGCTATAAACACAAATATATTATTATTATTATTAATGTTGTGAATTCCGATATATTTATTTAATTCAAAATGTACATAAACTTACAATAAAAATATGAAATATAAGTAAATAATTAACAAAATTCGAAAAAAACACGTACCTATATACCTATGTCATTTTCTATTGATATCAAATTTAATAGATTTTCGAACATTGTCGATCTGTATGTATTTTTTATTACAGATAATTTGTAACAATTTCTGCTAAAATAAAATTTACTATAATAGTTCAGTTTGAAAAAATGCTAATTAAGTTTTTTGTTTCTATACGAATTTTTTTGCGTCCAGTGAATATATCTTTACTTATCTCATTACCCAAAAATTTCGTAGTTTTTATTCCATTGTTTACTATACAATTCTTTTTATTTATAAATTCGGACTATGATTTTTAGATCTAAACGTTTTCTTGTTGTCTTTATAACGGAATTCAATAATGAAATTACACATTATTGCTAGATTAGATATAATATGATATTACAAAAATGTGGATTGACAAAATAAAGGCACATATTTGGCAGAGTCAGTCATTTTGTCCATTTTATCCGCATCAATTGCTATGGTCATTTTCATATCACCCATCCTATATTCTGTACCTGGTCAATATAATATATAAAATATATCTTCTATATGGCTTCGAATACATATGTATATCATATTTTATCTTAAAGTTTTATTAATTTTCAATTAAAAAAAACTTTAGGCCCAGTCTGGGGAACTCTTAGCTTTGGGGCCCTGAAGTTTAAGCTTCATTAGCTTCACAGTGGATCTGCCACTATCCTACAGTCATATTATTAAATGTTACAGAATAAAAATATACACATTTAAATCATACGTAAATCACATAGGTTTTTTATGAAATAGCTTATAAGATTGACCACTTTGCAAAAAGAACTAATAAATCCGTTTAACTTCGTTGGTAAAACGACTTTCCTGCTGTATTATTTTGAATCATATAACACAGAAAATGTTTGCAATAATATGTGATTTTTTATTTAATTTACATTCAAATAAAATTCAAAAACAGTAAAATTCGAATATAACTACATCAAAGGGACACCAAAAATTTCGTCGCTGGAGCCGGAAGTCGCTGTAACCAATAAAATTAAAACGTTAGTTTATATAAAATGGTCACAATTCCGACGTTATAACCATATCATTCAAATAAGCGGTGTCGTTATATTATGGATTTTTTCCATAATAAATTATTTTTTTGAGACATACCTATATAATACCTGTTTGAAATAATCAGATTTAAATTTTTAAAAATCCGATTTTAATAAAAAGAATAAGTTTTTCTTTTTAACTGATTTTTATGCAACCCTGGATATAAGGACAAATCTCTAAAGTTCACAAAATACTTTTATAATATTTAATACGTAGTTAGATTATCGCCTAAAAACATATTTTATACCATTCATTAAATTCATATCACATAATTGACGCATTTGTTTTTAGATATAAAAAATAATTATACGTTATAAAATTTTATCGACTTTAAATTACCAAAAATATGTCTGCTTTCGACTAATGTAATATGAACTCATAATAAATATTTTTCACAGATTCATAAACAGGGACATTAAAATGGAAGTAAAATATGCTATAAACTACTTGGAATTTTTGATCTCTTTTTCGTACAAGAATTGTTGAATTCGAATAAACCAGAAGGGAGAAAATTAGACATAAAACGCGATAATAAAAATAATTACCTCCTTGAAGGATAAATTTAATGGTCTGTTTAAGATTAGAGGAAAGCGTTATGATAATTCAACCATAGTTTTAAGGAGTGCCTAATACTTGGTGTCATATTTAACACATGATTTGTTACTTTATCGTATATGATAAATGATTGGAATTCTGAACAAGAGGACATGCATGTAGATTAAAAAATCATTATTCATGAGCTCATATACTCATCCTGTTTTTTTCATAAATTATTATCATTTTAAAATGCACTTTAAATTCATTAAAGTGCATAATGAAATATGTATGAATTTAGCAGGTAAAATTTCGATACGGGAATTAAATTTTTAAGGCGCAACGAAATTCAGTAAATAATACAATAATTAAAAATGATTAATTATAATTATACACCTTTTTACACAGATTTATTAAATTTGTTTCATTTGAATCTTATTATTTTTCAGGGTTTGCATTGATGATACATCGATGTTTTTAAACAAATCATTTATTTAAATTACGTGGGAATACTTTCAACAACTACTAAATCTGTGTAACTTCAATATTAGTGATACATTATTTTGAATTTATAACGCAGAATTTTTTTGCACTTATGTGTGATTTGTTGTTAAATTCACTATGAAATACATATGTTACAGTAAAATCCGGTTATAACGACATCGAAGGGATCGACTAGTTTCGTCGCTTTAGCCGGAAGTCAAGTCAAACACGTAGTCATAATTTCGACCTTATAACCAATTTGTCGCTAAGTGGTATCGCTAATCGCTATAAACGGATTTAACTGTAGTTCTTTTATTCTTTATCTTTAAAATATTTTTTGTCATAAAGAATGCTATTTTGTGAAACATGTTTATAAAATAACATTTTACTTTTCTTTAAAAAAAAATCCGAATTAAATACATCTTTTTTAAGAAATTGGATTTTTATGCAACCCTGTTATTTTTTCTAGTAATAGAATATTCAGCTAATCAATTTCGCTTTTAAGAGATATTTTTCCGCTCGTACTGGAATTTAAAAAATGCAATTTTTTATACGTTGGCAAAAAATTAAAAGAATTTGTTGAATTAAATTAATTACATTTTGCCTGCAATTATTTACCATCAGGTTCTATTTTTAAATGAAGCTCTAATTTATACTATTTTCCTTCTAAATTTAATTGTTTTGCCCATTAATGATAATTTTTGATATGGCTGCAAAATATAAACTTAAAATTGAATTTCGTTTAAGGTTGCAATTAATAAAAATGAAAATTATAAATTCAAATAGTAATAAAAGGGAAAGGGCGGAGATTTGTTGTATAATATTAAATTTATTTGTGAAGAACTATTTAATTTTACATTATATACACTATAAAAATGTTTCATTAATATGAAAAAATATTTTTCATATTTTTGTATGAAATATGGTCAAAGTTCATGTGAAAAAATTGTTTTATGGATATTTAATTAATGAAATAAAAAGAGCGATGATATATTTAAGTTTTTTTTTGTACAAATAAATTAAATTCTTTGTTCAGTTATTAAAAAAAAAAAAATGAAGTTTTAATGAAGTCATTTGATAAAAACCGTAAAATTAGAATCTGCAATAAAATTAAATATATCACGATTAAAAATTCTAGAATTTCGCACTGATAATAAAAACTGGATCTGACATTACGAGCAAGTAGGACCTAAACCGGGATTGCTCAAGTTTTGTCACTGACTGGTGCTAGCATACACTACTACTGCAAGTACTATGGCCATTGCGGTATGCAGCTTTCCGGGCGTGGTGGTCCGGATCACAAATGAGATGTCAAGAGCGGCTACCGACGCACGACGCGTTTCGGCAGTGGATGACAATGCGAGAGTGAAAGGGACCTTGTGGGGCCGAAGAAGTCGAACTGGAGACTCCCCTATATAAACCCGCGGTCCTCCCAGAGTCATCACAGTTCGCTCAACAGTCCTACATAGGAGGTTAGCCCAAACACTACCATGAAGGTTCTGGTGAGTACACACACGCAAAAACGCCTATTTGGCAAGGGAATCTATTACGAGTTTAATCACGCAAACACCTGCAAGATGCTGCCTACTAATGCCATACTAGGCGACAGGCATTTGAGTTATGTCTTGCTAAATTTACGTGCTTTACTCACGAAATACTAAATAAATCATTAAATCTAAATATTTGTTTAGCTGTTTCAATTTCAATAAAAACAATAAATAAATTTTTCGTACAAATTATTTAATTTTAATGGTCGGAAAGTTTTATATGCATATTAGAAATAAATTTCTTTAATTCCTCAAATGAAAATAGCCGAGGGCATTAATTAATACAGTCTCAGGAAGAAAACCTTAGTTTCTTTGTTAATTCTCATAATACATATGTAACTATTATTGTCTTAAATTGGGTCTCGAACATCTCAACATCTTTGTATATATCTAATTAATATTTGGTGATTTCGATATTTCGCGTCTCTAAACATTTTATTCGGATTTTAATTGTTTGGTTATTAAGACAATATACTCGTATAGCATTTGCAAGGGTCTTTATAGTGGGTTCAGAATCACTTAAAACAGTGATATTTTATTTAGTTATTAGTTAGTGATACTAAAAATTAAATCCCAAAACATTCATCTCAGTTCGAGCACGCTTATCATTAAATTTATTAAGACAGCTTCTTGATAATATTACTTCTCGGGTGTTAATATTGGAATGGTTTGCGTACTCCACCTCGAATTGAATGGAGTGTGCGATTTGAGGATTCAATTCTAGAATTTCTATTATCCAAATAAAATATTTATTCATGCAATTGATACGAAATCCATTTTAACTTAAATTTCTGCTGAGTAAATTAATTGATAATTCGACTTGATCTTATACTAAAGCACGGTATTGCTACACCTCTATTTTTTACACGTTTCACAAAAACAATATTACCATAACATTTTTTTGAGTAAAATTGTTTGATTTTAATTGAAATAGATCTACTTTTCAATCAACGATAAAATGTAGATATAGTTAGTAGACTCCTCGTTCACCTTCAACGTGATACTGGTCATATACTCATTCCTGGGTGTTTTGTAGATTGCTGTATCTTGCCTGTTGGCCGTGGCTTCTGCCGGCCTCGTGAGCCCGGTGGTGTACGCCGCTCCCTACTCCGTGTACCCGGGCGCCCAACACCTGCCCGTCATCGGAGCCAACGGAGTGCCCGTAGATGAGCCCGCCGTGCAGGCTCGTCGCGCTGAACACGCCGCCGCTCACCTCGAAGCCGCCGCCCGCAACGGAGACGCCGTCGTCGTCGGAGCTCATGTGTCCAGCCCCGTCGTCGCCGCCCCCGTGGCTGTTGCCTACTCCGGACCTCAACATCTGCCCGTCATTGGCGCTAACGGTGTGCCAGTAGATGAACCCGCCGTGCAAGCTCGCCGTGCCGAACACGCTGCTGCCCATGTTGAAGCCGCTGCACGCAACGGAGATGCTGCCGTTGTAGCCGCTCCTGTCGCCTATGCCGCCCCCGTCGCTTATGCCGCCCACGCCACTTATGCCGCTCCTGCCGCTTATGCCACTTACGCCTACGCTGCTCCCCTGGTGGCTCACCCCAACGGTGCCGTCGTCCCCGCTGAATCTGCCGATGTTGTAGCTGCCCGTGCCAACCACTTGGCTGCCCACGCTGAAGCCAGCGCCCGCAATGGAGTATATGCCCCTTTGGTGCACTACCGCAAACGCCGTGGAATCTACGCTACTCCTTTCGTGTACTCTGCTCAACACCTGCCCGTCATTGGAGCCAACGGAGTCCCCGTAGATGAGCCCGCCGTGCAAGTAGCTCGTGCTGCCCACGCTGCCCACCACGTCGAAGCCGCTGTCCGCAACGGAGATGCCGCTGTTGTGGCCCCTGTTGTAGCTCACTCCGCTGTGGTGTCCCCCGTGGCTGTGGCCCATGCCTACCCCCTGGGATACGCCGGCCCCCAGCACCTGCCCGTGATCGGCGCCAACGGAGTCCCCGTAGACGAGCCCGCCGTGCAGGTAGCCCGCGCTGCCCACGCCGCCCACCAGGTTGAAGCCGCTGTGCGCAACGGAGACGCCGCTTTTGTCGCCGCCCCCGTTGTGGCTCACCATGTCGCCGCCCCCGTGGTCGCTGGCCCCGTGGTGCCCGCCGAGACCCCCGAGGTTGTCGCTGCTCGCGCTGCCCACCTCGCCGCTCACGCTGAGGCCCGCGCCATCCACGGCATCTACTAAGTCAAGAACCTCCACTCACCCTTCACCTTTCCTGAGCGCTGTCACCCTGCTAGGACTTTTTCCGAAAGGTAGTTGTTCTGGCAGGAAGAATCCTACATATGACGACCTTGCTTCTTCCCAAGTTCTACACGAATAGTTTTTAACTGTTTTTATTTATAGTACATGTTATACATTTCTCAATTTTTATTTACACTCTTGTAAATAATTCTGTTAACGTTATTGTGTTAAAGTATATTTTGTATATTTTTTATACAGGTATACTCGAAAGACAAAAAAAAGTCAATAAAACATTCTTCAAAATACACAAGCCCTTTTCTTAAAAATAAAAGTACAAATCCTTTACTCAAATTTTAGTGACGAGTTACAGTTACAAATTTAACTGTTTTCTGACAATCTACTTTAAAGAACATAACTTGTAGATAACGAAGTTTATATTTATTTATTTTTTCAATAATCTACACTTTTTGTTTTAAATATTTAATAGTAAAAAAAATGATACTTATTATTTTTCTTTTCTCATTACTTACTTATACTTTTTCGTCAATGATTTTTGAGAGATTAACTAAAATGTTATACGAATATTCAGTAATTCTCTCCTTAACAATACTATACTATCGTTTTGTTCGTGATTTTTAATTTTACAGTTTCAAGCATTTATACGAAATAAATATTAAATAACACGCCTTGGTAAGAATGCTGTACTAAAGTATGGAATAAAAATTTCAAATATATTTGGCAATGTGAAACTAGAGTATTTCTCGTGATAACTATAAACTAACAGAATATACAATTGTAGTATTTTGTGTAGGATTGCACATGTGTAGAAACATAAAAACTATAATTTAAACTAATGTTGTGTTCCTGGTAATAGTTGTAAATTAGGTTTACACCTTTACGACTATTTCCCCTGCTGTGCATGGAAAATACAAATGAGAAAGATTCCACGCAAAACTGTAATTTTAGTTAGCTGGTGTAAGTTACTAAGTAGAATGGTCCGCGATTTAAAATGCAAAATAAAACACATAGTCCGCGTTGTTAAAAACGTAATATTCAAAGTAACATGAGTACCACGCCCAGATACGTACAGTTCCCCAGTGATGTTTTCCTTTCGAAATGAATATCATCACAAGGAAAGTTTCTCTGGCCGGCAGTTCGGCACAGACCTGTAAACCTTGCACTAATTGCTCTGCCAATTCCGGGCTCGCACATGCCAGGCACGGACTTAGCAAAATTTACACGGACCTGTTTCAACTTGTTCTCCGCATAAATTTCCCATTCGAAATTCTCTTGCAATATTCAACCAGTAAACAATGATTGATAATAGAAAAAAAAACTAAACGGTATCTACACTACAGATTCTAAACAACTTGGGTACAATAGTTATTTTTTTGTTACAAGTCGAAGCAAGTTTACTCAGGTAGTAACAAGATGAATAAGATAAGACCAGTTATTCGATACGCACAAAAAAATTAAATTACTAAATTGTCAAAAAGTAGAACAATAAATTTAATTGTCTAAAAATGTAAATATTTGGTTTTACTGCATAACTGGTTTATTTTTTGTACCAAAAAAGGTGTTGATTCATTTTCATAAATAATTAATATACTCTTAATGGAATAATAGATGAACAAGCCAACGCCCAACATAAAATAAAAAAAGGAGTAATAATGTCGTGTTTGCTAATTAATGTATTGGTTTTTCTTTATGTTTTTCTGTAGATAAAAAATATTTCTATCATGATAAACTTTACAGTTTTGTAATATCATTTATTACTTTCATGCAAAAATAACTTTGTCACTGCATTCTTTTTTATTATTCTAATTGACGCTATCAATATTTACTAATTTTTGTTAATAATTACAAAATGATATACTATGGACTCGACTTATTAAATGTTACATATTTTCATTTTGACGAATTAACAAATTAAGAACTTTAAATTATTAATATGTATAATCTTAACCAAATGAAAAATAGATACATCATTAATTGAAAAAACAATTCTTGCTACCAGCGAACCTGCCATTGTCGAATATACATATTATATGATAAAAATGTCTCTAAATATTTTTATAAATATTATCACTTGCTAATCTTACATTTACAGCAACTTCATAGTTATTTACATTGTAAGTGCGGTAGGTTGTATTTTATAACGTGAGGTTCTATATAACAAAATCGAGTGATGTAGTATGTCTGTTACCTTACAAAATATATAGGTAACTAATGCGCGCATAATGTATTACTTATATTGTTTGCCCAACATCTGTATTTTCTGAAAAAAAAAAAAAACATGAAAAATACCAGTTCTTAGATGTTTTCCCTCTTCGAGCTCAGAATTCAATTGATATCTGCAACGGTTTTGATATTCATAACTATCTTATTTATGTTAATAGGTAAATACCCAGTTAATTTTTCTAACGGTTTCAGGATATTAAGCTTTCGTTTACATAGACAAAATGAGCATACCCTACTAAGTTATAATTGTACCCCGTGTAATTTTGAGGAGTTAGTATGGTAGTAATACATCTACGGCAGTTATGATACTTATAAGTATCGTAGGTATGTTAGTAGTTATTAAGGAATTTGACGTTTTATTGTTATCCATAGCGTCTTGTTGCAGAGCCTACTATAAATTTTTTTGAAAGTACTTGGTTTTTGGAATCTCTTTTTTTTAAATACATCATTTTGACCAAAAAATATATTACATTATTTGTGCGTTAGGTATTTGTATATCGTTCGGTTTTATTAAAGAATATTCCTTCGCTCTTACAGTAGAAATATTTATTAAATATGAAGTGTTATTAAAATCCGTTAAGTCAAATTTGTTCTTCACGTATACACTTACATCCGGGATGACATATTGCATATGATCAGCAAGTAATTTGAAGTCCTTAAATCGTTAATATCCTTCAATATCGGTTTGATTACAATACCTCAGTTCAGTTATTAGATATGGCGGTTGGAAAATGAATGTGTATGGTTATTGAGACTGTTAATAATTTAATTATGATCTATTGCACAAATATGCAAATCAGTATCATTATTGCAGTTACAATATATCTAATATGACATCTTATTTTCATTGTATTGTCATAGCTTACAATAACTCAAACGAAAACACAATTCATACTTCAAAATGTCGCCATACAATCGTTTAATAAGCCATGTTGTCATTGTAAAACATTATTTTCACTACCGAATACAATATGGTAGCGATGTAATGTCAAATTGTATCAATTCTGCTATCTTTAACTGCTGTGAAGTTCGGTATGATATATCACGACTGGTACAGTTGGTTCGCAGTGTTACGTAACACAATAGGTCGCCAGGTTTGTGAATTGGAGTGTACAGTGACCGGGCAAGGTATGTGAGCGCATTCTTTGCAGGGATATTGGTAGTTCAAGCATACGTCGTAAGAGGCGCCAAGTATTCAATGTCAGGAAAAGTGTAGCGAGGTATAGTGTATTTCACCGTTTAGGAGAAATTGCAAATTTTGATGCATTGCATTATTTGTGGCTGTGGCATATGACAGTACTAAAACTTGCCTAATTTTCCGTTATCGTTTCCGGAATTTAGTTGTGCAGGTATAGGTACATTTAAAAATGTACTATTCAGTTTCCTTACCGTTCTCGTTCTCGTTTTAATTGAAGCTTATTATCTTTTACATGTTATTAATAAGGGTCATAAAAATTAAATGCATAAAAGCCTAAATAGTATAACATCAAGGGGGAGAAATGCTTGAGATATATTAATAGTATAACATATATATGTGCAACGAAATGATGAACATAGGACTTTAACATGGGATTTTAAAAAATTGCGGATACTTTCTCTCCTGATAGATTTAGAGAAAAACTAGAACAGTACAAAGCTGCCCAAAATTAAATTCTACGTCAGATAAGATCATAATCGATGCAACAGTACGTCTACAGTACGAAATTTATTAAATATAAAATTACCATTGTCGATAAAAATCAGACAGCCCTGGAAATAAAAGAAAATATATATGTGACAGTTGTGACACTTAATGAAATGTCAAAGATAATTTTATATTTTTGTAATATTGGTATATTATTTAACAAAAAGAATTTGAATTCAACGTAAATAATATTAACATACAGAAAATAATATTTATAATCATTGATACTTCACTAAACTATTATATAGATATTTTCTTTTATTTTCAAGGCTGTCTGATTTTTAAATCAAGCGTTACATCTTATATTTAATAAATCTCCTACTGCACACCTGCTGTTGCATTAATTATTATCTATCTGATGTAGAATTTAATTTTGAACAACTTTGTGACATCAGTTTGTCGGATGAAATCGAGATTTAGAGAGTAGCAAAAAAAATGTCAAACTGGCTGTATTATACACAAATATATTAATGGATGAAATTTACGAAAAGTGTTGTAGAGTAAACTTATGAAACTAATTAACACTATGAAGCGCAAATTGTTGACGCCAAAATCACCTTTATAAATGGCTGAAATGACATTAATGACATTTTCAAGTTTTTGAAATATTTGAAAATATCCGTTACCGCAGTTATACTACAGTCATTTCATTTTTGTCGTTGGTGAGATGCAGAGAGCAAATATACCCCTCTGTAACATGTACCAAATGAGATAGCGTATAAAAGTCTCATATATGCCTAACATATAGAATAAAGATGCAATATAAAAGTTTAATAATTCTTGCAGTACAAATTGAAGACGTGAAAATCAATTGCGAAAAATATAGTGTATATCTTTTTCAGATCATGGACGCAATTTTTGCGTTAACAATAGCAACATAAATTCGTAGAAGTATAAACAAATAAATATTTAGTTCAATGGTATATGATTTTTCTTTCGAAATGCATTTTTCAAGACCAAAGTTCACGTTCCGAGAACGATCGTTTCGTTACACTTAGTTGGTTATTGTGCTAGAATAATAGTACTCTAATTCTCATTGTGAGCGATTATATTTCAAATTATATACATAACATAAAGTATTTCCAGTTAGGGGAGTGGCCGAATAATTTCAAGATGATGTTATGCAACTTGACTGACCAGAAAATCATTTCACCTTGTGATTCCTTTAGCAGAGATGATTTGCTAATGTGGAGCATGATTATATCACAGTGTGGTCCGCGCCAAGGTCACGGCGTGTTGATTGAATAATCCGGGTTTAAATCCGGGCCAGTCATTTCCGATTAACTGCTGCCGAAATTCCCAGGTGGTGCTCTGCGCATTCCATACTAAGTACCCTTGAGATGGCCTGATAATTGCTAGGTTAAATTGCAAATATTGCACGACAAGATTCGCCCCGTAGGGTATTACCAACTAGATGAAATAAAAAGATCAGCTTTATCGTCGATACCGAAAATGATATGAATATTTATAACAAAAACGTTGTTTACTAGGCTTCACCTTCCGGGCATTGTATCTAGCAGAGACAGTGCATCATATGACACATTTTTGTGTTAATTATTTTCAGAATCATAATCGATAATTTTACTTACTAGATCAACGAACCTGTATTAGTATATTCCTAATACATATTATATAACGACAATCGTTAAACTGATAATCTGTAAACAAAAGTTCAATTTTTCATAACGAAGAAATAGTACCGATTTTCGTTAAGTCGTTTTATAAAGATAATGAAATGTCGTTATGTTGATTTTTGACGATATTTCAAACACAAACTAATGCAAAGTTTAACTTTAAAATAACAATATAAATAATAATTTTGGGCACTAATATTTTATCAGTTTGTGGAAGAAAATAATGAAAAGTATTGTTTAATTTACATGTAACAAATAATATTTTTAATATAAAATAAAGTTCAACAGAAGAAATCTTCAAATTATACACACAAAGGTAAAATTGATACATTTCCTATTCCAAAAGAAAATGTTACCACATAATTTCGATTATTTCTTGATGTAATAAATATTTTAACATTGGATTTTTGAAATAAATTATACATTATTCTCGATACGATTACAATTATGATGTCTAAATACCAAGCGATTTTTATCACTTTCTTTTTGTACGGTGAACCTCCCTCTGAATGTCTGAATACTGATTTTATTTTGATAGTAAATCAGTTATCAACATAATATTAGCATCGTTTTCTGTAGATTCGAAAATTCTTATTTTCTTATCCATTTCTATTTGCTACAGAAATAAAGTAAAAAAATAAAATACTAAATAATACAAATTACTTTTAAAATCTACTGCAATATGTAGTTTAATTAATTAAAATTGTTCACAAACAATTTTCAGGTATTATTAATTTAACAAACAGTACTATCTACGTCAATTTTTTAAATAAAAATTATAATGAATTCGTTAGGAATAAAATATAACTGTAGGTTTGGAGGAAAGGTCCGAAATTAAGATTTACTTTAAAACAAAAATAAAGAAATCCATAGTAACGAATTTCTTTTTGACAACGATTCGTTAGATGATTTTCGCGCCTCTGTCCCATTATGACTAGTATTACAGAACAAAATGTAAGGATGCCAACTTGAATATTTTAGCATTAGGTACATTATGTCAAAATTTCTTAATTTTATTTTATTGAAAATATACAACGTTAATTAAAACGACTTTTTTTGATTTATTATTCATATTATACTAGTCTTGTATGATTATGATTATGTTAATTGTTGAAAAATATCAATTCACATTCTTTTTATTTTTTAGGTTAAAATGTCAATAATTTTTTTGAATAAAACAAGAGAATTTTTTATATATCTATCCATGTAAACCGAAAATGTTACTGATATAAAAACCTATAGTGTAATAAAATTTTAAATAGTAATAATATTTCTTTAATAAACAGAAAGTGTCTTTGGCGCAATATATATTGTGTATCACACGACCAGAAACTCTTTTGCGAGATCTCGCATTATTTGCCGGCCTATGCTAGTTGTAGCTCGGCCTGTCAAAATGAGCTCGCTCTCGCAAAAGTTTAGTTTCTGTGGACTAGTAACACAAATAACTATTTTTCACATAATAGTAGTGCAAGATATAATTGGTCGACGATAAAAGTGAAAACACATTTTCCAATTACGCGTAATAAAAAAATAAAAACCTTCATTTTTAAATTCTATTCCTTTTCCATCGTTGACAATATAATTTGCAAATAATATTTATGTATTGAAATAATTTAGAGATTAAACTTTTCGAACCGTTATTTTTACTTCCTTATACGAAGTAAAGGAAGTATTGTAATCGCGAAAATTTCCGTTTTCAGATTCCAACGCAAATTTCCGTTTAGCAGTGGCATGCGATGGAATTTTGTGACGGGTGTGCACTCATTCTAGGATGGGTGTATTAAACATTAAAATATTTTCTCTTATAAATTTATCATTTTTTTAAATGTACTCATAAAATTAAAAAAAACTAATTATTTATAACTATATCGTCATAGCCAATTAGAAACCAAGTATACTTAACTTTGTCAATTGTAACAAAATATAAACATTGGAACTTTAAAAATTACGCACACTTTTTTTTAATCTTAGGTGGTGGCCTCATAGATTTATTAATTTAATTTTTTGAAGAAATAACGCATCTACAGAATGGAAGTTTCAATAAATTAGTTGCAGAATTTAATAAGTAATAATTAAATTCTCAATTGTCCGAAATACAAATTAAAAGTATTACAAAATTTATTTTTATATAAAGATGTATTTATCTGAAACTGTTAATAAAATTTATATATAAATTAGAATACGCAAGCCAGAATCATTTAACTCTAAGAAAGTGCATAATTTCCAGTGCACTCGAGAGACATAGACGCCCGATTAGATTTCTTAAGTTTTTGAATTCTACCTCTCTCTGCGTAATGTGATTGTAGCGGTACCTTGTCTGTACGACTGAGCTGCGCTAACCGTGCACATGGGATGAGTGCACTTGGCCTACGAGCTCACGTTCAGTGTATTTAACGCACTTATATTTCCCCGCAATAAAATAATCGTATTTTTATTTTAATTTTGTCATTTTTCCATGGTGTGCACTGGATACCATGCATTTGCACATATATGGACTGCACGCCACTGCCGTTTAGAAGTATCGCATAACTCAAAAGCGATTAGCCGCAGAACGTTGAAATTATGTATTTTTATTGTAATTAGCAGTGTCAAAAAGGCACTATGTTTAAAGACATTTTGAATTTTTCGCATAAATCAAAAACGATTAACCGTAGAATAGAATATTCCCAGCCTATGGCTTTTAAAAAATACTTATTAGATATCAATATTCATCATGTATAAGTAATATTAAGATGAAATTAATCTTTAATTTTCTGATTTTTATTACCCTAACATCAAAATAAAGCTTTAATGCATGTACCTATATCGAGTGCATAAAATTTAGTACCACTTATGTTTGTGGCATGACGGGCACTGATAAATGCTATTGGCTGCTCAAACGCGTCATCGCCTCACGCTGGTTTGCTATCGGCTGTTGGCTCAGCGGTGTAACTGACGTCACAGACATCGTCGATTTTGTAGGGTGCTGTTTATTGAAATTTGAAGATTTTTTTCTGGCGCGTTACAATCTTTTCGGCAAAAATAAGAAATTCTTATCTTATCAAGGTTGCATTAAATCATAATGATATTGCAGCGATCCCAAGATCACATCGCGGGCGACGGCCGCTGGCAGATCCGTCGGGCCTTGTCCGCAGCGCTTCTATTGTCCTGTTGTCTAGAGGGTACGAGAGCATTCCCAACCTAATTTTTCTACTATATAAACCCCGAGTGTAGTGAATATGAATAGTTGGCGATATAAATAAATACTTGGTGATCTAAATATCTTGTAAATAAATAGTGCGTAGTGTTAAATGTTTAATAAATAATCTTAGTGTTCAAGTTTTTGTTAATAATTGTTATTCTTAAATTAGTGCTTATATTTGTTTATTCAAAGTGTTAGTTATTTTTATTATCTTCAATTATTCATATTTCGTTTATTAAACTTAGTTATATAAATATTTGTATTTCAATCATTTCTTACAGTTCACCTAAATTAATAAACGTTACAATATTTAAAAAAAATCATTGATTTAAATCACTAGTTCTGAAATTGTTATTTAACATTGCAGATTTACGAAAATTGAGGGAAAAAGCATGTGGATAATGTTACAATGTGGCAATACTTTCAAGAATTAATAAATCTATTTTACTTCGTTGGTAAACCGAATTTGCTGGTATATTATTTTGAATTTATAACGCAGAAAACTTTTGCATTAATGTGAGATTTTTTTGTTAAATTTACTTTGAAATATGTTACAATGAAATCCGGTTATAACGACATCGAAGGGATCTCACACATTTCGTCGTTATAGCCGGAAGTCTCTATAACCGATGAAAGTAAAATGATAATATGTGGGCTTTCAAACAAATGGTTACAATTTCGACGTTATAACCTGTTTATCGGATTTTACTGTAGTATTTTATTGTTTCTTTAAATTTTTACTTATACAAATGATTTCTTTTTCATAATAAATGCTATTTTGTGACACTCGTTTTTAAATTATGTTATACCTTTTCAAAAAAATTAAAAAAATCTTATTCAAGTAAAAAATCAGATTTAAATTAAAAACACCTGATTTTTTTTAAAGTCTAATTTTTATGCAACCCTGGGTCTATATTTTTATGTACAGATTAAAATTGTGTATTATATTATTATCAAATAAAATAAATTTAAATAAGGTACAGCAAAAATGAGTATAGTTTTAATAAGCGTCAAAAATAATGGATTTTTCAGTTTTCGATTCAGTTCCGAGTGATTGATTATTATTATTTTTTAAATATTTTTATTTGCATTAAAAATTTATTTGGAGAGTAAAATCATATCCGGTTACAAATCTATGTCAATATTTTTATAAAAAAAGTAATATTTGATATCAAAATTAAATGAATACCAATATCATGTTTCAAAATTAAATTAAAATTTGTTTAAACAGTAGAACATTTATCAAAACTAGTCAAAAATGAACTTTAATAAAATAGAAATACAACAACCCAACAGCAACAGCAATACCGTTGCAATGTAAATTGAACTATGAACGTAGGTCTATGTAAATGTTAACTTTTTTGTTTTGAAAGTAAAGGCGTGGTTATCTATCATTATTATTCATTAAATCATTGTTAAATGTTAACCGATTTCTGTGGTAAAAATAGCGAATAACAATATATACCAATTTGTATGAGTAAGCAATTATAAATCTAAATATAATGCAATGATAAAGCAACAAATTCTTGTTCTATTATTCATTACATTAAAAATCTATATTTGTTATTCATTCATAAATAAATTAATAACTTCTTAATATAGACTATTGATTCCTTTGACACAAAAATTTGTATGTTTTTTATTACAATAAAAAGAATATGAAGAAGAAATTTATAATATTGCCATTAACGTAATAAATAAGATGCGCGAAATTGATGACGTAGCCTAGTTACGTCACTGTTACTCAAGAGCTAGTGGCGTACCATTTAAGTACTAGGACCTGAACATTGAATTCTTTTATATTTCCTGAAAATTCTTTGATATTTAGATCTACAGGATGTCCGTTTTAAGAGGCCAACCATTGGGATCTCGAGAATAGTAAGAGATACCAAGTCGATTAAATTGGGGCAAAGTTGCCGCATTAGTTGGCCATTTCAATCATGTATTTGTTTTCCCGAAAAAATGCATAGGTACATACTTTTACTTTTTCACTTATATAACTTTCTTGTTTCAATTGCTAAAAGTTTCTAATTTGCATATTTTACAAACACTTTTTTTATAAGGAATTGACAGCAGTCCTCAAAATTTTTCGAGAAATTCATATTAACTTTCAATTTTCGTACGGGGGTCAAAGTTGTCTTTAGTACTGATAATTAGAGATTTTTTTTCTCCGCGTATTTGAGAAAAACTACTATACGTCTAACATGCATTTATAAAAGTTTAGTACTTCACTAGTTTTGAATAATACTTACTTTTCTTTTAAAACAATTAAAATTATGTTTTATACAATATGAAATATTGTACAATTAATAAATTTTTAGTCTAAAAATTTAAATTTCGTAACCAGTGGCTTATGGCTTAAAATTATTTATTTTATAAAAACTTAAACAAAATTTTTGTCAAAATATAAATTCTCCTAAAATTTGTAACCCTTTATTCAACAACCTGTATGAAAGCAAATAAAACTAATCTTACTGATAAAGATGTTAAAAATTGCCAAGGGCTAAACAATGCAATTATTACTTCAACACTTACGAAAGTATATTTAGTTTCACCTTATGTTTTCACATTTCTTAAAAAATGCAGTACTGGCCTGTTACTTTCTAAACTATCAAAAAAGAATATAAATTATACGAAATAGCGATTATAACATGATAAACATACTGTCTGATGTATTGCTTTACATCTAATCAATTACTTCAAGTACCTTAACAATGAAAGTCATAATGTTTAATTAATTAATGACATTTACACTGATTATAGTTATTACGTTAAAATAATTATTGAGTTTAAAATAGTTCATTACAAGGATATTGAATATTAATCTAAGAGAAATAGTTTATTTTTATAGACAAGTATAAAATTAAATGATTATTGATATTTTTCAAATTCCAGTATTTTATTTTAATTTGATAAGTACTTTTAAAAATATCTATGCTCTCATTTGTCTATTTTCCGAATTATTTATGTATACCAGAACAATTTTTCTTTCGTATTCTATTTATTGATCCACAATTTTGTTTCATTATTTTTTTTAATTGACAGTGATGGTTCACTTGGCTAGCGTGATTCCACTCGAATGGAATGGAGTGTAATATCTAGAGTTCAAAACTCATCTTCGTCAATTTTTAACGGGATATAAATAACACTATATCCGAGTGGTTCGGAACCCCCGTATATTGACAAGTTATTCATGCAGATAAGTTATATAAGCAGTGTTTGTTTCTTGACGAAAGGACTTTAGGAACTCGTTGCACATTTCCTTTATTTTTTTCGGTTTTTTTTATACATCTCATTATTTTTTCATTCAGGTTATGCAAAACGAGTACTTTTTCTATTTATTGCTCCATTAAAGATGGACACGTGAGTAACTTTTCATATACCGGCTCACGTCCAAACGCCAGTGGCGGCTCGTTAGGGGAGGTAGTTGAATGAGGCGAATAGAATTTTACATTATATATTTGTAAATTTTAAACTTAGCGCGCAATATTTTCACAAAATCTAGTTTTCAAAATCCCTCTGTTTTTCTATTACAAGGTATATATACTGCCGAATAGCATTCGTACGCCCAGCGCAGAGCCGAACACAGAAATACAGAGGCAAAAATTCTCCTGCCTCAAACTTCATCAATGTGTGTGTACGAGTGTGCTGTTTTCATAATTTTTCGCTCCATGTACTAGCAGCTTCCGAAAAGAAAGTCTTAAGGTATGTTTCAAGTGCTTTTTAACTGGTCTATTTGCACATGGGTGATTCGAATATGCGACCGAACTGAATGCTTCTGATTTTTTGGCCGCTGCACTTTCAATTATAGTATAAGTGGGTGGACGTGGACACCGGATTTAAAATTTTAAGTTTACTTTTAAAAAAGGACAGCAATTTCTTCTGGTATGCAGATAATAAATGACGTTCGGAGCACTGGTGATATTGTTAATTTTCTAATAAATGAATGTCACTTCAATAAATTTTTAGTCAGATCCTAACGTCTGCCTCACCAAAATTTTAGTTCACGAGCCACCACTGCCAATCGCGAATGAATAATTCAAATCGAGTACGATTAAGCTAGGATAAAATTATGACATATTTTTACTTTGAATTTATATTATTTTCTTAAATATTAATTTAATTAAGAAATCAATACAATACAAATTTAATTAAATTTTTAATTCCTACGGTACGGCTAAAAACATCAGTAATAAAAAATTTGCCAACATTCACATTAACGCCCGACAACGGTCAAAAAATAAGAAAATAATCGTGCTTCAATTTCTATTTTCTCTTTGCTTCGATGTAGAAAAAATAGAATTTTGTACATGACATCTATTATTCCAAAATTCAATATAATTATTTGTGATAAACATTTTAACTCAATATCTAGAAAATTTTCAAGAAAATATTACTAATAAATTAAGCTCTTAATAAGTTCTATCATTGGTTAAATTTAATGTACATTTTACACTGTATCCAGTGAGACTCACCACAGATGAGTCATCACGGCTGACCTCTCTGGTCAGGTAGTCGCGCTAAAGGTCAACTGGAATAGGAGCAACGCCGTTAATGTTTGGGAAATTTATAAATTCCGAAAAGCTCTGGAATGTTCCAGAGATTAATTCGCGGTAGGAATATAAGCGTCGCATCGGGCGGCTCAAAAAGTCAGTATTGGTCAGAATATGCAGAGTCACTGAAAAAAGTCAGTGTCGGTCAGTGCATGGTAGCGACATGTACATATAGTAGAAATAAATAAATAGTTGGTGATATAAATAAATATTTGGTGATATAAATAAATAGCTGGTGATATAAATATCATGTAAATGAATGTTGCGTAGTAATAAGTTTAATTTAAATAAATTTTCTCAGTGTTTAAGTATTTATTAATAATTATTATTCTTATGTTAGTGTATATATTTGTATATTCATATTATTCATCCAAATAAATTAACGTAACAGCACAATCGGGCATTAAAAAGTAGGTTGCTTTTACTGGTTGCAACGTCTAACAAAACGGTATTTACATATTGTTCTAGAATGGTTTTCAAACTTAAAAGTGAAGTTATTAATACTACAATTATTGATAAATAATGGTATCTTGAAATTTTTTTTCACAATTATATTTTACACAAAAACACAACCACAAATGACAGAACTTTGACCTATTGCGAAATGAAACGAGTGTTTGAAAAATACCATTGAAACCGACTTCAGTTTTTCATTAATTAATTTTAAGACACTTCATTTTGGATACATTTTTCCTGATTTTGGGAAAAATTAAATATTGACCGTATATACACATTACGAACGGAAAAGAAACCCGATCACATAGACAATAATTAGCTCCTCTTCCAAACAATTTCCATCAACCCCTAAAATGTCCTTACCGTTCTTAATACCTAATATAGTAATTTATGTTACACCATGTTTGTTTTTCTACAAATTATTCCAATATTAAACATTACATAACATGTGAATCCGATCCTAAATACTTTGATAGTAATGATCATATATTGATATTGCACAACATTACTAGATGGAACTAGACTTCAATTATCTAATGTGTTTGTGACAAATTTTACTTTTAGTCTTGTTGGTTACCAGCTTATAGCGTCTGCACATAGGCTTTAGTTTATAGTGTACCCTAAACTACTCGAACAACAGCTGAATTTGTGGTCAATGCGAATCGGAGCGCGCAAACAAATGAGCCACGGTGACAGTTGTATTTCCTTTTATTTAAATTTACTGATTAATTTATTCTTTTTGTCACACCCAATGAAAGATTATTATTAATTTATATAAACATGGCGTGATGATGTATCTAAGTAATAAAAACATTTTTTTTTCTACGATAAGGAATCAAGGTTGCCAACACCTTCCTGGAAAATACCATTTGGTATCATTTCTGTGCATTTTCACGTATGAATCACGGTCGACTCACGCATCTCTCATGTATGTACGGTAGCGCCAAGGACACTAACGGTAGTTGCAACACTGCGAGTGTAGTGCTCAGTGCATTATCAAGTACGTATCGTCATTCAACACCAAACGTCAGGAAGTATAGTTACAGATTATCAAATACACATGTTTTTGATAAGGCCAATTAGATTATAAGGTTTTTTTACTACTTATAAAATAGTATAAACATAAATGTAAACATAAACTTTATATTACGTAAAGAATACTAGATTTTTATTTGGTAAGACAAATGATTTCAAAACAAAATTTGCAGTTTTTTATTTTACATTTTAACAACCACTTTTACACTAATTAATTAATATGAATTTAATGACATTACAATCACTCAAGAAAAAGCAAATCAAGGTAAAATATGACACATATCACGTGTTCATTTAGATATACACATACAAGTTCATTATGCATTAACATGCAATACTTATTCAATAAGAATTTTATAATTAGTTACATGTTAAGATTATTTTTACCCTTAAAAGATCTGAAAAAATAACATTTCCAAACTTTTACCCAAGTTTAGAATACTCGTAGATACAGAACCGAAATCGAGATCAAAGCAAATATTATTTTTTTAAAAACAACGTTTGTGTTTTCTTATATTTTGAAAATTTAATAATTTTTATTAAATGGCGCCACCTACATTAAAAGCGGCATTGTACTTATTTTAATATTTCTAGATTTAACGGTGTAACGAATTATGACGATTATGAAAACTAGGATTGTTATATGTATCATAACCGCCGCAAATGTAATTAAATTCCGAGCTCGTAGTGCGAGGATTTTAAGATATCTAAAATCGATGGGCTGAAATAATTTATAACATTCGTGGTTTATTCAATAGTTTATCGATTTTAGAAAAAGAAGATGATATTATTTTTTTTTTATAAAATTCTCTTGTCAGTAGCGTTTCTGTGATCAAGCCTGTACGGATTATCCAATTGTCCCAAGAGTACCAACTTCCTATTGATAGAGCGTCACTCTTATAGACACTAAATATTAGAATGGCTAGTTTTAACTTCTTCAATTTATTTTGAGAATTTATTACTAGTTCGTTTAATTAGAGCACCCGATTGGTTAGGCCAAAATAAATTAGTCCCAATAAAGCAAAGTAGACTGTAAACTCTAATCGCAATCGTAATTTGTTTGTCGATAAATTTTGTAGGTACCTATATCGATTTTTTTTCAATGAATTTTTTCATAAAAAACTAAATATAGCATTGTAATTTTGTAAAAACTGAAACTGAAATTGAAACCAATATTTTTTTGCAATATTTTAATATGTATTAAAAAAATATAGAATTTAATAATGTTATACAATGTATACATGGATTTTGTTGCACAATAATAATTAGAAAAAGCATATTGTAAAATTTCTACAAACATAAAATTGCTCAATATTTTTTTTTATATTGTATTTGTTTAATGTTATTGATCGAATGCCTGTGACCATAGCATAGTTACGCATTCTTAATTGTTACAAAATAAATATATATCATACCTTTTACTTGGGTGTGGCAATATGAACGATAAATGATAAATAACACAATGAGTAGATCTGACTCATAATAACAGGTGCATTTTTCTTTACAAAGGTAAATAAGACTATTATTATGGAGCTGAAGAAGCTATAAATAATAAATGAATAACAAATGAATGGAATGAAAATAAATCGTATTGTTTTGTTCTGATAATAGTATTTCCTCTTTAAGATAGACGATACAATCACATCTGATTGGCTGCATATAGAAAGGAAGTAAATTTATAATCTCGTCTTTACTTTCGTACCAGTTACTCCAGAAACAAGTTGATGTAAATGAAATAATTCAGTACATTGTTATCTCACGAAAACTCGAAGCACAATCATATCCAACTTTATTAATTAATTTATTAAATTAAACTTTAAAAAAAAAAATAAATGTAATATATATTTTTTATTTTCTTTTAATTAAATTGTTTACCAAATTAATATACGGCTTCATAGATATATTAAAGAACTGACAAGTTTTTTGTGTACATATGAAAACTGGAATTTACTGTCAATTATAGCATCAAAAATATAAGAAATATTGTCTAGGGAAGGTACTTCTCAGTAGCGTAGCCAGAATTGGAGATTTGCAGACGCTATAATACTTATGTCAAATATATACTATATAAAAAAATTAAGTACTTGTACAATACAACAAACAATAAATAATTTTTAAATAATTAAAATTAAATACATGTTAGATAAATTTGGTTCTTTAATAATAAAAACATTTTTTAAGATCAAATGTAAAAAAACAAATGATTTAACAAAAACTCAAAATACTATTTAAAAAATAGTTTTAATAATGTGGCTAATCAATATAAATTAACGATGGATGTGTGAACTAATTTCGCCTATTGGATTTGTTAACAGATTTATTAATTTGCACAATACGCGAAAGAATATTTTTAGCTTCTTCATACTCTATTTTAAGAATCGTTAATGGATTCGCTTTAGTCATCTGTTCGTAAAATGTGTACCTAACTGTAACATGCCGGAAAAGAATAAATTATATTTACTTTTAGTTTTGGTTCCATAATTTATGCAGGCGCGCAACGGAATTTTGGGGGCGACCGAGCGCCTGCGAAAAAGATTCTTGCTACGCCACTGGTTCTTTTGGTTGTTCCATTTAGGAATATACTTGAAGAATATTTTATTATAATAAATATAATTAATATAATACAAAAATATTGCACATTTATACAAGGTTAAGTGTCTATTATCAGCATAAAGAATACATCAATGATGTATATATTAACAACAAAAAATGGTCACGATTTAATAAGAAAATAAAAAATGTTTACATGAAGAAAAAATACTGTATATGATTGTATGTTGATTTGTATTTATTATTTGTTTCTACGTATATTAGTTTTTTAGTTGTTTTTCTTTAATATAGCATTTATTTCTCCCAATAGGATAGAAATAATATTAAATTTTTAATGTTAGGAATAATTAATTATAACAGATTTCATTTTTAATGTTCGTTGTGAAACAATTTATGTGAAATATTTTTTTTAATTTGAACTGAGTTTAATTTTTAATTAGCACCGGAACTGAATTCTTTGTTTGGCAAGATACGACACAGAACATCAATCTAAACGTAGACCATTTTATCGTTGTATGTAGAGATATTTGAAAAACATTACAGAATAAGTCAATTGCCCCTCATAAAATTTTATAGGACTTGTGAAGGTTCTTTCAGGCAAATATTTTCTTCTGTCATATACTATATTTGTATTCTAGGTGTTTTCTAAATAATTGTTAACTTTTAAATCTAAATTAAAGTACCTATTTTAATAATAACGATTTTTAAATGTACTTCAATTTGTAACTTGAAAAGAGAATAAAATATTATTGGCATAAAAAAGTACAAACAGTTTTTAAAAATTCAATTGAATTTATTTAATACGGCCCATTTCTTTCCCTTCAAGTGGTGCCTTCAAGTTAGAATAATTTATGACGAATAACCACTAAGATTTCCAACACTCCATAAACGTTTGAAACCCTGCATAATCCTGTTTCAAATATCTGTTTATACAACTATACCGTGAATATTTTTTAATGTGTAACATGGGGATTTATCATATCGTTTATTTTTGATTAATAGCAATGTTTTTGCTTGTCACATTTAAATTCAAGCATAGGGAATGAATTTGACAGAAGTATTAAATTTTAAATTATAAGAAAATGAAAAGTATCATAACTAACAACTAAATAATAATTAGAATAAATTTTCAAAAATCCATACATTATCAGCTAGCAATCTGCTATAAAACTCTTGAATTACATACGATATTTGGGCAATTGTAATATTTTAAGAAATATTTTGAATTTGAACTTTTAATTGATCTAAATTTTTGAAGATTTTCCTCCGTATAAACTTCTCATTTTAAAGATCATCAATAAAAAGAATGTAGAGATATGTGTAAGGTTGAGTAATTTAGCAGATCATTATACTATTCTACCATTTCGTTTAAAGTTATTAACGATTCTTAAAATTGTTGTTGCACTTAGAGTAGGCCTGTCAGAAACTTTTATAATCCAAAAATCAAATGTCAAATTTGTTCCCTATGTTTAATTTTAAATCAAGCATATACATTGCTATCAATCAAATATCAAATCGTAACTATGGCTATGATACATCCTATGTTTCACGTTAAAAAATATTCACAGTAATGGAACAGAATTACAATCCTTACAGTGTCTGTGAAGAGAGAACTTTGTGGATTTGAAGCTAAACTGGCGCAACGGTACATTACATAGTGGGCGATTTGGACAAAATGTAAATCCTTCGAGTTGAAATGTAAAGAGCTATGCGTCAATCGACAATGAACTTCTTGCAAGCGTTGCAGGAAACTACGACACCGACACGTTCCCTTTCAGGCGTGGTCTCAAGGTGATGGCGTATATATAAACAGATTTTACTTTATTTCTACGTAGTTTTAGCGTTTTACCCTACACGGCATAATGAAATTACTGGTGAGGATCAGAGTAGTGAAGTGACATTTAACCCACGGAATGATAATTGCTGTGTTCGCGAGTGCTCGGTTTACGCCCAGTCCGACCAAGATAAAGCGTTATGGACACTAAATTATACGATAGCGCAATATTATTGTTTATTTTTATGTTATGTTCTTTGTTCGCTGACCTGTTGTGCACTTACTGTTCTTTGTTTACGTTCGTTAAAGTTTTATGCCATTAGAGTAAAACAAAGTTTGTTTAATGTTCACTCAAAATGAGCATGTGTTATTTTCTTTTATTTTCGTATTTATGCATCATCAACAACATAATATATTTGTTTTACTACAAAATTTATATTTTTCCTTAATCAAAAGACATAGTAAACAAGAATACAATCAATAGAGACACTCAGCTGTTTTTCCTAAACCCCTTATATACCTAATTAAACCAAGTTTGTTAATATTTATTTACACATTTTATTACATTACTGAGTGGTTTATTTTGATACTTTAATATAAATGACAATGAATAATAATAAACTGACTTTAATTAATGACAAGATTTCAATTTCCCGCTCCACATTGGGATTCCTATACGATAGATAGTTTAGGAAAAAAAGTTTTGTTAAACTGTGTCGCTATTGTTTATATTCTTTATATTGTGTCTTAGATGGCCGATCGTCTCTGTGGACCTATAAGTTTAATATTTAATTAAATTTATCATAAGTATGGTCAAATATTAGAACAATACCTAATTCTTACAAGATATTGTTAAGTGGACAGAAACAACAATAAAAACACTTTGTTTTACTATATGGTTATAATATACGTATAAACATTTCCGATATTTATAAGACGTGAGATGTTAACCTGAACACTATAATTGTTTTGTTTTATATATAAATAAAATATTTGGAAAATCCTGAAGTTAATAGGATGTAAAGTACAATAACTACGGTATAATTTAATTATGTATACAAATTAAATGTAAACCAATTCATTGAATTTACAGTTTTTCTATTCTTAATTTCTCGAACACAGCAGTTATTTTTCCTAATCAAAGTTCACTGCGTCCACTCACTTACAAAACTACATCCGCTACATAAATCTCAACAATTTCCGTGTATGAAACACAGTGAATGTACGCAGAATAAAATTAATTTACAACCTTGGAAATCCGAAACAATCACGCGTATAAAAACTAGGAAACGAACTTAATCACTGTTTCTGTTACAGATACTTCTGTTTGCAATATCAAGGCTGTGTGAATGCAGCTTGTACGCAGACCCAAATTACCGTGGTGTGCGAGTCGGCATCACTCCATATGCAGCCCCAGTCAATTCCCATTCCGCTTATTTGTCCCAAGACAACTATGGACATTATGCGTATGGATACGCTTCGGCTCTGAGTGCTCAAGATGAAGTTAAAACACCAGACGGAGTCACAAGAGGCGGTTATTCCTACATTGATGCAAATGGAATCTTGCAGACTGTACAATACGTGTCAGATCCTGTCAACGGATTCAGAGTTGCAGCTACTAATCTCCCTAAAGATGTGCCAGAAGTAGCAGCCGCTAGAGCTCAACATCTAGCACAATTTGAGTATATAAAAGCAGAACATGCAGCCATAGCTGCTAGTAGAGGCGAAGCTGTTATTAGTCCAGTACCACACGAAGGTTATGTTGTACCTCTCAGACAACATGTACCAGTTCAACAAGTAGTACCAGTTCAACAAGCAGTACCAGTTCAACAAGTTGTTCAAACTGTACCAGTTGCTTATCAGCCAGTTGTTCAAATCAGTAGCCAGTATCAAGCTCAAGACACACTTGGACAATATTCATACGGCTATGCTGATCCTAACAGTGCCAAAACTGAAACCAAAACCGCTGACGGAGTCACCAGGGGCGGTTATTCATACATAGATGCTAATGGTATACTGCAAACTGTACAATATGTGGCAGACCCAGTTAATGGTTTCAGAGTAGCCGCTACCAATTTACCTCAAGCACCATCTGTAACTTTAATTGGACCTAAAGTAACTGCTACTGTTGTTGGACCAACCGAAACAGCTGCCACTGTAACTGGTCCAGTCGTGCATGACAACGTACCGACAGTAGGCCATGGATCTGGACCTATTTTACATTCTAATCCAAACAATCAACCAATTGCTATTGTACCAAACTCTGAACTACCAGCTCCTTTCTATCCACAATATGCTCCAGCTTCTATTCCAGTTCATGCTCCAGCAGTTTTACCTCAACAGCCAGTCTATGCACAACCAATACCATTAGACCATGGTACAAACTATGCGCACAACTACAATATACCACACCCTGATGGTGGTGCCATTTTAGTACCACACCCGACTCAAGTATTAACTGCTCCTGAGGTAGCTCCACATTACAGAGGAGTTCTAGTCGGACCAAGTCAAGGACATGTACCTAGCCAGTACGTACCAGAAAATAGAGGACAAGTCTATGTGAATCCCAATATACAAGTACCAGAAAGTTATCAGGGACTGGGTCAAATTGTAGTGGAAGATTCAAGGGAAGAAAATGATGCAAGAGGGCAAATTTCTCATGGACCAATCATAGCACAAAATCATGGCCAGATTCCCCAAGGACCAATCATACCTCAAGATGCTTATGGTCAAATTGCTCATGGACCAGTCACAGTCCAAGATGCTCAAAGTCAAATTTCTCATGGACCAATTCCAGCTCAATATGCTCAAGGTCAAATTCCTCTTGGACCAATCCCAGCTCAATATGCCCAAGGTCAAATTCCTCAAGGACCAATTGAAGCCCAAATTCAAGCTCATGGAAGAATTGCTGGACATGCTCCACAAGGTCAAATAATAGCTAACCCCAGAAGCTTCATTGTAGATGAAGATCCAACTGCTGCTGAACCAAGATTTTTACTAGGTCAGGGTCCGCATGGGGAAATAGTTGCTCAAGGTCCTCAAGGTCAGATTATACCTATTCCCGCACAATACCAAGAAGAAGCACGACAATTATTAGCTCAACATCTACCACAAGATCAGGGTCAATATATAGATCATAATCAAGTTGTAGCACAAGGACCGAATGGACAAATTTTATCAAACGATCCAAGACTGTATGTAGCTGATCCGCGACAACAATACGTAGAAGATCCTCGTCAAATTACGGAGCAACAAGGACAAATCTTGCAAGATGTTCAAGGCCAGATAGCTGACCAACAACAACAATTAGTGATTCCTCAAGGCGAAGCTCAAGGTCAGTATTTAGTAGGCGCTGCTGGAAGGCCAGATGGTCCATCAAGAGTAGATCTGTTTTCACCAGTTTCTGGAAATGAAGGGCAAGAGCAAAGAGCGCCTCTACTTGTCAGGGTAGAAAAGCAAAGAGGTGAAAGCGGAGAAAATGATCCAAATGATCCAAATGCGCCAAATGCTGGATATTCGCTAGATATTCAATATTAAAGTTTAATTGCATGTATGTAAAAGTAATTTTCGACGTTGTGTTATTGCATGTTAATATGTTCATGTTGTGTATAAATAATATTTATATCTGTATATGTATTAAAGTGTTGCAGTGCTTTATTTAATATATTTTTTGTAAATAACTACCTTTCTTTATTCACCTAATGTATTTAATTGTTTTTTAATTTTCTCGTTCTTTTATCTACGTCAAGTAGAATTAGGAATTTATCCAAAAAACGCATATTGAAATTTTGACATAACCAGATTTCATGATCCCTATAATTCGATTTTAATATTTTGCCATTAGGTTTGTGTCTGTATATGTAACATGCATGAGGATTGTACATACACTATATGCCAATTTCTGTGAAAGAAAAGATTACAGAAATTTTTATTAAAACGTTTTAAGATATGATGAAGACTTTGACATAATTGTTTAATGGGCTCGTTAACCTTGTAGGCTTTTTTAAAATAATATATAATATTATACTATCATTATGTAATAAAAGTAATATAAATATAAAAAATATATATTTTTTAAAATTATTTATTGCTCAAATATGAAATTTAAATATTTACTTGTCGTATGCAGCACTACGTTTGACGCATGCGCATTGAGATCGTAAACACAACACAAATACTAATGACATTTGTTTAGGGCTAGTGACATGTTACCTTTGATTACATTATAACTATTCTGTTTGAATTTGAACTTGTCTGGCACGAAACAAGTTTTTATTACCATAATAACTAAAAAAAAAACAATTATTTCATAAATTTTGAAATAAGTATGGATATTATAAACCTTACCTGATTATATAATAATCTCCACATAATATGATATTATACGAAAGTTAAAAAAAAAAAATTAAAATAGCACGAACAAGATGTAAACAAGATGAAAAACAAAATAAAACACACAATATAGGTTATGTTTATCGTCGCATTTATTAGAACAGACTCATTTCTTAATACGTACGACGAAAGTGTGCGATAAGTCATGCGCTTCCAGCTGAAACTTTATTATTTTTTTCGGACGTTATACAACATTTTTTTTAAAAATAAAAATTTTGAGAATTTCTAATTTCCAAATTTCTATTAATGTAACAAAGAATATGAAATGGGTTAACGAGCCATTTGGAAGTGGTAGTTTACAATATTTTACAATTGTTTTTATATAAAAAATACAATTAAATATATTGCTTTTGTAAATTACTTTATTACCAAAAAAAAAACAAAGAAAATGCATTTTCTGTACAGTTTAGATTGTTTTATTATTAATATACAGGATGTTCATTTTATTTTGTCCACTATTGCTATCTCGAGAACTATAAGAGCTACGAGGTCGGTTAAATTAGCAAACAGTTTCTATTTTACAAGACTAGTAACATGAAATAAACAAAATTATTTTAAAACCAGTGGTTGACAGAAAGAATTTACTTTTATTCACTTCTTTCTGTCAGGACACTCTAATTCCAGGTTAAAAATAGTATATTACGTACCGTGAACTGTAAGTGACAGTTTTTAGGTCTCGACTTCCTAAACATTCGAGACTTCAAATATCACTTACAGTTCAAGGTTAGTAAGCTATTTTTTGCAATACCTACAAAAATAATAGAAAAAGAAAAATAGGTTTCAAAATTAACGTCTGTCAGATTGATGTCAAAAATAAAAGTTGAATTGCAATTGAGAGTAAGAGTGCCATGAATGTTTATGATGATGTGGAAACTAAATACTTACCATCCACCATGAATTGTAAGTAACACACTTACTGTCCACCGTGCACGGGAAGTGTTTACTATAACCATGGAAACCAAATCTGCAATAAAAGTTCCACTTACTGTGTTTAAATTTTGTTATTAATGGGTAACTTACTGTGCAAGTATTGCAAAAATGACGTTTACTCCGTTTTTTTCGTCATGGCACTCTTATTATTGGTCATATTTTAATCAAATTAATATAAAACTTCAGATGCATTTTTCTCAAAAAAATCGTCATGTTAGGGTATGATAATATTATATCATTGAATTCAGAATAAAATTCTCTATTGAATAAGCAAATAAAAAAAATAGGTTCACATTTAAAATAAAAAAGTTGGGACCCGTATTTTGAGAACCACTGGTTTTAAAATAATTTTGTATGTTTCATGTTAATAGTCTTGTAAAATAGAAATTTTTTGCTAATTTAACCGACCTCGTAGCTCTTATAGTTCTCGAAATAGCAATAGTGGACAAAATAAAATGAACAGCCTGTATAACTAATGAATTTAATATACCATTCATTTAAAGTATTTAAAAAAAATCATGATTTGTTAAATTGAAAGTTAATGAAATAAATACATAGTGTGTGCAATGAAATGCGGAACATAGGAGTTTAACCTGGGATTTCAAAAAATTGCGGATACTCTCTCCTGATTTATTTAGAACAAAACTGCAAGAGTACTACAAAGTTGTTCGAAATTAAATGCTACATCAGATAAGATCATAATTGATGTAGTAGCCCGCCTGCAGTACGAAAATTATTAAATATAAAATGTAACATTTTTGTTCAAAATGAAACAGCCATGGTAATAAAAGAAAATAGCTATGTGTCAATTGTGATAATTAATGAGATGTCATCATAGATAATGTCCGTGAATATATTAAAAATTTGTTTTATTTGATGTACTTATCTTACTTTCTATTTAATAGTTTTTTTAAGTTATATATTTAATATTTTTATAATATTGGTATATTATTAAAGAAAAAGCATATAAATTTAACTTAAATAATATTAAAATAAAGACAATAAGAATTATAATCTGTGATAATTCTCTAAACTGACAGTTAGATATTTTCTTTTATTTCCATGGCAGACGTATTTTAACGAAAATATTACATTTTATATTTAATATATCTCGTACTGCAGACGTGCTGTTGCAATAATTATGATCTTATCTGACGTAGAATTTAATTTTGAACATCTTTGTATTTTTGTAGTTTTGCTCTAAGTTTATCCGGAGAGAGAGAGAGAGAGAGTATTTGCAATTTTCTGTAATCTTATGTTAAAGTCCTATGTTCCGCATTTCGTTGCACATCCTGTATACTATAGTATAATAATAAGCAAGATAGGAATTTCATGGGGTCTGAGACAAATTTTACTTGCAGTTTAGAGGCTGTAAGCTACTAGCTACAGTTTCTAGGTAAACACTAATAAAAATTGTTGAACGTGAATTTTAAATTTTTAAGTTAAGGTGAAATCGATTTTAGTATTTACATAAGTTTCTTGAGCAATAGTTGTTATTGTTGGTTTTCCATCATGAAGTTGGTGATTTGTAACATCTACCTGCATTTGTACCTGTTTGACAGCTTATTGATTTAGTTGGAGATACTTGGCGTAGATAAGTTAGCGTACAAATTAGTTTATTAAACTACAGCAAATCATTATTCGGGTATGCTAATACATCACGAGCAACTCTTGCCTGTAACGGACTCAAAGAGATTTTTATCGAATAGAAATACACAAACTAGATTATGGATTTCTTTACTGGAAGAAATTGCAAGGAGGAACGATTCAACGGCGGAATACAAACAAGGCGACTACAAAAGAATGTATTACGGTTCGTAAATGTAACAGGATTTATTTGATACGATGTAATATGTAACAGCATCAGGAAATGGGTGACACGTGACAAAATAGAGGAAATTATACTGAATCTCGCCCGTGTCAATGCCGGAGATTTCTTTTCCCAAGCTTTAAATCGAACCTGGTACCAAACGGAATGCACAATGGACTGACAACTGCTTCGCATGTTCTCTTCAAATATTTAAACTTTGTTCAAAACAAGTTACATTTTATGTTTACAATCGTGAGGGCGCCAAATTTACTGAACACGTAATATGTCGATTTTTTATGAACTGATACTAAATACATTTTTATCACAAATTTTATTATTATAAAACATAGGTATATTCTTTAAATTTATATATGGGTTTTCAATAATAATTTGTATATTTAGTTAGATAGATAAAATTGTGAATTTTAGTGCTTCTATTGTGAAAAATAAGAAATATAAAATGAGAAGAACTGCTAATAGCAATACCGTAAGATTTTTTTGTTTTATCCATAATTCAATTTTTTTTATTTAATGGAATTAGTATTATTTTGTTTTCCATAGTTTGTTTACATTAACTAGAGCCCAAAAATGACTATTTTTGTGACTATCTTTGAAGGCTCGTATCTCGGAAATGAATAACTCATTTTTATGGTTGGATTTGTTTCGTTAATTTTACTTTTTCTTTTAAAGTTCTTTATCATCTTCTTGTATTTTATCTTAAAAATTCTTCATATTTCCACATTTGATTACATTTGTAAACATATAAATAAATCACCTGTTACATAGTTAGTAAAATTAATTATAATTCACAAATTTTTATCTATTAAACCAAAGGTTGTATGTCAAAAGTAACAGACTCAGAGAAAAATAAAACCTTATTATTTGATAATAACAGAATTTGCAGAAAATTTATATCTAAAGGATTTTTTCCAGGATATCCCTTCCGCTTGACAAAATTGTAGTTAAAATCTTATCAACTCAGTATAAAAAACATTTAAATTTTCATTGTTTTTTGTTTGTTAAATTACTTACAGAACTAAAATTAGAAAAAATGTTTTATTCAATAAAATTTCAACATTCAACGGCTAATCGTTTTTGAGCTATGCGAAAAGTTAAGAAAAAAACTCTACGAACGTAATAGCCTTTTGGCATTGCTGAATGCAATGAAAAAGGGAAGTGCACAACTAGCAGTCCCGTATTCAAAATTTTAAAATATTACGTCAATCTATGCAAGTATGTAAATATGTACCTACGTACAGATGTCACGCCGAAACTAGTCAAAATGTATTCAGGGGTAGTCAAAATGGATATTTCCGTTGAAACGTGAAAACCGAAATTTTTCGCGATTATAATACTTCTTTTACTTTGTACAAGGAATTAAAAACATTATGAAATTTAACCTATATATATAAAAAGAGTAACTAAAAGAGTTAAAGTTAGTATAATATTCTCTAATAATTTTCTCTTGGTTGTTCAAACTTTAATCGATATCGGATTACAAGGACTTTGAAATGCACATATTCATTAAAAATTCAGTGTTGGATATTTAGCACGATCCCTATACTTGCCTTATTAAGTTAGAGGGAGGTAAAAACGTATATACACAGTTAATATTAATATTTGAGCACTTACAGCATATAAATAAGAATTTTTTTTTCATCCACATAAAATAGTTGTATTTTTATTTATTTTTCTTTTACAATTTTTCGCTTGAGATATTAATTAACTGATTTTCAAAGATAATAATGTCATAAATTAAGTAATCATTTTCCTTACATTAATTAGGTTTAAATAATAACAAAAGATTATTTGATATATTTTAAAATAAGACCAGTTGCAAACATTAAAGCTTTTAAAGAAAATATTTCTACGAAAACGAACAAAAAATTCTTTAACAATAGTTTCACTTTGTCTTGGTCTTGCAATTTGTAGATTACATTAGCGCGAAAAGGGATTTGTAAATTTTTAACCTAAAACTTTGTTCGCGTGATATTAACAATTTATCTAAAGGAATATGAAAATAGAAGCAAATTGCAAATTACACGTAAATTGAAAATTGTTTTCCTTGAGAAAGCGAACTTGCAGACTTCTAACCAAATCAAGAAATAATGATTAACAGATTACACTTTCAAGGACAACGTAGATATATTTCCAACTTGCAAAGTTATATTCCTCGGAAAGTAAATTAAATATTAACATAAAAGCATCACATTCGAAAAATGGATTATTCCTACTTTTCTAAATTTGTGTAAAACGCATTAGGTTTATTATTTTTCGTTGAAATAATAATGCAAAATACCAGAAATAAATTGGAAACGTTTCTTTTTATTAAAAATGCCTATGACGAGGTAAATTGATTCTATATTATTTACTTATTGTTGAGTATTAAAAAAAATAAGGCAAAGGCTCGACTTGTTAATATAGGCACTATTTCGACTATAGGTAAAAAAGCTACTACTTAATATCAGTAATTATAGCGAATATGGCAAAGTAATTTGATTTTTTTGAACCATTTGACAAGTGCGTTAATGGCAGGTAATGTCGATCCCCACGAGACCCTCACATTAATTTTTTTTTGGCATTTATTTCTTTATATTGTAATTCACACAATACCTACCATGAAGAGATATTTTAGTAATGTCAATATTAAACAGTAACCAATATGTAAAATATTGATTAATGAACACAATTAATAATAACATTTTAAAATATACATGTTATTGTGGGGTGCTTAGAAATTTTATATTTTATGCTTTTTTATATTTTCTAGTATTTTTAGGGCCGGTTTTTCAATCTCTGGTTAAAGTGCTGGTTACCTTAACCATCGGTTAAGAGAAAAATATCGCATCGAAATAGTAAATAATGTGTATTTTTGACAACTTACATCAGATTTTCGATGCGATATTTTTCTGTTAACCGATGGTTAAGATAACCGGCACTTTAACCAGAGATTGAAAAACCGGCCCTTAGAATTTAAACAGAAAATATGTTACACATTAGATTTAAATATTTGATTTATTCATATTTCCTAAATATTCAAAATTTATAGAAAAAGACCGGGCCTTAGAAATATACAGGGTGAATACTGAAAACCTTGACATAGAGAAATAACATGGGAGAGCAGTTTTTTGCTGTTTCCATCTGTCCCGCTAAATAAAATCGGGTGTATATGGTATCGTTAGTTAGATTACTTAATTTTGCATCTAATAAAACCAAATGTTGTGTAATAAGGCCTTTTCTAACTGAAATATTTGATAAAATAAATTGTATTTTAAAGGTTATCCTTCATATTTTCGAATAAGAAACGTCAAAAACAAAATGCTCCATAGCCGAGTGGATACGAAGGCTGATTCATTACATAATTAATCTACAAGAAATGGTTCGAGACCACCTCGACCCTATTTTTTTTTAAATTAAATTATACTTAAAAAAATATCATGTTTCGAAACATGAAATACAAAATTATACACCAAAAACTAAATTCGAATTAATTGTTAAGTTTGACAGACAGCAAATAATAATTCTATCAAATATTTGGATTTTTTTATTTATAAAAATATGAATATTGCTTTTTTATTAAAATAGTCTCATATAATAAAGATATTTTATGCATAATTTAATAAAAAAAAAATTAGGGCCGAAGTGGTCTCAAACCAGGTCTTGTAGGTTATTTATGTAATGAATCAGCCCTCGTATCCACTCGGCTATGGAGCATTTTGTTTTTGACGTTTCTTATTCGAAAATATGAAGGATAACCTTCAAAATACAATTTATTTTATCAAATATTTCAGTTAGAAAAGGCCTTATTACACAACATTTGGTTTTATTAGATGCAAAATTAAGTAATCTAACTAACGATACCATATACACCCGATTTTATTTAGCGGGACAGATGGAAACAGCAAAAAACTGTTTTCCCATGTTATTTCCCTATGTCAAGGTTTTCAGTATTCACCCTGTATACAGTGTGTGCAACGAAATGCGGAACATAGGACTTTAACATTGGATTTCAAAATATTGCGGATACTCTCTCTCCTGATAGATTTAGAGCAAAACTGCAAGAGTACAAAGTTGTTCAAAATTAAATTAAATTAAAAATCGTTCAATAATCTAGCAAATGGCTGCCGCAAAATTTCCATAAATGAAAATATTATGAGCTATTAGGGTCAGTATATAGAAATTCATGCCCTCTTCGACTCCGCGGTTCCTACGCCCTTAGCCCACACTTAGTATAGTAGTTTTCAACTGAAGAGACACCTGCGCGAATTACGAATTTTGGTCTTAGAATGAGAGGCAGATATGACATGACCAACAAGAATACCTACTCTACTGTCTGTTCTACTAACATCAATTTCAATTTTACTCATTCTAATGTTGACATCCCTCTGATATAATCATCAAACTCTGTTCTTTTTTAATTATTCATTAAAATGCAGGAATCCGAGGAAGACGACACACTGGCTTGTTTGAAACGAGTGAATTGCAATATACACAGCATGAATCATTTTTGTAATTTGTATATTATATTACACAAGCTCCGCCTCGACGCGCATTCGAGGTTTCCCTTCAATTAAAACCTACTCTTAACAATAAGTTTTAGGTAGCAAGTAAGTAAAAATTCAACAATAACCTTTATACGTATACACTCAGAAAGTTATAATTACAAGCATGTACATATAGTATATTGTACAATAAGCATGGAATGATACGAGTAAGGCTGCAAATACACTATACTTTTTCTATGACCACGAAATTATTTTCTTATTCATTTATATTTTAATAATAAATATGTCTTCATTTCACTACGTCCTATCAACTAGCTACAAAACAAGAAATAAACAATATGATTTTTGACAGAATTTTGAGATATGAATTTATACCTTAACGTTGTATATGGTTACCGTGGAAAATGAAAATATATTTACAATGTACTATGTATTCGTTGCAATAACATACAACATACAACAAGCAAATATCTTACTGGTCGTAGAAAAAGTTGTTTACTTAAGTTGCAAGTAGTAGCAAATTATGTACCTATTTTCAATTTGTTTAACAAGGTAACCAGATTTTGAAGTGCGAAATTCGAAACGCTATTTCCTTCGAATAAAATATTAAATAACTTAAAAAACCAGTTAAAAAAATTGAGATTAGGAGTGAAAATTCGGAATTATCCCAAATATATTGAGACGTATGGTCAATTAATTTTTAAACGATACCCTTCGTATTATATTAGTTATTGGTGTGAATACCGCTAAGTTGATCGTGATATAACACTAATGCTATCAATCAATAATAAACTGCGATCACAGTTACGTTTTAAAATCACAGATACTGTAAAGTAGCACATCTCCTCATGAACAGCGCTAACCAAGTAGCCCCTGCTGTCCGTTACTTTAATGAATAAAGTGAAGTGAAAAAAATAAAGAGTGAGTGAAATCAATAGCAAGAAGAAGAGATTTAGAAGAAAGCAGTGTGTGTTATAAATCAGCGAGCAGTGCATTATGAGCGGAATCGGAATCCGAATTCTCGGAGTCAAGTTCGGTGGAAGTCCTTGGGGAGCAGGCTACTCGTAGTGTACCAAACTAACAGATCAATATTCTGGTCAGACTCGCGTCAGATTTGCTTCCAATATTCCATCAACGCCCGGCCAAATTATCATCCGCAAATCCAGCCGAGCTGGACTCTGTTTGACAAACACCCTACACTCCTCTTATTTTATTCCGAATTCAAAATAAACTTTGCCACCAAGAATTCTAACATATGCCAACGAATTATTCTTGTTTTTCCCGAGAATATCAATAAGGGACAACCCTCTTCGAGTATCTACAGTTTACGTCTTTTCATATTAATTTATAACGCCAACTTACATAGTGTTTCTTATTCATTCAAATAAATTTCACAAGAAATGGCATCTTACATTAATATTACATTTTGGATTTTATTTTAAAAACATATTTTTTAATCTTCTATCGACTGTTTTCAATACGTAATTTTTATTTTAAATTGAATGTCTTGACCGAATATAATAGAGTTTTTTTTATTATGTAGGTACTCGAATATAAAATTGAAATACAATTTCAACTAATAAATTCACATATTAGATTAATTTAATTTATGTCGCTGTTGCGAGTAATTATGTAGAACTTGATTTATTGATAAAATCTCAAATTTTAATAAATGATGAAAACTAATGGATTCTTTGATCCAAAATGCAGGTTCAATTTTTATTTTCTATGGCCATCATTTAAATAAATGTTACAAAGGGTGCATCATAAAGAATTTTAAATAAGTGGGCGTAAACCACATTTTTCGTAAATTTAAAAACTGTTTCAAAATAAATGACTTTAGCTTACAATAGATGCTGATAAATCAATATTCCTGAAACCCATTTGCTGATCAATGAAGAAAATATAAAATAAAAAAGTATTAAGTTGAAAATTAAATCGGTTTCAAATCAGAGACCAAAGTATTTAATAACTGGTAATATATACGAGTATGTATTTACAAATGTTATTATAAATTAATAATAACAATAATGTCAGAAGTACTATTTAAAGCGGCAAACGTATTTGTGAGTCAGAAGAGAGTGTTGCGATATTTAACAGGGACAAATAGGCGGGTTTCATGTAGAAATATTTTCATTTCAAACGGTATTCTAACCCTAACTTGTTTATTGATAATGGAATCAAGCATTTTCATATATGAAAATAAAGACTCTCTCTCATACAATAAAGACTTTCATGGTTTCATGACTTCAATACTAGAAGGAAAAATGAACCTAGAATTCCTTTCAGCAAATTAAAGATCAGTAGATTAGCACCTGGCTCAATTGGAGTTAAAATTTACAATAAATTACCCCATACCATAAAAGACAGTGCAAGTTTAGGTATATTTAAGCGAAAACTTAAATACTTTCTTAAACAAAACTGTTTTTATGATCTAAACGAATATTTTAATGATGGCAACCACATAACTTGATCGTTACATAAATTTGAAATTAAATGTTTGTAATTTATTGATATTATGTACTACTCTGTGTTTATACGTATATGTTTATGACGCTTCCCATAAAATTATTGTATATTTTCTCGAGGAATAAAGCTATTATTATTATTATTATTATTATTATTATTATTATTATAATGTCAATGATATATACTGCTCAAAAAAAAATAATTAAAGTAATTATTTTTTCTTGATATCTTTGGTCTAAGGTAAAAAATATACTCATATCGAGAATTTAAGTTGGCTAGTGTATTGTTTAAATAACTAAACTTGTTTTATTTTCTTCGATAGGTTAATTAGTGTAGACCACTGATATCTATATAATACCTAGGTAGGGCATAACATATGAAAAAGTGAAGCCTGTGGCTGCCAATTTCCCGAGGTCTGAATATAATCCAATTGGCGAGAAAAATGAATGCGCAGACCTCAGGAAAATGGCCGCCGCAGGCTTCATTTTTTCATATTCTGTACCCTATCCAGACTTATATATAGAGCAGTGGTGTAGACACTCTTATGAAAAATATTTAATCTTTCATTGCGCTTGAGCATTTTAAGTAGAGTTCGCGTAGACTTCCGTGTTATTTACTTTACGAAATTCAAATTTTATAAAGTTATGCAAAAAATACATTACTGCCAATGAAAACTGTTCCATTTAAAATTAGAACTTAGAAATAGAGGCTCGTCTGTGTGAGGAAAAAAACCGACATAATTAAGAGATATGTCTAAATATACAAAAATATATTTGAAATTTGACGTTTGGAAAAAAGTTGGAGGGGGGAAAAAGTAGGTGGAATAGCAGCGCCTAATTGCAATCATTGTAGAATTATTTGTCAAATCTTGCATTGAGCAATAAATAGACAAAACAAGATTGAAATTTAAAGCAATGTGATATTGTTGTTTCGCATTTACCAAATAATAGTAGTGAAATATCGATAGAAATTGAGGCTGTAAATGAGTTCACAGAAGACATTTAACGGAAGTTGAATTGTCTGAAGCAATAACTTGGCTCCAAGAAGGGCGAACCCTGCGGTATGCAGCTCGACCTCTAGGAGTATCCGAAGCTGTTGTCCGGAAGGCACGGAAGAGATATCAGGAGATCGGTCTTTAAACTAGACGTATTAGGCAAGGGCGAGGAAGAACAACCAACAACTTCCAATGAAGACTGATTTTTATTTTTTAAGACTATAGGCCCTTCGCTTCTCTACAGCTCGAGAGCTACAAAATGAGCTGTTTCGTGCAACTGGTAATAGGATTTCTGACCACACTGTACGAAATATGCTTACAGAGGGACATTTATCGTCTAGAATTTCTGTAAAAGTACCTTCTTTAACTAAGAATCATAAAAGAGCACGAATTTTGTTTGCTCAGGAACATTGAGGATGGCAACTACTACACCCACATAAATACCTACTTATGTGATTTTTTGTAATTTATTTCTATTTATCTGTAACTGCCTCCGGGAAGGGAGGGCAGGGGGCGGTGACTTTACAATGGTTATTAATAATATATGACTTCTGATTAATAAATAAACATAATATTCAGAATATAGGTACATTGTATCAAAAAGTTAACGCATTAGATATTAAAATTTAAAATTATCAATTATTCATTCAATCTCGTTTTGAAAGGATCTTGTTTATGGTGTTCTTACAAGGTATATGGAATCTCATTTGCATTGCTTTGTTTTACTTTGTTCATTTTTACTAAAAGATGAGAAATTTGTTACATAGTAAATAGATTTAGTTGAAGTTTTGACTTAATTCGTTGATTGCGGATCGAATTTTCCTACGTCTTACTGATCGAAGTCAAGCCGCATTGTACTTCAAATAAAAGTCAAACTGCACTTATAGACCGATTTTTCCTACGCCCTACGGATGAAAATTTTTGACGATTTATTTTTTATTGATCATTACGCAACGCAAAATTAGATATGTGATACTGAATGAATGTATGCAAACAGCTGTATTCATAGAAGAAGGTTGAAATTATCGTAAAGGGTCATAAGTTCGCCGTCCCCGTCACATCAGTTTTTTGAATGATGCAAAGATATAGAGACTAGTGGCTATTCTAGAAGACCTGGACTAAGTCGAAAACGTGCAAAACCCTTTGGCTAATATCGTTTCTTAAAATTTTCCGCGTTAAGACATTGTGTTATATTCTGAATGCAACATCAATAAAATAACATTATCGTAATTTAAGTTGTGGGCTATATCTTTTTAATTTAGTATTACAGCCATATTTGTCAGTCTTTCTTATCCGATAGATGGGCGGAGGTAACATTTAACAATTTTCAAATTGCTAAAAGAGAATTCACAACAGACTTTAGTAACTGGTAGAACTGTTGCAGCTACGTATATATGATTATTATTTGTCAAAATTTAGAATATAGGTTTTAGAAATATAAATATAAATTTTGAGCTCCTAAAAATTTTACGCCTGTGGCGTGCGCCACCTTTTCCACGCTCTAGTTATGGCACTGGTTGACAGTTCAGATTCGTTTATTTACATTTTATATTTAATTCTGCCCATTCTAAATGTATATATGAAATTCGTATGATTTTCATAATTACCCTGGTATTATAGTAGGGTTCTGCTACTACTGTAGAAGTAAATTATAGTTACGTAAACGGAGGTGCGAAAATAACTAAGATATATTAAGCTTCAGAGAATCAACTTTTGGTAAAAACCAATCTACCTGAAGTGACTGAGGAATATTTAGAATATATTATTTAAAGAAACACTTTATCGTAAAGCGTATATTCGGTAGTGAGTGGTAGTCGGTTTTTTAACAATATTAAAATGTATACCATTCTTTAATACTTTAATATAAAATAAAACCATTAACGGCCATTTTTATACACCGACATATTTTATAATTTATAGGTAATAAATTTTTCATTTATAAGAAATATAAACCGAATATATATTTTTCTGTTAATTATGTATAATTCTCACTTTCATTTCCCACTTGTTTTTTCCGTTTCTTTTACATGATTGTTGCATGACATTTAACAGAGTAAAAATGAAATAATGAATATTTAATTAAGATATGTATTCATAATTTTTTATTGCATGACAAGTATATAATAAAATTTCAAACTGAAAACTTTAAGTACTGTCACGCATCAGTATTTTCATTTTATTATATAATTCCTCGAAATCTATAATACAAGCAGAAGTGTTACTTATTTCTTCTACGTATGTTATGAACTTGAAAAATTCCAGGCAACAATATTCCAGCTTTTCTCATTTAACGTCTAATGAAATTTAATTATATCACACTCCAGGTTCATGCAATTTTAAATGCAAAGCATTAAAACTTCAGTATTAAATTAAGGTCAGTTTCATATCGTAACTAATTTCATTGCAAGTGAACTTATTAAACATTTTCCATTTATTCGTTACGCGATATTCTGCACTTTTCATCTCATAAATTGCTCTATAATTAAAAAAGAGAATTAAATATTTACCACGATAGATAAAAATTTAAATCTTTATTAAGAGTTCATAGAACAAAATAATTTTGAATGTTCTATCAGAATATTTCTAACCAAATTTTTTAATTTAACCTTTGAATATATATAGTATTACGTACACGTTTGATTAACATTTGTTTATTCAAGAGTTTTTTTGCGACGATAATCGGAGCAAATTTATTAAAACACAAATATTTAATAGTTAATTATATAATAAGGTTTGAAAGTAGGTTTTTACAGACCGATACTACAGATCCAGTGAATCGAGAGCAACAACTAGTTAACGTCTGCAAATCTGAGGTACACAAACAATTTCATTTTTCTATCCTCTAATGTAAATAGCCATTGCAATTGCTGTTATTTTTAAACAGGGACTGAGATATTCTATAATGATAATTGTAACACTATCTTTAAATTTCTTAATATTAACATTCATGTTAAAATAGCATGTGAAATTTCTAGCACATGTGTTATATTACCAAGAGAGTGTACGTCTGTTCTTGATCTATGCCCTTTGTATTAGACGCACGGGTGCCGACTTTTCAAAATTTTTTTGGGGGCAAATTTTTTCCATCACAAATTTTCATCATTTGACTTACACTCCCTGAAGAAGGCCAAAGTAAGGCCGAAACTAGTTGGAGTTGTAATAAAACTTTTAAAAATCCTGACTAAACTCCAGAAATTTCATTCTCCTTCATAAGATTTAAGCCATAGGAAATTGAAGTATCCATTTATAAGAAACACAGAACACAAAACATAGATCTGCACAGCATAGGAATTGACTAATGTTTATTTTCTATGTCTGTGTTTTCTATGTTCGTGCATAATCGGCGCACTTCGTATACTTCAGCTTAGTACAAAGATATTCTACTAGAGGGATGTGAATTTGTCAATTTTTCCAAGGCAACATAAAATTATAATTAACAACAGTTCATTGTACATATTCTATGTTCTGTGTCGGTTATAAATCTAGCTCAAGACGCGCATTATTACCGGTCATATGGATTTCTATTAGCTGGCATTCAATCTGTAATTGTGGCTGAACTAATAGATATATTAAAATAAAAATTTGTGTACCTACATAGGTAGTTTTATGCGGAGAATTAACTGATAATATTTTTAAAGCAGTACCTTACATCCATTTTAGGCTAGTAGTCAGTTACCAAAGAAATTAAAAATAATAATAATTAGGGCTTTCCTTGCAGAGGATTGCCCCTAAGAAAAATTTCCTTGGGGGCATGAGCCCCGATGCCCCCATGTAGTCGGCGCCTATGATTTGATTTTTGCATGTATTTCTATATATAACCTGAAATGATTTTAATTGTAAATTAAAATAAATTAAATAAAACGCATTGTAATTAGGTACATATAAATTAAATGGAAAATATATTTGAAATAAGCTTAAGTTTAACGTTTATTACAACAAATAAATAGGCCTATTACGTTAGATAAATGTACTAATTAAATAATTAATTTAACTTCTTCCATTCATGCGTAAAAATGTGGGAAATAAATATCAGCGAACGAAGTGGCACTGCAAAGTAATTAACTGTGTGTGATAGACGGCTGCTGGTTATCCTGCTCATTGCGAATTCATCGCCAGTAATTGTCCTGCTGTTCAATCTAACCGCAGACTAACAGGAGGATTGAAGCAGGACTTTGGGGATTGCGGGAAACACGGGTCCGGAGTTGGGAACGCTCCAGCGGGAAGCAACAGGATGACCGGGAATAAATCTCATTCCAATTTTTTTTCAAATATGACGTTATTATCTGAAGTAAAAACATAAAAAAATTGTTATTAAGTCTGATTCTTACAAAGCGTTACATCTTAAAAAAACATATTTGGACAACTAAAATATAGTCCTACTCCGCATAAGTAAAGCGTAGATGTAAATTAGTCTAGGTTTATTTAAGGAAGTTTGACATATGATCTTTTTTGCCATTTGTGCTATCAACCTTGAAAAATGAACTGTACTTTATCCCGGATAAGATGTAAAGATGTAACGGACGGCGTAATGTATAATTAAATTTAAATAAAAACATGTTTTATTCTCACCATAACTCAATACTAAAACAAAAACTTAAATGGTGGCTACAATTTCTAAAAATGCGTGACTTTCAATACTCGAAAATGTGATATAATAAATTTAAATAATTTGATGTAAATGAATAATTAAATAAATATAACTGGTGTAAATTAAATTAACTAAACTTTCAAAATTCTCGTACATATTTAAAGCAAAATTTAAAAAAAAAAAAGAAAAAAATATAGATCACAGTGAAACTGTTTCTTGTTCTAAAAATGTGTACCTTACATAAATTTCAAAGAACGCTTTGCTATCATGTTTTGCTTCAAACTTGGACACAGTGCAATAGAAACTTTTACAAAACTTAAGCAGAACTACGGAGACAGTGTTATTTTAAGGGGCTAGGTTTTTCGATGGTTTTAGGCATTTTCAGAAGGAAAAGAGTCAATTGATTATAAAACATGCAACGGAAATTCTTGTTCTGGAAGGACTGATGAAAATGTCGACATAATCCGACATCTTGTGCGATCAGATCATTGATTGAAAATACTAAATGGTTGGGGAAGAGTTGAATTTGACTCACATTACTGTTCATCAGATTTTGATCAATTTATTGAGGATGAGAAAAATAAATTTAGATATTCAACCGAATAAAAATTGATGGTCCCTCGCAGTTCACAATGTAGTTTTGTGAAAATATTAATCATTTGAAATCAATGAACAATCTAAGTGTATGGCAAAATGCGTTAATGAAAGAATTACTATATTTGCATTTATTTGTTCCAATCAAGTGTGGTTTGACATTTTAAATAAAGTAAATTCTGTTAGCAAAATACTGCAATCTACATCAATGAATCTCCAAGTTGATTTGTATGCATTGGGTGTTCTGAATTAATTTTTAAATAGTTAGAGGTTTGAAAACACTTGCAAAGAAATTATTTTTTAAATAGTCACAGGTTTGATAACACTTTCAAAGAAATTATAGAATGTTAAAAGTTAATTAAAGCAAAATTTGATTATGAACATAAAAATGAGACGATAATATATTCAGAAAATTATTTTTTTCTAGGTACAATAGATCAAACAGTAATATCTTTACAGAAAAGATTTACTTTATTAAAAGAATATATAAATTTTTTCCAATTTTTGTATTTATTAAGTATTTTACAATGTAAAGATTATTTATTATCGTTTGTAAAAAGTTACAACAAAACTTAACACATCGTAATCGATATAAATGCAGACGATTTATGTGAAGAAATTTTACACTGTCAGTCATTAATAAATTATTTTGTTTACAGAGGCGCGCATTAAGGTATTGCAAACAGGCGCTAAACTCTGCTGGCGCGCCCCTGACTATAAAACTAGGTTTCCATATGCAAAGATTATTGGCATTTGGAGCCAGTTTTATGGCGTCAATTTTAATGGACCAATAATGTTTCCACAATATCAATAAAATACTTTTGATAAAAAATGTTGGAAAATTAGTAAATTACAGAAAGTTTTGAGGTACGCTATAAAAAATAAATGATTAACGGTAGTAGCTATACAAGTGAAATTGGTTACAAACAATTACGAGTGGAGTTAGGTGGGAAATTTAAAAAGGTGTATTTTCGTAGCAAATAAATTGTATAAAATTTGAAAAGTAAGACTTTTATGGTTGTCTTATAAAATAGAGAATGCTCACTTTTATAGAGCGCGTTTGTTAAAAGTGAAGTCTGGCCTCATAAGATTATAACGTAAAAGTACGCTTCCTTAAAGTACTTTTATTATAAAAATGCGTTCGTAGTATGGACCAATATGGAAATATGTATTTTATTTTATATTCATTTTGTATTCTAAATTAAATTAAAAAATAAATTAGGTGTTATTTAAAACAACGGACCCAAACAAAATTAGTTAAATTCCGTTGTTTAAAACAGTTTATATTTTATTTTTTCTATAAAATGTAATCCCTGTAGTTGATGAGCTAAGTTGCCAAGACAAAATATATATTTTTTAATATGGGGTCCTAATTAAATTTTGTCTAAGGCCCGCTTGAGGTTTAATTTGGCCCTGTCAGTGTTTGACAGTTTATCGGCGCAAGATAAATTATAGCATGTCTCCACATGCATCTAAATTAACTAGTCCAATGGCGCCAATAATCTCTGCATGTGGAACCCAGATGTTACTCTTGGGCACCTAATAGTTACATACAGAAGCGACACTTTGTGTCGGTACCTTTCATGTTACCCTATTCAGTTCTATGACCTTAGAGCATTGTGTAGGCCTTTAAATTTGTGCCTTCCCTCATCTCTCCCTAAGATGTTAGGAAACTTTCCGATTTTAAACAATGAGCCCTTTAAATTTGAGCCTTTCCCCATCTCTCTATAATTTTCGTTTCTCTGTCTTACTTTCGCTTCTGTATAAACCTATTCTGTGTCTTGGGATTGAAATATATCTGTAAACAGGGTTAAGTGAACCAAATTGAAAACATATAAATGTACTTAAGTACATCAATATTAAAATATGGATACATTTATAAAGCTGAAATTTCCGGGAATAAGTATATAAATCAATTCCTGAATTGAACTAATGGTGCAACGTCGCATTTGCATGTTCTGTAGACAAGGGAGAAAACAAACGTAGATTCCGAACGATTTATTTATATGTTATTCAGGATATTTACAAAGAGTTCTGGCTCTCATGTGCTTTCAAGTAAATGGACTGACCCATTACAGATTCTTTTCATCGCGGCTCATGCCGGCCACTCGACAGCTTCCGGCCTCCCGGAAATGCTGCTGCTGTTCGGAGTGCTCCGGGACCGCGCGCTCCGGGACCAGTGGATGGATTTAATTATATGCGAATTGTAATTGCTCTCGTTAAATACCAATTAATAACACTAAATAAATAATGCCTAACCACTTTGCAACGATTACCAACTACGCAACTCGTTTTAAATAATTGCAACTATTAATTCCAGTATTCTATGTATTGTTAACTAACTGTTATTTTAATATTTTAAACCAAGTTAAATATGGGCGATGAAATTATTTATATCGCAAATTTGATTCCAATAATGCAATCCCTACAAATAAATATGTCATAACAATAACAACTTATTATTCATTAGCGCATTTAGCTGTTTACAATAGACTATTCATGAATTTTGAAAATGCATATAAAATAAATGTTCGAACCAAATAAAAATAATAGTAACAAAAAATTTATTTTCATATAATATTAGCAATATGAACAAAATATGAATTCAAATCGGTACCGAATACGCACCATTTATACTCCGGACGTCACAAGCCAGATCGCGCAACTGTCATTTATATGCTACAATATGGAAAGAAAAATCCGCATTTTGAAAAAAATGCACGTTTAAAATATTGTTTTGAGCCGGGATGCTATAATAAGCATTAAATAATGTCGAAACTAGATTTATAACTGTGTCAGAAGTTAAAATTTGAAGAAAATTGGTAAACCAAGTTCGACGGGAATCAAAAAAGCATTTAATTGCAATGAAAGATATATTGTTGCCAAGATCATTTTAATGTATGTATTATATCAAGAATGAATACTAGAAATCTTGACATACGAATTTAACACGGGAAACAAATTTCAATCAAAATAGTTCATAATTTGTTGTAATCACAGAAATGATTTGATTATTTTCAGCAACACCATGAGGGTGTTAAGCCTATATATATTAAACATATATATTATACGTAAGTTTTTTTATAAATAACTAGGACCTTCAAATTTTCAATTATAGCTATATTAAATCTATTTTGTTTGTAGCTATTAATATTATTAATCAACAACGTCAATAAAAAATTATTTACTTCATAAAGATAAAATTTTATGAAGTAAATAAATCTTTTCACTTTATAATGTTTCTGTTTACACATAATTAAAATATTTAGTCTACTAATTATGTATTTAAACTGCGTATTCATCACATTTATTTTTGTTGCATGCAATAAATACTGCAAAGATATATAAAATAAATTAAATTGTAATTCCAAGAAAACTAGTTATTTAAGTGGGTTTTATAAAACCTTTTCAATGAGGAAAACATGCATTTAAATAGTATACGAGTATATGTAACAATTCTTGTTTTCTTTGGAAAATCTACAAGGAAAACCAATATATGGTATAAGCAGGAAAATGTGAAGGTATGCCAACAAACGTGAGTTTCCTTCCTTCCCAGTATATTTGTTATTTAAACCCATTGAAAAAAAATCTGATGTGGCTAGCACATAACTTCTCGCCTGACCTCTTTATACTTTTATAAATATTTTTTATTTTATATACCTACACAAGAGTATTCATGATTTTTTTTAGAATATTCGATATTTTTTTTTATAATATCCATTGTAAACAGATTAACCGCAACTGTAATCAATTTATAGAATCATTAATTACTTGTAACATTTAAATGGGCCTAGGTGGAAACAAATTTGAACTCTAAAATTTTAGCTAATTATATAATATTAAATTATTATTTACAAAAATTCTCATATATTCATAATAAATTAAGATATTTCAGAAAAACACTTCAATATTCATAAAAACTCCACTTCCGGTTGTACCATTAACACCAAAATCTATTTCAGATCTAATGTAGGGTGTCAGAATGTTGTATAAACAATTTCAACTTTTTATTCACTAGTATTTGTGTAATCTTATAAATATTAAATCGTGTTCAAACCGTGCTTATTCACTGAAAACTCACATTTTTAGCATGATTCCAATACCTCTCTTACTGAGTAGCGACCGGCGAAAGGTAAAAAACTGATATTTGTATATATTTAAAAAAGAAAATCATGCACAATGGTATTTCAGTAATTATATGGGCGAAGCACAACTCCTGGTATATAACGACTTTTCCAAGGAGCGCTAACATCTATTTCGGTTGGAGTCCATGTTTGTTTCATGACTGGGCCATGGCCATATTACTTACTACTTACTAATTTTTTCTGACCGTCGTAAGCCTATGTTAACCACTGATTCTGTACGACGTACGATGAAAGAGGACATATTTTAAAGAAATTTATATTGGAAATTAAAATTTGAGCTAAATAGAGTATAATAATGTAAAAATTGTTATAATAGGTATATTATATGCATAAAAGAAATTCGAAAAAGGGGGCGTGTCTCTGTGACTGCCTGAGACGTAGTAACCCGAACGGTCCACGGAGTCTAATTTCATTTAAATGTTACCACGCCTACTGCTGCCTAGTTCCTGTCTCACATAAAACACTACTTATCTTTCTCTAAGCTATCGTTCGAGTAACGACAATCTGTCTAAAAATTTTGTTTGAAGATTAATATATAAAAAAATTAAAGAATGGTGAAAATCATCATTATATGACGAAAATTATATGAAAAAGATATATTCTTTATATTATTATACACATCTCATTCTCAGGATGTTCTAACTGATGCGATTTCTTCATCTTTATTTCCAATTCGATTTGTTTTAAGTAATTATTCCGTTGAATAAAATAATTATAAAAAATACATAATTCAAAATCAGTAACATCTACATAATATGTATACAGAACACATTGTTCAAAAAGTATATAATTTGTTTTAAGAATAATAAAAAGAATACACAATATTTAAAGAAACCACTCTTCTCAATTTCTTATATAACAATGAACATAGTATCGTAAAGTATCGATCAATCTCATTTCTTCTTCTTCTTCCACAATTCCCTTTCTCTTGTTTTGCTCTTCTAGTTGTTAATTCCTGCTGCTTTTAAATCTTTTTCATTGGTCTTAGCCTTTGGATCTCATTCTCATTCTTTGTTGTTTTATTTTTCACTGTATTTTCTCCTTCTAATTCTTGTTCTACTTCATGGTTACTACATTTTACTTTTTTAAAATTTTAATTCTAAAATTCAACTAAAACTAAAGAGAATAAGTTTTTTTCGTCTGTTGTTTTTATTTCTCCACACGCAAAATGATAACTTTCAATTCGAAGTTATATGATTTTTGGACAACAACGGCCTATGGAATGGAATGTATATGTAAAGGTAGGTACTTGTAATCTTACCAAAATTTACCTTTGGAGATTTTTATAGATATACAAGAATTGGGCTTATGAATTAAATGTATTAATTTGATTTGTATTTTTTTTATAAATTTTTACCTACCATTGCACAACCCACATCCAAATCCCGCCACTGCTTATAATAATTGCAATTATTACATTTTTTTGTATCACATGTTCGATTTTATGAATTTTACCTTTTAAGATTTAGTTTTACAGGACGGTAGAACTTTTCCACGGGCAGTAATTGGCCCATAATTCCTATTATGTAATATTGAGTTCCGGATATAGGTAAGTGAAAAAAATATTTTCGACTTAAAATTAAAAGAAATAAACTAAGACTAATAAGTAGCGGAATAGCCTTTATAAGAAGTACCCTACATATTTCAGGCCCTGTTGTACCACAAATGATAACATTGCTTAGGTTGTTGTAATATTCGGGCTACAAAATTTCAGTAGTAAATAAGAAGGGCACGATCCTTGTCCATCTGCCTATATGATCCTCGCGTAAAACTCATGTTCATCTGCTGCTTGGGGTAAATTCAGTGGAATAACCCCAACTGAATGCGGAGCCCGCTGTGTGGTGCGAAGTAGTTGTATCGGTGTCAGAGTGACTGGCACGCACCATCCATCAACTGCGTGATCCCATACTTAATGAAATTTGTCACTGTCATTATTGGTTACCTAAATCCGCGCATGTACATGTAGCACTACACGCGTACAGGGATTGCAATACAATCGATATCGGATAAGATGGGGTTAAGATTAAGATAAAATGTATTACATGCTCGTTTTAACAACAATTACTCCGCTCCATAGCCGAAAAGCTCACTCATCTCATTTGTGGTACGATATTCCTACGAGGCAGTGGTTGAACTACTAATTAACCTGAGTAGGCAATGCCTGTAGGCCTTATATCTCTAGAGGCCTTTGCTCCTCTAGAACAGTGGTTCTTAAACTTGTTCGGGACCCAGTCTCAATATCAAATAGGATATTCACTTTCTGGAACAGAGCATTACCTACTATTGTTCGTCTCATATAAAAATGAACAGACGCGAAAAACGCATTTTCGTACATATTTTGATCAATAGGTAAGAGTAGGTATCTCCTATTGGGTTATTTACAAGTAGTGTACTTAGTTCCTAGTTCATAAGGAGAAATTCTATTTGAAATTTAGATTTAAGAAACATGGAAATGCAATAAAAAAAACAATACAGAGTTTTTCAAGTAATAATCATTCGTTGTAAAATTTTATTTGTGGCATAAAAAGGATTAACAATGAATTGCCTGTAAAATCTAGAGATGAAGTAAGCCGTTATTCAATAGATATTTAGAAATTATAGTATTTATAAATAGTAAAAATAGACAATTAGCTTTTAATTTATTTAAATTTATGGAAGATGAAACGATTAATAGCGTATCAAGTCCACTAATTAAAGTATTTTAAAATATAAATATTTATATAAATTCCATTTATTACTGAAATAATCTCACGCCACTGGTAGAATGCTTTTCCATGTATGGTTTACACCCCTCGCTTATTTATTTTTGCATTTACATATATTTATTTATTTTACACAATAATTTTTGTTTTTTATTATTTCGACTGTATATGAACAATTTCACAATAAAAAAAATCCAGTGTGATATAGGGGCGTAAAAAATCAAGTTTGCATAGGGAGCGAAATTGCTTACATACGGCATTGGTTAGAGCATTCCATGAAAGTAGGAATTTAGAATTTGTATAGCAGAAATCGGTATATGTATTAGCCGATATATTTTTTCATAGCCATTTAATTATGCTGTGTGTCCTAGGAAAAAGTTGTCACAGACCATTAATATCACATGGAAAGCAATTTTTGTTAGAACAACTGTCCGGCTATTAACTCAGCATATTGCACAAGTTAATAGTATACATATTATTTTATTCAAATTACTTAATATTAACTGTGTAGCGACTGCAAAGTGACACCGCGAAACCGGTAAAATAAACAACATTTAGTATTTCTTAAAATTAAATCTATTAAAAACTTCATGTCATCAGAAACTGGAATATTTTACAATTGTTTTTCTTTTTATATTTGATATATCCGCTTGTAATTTTTGTTAATGTATTATCTTAATTTGTTTACAAAAGTAATTGCAAAAACAACAAAAAGTTGATAGTGGGTGTGTGCGGTTGCACTTTGCACTTTGATGAAAAAAATATTATCAAAATGATTGCAAACAACAAGCAATTAAATTAATCATTAGAAATAATGCATAATTTGAGAAGTGTAAATTTAATTGCGCAGATAAAAATTAAAGCAGAAACACATGACTTCATCACGCAATCAGCGTTAAAAATGATACTTAGTTTTCTGAAGGTTATCGAACTTTATCAAATACAGAAATAAACCTTTGGTACCAGTACATCTAGCAACAGTGATAATACAAGAATAAAAAATGTTCAAATACAAGTTACAAATATTAAAATAAATATGACTATGTGTACAAATATCTTATATTTTACTACAAACACATCAAATTTTGGAAAAAAATATTTTAACGTATTATACTCCTATCATATTAAAAAAAAAAACATATTCTAAACAGAAGATAAAAAGCTTAGAAATATCAACATTAGAAATTGAAATAAATGTATTTATGTTTTATGTACATGTATTTTTTTACGTTTATTTTTCCAGTTAAAAAATCATCTTTTGATACAATGATGGTATTCAACATTGTAGGTAAACTTGTAGGTTTAACAATAAAAATTTGATAGCTATATAAAATTGAGTTCTATTTAATGGTTCATAAATATGAAACTTTTTAATATTTTTTGTTATACAAATGCTTAATTCATATTTTAATAATTACAAGTATTGATTATGTCGCAATTTTTATACCTTATATTTACTTTTAATTGTAGTAGTACTACACATTAGAAATGAGTTAATTTTTTGTTCATAAAAATATTTTCTATAAACAATATTAAAAGAAAACTTTTTAGAATTTGTTTCTGGAGATAAATAAATTTTTCTCAAATCGTTCAGTAATAATGGCTGCGCAAAATCGGCAAGAAAATCCAATTTCTCTGCTTAGGCAGTGGTAAAATGTAATGTTGCCAAATCTTTTTTGAAAAGTATATTTAGTATTTTAATACGAAACACGGCTATTTAAGTGGCCAGTAAATAGGTATATTTCAAAGATGAACTTATAGTATTTATATTAAATAAACTACATTGAAAAGATCAAAATTTTTAAGAAATAGTAACTATAATTTCTATCTTAATTTGTGATTTGGCAACTTTCAATGCGCCCATGAGCGGTATAAACAAACAACAGTAGTGTTGACACCTAACCTAATATGTAAGTAGTATTTAAAGTATTCAATATTTTATTGTTAATAATTATCAAATTTTAGATGAAAAATTGCAAATAACAATTAATATTAATAAGGAAATTGATATATTAATATATGCAAATAAAATAAATTATTGAATTTAATGAAATATTAAAAATCACAAGTAAAAATATACTATGTATATCATAGAACATCATTTTTAATTTCAAAATGCAGTATTAGATATCTGTCGAAAGTCGGAATAAAAACTGAAAATCCATATCTAGGAAATGATTATTTGTATAATGATTGTAAAATATCATTATTGATGCTCAGAAATATTAGATGATTTAGGAATTAAATTTGAGAACAATAATTCTGCGGTGCAATTTGTTCATTAAAGCAAAATAATTCATCATTCTATCAATTACATAAGTACCTAAAACAAGTCAAAATGAAATAATTAAATCAAATCAAATTTTAAAAGATTTCTTATTTTTCGTTATAGATACTAACTTTGAATATATAATACTATTATTATATATTCAAAGATACTAATGACTTTATACAAATTCCCGCTTATTGGATTAGATTCGGACTTCATGAAAATGGCCGTCGCAGGCTTCACTTTTTCATATGCTATGCCCTATCCGGAAGTATATACAAAGACCAGTCAGTTACTACCATATATCTAATACTCCTATGTTGCTAGTTAAGTTTGGGGTTAGGAGGAATCATGTTTGTGCAAAAGGAGAGGAGATAGAAACATACATTTTTTAGTTTCATCTTCCACTTACAGGCATTAACAATATGGTAGTATTAGATTAATATTACTATTAAAATACATATAGGCCAGTGATGGCTTGTCCGTAGTGCTGAAGAGCTGCAGAACCATCAAATTTTAAAATAAAAATGCCCATTAATCATATAAGTACATTATTAAAATACATGTAAAAATCAAATAACAAAATTACTTTATTATTTTATATTATATTATGGCTTAAATAAGAAAGTGCGTTGAGACGTGATACAATCAGTCAAATAATCACTGAATACTTTAGTCGCTCAGCTACATCCTCAATATTGCTGATTAATTACAGTGTTTTGCTAAAGTATTTTAAGCGATTCGATATAGACATCGTCTACCATTAAAATAAAATCGGCGTACACAATGTTCGCTCGATCCGAACTGCAAAACTGCCGCTCACAAGCAAATATCTGGAGCAATTCACACTTACTTCTTATTTGTTAAAGTTGATTATGATACAAAGGTAGTAATACGAGTATTTACCTTATATTAATTTTGACTAAGTTTAAATACATGTTTTACAATGAATGTAGTTATTCAATTATATAAAAATTAATGTGATATTCTACATTTTATTTCACTCAAGATGCCTAGATTTCTCAAAAAATGAATTTTTATATAAAAACGTATCGTTTATCTGAAGCAGCGCGCGATGGTGCCTCAACCTACGATCTACGTTCAAAAAGTCAGGTCTCGCCACCCCTTCTACGCAAGTGCAAAACTCACTTGTGACGTCACAAAAGTTCCATGATAAATCATTAATTATAAATAAATGGCAAAATAATTTCAACATTCAATTACATTTTACGTTATAACTATTCATATAGGTACTTTCGATTAAAAAATATTTCACATGTAATTTCAATCAAACTAAACTTCCCCATTGCCAGTTAAACAAGCAGGTCATCCAACACCTGGGGTCGCGATAAACCATATATAAAAGACCATTTAAAAAAAGACATATTTAAAAAACAACTGTTTTTTTTATTGTAATTAGAAGATTTTTTTTTGTTTTCAGTGTTTGCTGTTTGCGAACGATCATGGTAAAAAATATAAACTGAACCTGGGACGTGAATTTGTTGCATTTGACTGAGAAAATAAAAAACCCTAAAATTTATTGCCACAAAACTACAATGAAAAATTAATAGATAAGTTTGCCGAAAATAAGGAAACACGTATTTGTTTAAAATTTAAATTAAAACTACAAAGAAAATCAAATTCCTTCGATTAATATATCCACAAATATGTAGAACGAGACGCCACTGATATGGGTTTTTATAAATACATATATAATTCAACGTTTTAAATTCTTGTCAGGGAAGTTCCGTTAAATTCTTGTCAGGGAAGTATAATTTGAAAAACTTGTTTCACACAAAAGCATTTATTAAAAAACTTATTGTAAAGAAAAAGTAAAAAATTAAAGAAACAATAAAAAACTACAGTACAGTGACCTTATTTTATTTTCATCGCTTTCAGTAACTTCCGGTTATAGCGACGAAATTTTTCGGATCCCTTCGATGTCGTTATAACCGGGTTTTACTGTAACACATTTCAAAGTAAATTAAACAAAAATTACTCATCAGTGCACTATTTTCTACGTTATAATTATTTTTTTCTCTAATTTTCCTAAACCTGGAATTTTAAATAACAAGTACAGGAAAAGTTATTTAAATCACTGATTTTTATAGAAAAAGTCAATATGATTTAAATCACAGATTTAAAAAAATCAATGAAACCCTGCTTATAATATAATGTACTATTATGATACTATGGTACAAATAATTTTTTTAAATTAGTATTAAAATATGTAAATAATGGGAAATAATTCTAGATTTTTCTATTGTTTTTTTATTGACTTCAAATGAAAATAATAACTTTATCTGTTCGTTCAAAAAAGTTCTATAAATGTATAAATAAAATATTGCTTACATTTGTGAATGAATTTAAAAATACATGAAATTATAATTTTACTAAATATCTTTTGGACAATACGTCTACATAAAACACAGTAGTAGAAAATAAGCAGTAAATAATAGTATATTTCATTATTAGGAGTAAATGTGATAATTCGTTTGCTGAGCAATTATATACGAAGCATACAAAATTGAACTACTAACATAACAGATTTTATATTTTCTTCAAACACAGAAAGTAGAAATAAATATAAATATTAAAAAAATGCTTTAAAAATAATCTGTCTGTCCAACATTTCTAGTTGCTGTAGAATATGTTGTTTTGTTATTTTTTTTTAATTGATTCATCCTTACTGTGAAATTATGGACATAACATTTTACTTTGTCTAATGCAGTAGTAAAAGTGTTAGCAGGAGACACTTTTGCTATAACAGCGAAGAAAACTGATTTCTGCTAGTTAAATATAAATAGAAAATAACGTACATTTATGAACTTTGAAATTTTGCGGTCACGGTTCTACAGTAATAAATATAAATCACTAATATCATCACAACTGTGCTAAATATAAAAGTTAATAAAGATTATAAATGTAAACAACTCATTCAAATTGAGTTTTATTAAATAAAAAATAACCCAGCACGAAACACTCCGATATTTACTCCAGTTCCGTATTTGATAAGAAACCAACTTTGTTATTCACCTCATATTTCAGAAAAATTCTAGAACCATATGGCTTTTATTTTTTGTCAAAAGAATATCGATAAAAATATTTCAGTACCGAAAATTCTCTCCGGTCCACGGGTGTTTTTTCAGTGTGAGAGTTGGTCGCTCGTATATTTCCAAAAAATACATCGGCAGCAAATATCTGGCTGGAATCGGAAATAGGATTCTGGGGAAAAAAACTAAGCAAACATTGACGTCAGACCGCACTTTGTTCGTAAGAGATATAATTCTTATGACTGGAACACAAACATGTTGTTGGAGGCTCGTCCGTTTGGGACCAATGATAAGCGCCGTCTCTTCACTCCTTCAGCCGCCCATCGCGATATTCACGTCCTCCAAATTTGTTTATATTATTAAATCCTGGTTTGTGTCATTTAAAAAATACCACTTGATATGACATTATTTATAGAGTTGATAGATTTTAATTGGTTCATACAGGATTTAATCGGTTTTAAATATTTACGCCTTTTTATTTTTTAATTGGTTTGGCCAAACACAAAATTCAATAATTATTCTTATTTTTGAAAATGACACAAACACGTAAAATTTGAAATATACCTAATAAAAATTTTGGTATACATTCTTTCATTAAAATGGAATTCTTTATTCATATATTCTGGAATTATTGATTGTAGTAAAACAAGTTACTTAGAAGAAATGTTTAGGACAACAGAAGGATACATTTTTGTATTTTTTTTTACTATTAAATAGAGGTCTTTTTTCGTTTTCAATAATGTAAATAAAATATATTCGAATGTTTTTTCTAGGAAAAATGCAATATAAAATTTAATATTTTACTCTAGTACCAGAACGCCAAACTTAAGACAGAAAAAGGATAATAAGTAGCTTTTCTTGAGTTACATACTTTGTTACTATTTCGAAATGTCGACAATAATGATTGTATTGTAAATAAGGAAAAGCAATTATTTTGTTTCTTTTTCATTATGCTTGGCCTACTTTAGAATCAATGATTTAATAAATTAATTTTATACGTACAACAATGAGCCCCTGTGTGCTAGACATTTCTTCTAAACAACTTTTTTTGCTACAACCAATAGTTTCCGAATAAATCGAGGAGTTCCACTTTGACAAAACACCCTATGTAGATTATGGTTTTTCAAGGTAATGGTTTAAAAATATTATCCATTTTTCATGTTTCAAGAAGTTGGTCTAACTTCAAAATTTAATAATAATTATTTTGTGCAACACTAATCAGACACATAATAAATCATAAAAAGCTAATGTTGATTAATATAGCTATTAACATATCTAGAATAGTTATGAATATCATATCCGCTGCAGATGTAGTAGACAAAAATATTATATATAATCTATGCACGTTATTTTAAGAAATCTATATCTATAATATTATTACCCTACTGACTTGTCAAAATTACATGCGATACAATTATTACTTAGTTACCCTACTTACTTTTATCTATGTAAACAAAGGCTTAATATCTCAGTAAAATTTATTTATTGGTTTCAGAATATTAAACTTTTTTTTAAATAGAGAAAAGTATGCAGGATAATTATGTCGTAATTATATACCATGCAATGTTGACAAGTAAGTACGGTAATAATTTTACCGTACGGGATTGTGTTAAATCATATTAAACCACACAGACTTGATCACGAAAATATACTCACAAGAAAACTATATAAAACAATATTTATTAATAACAGGAAACCGGTAAACTATTGAACGAACCACGGATGTTGTGAATCATACCAGGCCTTAGAATCCTCGCTCTCCGGGTTATCCTAAGTATGTTAATTGCTATTATTTATTTATTTATATATAAATTGTAATTGTAATTATGAATAAATTTTGGTTATATATGAAAGGATGTATTATATTTTCCCTTTTTATAACAATATTTATTATACAAATAGATTCAATTAATTTCAAAATCATTAGATTAGGTACACCCGGACTGACAATCATCACATGTTACATCCAAATATATAATTAACTATTAATTATTTGCATATAAATATTTTATTTAAAGTAAACGTGATTCAACTGACTTGTTTTCCTCCATTTCTTTCTAAAATGATGATAATATGTAGATTCACATATAAATTGTCATTCAAAACAAGAAATCTCAAAATATTCATTTCTCGTTCAATATTTGATTTTAAAAAAGGTTTTCATATAATAACTCATTTATTTCATTCCAAAGCATCATACAAAATCTTTAACCCCAAACAATTTTGTAATCAAGTAAAATCTAAAATTTAATTTAAAATATTTATTGCAAGTAAATTGTTAAATTCTTTTTCCAACAGGATAATTCTTAGAAACTAGCCAACTTTTGAAGGTTATCAGGGTTATGATAAAATATTTTTTTTTTGTAAATATCTAAAACATTTATAAAAAGCATTTATTCATAAATAAAGAATGTTACAATATGTACATACCTTTGGAAGTATTTAATTATAACAATATAACAATAACAATAACCACATTTTAGATCGATGCATAAGAGTATGTAGGTAAACATAGATAACGTAAACAAACTGGAACCAATAGTAAAGCTTAAAAATCGATGACGACATTAATGACGTGAGTCTTCTCCTTGTCCGATTTGACTATACTTCCATATTTTACAGGACTGAAGAACAAAAGGACAGATCGATGACATCATGTTGAAAATAGTCAAAACGTATTGCAAATGTATAATGAAAACATTATAATCGCTATGATTCCCGTATTATATGTGGCGGTCGGTAAAAACAGAAACTGTATATGAAATTAATCAGTGGCAGGATTTTATTGGAGGGCAATATCAGAGTCTTTAATTAACTATAAAATACATATATTTTTATTCTAATAAATACTTAATTTAGTCATGCAGATACCAAATATAAACAAAAAAAAATATATTGTCCACAGGCAAAGATTGTGAGTAAAAGGGTTAAAGTTAGTATGTTTTTCTTAATAATTTACTCCAGGTAATCAAAACACTAAAATTGAAAACAGAAGCACATAAAAATTAACATCTTCTGTAAACGATTAGATTGGGTTTTGTTAAGATGATTTTAGTATAAATACATAAATCATTATTTGTATAAACATAAAAAAGTATATAGTTTTATTAAGAGTAAATGTGATACATTGAGTGGTAAGTGTGAAAATTTGCACGACGAGCGAAGCGAGTCGGACAATAGGTCTGTTTAAACATGCTCTTTTTATAAAAAAAAAACATGTTGTACCTTAATTTTAGTTGCGAATAGATTATAACAAAGTAGAAAAAAGTTCAATTATTGACATTTTAATAATTAATAATTAATTATTCTAGATTTCTCGTTCTAAACAGTGAAAGTGACCTCACCAAATACTACTGATTTTCGCGGGAATATATTTTTCGAACTTTATAAATTTTTTATGACATTATGAATTTGCAGTATTTTTTCACGAAATAAAAAAAACGTACTTAATTTTTTTAATACCTACAGATATAAAAAAAATCAGAAAAACTTCTGTAACCCTGCAAGCGAGGCTCACAAAGGCACTTTTACTCAAAATGACACATAGGTACTCTTTTTCATCAAACTTAGATATTTTAAAAAATAATTTACTATTTGACGTTCAATTTGTAGGTTATCAATTTAAATCTGTCAATCGTAGATGGTTTTTAGTAACTTGAATCTTAGTTCAATCTAGTTTTATAGTGACATTTAGGGTGATATTACAGGTTTCTATTGTACAAGTAATTTTTTAGTCGCTGATTCTACCAAAGCAAAAAAATAATTCTACTCCGGTGGACTAGAAATTAAACTTCAACCTTGTCAATCACGTCGCAAAAGACATCACTTTTATGACGTTTGAAGAAAAAACTATTTTTTACTCTTTGTTGCTCTTTTACGTCAACATGAATCCATTTACTACCTATTTTGCTATTATTTTAATTTATTCTATTTGGTACTTGATTTAAATTTTGTATGATAATAGTTATTTGTGTATTAAAAGCATAATAAAAATAGTATAGCATGAAGGAATGTTTAACGCTCAACGCGGAGCGGAAAGCTTTAAATTTCCTGAGGGCCATAATCGTGGTTATGGCCATGGTACACAACATTACTTCATTTTGGTGCTTGTAATGAAAAAAATCTATAGGATTATATTTCATGTTGTGATTTCTTTATATACCTATAGTTGGCATTGTTAGATTGTTGTTCTTAAACAAATTTAAAACAATCGGAGTGTCACTGTCAATGTTAAATATAAATGGAAATATTAATGGAATTTGAATCTGCACAGTACAAGTTGGTGTCTAAAAATTCGAAAGATTTATTTGAGAAGGAATATGAATATTTCTGTGCATGCTAAATACTTACTTTTTGACATTCATACATTAACCACAATTTTAATTTATTTGAGTAGCAACTTTATACGCCCTCGGGCGATAAAAATCAAATTACGCCCACATTTGAGGGCATAAAATAAAAGTTTATAATTCCAAAATGAAATAAACATTATTATGTTTTTGATATATTATTTACTAGTTTATTGCTATAAATAGTAAATAAAAATTATGCCCTTGGTATATTCTGCAGGTCAGCTTTAGTGTTTGTCATGTGACGTCAAACAGCGTCAGAAATGAATCAGCAGGAAAACTACATAAAGCACATCTAATAGGCAATAATCGATACATTTTTTATCTATTTATTTGAATATACTTCAAATTTGATAGAAACATATGTTCCATATAAATGTTGTTCAGTTGCTCTATATAAACATAACTGATACTTCATTGCTTATTATTAATCACTAGACATAAAAATATTTAAACCAATTTTTACTGTCTACAAAAATTATTATATTTTTTTAAATTTAAATAACTTTTTTTATTTCTGATATTTAGTAGCAATTTAAAACATTGCTTTTCCGGGATTTTTAGATTAATTTAAAAATATTGTTCATAATTATAATATTTTTCGATTGGATGCAGTAAGTAAAATTTCAATAATTATTAATTCCATAAATATTGCTTCATATTGATTTCTGGTTAAAATTGTTAACTCTATTTATGGCCATAATAGACGATTAAAATTTTTAATTGTTTTGCGTTGGAAATAATAAAATCTACTCCTGTGTAAACTTTATCCATAATTCTACACTGCGGTTTTGTTTTATGTACTCGGAAATAAAATTGACATTTCAAATTGAAAATAAGCGTCGAACAATGAAACAAAATGACATTACAAAGTTGTTAATTCGCAATTTTAAGCAGGATTATATGGCTGTTTTTCAATTTGATTTAAATGTAAATTAATATTAATTGTTACGTTTTCCGATAGTTTCAAATCCCGTTATGCTCAAAATTTGCATATTGGCGCCAATATTTTACTTTATTTAGCAAATTTCCCACTAAATTTTTAATAAGATTTATCTTTACAATTAGAGCAAGAATAAATAATTAGTAAACGTATAGAAATTAAATAAACTGGACTCTGGAAAAAAATCTTGTCCAGTGGCTTAACCTCTGACTTGTCAACTTGTGACCCAGTAGAAGATATTCGGATGGGTGATAAGAGTTTGAATAAAACCAAAGTTGAAGAGTTGTTCGCTTTAGTTTCATCCAGTGACATGTGCGAGACTATTGAGAAAAAAATGGCCGACGCCGGAGGTAAAGTTATCCATGAAGATAACTCCAGGACTGGCTTGGCTGAATACGCATCACAGTCTTCCGTTGCCAAAAAATTCCCCCAGTTTTTGGCCACCATCATTGGTAAGCAACAATTCATAAATTAAAACATTACAAGTTGACGTGTTCAGACAAATAAATAAATTTAAAGGAAACATCACACTCATAAATAATAACTATTCGTAGTGCTAATACTAATTTTGGGACGATCAAAATTAAATTTCTCTGAATCTAAATAAAAAAATTAGTAGTAAAATAGTTATTAATATTATAAGTGCTATAGGTTATATTTACAACGCGAAACTGAGCGATGTACAAATATCTAACACACACGTAATGTATTATATTTTTTAGCCGACATTACGTATTTTCAAATTCCACCAAGCGAACTGTTTTCAAAACAATTTATAATAGGTTCCGCAACATAACATTTTGAAATAAAAAACCTAACGTCAAAATCTGTCAAAATTTTCTATTTCTTCAAGACTTTATTGAACTATGAAATACAGAAGGTAACGTTTTTGTAAGTACTCTTTAGTATAATTGTTATTATTTTTTATGAACATCTAAAAGTTAAAAAATATTGACATACCTACCGGTATGAGTAAAAAATATTCCTTTCATTTTGCAATTTTTCAAAGTCTTGTTATTTGTGGTGGTGTTTTGTGTTAGAAATAACTGCGAAAATAAGGTGCCACTATTTATCAATAATTGTACTGTACTATAAGTAACTGCACATTTAATTTTAATAACAAGAAATGAATGAACTAAATTATTTCGATGCATTCGTATTAAATATGAATTTACTCTCCATTCTGTTAGACGTACAAATTTGCACAAGTAATATTTTCTACGACCACAAGATATTTACTTGTATGTTTGTTATTGCTACGGATACATTGTACATTGCAATAGTATATTGTGCAAGGAGTGCAGAAAGTCACTTATTTCCCACGAGATGTGAAAATTTCACACCGTTCACACAAGGTGTTTTCTACGACCGCATTGCTAAACGGTTATAAACAAAAATATATGCACGAAAGTTACTTGACTTCATAAGGTATAAATTTAGGATTCTAAATTCTGTCAAAAATTGAATTGTTTAATTTTTGTTTTGAAACTAGTTACTAAGAAGTAGTGAAATGAAGACATCTTTATCATTAAAATATAAATGAATTAGAAAATAATATCGTAGTCGTAGAAAAAGTATAGTATACAACTCGCTTAGAATGATAATATATAAACCTATTTTAATGCGCAATAGTAGAATATAATATATTAAAGGACGAATACAATAATTGTTATAATATTTTGTTCGAATAAAATAATTGATTACAGTGAAATGTATTCTGTATACAATTTTCATTTTGCCCTTTAAAAATATTAGAACTTAGTTTCAATATTTAGTAAAATTTATGTAGGAGTTAATTATTTGACGTTTGAATATTGAATTATTATTTACTGAACCTATTTTTTTTTTAAATGCTAACCATATTCTTTTTGTATTTGTTTATAATTCTACTACAATATTATAATTTCTAAATTATGCAAACAAGTGTTTCTATTCCATTGCTTATTGAGATTTAATATTTGATAATTTTTGTCATTCTGGTATTTCAGCAGCGTTTGTAAATTATTATAGCTTTATTATAGACTCAAAAAATAATACTATTTGTGTTTTCTTCTTTAAATATCACACTTAACATTAAGACTATGCGATCAACAGAAAAATATATATTACTTTCAAGTTAAAGCAATCAATCTGACAGTCGGAAAAAACAAAGTATCACGTGACTGACTTGCTCCTATAACAAACCATGATATATCAGCTCGACAATGCTGCTGAAAATATAAAGAAACGAATTTCTAAACCGAAAAAAAAATGTTGGTTTACTATGATTTGGAGATAACCTACAAAATTTTATTTTACAAATGAGTAACAGAAACGTTAATACTATTCGAAATGACGTCATTCTCTACTGTCAGAAATACTCATGTGAGTCAATATGCGTAATTTGATAACATTTTTATGATCTTGTTTCTTGTTCGTCATAAAATGAATTCAAAAACATTGAAATAGTGATAACGCCACTTAATCGACTTTGATACAATTAATTCAAAATGTTATTTGAACTTGAAATAGTTATTTACATTATTAGTGGGGTAGGTTGTATTTTACAGCGAGAGCTTCTATTCTATATTGAAGCACGACGCCGACCGGAATGCTATAATAAATACGAACGATGTACAAATACCTAATACACACATATATAATGCATTATATTTATTGACCGACATATTTTCTAAAAAAAATGCTTGCGAACATGAAATCATAGATTCTAACAAGAAAGCTGAAATTAATAAAAAAAATAATTGGTGGGATCTGCAAAATGACGTTTATATGTAGTATATTTTATACTGAATGACAATGACATGTGCTATTTTTATTTCAAACGCAGATATTTAGAAAATAATTTGATACTTGACACTCAATATTTAGGATATCATTTTAAATACGTCAGTTTTTAGTAACTTTTTCTTATAAGTTTTCTTACATTTTAAGGCGATATTACAGATTTCTATTGTAGAAATTATTTCTGATTGACTAAGTCTAAATAGTTCCTATGGACACTTATTTATTTTACTTTTACTCTGGCGGCGTAGATATTAAACTTCAACCTTGTCAATCACGTCACAAAATATGTCACCTTTATGATATTTGAAGAAAAAAAAATAAACGTCAAAATCAATGAAAATAATAAAAAAATTGTATTTTTTTAGAACATCAGAACTATAAACTGCGGTAGCGTTTTTAAAAGCACTTTTTATTATTACAATTATAATTTTTTTAATAACCTCTAAGGCCTCTTGCACACTACCGGTATTTCTGCCGTCCGGGCACTTTGCCGGAATAATAATCGGTTAAACATTATATATATGGCCAGCAGCAGGCAACGAAGATCAGTACCGTATTTATTTTATCTAGAATATGTTTACTGTTGCACAGTATTAAAGTGATCTGGATATCAAATACTATGGTCCTGCATGTCTATACCCGGTAAAGAAGTGAGTAAAAAGCATAAAAACTAAAAAATATCGAGTTTCTTTATCGCACCACGATACACAAAATTGAAACTATCGAAGACGTCAATGATGTTTGATTGTTATGTTTACACTTCAGGGTGCCTATTCTGTAACTTTTTAACGATTTGAAGTGTTATGTTGATCGACGTGTCGTATCAAATGTACAATGTTGTAATCTTAGGAACTTTTGTATTTGAAAATTTTAGTAAATTTTTTTTTATGTTGTCACCACTCAAGTTTCAAACAATACCGCTAAGCTCACAAACCAAACGTCAGTATAACACTAGTGAAATGAATATAACACTACCCTTCGCGCTAGTGAATCGCTTACAAAATGAGTGACGTCATATTGCCCTGTTGCACTCAAAAACCGCTAGATGGTAGTCAAATTATAACACTTTTGAACGCGTATCACTAGTGTTATAAGTTACAGAATAGGCACCCAGGAGGCCAAAAATACTATAAATGGCACAATGATCTGACAAGTCCTGACAAATATCTCATATGGTACTGTTTTATATTTCACTAGAAATAAATGCCCTGTTATGACGTCTAGTACTAGTAAATTTGATAAAACAGCTTGGCAGACCCATCAGCAATGAGTAAAAACAATGATGTTATATTAATTTATTGTCTATTTGTTTTTATTTTTCCAATTTTAATTTTCTGCAGTGGTAGCAAATGTTGTTCTCCAATAAATTGTTAATATTTAATAGCAAGGATAATAAACAGAAAAATAAATAAAAGATATACAAAATCACTAAAGTTTGCTTTTTAAACAAACAGAACAAAAACATGAAATGTGTTTATTGGAGTCAGGAAACTATAGCAAAACAAATTGGAAAATCTATACGGGTACTTTATATTTACAGTAGAGCACAAATATTCGTTTATTTATTTACTTAATATGATTGTTCCAATTTTGTTATGTAATTTAGTTTTACTGGTGTACTGTTTTAATTCTACTATATTTAAATAAAAATGTTAATTATAAGTTTTAAAAAGTAATCGTAGAAATTTAGCTTTGTATATTATAACGAAACAAGTGCAGAAGAGTATATTATGACACAAGTGTACAAGTCGGTCATTAAAGACACGAATAATGGCTCTTACACACGTGTATCATACGCAATTTTTTTATTTTGAACTTTTATTTTAACGTTCCATAATTTTTACATGGAGATTGATTAGTTTTTGTTTTTTACATTACTTTGGATTTTGGGTTTTGTTATTGCTTAGCAACTTTAAAGCAAGACGTGTTTTAATCTTGCGTTTTCGCAAGCTTCTTAGTTTTTTAAACATGGATTATGATGCAGGTATAATAAAAAAACCATTTTTATAAAATCCGTAACTACAGTCCAACGTAAATTTGAGCAAATTTATTGTTTAAAAATATTTATAAATTACAAATTTTTAGTAGGCACTTTTTATATTCACTAAAATTTACTAAAAATAAAAATATGACTCGCTGTTTACATTAATTTGTAAAAGAATGTGAATTATATTTTATTTTTGATAATTTTGCCTTTTATTTTCTCGTGAATTTAATTTTTTTCAAATATTTGATTAATGATTACATTCTCATTGATATTTTAAATGATGGGAATATGACATCAACAATGTAATAATAAACATATCTCAATATGTGTTTTATTACGATACATATTTATGCACCTCTATTTAAAATATACGTACTGCATAGGCTAATGAGATAATGTAGTAATTGGCATTTTATCGAAAATACATTAATTTTATCTCGCTAATGACAATTCACAACATTATAATTAGCTGCGCATGATAAAAACAAAAACCGCATATGCAAAATTTGTTTAATCGTTGTAAATATTCGGTGAATAATTCGATGCACGATGTGGAAAATATTTACAAAAGAATCAATTTTAATTATTGGCTTGAAAAAGCTATCAAACTGCCAACCACTCTAATCTACAGATTCAAAAATATTATTGGAATATTATAATTAGAATTTATAACAGTATAACAGTATACATGAATTAAATGTATTGAAATATTTTTGTACTCCTTATACCTCCCCATTATTTAAATTTTTTCAATTAATTACAGTAGCCATATTTCAGGGCAGTGAAATATGACTTATAATGCACTCTTCTAGCCAATGGCAAATCCAGAAATCAATTATTCTTTCTTCACGTTATTTTAAATCTATCGTGCTAAGGATCACACTTCCTATGGCCGTCTGATAGGTGATAGCTGACAGTATAGTCATTTGTCATTGTGTATTTTTATGTTTTTATTTTCTCATATATTTATGCGTTTTTCCGAATTTACAGGAGTAGAAAAACTGTAGTATTATATAAGGGATAGTAATATACTATTAATCAGTAAAAATAAATGCATAACGTATAAGGTACATAAAGAACGGCTACTTTACGATAAATATAATATTACGTATTCGTATATCCTCCCTTATATACATCATTAATTTAGTGACTTTATCGATGATATGAATTCATTGTAAAACAATTTTAGTAAAGTTTCTAAAAAAAATCACAATGAAATTAACACGTTATTAAGACTAGAGTAAATAATTACTTTATTTATTACTCACTTGTAAACCGTTATTTATTTGAATTATTTATTCACCAGGGAAACTAACTTATACAGATATTATCAGTTATAGTAATTACATTGTTTATATTATTGAAAGTTGTGCTTTATTACAATCATACGACATTAGTAACTAAAAGAATTTGGTTATATTTTTTATTCTATTTGTAAATGAATAACAAATAAACTATTGTACAATATACGAGAAGTAACAGTTTTACTGCTGAAAGGAGGTGACAGGTCGATATCGATACTTTTCTTTCCATACTAATATTTTTATATAAATACCAATCTTCCGATATTTTATTAATATTAGTATATTTGATTTTAGTATTGGAAAACTTTATTTAATCAAATAAAAAAGTAAAATGTCTTACTAAACTGCTTTTTCTTGGATCTTGCAAAGAAGAATATTGAAGAATTTATTTTTATTGTAAAACAAAAGAATAATAGGAAATTTGTTTACGTTAAAAAAATATGTTTTCACATTGTGTTTTTCATTCTATATTTCCAGTGCATCAATACATTTGATCTGATACTGGTATCGATAATTTTTATTCCATATTTTCGATACCCAAGAGCCAATACTTTCTCAGTATCGTATTTCCCTTAGGCTCACCAGTCATTTCCTCCTATCAGCTGTAAAAATTGTTTTACCTTGCTAGTAATATATATTACTATATATTGTCGGTACTGGTACATCAGTTTCAGGTTCGATTACTTAAAAAAAAAAAGTTTTCATTTTGATTAAAAAAAATTTGTCTTTAAAATGAGTTACATCTGTCTTTTCAATTTCCGTAAATAAAATGTTTATAAAGCATTATTAAAAACGAAGTTAGTAACCATTTTACTTATTCCTTTTTTTGCTGATTACTTCAAAAAAACAGATTTCAGTTTCCAATAAATTTTTGGTAGAAAAGTTGAAGTGTTTAATTTGAATTTTCTGGGAGTTAAATCGGCAATAAGTGACGTTTGGTTAGGTCGATGTAGAGTCATGTCTCGTGCAATTAGCTGATTAGGAAGCGATTAAAAGTGCACACGAAATCGATAGTTGCCAGTTGCGACAAAGTTCCCGATGTTCACAATAATTGAACGTTGTTACGAAACTTTCAAATTTATTAGCTCTTTCTGGCAGCGGCGGAAGACACTTAAATCAATGACGAACTTACGTGTTTTGAATTTCAAGTAAACTTCTGATATTTTGAGTTCGCCGGACAAACTTGCTAACAAAAACTGCTCAAATTGCTTCGCGCTCTTTATTGATAACATTCAACTTTTAATCGATTCGTTATTATCTCTAACAAAAACAGCTACTTTATTCTCTCAGCAACAGCTTTAACAATTCTTTTCACTGGAAAAATAAGTTTATTAGTATTCAAGTCAACAATGCAGGTTATATTAAACTTGTAACACTCTATCTTCTTGAATAGATATATTTATTTTTCACATTGTAATCTACAATATTTGCAAAAATATTCCGCCACTTCTACATTATTTAAATTTATTGATTTGTCTTATTATCGTTAAAATATAAGACACTGAGACACATATGTATTACAAGTTTCTAAATTATAATTGATTTACGGCTGGTTACACCGATATTACTTAAATTATAAGTTTCCCTCAAATGGACAATATCATATCGGAATAAAATTTCAAATGAACTATTTAATAGCAGGATAATTTCTACCGTATGTGCAAACCGTGCAATGTACGTAGGCGCCATGGTTCGAGGACACTGTGTAGATGCCATAAAAATATATAACAAGTATAACAAATAATGTTATTCATAAATATATATTTAGCGGCTTTCTCTTTTCTGGTTAAGTACAATTAGTTAGTGTAAAGAATTTTTGGAAACTTATTTGCGAAATATGTATCTTTTATGATGAAAAGAAATGAGATATATGAAATTATATCCCCAACTAACATATTTAGTTTTTTTTATCGTAGTTTAATCTCATTGATCTAGTAGAAATTTTAATATCGTTTATAAACAAATTATTAAAGAAATTATGAGTCTTATACACTTACATGATTTTTAATTTAGTTTGATGCTCAACTGTCAGATTACTAAGTTGACTTGTTTAATCTGACAATAATTAGACTCGAAGCAAAGGAAAGACTTATTTAATTGTAATAAAATATATACTAGTTTTAAGTTCACTTTTTGATTAATCTTCATTTTTTTATTGTATGTTATTAGAAGCTTATTCTAGAACATGATGATAAAATGTTGTTGTTGTATTGAGAAACAAAACAAAAATGATTTAATAATATCGCGTTTGATGTGAAACTGGAATCAAAACTTGATTGGCTGAAAATGAAAAAGTCACGTGAGAGAACGAGATATAAATAATAAAACACATATTGTAATTCAGAAACTGAATTGTAGTAATAGTAATGACTTGTAGTAATAGTAATAAGTAAACTAGCACAAAAAACTATAATCCTTCATTGATATTTGTAAACAATAAAAATATAAAAAGTTATCGTTTTATTCCCAGCTTGATAAATAACTAGTATTAACTAATTAAATTTCCAGAAAAATTATATTTATACGATATTTTTTTCATAGAGAAATTTATGAGCATGTTATCTATTGTTTATGTCTAGTTCTTTTGAACTTTGGCTGCTGTAGCGTCTCTAATTCCATTATCGTTTTAGAGTTGCAATGTCAGTTTTTATTCCTGCGAGAGACACTGAGTTAATTTGTAGAGTAATGCGGCATTTCATTGGATTTTTCTCTCCACTTGATCGAATTCTTTTAGTGGGAAGTTTTAATTAATTAAAATCAAGGCGTGTTGAACGCAGATAACGCGAACGATTTTGGAGGAGCGTTTTGCATTAAGGTTATCGGGCTGCAATTTTATGGCTCGTTTCGAAAACGAATTAATTTTGATTTGCAGGCGTGGTTTTAAAACACTACAATGTCAAGAGCTTCCTTTACAAATCTACTGACTTCCATTTTACCCCCACAACAATAAAAACCTTTTAGTTTTTCACTACAAAAATAAAGTAACATACGTATTTGGGTATTCTACTTGTTGTTATATGATCGTTAATTTACGTGAAAAAATAATCAGTTTTTTTACTGATTTGTTTATTTACTTATTTACGATTTACCATTTCACTCAGTAGTAAAAATTAAAGTATGTATTTCCGGTATCAAAACTAAGAAATCAGATTATTCCACACACGTCATTTTCATCCAATCACAATGCTTCATTTGATTATGTTATGGTTTTGTTGATATGAAAAATTTTATGTTTAAATAGTTGTAATTCGTGAAATAATCAATAGTTATACAACAAGAGGTTCGAAAATAATCGAGTCCGCAAACTGTATATTCAGATTATTTTCGAAGCTCGAGTTGTATATATTAAGACTATACAACGAATAGATCAACTATATGAAACAAATTATTTAATTATTTTTACGAAATGTCAAAAAGTGTAATTGTTTATATTTACGGATGATACGATTAAATAGGATTGAACTGTTTC